>JAJHJA010000005.1:1301945-2603891 GCA_021202915.1 Heliconius himera | reverse complement strand
GTAATTTAGTATTATTATTATTTTTTAGAATGAAACAGGTATTTTAAACGATTGTTAATGATAAATTTTGCGGCTGCGGAATAATTAGATTTTTTTTTAACTATTACGGCTGCGCATTATTTTGACTATTTTTAACTATAAAAGAATATATGCAAATAACATCATAATTTTTCTGTTTCGTACAATTACATAATATATGTAAACAAACCAATGTGTAAATTTCGGCAAATGCGGCCAGATAACGGACGTAACGGGTTTATCAAAGGTATCGTTCGGCTGACTAACAAGTGACGTAAGTTGGTAACCGCGTGCGCTTTGGCGACTAAAATAGTATGGAAAATATATCGTCCGGCTTTGTAAATTGAATTCATGAAAATAGAAATATTCATAAGTTAACTAAAATTAAGTATGTAAAATGAATCACAAGTTCATAAGTAAAATAAAAAAATAACAATAATAATATAGTATTATAAACATAGATTTAAATATCGATGTCAAATTTCCAAGTTATAAATAATTTAATAGATAATATTTACGACAGGTCTATTGACATTCATTATTGTTAATGGCTATGACTAATATGAATAACTAGCGACCCGCTTGCGGCTTCGCCCGCTTTAACTACTGAATTATTCATATAATGTACCTATGTTTGCAAAGCACTTAAGATTACTAATGTGAAAATTATTGAAACCTTAATGCAACCCACATTTTCGTAGCTCCAATAAGAATGTTCCAATTGTTTAAAAAAATACACACCTGAACAAATGACACAAACAAAAGAAAACTTAAACGAAAGAAATTATAAACAACAGACTACCTACTATTCTCTTACCTAAAAATACTTAAACGAAAGATGTAACCAACAATGCCGCGACGAAATACATTATAATTATTGGATAACTCCAAAATACGTGCAATCGCTTCTAAATTTACTTTGCTATAGACCCAGGCACAGAATTGAAGCATTCTCTCGTCCATCTCCGTAGTAGCTCCGAACGACATCTGGGCGTTGGTTCCATGGCCGTGGTCTCAAGCGATAACCTGCTCTAGAGCAGACACAGAGAGAGGCGTGCGGGACGGGATTGGAAAGATTATCAAATGCCATCTAGGCGGTCAACTCAGTCAGGTGAGACCCTCGGTTTCCTGAGGGAGGCCCAGCTTAAACGACCAAGGATCAATGCAAGGCTCATGAGTCGCATTTGGAGGAGGATAGAAAGTCCCTCGGAAGTCATCTGACGTCTGACCTCGGGCGGCCGGATATGCCACGGAGTGCTGCTCCTGAGGTGCAGGTGACCCGATACATTGGCGCAGCGGAATGCGTTGTACGCGAGACGACCAATGTGTACCTCCAGGCTTTCTATTTTTAGGTTGCGGTGATGCGTGGTGTTTCTCACGTAGTATGGCGCCTGCGTCACTCGACGGAGGATGAGGTTCTGGACCACCTGCAGGATTTCTCTTTGAGTGATACTCGCTAGGGCGATTTGATGTCATCAGTGTATAGTGCGTAGAGAGCAGGTGACAAAATGCTGCCCTGGGGAAGAACGGCAACGATCGAGTCGCTGCTATACCTCGAACTCTTAACTCTCAAGGAAAAATGTCCTGTCACTGAGGCAGGGAGGCAAAGACATGCGCGACGTGCTGGGGGGTGCCGGCTCTGAGCACTTAATGAAGTAGGTCCGGGTGCCAGACGTGGTCGAATACGCGTACTACGTCGAAGAAGACTGCTATTGCTCTCTCCTTTCGGTTGATCGCTGTTACGGCGTAGTGTAACCAGAGTAGTATACCCGCTCGCCAAACTGCTCGCTTCATGGGTGGATGTGCGCCTGGAGAAGTGAGAGGAATAACTTCTCGGACAGCTTGGAGACCGCGCAAAGGAGGGTTATAGATCGGTACCCCTCAGGCTGCTATGGGCTCTTCCCAGCCTTGGGCAACATGATGAGCGGGCCCTCCTTCCATGCCCGGGGGAAGCTAGGCGGGTGCGGCGGATCCATTTTTATAAGCAAAATATCGAGGGCGCGGGAGGAAGCGTGGAGGTCGGCGAGCCGCTACACAGCAAGAATTTTTTAGTATCGTAATTTCAAATCTGTGCTACTAATCAACATTTTGATCTACATTAAATGGCCAAGATAACTAATATACTTATTTATACACTGAGAGTAAGGGATAACATGAGTCGATATAGCTTTTCTTTAAAACTATTTGTAATTTCGAAATATGATTAATGAAGGTAATCTCCACTAACAATTCAATTTTGTTTACTTTATTGTATAAAATATTATATAATAGTGCTTCAAAAATATATATTTTTATCAACAACCATATAACCCAGACGTTTCGAACGTCATTCTTTAGCCAGGGTCATACCAGCGCGATTTCTATATAACATTCGCTGGCAAGCTAATGCCTTGAGTTGCATTCAAATGACGATAACTTTTTTTTTAATGAACCGATTTTGATGAACCAAACTTTAGAACCTAAATTGAGTTAAAACAAAGCAATTGGTGAAATTTTCAAGTAAATCGGTTCAGTAGTTTCAGAGAAAAATGCGGACAACAATATGTCGACAGACAGACAGACAGACAGACAGACAGACAGACAGACAGACAGACAGACAGACAGACAAGAAATTCAAAAAAAATCTTTTTGCTTTCTATTAGTCTTTTTAAGTGTCCCTCTATCCATTTCAGTCAAAATTACTAAATGTACAGACAAAATATTTTTACTGTCTTATTATATATAGAGATAAGAATTTCAGGAAAACAATCTTACCGACTACGCGCAAAATCCCAATTCCAATATTATTTTTTTTACACTTCAATAACACTTAAATATTCACATAGTGATCAAAATACTTATTTACATGGAATACTATTTAATTTAATAAAAATAAAAGCGAACAACAAAGTTATCTACGGAAAAAACAAAGTGAAATATAAAATAATAGATTGCAAATTTACAACGACCGCGACGATACAAGTGCGCCAGCCAACTGGCGGCTTGCCCTATCACACCACTCGACAGTGTAAAGTTCACCACTGGCAGGGTAGAGTCGTAGAGCGTGTACAATTCTAAACATCTGTTTTATGTTTAGTATCGCTCAAAACGCCCTCAATACGTATTATGTGTAATTTTAAAATGCATACCGTGATAGAGTCGTGTGTCCGTGTCCTACCGGGCGGCGCAGACGGACGACCGCGCTAAACTGCGAATGTACTGCGTCTGTGCGTACCCGCCGTTTTTCTCCGGCTGAAACCCTGATAAACTACTAACTGGCTTTGTCTATCAGTAATGATAATTACTTAATATTATCCTATAATATAGTTAATGCATAATCTTATCTCACAAATTTATTTTGCAGTATAAATCATATATATTTTTTTGCATTTGCCAATTATAAAGTAATGAACAAATAAATATGTATATAATAATAGATGTATATGATTAACTTTAACAGTCTAACAGTCGAATACATTTTCACACTATTCAAAGTATCAAATCTCACAGAAACTAGCTAATTTAAAGGTGGATAAAAATAGTATAATTTCTTTACTCTTATAGCTCGACAATATGGCAGTCATAAATATCCAATCATAAATACAACCAACTGTTGTTTATACATTGTGTAGTTATCAAGTGTATAATGAATGTATTGAGGCAATATTGTTAATAATTATTTAACCTTGAGGTGCTTTCATTTGCGATTTACAGTGACAGAAATTGCAGCAACTGGCTATTAGGTACCTATCAATTGGAGGAGTGGCTCCATTGGTTTCTAATTTTTTTTTCAGTTTTTTTTCTCAATTATTATAAGGCAATGCTTTGTGCCTTTTAGACTCTACAATTGTGGTCCCTTTGGTAATTCTTTAAAGTAATTTTTTATTAAACATTTGGAAAATGGGGAGCGATGTGCCTTAACACTAGTTTCCATTTGCCTATTCTGTTACATGCGGGATACAGCGTGAAGCTGAGAGGGAGAGTGAATATTTTTGCTATTTATCGATATATTTAGTGTAAATAATATTTGTATTTCGAACGTACCTAATATTAAATAACGTAAAAGACAATGGTATATAGTTTTATCTATTTTTCAACGCTAATTATTTCAACATAATGACTGGTATTATATTTAAAATGTTTTACATTTCATACATTCAACTCAACAAAATAGCAAAGTGATATCGCGAAAAATTTTGTAGATTACTTGTTTTCGAAATTGTCATGTATATAAATTTGTGTGTGTGATTTTTATTATTCATACAACAGTACGCACTGCCTTCTATGTTATAATATATCTATTTGATATATAGTTAGATTTACTTTTAAGGGTTGTAGGGTTGTCTCTCTAATGTGAAGGACCTCGGTCTGCTTGTTGTCAATGGTTGCAATTTTGAGCTGTTTTAGTATCAACGTATTCAAAGTATGGTGTTATGAAACATTGTGAAAAGTGCAAAGAGACCCGCAATAAGATCTTGTCAAAAAAATTAAACCCTATAAAGAGAACTTCTATAAGATTCGGTGTTTTATTCACGTTATCTGAAATGGAACTGTTATAACAGATACTTATTATTAGAGCTAAGTAGGTGTAAAATAATTATATGGATAAATCAACAAAAAATCCCATCCCATTCTATTTGGAATGGATTTGGTATGTCAGCTACATCACATATTTTGATGTTACAGTAAGAAAATGTAAGCGTCAGAAAATGGTAATATTAGACAATACGCAATGTCTTGAGTTTGATTGGAAAGCAGAAAATGGAGGTAGTTGGCACTAAGTTTTCTTTGCCTACTCGCTATAAGTCTCAATGACACTTGGAATGGTGGTCTACTGAAGTAGCATGACAAATGTCATAATAATCTACGCAAGCGTATTATCGGCGGCGAGGGCAACAAATATAAAATAAATAAAATCGTTGTCTTTCAAAGAGTTTTATGTTTAATTAACTCTAGAACATACTCTATTTCTCATTAGTTTTTCCAGAAAATAACTTCAAACGTGGAAAGATATAATACTTAATTGCTCTAGATGAGTTTTTACTGTTATATCTGTTAGTCTGTTACCGTACATGAAGCGTGGACGACGAGCGTAACGTATCACAAAAAAAAAATACAAGATTGCAGTATGCCATAATAACATTGGACATGACGAAAGATTGAGACCGCCGTGGCGCAGAGGCACAAGTGTGTGACTGTAAACGCGACGGTTGTGGGTTCCATTCCCACTAGGGGAAATGAATTATTATTTAATAATATTTTAATTTCTTCTCTCTTGTACCTGTTTCTTTGATGAAAAGATGATTTTTTATCGATTGCTGTTGACTAACAGCGATTGACTTTGTAGGTACATATGTATATTATTTATAAATATATTATAAATATATATATGTACTTATGTACCTACCTAATGATGACTATTGTCTATTGAGCATAAAAAAATACTTTTTTAATAAATGATTTGATTTGTAAAAAATATTTCGTTACAAATATATTTATTATTTATAAAGGTTCATTATAACTGCGGCCATTGAACGAACTGCTAGCAGGTTTCGTGACTTTATTTTTATTAGATAAGCAGTGATGCTAATTATTTGTATAAATCATAAAAAACACACCTACCTAATCATATTTTTACTAACAGAAATAATAAAGTATATACTTAAGAATATTTTTTCTATTCCAATAAATTAATTCAAAGGAGTTAATCACACGTAATAAAGATTTGTTACGTTATAAAGATTTGTTTATAAAGATTTGTTTACGTACGATTTGTTACGTGTAAATATAAATATTGTAATTTAAGATTTTTAATATATCATTTTTTTACATAGAACTCTTATTCAAATGTTATTTATTAGGTGGCAGATCTTTATTAATAAGTTAATTGGATCGCAATATAGGAGGATAGCAAATGATTTCCAAAATCTACTTTTACTACAGGGTAAAATGGACCCCTTAACAATGACAGGGTAACGGGCACTGACCGAGAGTGAGGTGGTAGCAACTAATAATTTGCGCTACTCATCAAAATCAATCAAATAATTTGACCGTTCTATTTTACCGTTTTTAATAAAATAAAATATATATAGGTTACTAAAATAAAATATATATAGGTAACTTATGTTAAGATCGTTTGCTTATTATTATTTTTTTAATCGTCTTTTATAATTGTTTACATTAGGTATGTAAATTGTTGCGTATTTAACGAAACACAATAAGAGAAATTAGCATAAACTTTATAAAACATGAATAATGGGCTGATAGTGATGAAGTGGAAAGTAAGTTCGAAATTTAACACATCTATGTACTTATCCCTGTAAAGTATCATATTTGTCATATAATTGTCATATCCTGCACATAGCAGGGTAGGCAGAGCGAACCAAGTGTTAAGGCACTCCGTATTCATTTTTCCGAATATTTACCGTAGCGTTTGGCGCACCGCACCGCACCGCCGTCTCTGACTACCCCACTAGGGATAAAGCGTGAAGCTAAGTTATTTGAGACATTGCGTATTGACTGGCGGGGCCCAATGCAGAGCCTTGTCTGGTTCCCAGAGCGAGAAGATGGAAATATCGAATCCACAACCGTCGCGTTTACAGCCACTCGCTATTTTCATAATTTTAGGGGTTTTTTATTATTTCTTAATAATATTTATGTTAATAAAGATCAGCAAAATTTAAAGTGCTAAATAATCTAAATATAGAATCAAAATAAGATATTATTTATACAAGGCACAACACTGCCATCTATTGGCATGCAGTATCCTTATATATTAAGTAATTACACAAAACCTTGTACACAAATTTTTGTGCCAAAATTGGCAAGTTCTTAATAACTATTAGAATAGGGATATATATATATATATATATATATATTCCTAATATATAGTACTTTTAAAGTTAAACATGTTCATAACATACACATACACACGTTTACATTATAAAAACCATACGCATATTTTACAACAATATAAAATTTTCTTTTTTGCATAATTTAACCTTGAAAATTAAATTAAAAAATATTTGAAAATTATTTCATAATCTAAGACGATAATTATAAAAATATAACTACTGGGATTGGCTTATTTTGTGAAACAGAACGTTGTTTGTAGTGTTCAGCCATGTTTTTCTCATATCATACGTCGTGTGGCAAACGTCAATGATTAGTTTACTCACTGTTCTACAAAATTGTCTTGTCGTCAATACTGAAAACTATTTGTTTTGTCAACTACATTGCTAATTAAATGATAAAATGAACCGTACAGAAGGATTAGTGCAACGTAGAAACGTTGTGAAGGAAAATAATCCCGATGGAAGTCGGGAAAACCACGATGTGGACGATAAGAAAAACGATAAAAATTATGATGATGGCGATTCAAAGGAAACCCGATTAACACTTATGGAAGAGGTATTGTTATTAGGGCTCAAGGATAAGGAGGTAAGTTCTAAACTTATTATAGTAATTAATCTAATGTCATGGCAATAAAAGATAGGGCTCACTAAATATTTACCGGGGTTGATTTTAGGGCTATACTTCGTTTTGGAACGACTGTATATCTAGCGGCCTCAGGGGCTGCATTTTGATCGAATTAGGATTAAGAGGCCGAGTTGAATTAGAAAGAGCTGGCATGAGAAGAAAGGGCCTGCTATCTAGGAAAGTTATAGTGAAATCAGGTACTGCACAAAAATATTGTGTTCATTACTAATGAATAATAAATTTTTTAACTGTGTTATAGATCTGTAAGCTTTGAATAGTTTAAAGGAAAAATAAAAAATATTGTCAACTTCTCAAAAAATATACAGGATTATCATGAATCATATTTTTAGTGATAAGGTTTTTTTTTTTATCGTTAATTAGACAAGGTAAAATACAATAGATTTAATAAATATATTCATATATTTTTTCCTAGATAATCCTACAGGAGATGTTTTGCTTGATGAGGCTTTGAAACATATGAAGGATACTGACCCACCAGAGACAGTTCAAAGTTGGATCGAATATCTTAGTGGTAAGTTTTTTGGTATATTTATATATCATCATGTAATACAGATAATCATTTAAAAATTATAAACTCACTTCTTAAGAAGAAAAACTTTTTTATTTGTCACAAGTAAATATTAAAATAGTATATATATAAATGGAAATATGTAATCAATTTCAACATCTTTGTTAATTATTTTTTGCTAGGTGAAACATGGAATCCAATGAAATTAAAATATCAGCTTAAGAATGTGCGGGAGAGACTCGCCAAAAATCTTGTGGAAAAAGGTGTGCTTACAACAGAAAAACAAAACTTCCTATTATTTGACATGACAACCCACCCATTGACAGATAATGTTATTAAGTGCCGCTTAGTCAAAAAGGTATGATAAAAATGTTATACTAAATACTAATACTTATTATATATTTTATGTGAGGCTGTTGTCATACCCTAGCACAACATCTGACTAAATACAGTGATTGTGGGTTCGAGACCCACTTGGGGCATTGGATTATTAAATTAGTTTCATTGCTTTGCTCTGGCAAACATCAAAGTGAGTTCTGCTCTTAATAAACAATGTCTCCAAAAATTCTGACTTTGTATCCTCATGCACAGTCAGAACATGGACAGCCTCTAATGATATTATAAATTTTAAATATTTAATATTATTTGGCAATTCTGATATGGCTAATCTACAAACAATGTTTAACATAAAAACACAATTAGGTTTTATCTAATATTCAATATAATTTTCTGTATAATTACTCAACAGGATGTTCATTTCAACAATACTTTTTATAAGTAAGCTTAATATAATCATTTCTTCAGCTCTGTATATACTATATATCTGTAATATACTATATATACTTGTAAGTTTTTTTTAAATAGAGTAGTTAGACTACTCATATTCATTGATCATACACAGTGGTGAATGGAAAACCAATAAAAATATAAAAAAAATGGACCTGTCACCAGAATGGTGGTGTTAAAACACTATTCCCTACTTTCTGCCCATTTTTCAAGTCATTGCATGTTGAGTGACCTCAAATGCTGGCTTTACCTACCAGAGCCGGGAAATCAAAACTATTTAAGTTTTTTTTATATAAAACTTTAATCAGGTCAATTGCTTAAATTTGTTCATCTGTTAAAAAATCGTGGAAGTTAAAGACCTTATTAATTTTTATGCAATTGTTTCTCTGCACAACTATCAAAAATTATTGTTTTCACAGTTAGTAAAAAACCTTTTTTTTCTATTATTATATAAAATATATTTTGTCTGAACAATTTTTATATATCAGTGAGAAATAAACAATATTTTGCATGAAATATCATTATCATGCTGAAATCCAGCAACATATACTGTTCTTCAAACAATTCATTACTTTGTAATTTCAATAAGTGACTCAAATTGACGGTGAACCCCGCTATTAGTGGAATAAAATTTCTAATTCATAATTGCTTATTAAAATGTTTAATAACTTGACCATTTGCATTATAGGTTCAAGAAGCTGCATTGCGTCGTTCCATAGTTGATGTAGCACACGCTGATAAGAGATCACTAGCCCTGCTGATGCTTGCCCATTCAGCTGATGTGTTAGAAAATGCCTTTGCACCACTCTCCGATGAGGATTACGAGCTAGCTACGAGACGAGTCAGATCTTTATTAGATTTAGATTTTGAAGCAGAAGCAATGAGACCGGACGCATGTGAAATTATGTGGGCAGTCTTCGCAGCTTTTACTAAATAGCACCGGATAAAGTTTTAGGCCACATACATTCAAAACAGGTAACCATGGTGGCTACTAGTAGTATGATTCCCAACATAATTTAGTATAATTGTTAGAATTGTACAGATTGACTTTTTTGTGATCAGTATTAAGTTTAGGCCGAATTGGATTGCTTTATAATGGGAAATTTAATGTGAATAACAATTATAAATCAGAAATGGCATCAATAATAGATGAATTTAAAAATGGCACAAATGTTTTGTGAGTGTAAACTAAATACAGGTGCATAGATAGCAATAAATGATTTTGAGATTCAATTAAAACTACATTATACATACAAAGCTTAAAAACGATATTCATAATTATTGTAAATTAATATTTTTGAACATAATATGTATTGTATATATAATATGTATTTGAGAATTTACTATGTGATGAAAATTATGAAATGTGAAATATGTATTATGTATGTAAAATATTTTTTTAATTTCTTTTTAGTTTTGTGTGCTTCCTATTGATTAACTACGTTTTGAATTTATTTATGATTTAAATTACACCATTTTTACCTATTTTACTTTTTTCTCCAAAATTTTTGTACAGTTTATATGAGTTATTGAATGCTAAATATTTATTTGATTTATTTTTCAAAGCAGAGCTCGGCCATTGATATAAACACACCATATTATGATGAAAATATAAGAACTGTTACTGAGTACCAAACATTATGGCCTTCTTTGTGGTTTTTAGCTATTTTATTCCAGTATAATTATAGAAACTGAACCATAGTTGCCTATTTCACACATAAGAGACCATCCCTAAATTACATAACATGTTTTTATTTTAATTAATGGCAATATACAATATTTTCCCAGGTTCTTGCATAATTAAGGAGTTATTTGGTTTTTTAATACACACACGTGTGTTTATAATATCTCTCTTTTGGTCCCATAATGTTTGTTTAAAAGTTACAAGAGTAGTAACTCCTGTAACTTTTGTTTCTTAATAATGAAAACATGTTTTATTTAATTTTACAAATATTGATCTGAATGTGCTTTATATGCTTCTATACAATTTATTTACTTTTTGCTAAGAAATCTACGAAAGTGCGACTGTAAAATCTACTGGTTGTGGGTTCGATCTCCACCCGAGGAAATGAAATATTTATTTAAATTTATAATTGTATTTCTTCGGTCTGGTCTCGAGGCAAAGCGCGGCATTGAATTCTACCACTCAATACGCAATGCCTCCAGAATTCGGCGGAAAATGGGGAATGGAGTGTCTTAACACAAGGTTCCCTCTGCCTACCCTGCTGTGTGTGGGATACAGCGTGAAACTGATTTTTTTTAACAATCAAATATATAAATAAAAGAAATATATTTACAGTGTAGAAAGTGTATTATAAAATTGAAGCATTTGTCGATGTTACCTTAAACATTTGTTCTGTATGTAAACATACTGTTTGTTAGTTTCTTTTTCATTAGTTCTTCCAATTATTATTTATTGCTATTATTTATTTTATGTTATAATATTGCTGTTTTATTTTATCAAATAGGGCGAAATATCAAAATTGTGCCATCGATAAGATTGTTTTTCCATTTTCTTTATTTCCATGTATCATTACAAAACGCAACCTGATTTACAGAAAAGTTTTTAAAACTTTGTTTTTATTTTAAACTTGTAGATAGGTTCTAGAGTTCTAGACCATTATATTTAATTTATTAGTAGTAACAATAAAATAAATTAAATCCTAGATTAAGGCCAGTGTCAACCTTGCCAAATAACACTTACTGATGTATATTAAAATGGATGTTTACATTGATTGATATCACTTACTAATCTGACTGATTAAAAAATGTACGTCACAAGTAAATCTTAAGAAATAAAGTATGACATCGTTTCAAATAATATTTTTATACACTGATTCAAATTACTGTTACATTATCGTATTTTTTGATTTGTAATTCGATAATTGTGTATACATTTATTATAATGTTTAACAACTTTAGAAAACTTCAAGCTAAACTCAAAAAAGCTAACTGTATATAGCAGGGTAGGCAAGGCAAGGGATGTTCCCAGTGTTCCAAGACATTCTGTTCCCATTTTTGTGTATCATTGATATTGTGTGTTGAGTGATGGAACGCAACGCCCCGCTTTGTCTAGTTATCAGAATGAGGAAATGAAAATAATTCGTTTATCTACTGAGAATCGTACACACAACACCATGTCAGCCTGTTTAGCTTAGATACGTTATAGTATAAAATATTGTATATAGATACCTGAGTGCAGCCAAACGCGAAGTTTTATTTATCAAACATTCAGTTGGATACATATATATATATATATTATATATATATATATATATATATATATATATATATATATATATATATATATATATATATATATATATATATATATATAACAATTGTCTTCAATGTCATTTTAAATATTTAACTTATGCCAAACAAGGTTTCGATATTTTTTTTTTAAATAAAATATACAGCAGTGTGTGGGCTTTGGCAAGCACAAAACTAAATTGATGTTTCTTGTATAAGCTAATAATGTTAAATAAAATTATATGACATACAACTTGAAGTTCTAAATTCTTGTCACTACACATTAAATTTAATTATCTAAATAAATTATTAAACGTATTTCACGTTTCTTTTTTGTTTCTATTTTAAGATAGATATTTTTTATCTGTTTAATTATATGATCTGTAGCATTAAGGATTTTTAATTGGATAAAATTTATATGAGGAGACTTAACAATTTATTATGGATAAAATATTGTTGATAAATTATTATTAAATGTCGATTTCCAGTAATATGTTAGAAATCAAGTACCCTAGGATGTATTAGATTTTTTTATTTTTTCTATAAGTGAACGGAAATTCTTTACGTAAGTAACGAATGTGCTTTGAGCGAAATAAATTTCACATTAAACTTGATGTGTTGTTAAGATGAATAAATGTATATAAGTTTACGTTAAGAAGTGTATCATATTGAAAATTACTCAAATATAATATTCCTTAGTAAAATTTATTTTATTTTGAATCTTCCTTTAAGGAACCTTGTGGAACTACCGGATGTTTTTTTTTTACTATAAAATCAAGATATTTTTTAATACCTTGACAAAAAATTGGATCACGAAGTGGTAACTGGACTTAATTTAAACTCCCTTCGGTTGGTTTAATAATAGAATCTAGGTATAGAACTGTTTTGTCCGATGTTCCTTGACTAATTGTCCTGTATTCGTTTATCAGTGTATAGCACTGGCTGACTTATCGGAGCTTGTCTCGACCACTGATTGCCGAGTCGGCATTAAAGGGCGTCGCATTCAGTGGAAATAATATAAAAAAAAATACACATTATTATACTTTCTATTTTCATAATATTTTTTTTTTAGCTTCACTCTATATCATGCATATAGCAAAGTAGGCGGAGGTAACCTGCGGACCTAATAGACACTTCCGTTCCCCATTTTCCGCTGAATTCTGAATGAATGCAAAGAAATGAAATTATTTGATATTTAATTTCCTCGATCGGGAATCGAATCCACAACCTATCGCGTTTACAGTCTCACGCTTGTGCCCCTGCGCACGCCTCATAATTACATTTGATTTTATTCATTTATCACTCTACTAATGAACTTCGCTGCTTACGCATTTAGTACGCCTAATCTATACATAGCGTATGGCGATTTCCATTTTAATAACATTTATTATAATTTAATTTTTATGGAATGATATTGTAAGTGTAGTGACGTACTTACTTTTCTAGTATTGACAAGCACTTTATAATTGTTTGCTTTCTCGATAACGTAATCCTTGACCTCCAAAGCTAAGTAGTACTAAAGGATCTAGTAAAGAAGTGAAAACTACATTGGCTTTCAAGGAATCGCTTTAATCTTGATTATATTGTTTTTTCGAAAAAAGTGACACACAGTTGTCTCCCCTCTGCCCCTTACAGTAAGAGTTTGGGGGGTCACAACTTTAAATGTAAGTTTCTTTTTTCAGTAGGAATCTATTGAAGATATCTTCATGAAACTTATTCTGAACGTGACTATCCATATACTAAAATCAAATCAGCTTCACGCTGTATCTCGCACACAGCCACTCCGTTCCCCACTTTCCGCCAAATTTTTCAAGGCATTGCGTGTTAAGTGGCGAAACAAAATGCCGGGGCTTTTGCCTTCGTGCCAAAGCGAAGAAATGAAAATATTAAGAAATAATTATTCATACCCTCGAGTGAGGACCGAATCCACAACCGTAGGGGTTTCAGTCATACATTTGTACCCCTTGGCCGCGACGACCTCTATATGCATGCAGTATAAATTATATTTTAAAAGGATTTTTTTTCAAGTTTATATAATAAATTCTAAAAAATATATATGCCATGCATATGCCAAATTTTATTATTAGAAAAAATTGTAACATTTGAAAATTGTATTAACCTTTTTAAAATGGTCTTTGTGCCCCCATTATTTTTACTCTCGTCTGATGTGCCGTTTTAAATAATAATCAATCGTTCCACTTATATTCAAATTCAAATCAAACTCAAATAATTTTATTCAAAATAAGAAGTTATATGCTTTATTTTTTGAACGTCAAACAATTTACCACCAGTTCACTAAAGTTAATGCCTCAGACCTGAGAAGAACCGGCGCAAGTGGTATCACCTCAGATCTTTAACACACAAACGTCTTTTCACATTTTTTTTAAATCGTGATATAGAAAATTCTCTGACGTTTTCTGGGATCCTATTCTGGGATCCTATCATCAAGAACATTGTTTACATTGTTAACCCCCATAACTTCCTTACTTTAAGGGTGGACAAAACATTTGGAGCGTGGCTATACTTTATAAACACAATAATCATTGTAAAAATTATTAGCAAATCTGAAAATGGACAAGAGCAGTTTTCTCACGCTTATCCTGTCAGACCATTTGCTCAAATCTTTATATATTAATAATAGTAATAAGAGACTAGAGCTACAATGAAAACACTGCATAAAAAAATATAGCTCCTTTTCTTGTACCTACCTTATCTACACTACCATAGCCTTTGTTTTTTAGCTAGCCAGAGAAGATTCTGCATACCTCGTTTCCACTTTTAAAACCGTATGAACAGTTAACGTAGAGGTTATTAAGAAAATAAAAGATAATATACATTAATATTTTTTATTTAAAAAATCGTAAGTCTTAAACCTCTTTATTTAATTAATAATCACTTATCTACTTAACTAAGGGTGCTTATAAATTACAATTTATAATGACTATTTATAAGCAATTAACAGGTATGAACGGCAATAATAGATCGAAAGGTTTTTAAAATCGATTAATAAAACTGTATTTATAGATTTTTAAGGTTATTCTAACCAGCTATCACATTGTTTAAAATTTTCGAGTAATATGTGCATGGACATTTTTAAATGGAGAATAACTAGTGAGATCTATATTCTTATCAGTTCTAAGTATACTGAATTATATGCAGATTTGTCAGTATAGTTACACTTGTGATTATAGACATTATATTTCCTAATGTGATGAGCTACATATTCTTATCCCAATTCATACAAGCTACGACCTCATCATCACACCACTATTCATCATCCATTTTCTTTAAATCATTCACTATTCATCCATTTTCTTAAAATCAAAATCGCATATTCTTAATTGTATCCATGATGCTGTAAATTGTTTTAAATATTACATTATTAACTGACGTTAGTTACGTCAGTATGGGCTCTCATATATTATGGAAGGTAAAAATATATATGGTTTACATTTTTTTTAGTTGTGGAATAGAAAATACCTACGTTTGCAAATAAATGGTGGTTTAGTTACTTTTTAGATATTGACATACAAATGTCATTAAGCGCGGTGATGATATGCTAAACTGAAATACTTTCTAACAGGAAAAAATATCTAAACAAGCGAGCAGCACTAAAAGTGAAGAAAAAATTGACTTTTTATTAGGTGCGAAAAATTATATACCTGTTTCGCAGTAAAGATATCGGAAAATCCGTGAATTTATAAAAATGCAAATAAAAATATAAAATAACACAATAATGATTATGGAAAATCGCCAAATTATTACATAGTGTATCGTAAAAAAACAGTTCCATTAGAGAAAGCAAAAAATATATATTAAAATGTTGTAATATATATTTTTATTATCCAGCCACGTAAGCCTTTGCATGTGAAACTTTTTAACTTATTTAGACGGATAGGTATCTCCATGTTAACACGAATGTCAAACATCAAAGCGCTTAAATAGTTATACATTGAAAACTAAAGAAATAACGCTCTTCTTTGTTAAAAAAAAATTAAAGGACCTCCACCCTCCATATATACAAGCGCTCTTGCTTACATCGTTCATAGCGTCCCAACAATATTTCTCACAGCCCCAACAATCTAAAATTACTTTACACTAACAATACTTATATTTAAGCGTATTCTTTATAGTTTTAATATGGCTATAAAATAAATTATTTGGTGTGGTTTCTTGACATAACTTATATTTTACGACCATATTACATACATATATACACAATATATCCTACAACAACTGTACCGTCAGAAGGTGGGAAACTAAAGGCTAGTCAATATTTAAAATTACATATTATTTAAGTCATTCGTATAAAACAGTATGTTATCTTTAAATTTATTTACGAATAACTTTTATAACAGAAAACAAGACATGAAAAGAAAAAATTTTGTTTTATATATGAAATAAGTAGACAATGTGAAGTTTTTCTTTTTAACTGAAACATATTTTTTAAACAATTGTAAAAATATAATATGTGGTTAATAAAACATATCATATTACATTCTCTCGATCATCATTAATTCGTTGAACAGAAAAGTAAGTTAAAATGAAAATAATAAATGCAAAAGGCTAAAATGCTCAAAAAATTTAAGTAGATGTATCATTTTTTATATTATATTTATGAACTTGATGAACATATATTACTAAATAAAGATATAACTCGTACCTATCTTTTAATTATTCGACTATTTTATAAATTCGTAATAGTTTAAAAGTAATTTAATACGATATTTATACTATGGTAACGTCCATACTTTTGAACATTACATGTTGGGCGTAGAAATCCAATTCTGAAATGTAAAATGGGAGATTCTTCCCCAAGCGTGTAAGCTTAACGCATATTCCCTAAAAACATTACTACGCATCACTATTGTTAAGACGTTGAAAACGTTGTAAATCACCAATTAGGAGTATTTTTTGGAAGTATATTATTTTAAAAATGTGTAAATTTAATAAGTTTTTAAACTGAAATAAGAATGATATGTTGGTTACCATTACATCAATGTTTATATCTCATTTAAATAAAATTGGTAATTTAGTTTAAGCAATTAAATATATTTAAGATGAACGCTAAGTGAAAGCGTTAAAATTAACTTGTATTATTTGCTTATAGAGTGCAGATAAAAAATTGTAACTATCTTTACCATATTTCGCTAATTCGGTTACCGGTATTATGTTTCAAAAAGTAAAGTTATGAGACGTTAACGGAGGTTTTTAAAATTATATCTCTACACAACTTGACCTTTAAGATTTCAATTAGTCTCAAAGAGTGACAATCCTATATTTTTGTATGAGATAAGAGTTTTTGATATTAGCCTATAAATAGGTAATAATCACAAGTTTTACAGCACACCTTGTATTTATTTATCAATGATTGTATTCATGTCTACTTTATTATATTACAACAAAATACGTGTTCTAAAGTGATTTGATTACTAAATAAGCTTAAAATAGCTATTTAAATAAATATCATAAAATCTATTATCTTTTTCGAAGAAGCCATTACAGTCATTATTTACGTTGAAATATGATGCTTCTAGTGAATAATAGTTCATATTTTATTTAAATGATTAATTATTTATCTGTTTTTAATGAAATTATGTAAGATGCTAAAAGTAATTATATAACAATTTGTTGAGATCTCTGTTTTAGTAAGTAGTGGTCATGATCGTAAAACAAAGTCGGTTGTGAAAAAAAAGAAACAACCATCAATTGCTATATATGCAACTTGCAGAAACTTAAAAAAAATTTTTTACATTACAGATAAACAATAGATATTGTAGATAAAAAAAATAAAAAATAGAATTCGAATTAATATTTAAATTATAGGTAAAAATTCAGGCAATTTTTAACATTATACGTAAAATAAAAAAAAACCAAGTAGTTCACTGCTGAAAAATATAAAAAAATCTATATATAATTATAAATATGTTTCTCTTATATAGAAAAGTATTGTATAAAACTTATAAAAGTCTAATAATAATAAATAAAATAGTGAAAAAAGAGATTGAAGTCGTATGAAACAAACGCCAAAACAAAATATTGCCTAAATTTTTCTATTTCAATAAAATTTTGCAAATTTCTTAGTAGAATGCTATATGAATACACTTTAACAATTAAGGAAAAGATTTTAAAATTGTTTTTTTTTCATATAACCTATAAGGTAGAGGGGTCCCGCTGTCACCAAGCTTCAGTGTAACGGATGTCGTATTCCTGGAGTTGCGGCAACCTTTTACGCAGTATTTCGAAAGCCTCCGCTGACAACTTTGTACTGTTTAAATTAAGACGTCTTAAGCTCGACAGTCCTGAAATATAACAAATTAAAATTAAAATTTGAATTATTTAAGCATTAATAATAAGCAATTAACAGTTTAGTGTACAGACTAATTCTGTATCGTTTTAGTTATCGTCATAATAAAGCACCAGCAATAGTAGTATGTAGTAGTAAATATTTATATTAACTAACAAATAAACAAACACGTAATTACCTGACAAAGCCTCTATCCCCTTATCGGAGACGGGCGTTTCGCAAAGGTTGAGTACTTGCAGCCGCGGGAGGTGTTCCGCTATCAACTGCACGCCGCTATCCCCGAATTTTGTAGCCCACAAATTTAAATAGCGTAGCGATGGCAACTATAAGGAAATGTTATCTCTATTATATAATAAGACAGTAAAAATATTTTGTCTGTACATTTAGTAATTTTGACTGAAATGGATAGAGGGACACTTAAAAAGAATAATAGAAAGCAAAAAGATTTTTTTTTAATTTCTTGTCTGTCTGTCTGTCTGTCTGTCTGTCTGTCTGTCTGTCTGTCTGTCTGTCTGTCGACATATTGTTGTCCGCATTTTTCTCTGAAACTACTGAACCGATTTACTTGAAAATTTCACCAATTGGTTTGTTTTAACTCAACTTAGGTTCTAAAGTTTGGTTCATCAAAATCGGTTCATTAAAAAAAAAGTTATCGTCATTTGAATGAACTCAAGGCATTAGCTTGCCAGCGAATATTATACAGCAATCGCGCTGGTATGACCCTGGCTAAAGAATGACGTTCGAAACGTCTGGGTTATATGATTGTTGATAAAAATATATATTTTTGAAGCACTATTATATAATATTTTATACAATAAAGTAAACAAAATTGAATTGTTAGTGGAGATTACCTTCATAAATCATAACAGTTAAGTTTAAGTCGTAATTAATTCAACACAGAGAAAAAGAACGATCTTAAAAGAAATATCAAGTAAATACAAAGATTTTTTGGTTGGTTCGTTCATATAATATATGTAACTAATTTAAAAACTGTACAGAAGTTAATATGCAATTATTACAGTTATTTTATAAAGAATATTATGAATCCTTCAAATCAATAATTTAACATTTAAGGCTGTTTCTGAATGAGTAAATTAAATTATTCACTGACATCAGCACATTTAACAGAGTATATTATATAGGTAAAAAGAACATAAAGTTACAAAAATATATACGTGTAATAAATAATTAGCTTTATATATATTTTATAAATATCAAATATCAACAATGGTCGTATTTTTTATTTAAAACAATCAAAAAATCTTTGACGATAATGTCGTAAAAAATCTTATTAGAAGTCATTATAGTTGTCAATCAATTGTGCATATTAAATCAATAATCATGTATTTTAAACGGGCGAAGCCGTGGGCGAGCCGCTAGTATAAAATAAATATAGATTTGAGGCCGTCGTGGCGCAGCGGCACATCATGTGACTGTAAACGCGACGGTTGTGGATTCGATTCTTATGGGGAGTTACGAATTATTTACATTATCTCATTCCAGTCATAAGACAAAGCGCGGTGTTGATTTCCGCCATTTAGCATGTAATATCTGGAAATTGGGCATTGCGTAAGAAATGGAATATTTTGGCACTAGGTTATCTCTGCCTACTCTGCTATATGAGCGGGTTAGAGCGTGGAGCAAAAAAATATAGATAAAGAAAATTTTCAACTCTTAGAGGTAAACAGATTTTCTTATTCAAAAATAGCTTATCATAATTTATAAACGACTGGACAGTAAAAAATTCAATGACTACAAAAAATCGTAAGGTAAACATGTTTATGTAGAAAAGGCCTCGTAGTTTCATCTAATGTATATCAATTCGTATCTTATCAAAAAGAAATACGTCATCTGACATTGATATAATACGAAAGGGAATAATATTTTTTTTAAATTCTTAATTTAAGGTCGGGTCAAAAGTATTTTCGTATGGGTCACACAAAGGAAAATATTTTTTTTGGGTATAATTTTTTATTTATTTATAATAATAGGTCGGGGCAAAAATATTTTCGTATATTTTTAATGTATTATTAATAATTAATATAAATAATATTAGTAGTTTTAATACCATTAAATGTGACATTCTGAAAATGCAATACCTAAATAAAAAAAAACTAGCTCCCGCCAGTTTTCAATTGTTTTTCAGGCAAGGAAAATGAAAGCATGTGACGAAAAAATTCGGTACATTTTAAAGTTTTATTACAAAAAAGGTAAAATGCGACGAATACCGCGAATAAAATTTGTGCGGTTTACGGACTTAATGCGGTATCAATAAGAGTAGCACAAATGTGGTTCAAGCGTTTCAAGTCTTAAAATTTTAGTGAAAGATGAGGTTCGCTCTAGACGCCCTGTCACAGATAATATACAATAAATGGTAGTTAAATAAAATACAGCCGTTTAAAGACAGTCCTACGAAGATCAGAAACTTAATAAGATCTTTGATTTTCGCAATTTTTACTCATTTTAAATAAAACTCTTTAATTTCATTAGTAAAAAATATTAATTTAAAACTGTAAGTTACTTTAATAAGATGGTGTGCACATTCGCTGGTGACGCTGGTGAAGGCGAGGCTGAGGCACTCGAGGTTGCCGAGCGCGCCCGCCTGCAGCAGCGCCGCCACGTCCGCGTCCGTCGCGCGCACCGGCAGCGCCAGCCGCCGCGGACCTCCCTGAGATTGCTGCTTACGAAAAACAAACAAAAAATAACAGTTGAAATTAAAGTTATATACTGCAGGTATGATGTAGGTGCTCTAAACAAAATAAGAGTCATCAAAATCGATTCGTATTTGACTAAGAATCTATATTACTTATATGCTGAACTCGAATTAGGAGTACTTCTCCTTTTTCGGACCGATTCCGCTTGCTGCTTAGGAGTAAAAAAGTTTCAGACAGGAGGTACATCTTTTCTAAACAAAAAAAGTTATCGTATATTCTAGACAAAATAATAAATGGATTCGTATTTGACATGAACCATTATATATTATAGGCGAATTGAGAATTTGTCCTCCTTTTTGAAGGCTTGAACATTTAGAAAAACTAAGAGTAGTAGAATCAATATTGTATAACAAGCAATATTTACTATTGTTAGTTATTTTCATTGCCGTCAAGATTTAATTATAACTTATTTACGTCAAGAATATATAATAATATAATATAAAATACGAAGTTAATCTTGATTCCAATGTCAATGTAATGCCAATGTCCAATGTAATAAAAATATTTAAACAAAGAATTCAAAACATATTATAATTTCAATTAGTCGATAAGGTCTTTCATAAAAGTATACCGAGAAAAAACCGTTTATCCATTGCATAGAATTTTCTATACAAGAACATATCTTATTAGAAAATATACTATATTATGTAAATTTAAAAGTTCAATAATCGTTAAATAATCCTATGACGTAGCTCAGACGTAATAATATATGTCTGCTTATTACTTGTGTCCGATTTATCTAAACATGTTATATTGTATAAAGAGAATCTTTGGGAACCTATTTTTACAAAAGAAATAGTAACAGAGAGTATTGACCTATGGTTGCTATGCTGTATACATAATGTGACCAGAGCTCCCGTTTTTAGCTGGTGTGCCCCGATATCCAACCGGGACGTAAAAATGTTCCGTTTTTTAAATTTGGTCAAAACACGTTTTGTCGCGTCGATTATCGTAGTACTCCCGTTTGCCGTTTGTATTATTAAAAAATAACCGAATGGAATAATAAAAAATAAAATAAAAAAGCATACCTAGAAAAACCAAATGCTTTTGGTTTGTCAATCCAAATTCAAATTCAATTTTCAAATTCAAATTTGTCAAACCAAATGCTTTACAAACCAAAAAAAACGAAAAAATTTTTTTTGTCGTAGTCTGCACAAAATTATCAAATAGTGACATTTGATTTATTATATTAGTTAAAAAATAAATAAAATTGCTAATTAACGATAAAAACGGATGTTGTTTTTAAGCTGCAAAAAAAATATGATTACTTAAATTATTATACGTTATGTATGGATATAGTATTTACATATATTTACGTAATCTACGAACAAAATAAAAGCTCTAGATATATTATTTTTTGTTTTTTTCAAAATGTCGAGTTACGTCTATCCACCTAGCCTACTGTACGAAAGCTTAGGTAATATACGTAAAACGTTAAACTAAAATATATAGGTAAGTATTTATTACATTAATTGTAATGTTTACGTTAATGCCAGTCGGATGCAGGGGCACAAGCGTGCTACTGCGACAGGTTGTAGGTTCGAGTACCCCTCGAAGAAATAAAATATTTAATATTTTCATTTTCCCGCTCTGATAGCGAGGCAAGGCGCAGCATTGGGAATTCAGCGGAAAGGGGAGAACGGAAGTGTTTTAATGGGAACAGGGTGAACAATAGAGAACAATAGGTGCCCAGGTTTCCTCTGCCCACCCTGTTTAGTTAATTATTTACAAGATACTAAACACAAAAAGAAAATATTTAAAAAAAAATGTCTGTCTTTCTGTTTGTCCGGGCTAATCTCCTGAACCGCTGAGCTGTTTTTTATGGGACTTTCACTGGAAGATAGAAGAGGTTGTGAAGCAACATAGAGGCTACTTTTTATTCCGGAGATTCCGTGGGATCGAGATATACCTACGCGGGAACAACGTGCGTTTGCCGCGCGCCAATATCTACCGGCAATGTATTTAGTGTATTGCAGCTTTTCCATAATACCTACACTTTAATATTAATAAATAATTTATAGTTCAATTACAAGCGAAGCCGCGGGCCGCTAGTAATTGTTATTTGTTTTCTATCAATTGGGTTTTTCAGTAACGTAATGTGCAAAGTTCAAAGCGATTGTATTTACGTCAAATTATCTGCTTACCGAGTATTGTTTAATTTAAGGCGTTTTACTTCGCTGATAATATCCATTTTGAACACAAACAAAAGTAAGTTAGAAACTGTTGATAAATATATATATTTTTTAAAGATTTATATAGCTATATATTAATAGGTATAATCGTGTGAAAATAAGTCATGTTTCGCCACGGTGTAATTGTAGCAATATGACAAAATTAAAAATATTTCTCTAAAATTAACATATAATTTAGATAAACATTTCGAAATTTTAATTTTTTTTTATAATTAAGTCCTCTGATGTTTTCGATCAGGCTTTGGTCATGGTCTTGGAATTCCTTCTTCGAAATATGTAATAATGTATAGTAAGTAATTCATAGAGCGGGGTGGTGAGATCCACCATTCAACACTAAAAACTGGACAAACTGTGGGGAACAGTGGCAACAACACTAGGTTCCCTCTGCCTGCTATATACGAGATACAGAGTGAATTATAAATATTTTTTAACAAAATAACACCTATTTCAACCGGATCAGATAATCAGAACCTAACAAACTCTCATCAAACTACCTTTGAAGTGTATCCTTTCTAGTAACAAAGAGTAATCGTAATCGGTTGGCGTGATATTGAGTTATTCGTCCATTTGTTGCGCATATACTGAATGCTAATTTAAGACTTAAGTGATTTTCTCATTGATAACATTGCTAGAAATGAACCAAATTAAATTGGGTCTGCGCGGCACGCTTTCAAATAAAAAAATAATCGAAATAGGTTCACCCAATCAAAAGTTCTGAGGTAACAAACATAAAAAATAATTAAATATCTTACCAATCTCTGAAGCGTCTGTTGTCGTTCACATAGATCTTTATAATACTGTTGTCCTAATTCAGTTCCTTGCAAAGCTGCTATAATTTCTAATTGTGTTTGTTCACCGCTTGCTATTTCCCATTCTAACATTAGACACAAAGCTTCTAATGCCACTGGCTAAAAATAAAATTTATGAATTTATTTCTGCTTATACTATATGTATTAACAATATTAAATTATATTATAACGATACATTACTTGGAAGTATGACACTTTATCTACTTACGTGTTCGGTTAAAGCGACAATTACGAAATCAGGCAAATGTTTGCTCATGCTCTGTAGAAAACTTTTTCGTTTACAGCAACAACTTAAGAGGGATTTAAACTGAAATTTTAAAAGAATAAGAACTTAATTTATTTGGAATCAATTTATAAATGAGTGTTTCATAATAAAATTTGCATTTTAATGTAAGAATAATATGTTTAGAAAAAATAAAATACACTGTTCGAAACAGTTGAGTTTGAGCAACAATTCACCATATCTCCCCAGAGCTGGCACAGGCGCGCGTGCGGCAGCGCCAGCAGCGGCGCGCAGGGCGCGGCGGCGCGCAGCCAGGAGGGCGGCGAGGGCCGCGCGGCGCGGGCGGGCGCCACGCTGCAGTGCGCGGCGCAGCGCGGGTCGCGCGCCAGCGCCGCCAGCAGCGCGCCCAGCCGCGCCGCCACGCGCGCGCAGCCCATGGCGCCGGCGCACAGCGGCACCGGCTGCAGCACGCCGCCCACCACCACTAGCCAGTCGTCGTATTCGCACCTATGGCGGAATACAATTAGATGCTTACAGATTAATCTATTCTATTCAGCTAAAGAGTTTTTTTAATTTGAACGCGCTAATCTTAGGAACTAGTGTTCCGAATTGGCAAATTCTTTTTGTGTTGTATAGTCTACTAATCTTGGAAGGTTATAATATATTAACATATTGTTATAATAATATATTGTATATCATATTAATATTTTCAAATAAGTCGCTTGATGTTATATGTTCACACACAACTCTTAGTCATTTCCATTTGATAACGCGGGCGAATCTGCAGGCAATATATAATATTTAAAATATCACAATTTACTTTTGTGATACAATCGATCGCAAAACAACGGGTTTGCTCGTTAGTCATTTCATACATTCTTATTACAGATATCTATGTAACAACCCTCTTGTCTTGTCATAGGCTGGTTGTAAGATAAGACAAGCTGATAATGATATTCATAACAATAATACCTCCATCTTAGATAATATAAAACGACCTCGTCAAGCTTCAGCTGATTTTATTATTAAATGTGAAATAACACAATCACACTTTTCGGTACTCAAGACAGATACAAAACAATTATATCGCAGAAATTAAAAAAAACCCTAAATTAAATTTTCTAGACCTAAAATATGCTTATTTAATAAATAAACCCAGTTATTAATGAATAAACTAACCCCTACATAATATTAATGTCCCTAGTAACTTTAATAATATCAAATTTAATGCTTACATATGCTGCAAAATATCAGCAAAACACAAAACGTCGTGTTCATGATCGTCGCAGACGTGCGGCGTGGCGGAGGCGCGGTAGTGGTCGTCGATGGCGGCGAGCGCGACGGACGCGAGGTTGGGCGCCGCGCGCGGGTGCGGGCAGCACGCGCCGCTGCCGTGCGTCACTTCCACGAACCGCCGTACTAGGCTTTGCCCTGAATTGTGGGCGCTCAGAGCACTGGAAATAAATATTGCTTGTTACTAAAAAATATCTTTTATAGCCATGGAAAAAATGTACAGAATAAAAGACGAATGTGTCATAAACTTAGTAATGGCAAAATGTCTAACTGTGCTATTTAATGAGGCTCGAGCTCAGGCTTAGAAGTTTTTCAGGCAGGTGCAAGAAGACAGGACAACAATTCCTGTGATTATATTCTTTTTACGTAAGAAGGTAGTATTTGAATTATAAATAAAAATACAATATGTTGGCAATAGTAATGAATATTTGTAGTTAACATTTAGTGTTTGTTTTATATCAGTCGGTTCATAAATAAGAAAGTTATATCAATATATCAAATGTTAAACTAAATTGCTGTAAAATAACAGCATGTGCTTTATTGAATTGACTCAAACTTTAGTTTCCGTTTTGTTTTGAAATGATAATGTTATTAGAAGACGAAAATAATTCACACTAGTAAATAAATAATTGTGCAGTACAAGGTAGCGAAGCGAAAAGGGGTTTAAGGATTTTAGATGGATTAGGTTAAATATTAGTTTAATTATATATTATGTGCTTTAAGTTATCTGACGTTTATTTTATTAAAAATCTATCAGTTAATATAGTAAATTTATTTTATTGTACCTAATACTTACTATTTAAGTATGCTAATACAAATGTATATTTAGGAATGTACGCGTCCCTGACACAGTTCTTAATGATTAAATAAATAAAGTTACATTTCAAATTCAAACAATTTTAACTCTAATTAGTTTGTTTAATGTCAAGGGCAAGAAATTTTGAGTGTTAAGAGTATTCTTAAGCTTTTTGCTTTTTATATGGACCGGAGACAAAAAAAATAACTATTTAACAAAAAATATAAGCTTACTTTAGTGATAATATGAACAATAAAAAATATAATCTTCCCTGACGTAGTCGCAATGTTATTATAATTTATCATTGTGAAGTTCATAATTGAGATCGTCTTAATCGTTTGAAATTTGTATTTTTTTTTTAAATTTAAATAATATATTTAATAAAAAGAAATAATTTAGGAAGCTAACTTAATTGAAAATAAATAGATAATTTCATCATACATAATGATTAGTTTTGAGTTTAAGTAGTAGAACGCAATGTATTAGCAATAGGTTTCTTTAGCCTTCCCTACTGTATGCGGGATAAAGTTTCACGCTCTATCCCGCATATAGCAATCTGCATCCCGTGGGGAAAAGAAAAAATAGCAATATGAAATAACCTTATGTAGTCCCTAACAAACTGCCTGGCGTGGGGCGCCTTGCCGAAGTCCACGTTGCGCGTGAGCACGCGGCGCACGGGCGGCGCCAGCGCGGGCAGCGGCGCGGCGCGCGGCCTCCGCCGGCACAGCCGCGCCAGCAGCGCGCACAGCTCGCCCGTCACGCCGCGCTCCGCCAGCAGCGGCGCCGCCACGCTCGCTACGTTCTCTGCCCACTCCTCCCAGTCACGGCTGTCTTTGTTCTACAACATTTATTATTTTTTTATTTATGTATCTAATATTAGATATTGTTTTTGTAACCATCTATCATATTTTTTATTTCTTGTAACCAGAAATGGCTACCAAATATTTGACATCTAAAAGTAGGATACGTTGAAAATTTTAGACATTGCACTGGGTGCTTTTAAACGTTTTATCACAACCTCGACCGTTCATTATTATTTTATCGTATTGACGTCACAGCTTACATTATTTTGTATATTTGTTCCTCAATTACTACAGCGCCTGTCGCTTATACTAATTAAAGCTATATTTGTTAACGAGTTGATAATGATGCCAGTAGATAAATACATTAACTACGTCAATGACTCTCAATGACTACCTGTTTAGTGCTTGTATGCTTATTTAGAAAACGTATAAAAATTTGAACGCAGCGGAACTCGAACCCGCGCCTTCTGGAAACCGACCAGGCGCTCTGACCACTAAGCCATGCGTTCATGACCGATGACTGACCACTAAGCCTGATCGGTTTCCAGGAGGCGTGGGTTCGAGTCCCGCTGCGTTCAAATTTTTATACGTTTTCTAAATAAATATTTTTCTTTCCTAAGTGTGGAATAACACTTTAAAAATATTTAAAAAAAATAGTGCTTGTATGTTACAAGAGAATGTACGACTGAAAGATTGTTTTAAGAGCGCACTGGGGAAGTTAATAGTATAAGATACAAAACACAGAACAGCCGCCGCGTTTTATAAATATTTACAATTAAATTGAGCTCAATTTCAGCTTACATGCGTTGACGCCAACGTGCTCTGATACTATAAAGAACTGTTTGTTTGTTATGAATATTTACTGGTACTAAGATTATGGATCAAGTTTAAAATTTTTTTACTCATGTGATACACACAATAGAGGGATTTAACCAATAGTTTATTATTAGTTATAATTTTGTGATATATTTTATATTTTAAGAAAGTATTAGATATTACAGTGAAAACAATGAAAATAAAGATTAGAACAATTATTTAAAAAAAATACTATATTTTATTTAATTCACGCTGATCTGCACATTGGTACACAGAGGGAACCTAGAAACCCTATGGCACTCTGACACTTCCCCACGGCACCCTACAATGGCACGTTCCCATTCCCCACTTTCCGTCAAATTCTAGCAGAATTGCGTGGTAATTTTCGGAAATCAATGCCGCAAGTTTGCCTCGCTCCCAGAGGGAGGAAAATGAAAATATGAAATATTTCATTCCCTCCAGTGGGAGTCGAACCCACAGCCTGTCGCTTTACAATCGCATGCTTTTGCCCCTGCGCCACGACTGGACTATAATTTTAACTAAAATATATGGAAAAATAAATGAAGAAAAAATCAGACCATATAGGTCAAACCGGGTATGACAGCTGTTACGGTATAATATGCACTATTTATCGACGTTGTCAATTAAAGTTTCCGATAATGTGCTGTATATCTAATTAATGAAACCACTATTATAAATGATATTACGTCAATGGCTGTGTCTGTTTTGCATAGCGTGTAAATGTAATAAAATCGGATACTTTAAATAAACATTTTTTTTTATGTCCAAGGCATAAATTATTAATTAACTTTTACAGACGCCAGCAATTAATAAGAATTAAATTATTATTTAAATTTTAAAATATACAAATATTGGACATCTAAAAAGTAAGTATATATATAATCTTAAACTATTTACCTCTGACAATAAGTCCGTAAGTATTTGTAACGGAGCCCGCGTCACATTTTCATCTTGTAATGGCGTTGTCATCGCAAAGTCTACCATGTTCTAAAATGCAGAATGATAAATTATTATTATGTAAAATTGTATTTAAAGTTTCTGAACTAAATACAATGACTTAAGCACCAAAGTGTAACAGACAAAGTTACTTTTGCATTTATAATATTAATAGGGATGTAGTCCAACTCTTGTTTAGAGTTCCAAAATCCTGAACGTATGTAAAATATAGAAATTAAATAAAGAAGTAATTAAATAACAACTTCACGCTGTATTCCGCACACAGCAAGGTATGCAAAGAGAATCTAGTGTTAATCTTAAAAAATCTGGAAGCATTGTGTGTTGAGTGGCGGAACTCAACGCCGCGCTTTGCTTGCCTCGACACCAGAGCGAAGAAATGAAAATATAAATCTTAATAAGATTTCATTTCATCGAGTGGGATCGAACCCACAACCAGTAGATTTTACAGTCACACTTAGTGCCCCTGCGCTACGACTGGCTTCCAAGTAATTAACAATGAAGTATTTACATTAATTTATTTAGGTACTCATGATATATTTCACTTTAAAGACGAAACTTTATTAATAACTATACCTATATTAAAACCGCAAAAAATCTATTTTTAGTACCTAATAACGTACTAAATTACCAATATATTTTATATTAGGTACCAAAAGTTTATGTATTTTAATATTACCTTTAATACATATATATACGTTTTATTGTTTATTGTTGGCAATAAAAAATAATTAATGTTTTATGGTTTTATTTAATCTGAACTACGTAAATTAATATGGAAGGAAATGGACAGTAAATTATTATATTTATATACTTTATAATTGTGGTATAGCATTTTGTATACATATATGTATCTACTAATATATTAAAATTATTATTAAATCACTTGCCTTAAGTTCTTTTAAAACGACTTCTTTCCTCACAGATTTTGTTAAAAAGTTGCGATATCTAATCATGTTTCTCTGAAAGGGAAAAATATTATTTATTTATTGCGATAATATTAATCAATATAAATAAAAGATACATAAATATTTCACATACTCTCCAAACAATTGAATAGTACCATTGGTCCCTAGTGTAAGCGTCGTTAGCCTAGAAAAATGAAACAAATATAATGTCTTTTTTTTAAGTAAAATTATTAATTTCAATTAAACTTATATAATTATGTTGAATGAAGTACGAACTTGTAGAAGAAGTGAACCATGTGGCATGACGATACGCAGACAATATTTCCTGGCGGGGTCCCAGCGAGATATACAGTAGACTTCTTGCATGCAACTGTACGAAAGCGGATGTTCAAGCAATCCCGAAGGCTGTAATCAAATTTACATATTACGTTTTAATTATCATTTAAATCTGGCAGCCCGCCAGCGGTGGTTATTTCGTTTCTATTTTATTCTTAGGGGTAGGTACTCGCGAGCGGTTCTTTTAGAATCACAGATTTATATGTATGGACGTAGGTATAAAACTTAATCGATTACTTGTATTGGCATTAACTTTTTTTAAAAAAATGGAATATATTTGAATAATAGACCTTAATTATGTTATGATAAATCATATTGCATATACAACGAACTTCTGTATATTTTATACGTAATACTGTATTTTATTTACCAACAAACACATTCAATTATTATCATCAAATCCTTAATAGATAGTCTCGTCTACACAATTATATCTAATATAATTAAATTATCCATCTATATTCACCGAGGTTGCCAGTCAACCAAATTAATCGATCGTCGTCATTATTGTAGATAGACAGACCTACGTACGAGGATTAACAAAAGAATGTATAAATGAATGAGGATATTATTTTATTCTAAGCTTAATACGTGCGCGTTGTTTATTTTATTATCAGTTAACAAATACAGTCCAGTATTGATGCCAATCTTGGCGCAGTAGCACAGTGTGACTGTAAAACCGACTGGTTTTGGGATCGATCCCCACTCGAGGAGATTAAATATTCACTTAAAATTTATATTTTCATTTCTTCGCTCTGGTGTCGAGGCAAAGCGCGGCGTTGAGTTTTGCCACTCAACACGCAATGCCTCCAGAATTCGGCAGAAAGTGGGGAACGGAGTGTCTTAACACTAGGTTCCCGCTGCCTACCCTGCTGTGTGCGGGATACAGCGTGAAGCTGATTTAACAAATACAATGTGTAATCATTTCGTCGTTATGTCGTATTTAGGGTAAGAGTAATGTAAGTCAGATCGCTTTGTGTTTTTGCTAGTAAGTAGGTACTCGTCTCACGTTACGGAGCTCGGTGCATTGGCCGGCGGGTCCCGAGGTTGCTGGTGACGTCATCGTGCTCATCCCATGCACGTTTGTTGGCCTGGACCGCGCGACTGGCCTTTTAACTTACAGTACCTATCTCGTTCACCTTCAGTTGCTTTATATTTACAAAACCATGACCTTTTGTACTATTTTGTACCTACTATATATTTAAGAAATTAAATATATAGATACGTTTATGGTTTATATGTAAAAAATAAATATACATTTCATTTAAATATTACAAAATACAATTTATATTACAATATCCGCGCTTACGTGGTATATGACGTCAATAATAAAGTGATTAGTCATTACGATAAATATTTTGACTTTTGTAAGCAACACAATAAGCGAAAATATTGAGGTGCATTGCAGATCATTTTGCACGTGTTTTTCGTATTCGATGTCAAGGAATAGATAAAAGATGTTTATTTATAAAAACATTTTTTTTTAGAGGCCAGTCGTGGCGCAGACGCACAAAATGCTACTGTAAAACCGACTGGTTGTGGGTTCGATCCCCACTCGAGGAGATGAACTATTTACTTCAATTTATATTTCCATTTCTTCGCTCTGGTGTCGAGGCTAAGCGCGGCGTTGAGTTCTGCCACTCAACATGCAATGCCTCCAGGATTCGGCAGAAAGTGGGGAACGGAGTGTCTTAACATTAGGTTCTCTGCCTACCCTGCTGTGTGCGGGATACAGCGTGAAGCTGATTTATTTTTTATATTTTCTTAGATACACGAGTACCCACGATATATAGCAGTATGCATATAGCAGTAGCAAGTAAACGTTGGTATTTTTGCACTCGTGATGGGGGCGGTGGTTATAATTCGCCTTGTAATATGTATGCATGAAACTATAGGTCATACGTCATACTTAATGTGACCATTCTTGCGGCTCAAAACAGGACGTTTATTTTTTCGTTTACTGTTTTATTTACTTTTTACTATTGTATTAAGAAAATATATTTGATTATTTCATGTAAAATACGACCGTGCATTTGTTTCTTTTTTTTGAGAACTTGCTTTTTTTGGGTCCCGGCGCCGTCTTTTGGGGCAGCATGACACAACCAAATTTTCTTTCTTTAAAATGTATAATTGATAGTTTCATAAATAATTGAATTATTTCCATTCAGCGACTTTTTGACAATGCTATTTCATAAAAACGGGACATTTACACATCCCTTTGCCATGTTTCGAGACACCGAAACAAAAGCAAAATACAGGACAGTTCCGTTCAAAATGAGACGTCTGGTCACGTTAGGCACACCCCATAACCTAATAGCGCGCGAGTGTTTTCGTTATCTGCTCATTGACCTCATTGAATTAGTGATAAAAAAACAACTGTACCTTTCTATGACTTACAAGTCTAATTAATCCGGTTTTTTTTTATAAATTTCATTAATATATTTCAAATACCTAGAGTTTATTGAGAATAGACAATTATAAGTATACTTCTAAAATGGTAGTGTTTGACAGAAAATAGACAATATGTTTTTAAGCCACTTTGTATTAAGCTACTTTCAAATTTGCTAATATAACGGCTTCAGCTTCTGCCTATCTCCCACATGTAGCAGGGTAGGCAGAGGGAGTCTTGTGTTAAGATACTCCCTTACCACTTTCCGCCAAACTTTGAAGGCATGGCGTATTGATTGGCGGAATTCAACGCTTTGCCTCAACACCAGAGCGAAAAAATGTAAATATTAAATATTTTATTTCCTCGAGTGAGAATCGAATCCACAACATGTCGCCTTTGCAGTCACATGTTTGTGACTGGCCTCAAGCAAACAGAATAAAAATAAATTTTATAATTGTTAATATAACAATTATAAAATTTCTAATAAATTCATACAAAAATACGTATAAAACTTATTCTGATGAGTAATCGGATTGACGTTTATTTAAATTTATACAGCTGTAAAATATAGCTACACATAGATACTAGCTATTTAAATAATATACAGCTGTCGGTGAAAGTTTTTGTACCCTATAAGTACACGTTAATAAAATATTTATAAATAAGTTTTTCTTAATTATAGGTGCAAACGCTATATTTATTTACAATTTTATAAAGCTATAAAACATTACATAAAATCCCGGCGTTGAGTTCCGCCACTCAACATGCAATGCCTCGAAAAAACGGAATGCCTTAACATTAGATTTCCTCTGCCTATCCTGAATAGCAGGATACAGTGTGAAATTGTTTTGTTTTTACATACATTCACAAACGTCACGTAAAGAAATTTATAAATATTACTTACAGTTTTTGACACAATATGGTCCTCTAATAAGCATAACATATGAGTTTCCCATCTTCTAAAAAATTTTGCACCTAGAATTTTATCTACGACAGTTCGAGTATGCTGAAAGCAGCAAACTCTAAGTGCGCCCTCACTGGCCAACTTGTAGCGTGGACCTGGCGGAGGCACCGGCGCTCCGGCCGAGTTGCCACTTTTGGTCCCACTGCTGTCAGCACAGCATTCTGGACTTGATCCCTGTCAAAATACGTATAATCATAACTTTTGGATCATATTTAAAAATAGTTTAAGAAATAATTTTAAGTTTATAAAGGTAAACTTTTACAAAACATAATAAATATATACATATATGTAGTTACTGAAAAAAGATTTAAAATAAATTTTATGTATTCGTAAGTATATATTTTATTTGTAACATTTAAATTCGAGAAAACTTTTTAAAAACTTTTGAAAATATTACAAAGGCAATTAAAAAAACAATAATACAATATAAAAAAACAAGCAGAGTCGTAACAACAATATAAAATACAGACGGACAAACGACAGCAACGATTTAACCGTCGGTTAAGCCATCTAACGGCGTAGATATAAATCACAGTACTTTTGTCATTTTCATACGGAATTCCAATTTCATATTCTTGTATACTCATTCTCCCTGTTACAGACATTGTAAGTTAGGTATCGATATTCTACACCGCACTTTATCACACCGGTGACGTATCCATTTTTAGTTAGAAACTACGCGTATTGCGTAATTGAACTCAAAGCCATAGTGTACGCCAGGATTGATATTTATTTATCGAATATAATGTACGCTAGTCGTGGCGACGTGGTGAGGGACACAAGTGTGTGACTGTAAGCGCGACTGGTTGTGGGTTCCATTCCCAGGTTCCATCCCCGTTTGAGGAAATCAAATATTCAATATTTTCTCTTTTGGCTCTGGTGTCGAGGCTAAGCGCGAAATTGAATTGAATTGAATTTCGTCAATCAACACGCAATGCCTTCAAAGTTAAGTATGAAGTGTATCAACACTAAGCTTTCTCCTCTGCCTATCCTGTTACATGCGGGATACAGCGTAATTAAAATCAAAGCTATAGATAGCCATAGTGTACAACCGAACATATCTACACCAGGATTCATATATATTTAATGAGTACAAAATTGTAGACTGTATTGAGATAAAAAAGAAACCAAACAATGTTTCTATGTCATAGCACTTTTTAGGTCGCAATCCAGTTTCTTATAACAAACGATGATGATAAAAAGGTATATTGTTGAACATTTCACAAAGTTTCACTTATATCACTTTCACGTAACGTACGTCACTCACGGCTGAGCTGTGATATTTAGATAAGGATATTTTTTAGTTCATAAACTTAAGAAAAATAATTACTATGCTATACCGTTTTTTTTGTATATAATCTTTAAATGATATTTTACACTTAAACCAATTTCATGTTTTAACCGGCACCCTGGAAATTGACTATTTTCCATTTCCAGCCATCATGTAACACATATTAAATTGTCTAAAGTATTAGATAGTATCCCATGTTTTACAAATTACAAAATCTGTGAATTGATTTGGACTGTCTGAAAACTACTTACTAAACTAAATATGCATTTATTAATTTTAAGTTAAGTTTTTGTGATTTGAGGTTAGGAAAACGCAGTGCGACTAAAATCTAGCTATTAACTATTGCTTCTATAAAACAAATAAATACATAAAACTTGACGTATAATGAATTAATTATTTTATAATTTATCTACGGTAAGTACATTTATAACTTTTTGTGTTTTGACAATCTCCGCTTAATATTCAGCGTTTGTTCAATCGGTTCATAAATAAAATAATTATACGGGAAGAATCAGCGCTCCTTTTACGGGAACGGCATATAGGGTAAAATATTTTAAACCCATACCTAAAAAAATTAATCAAGTTACCTCAACAGTTTAGACGTAGAATATTTTTTTCGTTTCACGCATATATGCCAGTAACGTAAATACACACTACTACAAAAATACTACTAAAGGTTAAACAACTTTGAACTTTGCCGCCAATCCGTACAACTCGATTTCGGAATGACGGCGGCGGTTTTTCTTTGATAGGTTTATGCTGCGTGCGTCATTTTTGACAAATGGCGTCTAATTTTACAACGATAATTTTATTATTTATTTTGTTTGAAAAAATCCCTTTCTCATATCTGGGAAAAAAATAAATAATTGTAGCAGGCTTTTTAGAGTGCTTAAAACTGTGGTTTCGTTTAAAGTGGTGCTGACAAAAACACTATATATTATATGCTATTTTCTTCGATAAAATCGCTACAATATATTCTTTTTGAATAAGCTAGTACAGATATTGTTTTTAAAATAAAAGAAGTTACTAAAATAATTGTGTAGTTCAAGCAGGCAAAGCCGCGAGCGGGTGGATAGTTCAAAATATGAGATTTTCAGAGCCAAATATATTAATAGGTAAATTAAAAATAGTTTAACATCAACAAAAACAAAATACCAAAACATCTGCATGAAACAGAGTATTATTTATATTACTCTTGCCGTTCTATTTTGTGGTGGCTTTCCCAACAAGTGTTAAGCGTAATCAAATCGTCATCTGTGTTTTCCTGTACATAAGCTCGGTTAATCATATCTATGCGCATGGCATCACTTGAACTTGAAATGTACACACACATGGATGGATTAATATCGTAGTTTTACGATATATTTCAAATCCAATCGTAGCTCTCAAATTATAACGAAAAAACTTTTCCTAGAAACTTAAATACCTTTTTTGACATTGTGTGATATTAATGTGAATTTTTGAAATAATTGATTTATTTGATTTATTTGAAATAATGATAAAAAGAGATACAATATATTTGTATCGAGGCTCTATTCAACACGGTATACCTCCGAAATCGGCAGAAAATGGGCAACGGGAGTATCTCAATGTGAAATTAAGTGTTTCTACACTAGGTTCCCAAGTTCTCTCACTACACCTACCCTGCTACATGCGTGATACACCATGAAATTTAAATAAAAGTTTTGTTAATTTGTCAAAAGAATCCACTATGATTGTTTTTTGCAGATGAAATGAACATAAATGATTAGACTGAGATACCTTTTTTAATATCGCGGTTCCATTTGACAGCTTTAAATGCCTTTTGTTTTATTATTGTCAATGAAATCATATGATTCACCCCCTGGTCAATTGGAAGTAATAAAAAAATCGGACAAGCGCGAGTCCGGTTCACCCACCGAAGGTTCAAAAATCGGAGGTTTGAGCTTTTTCTGAAGAACAAAGCTTAGCTTAGCCAGAGCCCTTTCACCTGATTTCTCACTAGAACTAGCCATTTCATATATATAACAAATTTCATAATTCTTGGTCAACCGGAAGTACTCCATTAATTTTGATTCCTTTTATAGTGCCCAAATACGCGTTATCTGCAATATAAACGGCCATATCTTTTTTTAAGTTAATGTAGAAATATGTTTTTTAAGTTAGAGTGAGTTACATAAGAACTTACTAGATTAACTTGATGCAATATATTATCATCCCCCGATAAATAAACTATGCAACACAATAAGATATTTTTTCAATTTGAACTAGTAGTTTCTGAGGCAAATAAATTTTGAGCTTTATGATATTAGTATAGATTGTTTATATATAAAAAGTTTTTTTTTTATATAAAAATCAACTTTAAAAGACGACGTTTATAACAACATGTTTTTACTTTTTACTTCTAAGAAAAGTAAATGCCTACCTGTTTTTGTTTGAGCTCTTTAATTTTATACGTATAATAATTAATAGTAGTACAATTAGTTTAACAAAATTCATATACCAAACGAAGGTGGGGCAGCGTTTATCCGTAATGAAATTGACATAAACGCTTACAGCCAGCAAATAAATGTCCGTTTTGACGTCAGTCGCGACCTTGTGTTTCAGCCATATAGGTAGATTTTTATTACAAAATAATTGTTAGTTAACTTATTTACATAATTAATTATATATAATTAGAAATAATTGAATCATAAAGCAGCAGTAAAAGCATAAAAAATACACATCTTTTTGTCAACGTTTAGCTTGCCCCCTACGTGTTGTACTTCTGGAAAAAAAACATCAGTATTTTTTTTTCGTTACAGCCCTACAAAGTTTTGATAAAATTTAGCTTATTTAAAAACGAGTTTTGGTTCCATGTTATTTTCCCAAAAAAACATATTGTCTTAAATATCTACCGAACTAACATACATGGAGGGGAAGTGGGTCAGTATGAAGGTCCTCTTCATATACACAACCGTTGATCCGTCGATCGCGTTACACTCTGTACATATTTATTGTTATAAAGAATAGTAATATAATTGAAGTTAATTTTAAATAAATCACTATTGTGTAGGATTTGGAAATAATAACTTTTCAATAATTCGTTTGTTATACAGCTGTAGAGATTTCATTCACGTGATATATGTCCGATAAATCAGATCCAATATTTTGAAATTACTAAAAGAATAAGAATAGTCAATTCCAGTAAAGCTTTAAATCTGAGTCTGAAAGAAGTCATAATTTTTTTAACTTAAGGCTGTATCCCGCACACAGCAAGGTAGGCAGTGGGAACCTGAGAAACTAGTTAAGACTCTCTGTTTCCATTAAGAACAGTGTGTACCTTAGGTATGTTGTAGTTAAATAATTAAATAATAATAATAATAATAATAATAAATTAAATATATAATTAAATAATAATAATAATAAATGCAATACCTCGCCTGAAACTATTCAGCACATAACAGGCGCATGCAAGACATTAGTACAAACCGACTACAAACACAGGCATGATCAAGTAGCATCTATCATACATCAACATTTAGCACATTCTTATAAATTTGTACAGCAAAAGTTACCCTATTATAAATATAAGCCAAATACCGTTCATGAAAATAGGCATTATAAATTGTATTGGGATCGAACTATTCTTACCGACAAAACCGTTTATTGCAATAGACCAGATATTACATTTTACAATAAAATTTCAAATACTGTATACATTATTGACATAGCCGTGCCCAATTCCCACAATATTCAGTCTACTATTGCTGAAAAAATCACTAAATATCAGGAATTGACTTTAGCAATAAAAACTCAGTGGAAAGCAGAAACCATCCATATAGTGCCAATAGTCATATCTGCCACAGGATTAGTACCAAAAACTCTACACAACAGTTTAGATCTCTTAAATATTCCACACGCGATTATACACACTCTGCAGAAAGCAATCATTCTTAACACTTGTCATATAACTCGTAAATTTTTATCAACATCATCTGTACACTCGATTGCCTCTATACTTGGTTAAGGCCCGTATATATGGCAATAAAACACCTCTTTTGAGGAAGAGAGATTTCAAAAGAAATATAAAATAATAATAATATGCAATACACAAAATTAGCATAGTTAACTATGAATAATAAGATCAACATATTTTTAATATCATATTGATCCCGAGTCGTTTTTGTATGGACGGCCCGAGTGTCGCAACCAGTGTTTTATATATCGAATTCATAAAGGCAAAATATATATAAAGGCGACACATATTATGGATCAAAGAGAGCTTTGATCAATATTACAATATTGAATGTTGCTTGACGTCGCGGAGGCTGACGCGATGGGCTTATGCGAACTGTTATAGCGAAATTAACTCAGTATGTCGTGACTGATGCCGTCTCGTAAGCTATGCTTGTATGGCATTGGTCGTTGACATAATGTATACCACTATTGTTCTACAACTTGGTATATGATTAGTACATGTGTGATGCAATTTTCTGTTAGGGAAAATGTTTGGGGTGTTTAGTTGCAATTTCCTTTTATGAATTTTTCTCTTTATTTTAATTGACATTTTATTTTTTTAGTACTGGTAACAAAGTAAAACGCGGCATTGAGTTCCGCGACTCAACACGAAAATTCCGCGGAGAAAATAAAGTTACTATCATAAAATCACTTTCTTTATTATTCACTTTATAAATAAAGGTCCGAAGTTTATTGTAATAGTTAATAGCTAGATATACTATGGTTATAAATTACAATAAATAGTAAGAAAAGACAATATTATAACTTACTAGAGGGCGCGCGCGGCTTCGCCCGCTTATTAGGAGGGAATAAAAAAAAACCACGAAACACGTGTTCAATAAAATATTTTTAACAGACAGAAACTGAATTTAATTTTTTATAAAAATCGGTGGCAATTTAAAGATTTTTCCGTATAAACTTTCAACTCCTTATTTGAACCCTTAGGGGGTGAATTCTTAAAAACCATGAAACACGTGTTCAATGAAATATTTTTAAGAGTCTGAATTTCAAATTTTATAAAAGTCGGTGCAGATTAAATTTTTTTTCCATACAAACTTTTAACCCCTATTTCGTCCCTTTAGGGTTAAAATTTTTCAAATTCCCTTCTTAGTGGATGTCCAGAATATGAAAATAAACATCTGCCCAAATTTCACGTTTCTACCATTAGCGGTTACGGCTCTGCGTGCGTCTTACCTCAGTCAGTCAGCACAAGTCCTTTTATATATATAGATAATATTGTCTTTTGTTACTGAATTGGACTTCCATAAAACTGGAAATAAATTAATCTCATTTTATACGGTTTTACTTTTAATGAATTTTTGTAAATATATTTCTAAACCAGCAAATGCAATATTTATTTATGAAAATTGAGGTAATAAGTAAACGTATTTTTTATATATAGACGTAATACAATTACGTACTAATATAAAACTATAACTTACTATAATAGCTGTGCTCCAAACTCATAACAACACAGGTGAGTACTATAGAACGTATATTATATTTTTTATTATGAAAGCACAAGAGATGCAGGGTGGGTCAGAAGCCGGGTCACTGTACGGGTGCCCCACAAACATGTCTTCCTGATGACGTCGGTTCTAAAATTTGGGTCATGAGGGCGCGAGGTATGAGTCTCGCTTCAATCGACCCGAATAGCTTATCGAACCAAAACCGAGCTGTCTTTCAGAAAATAGAAACCAGCTGACATAATAGCGATGATAACATCATATAAGATGTTTATGATAAGTTAAATAAACCATCAAAGACATAACGACGATATAGAAAAAAATATTTTTATTTACGCCAAATTTATTCTATTTGTGGAGTGTAATGTAATAGTTGCTGACGTCGTACTTCTACAAAATAATATTATAACCTATTACTATGTAAAAATAAAGAGGTTATGTAAGAATTATGTTAGTAAAATAGTCGTCACGTCAAACAACACATTTCGCACTTATATAAATTTTCTACAAGATAAACTAATAATGTAATACAGTTTTATGTACAATACACATATATTTTGTCCTTAAAATGTTTACGCTTTTAAAACTGTCTGTTTGTAAAAGATCACTAACTATTACTGATAAAGTCGGCCTAGCGTTGTGCAATTGTGTTTTGTCCTACACATTTGTAAAAACTCCTTAGCTTATGATATGTTTGAGTTTGAGTTATTGATATATTAATGTTTAAAACTGGCATTTTTGTGACTGACTCAAAAACCTAACTCACTTCGAGATAAACTAGAAATTTGATATTTGGTACCAAGGTAGACAATTATTCAATTATACAGGAAAAAATCTGAAACTGATAAACATTGATAATTAAGTATCATCAAAAAAGTAAAAAAAAATAAGTTTTACAGTCAGTTCCGTGAACTTATTAAAATAATTTTAAAAATACCAGTGTTTATAATTAATAGTAATAAATATTTTACAAAAAGTAATGATATCCTATCAAAACATAAATGTCAAATGAGAGGGGAGGTGATAAGTATATGGGTGCCGAGTTCTGCGTTCACTCGGGATAAAATTCAAACTCTAAATTTGATTTGGCTATTTTTACCTTCAGGCACCAAACCTAATATTAATCTAATAGTTTAGCACAAGTTGAAAGTACACTAACTTGCAAATATAATTAAGCCAGTACATATGCCTGTTTAGAATTAGAATTTCATCCCGAGTGAACATAGAACTCGGCATTCATATAGATCTCTCATTTTTTTGTGGGTGAATTCGAGATCGACTCATTATTTAACATTTAACTTGGCTCCGATTTTATATTTATGTTTTTGATGAGATATTTTTTTAATCCTTTTCTTTGAATCTTTTAATATTCACTATAAGAAAGTTTTATCTATCAAAACAAAAGCAATGAAAAATGACATACGCGTGAGTAATTAAAATTGACTTCTTAAAATTACTTTTGAAAATGTAAAGAAAATTGTAATTATTATCAGTTTAATTTCAAATAAAAAGCAGCAATCTGAAGAACAGGCAAGGTATATAATTTCATCTCTTTGTAATTTTAAAAAAAATATTTTCTATAAATTTTCTTAGGTTTCAGAAGCAATATATCAGTAGCAGACTGGAACCAATCAATGAACATTCCACAATCCAGCACGTGGTTGACATGTAGCGGGCGCGTGCTCCCTCAATGAGACTGAACTAATCTAGTATAGTTGACCATTTCTTTATCTGGATGTTTAAACTAAGTTGTTTTATTTATATATAAATGCGTTCAAACATGAAAGATGTGTTAACATTTTTTTTAGCAACCTGAGAATTTTATTTTTAACGTGGCTTTCATAAAGATAAACTGACATTAGCCAGAAACATCAAATAAACACATTCGTTTGGTGATAAGGTGATATTTTACGCGATTGTGGCACAGTAGTGCCTGCACACTGTGGTCGCGCGTTTGTATCCTACTCGAAGGATTATTTATATTTTAAATATTTTCGTTTGTTTACGAAGGCAAGCGTTTAAAATGAACCAACACACAATGTTTCTGTTTCAGCGGAAAATAGACAACGGAGAAATCAATTAGTTATCTATACTATACCACCGAGTAAGGTGGAAGATGCGTATAAATAAAATAATGTTGTTTAGTTGAGCGCAATCTCGCAAAACAAATATTTGTAAAGTGCTTGATAAACAGAAACAATTACAACGTTTCAGCCTAACTAAATCCAAAACCATTTGAAATGCTTATGTATTCAATAGCATTGAAGATATATTTTAGCCAGCGACCGGCAACGTTCTTATGACGTCAAGAAACTTGATTTATACGATAAATATTCTGAGGCTCTTCAACTGCGAATAAAACTGTCGATAATAAACTTATCAAAATATATAATTTCAAACCTAGAGTAATGTGTGCATATTTTTTCGGTGTTTATTATTATTATTTTCTGTAATGACCATGGAAAATGGTCCTACGTTATGGCATTGTTTCCAGCAACTGCTATCAACTTATCAGTGACGTAAAGAAAGCATTAAATAACGTTTGCTGTGAAGGAAAATACATCTCGAGTTGTTGGGCATAGTCCATTTGTTTTTGTTCAATCTGCGATTGTGAAATTCCCAGTAGTCTTGCACACTTGTCGACACTCCGGTTAGGTTAACCACGTACGGTAATCATTTTTGGCGAGGTTTTATATGGGTTTTATAAAACATATATATCTAGTAATGTTTTTATTGAAAAATTATATAATATATTTTTATATAATCGTTTTCTAAATAAGTATTTTTCTTTCCTAAGTGTGGAAATACACTTTAAATCTTGTATAGTAAAAAAGCAAAATTTAAATTGCAACCACAACAAAGAATGAAGAGGTTTATATTTAAGTAGGCGGTGTTATATCGAAAAAATATTGAAATTTATCGTTAGGGAAAAAATCTAAACAATGATGTTGATATTTAAATAAAAGAAGCTTAATTTTAAAGTACCTAATAATTCAATATTGGCTGATTGTTCATATTAGTATGTAACTTTTCAAAACATCCAGTATGTAAAATAAAACAAATATGTACAAAATAAGCATAAACAACTTACAAAATATTCTGCTGAACTCTGATCAGCTAAGGAGGGTGTGAGTAGACAGCTCGGCGAAGGAGGCGCGGTTGCGGCTGGCGGTGGCGGTGCCAACGAAAGCAGTTCTCCAGCTGAAGCGGACATATTACTCGCTGCAGCTAAACTCCGGAGGCGGTCAGCGAGGTCCGTATGACCACCATTAAATGTTTTCACTACACCATTGCACACGTCATCAGCACTGAGATTGTTAATGATTCGTGGCCGACGAAGTTTTCGAGATGCCGCGCGCCATCTCCGTAGACGGCAAGCAGCATTATTTAGCACCTCGTCTGTCTCCTGGTTCTGGACTGGTTCTTCTTCAGACTGAACTAATCCGTCTACATCTGGTAATTCATCAATAAAAGGCAGTTTTTGTTCCACGTTGGAAGGAGAAGGCCCGTCTTCAGTTAGTACCATATTAGGAGGACCCAAAAAATCCCTTAAAGCAAATGCTAGCCTTTGGTCAGCATTAAGACCGGGTGGCGCCCCATTTTTGCCTGAATCAGTTGCGACATATTTAACTTCTTCGTTTTGATTCTCTTTCGATTGATTTTTATACGCAACATCTTCGTTAGAATTAAGATCTACTTTTATTTCTTGACTATAGGAGGGCATCACGACAACTGTTAAAGCTGCTTGTATTATAAACAAAAAATCATGATCGCCTCGCCGCCTAGATATATTTTTACACTCCGATATATGTACATTCCTTAATAACACGCTTTATGAATACAAAATATAAGGTTTTCACATTTTATCGCTATACTAGTATAAATTTAAGATATCCAAACGCACTTTGTGGGACTAATGTGGAAAAACTATAAAAGTCAACGAAAGTACTATCATATTGCATACACTTCACTGTGCTCAATCTTGCTGAAAATCAACATGGATAGACATTGATATAAGACAATCGATCATTACCCGCAGAAAATGTACGATTTATGCGTCAAAACGTAACACAATTGTTTCGAATAACTCAAACTGTGAGCGCAAACTGAGCAGTGACTGCGACCACTACCTACTGGCTAGCGCTGTCATAAAACTATACATATATCGTATCGTGCTCGACTGTGGAGTTTTTTCTTGTTTATATTGACGTACATTCAACATGCGCAAATGCGGACGATGTTCAGCGCCCTCAGGTGGCAATACTGAATCTGACAAGTAGCTCCATCTACAGCAATTTATTTAAACTATATTTAACTTGCGATTACTGTCCGAGATGCTCCATTTAGTACAACGTGTTATTACAAGAGGGCCTAATTTAATTTTGTTGAAAATGCTAATGTCAATATTTTGTGATCAATTTGAAGCGTTACGAAAGATTTATATGAAATTATATTTTTATTTTCTGTTTCAGACAGAAACTTCCTACTGGATGTATAAAGCTGAAATTGTTTAAATTATTTTACTAAAGGAGTATAGGAGAGCACCAAGAAAAAAATGAAATTTTACGTTTACATTCGATACAATTGAAATCTACACAATCGAAATTGCAAATAACAATTCGATAAAATTGTGACAAAAACTGCAATAAAAAAACAGTTATTGTCATTTATAAAAATCTAATATAAATAAAACAAGCATATATTATTAAAAAATGATGTTTTAAAAGTAATTTTAAAAAAATATTTTTAAAATTTATCTCGTAGTTATATCAGATTAATGCGTTTAAAAACAAACACGTACTTCGAATTTATTATATTATTAATATTTAATGTAGACATAGAGAGTGGAAGCGACTGCGCTCTTTTATATATAGGATAAAATATTTCAAAGCCATACGTAAAAAAAAATTCAAGAAGAGATATATTCATGATTTTTATCCATACTGTATTACGTGTGACATAGTTCCGAATAGATACCAATAACGTAAACGTAGGTGTTTACGTATTACAAAAATACAAGTAAACGTTGCCGATCTGCCACTTTTCATTCTCAAATAACATACCAGAATAAGCAAGAGATATATCTTGTTTTATTGTACGCAATTACCTATTTTCTATAATAAACCTAAACAACGTTCAACTTCATCGCCAATATCTACGACTCGATTCCGTGAATGAGGCGTGTGCGTTGTCCTTCTTCTGTGTTCTTTCATTTTAATTAGTATGTAGTTGTTATAAGTAGTTGAAACTGTACTTTCATTTAAAGTAGTGAAGATAGAACAACGAACGATCCTGGCACTTGTACAATACATCCATAAGAGACAAATAGATTTATTGCACCATAATTACCATTTAGGTATATGAAAAGGTAAAAACACTCAGTTATATGAAAAGAAAAAAACTATTATTATATCCTAGAGGCTACAAACAACTTAACTTGCTTTGATTTTGTGTGAATTTCCACGCTACATCCTTCCTTATTTAACGACCCGTACTTACTTATACGAATTATTATTGAATTTTAAAGTGCGTAAAATCTGAGACATTGCTTATGTTGTGTGGTAGGACTCAACGACACTCTTAATTTTACCAAAGTTGGAACCTGTAGACAATTTGAATATAATTATTATTCCAAGTGGAATGGAATCAAAGACGCTGTCCCGCTGTGCCACGACGGCCGGCTTTTTATTTGTCAACCAATATTTGCAACCATAATGAAGAACTTTTGATTATGTTCCTTATAACTTAAACTTTAGCTGTTGATCTAATATGGTCTTTTGCTGTTCCAGATTTTTAATGTGATATGCCTTTAACACTGAATAACTTTTGCTAAAGAATCATTAATTATTTCTTATAGTTTAGCTGCGCTATTAAAATTCTTCATCACATATACCAGAGTTTAAATTTTTTTACTGGTCAATATTGTCAATCGTGCTTAGCGTGACCATTCTTATTTTGCAAACCGAATCCCACTATTGACTGATATTAGGAATGTAAAGTTGACATATTGTTAAAAATTGCTAAATAAATCATTTTTTGATTTCTAGCACTTGTATTGTGATCGTCACGGTTTCTCGGTTTATATGTAAAATACACAGGATACAGCAATATAATTATATGTATTATTTTGGACTCTATTAAATATTGAGTAATGGCAACGACATTTTTGGCTTTTCATATATGAGATAAATGTCATATTATTTTTTAACATTTTTTCTTTCAATACTCGAAAAAAAAACAGTATTTATAGATTAAAAAAGAATATTCATTTCTTGTATATGTAGTTATATGTAGTTTGTATTTAAGATATATATCATAAAACTGGTGGTTAAATCTGCAACTACTTATTCCACAACAAATTAACTATTGTAAATGTCGAAGAGATTGCGATGGATTAGTGATTCACATTTTGTTGATTGCGTCAATTTATCGCTTTATAAACACGTTCAAAATACCATGAAGGCTGCAATTGTTAGGGGAATACCACCAATTGTTATACTAAGGACATATTTAATACTCGCTCATCTCCATCTAAATTTAAAAGTATATCACAAAATATGTTCAGAATGAATCAAATCATTTTAGGATTAGTTAGAGAGTGGTAGGGTTACTCGCTGCGATGTGTCTGTGGCTACTGACCGCTTGTTTGGGCTTGTTGCCTTCAAATCCGCCCGCAACAATAGTAATAGTACAAGGCGTACCTACACCGATATTACAGCCTACAACAGCGGCAACAACAGCAACCACTACAACAACAACGACTACTACTATGCGGCCAACAAATGCAACCACAATGGCTCCTCCACCGACTATGCCTCCGACTATGACTCCGCCACCTACTATGCCTCCGACAGCAGCACCGACAACCACAACCACGGCAACTACAACAACTACTACTGCCAGAACAACAATGAGTGGTAACAATTCTACACCTATACTGCCACCAACTTCATTAATAACAATTCCATCTAATTCTAGCTCAGTAATTAACACAGCCACCGTACCAACAACTATTACAACTAACCCCTCAACAGCAGGTGTAGAATTTTTACCTGTACTACTTTGTAACAATTCTGATGTGATTTGCTTATCTAATCCTGACGATAACGCTGCAGGCCAACTCCAGATCGATCCAAGACTCGGAACGACCCCGGCGCCGCTAGCTGCTGCACCACCAATAAGCGGTTATAGTGGTCAAGTTCCTTCCTATGACACTGCGGTTAGATTCCCTAGAGAGCGCCGAAGCTTATATAAAGAAGACTCTACTGATGATATATTGAATTTATTAGGAGGATACAAAAATAATAATAACCATAGAATCCGTAAAAGACAGAGCTGCAGTTGTGTGCCCACAGGCACATGTGTAAAGACATCAAATGGTGCGGGTATGATCGATTTTCGAATTGTAACACCGGTAAGTTGAATTAAATTTTTATTTAGAGTATAATACTCTACTCAAAAAAATATATATTGTTATTAATTATTTAGAATATTTAAAGCACTTTTTATTCCACATCAGACGGTTGCACAATGTCCTGCTGGACAAGAATATTGTTGTGGCAGTACGACGAGCATCGTAGCTTGTGGCACCCTGCAGACAGTACCAGCAACAGCGATAATGCCTGCCGCAGGTCAAGCCAGATTTGGAGAATATCCATGGCAGGTAATTCTTTAGCCATATTTATACAACTACCACATGTAAACGTAGGAGATATATTACACTTGTATGTAAACTCAAATTTTCCAACAATATTTTTTAACTTTGTTTACTGTTGCTAATTGCCCACACAGATTACGCACACAATCTATACTCGTAATTTAAAGATCTCCTCAATAATAGGTAATATATGCATAATGCTTTTATGGCCGACTCTGAAGTTTTTATAGAGGCATTTGTATAAAAATCCTTAAACATTTAAATGTTTGTACGGTAAAAATAACAATAAGCCCTAAAATATTTTTTTCAGGCTTTAATACTTACCAAGCAAAATGACTACATAGCAGGAGGAGTGCTTATAGACCAACTTAATGTCCTAACAGTTACACATCGATTATCGTCATACGTGTGAGTGATATCAAATAATATATTTATTATAAATTATAATTGAATATTTTACGAAATGTATAAAATAAATAGCTGTTGGACCTTTTGTTTCTACCAAGATGTAAATATCATTTTTTTCTTTAGTCTTTTAGCTGAATATTTAGAATTGATTAATATTAGGTAAAGAACATAGAGCTCCGTTAATCTTGATCTCTTGCAATTAATGTTTTTATTAAACGTGGTGATGAACGATGTAAATGATGAAAATGATACCAATAGGTCGGAGCAAAAATATTTTCGTATTTTGAATGTATTATTAGTAATCAAACCGCTTTGGCTGTACTGAATGTAACTGGCTGACTGGTTTTAATGCCATTAAATGTGAAATTCTGAAGATGCAATAAATAAAAAAAAAACTACTTCCCACCATTTTAATTTTTTTTTCAAGCAAGTAATATAAACGTATGTGGCGAAAAAATTCGGTACATTTTAAAATTTTATTCTAAAAAAGGTAAAAATGCGACGAACGCTGCCAATAAAATTTTTATGGACCTAATGCGGTATCAATACGAGTAACACAAATGTGGTTCAAGCGTTTCAAGTCTGGAAATTTTAGTGTGAAAGATGAGGTTCGCTCTGGACCTGCCCTGCCCTGGCCCTGTCACAGATAAAATCAGTGCCATCTTTGAGAAATTGAAGCAAAATGGACATATTAGTAGCTACGACATTGCTGAAGAACTGGATGTTGATCATAAAACAGTTTTACGTCATTTACGAATGTCTGGGTACCAGAAAAAACTTTACATTTGGGTACCGCATGATCTCATTGAGAGAAACCTAATGCAACGTGTATGCAACGTTCCATTTGCGATTCTTTGTTGAAACGTAACAATTCTGAACCATTTCTTAAACAGTTGATTACGAGTGATGAAAAATGTGCGAAAAAGATCATGGTCGAAGGATAGACAAGCCCCACAGACCGTAGCACAGCCCGGCCTGATTCGGAACAAAGTGATGCTGTGTGTATGTGGGATTGGAAAGTAATCCATTATGAGCTTTTGCCACCGGGTAAAACTATCGATTCTGATCTCTACTATCAGCAACTGATGAGATTAAAAAAAATATTGAAAAAAAACTGACCGGAGCTGGTGAATAGGAAAGGCGTGGTGTTCCACCATGACGACACCAGACCGCACTCATCTATAGGCAGGCAAAAATTTAGCAAAAATTGAGAGAGCTTGGATGGGATGCGAAAATATTTTTGCCCCGACCTTATATTAAACTTTATCTAAGATAAATATTATTTATAAAAATTTTATCCTAGTTGAAGATTTTACAAGATGCATTTATTAATATAGAAAAATGTTGTACTTATTCACTTAAATATTAAATGTCAGAATAATGAGTTGTATTTTTGTCAGTGTTTCAGGAACAGCGCCAAACGTTAAAGTTCGTTTGGGGGAATGGGACGCTGCAGGCACTTATGAACCAGTGCCGTTCCAAGAATATACTGTAGCTAAGGTGTTTTCACATCCTTCCTATAATCCTAGTACTTTGCAATATGATATAACTGTTCTACGCCTATCATCTCCAGTACCTCTGACACCTATGACTGGCTCTGTTAATACTATTAACCGGGCATGTCTTCCGCCGATGTCAACTTCCGCCTACACGGGACAAAGGTAATAAATTAAAACAATATATTTTTTATTTACCACATACAATAATTATAAAATTCCAGTTTTACATTATCTAGAACTAGAGTGTATATTACTTGCAAAATGAGACAGTTTCCTAATATTTATACTTAAACCTACAGTTGGTTAACACTACACTCGCTATTTACATAGTTACTTCGCACTTTCAAGCCTCATTATAGAAATATACATAGAATAGCCACTGCCTTTTTGACATAATAACGTCTTATACATAAATAAGTGACGGCTTTACGCACGAAAAAGCATGACTCATTGTCACGTTCCGCCTAAACCGGGCGTGCAAGAGAGCACGCTGAACAAACGATAGTATAGACGACGATAGAGAGGTACGATCGGCCTAAGCGATTAGTTTGTGACGCATCTATCCATTCTTTGTTGTGATAAATCTGCATAATTTAGATAAAAAATATATACGAATTAACAAGTGTTATACTACATATTTCTTTCCAAAGGCTATATTATTTAACCTATGACTTTAATAATGATATTATTTGTGTGAATTAATAAATATCTTTATTAGGTGCTGGGTATCAGGATGGGGCAAGGACATGTTTGGTCTCCAGGGGCAATACCAACAAATTTTAAAGAAAGTAGAAGTGCCTATTGTAGCATCAGCCACCTGCCAAACTCAAATGCAAACTGCTCGCCTCGGATCAACTTTTGTACTTGATACAACTTCTTTTATTTGTGCTGGTGGTGAAGCTAATAAAGATTCTTGTACGGTACGTAATTGTTATGTTTAGTTTAATAACAAGGATTGGTAGTAACACTTACAAAATGATTTTATTTAAATGTGCTGCCATGTTTATTTTTTATTAAGTTTATTTAGATAAGTAGTAAGGATATTTATTATACATTTGCCAAAAATGATTTTTGGTAACTTTTTAAGCACCTTCTCAAAAATCGTTGTTAAATTGCAATAAATGTAATAAAAAAAGTCAAATGTGAAACATGATTTTTGTTCGTAAATTGTAAAAAAAAAATTTCAGGGGGATGGTGGATCCGGATTGGTGTGCCAAGTGAGCGGACAATGGGTGCTGGTGGGTCTAGTTGCGTGGGGCTTGGGTTGCGCCAACGCGAATGTGCCAGCTGCTTACGTTAATGTTGCGGCACTCCTGCCGTGGATACAGCAGCAAGTTGCTGCTGCTTAAATCCTTTATTTTCATAGATTACGAGAAATATGTTTTTTTTATTAATTAAAATAACAAATAATACCATGGTAAACATGCAAGTAGTAAATCAAAAGCTGAAAGTGAAGTCAATATATAAAGTGTATTTATACAGAGAGAAGAGAGAATAGAGTTAAAATAATTCACTGGTGGTCAATGATGTTCAGAATAAGAAAAAATAAAAGATAATGTAAAGTGAATCTTAACATATTAATTTATTGAATCAACAACTTTTTACAAATAGGCGTGTAAATATTACAAAACGCACGAGGCCTTAACATAAACGATAGTTACACTCTAAGTAAAAGCGTTCTAAACGCTCATTTAACAGATATAATATTAACAAAACTAACTAATGTGTAATTTGAAAGGACGTAATCTAGTATTGCAGTAGGAGTGGATCCCACACCGGACGATAGCGTTCCAAAACCTCCCCTCATTCAGTCTTCATTACTTTTCTCCTGTTTCACCACTGGTGAAGGAGACATTTTCTCAGATTGTACAGACGCAGGAGGGGGGGACGATACTTCTATATATTCATCATTGCGTTCTTCTTTAATTTCTGGTTCTTGTTTTATTGGTACTTCCGTTGGAGCAGGTGTCGTAGCCAATGGTTGAGGAACTAAGTCCGAAGGTTGTAAAGCTGCCCAAGCTGAAGCAGCCCCTCTGGCGTACGCCTCGTAAAATGCTCTCTGGGCTATTTCAGCTTCCTCTAGATGAACAAATGCATGATTATCAAGCTCAGCTCGAAAGAAAAATTTGAGACCACATCTACCACAATCGTAAGGTCTCGGTGCAGCTGCATGTTCTGGCAAATGTCTCTGCAAGCCAACGGCACTTGTAAACATTGCGGAGCAAAGGTAGCATGTAAATGCTCCAATACCAGCAAATGTGTGTTCGATTAGATGCGCTTGTAAGCGAGTGGGGGAGCCAAGAGTACGGCGACAAAGTCGGCAGTCGTGTTCAGTGGCCACTGGAGGCCTTGGCGTTGCATGTCGTGCATAACAAGATGAACAAGCCCTCGCCCCTTCACCAGCTTCATTTTCAGTTAAAGCTCTAAGACAAATTGCGCATCTTTGCTCATCCTCTGTTGGTCGTAGATGGAATCTAGCGTGTAATCGTGCCTCCGCTTCTGATGCTAAAGTCTGGCGGCATATAACACAGGGAGCAGGCAGTGCCGGGTGATGACGTGCCATGTGACTCAAGAAAGCTTCTTCTGAGGGAAGACGAGAACGACACCTTGCGCATGTATCACCTGCTATCACCTGAAATTGATACATTTAAGTTTGAATATTAAAGAAAATATTTCAATAGTGTATCTTATTTATTTTATTCAATTGAAAATTATGTCGTCATTAGGCATCTTCTTTATTAACTCAAGCAAAATTTTACAGTACATATTACATGTTTGTCTCAGCTTAACGATATGTACCGTTCCTCACTTACGTTTAGTTATCATGCAAATAACATAATATATAAATAAAAAATATATATCATAATATTTGAATACAATATCTATTAATTATAAAATAAGTAGAACCAAAGATCTTACCTTGCAATGAGTCAATTTATGTTCTGCAAGGATCGCAGCAGATGGTAATACTTCATCGCAAATAAGACACTTATGTCTTGCGGTGCCTGTTCCAGAGTGAGCTCTGGTATGAGCCTCGAGCTCAGCTCTGCTTCGAGCCCGCTCACCGCAGTATGCACACTGTAGAGCCACTGCACCGTTCTTACGTCGACGTTCGTCCACAGTCGGCTGTCCATTGTCCGGAACACATGGAGAACAAGCATCTTCACTTTCAAGAGCATTATTGTTCTCCGTACGTTTAGCTCTTGTCACGTCTCCATTTACGCCCTGTGAATCAAAAAACATTTAATGTTTATTCAAGATTAAAACACATATTTATTGAGATTTACTTATACTTTGGTTTATATAAAACAAAACCTGTGATTGATATATATATAATCGAGGACAAAATATTTTAGGAAAAACTCGTAGCAATTTTTTTTAAAGATCGTAAGCATATATATGTATAAGACATGAAAATAGGTCAATATAACATAATTAGATATCTTACGTGATGTGGGATAGTGTGATTCACTTGCATGTGGCGTTCTAATAAGTACTGAACAGCGAAAGTCTCAGTGCAAGCTGGCACTGGACATCGATAGGCGTGATGTGCGGCAGTATGAGCTCGCAAGGCGCGCGCGCCCGCTAGCACGGCGCCGCAAGCACAGCGCGCCGACGCGTGCCGCGCCCGCACGTGAGCTGCACCTTCAGCCTCACTCCGCAGAGCACCTCCAGCCACACCGCAAGACCGGCACACCCACACCTTGTTTTCACCGTTATGAGCAACCGCAAAATGTGCCTGAAACAAAAATTATGATAAGTTAATAAATTGGTTAACAAAACTAAAAATGAATCACATATAATTTTTTTGTACAATTAAATATATAAAGTATTTTTGTAATTTTTTAGAGTAAATAAGTATTTATTTGCATAAAAATGTAATATAATTTAATTTATTACAAACCTGTATAGCCACTTTTGAATCAAATACTTCTTTACACAAAGTACAGCGATAAAGATGATGAGCATGAAGATCGAGAAGATGTTTTTGCAAATCCTCAGGAGAGGAAAAACTGCGGACGCAACTGTGACAAGTATATTCGCAAGACACGGCCAAATAATGTGCAGCAAGGTGTCGTTCCGATGCTGCTGCATCTGCAAATGTAGCCCCACAATGGAGACAAGGTGTAGGGCTAGATCTAGCTAATTCTCCGCCTTCTTCAAGATGACCTTTTAAATGAGCGCGAAAAGCTTCAAAATCGGGCAATGCTGCGTCGCATTGATTGCATAATAGTGTACTTGGAGACAGCGTGGTTTTTGGTGTTGAGGCACCTGAGCTCAATCTTGCTCTTTTAGCAGGGGACTCATGCCCTGGACTTCGTCTGCTAAGGTCAGTTGGCGCGGGCTGTTCACTATGTTGTACGGGGGACTCTCCGTTTAGGAGTGCTGAATGAGCCGCGCGTACATGCAGTTGAAGTTGTTCCATGCTAGTAAAAGTATCCCGAGTGCAGTAAATACAAGCGAGTAAAGTGGGCGGTGGCTGCGACGCTACACGACGTGGTGGTGTCATTGCTGACGTATCTACTCCATGAGCACTGACCATATGAGCCTAAAATTAAAAATAACAAAAATTTTAAGATATGTTTGTATAAAACATATTCATCATAAACAATACATAAAAATATATTATTCTTTACTTGCAACATTTCTGGCCGCCGAAATGCATCACCGCAACGCAGACATCGCAGAGCTCTCTTTCGATCCGTTTCACGTCCTTCTCGGTCACGTTTGTGTCCCTGCATATGGGCTGTTAATGCGGCAGCGGTGTTATATCCACGGTTGCATACTGTACATTGGAATGGCTTTTGATTGTCATGCGTCTTCATATGAATCTTCAAATGATCGCTAAAAAAAATACCATGAAATGTATAATTTTAAAGTGAATAGAATAAATATATAAAAAGTTTAAAATTGCACTGTTTTTACGTAGAAATAAAAACATCCTAATACATTATTTAAGGATTACTTATAATACTATACATAATTATGAATTTAAAATTGAATGTGATAAACTGTTTCTATGCGACTCGAAAAGACAATTTGTCATTCGAGACATAAGTGCCCACATAAAGTACGAACCAAACAGAACTAACAATGAGGCCTTTGACGCAAACTACAGAATAGAAGCGTTCTCCCAAACACCTCCACTAATAGCTCTGCTCACCATGCGGGGTTAGGTACAGACGATTATTTCATTTTTGTATGACCATCGACGCCATTTGTCAGTGCACCATCTCTTTTCACTTGTCAGTATTTTGTTGGGTCGACAAATTGCGTAGAATTAGTCACGTGGTCGAGTCGAGGTGACGAAAAAGGTGACGAGTCGCCTCGTGGCGGACTAAAGCTTTGTGCTGTGGCTTACGGTAATCAATCTTGCTGCTCGCCTTTTGTCATGCAAGCACCTCTTAAGTGAGGCTCTTGAATACTCAGTGCCTAATGACCTTAACCAAAAAATATTTTTCTTTTTATATTACTTATGTATGTGATATTAACATTTAGATAAAGGAATATATAAATGACTTACTAACTCCATGGTTAAAATAAGTCTTCGTATACTTTAGTGTTTTAAGTTAAAAGCACCAACCTTCTTGAGAAAGCTGATTCGCAATGTGCACAGCGGTATTTTCTGTCGCCAGTATGTAGCTTGACGTGGCGGTCACGGGATCTTTTGTGCTTGAACAGACGGGAACAGAACTCACATCGAAACGGCATTTGGTCGGAATGTGTCTGTGAATATAGAATGCCATTATTGTTATCAATAATCTATAATAATATTAATTTTAACATGTTTATATTATAAAAAATACCTAATCATGAATAGCCGACTGGGCAAAGGAGAATGAAGTGATTATCAGGTATATATAAACAAATATTTTCACGCTTTATCTCACACATAGCAGAGTAGGCAGAGGGACCCTAGTGTTAAGAAACTCCATGCCCCACATTTCACCGAATTTTACGGAATTCAACCCCGGGCCTTGGTGCCAGAGCGAAGAAATGAAAATATTAATAAATAATAATTCATTCCTTCGATTGAAGATTGAAGTAGGTACACAGTAGGTTTGCTTAAAACAAAACTAATTGGCCGATTTTGATGATTTATACGCCTGTCGATTTGTCTTAATGTTGCGGACGTCACTGATATAGCGACAATCAGAGGCAATTCAACAATTTCAATTTTTTCATTTTGTTAAAATGAAAAAATAGAACATAAGACTTGATTTTTTTCTGCTTTAAGGGAACAGAGACCTGCGTATTTGATATTATTTCAATTTGATACCTTCACGTGATTTTTTCGCGATAAATGCTCATGACAGACGGACAGACAGACGGCAAAGTGATTCTATAAGGGTTCCGTTTTTTCCTTTTGAGGTTCGGAACCCTAAAAATCATGTAGATTTTAATTAGATATAACAAGTCTTACTAGAAATAGTATTCTATAACCTATACCTATACTCATAAGTCATAACATAGGTATTATAAAATGGTCGTTCGCAATGGCGTTAGGTATTATAAATTGTATTGACAACTTATGATAAATATTTATTTTCTGCTGGTCCTCATACTTAGTAAATTATTAAAATATATTCTTATCCTTACCTATCTTAACCAATATTTCTTTTTGTATACCTACAATATTTTTACCTTTATGTACCTATAGGAACTGAGTCTCTAACTGATAGGAACTGGATCACATTCTTTCGATGTTTTATAATAAAAATTATTCTTGTTCTCTATTTTTATGATATGTTACATAATGACTAACAAAATTTATTTAAATCGATTGACTCAACGTCACGTTCATGTGTAAAAAACCAATATTACCTAGTGACACGTTTTAGGATATTCATAAGTTTATTATGTAAATGCTAATGAGGCTTTACTGCCACTCATATAATGGGAACCGTCGTCCTTCACCACCTGTGAACTGATGGAGACGCGCTAACACGCAGCACTATACACTCCCAAACTGACAGCCACTTCACGCTTTTACTAATTGACCACCTCGCCGATTATGTTCTACTATAATGCTAAATATGTTACACTTGATTGACTGAATCTATTTAGCTCATTGAGCAAGATTTGAGTCTTTGTGTTCTGTTTAAAGAAAATTGTTAGAGGTGTCATTTGAAGTGACTATAAATGGTTATGCTAAAACTCAGCTTCACGCTGTATCCCGCACACAGCAGGGTAGGGTTATACTATTTGTTAGATTAAAATAACTTTTTATATTGTGAGTATATATTTTTTTAAATACAGTTATTTTTGATAGTGTAAGTATTAGGACTGCAAACCAAATAAAAACCGCACTATACGTATAAACAAAAGTGATCGAAAAACTTGAACAATGTAATACAACGACAGATGGTAGAATATTTTAAAATCATGTAATAGCGTTTAAGTTGTTATTAAACTTAATATTTCCTTTGATTTATAAAAGGACTTGCTTAAGAAAGTTTCGCGCTATTTAAATCACCAGCTCCGGTTCAGCCAATATCGTTTGAGCACAATGTATTAATGTGGTCCAATAACATGTTAGCGCCACAAATACCATGCATGAGGAGAGATATATTATTTCAAAAAATTTGTTGAGACAGCCTAAATTTTTAAAGTAAAATATTTTTCACACAACAATAACGTTCAAGTCAGGTGGATGCGGAAAATTTTTTAGTACCTTGGGACTGCCCCTATTATTATTTTTGTCGTTTTAGATGTCACGAAGTAAGAGGAAAGTAACTAGACTTAAGAGATATGGATAACGTTCATCGTAGAAATCAATCATAAAGGCTATAAAGATGGTTATAGTAGTACAACGATAGTCAATTAAAAAAGGCTGCTGAAGAATTTAATATTTTAAAATATTTGATAGCTTTAGATAGAATGAAGAATATTTTTCTAACATGTTCTTAATTATTTCGTAATTATCACTACTTTACTCCAAAATAAAGCGGAAAAATAAAGATCTCGTATAAATATATTTCGTCACTGTCCTGTCACTGTCGCAAAGTAAAAGATATGATAAGATAAGTATAGATAGTACTTTGGGACAAAATCACTCATTTTTTATTTTTTTATACTCAAAAACATATTTTTGATAAAAACTTCAAGTTATTTGAAACAGAAGTTATGTGCGATTGAAGTAAAATGTCCTAAGGTAAAAGGATCTCCTTATACTGTTACTGTTTTTATGATAAATACTGTTTTTATGAGTGGAAATACATATATGCGCGCTCCTACATAGGTAAAGTATGTCACGATGATGTGAGTCGACATTAAAAAAAACATACCGACCAAGTCCGAGTCGATCTGGCCCACCGAAAGTTCCGTAATTAAATTGAATGATTTTGGATAAACGACAAAGTAACTTATAAAGGTCGACAAACACAAATTTGCGGGCGTATGCATTCATTCTGTATGAAATAAACTATAAACGTAAGCTTATAATTATTATTTCCATTATATACCTATGAATATCCATTTTTCGGTATATTTTCTTTTTTATTGTGTTATGATGACCAATCTCTTTTTACCAAATTTCAAAATTGTAGGCCCAAGGGACATACCCTATAGTGGTATATCAGTTTTGATAACGAGGCGATTTTCGTACAAAATGCATAAAACGCGACGAATAAACACTCACAGGATTCTGACCATAGACCTGAATACTTTATTTCAAATTGATGCCTCCATGCGATCTGGTGATCAATAGTCTCGACAAACAAACAGACGGACAAAGTGATTTACGCCCAATATTAATAACCTATCTCCAACGTCAAACTTAGATTGTTTCATATATCTATCTAATCTCTAGATTGGATAAATATATGAAACAATCTAAGATTGACGTTGGAGATAGGTTATTAATATTGGGCGATAATGGTTCCGTGTAATAGCATTAACTGTGTAAAAACGTAAACACTTATTTTTTTTTCTAATTGGAAATGGCATAAACAATTTTAATAGTTATCCATAAACATGATTGTTACAAATAAATGTTATAAGCTTAATACAATGCCTTTATACATTTCATCATTCTATATTACTAAATGTTTATCGTGCAAAAGTCACATAACCATTCTCTCTACGGGAGCCCTGGGTGCGTGGCGGAGCCCTGTTGTTTGCCTTGTGGCTCTCTCCACGACGCCACGCTTACATATAGCGAAAAGACACGCAAATGATGTTATTTTTTTTTATGATCCATCAAAAGTAAATAGCGTGAGAGCCTCCGCCGTAATGCGCACGGCGCGGTCAAATTTCCGCGTAAAGCGCACCAAAACACATTTGAAACTAGTTGTAAGTAATTTGAGGCAAGAATGATAGCCAATAAAGCTTTGAAATGGGCAACGGGCGGCTACCGAGAGACATTCCCGGTACTATAACTGCGATGTCATCGCCGGTTACAGTCGCCCGCGCAGTCGGGGTCAGATTGGAGGTACCTATGTTAGTAGCCGCTAACGCTGTACAGCACCCGAAAAATTATTATATGTAAACGCGTGGAGTCATTCTACGAATCAAACTTTTTGTTTTTTGCTGATTTGTTGTTGTATTTTTTTTTATATTTTGACTTTATTTCTTTTTCAGCTACACGCTGTATCTCGAACATGGAATGGTAGCCAGAAAGAATCTAGTGTTAACACACTATTTTCCCTACATTTAAATTTTTTTTTGCATTCAACTCGCTGTTGGTTGAATTCAACGCCTCTCTTGCCTGCCTACCCTGCTATGTGTTGGATACAGCGTGAGGAAATTAAAATGGTAAGTATTTCATGTCCTGAGTGGGAATCAAACCCACAACCGTCGCGTCTACAGCCATCACTTCGTGTCGCGCTTGTGCCACCTCGCTACAAACTTCATTATTTTGTTGTATGGGATTCTAGAAGTCGACAAAACGAATTTTAAAAAAATATAGTAATAAATTCATGTACCTAAATTTGGTATTTTATATATTATTTTACACGTTTAGCTTTTAAGTATTAAGCCGTACACGTACCTTGTTTAGAACTTAACATGTTTAGATTAAAGTGATATAAGTGAGTGAAAAAAGGTAAAATCATATGTTTTTTTCCTTGCTATTGATCAACCTTTGATGTTACCATATCTAAGGCTGCAGCATCAAGTTTGTTTCACTTCTATAATGATGCGTTTTTCAAGCCAAGCACTGATAAAAGAGTTGAGCCAGGCTAGGGAGTTCTTATCGAGACACTATTTCCGGCCATCACTTCGTGTCGCGGCGCGAGTAACGCGATCTTCGCGATACATTTGTCGGCGCAACACCTTTGGCTATCGGCTAGATCCATATCTTTAAAACGCAACCCTGCCTGCAATTCCATACGTACCGATAATCTAATGAAACCTTCTACGATTGCAGCCAATTAGAAATATAATCAATTCGATATTCTTACAGAGCAAGTTACTTATTTTTGTCGTTGCCGAGATTCGGATCTGAGTTTAGTGTAGGCGGAACACGACGTACGTTATGTAAAGTGACATTTCTATTTTCCCTATCGCAGCTAGATCTGTCGCGGCGTGTGTCGCACGGCGGTGGTAACGGCGAGATCGGCGCGACACAAAGGAGTCGAGATGTCCGTACGACGTAATGGGTCGCATGTCACAACTTCGCAGGCCTCGGTGTTGTGCACTGCAAGGCTACAGCGATGCGTATCTCTATACGCACTGTCTCTACAAATGGACCATTTTGGGTATCTGCTTGCTAATGACGTCCAGAGTTGCATGGCGAAACTGGACTAAGAATTTATTATGTACCTACTAGTATAGACTACCATAGTAGCGTTATTATTATATTATTCAAGCTCGATTGTGATATCAAACAAGTTTCTTATTATTTTTATGTTTTTTTATGTGTAATACACTGGCTTCTTCTAATTTACTGATGATAATCTTCACGTAACTTTGTAATAAAAAATAATAATTTGTAAGGTTTGTAATTTGTCTACTAAACTGACCTGCTCATGTTTCTTAAGGTATGAAAGTCTTGGGAACGCTTTTTCACAGAATTGGCATTTGTAAGGCGTATGTTCAGTAGCACCAAGTGTAAAGGGAGGCTCGGCATCGGCGTCGGCGTCAACTGCATCGGCTGAGGTCGGCGTTGAAGATGGGGATGGTGATGGCTCCGGTGTCGACGACGGCCAAGAGCTGCCCGCCGTACTGCCCACACTACCCAGTGCTTCTGTGAAATAAAATTGTAAATATTAACCTATTTACACACAAGCAGTATTAAAAATATTTTGTCTTTTCGAGCTTAGAAAAATCACGTCATTGAACTTTATTAAATACACCACATGTGATCAAGTCAGACTCTTGCATATACATAGATAAGTATATATTTATCACACATTTTAGAGAAACTGTATGGTACTACAACACACAGTTTCTCTAAAATGATCAAAAGCTAGAGAGTGGTGGTGTAGTGTAATAATTTTTAAGAGTTTACAGTCATTTAAAATTATTAGGATAATATTTGAAGACTATAAGTTCTTTATTTATTGACATTTTTATTTCATCATAAATGCCTTAACAATAAATTCTAAGTAAATCATTATAAAATCGTTATTTAAAAATATTTCCTAAGCAAAATTTTCAAACTCTTATTTAAATCCAATAAGGGTGCGCAAGGATAGTAATCTTATATGACCAAAGATCTCGTAAATATCCTTAAGCTCCATATTTCGATGTTACGAGCGCATATATTCCGGGGCACCTCGGAGTGGCGTGAAATATAAACAAATTGAATGGGCTGCAATGACGGGCGTCAGCACCATCAGCGCAAATGATGACTAATGTCGGAATCCGAAGAAATGCGTCTAGAGGCGAAATACGTCGGCGATAAATATAAAGGATAACTAGACCTTTTTGCTGGATGTTTGTAATCCACTAAACCACTCAATTTCTTTTTGTATTTTTTTTATTAAATATATGCAATGCCTCCAGAATACGGCGGAAAATGGGGAACGGAGTGTTTTAGCACTAGATTCCCTCTGCCTATCCTGCTATATGCGTACTTACTCCGTACAAGTACCTACTCGTAGTAGAATATTATTACTTTAATCCGATTAGGGAAGATTCCCATATCAATACGTTATTTTTGTTTTATTAATGGATTATTTATTATACTTATATAAGTACTTTGCCTTGCCTTTGAGATCTAACGTTTTCTATATAATTTAAAATTTTAGTTTCCTATTTCAAAGTTGTTGTACAAATATAACATAATATAACATACACATTGCTTTACTTTAAGAAGCAAAGACGCTAAACAAATAGAGGCTATTTATTTCAATAAGAGTTCTCACGCAGTTTATCAACGCTGCTCACCCTTAACGACATCGTTTACGCGAGTGGAAAAAGAGAGATTGATATGAAAGAATGAACGTTATCCTGATCTGTAACAAAAAATTGAAAATCATACGCATATTCGTATAGGTTTTATTATAAATACTTGTTACTATTAATACTTATTACTTTCATTAAAAGCTTGTTTAAATTGTATTTAATGTTGCTGTTGAGTATTAAACTAAAGTATTAAAAATCTGAATGTTTACCGTAATATAAGATATCGTGAGGCCAGTCGTGGCACAGGGGCACTTTCTTCGCTCTGGTTTAGAAGCAGAGCGCGGCGTTGAGTTCCTCCACTCAACAGCTCAACAGACAATGCCTTCAGAATTCAGCGAAAAATGGAGAACGGAGTGTCCTAACACTTTGATCCCTCTGCCTACCCTGCTGTGTGTATACAAACTGACGCAAAAGAAAAAATATATCGAAAGTTTTGCTTAGATCAAAATACTATCTTCTCTAAGTTTATAGTAACATTGTTGTATTATTTAAAATAATATATAAAATGTGATGATTACATACGAGCTAAGAATGATTACAAGTAGGTGTCAGTCGAGTTCGCAGGATAGGACATTCATAATTAACTGCGATTGCGGCAATTCAGGGGCGATTGGCGCCGCAGCGCACGCGGTGGGCGGCGGAAGCTCATTTCCTAATTGCGGCGTCTGAGACACCTCGCCCGGCGCCTCGCCAATCAACGACCATCGCCAAACGTTACGTTCGAATGCATAGAAGAATTTTATGAATTCTAATCAGACAACAAAGTGATCGTATAAGGATTCCGTTTCTACCTTTTATGGTACGAAAACTATAAAAACGCTGGCCAAGAACCCTGGGCAAAAACGTGTTGGACTCAGCTATGAAGGGTTTCGTAGAAGAGTTATCTACATACAATATGATTGACATATATACAAATGCTTTAATTTGAATTTATTTGACATCTTTTACTAATTTAATAACATTTAGTTGCTCAAGGCAGCTTATGCTGCTAAGTAATTTTCTTATTCTTGATACTTAATTCATCAATTCTACACATCAATTTTATTGGATTGAATTCTATTTGCACTTCTACTTTCAGTCAAATTTTTACTTTAAATGATAACAAGGAAGCATTAGGTATATTTCACGTGACGGTATTCTGTAGAGCTAAAAATGTTGTTAGACGAGAAAAAAATAGCCTTCGTAAATAATAAAACAGATGAATTAGGCATGACAGTCGTAACTGAAGGATGAAATAGCTGTTAATTAACTGGTTATATTCATTATTCACTCATCTTAATCAAAGGTACCTAGTTTTATATAAGCGATACAATTGAAATATGTGTATAGTACACATTTATAAATATATCATTAATTCTTTGCAAAATAAAAGGGTTAAGTAGAAAGACTTTCTTCATCCAATTTCATCATCCTAAAGAGCCCTGTAAGATTTAAATGGATCCCAATTGTAAATTAATATTTTTTTAAATTTATTAGTTCGAAAAAAATCATTTACTCATAGTAAAAATTGTTGAAAAATAAAGTTAATTTACGAGATATTGTAATAGTGGCTTTTACTAATATAATTATTTTCGAAATACAAGTCTCTTTATATAGGTAGCTACTACATACAATAATTATATGGTACTTTTTAACAACAGAGCACTAAGTCCTTTTATTTTGAAAAAAAAGCGACAAAAAAATTAATATTGTCAAAAATTCGAATCTGTTAGGAATAAGAATTACTAAGATTAATTAATATAAAACACCAAATTTTAAGTATCTACCAGGCTGCCTTAATCGAGTAGGTAGGTAGGTACGTAGTTACTATACTGTAATATACAGTGTTGTATTACGATCGAATAATTATGGCTATTAAACGAGAAAATGCAATCCCGGAGATAAGATTTTTAGTTCGGATGAAACCAATATACCTATTTGTATAACAGTAACACCGCTCAAACTTGGTCTTTGTACCTTTTATGACATGGGAAGTAGTTGAATAAGCATTCTTTAGTCCAGCACATCAGCAAATATATCGCTGACATTATAAAAGGCACAGCAGTGATGCTAAAAGATTCTTAGCTAAAGAATTCTTGAAGGGGTCAATTGTCGCGCAGCTTAGAAACCACATCCTCAGAGACATGCGAGGTGTTTAGGCTGCAGTATATCGAACGATGCAACGAAACACAAATGGATGGATGATACACATTTCTGTAGTCATAGGGACAATAAAAAATGACTAACATCACAATAAAGGTTATCATCAAATTTTGCTAGGACCTTTCGGTATACATTGCCGAGCAGCTAAAAACCGATTAAGTGCGAGTCTCACTCTCTCACTGAGGGTTCCGTATCAATTTTAGTATTTTAGGTTACCGAAAAGTAAGACTGCTGAGTATAAAAGTTGATAAATGTAAGTTTACGGGCGTATCCACTCATTTTGTGAAATTAACTACAATGATGAGCGTGTACTATTACACACAGGAATATATTTATACAGATATATAAATAATAGCTATCTATTACTTATATATCTGTAATATAAATATACATTTCCATTTTTCGGATCTTTTCTTTGCCTATTTATATTGTAAGTTCAAACTAACTCAACTTTGTGCAAATTTCACAAATGTAGGTCTACGGGAAGTCCCCTATAAGTTTTGATTACCCGGCGAATTTAATGCAAATTGCAGCAAAAACGATGCATAAATGCTTGTAAATTTTGAATGCGTTGATTTAGAAATCTAAATTTTTTTGCTCTAAAAGATCATAAGCCTCAATATTTGATATTAATTTCAGCTTGATGTCTAGTTTAGTCTATGTGGTCTCGAGATAAATGGTCTTGACCGATGGACACAAAGACAAAAAAGTGATCCTACAAGGATTCCCTTTTTTGAAGTACCCAACCCTAAAAATTAATAATGCTTGGAGTTAGGTTGATAATACTTGCTCATTATTATTAATTTGTTTTTATAAATTTATATAAAAGCAATAGAATACTTACTTAATAGAATATAAGAATAATTTATGAATAATTGTCTAGATTTAAATATTATTTCAACCGCTTGGGCTTCACGCTGTATCCCGCACACAGCAGGGTAGGACGAGGGAACCTAGGAATCAAGACACCATCCATTACCCACTTTCTGCCGGATTCTAGAGGCATTGCGTGTTGAGTGGCAGGATTCAACGTAGAGTTGAATTTGCATGAGAAATGTAGGTAGAGAAAATGTTTGTAATTAATTTACCTATTTAATAATATAAGCTAATATTGAGGCCAGTAGCGGTGCAGGTCGTGAATGTAAATGTCGGTCAGACAGATCCTGCATTACATTTCCACACGAGAAAATAAAAAAATATTTAATAGTTTTATTTTCTTGCTCTGGCAACGAAGCAAAGGGCGGCGTTGAGTCCCGCCACTTAACACCTTTACCTTTACACCAATGCCTTTAAAATTCAGCGGAAAGTGGGGAACGGAAATGTCTTAACACTGGGCGCCTGAGGTTACTTTTGCTTTCCCTGCTATGTGCGTTAGTCTAAAAAAAACTTTCACGTAAAATATTCTTAAATTGGAGAAAGAAATTATCATGATCGAATCGTGCCACTTCTCTACCTAATGTCTACTTACTTTGTAAATAGTAGAATTGTCATAAATTTAGACGTTTTTGCTATGCTACAAATCTGGATTGTTTTTTTTCTATTTTTCATTTTCTTTTAGGCTTTATTGAGGAAAGCATTGAAATATGAAAATCAATCCTTCAATCGACGCCATAGTCACAAAACATAATATGTTTTGTGACTATGGCGTCGATTGAAGGATTAAATTAAATCAGCTTCACGCTGTGTCCCGCGCACAGTAGGTAGGCAGAGGGAACCTAGTGTTAAAATATTCCGTTCCCCACTTTCCGCCGAATTCTGGAGGCATTGCGTGTTGAGTGGCGGAACTCAACAAGGCCGCATATAAAAACCAAAAATATTATGTTTACCTAATTATTTATAAATACATATGTACAAAATACATATTATGTATTGTAAATTTAATGATTAATACATTAAAAAATATAAAAAATATATATATGTAACTAGGTATATTAGTGAAAATATCGAGGTACTACAAATAAATTAAAACTGTTGTGTAATAAAATTAACAAAAAAATATAAAAAATCAGCTTCACGCTGTATCCCATACACAGCAGGGTAGACAGACGGAACCTACTGTTTGGACACTCCGTTCCCCACTTTCTGCCGAATTCTGGAGGAATTGCGTGTTGAGTGGCAGAACTCAACGCCGCAAAAAATATATATATATTTAATATTTTAAATATATTTAATAAAAATACATATATTTACTCAAATTTGGAATAACATCTGCAACTTTATTTACCTACTTATTATAATTTTATTTGATACGAGGAAAAAAAGCATAAGTTCCAACAAGAAAAATTATGAGTAATTAATTACGTTCACCTGTTCAAACAAATTATTTCTTTTAAAATTGTTTTTAATTAAAAAAAAAACTCTTTTTAGCAAATAAATTTGACCGCATTTAATTTTCCGAAGCAAACTATAAAATCAAATATTAAAAATATATTAAAAACTGTATTTCAACGAACTTACGTTTTAAATCTTCTGGGGTCACGTCGTGGTTTTCCTTATTGGCTTGTATCTTTTCTATAAGATGTTCTAGTCTGCTGCTATTGCCTTTGAATAGCATTATCATGTCGCCAGCACCCTCAGGGCTCCAGGAGTGGTTTAACGGTACAGCCGATCACCGCACTGCGCTACCGAGGATTGCCGCAGGTGCATCGATACCAGTTTATTTTGGGGTTTTTTGCGGACAAATTTATCACGAGTGCGAATTAATGCGCGGCGCGTGTCCGACAGGTGGTACTAATTGAAGGGACGCTCGCTGTTGTGCTTACGGTTCCTTCACGGCAATCATTTGGGTGACTATTATCAACATAATTAGGTTCCTTTGTACGTGCACCTTTGAGTTCCAGTACCAGGTGATAATAAAATGAGTTAGTGAACGGCGCTAACGTATCGGTCGTAACTGTAAACACTACAGGGTTGGTGGTGACGGTGCGCGCGATAGGGCTGGCGAGTGCGGCGCGACTGCGAGCTCGGAGGCGCCGATGGGCGAGACCGAGGCGCCTGAGCGCACCTCAGCACCCTGCGCCACGCCTTACGCCCCGCCTATTGACTCCCCCCTTTTGCACCCACCACTTACTATTTTAGTCTTTAAGTCTTTATCAAGTCCTGCTATGGTTTCAAATATAACATTCATAACAGAGTCAAAGAAATAAACAGACAATTCAGATAATAAGAGAATCAAGTGAAGTGGTTCTCTTTAAGATAACTTTTTTTATTTTAAAATATTGAAACATATTGTTTACTCCTATTATAGAATTGAACCAATATTATAAAAAGACTTTCTTAAAGATTCACTAGCTGGCTTCCCAAGAGTAATCAATCGTCATATTGTAATGACATTCTCACAAAACAAATAACCTTTTTGCTGATTTTTGCAGATTGAATATTGAATAATCAAAGTGACAGAAGAATGACGCTAAAAGCTTTACAAGTTTGGACAAGAAGGGAACTGCCAAAGTGTTTCCCCGTTCCACTCGCAGTGGGCGCGACCAATGGGCGCTTGCCGCCTACTGGTGTCGCGCTCTATTTCGATAGAACTAAGAGATTTTTTTTTCATTATTAGTATAAATAACTTTTTTAATAGTTTTGTATCTACAGTTATTTTTATGGCCATAAAAGCGGTAATTGTTATGACAAAGTGTAATAAACAGAAGAAAAAAACCGTTCAATCAAGTATTAATTTTTTTTATGAATTGTGATGAGATCTTTTAGTAACTTACTTATATTTTTACTTAAAAAAAAAAAAAAATCAGCTTCACGCTGTATCCCGCACATAGCAGGGTAGGCAGAGGGAACCTAGTGAAAGACACTCCGTTCCCCACTTTCTGCCGAATTCTGGAGGCATTGCTTGTTAAGTGGCAGAACTCAACGCCGCGCTTTGCCTCGACACCAGAGCGAAGAAATGGAAATATAAATTTAAGTAAATATTTCATCTCCTCGAGTAGGGATCAAATCCACAACCAGTCGGTTTTACAGTCACACTTTGTGCCGCTGCGCCACGCCTCATAGTTTTACTTTTTGAATGTGAATAAAAGAGTCACTTTAGAAAATAGTATCTTAACAGATAAAAAAATGTTAAGTGCCTATAGGTACCTATGTTTTTTCAGCTTCTTAGGTAGGTAACGGTTTCATATCTTTAACATTGTAATTATTTAACAATTAGGCAAGTGTTATAAATAAGTAACTTAAAACGTTAAATGACCAACAATGATGATAATTATGTATTCAAATCCCACTCGTGACAAAAAATAAATGTCGTCTCTATTTGTTATTCTACTCTGACTAGATAGATAGGCGTAAGCATTTACCTAATTTTTTTTTAGCTTCATGATATATCCCGAAGACATAGCCCCTGTTATGTTAAGACACTCCGTTCCCATTAGAACACTTCTGTTCCCCACTTTCCGCCAAATTCTGGAATCATTGCGTGTTGAGTGTTCGTTACCGGAGCGAGGAAATGAAAATATTTTTTTTTTCCCATCTTCGATCGTGAAACGAACCCACAATCTGTCACGTCGACACAGTTTGCAGGTTTTTGTACGTTTGCGTAAAATCCTTTACTCTGTTTAGAAATATTTAAAGAATAAGAACATGATATTATAAAATAATTTGAATTTTCCTAAAGCTACCATTGTAATAAATAACTATATGGTAATTTTGATATTAAAAATAACAAGTACAAGTCTTGCTAGCTATTTTCACCGGAGTTGCTTTCCAAATCGATTTCCCAGTTAATCGCAGCCTTATGTTCATTCGTTCATTTAAATTTAGATACTTGCAATAATATGTTTGAATAACGATTATTTTTAATTTGCATAAGATTTGATCATGTTATCTAAAGTGTCTTACATAATGTCATCTAAAGTAAAAAGGCGGAGAGACGAGTCGCGAGTCGCGATTCGAATGAATTATTTACATTTCCTCAATAGGGAAGTTGAGTTCCGCTACTTACCTGTGGGGAACTTGGTGTCAAATAACAAAACATTAGGTTATTTATTTAGAACATGTATAAAAAATTGTACGTAATGGGACTCGAACCCGCGCCTCCTGGAAACAGACCAGGCGCTCTGACCACTAAGCCATATAGTTACACAAATTCTCATCGAGCTACGTCAAAATTTTTATACGCTTGTTACAACTTATTTATGTTATTAGTTAGTAATGTTAGGAAGATTTTTACAAATTTCCGCTACCCAAAGATAATTACTAAGAATTATCGTCTGGCAAGAGAGAATGCTATTTATTAAATAAGTCCCGAGTCCCGCTACGTTCAAATTTTTATACGTTTTCTAAATTAGATGTTTTCTTTCCTAAGTGGATTAACACCTTAAAAATGTTTAAAAAACATTAGGTTCCTTATGCGTACTGTGTTGCATTCACAAGTAAAAAGTGAATAAATAGAACGCTTGATAACATTAGTGTAAATATAAACTTTTTACACCATTTTATGTAATTAAATTAAAAACAAAATATAATTTTACAGCAATAACGAAGCATAGAAGTATCACCGGGTGTCCAGCGATCGGTCCTCGGGGCCCAATGGACAGACTCGTGGCTACCTTTTAGTTGTGAATATATTACACGGATTACATACCACTCCAACTGTTGTAATTTTAAGGATAAACTCGAGAAATCTCTGCATATAAGTGCACCCGAGTGGTTTGTCAAAACATATTGTAAAACCGGTTAACCCTATTTATTAATTGCTTTAATATTAATGTATAATGAATATAAAACGATTATTTTGTTGTAAAATGTAAAAATGTAACTAAATTGAATAAGTAGAATGTAGCGTGAGCATAAGAGTAATTTCTATATATGTACCTTGTTTTAACATTGATACAATCTGGCCGCAAAACGTATAGCATAATTCGGCAATCATAAATGGTTTCCATTCTATTCACTGTTGGTTTTTGAGGCAGTCGTGGCGCACGGCAACAAGCGCGCGACTTTAAGCGCGACAGGTCGTGGATCCAATTCCCACTCGAGGAATATTTAATATGAAATATTTAAATTTCTTCCCTCTGACAACGACGGAAAGTGTAGAACGGAAGTGTTTTAATGGGAACGGAGTATCTTATCTTACACTAGGTCCTTAAGTTCCCTCCACCTACCCTGTTATGTGCGTGATACAACGTAAAGCTATTTATTATTTTATTTTTACTATTTAAATATGTGTGTACAAATACCCATCTCCTTTTGAATCTAACATGCTTTTTATAAGGGTCTTTTATAGAAATAAGTTTTATAGAGATTATTTACGAGTTATTGAAATATGTACTTCCATAAATAGAAAAGGGTAAATTTATTATGAATAGGTCTTCTTAATTATATAATATATTCATATACTTTTACAAATATAACAAATAACGAAGTCGTTACGTATATAGAAATACATTATTTATTTTACACAGATAATATTCTAATAGGTAGTAATATCAATTCTAATAATATAAACAATGAATCTGATTGATATCTCTTACGTAGACTAAGACAAACAACAGAGTAAATCGCGATGTTGCAAAGCAAACTAAATGGGCGTATCTATCGTAGTAGCTGACAAATTAATGAACATTAAATATTCAGCGGATGTTACGAGCCAAAATGGGATTGACACGGAGTTGTCGGGCGCAGCAATGGCTGGGTACAAAAGGGTTAAACATTAATACTTAAGCGTCCCGCACCTCGCCCTGACATCACCGATTAGTCTGTCACTGAGCTAAACCTCCGAGCACTGAATAAAGTATTATGAAAAAGTATCCGCTCCTTATCTGGAAAGCCCCGTTTGCGACTGCCACCCGCAATGATGAGGGTTCGCCTTTATTTTGCACTTGTTTCTTTACCTCGTTCTCAGTATGTGTGTATGGTGAAGTTTTCATACGGAGACCGCACGAGACAGCTGTATGTGCTACTTGTGTTCTCATAATGTATATAGATAAAAAAAAATAAAGAAAAGATTAATCGATTTCAAGTTCGCTAAAGTCTAAATATTGTAATGTACCTAAAAATAAAAATATTTAAAATCTTCAAGATTCCTTATTTTTTTGTTAAATAAAAAAGATCAAAATAATATTTAAGTGTGGGTGTCCCCTCAAGGGGAGTGAAGCAACAAGAACATTGATTTGGACGTCATTGTCCCATTCACTATCACCTTATGAAAGTTTCAATTGAGTTATTTATTCATAAAGCCTTTCTTACTGCGACCCTGCAGGTAACTTTCCGAACCCTTTTCTAATTCGTTAAACTTTTGGGTTCTGGTTATTTTCACAGCAACTAATAATTTGTGTTTAAACATTAAGCTGATAATGTCACCTAGCATAATATCACTTTCCTCCTAAATTCTATTTGTATGTCGATAATAGCAAGTTTTACTATCAGTAAAATCGCTCGCTCGCGGTAGAACTCGCTCTACCTGTAGATAAACTAATGCAATTTGAAAATATAAACAATTGCAATTGAAAATATAAACATATTTTTATATTACATAAAATTTGCTAGCTAATTATAAGTAAAAAAATATTTTGCGTATGTTTTTCATTATTATCGTTTAATCCTATATTGTTAACTCTTATCTGTGATGAAAATAAACAATTACCTAAGTGTCGATCAGTAATGCCAGCACGGTGCTATCTTATTTAAACTTATACAAAATCCATTAAAAATGCGACCCACCACCCTGACGAATTCGGGTTGTCAACAAACACCCTCAATTTTTTGTGCCCGACCAAATTTCGGGACGTACGTCTGTTCTCGTTCTAATAAATCAACCAGATAGTTATAATTCTATAGAATGGACTAGCCTTTATTGTTTAGTATACTTGTTATAAAATACTCAAATTCTTTCCTTTATATGAACATGTCAATCTGTTGTGTTAGTGTTATTTAACAGGTTAAAGAGAGTCCAAAAAATAAATCAGCTTCACACTGTATCCCGTACATAGCAGGGTGGACAGAGGGATCCTAGCGTAAAGACACTCCGTTCTTTACTTTCCCCCGAATTCTGGAGGTTTTGCGTGTTGAGCGGCGGAACTCATCGCCGCGCCTTGTCTTGACACCAGAGCTAAGAAATGAAAATATAAATTTATATAATAGGTATATTGTACATATGTAAGTACGATTTCCAATATGTCGGTTTTCCAATAAACACCATAAAAAAGTTATAGCAGAGGACAGTGCCACTGTTACATATTTTTATGATAAAACACCCATCTATATATCTTTATAGTAATATAGAATATGCTACCATTTAGTCTACATATTAAAACTATTCTTTTTACCATATAATCGAATTTACTCGAAGATTATGGAAACTAATCATGTGATCAGCTAGACGCTGATAATGTTATATAAATAAATAAAGTAAAGCATAGGAATCTTTGAAGGTTGGTTATATGACCTTTTGGGGTAAAGGATTTCACGCGTATCAATGAGCGTAAAATGAAGGCCACACAAGGCAAATAGATCGATTGCGGTAGTGTTTTTGTTTATTGATGGCAACGTGAGATACAAAGTGCAGGGTGGTCCTTGCTGCTATCTCTCACCGTTTTACTTAAATATAAATAATAATAATCAGCTCCACGCTGTATCCCGCACACAGCAGTGTAGGCAGAGGGAACCTAGTGTAGAGACACTCCGTTCCCCACTTTCCGCCGAGTTCTGGCGGCATTGCGTGTTGAATGGCGGAAATAAGCGCCGCGCTTTGCCTCGACACCACAGCGAAGAAATGAAAATATAAATGTAAATAAATATTTCACTTCCTCGAATGGGGATCGAACCCACAACCAGTCGGTTTTACAGTTACACTTTGTGCCTCTGCGCCACGATTGGCTGGCTGTACTTATATATAAAAAAATATATCGTATTTGGTAAGACAATTTGCAATCCATTACGTTTAAATTATAATATAAGCAAATGGAGTGTCGTTTTATGTAAAGTAATAATAAGTCGTGACTAAATACAACATATTTAACCACAAATGTGTGAGATTCCAGCACGATCGTACATCTAAGCAATAAACACTGTTCTACCCGTTTGGGTGTGACGTTGATATAATCATATCACTTGAGATTTTAGTGTCTATAAATACTTATTTTAACCTATTTTTAAATCTGCCATATAATATAAACAAGAGAAAAATAAATCATAATATTATTTTGAAGTAGGAAGTAGTTGTATATCAAATATTTTTGAGGTCAGTCGTGGCGCAGCGGCACAAGAGTATACCTAACTGTAAACGTGACAGGTTGTGGATTCGATTCTCACTCGATGTATTGAAATATTTTAAATGTTAATTTCCTCACTTTGGTGTCGAGGCAAAGCGCGGCGTTGAATTTAGCTTCTCAACACAGTAGGTGCCTGCTGCCTTTTTTTTATAGAAAATGACAAGCCTGCCTGCCCTACTGTGTGCGGGATACAACGTAAAGCTAAAAAAATACGATTTTAATTTTCCATGAAAAACGACAAATCACATAAAATATTTGGATGTGGAGCACTAGCAACACTGTCTGTCAAAGGTGTGACAAGAATAGTGTTAGAGTACGATACGCGGCGTCACGTCCCGCGGCGATGGTATCCCAGACGCGGTGCGCTTTACGCGTACATCTCACACGAAATAGGTCAATTAAGACGTGGGAGTGAGGGGTACGTGACCGTAACGCCTGATCCCCGTAAACGATATGACGCGGTGTTATGTTTGACGCCTTCATTTATCTATAACTGCAGCTTGTGTCAGGCCCTAGAGATAATCGGATACTTTTCCCAACACTTGGAATGACGAAAATCATACTTCATACTAATGTTATAAATGTCAATGTATGTTTGTGTGTTACTCTTTAATGTCTTTACTATTTGATTGATTTTCTTGAAACTTTGTATATATTCTCTTGGAGGTATTAGAAAGGACATAGGATACTTTTTATTTTTTAACGATTGGTTTCGACACTAAAAAGAAGGATTAAAAAAAATAATTTTAATATTTCATTGCCTCATGTGAGTATCGAACCCACAACTAATCGCGTTTATACACTTGTGCCCCTACGCCACGATTGACCTTACTTTTTATTTGAAAAAAAAAATATTTATTAAGAAATATATTTTATTATCCTTTGGCTATGATATAAAAATAAGTTTAAGCACGCCAAGCCGTGTTTCAGTCTCTTGTCTGCCTCTGTTATATTTTAGCTACCGATAGAATGATTGTCTTATTTCAGGCCTAAACAAGATGTTGAACAGATGAACAGTCTCGGAATCAGAAGGCGGAAGGACCGACCTCCAAATATACTATAGTGTTTTTAATTTATTACGTAGTTACTAATTATTCATAGAAATCGGTTTATTATATATCTAACATTTTTAAAAAAATAAACAGTTTTCTATAAACTCGTATGTTACAATTTAATGTCAATCAAAAATTAAGATAAAACATTTTTCTAAAAACAAATATTAGGAAAGTACCTACAATAGATCGTGTAAACTAAGTCCACGTGTGCTTTCAACAGCGCAGTTGGGGCGTGAGTACAATATCTCTTCACCCTACGGATGTAAAAGGAAATACCTGACATGTTAAATGATGTCTTAAACGTTTTGGATAGACTCCAAAGTGCAAATATATATTCATGTCCATTATTGTAGGTTATATAACATAAAATCTGTATAGATATTATATTTATTAAAAAAATACTGCCTTTTAGGAACCAATTCAAGTAACGGTATCTTCAAACTTGATGAAGCAACTTGAATAAGCGTGAGGCAGTGTGTCGAACGGAAAAGCATGCCCGCTTTGGTGACAGTTCTGTGGCCTCAGCGCCTAGGACGCAGAGGTCACCCAGGCGCCTTACGCCAATGTGACCATCTACCATTATTTTAATATATAGTCTTTATTGCACTTAATAAATAAGATTGATACATAGTCCAGAATTTTTGGCAAAAGGGAACTTATCCATATCAGATATTTTTTCCAGTCAACCTATCCGTGAGAGAAAATTAAAATTTACAGCCCTTGAAGTGCAAGAGCTAATGTACGTGTGTTATTAATATAATAAATCATACACATAATATATCTATTAAAAGAATGTTGTAAATTACCAATAGTTTTATAATCATAGAGCAGTTACGTGTTAAAATATTCTTATAAGGCCGTGTATCTTATTATTTCTAAAAATATAAACAAAAACATGATTATGTTGCACAAATATGATAATGAATAACGTAGGTATATGTAATGAAACTTAAATTATATTTTAAAAAATCCATATTAAACATTTATTGTGATATTAAATAAAGTATATTACAAAATTATCTATTAAAATTTTTCACCAGCACCTTAAACCCTTTGTCACCCTACATGATTCTGCGACAAATACAATTGTCCCTGGCCTAACAAATCCGTCGTGATCTACGATTGCCATGGCGCGATAAGTCACGCGTTTTTTTTTATTTTGGTGAGATATGCCTTATTTAATACCACGACACCACGAATAATCCATGCCAGATAACAGATGTACCCATTTGACACGCAATGTTGCCATGGAATAAAAAATTAGAGAAATATGAGTAGGATTTAAATGTTATGTCTGAAGTTATCATTAAATTCACTTATTTTATCTAAAACGACTCCATCAATAATCATAATTAATATAATTAGCATAGTATATGCTAGAAATAGTAAAAGAAATGTAATTTGGTCATGGCCGTCAGGTCAGATGGTCGGTTGTCAGGTGTTTTTTTTAATATATCTTAATTAAGATTTTGTTATTTGTTAACTAAATATTTAAGTATATTGCGCAATACCATCATATATTTTTGGATTATACAGATGTCTTTGTACATAATCTCACCAATTTGAATACTTTGGATTTTTATTTATGTTTTTATATTTTTCCAGAATCATAAAAGATTTTCCGGTTCAGGGGCTTTTACTTAAAATCTATCGGTTTCCCCCATTTTTATAAGGTGTGCAGTCAGACAGGCGCGACAGGCGAATCGGCACGTAGTTCCGGCGTTGTGGCGACGCGAGCGCAGGTGAGATGCTGCGGTCGCGCACCGTCGGACGCTTGCACCTGCTTATACGTAGGTACTCGTATAATACCAGTCAATCACTGTAGCCGTTCTCTATTAACTTAATAGACGATGTAAGAAAATTTAAAGGCCGTGGGCGATTAAGTGTTGACACCTGTATTTGTGGATTTTAACATGCCCCAATATTATAATGTCACCTAAACTTGTATATATGTTTTTAGCTTCACGCTGTATCCCGCACACAGTAGGGTAGGCAGAGGGAACCTAGTGTTAAGACACTCCGTTCCCCACTTTCTGCCGGATTCTGGAGGCATTGCGTGTTGAGTGGCAGAACTCAACGCCGCGCTTAACCTCGACACCAGAGCGAAGAAATGGAAATATAAATTTAAGTAAATATTTCATCTCCTCGAGTGGGGATCGAACCCACAACCAGTCGGTTTTGCAGTCACACCTCGTGCCGCTGCGCCACGACCGGCCTCAATATAGTAATTGTATATATGTATGTATATATAAAGAATATTTTGATATCCAAATATATTTTATTATATTTTAAGGTCATTCGTGGTGCAGGGGCACAAGAGTGGGAGTATAATCGCGACAAGTTGTGGGTTCCATCCCTACTTGAAGAAATGAAATATTTAATATTTTAAGCTGAAAGTGGGGAACGGAGCGTCTTAACAAGGAGCTGATTTATTTTATGCTATAAAAGCCGGAGATTATCTTCATAAAATTTTTTTGATGATGAATTAAGTTTCGCTCGTAAGTTTTGTATATACATGTGATATAAAATCGATGAAAATCACCTTAGACTTTCAATTATTTTTTGTCACAAAATGCCCTATTATCACTTTTTTATAAGAGATAGATATATGGAGTGCGAACTTTTTTTAGATCTAATAAAATTGAATATGTTTGTGATAAAACGTACTGACGTATAACTAGCTCTGTATGCAGCGCATGCGCTTGAAGCTATTTTAAAGCAATTCTATGGCGTTCCTTATTATTGTTAATTCGTTATTTAAGGCTAACTAAGACTTCTACCGTAATGTTATATAGCCTGTAGTACTTCTAAAGAATGTAGCTTTCATACAAAACAAAAAGACAGTAAGTCGGACCAGTAGTTTCGGAGATCTTAGCGTTTAAATAAATAAATCTACAAACAAACTCTTCCGCTTTATTATATTAGTATAGATGACAATACTATAGAACTGACTAAGTTACTGAATTGTAACTATTTGCATGAAACGTTGTCTTAGATTCTTGGGGCTCGGACAGGAAGACGAGCCTTCGGAAAGCGCACGTCCGGTACTACTTGAGTTGTGACTTAAATGGACTTCCGCCTTTTAACTACTGCCTCTGATGTTTACATTGCTGTTAAAGAGTGTTCATTTTTAATAATAAATAATTAATCTGTTCATCATAGAATATTTTTTAAGTGTAGCTTGAAAAAATATCTATAATAATAATAGTTAACTTTAATTATAATATCTAATTAGTGGGGATCGGAGTGTCTTACCACTAGGTTCCCTCTGCCTACCCTGCTATGTGCGGGATACAGCGTGAAGCTGATTTAATTTATTTTTTAAATTTAATTTAATTTTTTTATTACCTATAATTATATATCTAGTTAAAGATTCATTGAACTAAATAATATAATTGTGTTAAAGTTTAACTCGAATTCAAATATCACATGCAATAAGTACTTCAAATATGTATATAAATATGAAATTATAGGTACATGTGCATCCGTATTTGAATTAGTAAAGCCGTAAAGTAAACAATTAGAGAATATTTCGATTGTGAACTGTAGATAATAGTAAGACAAAATAATAACAAAGGACGTGGGGCCCGCGCAGGAAATGCCAAGGAAGCCACGACGGCTTGCTCAACTATTGCGCACAATGGCCATAACAAACAAAGGAGATGGAGTACCCGTCGCTCTTAGAAACGATTTTATAAACATTTAATATTGTATAAATATTGTTTTAATTAGATAATTAAGACCAAATAAATTGCTACGAAAATAGAGACATTATATAAGGCGTATTTTTCAATTCAACTTTGATATAATAACAAAAAAAGTATATAATTTAACGCCTTAGTGACTATCCGATTACAAAATGGCCAAACCAAATCATATTGAAATTGTTCTAAAATGGAATTCGAAATAATAGGTACCTATTAGTTGCGCACACGCCGATGAAGATGTTACTTTGTTTACCACCTGCTTAGCAATTCTTCACGATTTTTCACCTGGCTTCCAAGTACTTTCATTCTAGCCTTGATTATTCTTAGTAATAGTCTATTTTCGAAGTTATTGATAATGTCTAAGAGTCTGTAATTAGGCAAAAGGAACCCAGTGCTAAGACACTCTGTTCCCCACTTTCTGCCGAATTCTGGAGGCATTGTGTGTTGAGTGGCAGAACTCAACGCCGCGCATTGCCTCGACACCAGAGCGAAGAAATGGAAATATAAATTTAAGTAAATATTTCATCTCCTCGAATGGGGATCGAACCCACAACCAGTCGGTTTTACAGTCACACTTTGTGCCCCTGCGCCACGACTGGCCTCATGGTATAATATTTTTAAATTATCCTCTTTAGGGTTCCGTATTTCAAAAGAAAAAAAGGGATACCCTTATAGTATCACTTTCGCCATTGAGTCAAGAACTCCACGCTTTCTCGAGATATCAAACTCTCGGAGGTATCAAACTGAAATATTCAGGTCCATGGTTTGTTGGAGTACAGAAAAAATCCAAGCACCAAAACGTAGTTTTTACTTTTTTTATGAAAGTGGTCGGGTAATCAAAACATATAGGGTACCTACTGCCCATGGACCCCAGTTATAGAATTTGGCATAAAGTTAAATAGGTACAATACAAATAAAGAAAAAAATATAAAGGGTGAAAATTTATAAGTATTTCTTAGAAAAAAAACATTACAAACTTATATTTATAGTTCGTTTCATATAAAATAAGTGTATACGCCAGCAAACCTAAGATTATTAACTATAAACGCCGCCTACCTATAGGGTACTTCCTATAAGCATTACAATTATGAAATTTAACAGCGTTATCGTTGGGCGAGCCCGACTCAGACCTGACCGGTTTTTTCTTTTTTTTCAGCGGGAACCTAGACACGATCCCGACTTTCCCAAGTTTTCGAGATATTGTTTGTGTGTAATTCATTCCCCTGAGTGTGGATCGAACTCACTACCGTCAGGGCTACAATCACACGACGTCAGGGCTACAATCACGCGACTGAGCCACAGCGTCTTTTAATCATTTAATATTTTAAAATTTTGGCGAAAATTATTTTCATTTTTTCGCTCTGGTAGAGACAAATTGAATCGTTGAATTCTGCCACTCCACTCTCTCGAATTGGGTGTAAAGTGGGGAAGGAACGCAGTGCATTAACATTAAGTTTCCTCTGCCTATTCTCCTAAATGAAATTAAAGTAAACTTACAATATAGCATTTTTGTTTTTATGGAAAAGACAAGGCAAACGAGCGTGCGGGTCACCTGATGGTAAGTGATCACCGCCGCCCACGACCCCGTGCAACACCAGAGGAGCTACAGGTGCGTTGCCTGCCTATAAGGTGGGTTGGGCTCCGGAGCCCGGCGTATTGAACGTAGTGGCATAAAGCCACTACTTCACGTCGGTTTTAAATGCCGGGGGTGGTAATGATCCGGTCGAGTCTGCTCATGCGTGTTGCCATTGCTGGCGACGTGACTCTACCACACGTACTTCAGTCGCCTCTTACGACACCACCAGTACCAGGATGTTCCTATTCTAGGCCGGGATCACACGGCAAAGAATATAGAAACTTTGAAATGTAATTAAAATGTATAGACTATTTTTTAAATCAATTTAGGCACAATTACCTATGTCTCAAGTTTAGCCTTTTTTAAAAAGCTAAAGTTGATAGTATATGCGCTGGCAGTATAAATAGGTAGCTGATAAATTTGCCCTTCACATGCACAATAGGAAAATAATATTTGTCAGCTTCTTGATACAAATAGTGTATAATTTTCATCCTGGGGAAAAGATTCTCAATATGAGAGATCCCCAGGTTGCTGTTGAAACTGACAAGAGAGTAAATCATTTATTTGCCAATAATTCTTTGAATTACCAAACACAGTTAGTACTGTGTTTGGTAATAATCTCGTCTAATGGTAAAAAAATATCGGTTAAGTGTGAATCAGACTCCCGTCGAGGCTTCTGTACCAATTTCAGGGTTGTAGTGTAACGGGAAGTACAACATATAAAAGATGAAAAACTGAAGTTTGCGTGCATATGCACTCATTTTATATGAACTGAACTACAAAAATAAGTTTTCAATCATATTTTGTAAGTTCATTTCAAAAATTGTTGTTTCGTGCCAAATTTCATAACTGTAGATCAATTACTCGTATCTTTTGATTACGTTGACTTAGAAGCTCAGTTTTTTTTGGTCCTTCAGAGGATATTTTTCCATAGACCTGAATATCCCTACCCCTCCATACGATCTCGAGATAAATAAATGGTCTTGACAGACGGACAACAGAATGATTCTATAAGGGTTCCGTTTTTATCATTTGGGACACAGAACCCACAGAACAAACGATAAGGAAAGATAAGAAAAGTGAAAAATAATAAGTTATAACTAACTAACTCTAATAAAAATACACAAGGAAATTAACACGATCATATTTCTATTTTATTTACCAACTATTAAATATTATTCCACAAAAGAATATAATTCAAAGCATTACTAAATGAAATAACTGCATCGGACTGGGAAACTCCAACCTAATATAGAATGTAATTTTGCTCACAATGAATTATATTTCGAGCAATAAAGGCTTGAGTAACATTTTTCGATACACAAAAACGTGACGAGAGTCTTTGGCGGTGGCCGCAAAGTCATTAAAATTATGTGTTCCCATAAAATCGAACACAAATAGTTATATCATTACCAATTTTGATGAAACTTTGCAAATTTGGCATTTTGTGTAACCGCAACGAAATTTTGAATAAGTAAATACTTATTTAAAATTGGATCTTTGATTTAATAAGAGAATTACAAACTGATACAAGTGTTATAATTTGATTAAAAAATCGTAAATTTCTTAGTTAAAGCTGGTGAGTCTTTTTAAAAAAAATACCTCTTCGGAAATCTTCTCTCCCTATCTTATTCCCGTCCGGGGAGAGGGGAGACGGTTCCAGGGCTAAGCTCTCTGCCGTGAAGATCTTCTGTGTCTATAACTATAGGCAGGTATTGTAGATGGGCCGACGCTCTGTGGGTATGTAAATATACTTCGAAGAAATGGTGTGGGATGAGCTGTGCGCAGCCTGGGCGGTCAGACTAGCCGGGTGGTACCCCTGGTTGCCCAGAGGAAGCCCAGCTTAGACGACCAGCGACATGGCTGCAGCTAAGGAATCAGGTGAAGGTCTTTTCTCATATAGTTACACTATATATACCTATAGAATGTGACAGGGTACAATTTCATGTCACGGGAGTACAACATGTTGCGTCATCAGCGGATGTCCCTATTATTGGGTGGTCGCGGTGGAGGCGGTTTATTTCACGCATTTTATCGGCCATTATCGGTAGACTTCTGCTCATTAACTTTGAATAAATACAATTAAACGGTAGTGCCTAATTGCTCTGTCAAATTAATACTTAGTGAGTTGTTATATTTTAATTGTGTCTTATATAAATCTTATAAAATTACGGGAGTCGAGTCTGAGTAAACGTTACGTCACACATGACGCAACATATGACTGTTATTTTGATTTTATGCTGTTGAATTTTATAATCACAATAAATATTAGTTCCCATCCTTATATCCTTGTATTTGGTTTACCTTTGTATTATGCAAAACCTGTGCCTTGTGCCTTCGTCGTAAGTGGACGTGTGCTGCGAAGCTCCGCAATAAGAATCAATCTTGCATAAATCTTGGACGAACAAGGCGCCCCCCTGCACTCTCAAACAAGTAATAAAAGGTATCGTGCATACGTCCTTTTCTCGCTCCGCTGCAACTGTCCGCGGACGCCGCATGCGACGCGAAACAAAGACGGTTGTCATAATTGCTGTCTCAGCTTTACTCACAGCTTCGTATTACTACGTGTTGTTTTCTCGATCTGTTTTACTATTGCATTTTACGTTCGATAACCTGACGCAATGAATACAAATAATAAATCTCTCTCGACATCTAATGTTTGTGAAATTGGCAAAGAAGGTTCTCCAGCAACTTCTGGCTTGCTTCGGTCGAAAAGAATGAGAGATGAAAATTTACCGGCTGAACTGGAAAAATTTAAAATAGAAATGCGGGAAATGTTCAACTCGTTTATGGCTTCGCAAAAACAGCAAATGGAAGGAATAATCATAGATTTAAAAGACATACAACAAACAAACTACAATATTGAAAGTTCTATCACTTTATTAACTAGTCAAAACGAGGAATTACAGAAAAAAATTGAAACGCTTGAATTACAATGTAAGAAAGATCGAGAATATATGGTAGTTCTTGAGAATAAATTTGAGGATATGCAGAGACAGTCTCGGAAAACGTGTATAGAAATAAAAAATGTTCCGAGATCGGATCGAGAAAGTACAGAAGATTTGGCCAAAATGGTACTCTGCTTCGCCAAGAATATTAACCTTGAAATGGAAACACGTGATATAAAAGATATCTTCAGACTACAGGCCAAACCCGAGAACAAGCGCAGTAGCACTCCAATTATTGTGGAACTCGGTTCTACTGTTCTGAAAACGGATCTTTTAAAAAAGGTTAAATTGTTCAATGTGAAGAACAAAAATAAACTTCGAGCGAAACACCTTGGGCACGCATCTGAAGATACTCCTGTTTTCGTCTCCGAGCAACTAACACCTAAGGCTGCACGATTATTTTTTCTAGCTCGTGAACTGGTAAAATCAACCAAATATAAATACTGCTGGACATCTTTTGGCAAAGTTCTTGTTCGGAAGGATGACCATTCACGTATTATCCATATCACCAACGAAGCCCAGGTTCATTTCATGCTGCAAGAAGCATGACTAATTTTTGTGTCTATTTTTTATCATAGTGCTTCTTGTGTGCTGTGCCTTATATCGGTAAATTACGTCAGATCCCATCACGGAGAAATTTTTTTATATTTTTATTTAAATATCATATATATTTTTCCAATAATTATAATGTATAAGTGTTTAATATGTAACTGTACACACACAATATTCTCTCACTCTTTTACACACCTCACACATAATCTGCTATTATTTGACAGTCTCACAGTTAACCAAACAAGCATAAATCCTGTTTCTAAAAGTCCCAATTGCTTACTAATCTCAGGCTTAATAAATCTGACGAAACTATATAATCAAGTAGATGGTAAATTAAAATTGTGTTCTAACCTGTTGCACATCTTGTCTGGTACTATATATTTATTTGCAACTTTAATGATAAAACTCTTAATTCTTTGTTATTTAGCTATTGCTTCGAGTACTTACTGTTATGAATACATTTATTTTTATAGCTTTAACAATGGATAGTCATCTTACAGTGTTAAGAGATTTGGACGAGGTAAAAATAGCTGATTCCGTAGCGTGTGACGTTGAGGAACTATCCAAATATTTACCAGCCTGTAATTCAATATTTAACATCGTCACTCAAAATATCAGGAGTGTATATAGTAACTTCGACAATTTACAATTAACTTTGTCGCAAATCCCATGTGAGGCAGACGTATTAGTCTTAACAGAGTGTAGACTAAATATAAATAAAGAAATTCCACCTATAAAAGACTACTCAACATACTTTACCACAAAGAATATAAACCAAAATGATGGTGTGGTTGTATTTATTAAAAACTGTCATCAATTCCGCGTCACTGAAATGAACTTGTTGGACGCGTCTGGACTTCAATTAAGCAACGATGTAATAACTATCCTAAGCATATATAGATCTCCATCCAATGTAAATGCCGAGAACTTTATTAACTCACTTGAACGTCACCTGGACAGTATTGACCTACATAAAAATATAATTTTAATTGGAGATATAAATATTAACTTAATAGTCAAACTTACGGAAGCTACTTATGATCGTAATAATCGACTAAAATATTTGGAAGTCTTATCGTCACATGGACTGCTACCCGGACATTACTTGCCAACCAGGATGAGTAGCTGTCTTGACCACGTCATTTTAAAACTTGATACACATCAAAACTCTCCCATAGTTACTGTACTTAATACATCTGTAACAGACCATTCAATGGTATTGTTGTGCCTTGTGAGTAAATCCCTTATTAAAAAAACAAAAGTGAAATTCAAAACCGTGGTTGATTACGAAAATATATCCAAGACCCTTATTTGCACCGATATCACGCGTTTTAACAACTATAAAGACCCTAATAATTTAGCGGATGACTTTATCAACCTAATCAGATCTGAACTACACTTAAACACTAAAATAAAACCAATCTCTAGTTGCAAAAGACTGATAAAACCCTGGATGACTACCGGGGTACTACGCTGTATTAGACTCCGAAATAATATGCAATTAAAAGTAAGGTCAGAACCACATAATAATATGTTAAAAATTATATTCAAGCGATATCGTAATTTCTGTGTTAATCTTATTAATAAAGCAAAACGTCAATATAATAGAAAGAAAGTGGAAGTCTCAGCAAAAGACTCAAAAAAACTATGGAGTACAGTTAATGAGATAACTCAATATAAGCCTGCTAATACTTCTAGTAGTATTCTCCTGTTGCAATCTAATAGCCCTCTAGACTCCGTCAACCGCGTCAATCATTTTTTTGTTAATGTCGGAAAATCACTATGCGAGGAGATTGCTTTAAATTTTAATCCCTGTCGCAACACTATTTGCAATGCTTCCTGTCATGTGTCGTCATTTGTACTACTTGATACTGACCCCCAAGAAGTTAACGACGTTCTAATGGGACTTGACTCAGCGTGTGCTTCGGGGTGGGATGAGATACCCGTAAAATTATTAAAATCCTGCAAAGACTTTATTGTACCTGTCGTGGTCCAATTAGCCAATTTATGTTTTCACTCGGGACTTTTTCCTAAAGCTCTTAAACGTTCCGTCGTGACACCGATATTTAAAGGTGGAGATAATAACGATGTTAACAACTATCGACCCATTTCGGTGCTAACCAGTATCTCCAAAATCATAGAAAAACTTTTGAATAAAAGACTACTTAGCTACCTAACAACTTATGATATATTATCTACTTCACAATATGGTTTTAGAAGAGGGAAATCAACACAAGATGCCGTTATTGATATGGTAACTTTAATAACTGAAAGGGTTGATAACGGCGATAAATGCCTCACTGTATTTTTAGACTTGAAGAAAGCGTTTGATACAGTCTCTACGGATATACTCACTAAGAGACTGGAAGACATTGGGGTTAGAGGTATTGCTCTTTCCTTGTTTCAAAATTATTTAAGTGAAAGGAAACAAATAGTCAAAATCGATAAATTTAAGAGTAGTGAAGAAATTATTACGTATGGAGTTCCCCAGGGGAGTGTGCTGGGTCCGACGCTGTTTTTGGTCTATATAAATGACTTGTGTAGACTCGGAAATAGCGTTGGACGAGTATTCTGTTACGCAGATGACACCGCTCTGGTTTTCTCCGGGCGCACATGGGATGCCGTTAAAGCTTCTGCCGAGTCGGGTCTAGCTAAAGTTTATACCTGGCTTAATACAAACCTCCTAACTATAAATATTGCTAAAACGAATTACATTTGCTTTGCCCCTAGCAAAAGATCTCAACCATCAGAAGAATTCTTTATTAGCCTACATGCATGTAAAGACGAGCTATATCAAATGGATTGTAGCTGCCCCCGCCTTTTAAAAGTCAATTTTACTAAATATCTCGGTGTGATAGTCGACCAAAGGCTATCATGGCATTCACAAATAGATTTGGTCATCGAACGTATCAGAAAACTTAAATGGATCTTTAAAACGTTGCGACACGTTATGACTAGTACACTGCTAAACAAAATATACGTGGCTCTAGTACAATCAATAATAACCTACTGCATACCAGTGTGGGGCGGTGCTGCGAAGTGTAAAATGTTGGACCTAGAAAGGGCTCAAAGATTACTCTTAAAAATTATGTACTTTAAACCTTTTAGATTCCCTACTGAGAGCCTATATAAGCTCTGCAATTTGCTTTCCATCAGACAACTATACATATTGCACACAACGCTCAGCCTACATAAAACACTACCTTATGATCCTACTCGAGTCGCTAGAAGAAGGAAAGATATCGTGACGCAGTCCCAACTGAGACGTACTGATTTTGCCAGACGTCAATACCCTAGTTTAAGTGTTTTTATTTACAATTCCATTAACAGAAAGCTAGACAACAATATTTACCCTAAATTAAAGTTTAATTGCAAAAAAAGTTTAATGGAGTGGCTAAGCACACTCAACTATGAGGAAACCGAACGGATTTTAAAAAAAAATATATAGGATTTTTATCATACATACATGCGCATACACACAAACACACACACGCACACAACACACACATATACACAGACACACACACATACACACACACACACACACACACACACACACAACGAGCACGCAGCAAAGTACTGTATTATGTAAAATTAACTAAAACTATATAAAATTAACTTAAATTTAGTATTGTATAAAATTAACGGTTTAAATTATGTTTAATGTCCCAAAACTGTTACTGGCCTTAGGTTAAGAGCGAGGCATCCCAACACAAGTATTATAATTACTTTCTGGGATCGTCTCAACAATGAATTATTGTATGATTTGGGAAATAAAACAATTTTTATTATTTTTTATTATTATTAAAACCTGCAAATGAGTTGACAACTGATCCTTTTATCACTTTCCGCATATTTCAAAACTTATGGCTATAATAAAAAATATGAAAAATAAAGTAAGGAGGTACATACCTACAACTACTACACAAATCAATAAGGTAGTTTACTTTTCATTTGATGAGGTTTTGCTACATATGTTCATTCTTAAGTTTTCTTACTTTTATTGTAACTTTCCATTCAATAATTAACCAACCAACACACAAGGATGATGTTAAAAATTGTAAGGGCACTGATAGGTACCCATAACAGAAGTTAATTCTTACAATGGGCATCAGAGTTCATGAAGCCAGAATAAAATTATATTACTGGGCATTATAATAAATTGTTTTGATTTATTGTATCCGGTTACTGTACTCATATATTTTTTGACAATAAATTTTCATTTTATTTCAGTTTAAAAAAAAAATATCTACCTACTTCATGCAATAATTTAACGTGAATTTTTTTTTCATGATATCTCATTGTTCAATCGTTGTGTCGTTTTAAACTTTTATTATTTAAATCGAAAGTTCAAGAATCAAATAATTAAAATTAAGGTAATCTGCAGTCAAAGGGTATTTGGGTGCAGGTTTGGGTGCGATAGGTGGAGTTGTAAACGCCCAATGCACCGCCCATACGTTACGCCCACCCAACTTATAAGAATAATTTGGTAATTTTTCAGACAAATTAATTCTTAATCTATATTTCATCCATTAATAATTAAAATTTTAGTAATTGTATCGTTATATTTTATACAGCATTTAATATTTACACAATATAAATATAAAATATTTTGTAAATGCCTATATATATAGGTACATACATATATACATATATTGATATACAGTATTACTAGATTCCATCAAAAACATAAGTAGGAAGTGAGAGTCTCGAGACAAATCAAGATAAATGTTTAGTAATGCGCCGTTTTCGACTTCACCGACAAAAGAATGGGAGATCTACATACATAATATATATCGGTGCCGAGTTCTGTGTTCTCAGCATAAAATCCAATCTCGACAATTTTTTACATTATTCTCATATATACAAGTTAGTGGACTTCCAGCTTGTATTGGAAGTTCACTGACTTAGGTTGACATAAGGGTTGGTGCCAGGTGGTAAAAAATAAACACGTCGCGTTTCTTCATAATTTACAGTAGGTATATGTATAATGTTATCAAATAAATTCAAATTTAATTATGCTAAAAACTGTACAAAATATGTAGATTAACATAATAACATATTTTTCTGTAAAAATATACCTAGATATATATTAGGAAACAAAAATAGTTTCGATATTGATATATTTGATATAGGATCTAGATCTTCTATCGAATATACTCGTATACCAATATCTAAACTATTCTTATTATCCTATATCTAGATATAGGATAATAAAAAAAACTAAGATAAACTTTATATATTAAGTTATATTTTGTCTGACTTAATGACTATGAAAATATTTTCAGATATAAATTGAAATGACCAAGCGATGAAACAGATATTATTTCTGAGCTTAACAGTAAGAAAAAAAGGAATATGAGATATCACGTTCCTTACTTTTCCGTTAGATGTCAGCATAAAACAACTTATGAAACTTTCTCCGAAATGAACCCTAAGAGTAAAAATTTCCTTTTCCATGCGATAGAGTGCGCTGTTCATTATATTTTCTCTTAAATGCATTTAGTTTATCAAAAAGGAAACTATAATAATTATTTTTATACACTTAGGTGTACGTAAGGTACGATTAAGTACCAAATTTTTTAGTTATTTATGTTAAGAACTATATACTTTAAGGACCAGTAAGCCAGTACCATTGCCTATATCACTTATTAATATAAGAGAACATATTAATAGATCAATGCTAGGCAAACTGGGTAAGTACACGACAGTAGGTTGCGGTAACCGCGGCAACATGAAGGAGCTTTCGATACAATCAGTGCCGCTTTGCGACACCTCGCCGCCGCGGCCATGCGCCTTACATCTCATCAGTGATAAAATAAACAGCTCATCTCACATTTCATCTCTACGCAAATCTATTACAGAAGTTTGCTATGCTATGTTCAGCTAGTTCGTTATAATTGACAGTTATGCGGAACCCGGCCCGCACGACCTCTTGGTTCCCACGCCTCCAGCTTTCTCTAGCGCAGACGACCCGGTGAGGCGTCATTATTAACGCGTAATGCTCTATCATCTCTTTGTTTACTGTCTGTCTCTATGTCTGACTGAATTAAAATCCACCGGCCGCTGTTTGTGAAGTGACTGGTGAATAATTTACAAAAAAATAATGTACCGTACGCGAACAGTTGACCATTCAAGCCGAAAATCGGTAGCTACCGTAATTTCATGCCATTAACAACATTATTTACAAATCCCTGTGTAATGGTTTATGCATATTTTGTTCGATAATTAACATTTCTTTATAGTGAGATGTTGATATTGTAAGTTGAAATTAAAATTATACTTATTTGAATATTAAAGAACATCACTGCAATGTGTTGTTCACTTTTCTCCCGTTTATAGATTATATACCATCTTTTAACTGCGGCTTTGCTCGCAACGGTCGAATTGATTTAACTAAGAGATCTGTATGACCCATCAGCATCACAAATTCTTCTCACACGAATATCAAACGATAATTCTAAGTAATTATCTTTGGGTAGCGGAAATTTGTAAAAATCTCCCTACAGAGATGCTAACAACATAAATTAGTTGTAACAAGCGTATAAAAATTTCGACGTAGCTCGATGAGAACGTATGGCTTAGCGGTCAGATCGCCTGGTCGGTTTCCAGGAGGCGCGGGTTCGAGTCCCGCTACGTTCAAATTTTTATACGTTTTCTAAATATTTTTCTTTCCTAAGTGTGGAATAACACTTTAAAAATGTTTAAAAAATAGTAAGGTTATTATATCTTTAGCTCAACACGGACTTCAAATTTAGGAATTACTTATTTAATGATTAAATTATTTTATTTAAATTTGACGCAGTAGTTCCTGGAATTAGCGGATTCAATCAAACAAGCTCTTTGATTTTGTAATAATGGCACCTATAACTTTAAAGTTAACTGAAAGATGCGTTACATATTTTTATGTAGTGTTATATATTTTGAAGTATATCTGAAATGTATAATTTTTTCCATACTAATATCAACACGACTTGAGGCCAGTCGTGGCGCAGCGGCACAAAGTGTAACTGTAAAACCGACTGGTTGTGGGTTCGATCCCCACTCGAGGAGATAAAATATTTACTTAAATTTATATTTCCATTTCTTCGCTCTGGTGTCGAGGCAAAGCGCGGCGTTGAGTTCTGCCACTCAACACGCAATGCCTCCAGAATTCGGCAAAAAGTGGGGAACGGAGTGTATTAACGCTAGGTTCCCTCTGCCTACCCTGCTGTGTGCGGGATACAGCGTGAAGCTGATTTTATTTTATCATTGCACTCAAATCAAGTTTGATTATATCTAAATGAAACTCGGCAACTTTTCAGGTTTGGGAGTTCCAGTATCTCTGTCCATGCATAAGTTAGGTGCATCTGTTTCAAGTGTTGACGCAATATCGGGGCGTCCCCTGGGCACTAACTTCTTGTCCGGTAGACGGATTGGTGGCTTAAGGTTTTCTATGAGTACAAACTTAGTCGGACATATAGTAAGCTTCATTCTGAGTATAAAATTTAAAATTTTAAAAACAAAAAAATCTTAAAACCTATTTCAATGTTCATACAGCTTGGAATAAAAAAAATCCTGAATTTTAATGTCATGTTTAAATACTCAATAATTATCTGTGGGAGGTTTGTTGTTGCCACCTCAAGAGACCCTGTACCGCCCCAAACCGCCTCGTTATTATCTCGCGACGATCTCAAAACATCGAACCCATGAATGCCCGAAGCCCATTCATTCGCCACAATTCACCATTGAAACAATAAGCGTACCCTTCGCCCGGCTAAAAGACTACAAAACGTTGAAAAAAGCTCATAATATACGTACTTCTTGGGAACCCTTTAATATCGGCATAGGCAATCGAATGCTTAAAACATTGCAATCGAATATGAGTCGGTGGCGGGCGACGGGTGAATAGCGGCGTACAATGCTGGCTGGAGGCGCGGGCCACGCGGGCGAGCGGTGTCGAGTGTCGCGTCGCCCACGCCATAGCGCACCGCGCCGACACACGATATCGCCTTTTTATTCCATAATTTCTATACAATAAGAACTCTGCAAAGGCGTAGGGCGAAGACAATACGCCCGGAGGCAAAAACCGCTCGGAAACCCTTTATATTCAATTTATTGTCTCAAAATGAAATCGGGTGCAAATTAAAATAAGTAAAGAAATATAGAGGCCGTTGTGGTGCGGGGGTACAGGCGTGCGGCTGTAAACGTGACGGTAGTTGGTTCTATTCCTACTTGGGGGGATAAAACATTTAATGTGCTTTTTGATTTCTTCGCTACTTCGCAAAGCGCGGCGTTGAGTTCCGCGACTCAATACGCAACGTCTCCAGAATTCGGCTTAGCACTAAGTTTATAGGTTCCGTCTGCCTACCCTGTTATGTACAGAATACAATGTGGAGCTAAATATATATTAAGATTAACATGGTACAGGGGTAAAGTTAGCGTCTGACTGTAAGAATTATGGTCGTGGATTCTATCTTCACTCAGTAAAATAAAGCGCCAGTCAACAAGCAATCTTAAAATCTTTTAACCGAACATAATTCGGAAATTATAAATAATTTATAATAATGTTAAATGATTAAATAAAAACAGCAATGATAAATCGCTATATCAAGGCGTGACGATAATTCATAAATATGGCTATAAAAATATTGATACTTCCATCTTCAATATGTTTCATCATATTTACATTGGGAAAGTTAGTAATAAATCCTCACTTGTATCGACATATAACCAACATAATGTGTGTTCCTGGTAATCTGATCCATTTTACCAAGTTTTAATTCCCGGAGAAAGCGCGGCCTCGTATAAGCTGAAGTCCAGTGCTAACACCAATATAGCACATAAAAAAGTTGCGGATCGCTCGCTTCTCCATCCACCGATTGGCTAGGCGGCGCCCGCTGCTCCCCAGGGTCCTATACGAGAAGCGAAATGGGCCCCAGAACACCCATAAGAGAGCGACCCCGCCCGCCACGGCCGAATAATTAGGGCTCTTTGTTTAGATAGCGGCAATTTTATTTGGGAGAGAACGGGCGCTTGGGACATCTTCGGCCATTCCAACCGCCCGATATTAATAAGAAACGTGTGTGCCCTGCCCAGCACGTCTAAGTGTGATTCAGATTTCATATTACTTCAAATATATCTTCCTCCAAAGTAAGAAAAGCAGGTATAATCATTCTATATTACTTATAGAATATGCTGCTTAAAGTTGCTGTGACATAAATTACAAAACGAAAACCGCGAGTTCATAGAAAAGAAAGGGGAACAGCGACACAGAAACTCGCCAAGCAATATGATATAAATAATGCATCCAACGAAATTGGGATTTTGATTTGTTTTACTTCTAAACTTTTATTTGTCTTTGGAGAAAATCGAGCTACCAAATAACGCTATTGTCTATTTTGAACAAAGAAATCAGGTGCTAAGTTTAAGTCATAAATTTTATCCAAAAATATGATAATATAAATAAGCTCAAAGAGTAAAAATATTTGACCGTTATTGATAGCCAAAGTTGTTTTATAAATTGCAGTGTAAATCAAATATTTATTTAAACGTAGATGCCACAGGACTATATACATTTTTAAGAAAACTGCAGAAGACCTGATGTACTTTGAAATGCTCGGCTACGACACGCGCTGCTCCGCGGGGGCCTCCGACCAGCCTTTGTCTCGACCCCGCAAACTTGCCATAAATGTTAATATGGGATCTCACATTTGAATATCTATTTCTTCGCGAAGTTGGTTCGTTAACGTGGCCTTGAATTTTAAATTTTATCGCCGCGCTGGGACTGCCGCAGATGAGGTGCGTTCCTACGTGATCTCCCCGAGAAAATAACTGAGGAAAACTTCTTTGTTTAGCTTTATTTTATTAGATATATGAACAGTTGTTTCACTACAACTTTATTATAATAAATCTAGACCCTTTAGTATAATATTTGTGCCTTGTTTCGTGTCGTTGAAGTTAGATAATTACGCACAAGGCAGTTACAGAGACAAATACAATATTACAAAATTTAAATGATCTACAATCTAATGTTGATCTATAATAAAGTATACGATTATTTCATATCAGCTTTAAGATAATATTATACATTATTGTTAATATTAAAAATACAGCTATAATTTCATACGTTTAAGTCAGAGCGTTGGGGTCCGCTTGAGCCGTCACTGTCGCAGTACACCGGCACTGGCTTAGTGACGATCGGAAAGTTTAGTGAACATTTTAATGCGCCTCCACCACTTCCACCCTGTCTGACCCTCAATTATTGAAAATGCATTTCTGTCCGCGCCCTGCGCCCGCTGCACCACGCCACATCGCAAATGCACATTTTAAACTGCACCTGATTGCAAAACCGTGTTACCGTTCAGGTTAATAAAAGTCGCCCTGTCACGTTATTTTAGTCGATCAGCGGATATCATTTATTCGCGTCTATTAATGAACAATACGTAAACATTTGCAAACTATTAAACGTTGCGTGTCTAAGCAAATCTATACAGGGTTTATATTTTTTGAATTCATAAAGTACTGTAGGTACTTGCTTAAGGCCAGTCGTGGCGCAAAGTGTGCCTGTAAATCGACTGGTTGTGGGTTCGATCCCCACTCGAGGAGATGAAATATTTATTAACACTTATATTTTCATTTCTTCGCTCTGGTGGCAAGGGGGAAGCGCGGCGTTGAGTTCCGCCACTCAACACGCAATGCCTCCAGAAATTGGCGGAAAGTGGGGAACGGAGTTTCTTAACACTAGGTTCCCCCTGCCTACCCTGCTGTGTACGGGATACAGCGTGAAGGTGAAAAAAAAAACTAACTTAAAATAATACTTACTTTCCGATAAACTATATACACCTAAATATTACGCTAGTTTAACAAATATTAATATTAAATTAAATTTTAATATTAAAAATATTTACTGCAAAGTTGATATTTTTAATTTAAAAAAAAACAGCTACACGCTGTATCCCTCACATGGTAGAGTAGTCAGGCAACTTATTCCACTAAGACTAAGACACTCCGTCCCCCATTTTCCACTAAAAAATATATACAGATACTAATCATATAAGGTAAATATTTAGGCTACAAAAATGTTGATAAGTAGGACTAATTAAGATCACATGCGAACGTCCGGAGAAGTGCTGCGCCCCGACCATCGCGCGCTAAGTGACGAACGTTGTACAACAATTTGAAGCGTCCGTTTTAATTGTAAGTTCTGGACGGTCGCGGGGCCGCCGCCCACAATGCAATTTTACTTTGCATTTTCCTACTGCTTAGTCGTTTTTATATAGATATCTACTTAAATATGTAAAAATGATATAGTCTTTATATTTCATGTTAGTGCTGTATTAGCTGTCTAATATGTATATATTTATTTTCTTTAAAGACTAACAATATCTACGTAACGTCTATTTCACGTTTAAAAATTCTTTATGCTGCTAAAGTATAACTTTGTACATATTATAAAATAACAATCCCATTATAAGGTCACAGTTTTATGAACCAGAATGGAACACTTGTACAAACTGCGTGTTAGTCGTGCCTCGTTTTAGTGTCGCCGGGAGAGAAACTACGATTCCTCAGAGCAGGAATATCTGCTCCTCAAGTTTATGTTCATTTTATCTTTTCGGCAGTATTGCGAAGCGGGGACTCGGCAAGGACCCTCCAGGGCTCCGTTAACACCACGGCATGTCCTGCCGCCTCGGCCTTACATTATACACTACCCACTGTTCAAATATTTATATGAATTTAGTGTGGTATTTTTTTTAACATTATATACTAAGTATTTAATTATGAGAATAACTTTTTATGACATAAGAGAGGATATGAAAGCAAAAATACTACCTATTAATTTACAAAGGACAGAAATATAATAATATCTATACATGTTAGGATGATTCTTGTCCGGGCAATTTTTTTTTTCTTATTTTCTAACGGAAGCACCATTGTTATTATATAAGAAGTGAAAAATTATACTTTAGATAAAATTTACTTAAAATTTTTAATTTTTAAACAATAAAACTAGAAACACTAAAAAAGATCATTTAGTGACCAATTTTTTTCAAATGTAATAACTAAATTCGCTTATGAAAAAAGCTAAATATTTATGTTCATAACAGGGTAGATTTTTAGTGTCGGGAGACTTTTATCAATTGTCTTAAACCAATACCTAGGAGTAGGAATTGCGTTTGTTCTTCGTCACAAATATGCAATTTGTGATATTCTTATAGGTGATGCAACTTGCAGCTTGCTCTGCAATATAATCCACTACTCGCATATAACATAAGCGAATGCCTAATTTCTTTTAAAACTTTAGTCGTTACCACTCAGGTATCGGCACCGTTCCTATTCAAACCTGGCTAAAACTACGTATGTGAAACAATGTTCCTTGTAAAGAAGTATTCGAAGTTTTCGTTAAGAACAGAAATATTTACCAACTATATACGCTTACGCAAATTATATGAAAATAAAAATCTTTAAAAAAATTCAGTCCTTGCCACAACTAAACGGACCATTGGCAATTAAAATTTTACATGCATTTCTATTTAAAATTAAAACACAGTTATTTACATAATACAAATTCTAAAAATGTATTTTTAAAAGAGAGCTTATGAAAATCGCTATTAAAAAATATATGTCTTGACAAGTTCTGAGATAGCTGATTTAAAGAAGAAGAAGTGAAGTAAAGTGATACTAATCTGGCAATTTTAATTCTATTATAAATGAATCACAGAATCGTCTAACGAATTATAACCAAACTAAAATGATGCATACTCACATTTACCCTACCGAAACCGAGCCTAAGTACTTTCTAGTAAACAAAGAAGTATAGGATATTTTCCAATGTAAATTTAATCTCATCAAAAACATAAATTAAATTTAATATACGTCGCTGTCGACTCCACTGACAAAAGAATCGAAATCTATATGGGTGCCAAGTTCTGTGATCACTCCGGACGTAATTTGAGTATTCATGATTTGACTTGACAATTTTTACATATAAGTTATATCATATTTGCTAGTGAATATATTTCCAGCTTGCACTGAATTCATTCTATTAAGTCGATATATTTGATTTGGTGATAAAAATAGGTGAAGTTTCCAAATTTAAGTTTCTGGGCCATCTCCAAGTGGGTTAACTTATAACATTTATACTAAAATATTTAATTTATTAAACTAAAATATGATACATTTTTGTCATGCTTTTTTAAATCTAATTGTTACCTGAATCAAAACTATCCATGCTCTCCGTCTTGATATCTGAAACAAAAATAACATTATGAGTGCAAATGCAAAAAACTACACATTAATCTGACTTACTGTTATAAAACTAAAATTAATATGATAACAATCCTAAAGCTTAACTAACTAAGCTAAGGTACAAATATTGTTTTTATAATTACAATATTTGGTCAGTCGTGGTGCAAGGGCACAAGTGTGACGTGACTGTTAACGCGACTGGTTGTGGGTTCGATCCTCACTCGAGGAATAGCAATATTTGTTTAAATTTATTTACTTACTTCGCTCAACACGCAAAAAAATCAATAATAATGAATGTTTGTCAAAAAATTGACACACTGTTAAGTAATTGAGGAGCACAAAGTGTGACTGTAAAGGCAACTGGTTGTGGGTTCGATCCCCACTCGATAATATTAATAATGAAGTATTTGTTTAAATTTATATTTCCATTTCTTTGCTGTGGTGTCGAGGCAAAGCGCGGCGTTGAGTTCTACCACTCAACACGCCATGTCTCCAGAATTCGGCGGAAAGTGGGAAACGGAGTCTCTTAACTCTAGGTTCCCTGTCCCTTTATTAATACAATATATATATATATATATATATATATATATATATATATATATATATATATATATATATATATATATATATATATATATATATATATATATATATATTATAAAAAAAACATTTATAGATATATGTATTATACTTGTTATTATGTCGTGTGCGTGTGCGTGTTCATGCACATATGTATGTAGCTATATGATATAATGGGTACCCATATATACCCATAAAATCTTATCAAGTTCATTATATTGTAATTAAAATGGCAAAACAAGTAAGTGAGTTTAAGTGTCAGTCGTGAAAGTGTGGAGGTCCTAGGTGCGGTGAGGTCGCCTGCGGCTGGGCCCTCTAATCCACTTGCGCGCCATTTGCCACACAGAGGCAGTTTCACCCTTGTTTTAAATTCTAAATTCGAATAGGTGATCCTGTTTAAAGTTTCACTAATCGAATTTTACTCGATACATCGATAGGTAGTCTTCGAAATATATTAAGTTCTTATATATCTATACAAGTGGCTAAATATGTTTTTCTTCTTTTTTCAGCGTCACGCTGTATCCCGCATGTTGCAGGGTAAGCAGAGGGAGTTAAGACAATCCTCTCCCTACTTACTGTTCAATTCTGGAGGCATTGCGTGTTACGTGGCGGAACTCAATGCCGCGCTTTGCCTCGACACCAGATTGAATAAAAAAAAATATTAAATAAATGATTTCTTTGGATGGGAATCGAAGCCGTAACCTATCCCGTTTATAGTTACTTGCTTGTGTTCCTGCGCCACGACTAGCCTCAGATCAGGTCCAGTCAAGTCTCGGGCCTAAGTGTAGTAAAAGTGTGGAAATATAAAATAATAAGTATATATATTTTTATACAGCAATTCTGTATTATTGAGATATAGTTGTAAAACTCAGTGACAATATAATAGAAGGCAAACACGAAAGCCATGAAAAATTGATGACAGTGGGTGAGCAGCGCCTCAAAGCCGCGATTGGATCTCGTGAATTAGTAACCCCGCGACAGCCTTGCCAGATATTAATCTGCGTGAGTGTTACCCGCAGCTGGTCCATATGTCGGATTATGTTTATATATTTAAATGAATATTTAAATATTATCTAATTTATGAATGTGATTAATTAAATTATATAAAATAGGATAATAGGCTATGTTGGTTTTTTTAGAGGAGAATAATGTTGCTTACTTATAGTTTCAATCTGATAGTTTCAGAAAATGTGATCGATGTAAGAAAAACTGACAACAAATATGCGTATGTGCATATTAAAATGTTGCATTTTTCTCTAAATATTATAATCGTTCAAAAAATATACTGATAAATGCTTAAATATGTCTATAATTCTATATACAAACTTATTATACATAATATATAGAGTAAAAGAAAGGAATGTTTTGGAATGATTTTCACACAAATAATGTGGTTATTTGTGTGAAAATCATGATTACAAAACGAAAACAACAAGATTTTTTAGCTATGTAGTATGTACGTAAGTAGACAGTTAAAAATCTCTACTTATGTATACTACTTATGTGTATATGTATTGTTAAATGATCTATATCTTAGAAAATGTGATTTTTTTAATTATATTTTACTACGTAGTTATTTCACACAATATTCTTAATATTCTCAGTAATCAAAAAATATATTAAAGATATATTGCACAAAATTGTGCAAAATATATATAACATATGTCTGAAGTATCACACTCACAACGTAGCAGGTGAGCGTCACCGGGAATAGAGATATTAAATACATCCCGAGCGGCGCGGCCGACGGAGGCTCTAAGGCTGCTAGATTTCCCGCGAGGGCACGTTAATTTTCTGCCGCCTTGAGCATACTGCCCCCGGGGGGCTCTACCTTTCACGGAGACATTCAGGCTAAGGTGTTATTCCGTAGCACCGGTGGTGGCAATACTTTAACAACCTTTCAATCCGTCTATTATGATAACGATGTTTGGTCAAATAATAAAAAAAAGAACAAATTGGTTTCTGGTAGAAATCAATTGTCTCGTTCTCTCTCACTCGTCGTTAACTAATATTCGTCGTATTTAAATAAACGGGTACCTTTAAAAGAGTATGGTGGGTTTCCCGACGTTTTTATGGAAACAAGAAAATAGGAAATTTACAATAATCCAAACTACAGAAAATAGAATTAGAAATTCTTAGTTATATAGTCGCTTGTCTTGACGTCGTATGATTTGCTTTTTCGAATTTTACAGTGTATGTCTATCAATACAGACGTCACTGATACATTGTATATAAAAATTCAAATTCAATTGTTGTGCTACTCCGATGTTTTGTTCGGTTTTTACCTGATTCACACGTTCTATAATAAATAAAAATTATCCAAAGCTGCTAGCTCACTATCAAATTATATGAATTAAAAAGGAAAATTTTAAAAATAAATAGGATAATTTAGCTATAACCCATAATGGGCTCTAACTATAAGTATAAGGTACAAGCCAATATAATATTATGCTATTATAATATAATCTTATTATAAATTATATTCATATTATAAAAGAAGCGTACCTATAGCGTGTTTTATTTTTATTTACTAAATTCAGGAAATCTATTTTTAAGTGAATGTGCTTATTGTTCGAGTGTTCTAAGATGCTCATAAGAAACTTACATTCACCAAAACTTTAAATATTTAAAAAAATCTATACTCTACTATGGAACCAATCCAGGAAAACTTAGATAGAAGCAAAATATTTGTGAATAAGAGTATGCAGTGAGAAACCCATGAGACCCAGTGGCAATCAGTTCAAGCCCCAGAAGGCTGCATTAATCATGAGTTTGCACCAAAGCTACTGCCAACCGACATTTCTATGTCTATACTAAAACATATAAAATATCTAAATGAATTAAGTCTTTGAATTTAAAAGTTAAACAAGTATATTTGACTATCACCAAAATATATTATCTATATCATAAAAATAGGAAACTATATAACAATGTATAGTATTGTAGAGTACGCACAATACATCCCAAGCCCGGGAGAACCAACGGCAATCAGTGTGTGCCCCGTGAGGCTGCATTAATCACGAATTGCACCGCAGCTGACGCATAATGACCTATATACGGGATTTCGTATGTAAATTACTTAATAAGGCTAATTAATAGATAAAAAAACAGGTAGTTATTACTTTATACTACCTATCTATAGAAGCTTAGTGCAAATATAGATTTTCTTTATTATACACATACCATTTAAAGATTTAACAAAAAATATCTTAAACGGTTATCTGTGTGAAAGATTAAAACTTTTTTTAATATATTCTATTTGTGTTAAGGCCAGTAGTGCCGCAGGAGCACTGTAAACGCGACTAGTTGTAGGTTGGACCCCGAGTCGAGGAAATGAAATCTTTATTTAAATGATAATTTCATTTCTTCGCTCTCGTATCGAGGCAAAGCGAGGCATTGAAAGGTGGTCCACTTAACACGCAATGCCTCCGATTTCAGTGGAAAATGGAAAACGGAGTGTCTTAACACTAGGTTCCTTCTGCCTGCAAGATTGCTGTGTGCAGGATACAGCGTGGTGCTGAATATATTCTGTGTGTATACATATTTTAGCTATAATACTTTATTTGTATTATAGCTAAATTATGTAAATAAATAATATGCATTTTAAATTACACATTATATTCAACACTAAATTAGTGTATATGGGCGATATATTTGTATAAAACTAAAAAAACCCTGTAAAGTGGAAGGTACTTTCTAGACAATATCATTTAGTGTAAATATCATGGGAATAGGTTCCTTTTTCCACGTTTCCAAGCATTTCTGTTAGATAATACGCATGATGAATGTGTGAGTGTTTTGCGAATGTATATGTACGGGTCGGGAATGCCCACGGGACGGAAGGAAGTGTGGCCAAAGCGACGCCACCTGGGACCAAAGAGGGGGAGGATAACCTAGTAAAAACCATCCTTAATATAAGTCTAGTCAATTTGTTTTTAATTTTGTCAGTCAGAAACCTATCTAGAATATAATTTCAAAAGTTATACAAAACATATTTGTCAATATATACATTTGTTACCGTATTAATACGGTCCTTCTAAGAGACAGATACTATTTGTTCTATTTAAATATTACATAATTTCACAATAGCGGCACTAAGTCCCTACAGTAAACAAACACTTTTAGTAATTAAGCATTGGCAGTGCGGCTCAGGTCGCGGGTCATCCCCAACGGCTGCTGATAATATCTAAATGCCTAATGGCTGCTGGGCCTGTGACGAATGTATCGCCCCCCGCCGCCTCTCTACTATGTGATAATTCCGAACGCTGCGGCCGCGCCACCTGGGATCTGCCAGGGACGTACTCCAACTTTATAGCAGATTAAAGAGATTAACTATTAAGATAGTATACTTGTATATCTTTATATTATGACGTTCGGTGTTATTCACTAAGATATTTTACAATTAGTGCTTTATTTTGTGATTAAAATGTAAATATTTGCAATATTACTTTACAATATCAATCATTTTGTTATGCAAAAGTTAGTGTAATTTGAAATTATTGTTCTATTCTTGTCATTATATAAACTTAGCACAATATCCAATGAAGCTACTTTCTTACACTATTACTAAACTTCCTCGATACTATATCAATATGTCACGAAATTTGTGGCATGCTCACGAACAATTCAGGTTTGTCGACTTAGTAGCGAAGTATGCGGCGCGGTGTCGGAGGACGAGCGCCTCACGCCGGATGGAATTCCGAATGCACCCCCGCCGGCCGACCAGCATCGGCATTTAATTAGCCACGTGCCAACTGGAGGCGGTCCTTTGCTCTGTCACATAATTCGCATTACTGCCCCGACTAAGTTGTCAGAATAACTTGTGGATGTTTAGCATTGACAAACTATTTTCATAATTATATTATTATAATAGTTACTACTGTGGACTCTGACATTTTATCCAGCTGAAAAATAAGCCTCGTCGAGTACAGTCCCCACAGCGGAGTCCCTCGGGAGCGAGCCCACGCGCCCAACTTCGGGCTCAGCGGCGCCGGCTACCCTCATCCCCCTCCCGTTGCCCCCGCGGAGAATACATTTGCGCACCACCACTCGTGTTGGTCTAACAACGGGACTGCGACGAGAATCCGCTATAGAAAAATAACTTATTTTCCTACTATAACGACTACCATACCATCTCGGCTTTTGTCCGTAAACAATTGAAGATTCAAAACTTAAGGTAGCTAAGGTAATGCCTGTCGACCTTACAGCAGAATGAACAATGAGTAATTCGTTTATATGGGTAGCATACTCGTACGTGGATTTTGTTAGCCTTTTTATAATTTAACTGTGCAATTGTTCACAGACGCTTATTATTTTGGTGTCTTTTAATATTTCTATTGTAAAGTTTAACTACAAAAGAAATATTAGATACCAAATTATTTTATATGTATAAAATAGTATAATAAATGAATAGTATAGTAGAATAATAAGCATAAAAAATATTTCCTAAAAAATGCTGATATAAACATAAACTCGGCTTTTATATGCTGTTAATATAATTTTTTTGGGAAGTTAGTAGGTCCTGTAAGAAGTGGAAAATATATAATCAGCGAAACATTAAATTATTATTATAATAACTGTCTATGAAAGATGTACTCAAAAACTCCAAGAGTCGTAAAAGATAAAGTGAAGGTGGCGGGTTGACGATAGGCCTCTGTGGTCAATTTATTTATAATCTCGGGTTCAGAATTGGCTACGAATTAGCATGTAAATATTTGAGGTCCAAGGAGTTTGGTGGAGATTTATCGCAAATGGCTGGAGATAAGCGGGGACGGGGTCGTAAAGCAGAGAGATGGCGGCGACACGAGCCGCGAGGCAGCCATCGCCGCAGCACACCCTTTGACGAAGTTGTAAAAAGAGCGTTAAACCGCAGTAAAAACGCATCGTGAACGTCACAGCCTAGGATATCACTTGGGAAAAACTTCTTATTATAGTGACCTTATGAATTTCAACGAAGCCGCCGTTGAAATGAGTTACTCAAACCGCGTAACTAAATCATTAAATCTTGACGTCTCTTTAAATTATGTTTTATAATTATTTTATAAAATCGAGACAATTTTTGTGTGTTTTTACGCAGCATATTCATATTTTTTTAGACGGATGTTAAGGAACAAGTACATAATATAACCCAATGAAGCAAAGAAAATATATGCACCTACAAACATATATATTGTAGGATGTATATACTATATTATCTTTCTATTATATGAAATAAATTGTGTAAAGGTTTTTTATATTTATTAAATTGTATTGTAGTAGCAGTAGTAAAAAAGAAAAGGGCAAATCCACACGGGACACACTTATCTCTATATATAATAAGACAGTAAAAATATTTTGTCTGTACATTTAGTAATTTTGACTGAAATGGATAGAGGGACACTTAAAAAGACTAATAGAAAGCAAAAAGATTTTTTTTTAATTTCTTGTCTGTCTGTCTGTCTGTCTGTCTGTCTGTCTGTCTGTCTGTCTGTCTGTCTGTCTGTCGACATATTGTTGTCCGCATTTTTCTCTGAAACTACTGAACCGATTTACTTGAAAATTTTACCAATTGCTTTGTTTTAACTCAATCTAGGTTCTAAAGTTTGTTTCATCAAAATCGGTTCATTAAAAAAAAAGTTATCGTCATTTGAATGAACTCAAGGCATTAGCTTGCCAGCGAATGTTATATAGAAATCGCGCTGGTATGACCCTGGCTAAAGAATGACATTCGAAACGTCTTGATTATATGAATGTTGACAAAAATATATATTTTTGAAGCACTATTATACAATATTTTATACAATAAAGTACACAAGGCCAGTCGTGGCGCAGCGGCAAGAAGTGTGGCTGTAAAACCAACTGGTTGTGGGTTCGATCCCCACTCGAGGAGATGAAATATTAACTTAAATTTATATTTCCATTTCTTCGCTCTGATGTCGAGGTTAAGCGCGGCGTTGAGTTCTGCCACTCAACACGCAATGCCTCCAGAATTGGGCAGAAAGTGGGGAACGGAGTGTCTTAACACTAGGTTCCCTCTGCCTACCCTGCTGTGTGCGGGATACAGCGTGAAGCTGATTTATTTATTTATTTTATTTTATTATAGTTGTCAATCAATTCTGCTTACATCAATAATCATGTATTTTAAGCGGGCGAAGCCGTGGGCGGGCCGCTAGTGTAAAATAAATATGTAATGTGCAGTTAGAAATAAATTTAAAACACAAAAAAAAATATGTTTTACAATATATATTTTTATATTACCTGTAACATCTTCTGGTTCATATTGATCAACTTTCTTAGGACTCCCCGTGTCATCGATCTCTATAACAAAAAGTAATACGATAATTAATTAGACAATACGTATACTATTAAAAAAATATATATTACTATTCTTAAAATTATAAATAACATTGTTTCTTGTAATATCTAAATAAAAAACTAATGCATTTTTATAATCGCTACTGATACAGAAATCATCTAAATCGAGGGATCCCCTAGGAAAGGTCGAAGGGAAATCAATGCCTATCAATATAGGGCTCATGTATGTTCATTGGTATATTGTAGTTCAGCAGATATTTAAGAATTTGAGATTTTTTTGAAATAATCACGTGAAGAAATAAAAAAAACTGGTTTATTTCGTATCTTTGCTCGTAATTTCTTTTTTTCAAACTATGAAGTTAAAGTTTGAAATAAAGAAGGGGGCTATATTGCTAACAAATAAAGAGAGGGGCTGTATTGCTATAGCACCAGATTAAAAAATGGAAGAAGATAAAAAAATGTGGATTTTCGACAGTATCTGACGGCGCGGTCTCACTAAACATATTTCAACAACAGTTTATGAAGAAGAAAATTTACTAATGAAATATTTGTTCTACAATGTAATCATTATAAACCTAATATTTTTATGCGTTAATTTCATATAAAATGAGTGCATATGCAAACTTAAGTCCGTCAACATTAACAAGTTACATTTCCCGTTGACTTACAATCCTGAAAATAGTACGGAACCCTTGGTTACCGAGTCCAACTCGCACTTGATCGATTTTTTCAAAGCTTATTATAGTTTTATATACAAATACGTACACTCATTGAATTATTCAATACACAGTATCGTGCACATTAATAAACACTTTTGCAACCTACTAAGGGCTCCAGGGAGAGTATATGCAGATGAGTACGTTAATAGAAGTGCGTCGAACTCCGAAGATACCGAGATGTTTTCTCTCCCCACCTTTAGTCAATCTACTCGACAACCAATGTGTCTTTAAGCGTGTGACAGAAAGCTTCAAACAAATGCGCCCTTTTAAGAACTTAATGTAGCAAACATATAGCATAGCAGGTATATTTTATTCATCTGAACAATATATTATTGATTTATACAACTGTACAAAATCTTAATTAAAATAAAAAAATAATCTTATTAGTATTTCTTAAGAATTACTTTGTTTACATTTTAGTTCGTAGTTTTAACCCAAATAATATAAATTAGGCCATTATTTATAATTTTTGAAAATCAGCGTGATCATTATTATTTTTTTAACTTATAGAACTTGTAAAACCAAAAACAAATCACATTCTTATATTTATATGCACTTCGATTTTAATTAAAGAACGTATGTTATAAACCGACTCCTTTTTTTCCTTCAACATTTAAATGAGCAATACGCCAGGCAACAGCTGATTATGAACATCATTTATAGATTAATTAGTTTTCCCAAATATAGTATTATTAATACATCGTTTTAAAATTCTTTATCTTAAATTAAACATTTGTAATTTTTTTTTTGGTTACAGGATATTTATTAAGGAATAATAATCTAGTCTAACACACTCATTCTCCACTTTTCGCTGAGTTGTTGAGGCATTGCGTGTTGAGCGACGGAGCTCCGCTCTTTTGTCTTGGTACCAGAGCGAGGAAATGAATATTATTGAATAAATAATAAATTTCACACCCCCGAGTGGAGATCGAACCCACAAGCGTCGCTTTACAGTCACTGATTTGTGCCCCACAACGGCCTCAAATATCATAATAATTGATAATGGTCGTACCTAAATATTTCTCAAGATTCTATATATAGCATGTATTAAATATATCTTAAGTCTTAACTGTTAATATCTTCGCATCAAATAATAAAATATATTGATGTTATGATAGTAATGCTTACATGCGTTTATGTGGGAGTAATATTTTAGGGTCCAATAAAAACTTAATCATCGAAATCAGTTGGCGAGATATTTATTGTATTATTTGTCCATTTGTCGCGCACATACTTAATGCAAATTTAAGATATGTGCTTTTTTCAGGGCTATCATTGTTAGAAATGGATCAAATTAAAATCGGTTCACCTAGCCAAAATTTCTGAGGTAACAAACAATATAAAAAATAAAAAAAATATAAAAAATTAAAAAATACAGTCGAATTGATTACCTCTTCCTATTTTAGAAGTCGGTTAGAAAGTGGCACAGGAGGCACAAGCATGTGACTGTAATCGAGACAGGTTGTGAGTTAGAACGCAACTCGAGAAAATAAAATATTTAATATTTTAATTTCTTCGCTCTAGTGTCGAGGCAAAGCGCGGCGTTCAGTTTCGCCACTCAACACGAATTGCCTCTAAAATTAGGGGAAAAGTGGGAAGCGGCGTGTTTTAACACTAGGCACTAGATGCAGCGTGAAGCTAAAAAAAATCACAATGAGTGCATACTCTAATAAGTTGTGCTTATATTCCTGTTGACCTTCAAAGGTCAATGCACAAGGTATGGGGCATGGGAACATGGGACTTGATGGAACTCTCAGTGAGGGAATCCGACTCGACCTGACCATTTTTTTTCCTAAATATGATGGAAATTACTATCTTGCCAAATAAAGCATATTCAGAATCGACTAGGACATGAAACAAATAACCTGAGAAAAAGCCGAAGAGCAATAAGTAAAGCACGTACAAGGATTTAAGAGGCGGATCCACGTAACGTATTATCGCTTTAACCGTAGCCGACCCAGTATGAGTAGACGCGAGTGACTAATCTGACGATAAATGACCCCGCACGGGTCGACCACTGAATAGTGTGTAGCCGCGAATGCATCTGACAGGTGACTAAGTGCTGGGTGCAGACGCCGCCGCAGCGTCGGCTCTATCAATCTCTGTTGAATTACTGCAACGACTGGCGCGCTGCGTTCATATTCACATCAAACCCTTCCAAATGATATCTAAATCCATGATGATAAAAAATAACAATATTGTCATCCAATTTTAGGAATGTCATGACTTGGCTACTTGAAGCTTTACATTTTTTAAATTTTGGACTACGGTACTTTTTTTAATGTCTTAACTAAGTTTGCGAGCTAGCGCGAAAATCTTTTTCTTGAAAACTGTAAGTTATTATATTTGAGGCCGTCGTGACGCAATAAAATCGAGTATGACTAAATGTGACGTCATGTGCGGAATAAAGCGTGAAACGGAAGAAAACTAAAAATCAAACGGATTTGATTTTTTATTTAAAAACAAGAAATTAATAACGCTTTATTACTAAATAATAAATAATAAACAAGTGTAATTGCTGTATTATTTTATTTATAGCAAAGAATAAAACCATCTAAATTAATAGTGCGCCCGTAAATTCAAAGTTCAATTTATGATCGATCAAAAACATTCAGAACAAATCATCCCAGATGACTTTTATTGACGACTCAACGCCGCTCTGTCCGCAGTAGAGGCCGGCGGTAGAGGCGACGCAACTATCTGTCATCTGCAAATCGGCGTGCACCCACTGCAGCCGAACCTTCGCTCGTATGTCATCCCTTATCCGTAGTCGTGTGTCAGTGTCACCCGCCTACATGCTTTACGATGGCTTTAACCGCATATGCAAATGTCCTATTCACATTAATGAATAAGATAGATAAAGATAAAATAGTTTTCCTTTAAATATAATTATTGTTTGTTTCATAATCTACTTATATCAAACTAGAGGGCGCGCGCGGCTTCGCCCGCTTATTAGGAGTGAATTCTAAAAAAACCATGAAACACGTATTCAATGAAATATTTTTAAGAGTCTGAATTTCGAATTTTATAAAAATCGGTACAGATTAAAAAAAAATCCATACAAACTTTCAACCCCTATTTCATACCTTTAGGGTCAAAATTTTTCAAATTCCCTTCTTAGTGGATGTCCAGAATATGAAAATAAACATCTGCCCAAATTTCACGTTTCTACCATCAGCGGTTAGGACTCTGCGTGCGTCTTACCTCAGTCAGTCAGCACAAGTCCTCATATATATATTGATTCAACGCGGAATCATGTTCCCATTTAAAACGTTAATAAAAGCAAGTGATTTTTTTTATTTTATTAACATGATTCTAAAATTGTTTTTAATTTTGGTCGTAAATAAGTGTCACGTATGTAGTGAATAGGTGTCATGCAAATCGGTTGTGATTATGAAAATGTCATTTAATCCATGTATGTAGGTATCCATGTTAACTCACGGTTTTAAGTCTGATTCTCTTTTGACATCTGTATCATAAATACTTGGCAGTTATTTCAAATGGTTATTCCAAAGTCAGCTTTTGAAAATTATCATTTACTGACTTTATTGTTTATTATTATATTATAAACTCCCGTCCATCATATTAGTAGTTGGTAAAATGTTTCAAAGATTAGGGAATATCGACAAGCAGATATTTGTGTATGTGCCAATATTATTCCTTAACCCAACCAGGGTTAAGGAATGACATTTTTTAAAATTATTTATTCTCGAATAGGTAACTCAGCAATAAATTTTCAAGCTATTGCGTATTAATCGGTGGAACTCTACCAGAGCAAACAAATGAATATATTAAATAATTTTAATGTAATTTATTTACATATAATAGTATAATTTATGTAAGAAAATACACTTTTTACGAAATAAGTGATAGTATAGATAAATAAACTCAAGTTCCACACTAAGACTAAAAAAGTTTATGTACACTACATAAAAAATAATTAAACATGGAATATATATTTTTTCCGCTTTCCGCTCTATCCCGCACGAAGCAGCCTAGCAGCGTAGGTAGAGGAAGGAACTTCCCGCCGAATTCTGGAGGCATTGCGTGCTGCGTGACATAGTTCTTTGCTATAGGCGAAGAAATAAAAAATATTAAACATATATTTTTTTACGAGTGGAAATCGAATCCACAACCTGTCACCAAAGTCAGATCCTTCTGCACGTGCGCTACGACTAGCCTCATATATATACCATATTTAATGTCCTGTCCTTAATTGAATATATATTCCATGTTTAAGCTGTTCTTAAATTAATACGCCATAATTAGTATAAGATAAAAATTAAGTTACTTTTACCTTTGATTTTATCTTCTATATTTTCTTCCTCCGTTTCATCTTTATTTTCCATTTTTGTTTCTACATAAGTATCTTCATTGTCGCTACTAGAATTGTTCACAGCGGTATCTTCGACATCTTCGGAGCGCTCTCCTTCAACCCACTCCTCATCTTCTGCTATAAAAGATAATTAAAATTTTACAAAAATATCCTTGCTGATCTCTACTTAAAATATCATTTAAACTTTTTTACAGACTTAAAAACAGATTGTGACATAACTATAATAATTACATAAATTATTACGTTGCGGGTTTTTTTATCCACATTAATGAGATCCCTGATAATATATCGATTTTAAGTATAATATAGTGATGTCACAGTACGCAATGAAAGCACGCGCACAGGTATCTTTATAAGTTACATAAGGAACTATCTCCATTTTTATGACTATATTTTTTTTAAATAAATGTCCATATGGGACTCTCTAATAATGTCTTTAAAATTAGTCCAGTTCTTTTTAAGTTTATCCATTACAAAAAAATATTATGTTTAATAAAGAGGTAATAATAATTAATTAATTAAACTAAACAAAACATAAAATATTTTTAGAAAAAATTGTCAAGAAAATTAAGACCCTAACCCTGAGAGAAAAGCTCATGGAAAAAAATTATACATTTTATAATTATAGTTTTAAGCATTTTTTTTTAAATAATATGTATAGATAATATGTCTTCTTTGTCCCCGCCTTCATTAACTACATAAAAAAATATTTCAAGAGATCTTAATAAAAGTGCTTTGCAGACTACATTTTTCCAAATTAAAATAAGATTTTTCCAAATTAAAATATTCCAATTTACAAGAAAAATAAAAAAAATATTACGTAAAGAAGTATATATTTTTTCAGCCCCTATCATCTTTGTATCGTCATATAGCTTACAATTTTTTTTATCTTAAACTTAAGAATGGTAGGAAACACGGATTTTCGTCGCATTAACGTCGACATATTTTCTTGTTGTAGCCAAAATAGAGTGGGAACTATAATGTCTCTATTGTAGCGATAACATTTATGGTAATTTTACTGGAGATACCGCAATAAAATCTATTCTAAGTACAAGATTATATTTCTAGGAAAAGAAAAAACAAATTTTTTTTTTGGGTGTATGTAGAGATGAACGAGTATTTCTTTAATAAATAATATTTATTGATTGTGTTTGCACACACATATAAAAGTACACTGTCATCAATTAGAAAATCTTAATATTAGATTCTTCTTATATGAAGATAATCTACTTTTTTCTTTAAAAATAACACCTGTGAATTAAAAATAATTTAAATGAATAAAATTGTGCTAGTGGGGTTTGAAATTACAGCCAATCCATATTTTTGACCCTGATACTTTGTCTATTAAAACTGTCTTCTTCAAAAGTTATACCGCTCATTTTGATATGGGTAAAGAAACCCAAAGCACAGACGGCACGCGCTTAAGACTTTATAGAGATATTAGAGTCTTCTGACTGGGATTTCTACTAGCGAATTCGGAGTCATTCAGAGTGCCAAGTGCAGTATCTTAATTATTTTCTATTCAGCTTTACGCTACATCCAGCACTAGCAGTGTACTTAAGCGGATCCTGGGAACCTAATGTTAAGACACTCCTCATTAAAATATTTCCGTTCCTCACTATTCGCCCAATGCTTGTTGAGTGGCGGAACTTAACGTCGCGATGTGGCGCGGGGGCACAACGGCGTGTCTGTAATGCGATAGTCGTGGGCTCGATCCTTTGTCGGGGGAATTAATTAGTATCTATTTATTTATCTTTTCATTTCTTCGCTCGGGCACCAGGACAAAATCCCGGCGTTGAGTTCCGCCACTCAACACGCATTGACTCAAAAAACTCTGTCTGTCTTAGCACTAAGTTCCTTCTGCCTATCCTACTAGATGCGAGATACAGCGTGAAGCTGATTTATTTTAAATTGGCACATAGCTCAAAACCACCGCAACTACAGTCAGACAATCCAACACTCCACCACGATCACATCACACGCATATGCTCCTGCGCCACAACTGGCCTTTTTCGCCACGACTGGCCTCTTAGAGTATCTTAATTAATCTGAAATATTTATTTTGCTTATTATTTATTAAAATTAAAATATACGAATACGTGCATTTACGTCACATAGCGCTATAATAAAGCTAATTAGGATAATGCAGGCAACGCTGTATAGTAGACATGGAAGGTGCGAGTTAGGTGCGCGCCGATGGGGACCAGAAATCACTGGTTTGTAAGTGTTTCGTGCACCGCTATCATTAGATGGATACAGTGCAAATATTTACGTGATTACCAAAGAAAATAGTTTGGAAGGTAATTTGGGATATATTTTCTAGTGACATATTCGTATATGTATAAACTTCCAAAGAAATTATAAAAAATCTTAAGCCCTTAGGCTACGGTGTACTACTGAGGTCTTTTTTTCAGGTTCTCACCGTATCTTTATCCCATATGTAGCAGGATAGGCAGAGGTAATCTAGTGTTAAGACACTCCGCTTCCCAGTTTCCGCCGCATTTTGGACTCATTGCGTTTTCAGTTGCGGAACTCAACGCGCGATTTGCATCGACACCAGAGCGAAGAAACTAAAATATTAAAATTTTCATCTCCACGGGTGGGAATCGAAACCACATCCTGTCACGTTTGCAATCATATGCTTAGACACAAGCTAGTAGCCTCTAATCGTAACTCCAGAGTTACGATTTTAAATTATTAGAAATAGATAGGGTTAACGTGTGTATAGCAGAGAAGGTAATGTATGAAATAACTAGAACTTTATGAAAGAATGTCGTTTTAATAATTAATAATAATACAAAGTAAGTCCATGCAAAATAAATATAAAAAGTAATATCCTCATTATGGACGTTTGGAGACACAATTAGCGAGGCCAGGGCGCGGGTGGCGTGATTGCGCTCCGTCCGCACCGCACCCAATGTTTTAACGAAATACTTTCCGCACTGAGAATTATAAAGAATTTTAATGAGATAATCATATATTTATATATACAATGTATGTGTATAAAATATCTGGTTCACTGTAAGGAAATTTTTACCGTAGTGTATGCATTACATAGATGGCCGCGATAGTTAACTGAAAAGTGAAGATCGGTGCACACAAAACTATACACTACACGTACAAAATACGGAATATATAGCTTCACGCTGTCAACTTCACGCTGTATCCCGCACACAGCACGGTAGGCAGAGGAAACCTGGTGTTAAGACACTCAGCTATAGGATAATAATATGTAGTAGGTATTCTGGAGGCATTGCGTGTTCAGTGAAGGAACTTAACCCGCGCTTTTCCTCGAAACCTGAGCGAAGAATTGGAAATGTTAAATATTCCGAAAACTTGTCGCCCTGGCCTTACTTATACGAAAAAACGAACGTGAATCTCCATTTTCATTGATATATCTATTAGTCGATTGGCGTGACAGATCTCCGTTCTACTTAACGTTGTCAGTTTCAACAAACACTTTAATAAAATATATAAGATAACTCTATAGCACCAAATAATATTCATATGTTAGTGCAATATCAAGAACTACCTCGTATCGCGGAGGCTCCGCGGCGATGGGCCATCATAACTCTCGCAATGTGCCGCGCGGGACGCATTCAGCACCAAAGAGCCAACACGATGCCAACCAATTCAATTTTCTTGCTGACCATATTGGTGTGTATTGGTGTTATTATTCTAACAATATTATTTGTTTTTATATATCTGTTATACTACGACTGTTCGTGCTTTTGATACTTTTCACTTGTTGAAATAATAAAAATAATATATTTACATATTTTATTAATACAATGTTTATCTGCATGATTTTATCTCATTTCCTCGTATTTTATTTATATTTTTGCAATTGCCGTTAGGTAATTTATAATCAATTTAATAAAATTTTTAGATAAATTCAGTATAAATAAAAAGAAAAGATAATTTGTCGTCATATACTTCGACTCAATTCTATAAACAAGATACAATTTGCAAGTATTGTAGCAAACTATGTACAAACATCATTTTACATCGTATGTTATGCTTTTTCCCAAAAAGCAATTCACAAATACAATTATACATTTTGCTCCTGTCTGTACAAAAATGTATATTAATTAAAGTAATTTTATTCAGGCGTAGCTAAGCGTAAAGTGTTATTAACTAGGTACTGTCGAGTTAATGTAATCCACTAACAGCTGTTTGCTATCCACATATGTACCTATATAAACAATGATGAAGCATCTGAATTGGAGTTAAGAAATAATATTACAACTCCCATCACAGACTAGGTCGTTTCCCTCAGTACCTTGGAAACTCTAATTTTAATGTATTCTGGGCGTCACTACAAATTCAACAGGGAATCATGAAGCAGTAGTCGTCCCAGCGGTGGCACCTGGTCCAAGAACTGAACCGACAGCAGGTTAAATCTTAACAATATTAAATCTATTAAAAAAATCTTCATAATTTAAAATACTTTCGTTATTAGATTATTGCTAAATATCGTTGACATTTTGTAATTATATTAATGTTACTTTACGTAACGTAACATTGTTACATAAACAAAAATCATGCATGCTTAACATATATATCTCCATATTTATTATCTCAAAATATGCCAAATACATAATATGTCACGGTATTTTTTAATAATTTATTAAAAGAGGACAGTAATTAGTAGCTATTTAAAAAAGGGCAGAAAGGTTTATTTAAAAAGTGTTAAAGTTAAAGCGAATATATGAACAGTTATCAATTAAAAGTCGAACATCTCGACTGTTTTCCTGGGAGACTGCAGGGAGACTGGGTGGAGGGAATGAGGGTCTCCGGAGAGCAGGCGGCGTTGCCTGGGCCAGGTCCCGCGGGACGCGGCGTGGGCGGCGGTAACTTCGCTCCAGTGGGATCACCCTCTCTGGGAGGGGGGACGGTGATATTTTTAAACAATATAGCCAACGAAACTCCTTGAAACTATGTATGTTTCATATAATTATAAGTACTGGAAGATTTATCAAAAATAGATAAGTATGACATTGATATTATACAATTATACATCCGATCTGAGGAGATTGTGAAATATGTAGAAACAATAATTGAAATATTTTTTAATTGTTATTTTCACAAATACAATTTAATTATTAATTATATAAAATAAAATAACTGTATCATATTTATTTATGAACCGTAAAACATTTTTAGAATAAAACGAGCCTAATGAATATAGCATTAATACATCTTCGAGATACGTCAGATGCTCACGCCGCGTTGTTATTTTACCTGTTATGGATTTTTTGCGTGAAAACACATGAGTGATTTATTGAAGTCAACTGGGAATACAAAAAATAATGCTTGGTTGTGTTAACAGATTGCATTAATATTTTTCTTTCAAAAATTTTCTTACCAGAACTCGTGAATGTTTTCAACTGAGAATGTTTTCGGCGGCGTGACAACTGTCATCTTTATTAATTCTTAATGTTATTCTTCATTTATATATCCAGTTATTTGTATATACTTGTCTGTTTATAATCTCACGTAGGTAAACATATCGTCTTTTGGCTCCTCTAATAATATTTTATATTATAATTAATTTCTAAGCATAATGCATGCGCCAGTCGCGGGCGCCAAGCGTGCGACTAGAAACGCTACAGGTAATGGGTTCGATTTCCACTCAAGGAAATGAAAGATATAATATTTTCATTTCAGTTCTATTACTCAACACACAATACCTCCAGCCAGCCTCCATTCTGCGAAAAATGGGTTAAATGTCTTAATGAGAACGGAGTGTCTCAACAATAGGCTAGTTTCCCTCCGCCTCCTTCCGTAATCCTTCCGTATTCCGCACCCAGCAGGGTGCTGGGTGCGGAATACGGAAAATAATAATAAAATATGCGAAATTTTATTTACTATATAACTTTCATGTAATAGATTAACCATTCATTTTTTACATACACCCATACCAACTTAAGTCACTGACACTGTGCAATGTTAAATATCGTCATAGCATTGAAACGAAGAGGAAAATGTATGTTTAAGCAACAATATCTAAAATCCTTTATTTTCAGTAGGAAATATATGATTTCGCAAGAGATTTTCTCAAAAAATTAAATATATTTACTTAAGATTGAATCCTCTAATTGGACTTCAATTCATTAAAGTAAATTTGCCGATTAGAAAAGCAACAATCGCCATCATGGCCGGGGGGTCGACATCAACATAAAACTGTTATGATATGGCTTTACCGTATTTCCCAGCGCGCGGGGCGGAGGTGCGCGCCACCCAGGGGAAATTTCGCAGCGGCTCTCTATGGGCCTCTACAAGTTTTATGGACGCGCAACACCCCGCTCCCCCCACACCCCCCCCACATCCTCGGTCGCCATCAACTTCTTATCGTTTCACATAACAACGGTTACCGGTAAACGTCGGCAAACATAATTACTTGGCTGACTTGAGACTTTCAAGTTACCCGTGCCCGACCCTAGTGAGCCTAACATTAACCGATTACATATTTTAGGCAATTTTTATGTAATGGTTACTAACTATAATATTATTGAAAATGTTTAAAAAAACCCATACTGGTCACCAATATAGGTAAATATAAAACATATTTATGTATGGTATGGTGGCTGGTGAATAATGCTTAAATTGTACATTAGAGTAATTACTGAAGAAATGTTAAGTAAAAAGTTGACAAATAAATCCAGATGGTATTAACCCTTATCAAATGCAGAGCTGAAAATACAAATACGTACTTTACTAATCCGTATATAAATACACATTTGACTATATCTTTATAATATCTACCAACGGTATGTACGTCACTACTACTTTTATATATTGAAGGTACCTATATAGGTATATGTAATGATATTACATCACAAGTCATTTTTAATGTCATTGCTGAATTTCGGGTATCATTTATATTAAGTATAGGCGATAGTTATAAGTATTTGTAATTTGTTTTTCAGAAAGCGGTTATTTAGTTAGTTTGTATATATTTTTTTCTGCGATAGTTTTTTTTAATATAAATATACAAAAGCTATATAAAAAACACAGAAGGTTTTAGATACGATATATGTGAAATACCAAATCACTACTGTGATAGGTATATATTGAAGCCAGTTATGGCGAAGAGGCACAAGTATGTGACTGTAAAAGCGACTGATTGTGGGTTCGACACCCACTCGAGGAAATGAAATATTTATTTAAATATATATTTTCATTTTCTTGCTCTGGTGTCGAGGCAACGCAACGTTGAGCCGTCACTCAACACGCAATGCTTCCACAATTCGTCGGAAAATGGGGAATGGAGGGTCTTAATTCTTAACACTAGGTTCCCTCTGCCTACTCTGTGATGCTGATGATGACTACTATGATCATAAATAATACAATTTCTTATTCTGATTAGATTAACAAGTCCTGGGTTATTCCAGGAGCAGACATTATCTATAGCAGCAGGAGCAGACATGATCTACAGCAGAGCAGACATGATACCATGCATCACAACTATATTTAAACTTATACTAATAATTTTTCATACTAACATTGGTTCTTAAAATTTTCTATAACCGTGAATGTAGGTATCTACTTATGTAGATCGTCTAAATAACTAACACATGGAGATTATCCTTAGACCTTGTAAGTAATTCAGGAAAGGAGAATTTTATAGGCAGTCTGGGATAGCAAAGGATTAACATTTTTGTTGGATGTGAAATTTTAATTCATTCTATAGTAGGAACAGAAAGAAACAAGACATAATAAACTTCCAAAACTCATATAAAGCATTTATTACAACATTATAATAAAATAAATTAAAAAAAAACAATTTAAATCTTCAGAGTATACTTCAGAATAGGTATAAAATAGATATATTTAGTACTAGAATATATATATACATATATAACTAGTTCAGATAGCAATAAGCGAGAGGTATTGCATTAGGTATCCCAGAGGCTGGCCGGAGAGTCGCAGCATCCTCGCGCTCCCCGCGGGACGCATTACGAGAGCACTAGACTACCAGATCGATACCTTAAGTTAACAACATTACGTCGCTATTCAACCACTAACAACAATATGTTATATAATTCACGACTTTAAATAATATATTGTTTTAGTTATAAATTAAGCTTGTATTTGTTATATTATTATCAGGCGTTGAATGTTAGAAAATAGGATTCGAATGCTTGGAATATCGACAGTAGCCTCTTAATATGCAAATGAAAAACACCTTATGTAAAAAAACAGAGTAAATTAAGAAATTAAAATCAAATCAGCTTCACGCTGTATCCTGCACACAGCAGGGGTGGCAGAGGGAGCCTTGTGTTGAGACACTCCGTTCCCCACTTTCCACCGAATTCGGGAGGCGTGCTGAGTGGCGGAGCCCAACGCCGCGCTTTGCCTCGACACAGAGCGAAGAAATTAAAATATAAATGTAAATAAATATTTCACTTTCGCGAGTGAGGATCGACCCGCAACCAGTCGATTTTACAGTCACACTTTGTGCCTCTGCGCCACGACCGGCCAAAAAAACAGAGTATTAAATAATAATAATTTTTAAAACTTTTGGACAACTGAATATACCAAACTATACTTTGAAATAATGTAGTGAAATAGCTACACTTGATTACGGTTTTTCTTATTAAGAAAAATAAATAAAAATGTGAGAAAGCAAAGTAGCGTCTGCTTTGACCCTGGTGACGCAGTAGAATTAGATACCTGTGTGTGTCCAAATATGATAGTCATGGGCGAAAATTCTGCTAGAAAATCATTTATAAGGGTGCGGTGCACCCAGTAGGTTAAGTTTAAAATTGTAACGTTAAACACGCCACTAACCACGTAATATCTCTAAATAGGTGAGTTTAATAAAATAACATACACTCATACATATCACCAAGTTTCCTTTCTCTATAATCTATATCCTTAGACATAGCAGATGGGTCAAGATATCGTGATTTGTAAGTAAATAATAAATAATTTTATAAATACACTAAATAAATCCGTATATATTTTAATTTCTTCGCTCTGGTAGCAAGGCAAAAGCGCGGCAAAAGCGAATTTCGCCAATGAACACACAAAGCCTTGAAAATTCGGCAGAAATTGGGGAACGGAGTGTCTTAACACCAGGTTCCTTCTGCCTACCCTGCTATATGTGAGATACAGCGTGACGCTGAAAAAAAAGGTAAATAAGCAAATGTTTATGGTTATTTTTAATACATAATATAACTATACTGTAACCCACTGTTGTTATTAAAGGTACTCATAACAAATCCAGTTACCTACTGGATTTGTATAAGATTTAAGAGATGCTTTAGCCGCGCGCGACCGCTAACCGTGGTCGTTGATAAAATGCTTGAATTAGAGTGTCGCGACGGCCTGTCCATCACACGCCAGCATAGACTTCCGAATTGACGTCGCCTTTGTTACTTAACGCTCACGGTAAATCTTTATTTTGAATGCGTAAAATATGCAGGCAGAATTAAATTTTAAGTTTTTGTCGATAGTTTTTTATGTCAGGAAATAAAGTTACTAACAAAATTAATTAAAATAATATATATATATATATAACTACTAGAGGCCAGTCATGGCCCAGGGGCACAAAGTAAAACCGACTGGTTGTGGATTCGATCCCCACTCGAGGAAATATTTAGTTAAATTTATATTTCCATTTCTTCGCTCTGGTGTCGAGGCAAAGCGCGGCGTTGAGTCCTACCACTCAACACGCAATGCCTCCAGAATTTGGCAGAAAGTGGGGAACGGAGTATCTTAATACTAGATTCCCTCTGCCTACCCTGCTGTGTGCGGGATACAGCGTGAAGCTGATTTATTATATAACTATACTTATTATAGGTTTATCTAGTACGTATTCCATGTATATCTCTATTGTTTACTTTTAAGCCGCTACACTTAATTTACAAATGTTGGGTAAACTCAAGCACTAACGATAATATTTATCTAGTATTAAATATATCCAAATCTTAAATGTGTAACTACAAACGTCTAAAAGCACAAGTATGAAATTAGTATAACTATTCAAAAACAAAAATTTAAATAAATTTGCGTTTATCAGCACTAAGCATAAGCAAACTATTAAAGAACTGCGTGGGGAAAGGAGTATCTCAACACTAGGTTCTCTCTGCCTACACTGCTGTCTTCTGGATACAGCGTGAAACTGATTTATTAAAGAACTGTCAAATATACTCACGCTTAAGAGATCGCGGCTTTGCTTGTTTCCTTCTAGACATGTTTTACTTAGAAATCATTCTGCGTATACCAAGTTCCATATTCCACAATAACAGAGTACTTAAACAATATGTTCAAACACCAAAGACACAAAATATATATGAAATAATTAAAAACACAACAAAAATATATTATTTCACGTCACTTTAAGCAATGCGGAAAAGTTTATCGGAAAACTGTAGTGATGTTCGTATCGCAATATGAGACGCGGAGCCGCACGGCCCACCCCGCATTCACTGAGCTTACTGGCGCCCAACAAGTGGCAATAACAATATTGTAAGCTGCCGCGCAAACTCACATAAGACACCGCTTCGTTTGTTCCTAGCACCCAATGCGGTTCTAATCCTGACCTCTACATCTACAATTGTTGGCGGCAATATAAGACATTATAGAGATCTAACCTTTTATAATAATATTTCATGGAAACAATAAAAGATTATATTAGTATTCATCAGAATATCATAATATTCTTATATATAGTTATACGATCGTTAAGAATATTAGGATATTCTACCGTATATCGGTCGGTCTGTTTATATAGTTAGTTAAAATATTTATACGTTAAGATAATTAGAGAGATTTCAAAATAAGCGTATTTATATACACGTACATATGTACATCATACTCAATATATTAAGTTAATAGGTATACCAAGGGAATAAAAAAAATATTTAATAAGTAGATATGAATCACTTATCATTTATATTTTGAGGTAATAAAGGAATATTTTTTAGCTTCACGCTCTATCCCATACATAGCAAAGTCGGTAGAGGGAATCTGTGAACCTAGTGTTAACACATCGTTCCCATTAACCCACACTACCGTTCCCCACTTTCCACTGAATTCTGGAGGCATTACGTGTTGAGTGGCAGACCTCAACGCCGAGTTTTGTCTCGGTTCCAGAGCGAGGAAATGAATATATCAAATATTTCATGTCCTCGAGTGGGTATCGAACCCACAACCTTTCGCATATACAGTCGCACGCTTGTGCTCCTACGCCACAACTGGGCTCAAGGAATCTTTTCTCTTATTATTTTAAATTAAACTCTTAAGCCTAATCTGGTTTATTTAGTGTTACCTATACGTTTCTGGTAGAGTCTACGGTACGAGTAGAGTCTACTGGTGACCACGAACCATTGCCAAGTGATTGAAACGTCGGGTTTGTTGTCGTAAAAGTTTAGAATATCTTATTTAATAATTGATAGGATTGAGGCCAGCCATGGCGCAGGAGCACAAAGTGTGTCTAAACGTGAAAAGTTATGGATTCGATCCCCACTCGAGGAAATATAATATTTAATATTTCCATTTTCCTTTCACAAAATTCGGCAGTAAGTGAGAAACTGAGTATCGTAACACTAGGTTCCATCTATCTATCCTACAGCGTGATGCTAAAAACTATTTAATAAATAATTAGACAAGGAAAGCATAAGTTTTTTTTATAAACATAAATTTCATTAGATAAATGGGAACAGTTGATGTAAATATATAAATGCTGTATATGTATAGCAATAGATCAAGTTCAGACAGAAAAGGGATTTAAGTTACACAAAAATATATATCAAATATTATATGATGAGTGTGAACGCACATTTTAACACCTAGATACCTACTGCACTGAGCTCTTCACATTGCAACACGATGGGGCCTACGTTGTTCACACGGTGTATCCACGCTTCATTTATCGCATCCTTACATAGGAAAAACGCAATTATTAGGACTTTTGTAGTTTTTAGATATTTTATCATGCACTTTTGTTACTTTGCAAAACTGCTTCTGACTATATGCGGATATAGAGGAGGACCTCCTCCTTCTAAAATAAAAAAACTAAAACTTTTCTTAACTCAGTCCAAGTACTAATAATATTTATTAAAGTAGAATAAATAATAATACCTACATTTAGGCAAAAATTTTAAAATACTTCTCTCTATATGTAAATATTATTATCATTATCATTAATCAAATTAAACATATTGCACTCTTTGTGCAAGCCCAAGCTGAAATAGTATATTTACTAATCATTATTTTGATATAATTAAATTTATTATTTATGTATATCAAAATAAAGATTACAAATTAATTTAATTTATGTTACAAATGATATCTTAAAAACAATACAAAATATAATTACGGTGTGATATTGACTATATTAATATAACTATTCAAAGAATTATGATTATTTATCTCTCAATTTTGTTATATTTAAATATTTTATTTATACAAAAATATTTAAACTTGAGTTTAAAAAATATGAAAGAACGAAACGTTTTTGTCATTGGCTCAAAGTTATGTAACGTCTGCAATCAGCTGTTTCTCTGTCACCTATCAAATCTGCTATCAATGTCAAATTAAAGGTGTTTTTAATCCGGAAGAAAAATAATTATCAATTTGAAAAGAAATACCAAGTTATCATGTAAATTTAGTTATAGTTTAATATACTTAAAATCAGAATTATGGCAGCACCAGAACTTCCTTATGAGGTAAGATATATATTATACTTCCGCGTTGGTAAAATTTAAATTTCCTTTGTTTGCGCTTTATGTTATTTATCAATATTTCACGTGATCAAACTTGAATCAAATGATTACATTTTTCAATTGTTTTTAACATCTATAGTACAATAATATTACATAATATATTAGTTTGAATTCTAAAATATCATAACCATTAGAAATATTCACATATTAGATTTTTTAAAGTCTATTTTATACATTTTTCTATTTACAGATTCTTGTACACATATTTAAATATATATCTAGTTCAGATAGAAAAAGTGCAAGTCAAACATGTCAATCATGGTATTCAGCTGCAAATGATTATTGTTTTCTAAAACATAAAACAATAGTATTTTTTAAAACAGACTTAAATGCAGAAACATCACCACTCCAAATTATAGAGAATTCTATTATACCGTATGATAATTTTTTATTTAGTGAAGTTGAAATATCAAATAAGGTAAATAATTTTTGGAACAAAGTTGGTGAAAATGTAAAAAGCTTGACTATTCGTAAGTGTGATATTCACGAAAAAGTTATAGATAATGTACTCAAAAAATGTACAAACTTAGAAACACTGAATATTCAAAGTTGTAAGGAACTTTTTATGTCTGGATGCTTATTAGAAAAAACAGATGATTGGATAACAAATAGTTTTAAAAATTTGAAATCGCTTAATTTATCAGAGAATAAATATATAACTGATGCATTATTCTATAGGTTTGTTAAAGGTGCACCAGCACTAGAGCATTTGTGCTTATCATTGTGTCCATTACAATTTCATGGTGGATTTATAAAAAAATTTTATCCAAATAAAGATAACATTTTTGACAATCCTTCAGAATGTGTTTTTACATTTTATTTTGTTTTGCAATTCATAGCTTCCCGAGCTAAACATATTAAGAACTTAGTGTTTTCTAATACACTCATTGATGGTGCAGCTTTGAAAGCTTTATCAGAAGTAGAGAATTTGAAACTTGAATGTCTCCAATTAAACAATTGTGATCAACTGACAAATGCTGGTATAATTGCATTAACAACACATCAGAAAACACTTAAAGAGCTTGATATCAGTTTGTGCACAAGAGTGACAGATCAATCACTGATGCACATTAGTAACAATTTGATAAGTTTACAATATCTTAATATACAAAGATGTAGAGCTGTTACAGATCTCGGTATAGTTGAATTAAGTAAGTTAAAACAATTAAAAAACTTAAATATTTCCCAATGTGAACTCATAACAAGAGAAGGAATAGAAAAAGGTATTTGCAAAGAAGAGAACAAAATCTTAGAAGAAATAGATATTAATTCATTAAATTTAGTACAATCAGGTATTATAATGATCTCCGAGACATTGTCAAATTTAAGATATATAGATTTAAGCTTCTGTTTCAATGCTGTAACAGACACATCTATACAAGTGATATTTAAAAATCAAGTATTATTACATACTTTAAAAATAAATTTCTGTGATAAAGTTTCTGATGCTGGTTTAACTGGTATGGGGAAAATAGAAGCTAAAGATGATGAAGGACCTGTGATGTCTAGTTATAACGAAGCAAGCGTGCCTAATAGAATACATTTAGGTTCAAGAGCCGAAGAAGAAATCATTCGTGATGCAAGAAGAAAGCGTGACGTAATGAAGATGTGTGAGAAATTGACAATGGACTCTTTTACAGGATACTCTCTAGCACGGGTAAAATCTCTTCGAGAGTTGAATATTAGCGGTTGTAACAGAATAACGGATGTGAGCCTAACTTACGCGTTCGCATTTAAAGAATTACTAAGTTTAAACTTGAGCAGATGCCAACAAATAACCGTAGATGGTATAAAACATCTAGTCAAAAACTGCCCTAGCATTGAATACTTAAATCTAAACGATTGTTACAACTTAAAAGATGATGCTGTAATAGAAATTGTTAAAGGACTACATAGATTGCAGTATCTGGAATTGCGGGTGAGTAAAAATTCTTAAATACATATATTTAGTTTTTTATTATCAAGCTTGTAGGCCAAATGACCATACTCATTTTGCCTACAAATATAGAGAACTTATATATACCCTATTCATTTTGGCTTAAGACAAAATATAAATAAAAAAATATGTTTCATAAACTTTTATGTACCTTTTTAATTTTTATTTAATTTGGTCCAAGTATACCCATCCATAAATTTAAATCATAAATAGATATCTTTAATAATATTGTTTACATCAATAAATCCATAGATATTTTTTATTAAGCTAAGCTATATTAAGGTCCATCAATTGTGACCTATAAAATAACATTTGTTTTTATTTGTTTACCTTTTATCTCATGCCTTCGTGAATAGGATATAAGTACCTTACATAACTACAATGAAGTTGAACGATAATATAATTATTAAGTCTGCGAAGATCAGTAATTATAGACCTTACTGTATATCAAAATATTATATCTCTTTTCAGGGTTGTAATCAGCTAACTAACAAAACAATAGAAGCTGTGAGGGACCATTGCAAAATACTTAAAGTACTTGATATTCAAGGCTGTTTAAATATATCTGCAGAATTAGGTTGCGCCTTAGGAAATTTGCCTACACTTCATACAGTATTGATGTCGAAGCCGGGACCTTATATTACAGACGGAGTGAAAAATAGATCACCAGCACCTCCACTTTTACCGTCATTATTGAGGAAACTTCGCCTGCATTGAAATATTAAGTACATTTCAAAGTACAGTACAAATATATTAAGACGTTTTTATTAGCTTCGGTCATATGTATGTATGTATCTATGTATATTGTGAAGGAAACTTTAACCGAGATTATGATCGACTTGTAAATTTGAAATTTCGCATAGTTAGCAAGGACTAATGACGATGCAATAGTATAAAAATACCAAGAGACAAGTCGTGACGCAGAGGCACAAAGTGTGGTTGTAAAATCGACTTGTTGTGGGTTCGATCCTCACTCGAGGAAGTGAAATATTTATTTACATTTATATCCAGAACTCGGTGGAAAATGGGGAACGGAGTGTCTTAACACTAAGTTCCCTCTGCCTACCCTGCTGTGTGCGGGATGCAGCGTGAAGCTGATTTAATTTAATTTTTTAGTACAAAAAATACCGGTTAAGTGGGAGTCGAATTAGCAAACCGAGAGCTCCGTACCAATTACAATTTATAATAAATATTAGTAAAAAAAAATTAAAAACCACGCTTTTGTGAGGAAATTAAGTTTAATGTTACTTACAAACTTACACTTTATCCTAATGTATTTATAATATATTATATTTTTGTGCAAGTAATTTGTCCAATTACGATAAAAATACAGTGTAGGGCGATGCTTGCATATAAATATTTCATATTTTAAGACACAAAAACTTTCTTCATTCTATATTTTGTATGACGCAACCTTTTAATAGAAGTCAACTATCACCTACATCAAAGCTCATGAAACATCTGACTTCTATTTTTATTATGCCTAAGTATAGGCAAAAAGAATTTTATGAATTTATGAATTGAACGATATATCTCTAAACGACTACGCGAAGCAAACAAGTGTAATGTGTTTGTCAGTCTATGTACGTATGTATTGAATATGTACAAATTATCAGCAGTAACAATCAGAACCCAATCTTAAATCAATTGACTCGCATTAGGACCCTCTGTAAAATTTAAATGGATCTAGGCTAGGCTAGAACCCTTCTATTTTGCAAAGAATTATCTTTCAAATATTTGACCTTTTCTTAAATTTTCGGTATTATTTTCTTTGTCGTATTATATTTTGTATCTACTGTAACAAATATATTTGTAAATTTAAAAGGTATATATTATTTGAAAAATACTAAATTGTATTATATTATATATTTATTTTATATTTATGTTAAAGTTGAAATATTCTTTTTCTTCTTATAAATGTTTAAAAACATAGTGTCCATCAAATCTGTACATATTTTTGGAAAGTAATATAATATTATATAATAGTAATATAGTATTTATAACATTATTTTCATTTAATAAAGTCACATAAAATTTTTAACGTTAATATTTTTTTATACTTCGCAGTATATTCATAAATAGCAGCCTCATTAACCAGCCTTCCCAGATTCCCTCAGATTTTTACATTAAAATTTCTAGAGCGCTTTCGTAACGATCGATCAATCTCGATCTGGTAAAAAGCCAAAGTGTTCCGCCATTCCACACACAATACCTCTAGAATTCGGCGGAAAAGTGTAAACGGAGCGTCTTAACACTATATACCCAGGTTCCCTTTACCTACCGTGCTATACAGGATACAGCGTGAAGCTATTACTTAAGAATCTATAGTACGGCTAGACTGAATTTCTGTAAATATATCTTATTTGAGTTGGAGAACTTAGACAACTCTGCTTTGCCTGCTTATCAAAGCGAGGAAATATAATTCCACCAAGGGCCCCAACAATAATATCATTCCAACCCACGAACTATATTCATTTTCTCGCTCTGATAAAAGGAACGAATCAGACGCTTCCCTAGTCCCAATTGATACGCCACGATTGCATAAACTCTTTTTAACAATTTTAAAGTGTTATGCCACACTTAGGAAAGAAAAATATTTTATTAGCGCTGGTTCAAATTATATAAGTTTTTCTAAAAAATATTGCGTAAACTGCAGTTAGTCTACCTTGCTATATGTAAATTGGTACAACAATTTTAGCAAAGCTAGGAAATGAAATGACCGGTTCTTAAAATATTTTATTATATTTCATTTAAAAATACCTCATAAATTTATCATTTATTTCTATATAATTATCATCTATGTTATGTTTATCCTATTTATCTTTGTTCATACTTAAATATGATGCTATTCTACGGTGAAATCATTTAAAAATAATTTAAGATAAGTGAAGGTAATTTTGATTGAAAAAAGTTCTGCTGTTGTTTTTGTAATATTCGTATGTATATAATTTTTTTGATTTATTCTTCTTCAAATATGTTAAAACTTAACTATGAAGGAAATATTCAACTTTATTATGATAATAAATAAATGCTGAAAACTATATTTTAAAGATACATTTGAAAGTTAGATAATATAACAAGATACTTAAACAACACGTAGGTAAATCAAACAAATTGTCAGTTATCGGTAAAAAAAATACCAAATAAGTAGGTATTTTACTATATTTACAATAAATACATTTATTTCCATATATAACTTATAATTAATAAAAAATATTTTACAGTAAACAACAAAATGTTGCGGTGTTGAATTTCTAGAATAAAGAAAATAAAACACAAAGCTAAAAAAATATTGTTTATAGATTTATAATCTTCGAGCTTTGCACACTAAGTAAAAGCTTATTTCTCCTTTATTTTTCTTAAGCTTGTATTCTTAAATCGATATCTAAAATTCAGCATTAAAAGGTAGGTTTCAATTATTATGTAGTATTTTTATACTATTTTTCACGCAAAAACTTAAAAAGAAGTCAAATAAAAATAAACTCAAATGATGGATTTGTTGAATTATTTTGCTTAAACCAATCACCTAATACAAATAAAAAAAATTACATAAGAACCAACAGATACCTTATGTAGGTAATCACTAAATACATTTTACAAGTTAACATCATTAATTTCTCCAAAACATGTTTTATATAAAAGATATATTAAAAATGCTCTGTACATATACAGACTTAAGTATAAATAAACTATATTGTGATGAAATAAAAATAAAGTGGCATTTGCAATTTTTAAATCAATTTAAAAAGACAAATACTGCTTCTTAGATTTCATTAAATGTATAAGAGACCAAACAGAAATTATTAATATACTTAAATTATCTGTATCTATGTTTAACTTAGATTAATATTGTGTTTGTATTTATTATAACAAATATAACATGAGCATATTTTAATAGGGTCCAATGTTTATTTATTGCTCATTTATACATTATACTTTTGTTTTTTTTTTGTTACATTTACTTGTCATATATTCTCTAAAACTTTAGGTACTAATCAGGTTTACTGTATAAAAATATGAAACACTTCTAACCTCCAGTTAAGGCACCAAGCAGCCGGGATGTTATATGCACATACAAATAAATATTATGATCTTGTTTTAAAAAAATCTTTATTTCACGAAAAAGTATTTAGCAATAAAATTATATTTGTATGTGCATATATTTAAAATCTAATGGATTTTTACTTTGATGTAATATCAAATATCAATAAAGGATGTTTATTTTTTATCCAAACAAATAAAAAAAAGTTATCGTCAACATATATTGCATATCGACAATTAGCGACTTAATATATGGCTAATAAAAAAGTAAATGCGTTATTGTTTAGCACTGTTTTTTTTTGTTTTATCACAAAATCTATATGCTTTATGGATCATAACGTTATACAGAATTTATACTTATGCACCTTTTAGCGTTCATACATTTTTTTTCTCTTATAAATATTATCCCTCTTGTAAAATTTTCTAGTACTAAGGATATTAATGAAATGGCAAAAATTTTAATATATGTGTAAACTGTAACACTCATAAACATAGTTAATGAGATAACATTTTGAAAGTTACTATAAAGAATAAATATATGTGGCAGATATCAGCAATATTTCAAGATTTTTACTTTTGTTTATTATGCAAACATACATTTATTAGTACTACAGGCATATGTGTATATGTCAGTAATAGGTGTCACTTAATCGACAGACAATGTTAACATGGTTAGAAAAGCTAATTTAAAGTATACACGATTCAATATGTATTTTCCGATAAGAATGCTGTTAATTGGAAAAATGCTGTAAAAAGGCATTATACAAAGGTTATTTGTTTCATCGCAGACAAAAGTTTCCTTTATATTACATTGTTACATTATAAATATAAAGTGTCTCTAGATTGCAGTGTTACATCTATTTTATAATAAGTAACAGTCAAATACTAATAATTTACAAAATCTCAAACAATCTACAAATTAAACATAACTAAAGTTTTTATTTTAATCACTGACAATTTATAGTTTCACAATTTTTAAAATGTAAAATCAATATGACCTATAGTCAACTCTACCCTAATAAATTAGTAATGCAAACCTAAATCTGTGCCCGAATAATTATTATAAAAGACGTTAAAACGTGAATGTTTTCATTAAACAAAATTAACATTTTAAAAAGTATTGTATGCATAATCAGAAAATAACTCAATAATCACATGTTGATGTTAACAGTAGAAAAGTGATTTCTAAAATAAATATTAATATTACAAATCACAATAATACTACTTTAGTTATTTTTAATAATTTAGAATGTTTAAACATAGCCATAAGAAATATGTTAATATTTGGATTTCTAATAGCAAGTAATTATTTTCAATATGTTAATATTTCTTATGGCTTGTTGAGAAAGTTTGTAAATTATAACATATATAATACGTAATTATTAATAAATTACATACTATAACATAGCATAGTAAATTTAATTTTTATTTAATTGTCGCGCTGTAAACGAGAGAGTTGTGGATTCGATGCCAACTCCGATAAATGGAGACAAAGTACAGGTTGACCTCCGCCATTCAACATGCATTGTCTCCAAAATTGGGTGACGTGTGGGAAACAGAGTGTCTTAATATTAGGTTCCCCCTGCCTACCTTGCTATATGATACAGTGTGAAACTTAAAAAAGAAACTATACCATTGTGCCATTAATGAAATGATGTTTCCTCCTTCATTGTTTTACAGTGTAGGAAGGTGAATTCAGTAGCACTTGCGGTGTGTTTAGCGTTGAACTGCTCGGACTCGGCGATATACACTCCTGAGAGGTGTCCGTTTCAAGGTCGGGTATACTTATATCCTCAAAGTCTGGAATATTCCCTGTATACGATATAAGCTGATTCCCTTCAGCTGAAAGTTGCCCAAGAAAATTATTATTAGTAGATATAATTTGTGTAGGCATCCGTTTCTCTCTTTACGCCAGTGCCATTGCAAACAAAACTTGTATGTCTTATTGATTATTTTTGGTGTTAAAGCTGAATTTAATGAACTGGCGCACATTTTAATGTTACTTTCAATCGTTGTGTGAAATTAGAAGTGTTGCAACAGTCTAATACGGGTAGAACGATTTCACATTTGTCTGGTATTCATAAAAAATTACTTTGTAATGCAAAAAATGAGTGAAAAAACTAGTTTTCGTCATACGTCAATATGTTTTCTCATATATACGTTATATAGCAGCACACAAGAAAACCTAATATACTAATTTATATCATGACACCTGATATATAAATTAAATAATCAATATATAATATCTATAAGAATCATACAAAAAATATAAATTCATGCATTATTCTTCTCGTTATAGTTTAAGAAAAACGAAATACAGAAATAAGCAGGATAAAATATAAAAATATTGCATCTAATATATTTTTACATATTAAATAACCTTCGTAAAACTTTTCAATACTCAATTAATTACGAAAGATATTTCAATATTTAATTTATCTACACATTATATAATTAAAAACAAAAATATATTAATAAAATAAAAGTGGCATAACATCTAATTTAATTTCCATTTAATACATATCTACATATAACATTAAAAATAAACTTAAAATATATACTAATTTAAGACTACTTATCGTATTAATTACTTACTATAGTAATATAAAATATAATGTATATTGGTAAAAAGCGAAAAAGAAGTGGAAAATCCGCTGCCCTCTCTATAAAAAAAATAGTAAAAATCAAAGTGAGAATTCATGGAAAATTCTAGTTCTTTAATTTTTGATTGACTCTAAAATCTACAACTAAATCAGCGTTGTCAGATGTCCCAATTTTCGCAGGATCACCTGATTCTTAGCCTTTTTTTCTGAAATTCAAGCTTAGCTTAGCCAGAGACCTTTCATCTGATACCTCACTTGAACTAGCGACTTTAATAATAAATTTTGTCCCCCTTTTAAGACTATTATTTTTTTAAGATTAAATCACAAATGTATGATTTCAGATTAATTTTGATTCACTTCATAGTGTCGAAATACGCGTTTTTAACTATATAAACGGCCATATCTTTTGTAAGTAAATGTAGAAATACGTTTTTTTTTTCAGGAAATCATGGGGCCATAAATCTGAGTAATAGATATAAGAAAGTAATAGATTTGAATTTTAACTCGATATCTCTAACCATACCTGAGATAAAAGCTCTTGACAGACAGGCGGACGGACAACAAAGTGATCTTATAAGGGTTCCTTTTTTACTAAAAAGATGCGAAGCCCTAAAAACTTTTTAAATTGCTATCTATAAAAAAATAAATGGATAACTAATAAATACTAATAAATTTCATTTTTTCCCTTTAAAATTTCCCCAAAATATTATCTGACAACGCTGAACTGATATGCTTGTTTAGGGCTGCCATCCGTCCGGGATTTAAAGGAATCCCGGAACGAGTTTTTAAAAGATATTTTTTGTTTCAGAGAACTTCCGAGTTGTATATTAGTATATATACTTTATTTATTTTTTTATTTAACTAAACAATATGATTTTAATTTATTGCCAAAAAGAAAAGAGAATTAACAATTTTAATAGTAATACTCAAGTAGAGTATATCATTTGCTATTTTGTAGTTTAAGTCCACTTTTATTAAATAAATCGCAAAAAAAATTGTTGATTAAAAATTAAAGCGATCTTTTTTAAAAAAACTTGTCTAATGTGTAATGTCGTTTGACGTCTTAGAAGTTATTTTTTAACTTTTCGCCGCCGTCAGTAATTTAGTTAATGGCAGCCCTATGCTTGTTTTTAATCTAGATGGGTGTAATTAACTAATATTTATATGCATGCAAAAAAAGTACTAAATTTTAATTATTGTCATTACGACTTAATATATTGATTATTAGTACCATCGTCTTCATTGAACGGGCTCTCGCGAATGTCGCCACAGCTTACATTCAAAATTTCACCTTTGGGCTTCTTCGCTTTAATAACAATAAAACAATTACAATCTTACTTAACTTTTGCTTATCATTATTTATATCCTATATTCGTCTTATATTATCTTAAATAGGGATGTAACTAACAAATAAACGATTACGAATAATTCATGTAAATCGAAATAAAAGTCGATTTAATAATAAATAAAGAAACAAATACATGATGCTTCTATAAGGATTTCAAAATATAAACTAGTTCTCTAGTTGCATTTAACTTTTTTTTATATTTTCAAAATAATTCGTAATCGTCATTTCTGCTGGTTGGTAACAGATTCGAAGTCTACATCATAATAAGACCCATGTTTAGACCGTAACCACTAGTTGACCCTTTACCAATTTCCAACACTTGCATCAGCGTTTGTCGTTGTTGTGTTGTAGGTAGGGGGTTACTTTCCTTGCGTTGTATCGCTGGTACCGATCAGCCAATCAAAATCAATCATCGGATACTGTTTTGTTGTATCTACAATTAACATAAATGTATAGACAACTGGATATTCTAATAAGCTACAAGTTACTGTCGGTCGCGTTCACGCTTACGGGAAACCTGTTATATAGGAAATTTTATTTGCGGCCGTACGTGCAAAAGAGGCGTTACACATGATTTGCAAATATTTCAACTTTCATATAACATTATAATTCCTCTCATTTAGATACTGTAATTTGTCTAATAGTATAGCCACTTTTGTACCAACGCCCATGTTTGTACATTACATTATAAAAAAATATTTAAGCTTTTAAATAATTTCTGAAAGTTACCGCTTCAGGCCGATGCCGCGTCGCGCCCCCAGGTTTACGATAGATCATGTCGAACTAATTTGCTAAAGAGGTTGTATGTAACTCACCATTGTTGCTACTTTTATTTCTGTCATCCGATGAATTGTAAGTCAGCCCATAGAAAGGATCATCTGATCCGAACAGCTGAAATGTAAAATAATGTTTAATTAATTCATTATTATTATAATACCAACCGCATTCAAATACAAAGAGGTTAAAATTAGGTTTTGATTATGAATTAGGATACTGATAATGTGCATAACATTTAAACAAATGTGCATGAAGCTTCCCTAAGTTATAAATAATTTGAATGCGGTTAAATTATGATTATTTTTTTCTCTTCTTCATTTAAGCAAAGAATCACATCAAAATAAATTAATAATAAATTCGTCAAAATTAAAATATCGTAATATATTTTGATGCATCATTCATTAATTACATTGTGTTTTGTATGGTGACAAACAGTAGGTCCTACGTTTTCATCAATCTGAGGACAATACAGAAGTTCATTTTTATATTTATTACTAATAAATTATTTCCAAAACATAAATAAAAACAAAACAATCATTCTAAGGAAAAATATTCGTATAAAAATACGAGACATCAATGACGTAGTCGATATGAAACGAAATAACAATCGATAATTATTAGAATGCCGTTATTACGTATGAGAGTGTCCGCGCGAGGCTCCGCACGCGCTCTCAACACGTTGGCTGCAACGTGACCCGCGCAGCGCTACCAACCTTGCCGCGCTAACCGGCTGTTTACGAAACATGCGCCTGTGTGCGTCAACTACTACTACATACACAGTTTGAAAATCGCGCCATATCTAAACCTTCATCGGCCACTAGTAATCATTTTCCCACCAAACCAATCATACTAAATATAAGACTTTTTTACAATAATATATTAATTACTATATAAATAATAATAATATAGATGGATCATTACATGTTTAGAACCATACATAAATCATAAAATAAATAGACTTGATGTTCTTTCCTGTTGAGGGTTAATTTTGTAACAGTCAATTTTAACGAAAAAAAATAAATTTTATAAAAGTTACACCTAAAATATATTATTTTTAATAGTCTATTATCGATACCTGCAATATTGTAATAACATTAGTACTATATATTTTTTTCTTTATATTTTTTATAGTCTACTCACCCCTAATAGTGTGTTGGTGTCCAACGAATATGTGTCACCCCTAAGCAGCTCCCTCAAGGAATCCAGATCTGTTTGCATGGTATCCAAATGGTCATCAATATCATTCCTGGAATATGAATATTTACAAATTATAATTATAAAAAATATACATTTTGTGAGATAGTTTGGACAATAATTAATAACCCTTTAAGTAATATTTTCATTGCCACATTTTAGTACATGTTTCCAGTGGTAACAAAAAAAATCATTACGAAAAAAAAGCTTAATTCTCTTATCAACAGTATTAATGCAATAAGCAGTCTTATATAGATACTTATCGAAAATAAAAAGTAATCTTTTATGAAACAATAACAATCTGTAATGTATAAAGACACTTTCAATAAATATTTATAGTAGGTAGGCTCAAGTGAGCAAAGAAAGATTCACTTTGAATAATTATCATTTATCACATACTTGTTTGAATTTGTTCCAAATTGGGAAGAATATTCTTCCCTATTTTGACCGTTATCTCTCCTATACCTGAATATCAAAACCACATTTATAAAATTTCTACATTTTTTTTACTTATTTCATTTTTATCACAATTGAAAAAAATATGTAAAACAAATAAAATAATGGAAAAGAAACAATATTGAAAATAAGGAAATAACAAAACTTACATGCTCTGGAACTTATTTACATTGGCATTATTGTTAACAGTTGCTAATGTCATGTTACTCCAATCAAAGTCATCTTGTAATTCAGTCTTAATATCTGCCAAATTTAAGTTTCCTATACAACAATTATCTTTAGATTTTTTTGATTTCTTTCCTATTTTGACATTCTCTGGTTTTTCAAGCTTGATGTTGATGCCTCCTAGCAATTTATCTTTGGAAGAAATACTTTGTTCCGAAAGAATAGCATCCTGTAGTGTACTTAGATCATCTGTTGTAGGAACTCCTGCGTCACTGACTGAATCATCACTTGCAAATATCTCAGCAGGTAGTTTGAAATCAGCAGACGAATTTATAGTATTGAAATTGCTTGGAGAAAGTAAACTCTTAGTGTTTGTAGACACATTTTTGCTTGTACACCTAGTTTTTGACCTTGATGTACTGGGTGACTCCATCACATTGTTTATTACTTGTTCCATCGTAGATTGACCTGGAGATGAAGCCATTGTAGGAGATGGAGAAGTTACAATGGGTGGAGTATCAGGTATCCTTAGGTAGCCATTGGTATGCACAATTGGGAATGTTACTCTTGTGTGATCTAAGAACATTGATTGATTATAAGAACTTTACTGATTAACTTCTAGCATTGGGTGTGCCACAGTGTTTTTTTTTAATGTTTAATAAAATATTAATATATTAAATAAAATACATTTATATTTTATTAAGCATATCAAACTTAATAAATTTATTTTAAAACTGAATAATAAACATTAATGCCATATTAATAGTAAGCTTTTATCTGATATGTAAATTAATTTTACCTGTCTCAGCTTCCTCTCCATCTTCCATTGTAACATGATATTGTGATGCTGTAGGATCAGAATTTGTAGTTGTATTTGATATTATAGGACTGTTGGATAAATCTACAGACACAAAAGCTACAGGGTCCAAAGAATCTTGAGATGTTTCATTATGTAAAATATCATCATGTGCCAATTCATGTATGGTAGGACCATCCTCCTGTGAAATTAAAACAATATTTTTAAGTACAGATAAATTAAAAAAAAGACAATTAAAAAAGGTATAATACAATTATTGATCCATTACAAACCATATTCTCTTCATTTAAATCATCCAATATTGTATCTTTGTCAAGTTTTATATTTTTTAATCTACCGGGATATGCCGTATCTGTTGTAGAATTGTGTGCGGCACTATTGATCATCAACTGATAAGGCCTTTTTACACCAACATTACTACCACCAGAATTGGATGGTCTAGCTGGTTGTACAAGAGACATCAAAAATTGTATTAACTGGAAAAAAAAATTAATGAATACATTTTTTTACAGGAATATGCAAGTCATGGTGCAGGGGTACAAGTGTGTGAAAAAAAAATTTTGTTTAAATTTATATTTTTATTTCTTCACTCCAGTGTTTTGATGCAAAGCACAGTGTTGAGTTCCACCACACAACACACCAGAATTCGGCAAAAAAGAGGAATGGAATGTCTTAACACTAAGTTCCTCTGCCTACCCTGCTGTGGGTGAAATACAGCATGAAGCTTATTTAATTATTTTTTTTATTTCCTAGGAACATTTTGGTTTCCCACTTTTTACCAAATTCTGAAGGCATTGCATGTTAAGTGGCAGAACTCAACACTGCAAAAATTTTATATTATTGCAGAATGCAGTTTGAAAACTAAAAAAAAATATAACATATGAAGAAAAAAACATACATTGTTTACAATTTGTTGCTGTTTTATGTGTTTTTGTCTCAGTATAGCCACTTCTCTCCATAATGCCTCATTTTCTTGTTTCATAGCACTAAATTTAGCATCAAGGCTCTCTTGTTTACCTTTCATTTGCTTAACATCTGCTAATACTTTGTTCATTAATTCTGGTTTTAAGAGTATTTTTTCTCCACTCTCATTACTTGCAACAATAGATTTGGGGTTGGCAATCTTTCTTTTTATATGCTCTAATAGGTAAGCATGACCCTTCATAAAACATGGATGAGAAAACTCAATCTCATCTTTTTCATATCGCAAACCTCCATTTTCCACAGAGGTTATTTTATGAAATCCATACATATTTAATTGCCTGATGAAACTTGCCATATTGTTGTGTTTATAATATAGGGGTAATAACTCTTTAGCAAAGTCAGCTTGATTTTTAATAACAAATACTTTGCCACCCTTAAAATTGAGAAATAATATTGTATTATATTAATACATTAATTCTAAGTATTCATTTTTGAAAAAAATAGATATATAAAAATATTTGTCTAATTTAAGACACTATTATTATAAGCTAATATACACATATTTATGTGTATCTATTTTTAATAATAAGATTAATATATTGATTATGGAGTAATAATTGCACAATATAATATAGTCATAACATTGCCATCATTTTTATAATTTTATTTAAATTCGATAATAACAATATTTATTATTGTGTAATCCAATGGAAAAGTACTGTTTACAAAATGTCAAACCAAAATATAATATCTTAGTAACAAATTTATAAGCAAATCTTTAAAGAGAGAAAGTAAAACGTTTGTTAGTACTGAGGTCAGATAATTTATCTACTTTAAAAATTCAAGAGCATGGTGTAAAACGTGACATGTAACTATTTATTTATTATACTCAATGACGAACTGTCAACTGCCTATACGTTATAGGTTGTTCCGTAGCAACTTTCTAATAAGATAGAAGAATTAACTTTTATTTGAACGTTGTTTAAAGAAAATATATTGCAAAATACATGAAATAGAGACTCACAATTCAGAAATTAATACTTACAGGGCTCCATGAAATCAAATGATTGGTGTCTGAATCATTAACCAATTTCCATAGTTTTCCCAAGAAAGCTGGGACACTAGCTCCTATTTCCACCACAGAACGCATGTTCAGTTATTATTTCTTATTTTTATTAACAAGATTTCTTGCAATTTCTTTTAAATATAAATTAATAAGCAATATTTTGTGAAAATACGTCTAAACACAAATCGCCAATCGCCATTTAATTTACTAGTACATATAAATATCAATAACATACACATACAACACAAAGAAGACTTGTCACTGACAGCACACATTTACAATCGCTAGCGAATATTGCAGATATCCACTGTGTACCAATCGCCATTCCACAAAACCAAACAATGTTGTAAATAAAGATGCGTTCTTCTTAAAAAAGATTATCGAATTCACACAATTTAATTTACATATCAAATTTAATTTTCATAACATAATTGTTGTTTTAATGTTATCGATCTAATTAATAATAGTCAGTATTATATTAGAAACATTTCTATTTGTCTAAAAAGAACTCAGTACCCCATACTCAGTACAAATGACCGATCAGCTATTAGTATGTGTGAATAATGGTCGATCTTAAGATTTACGAAAACATACCTAAAAGATTTTTATAAATTCTAAATAACCCTGAATATAGGTAGCTAACAGTGGAAAACTAATGATTTTTTTGGTTCAGCTTTACAATGTGCCGAATGTAGCTGGGTAGGAAAGGGGGCCTAGTGTTAAAACACTTCGCTCTCTACTTTCCACCAAATTCTGGAGGCATTACATGTTGAGTGACGTGATTTTAAAAAAATATATAATAATTGAAAGTTGTTGTAAATTGCAACTAAAAGGTTTACAACATCTAATCCTAATCAAATTAATGAAATCATGAAAAACAAACACTTTGTTCGTTGTTAAATATTAATTTTGATTAAATTATTATTATTAAAATATCTTTGGTTGTTAATTCAGTTCAATATACATTTGTGTATCCAGTCAATTTAAAAATGTTATGTCAATAGGTATTGTGATTCTAGCAACATTGATTTTGTAATTTGTCAAAACCAGCAAAGCGCAAAGTGCATATCACAGAGTACATTCTAATATACAAAAAAAGAAACAGGAATTGGGAATCGACGGCAATTCTCAATAGGTATACAATATACATATATTTATTATATTGCTAGTTGCTACGTCATTTTTGAAGTATGGTTTTTATCCATAATGGTAAAATTTAAGATTGTCTCAGTCAGTATATGAAACTAAATCTTATGATAAGACGTGTGTGTGCTTGTTAAATTAAATTTTTTGGATATTTAATATATCAATATATATTTAATATATAAATGTTTTTTTAATATTTGAAATAGGTATTCAAATAAATTTATTCTTTAATTAAACTCGGGTTAGTTTCTTACTACCGGTCATTTCGTAAGTCCGTATTTAAGTTTGCCTTACTGTATTTTATTTAAATTTGTGATCTTTGACTTTATTTGTTAAAACAGACTTGCATTCAAATTACTTCGAGTCCTCAAGACACTATGGAGGTATGATTAATCCATTTTATAAAATTACACATACACTTTAAAATTAGAAATTGATCAAATAACTTATATATCATTATATATTTTAGATCGAAATTTTGAGCATATCTGGTTCAAAACCTTTGGGGAAAGTACATGTAAATGCTGATTCTACTATTAAAGATGTAAAGGACAAAATACATCAGAGTATAAAAAAATCTCTGTACCCAGATAGGCAATCTATTAAATTAGAAGCAAAAGGAAGATCATTAAAAGACGAAAGTACCCTTAAGTCTCTTAACCTTGACAATGGATCAAAATTATATTTACAAGATTTAGGTCCTCAAATCTCATGGAGAAATGTATTCCTCGCTGAATATGCTGGCCCTCTATTTGTATATTTATGGGTATATCAGAGGCCCTGGATTCTTTACGGAAGTGATACAGCTCCTCCTGGGACAGTGGCTACGTAAGATAATTTAGACTGATTACTATTTATAAAATTTACTATATAAAATATTTTGTACTATATTCTATTCTCGAAAGTATTGATTTGGCAAATGCCAGACTAAGCCACAGTTAATGTACAATAAAGCCCAAAAAACCAAAGTTTATGCCTTACTCTATCAATTTAGAAAAAACACATCCAATATATCTTCTTTATGTAAAAAGTAGAGAAGGGAGTTGATTGCTTTTCTTTGCCAAACAAGCAAAACTTTAATTGTATTTTAGTTTTAACTATTTCCCCTTTCAGGATAGCTGCTGCTTGCTGGTCAGTTCACTATGCTAAACGTCTTCTAGAAACATTATTTGTTCACCGTTTTTCTCATGGGACAATGCCACTACGCAATTTATTTAAAAATTGTGCATATTATTGGCTATTTACCCTCTACATTGCATATCACATCAATCATCCTCTCTTCACTGCTCCTTGTAATATCTGTGTTTATGTTGGTGTAGCAGGATTCACTGTAAGTAACTGCCTAACTGAACATAAATTTATTAATTTCTGAATTTGTTTTTAGACATAACCAATAAATTAAATCATTACTTTTTTCTTCTAAATAATATTAAATATATTTTTCACTTTCATGTTTTTTAAAATATTTTTAACACTACTATATTCATATTATATGCATTTTCTAATTAGAAATCACAATATCATTGAATATGTGTTTTCAGATATGTGAACTGGGTAACTTAAGCATTCATATTTTGCTTAAGAATCTACGACCTCCAGGCACCAAAGAAAGACGTATCCCAAGGCCTGACGGGAACCCATTCTCTTTGCTTTTCAACTTTGTGTCATGTCCAAATTACACTTACGAATTTGGATCTTGGCTTTTCTTTACAGTTATGACAAAGTGTGCTCCAGGTAAGCGTATCATGCTACAAATTAGTTTTTAATTCAATATTACAGACAGTGGTTTAAGTGGCGGAATTGAATTCTGTGCTTTGTTGTAAAAATAAGTGATTTCCCCAAGTTGGAATTGAACTCACAACCATTGTCTTTATGGTCAGATGTTGCGCCACTCTAACCACAAAAGCCTATTTTAATCATGTTATTTCATTCTTGCCCTCATTTATATAATATTGAAAATGTGATCTATATAAAGATAAGCTTAGTGTCAAGCATGACTCTGTTATATACTTTCCATCTGACTCCACATCGTTACAAAATGCAAATGATGGTTCCTCAAATGAAAATATTAAATATTTCGTTCCCCTAGTGGGAATCAAACAGATTACAGTTGCACTCTTGTGCCCGTGCTTCTCAACGGCCTCTTATTTGTAATTAGTATTTAACAACCATGAATATTAAAAGGGCAGCAAGAACACCTTCAAAATATTAAAGTTAATAAAAAAATGTTTTAATAATTTATTATTCAAGAGGCAACAATTTCGTTACATGGCCTTATCATGACCTTAAATGTAATTAATTAACTACATTATTTATAATACTGTTGTAACAATTTTCAGCTCTATTTACATTGGCATAGTGTATAAATCTATGTATGAATATAATTGTGAAAGTAATTAATATTATAGGTTTATAAAGAATTAAAGATAAAGATTAAATAAAAAATATTGGCGTTATCGCGCGGAGAACTGACTGGCTAAGCATAACGGTTGTAGGTTTGATACCAAACTTGTAGGTAAAGCATGAAGTAGAGTCCTATCACTCAACATGAATTGTTAAGTGGTTTGGTTTGGTTCTTTAATTATGGCGTTTCGAGCGTGCCAAATTGTTAAGTGATGGAACTCTACAGTTAGAATACACCTGACTGATGATTGCCAATTTAAACATTTCTTCAATTAGAAAAAAAGACCTTAAAAAAAAGACCAGAAAATAATTTCTACAAAAATGGAAAATGCAGTGAATTATCTCTAGATTCTTTGCTTATTAAATAAACTTCAGATCATAAACGTAAACAGAGAAGCAAAAGTCATAATTATAATTTACATAGAATGAAAAATATATATTTTAAAATGAATTGCTATATATTGTTACAATAAACCAGGAAAACCACGTTCTCACATTATAATGTGTTGATAAAAACTCAAAAATATTACAATTTGTTTTTTATTTCCATGGAAATATGTTAAAAATACACTTTTTTTCTTTCCTTTAGTGGGAAACGTAGTGGTTTAATACTAGAATCCCTTTGCTTACCCTGTTCTGTGGGCTACAGCGTAAGGCTAAAAAAAATTTTTTTTAATATATTATATCTTAGATTGTTATCTTTTCCAGCTGGATTATTCGCGATTGTTGGTCTCTATCAAATGTCAGTGTGGGCTCTCGGCAAGCATCGCAACTATAAGAAAGAATTTCCGGACTACCCCAAAGGCAGAAAAGCAATTTTGCCCCTTATTCTTTAATCATTTAATATAAATAATATATATAATGTAGTATTAATTTGGGCGTATCTATAAATATTTAACCTGGGGAAGAAAGGGGGAGAGGACCGGCCTTTTTATTTACATGGCGTAAAGTCATACGACACGAAATTTAAATATTACTTGTATAGATATGATGATTTAGTAAGCAAAAATAAAACACCATTTTTTTTACTTTAGGATGGGCTTATAATTCTTTTATAATGGCTTAAATTTCTTTTATATTTCTGTTTTAATAGTGGGCTCGAACCTCTCCTTCCCCTTATTTCTACGCCCATGAGTATATTATATGCTTCATGGATAGAAATAGTCATTTTAGTCTATAAAGTGGTAGTAATATGTTATGTTAAAAACTCAATGTCTTAGAGTTCAGTATGGTGACGGCAAAAAAAATTGTTATTAAAGCTTTAAGACGCCTCCATTTTCTTCTTTTAATTTGTTATTTGTAGTTGTATGTTGTGAAACTTTAATTTTATTTAGTTTTCGGTGGAATTTTAAAATTATAATTGAAAAGCAATTAGTGAAATACATTTTTTTCTAAACTAGCATTTTATTAGACTTTTTTATAACATTTATTTAAAGATAAACTCTTTAAAATAAGAAGCGTCACTAAATCATACACAATAGCGAAAAAAATCGGATGTTTTAAAGATGTGTTTATTAATATAAAATAATTATATAAATCCTTTGGTCAATCTTGGTTCATGTTTCGTGTACTTCATCATTACATCTAGTTTTCTCGAGCAAGCGTTCATTTTCTTCCTTGAGGGTCACTATTATTTCTTCCTTTTCCTGAAATATAAAAATATATTTCAACATTTCGAAATAGAATTATACAATTATAATTAGCCCTCCTTTCAAAGCATTGTGTGTTTAGTGAGATTGAGAAGGAACTAGACGGAACTGTTTTGTTAACAGAGAACAAATGAAAATAATTCATGACGCGAGTGGGAAACGAATTCAACATAAATAAGGAAAATAGAATTGATTATAACAAATGATATGTTATCAATCTATATATATATATATATATATATAGAAATATACTAATAATAAATTGTTTATAGAACTTGCAAAACTTCCCAGTTTAATTAAATTGAAAGTGCCAATTAAGGCGTGTTTCATATAAACTGGTTATTGTTAAACCGAAAATTATCGACAGAAAAAAATACTTTCCAAGATAAATTACACAATTTAAATATTAATAATAAAATGATTAATATTTAAAGATAGATTTTTTATAATTTTGCTTGAAAGTGGAGTTTAATGCCAGCGACACTAGTTTTCATGAAATATAAAATATTTTAACAACATATTTCGTTCGTTCTGTCGTCTAATAACTTATAGGAAATATTAAAAAGTTTTTTATATTTTTTATCAATATCATGATAATAGTCAAAAGAGCAAAAGTATTTATACCCGCGAACGGGAATTTTTATATTTCTTAAATCTAACCTCTATTTGGTGTTTGTAACGTTCGTCTAACTTCTCTCTGTCCTCGGTTACGTGTTTCAGTTTAGCTCTTGCTGTCGCTGGCGGGACGTATCGAGCTGACAACCCAAGGATGGACTCCATTTGGAAACACCTTGTCCTAGTCGATTTTAGCTCACTACGGAGACCGTTTATTTCCGATAATAAAGTACAATTCTCCTGTAAAAAAAGGTTATATACGACAAGTTCCAAGTTTAAAAAAAAAACTGTATTGCTGACTAGTAATATAGAAAATATTATATGTTTTATGAAGGACATTATAAAAAACTATATTATAATGATGCTGATTACCACATAATGCTATAAAAACTACGTGTTTACAATTCAATGATGGACTTTACTCATGTATTAATCGTTAAATTAATGTTAGTGGTGATAAATAAATGGTGTTAGCATCAAACAAATTATTTTATGTTAAAGTAGTTATTTGATTTTTAAGTAGTTATTTAAAAAAATATATGTTGATACTTTACTGTACACTAGTATAAATAAAAAAAAATTGTATGTCTTAGAAAATTGCATATTTAATATATATATTATACTGATATAGCAGAAAAAAAACATTTTATAAACTACAATATAATATAAGGATATAGAGGATTACACAGTTTTGAAGTATATAAATATCAGTAAATATCGCGTTTTATGTAGCGTACACTGGGCACGCAACATTGTACCTAAGACGAGAAAAACGCAAATATTTAAAATATTGATTTCCGCATGAAATTCTGACGTACGCTAGTGTTCGTTGTTTAACTGCAACGATAATGACAGACTGCAAAATTCATTAGATATTTTGTCAGATAATTTATATTTTTTTCAGCTTGATGCTGTATCCCGCATGTAGGGTAGGCAGAGGGAACCTAGTGTTGAGATACTGCCCCGACTTTCAGCCGAATTCCGGAAGCATTGCGTGTCGTCCGACACCAGAGTTAAGAAATGAAAATATTGAGTTCGATTTCCACTCCAGGAAATAAAATATAATTTCCTCGAGTGGGAATCGAACTCACAACCTGTCACTTACAGTCACACGCTTGTGCCCCTGCGTCAAGTAATATACTTACATCCATAATCTTTCTGATGTCACTCTTAGAACCATCTAATGATTTAGATAATTGTAATTTTAGAGCAGCTACTTGTTTCTCAAGATGATCTCGTTGTCGATTAAACTCTCGGATCGCTTCGTCTTCCGCAATGCGGCTACGTACGAAGTCTATATCTTCCACATATTTTTGAAAAAGAGCCTATAATTAATGTACTTATTAATATTATACAGTTATATATGTAGCAAACAAAGCGATACTAGAAATGTGAATTTATATCAGAGGTCTCGTGGTGCAGCAGCACAAGCATGCGATTGTAAACGCGACGGTTGTAGGTGCGATTCCCACTCAGAGAATGAAATAATATTTCAATTTCTTTGCTCTGACAAAGAACGACGTTGAGTTCTGCTAGTTAATGCGCAATGTCTCGTGAAGTCGGCGGAAAGTGGTGAACAGAGTGTTGTAACACTAGGTTCCCTTTGCCTAAAAAAAATAAAATGAATATATAAAATTTATATTTACCAAATTAGGTTGCCACAAATGGCGTTGCTAACCGATGCGCTAGGTAGAGGAGGGTCAAATTGTTTTAAAGAAAGAAGTTGGCAAAAGTATGAGTAGGTACCTACTATCAAAAAAAGTTCGAGCTTTGACTTTGCACTATTTTTAATAAAAACCTAGTTTTAATATATAAATTCATGTTCAACGTATTTATTTGCTTATTATACAATTAAATAAGATTTAATAATTCCTAATTAAAATTAAAAGTTAGGGGGCTTCACCTCCTGCTCGGAACTTTTTCCGCACCATTTTAATACTCAAGTGTTTTTTTTATTTTTACACAGATTATAGAAGCGCCTAAGAATATTTATTTACAAGTAAAACAAAATCAGTTTCACGCTGTATCCCGCGCACATCAGGGCACCTAATGTTAAGACACTCCGTTTCCCATTTTTCGCCAAACTACGGAGGCGTTTAGTGGTGAGTAGCAGAATTCAATGCCGCGGTTTGCTTCGACATCAGAGTGAAGAAATGGAAATATAAATTTAAGTACATATTTCATCTCCTCGAGTGGGGATCGAACCCACTACCAGTCAGTTTTGCAGTCACACTTTGTGCCGCTGCGCCACGACTGGCCTCAATAAAATAATATATACATTTTAATTTTTCAATATATATTTTTTTAATAATAAAATTTTAGTTTAATTTCTCGACTGGGAATTGAACCCACAACCAGTCGCGTTGACAACCACAAATTTGCACCTCTGCGCCACAACTGACCCATAATCAGCAAATGCATAAATATCCGACTTCCAATTTGTACTTACTATTTTATTTTAAGACGCCCATGCTTTTTATATTTAACTGAATAGGAAATTATTTTATATGTATGTTATAATTCCTATTTCCGTATAAATAAAATAATTTACCTTCACGCTCAACTTCAACTGAGTGGGATCTTGGAAGTTGGCAGTCATATTGTGAAGATCAATCTTTATTTTCTTCAATGTATTTTTTAAAGTCATATTACGATTGGCTTCATTAAAGAAATCCTTTTTTGCTGATGACAATTTTTCATTTAATTGTGTGATTTTCAATTCTAAAAATAGTAATTGGAAAATAAAATATAGTTGTATATATGATGCAATAAGTATTATTTACTGTTTGGACAATCACTTAAAGAAATAAGCCAGCTTCACGCTGTATCCCGCATATAGCATGGTAGGCAGAGAACCACTGCTAAGATCATTATTGTGTTTCATACATCGTAAGAATAGACAGCGGAACCCGCTTGCGCCATTTATTGCATGTATAACGCACATTACTTAAATAGGCAAAATATAATTTAGACATGCTTGAGTGAACACGGTGGTTGAGGGTTAGAGTTTTATTCTGGGAAAAATATTTTTTACAATAGAATCGCTTTTGTTCCAAAATTTTATTTAAAATTTCAGACAAAATTCGGCTAAAGAAATTGGATTGTGAAGACAATATTATCTGCGTCTAAGCGTGTGACAAATAAAATAGTATTTATATTGTGCAATATTTACTAACTTCTACTAAAGTATCTATACAAAAATTATAAAAAAATTACAACTGAATTATTTACCCCGAAATGATTTTTGTTTAAGAAGAGTTTCTAGCGATACTTCCAATTCGAGAATACGCAATTTTTTTATTTTAATGTCGCGTTCTAACGGCTCTATCTGTTGTGAAGATAAAAAATATAATGTAACTTTTTACCAGCTGTAACTTTTTTATTGGTTAAGTAACTAATGTTAGTGATAATGTCTACATAGTAAAATTAGCTTATCACCCATTTGTTTAACCATACCAAGTTCATGTTTTGTATTCAATAACTTTAGTTCTTCATTCTGCATGTCGTCGATTTGAACGCCTAATTCTCGTATTGTCCGTTCCTTAGGTTCTATCTAACGAACGGCGCAATGAGGATAACTTGTTTATTTCATAAAATGAATTTAATAATATCATTTTTTGTAGTAGGTATAAAAGAAAAAAAATAGCACCTTTATTTTAGTTATTAGGCTTCAATGAAAATAAAATTTCTAACACCGCACTTAAAGACGCTAATTGTTGTTTATCTGATATATTATTTATTTATATAATATTGTAATGTCAGTTAAAGGTTAATTGATGTAATTACTTGACAGTTATGTAATGAAGGTTTATAGTTTACCTGATTCTTCAATTCTGCTATCTTGAAATTTAATACAAACTTATATTTTTCTAGTTCTTGTTTTTTTCGTTTAAGCTCGTATATTCTTTTCTCTTTGTCTTGTATAGTGCCGTCCCTCTCTGATATTTCTTTCTTCAAATCAGCGACGTCCCGTTCAAGAGTTGAAATAACCTTTTGAAACTGCTTATGTTCCGCTATAAATGCCGAAAGGAAACTTGTAATTATTATAGTTTCATAATAATAATACATGTTATAAATTGAGGCCGGTCGTGGCGCAGCGGCACGAGGTGTGACTGCAAAACCGACTGGTTGTGGGTTCGATCCCCACTCGAGGAGATGAAATATTTACTTAAATTTATATTTCCATTTCTTCGCTCTGGTATCGAGGTTAAGCGCGGCGTTGAGTTCTGCCACTCAACACGCAATGCCTCCAGAATTCGGCAGAAAGTGGGGAACGGAGTGTCTTAACACTAGGTTCCCTCTGCCTACCCTGCTGTGTGCGGGATACAGCGTGAAGCTAATTTAATTTTTATTTTTTGTTTATAAATTGTGGTTAGATTTTTTACCTTTAAGTTGTAATACTTGATGTTTAAATTCATCAATTTCCTTATTCGCAGATATTAACTTTTTCTTCATTAAGCCAGTTTCACCTTTCAAACGTACGTTGGCATCTTTCTCCTCTTTTAGTTGGACTTCATATGCTGTTCTTATTTCAATAATTTCACGGTCAGCATCCTCTTCTATGGAAGATTTTATTGTTTCATGCTCTCTTTTTTCCATATCCGCTTGCTCTTGTAACTATCAAAATCGATATTGGTTTATTATATTTTTTTTTTGTTACATTTTCATAATTAATACACACAAATACATTTTCCAATTATTGTTGCTTGTAATTAATTTTCAATAAATAAGTTACAATATGACAAAAGAATATAAGCTACCTCAAGCAGCATGAGGTCTTTTTCTTCAAGTTTTGCTTCAAACATAGTATTTAGTTGTCTTAAAGCTTGTCGCTTATTTTCCGCTAAATCTTCCAAGCGCTGTTCGTAATCTTTCCTCATACGAGCTGTTTTATCCTCTAAGCTCTGTTTTAACATAATTAATATCACTTTTATAATGTTCGATACAATAAAAAAATTAATATTAAAAAATTTATTAATATTAAAATATGGATATCCCTTCAAGATGATGGTTTTGGTAAAATAGGTAACAATAAACAATTAAAAATTTATATAACACTAGAGGGCTCGCGCGGCTTCGCCCGCTTATTAGAAGTGAATTCTAAAAAAACCACGAAACACGTGTTCAATAAAATATTTTTAACAGTCTAAATTTATTTTTTTATAAAAATCGGCGGTTCAATTTAAAGATTTTTCCATATAAACTTTCAACCTCTTATTTGAACCCTTAGGGGGTGAATTTTAGGGAAAAAACCATGAAACACGTGTCCAATGAAATATTTGTAAGAGTCTGAATTTCCAATTTTATAAAAATCGGTGCAGATTTTTTTTTTCCATACAAACTTTCAACCCCTATTTCATCCCTTTAGGGTTAAAATTTTTCAAATTCCCTTCTTAATGGATGTCCAGAATATGAAAATAAACATCTGCCCAAATTTCACGTTTTTACCATCAGCGGCTACGGCTCTGCGTGCGTCTTACCTCAGTCAGTCAGCACAAGTCCTTTTATATATATAGATATTTTGTAATATACTAATTCAAAATATGGTTTCTATTATTTATTTACAACAAATGTTTACCTGATATCTGTCGTATTCACTTATAAGTCTTATATTAAAATCAGCTTCCAAAGCTTGAAGAGTTCTTTCGTGGCCCGACTTTAGCTTTGCAATATCTTGTTGTATCATTCCAATTTCATGTGTGTGCTCATTTTCCATTTGCTTAAATATAATACATATTTTGACATTACATTTATAAATATACTATTATACGGATTTATCCATTGTATTTTATAAGGCCGCCTCATATCACGCAGTTCTTATTCCGGCCTTCGAGGTCTTTGCGTGCTAGGTGATGGATCCTAACCTACCTTATTATTTTTTTTACTAGAACTAATAAATATTTAAGATATAAAAATGTTGTGTCTCAAAAAAAATAATTTGGGTGTATACCAAATGTATTTTTATTTTTTCAAACACATACATTACGTTGATGATGTTATAACTTCGAATATTTTTCTGTACACCACGCGTGCTTTAAGATTATAAATAAAAATTATAGCTTTACTAACTTCGTTCTTCTCTTTAAGCTCTTCAATGGCAGCACAGTATCCTTCATGTACCTCTTTTAGTTTTTCTGCTTGCGCAGCTTCAGCTTGCCGAAGTTGATAGGTATGCTCTGTTTCCAATTCACTCATTCTTGTACTAAGTAACTAAAAAACATAATATGGGATGTAGATTTTAGTCACATACTTATAGTTGTTATTAATTATATGTATCTACATGCAATAAATATAATAAATAGTTATAAAGTATTTATTTACACCCATATATTTTTATGTTTCCATTTTATGTTTTACACATTTAATGGTGGAGATATTATTTGAAATGCAAAAAAAATAACACGAACCGTGGGTATTTAACAGTAACTTAATTTCTAGTTTCAACCTTACCCATACTCACGTTTATATTATTAATCTTTTCCTGTAAATCTTTTTTACTTATTAAAATCTCTTTTGAGTAAGCAAAATCTTTATCAAGAGCTATAGCTCGACCATCTGCATTGGTCAATCTCCATAGACATATAGAAGAATCCTCTGCTACTGACACTAGAGTTTGATCGTCGTACGACAACGCAATACCAGTAACCTTTTTATTGTGCATATGAAATTCGTTAAAAACGGCCTTATCTAGCAACGGTAGCTGAACTGCGGTGACGCCTCCTTCGCCACCAGTTATGAACAGCATGAGATCTGAGCGTGATAGCACGATCGTATCTAGAGCGCACGCAATCAGACCAAGGTTTCTTCGAATCGTATTTGAGCCAATTTCTTTAATTTCACCGTCAGATCCAACACCGTACGTCGTCTTACCGTTGCTGTAATATAAGAATTGCGAATTTATAACTATTTTATAAGAACTTCATATACTTATTGATGACTACGCTATGTAGAGCTATGTATTTACTGAGGACTTTTCTTGCACCTTTTTTTATTATTTATATTACACGTAAAATTTTCCGCGAAATTTCTATTTACACTTTGCTTAATGTGTTATAAAATAAATTTCTTATCATATAGACCGCTTTTTAATAAAATTAGATTTATAATAACGACTTAACACTAGAAAACATCTTTGGCTACACTTATGCTTCAATAGCTTACTTTATGCAAAATTATTGCGAATTTTAAATTCGATAATTATCAAAAAATGTGGAAGAAAAGTAATTTAATAGCTTTTTTTGAGCGGTATTAAATTTCTTTACCGTTAATATTTTATTGCATTAATTATGGCCTAAGATCCCAGTGCATAAATCTGCAGGCATCTGTTTTTTTAATGAAACTTATTATTAAGAATGATGCATGATAGTAGAATAGGTTGCCTAGAAGAATCGTGCCGCAATCACCTACAATTAAATTTTTGGTAATAATTTATGGTAAAAAATTGCAATCACATGTTTTTTAGGTGAATCCAACACCATTTAAAATAAAATCGCATAAGGAATTGGAAAACAATGGTTGGTAGTTACCACCTCTTAGTCTTTTTTTTTTAATTATTTAACGTGAGGAAATCCTGTTACGGATACCGGCCCGAGTAGGGATTCCAGCGGTTTGTGGCACGATTCTTTTAGGCAACCCTAGTGTAATCTATTCTACTATAACTCTTAAAAATTATTTTCATTAAAAAACTGATACATGCAGATTTAAGCATTGCGATCTCGTCCTATTACTAATGGCCGTCCGCAATTTTGTTTGTGTGGACATTATGACTTGTGTCACGCTACTTGTACACTCCGTTCTCCGTTTTTCACCCAAATTCAAACGATTCACCTTGCCGAGTTGCTAGTTTCAAACTTGCTTGACGTTTTGTCTTATAAAAGTTAAAATAAAAAAGAATAAATGATAAGATATTTTTATTATTATTTCTGAGTGGAGATCGAATTCACAACTATCTCAATTACAGTCATACGCTGTCCGACTGTGCCACAATGGTCAAAATTTTCAGTTATTTTTATTTATCAATTAAAATTGCCTACCATACCATGTACGACTGCTTACATTACCTATTCATATATTATTTAGCTGGCTGGTCTGCTATGTATTATCGCAAATATATTTAATTTACAGACAAAATTCTTTCACTTTTATATTATAGAAGGTACCTATAGAATACTTACTTATTAACTGCACAAGCGTTAAATTGATTTGTTTTAAGTATCACTTCGCCAACTCGCTGACCTGAAGACATGTTCCATTCGTATACCGCACCTTCGGTACCACACGACACTAGGGTTAAATCACTGGCAGACCATGCTAAGCATGTAATCTATAAAAAATTTTAGTTTATGAAAATTACAGTAAGAAAAAAATAATTCTTTTTTGCAACCTCAAATTTGTTTAATAGTTCCAAAAAGTGATAGTTGTAAAGTCCACTATTATATGATAGAATTGTTCATATATTTATTAAAAATGGAATCACATTTAAGTAACTATGATGTACAAAAAAATCAAATATATATATATATATATATATATATATATATATATATATATATATATATTACAATTGCTATTTATATATTTTACAATTGCTATAGGTAACATCTTACATACGAAATTTACCTTTCCATTATGCCCTTTCAAATTAAAAACGTTTTGAAAGGAAACTGAGGAAAACACTTGAATAACTTGACCATTAACAGCTGCAAATAGATGTCCATTAGTGCTGAACTGTGCACGCTTACAATTACGTATAGGGAACTCACGCATCACTTCAAAGTCATCAATAAGTACCACCATAAAACGCAACTTATCTGAAAATCCAACGATAGCGAAAAGACCTGGAAAACGTATGAAATGAATTTAATATCTCATATACTAATTATTTGATTAAATATTGGTAATAAATAAATATTAACGTTTTGACGTGATAATACGTCAAAGCATTCACAGTGAGAATAATGAAGAATGAGTGACGAAAGAATGACAAAAAATCTATAAAGCAAGAGTGATTGGTAGGAGGCTGGGGAGAGACTTCGCTTGACGGAGACTCGGTCGAGAACACAGCGTCGATAAACCTTGAGGAAGCTACTAATAATAATAAATTAAATATAGCTTTTGTGAAAGTGCAAATGATTTTTACATCTAAATTTAAAGTAATAGAATAAGAAACGCTTTAACAAAAAAAGTCTGTGATTTAATTTAATAAAAGCACTAGCTATTTATCTCGCTTTGACAAAAACATTACATAAAATTGGCTACTTCAAAATGCCAATAAAACCCAATTTACCTGTAGGATGTAGAGAAACACAATGTATCTCCTCTTGGTACAGCTTAATCAACTCTACGTCATCCGTCATATAGTTCCAAATCCTGATGCTTTTGTCGTATTCACCGGACGTCATAAATATCGGTTTCCAGGCGCACATCGATAGCGAGTTTATACGACCGTAATGCATGGCCGGCCCGAGTTCGGTAAATGCTATTTCTGGATTCTTAAAGGATTTTACAACAGAAAATAAATAAGATGTGTCTGTATTACGTAATAAATGTGTTGGTCTCAATTATTTGTATAGGACTTTATAGGAATTATTTTTGAGTATAATGAGACGAGAGATGGTATAGCGTGTGACTATAAACGCGAGGATTGTGGGTTCGATTTCCGCTCGGGGAAGGAATTATTTTATTTTTTCATTTCCTCGCTCTGGTAACAAAACAAAGCACGTTGAGTTCCGTTTCTCTGTCTACACTGTAATATTCGGATTGCATACAAATTATATTACATATTTTTTTAGCCCGCAGATCCTGCATTTAGCGGGGTAGACAGAAGGAACCTAGGCTTAAACACTCCTTTTACCACTTTCCGCCGAAAGCTCTTGCGTGTTGAGTTGTGAATCTTAACTCCGCGCTTTGTCTTGCCAAAACAATGAAATGAAAATAGTCAACAATTCTTTTCCCGTCGCATTTACAGTCACACTCTGGAGCTGCCGGGCCACGACAGCTTCCTTTATTATATTAAGTTCATAATTTTTCTCCATATTATATTATTATTTACTTGAAGCATATGCTGTCCAAACAGTTTAACATAGTAAAGTTGTTTTCTAAGCGTTGTAATAAGAAGAGTTTCTTGGTTCGGATCTATAGCAATATGTTGAATTTCATCCAAAGGAGACCATTGTGGATGTTCCCGAGTATGTCTGAGAAAATTAAATGATACAAATATTTATCTATCTTTATCCGCAGACAAATATGTAAAATAATTATAATCAGTCAGCCATACTTATAAGAATTTTTAGAAATCCGAAATAAGTTTCTTTTACGCCAATGGTGCGGTGTTTCTTTCTCAAACATATGAACGTATCCTTGGCCACATGAATAAGCGAAACCTGTAAATATGAACATTTTAATATTAAAGGATTTTGCAATTGCAGTTAGGCACTTCGTTATAGCTAACTTAAATATTTTTTTTTATTTAAATTTTCTCTTAGCTTCACTCTGGATCCTGCACTGTATGAACCTTGAAACCTTCCAAGGTTCCGACTGCCTGTTGTTAGGCACTCCGTTTCCAGGTCATATCTCATAGGTTACCTCCAGTTTCAGGTACCTCGTTACCAAAGCGGGGAAATTAAATTATTAAACATTTTATTTGCTCGAGTGGAATTCGAACCCGCAACCTATTGGCGTTTACAATCGCACGTTTCTGCCCTTACGCCACGACTGGCCTTAAGAATTGTATTCTACATAAATTTATAAATAATATACCTTTAGCAAAGTTGACCATACACGTGACAGGGTAGTTTTCGGTATCAAGAGTTTTTTGGTCACTGCTCACTGTGTCTCCACTAGTAGTACTTGTTTTTTCACCTTCACTGGTTCTTTAAATGTAGGTAATTAGGTATACAATATTAATTTATTACAAACAAGTAAATCTATAATAGACATTTAAAAAAGGAATAGAAAAGTTTTCAAACTATCGGTAGGATAAAATATTATCTATAAAAACAGCTTCACGCTGTATCCCGCACACAGCAGTGTTGGCAGAGGGAACCTAGTGTTAAGACACTCCGTTCTCCACTTTCTGCCGAATTCTGGAGGCATTGCGTGTTGAGTGGCAGAACTCAACGCCGCGTTTAACCTCGACACAAGAGCGAAGAAATGGAAATATAAATTTAAGTAAATATTTCATCTCTTCGAGTGGGGATCGAACCCACAACCAGTGGGTTTTACAGTCACACCTCATGCTTCTGCGCCACGACTGGCCTCTCAACGCATATTATCTATAGCAATATCTTAAGTCAATTAAAAAAAAAAACCACGACAACTTACTCAACATCGACTTTTTTAAGCGACATCTCTATTACGTCAGCCGCACGAAATATACAATTTTGACGCAAATCTCCATTTTCTACTACCATAATAGTCCCGGTGTCCGTTCCAAACATAATTCGATCGGGTGTTAACCACATACAACTTGTTATATTAATCTAAAAATAGCAAGCAATATGATCATTAAAAAATATATTTTTTCTGCATTTTTTTTTAACTTAGCGTCATCAACCTATGATAGCTTAGAAATTAGGTAAGTATTTGTTAGTTAGTGTTGTCATAATTATATTATTATTTTATTTTTTTCAACTTCAAGCATCCACCATCACTGGGAAACTAGTACTAAGACACTCCGTTCTCTTTAAGACACTTTCATTCCCCACTACTGCCTATTTAATTGTGGAGGCATTACATGTTGAGTGGTGAAACTCACAGCCACTTTTGTTACCAAAGCTAATCGTTACCATTACCAAAAAAATATTAAATACTTCATTTCCTTGAGTGGGAATCGAACCCACAACCGTTGCACTTACAGTCGTACCCTTGCGCCCTTGCACCACGACTGGCCTTAACTATATTAGACAGACAGATATAAAATATGTAATAAAACTTACGTTTTCAGCCTTACACCAACCCCATTGACGCCATACAGTTTCAGATACGTTCATTATTCTAAACGTATAGGGACCGCTTATTACTACAAGAGTTGCGTCTGTCGGGTTGCATTGTACCTGAAGATAAGATAGCATTTAGCGATTTTTATAAAACAGTTTGAGGCCAGTCGTGGCGCAGGGGCTCAAAGTGTGACTGTAAAATCGACTGGTTGTGGGTTCGATCCCCACTCGAGGATCAGTTCCTCAATATTTATTTATATTTTATATTTTCATTTCTTCGGTCTGGTGTCAAGGCAAAGCGCCGCTCAACACGCAATGCCTCCAGAACTCGGCGGAAAATGGGGAACGAAGTGTCTTAACACTAGGTTCCCTCTGCCTACCCTGCTGTGTGGGGAATACAGCGTGAAGCTGATAATAATATAAAATAATATAATTATTATTATAGAAAAATACTTACACTTTCTACTGTTCCTTGGCCACTCGGATTTTGAGCTTTCGCGTGACTCTCTACCTTCCCCTTATCCCAGTTATAATAATATAAGTACCAATCTGGTTCTCCAGTTATAGCTACTAAATATTTAGAATCATAAGTAAATTGAACACAAGCAAACTCTCGAGCGGTAGAATTTTCAAATGGCACAGTGAGAATTTTTCGCCTTTTATAAGTTGTAAGATCATAAATAGTAATTATAGGTTTTTGGCCTTCTTCGGCAATTTCATTCAGTGCTAACCATCGTCTGGAATAAAAAAAGCATTGTTTAGTAAAAAAAGTACCCGGCATTTTTTTTTAAGTCAGTATGGACAGAATGGACAATTTTAGTTTTTACATTTGAGAAATATTTACATTATATAACTATCTAGTAGAAATTGAGGCCGTCGTGGGTTCGATCTCCACTTCGGGGAATGAATTATTATTTACTAGCGGCTCGCCCACGGCTTCGCCCGCTTAAAATACATGATTACTGATTTAATAAGCACAATCGATTGACAACTATAATGAGTTCTAATATGATTTTTTTACGACATTATCGTCAAAGAATTTTTGATTGTTTTAAATAAAAAAATACGACCATTGTTGATATTTGATATTTATAAAATATACATAAAGCTAATTATGTATTACACGTATATATTTTTGTAACTTTATGTTCTTTTTACCTATATAATATACGTCTCATCATAATTCTAAAACTCTGTTAAATGTGCTGATGTCAGTGAATAATTTAATTTAGGTTTTAGGATTCATAATATTCTTTGTAAAATAACTGTATTAATTGCATATTAACTCCTGTACAGTTTTTAAATTAGTTACATATATTATATGAACGAACCAACCAAAATATCTTTGTATTTACTTGATATTTCTTTCAAGATCGTTCTTTATCTCTGTGTTGAATTAAAATAAATTAAAATTAGCTTCACGCTGTATCCCGCACATAGCAGGGTAGGCAGAGGGAACCTAGTGTTAAGACACTCCGTTCCCCACTTTCTGCCGAATTCTGGAGGCATTGCGTGTTGAATGGCAAAACTCAACGCCGCGCTTAACCTCGACACCAGAGCGAAGAAATGGAAATATAAATTTAAGTAAATATTTCATCTCCTCGAGTGGGTATCGAACCCACAACCAGTCGGTTTTGCAGTCACACCACGTGCCGCTGCGCCACGACCGGCCGGTTGAATTAATTACGACTTAAACTTAACTGTTATGATTTATGAAGGTAATCTCCACTAACAATTCAATTTTGTTTACTTTATTGTATAAAATATTATATAATAGTGCTTCAAAAATATATATTTTTATCAACAATCATATAACCCAGACGTTTCGAACGTCATTCTTTAGCCAGGGTCATACCAGCGCGATTGCTGTATAATATTCGCTGGCAAGCTAATGCCTTGAGTTCATTCAAATGACGATAACTTTTTTTTTAATGAACCGATTTTGATGAACCAAACTTTAGAACCTAAGTTGAATTAAAACAAAGCAATTGGTGAAAATTTTAAGTAAATCGGTTCAGTAGTTTCAGAGAAAAATGCGGACAACAATATGTCGACAGACAGACAGACAGACAGACAAGAAATTCAAAAAAAATCTTTTTGCTTTCTATTAGTCTTTTTAAGTGTCCCTCTATCCATTTCAGTCAAAATTACTAAATGTACAGACAAAATATTTTTACTGTCTTATTATATATAGAGACTAGCGGCAGGCCCACGGCTTCGCCCGCTTAAAATACATGATTATTGATTTAAGCAGAATTGATTGACAACTATAATAAAATAAAATAAATAAATAAATCAGCTTCACGCTGTATCCCGCACACAGCAGGGTAGGCAGAGGGAACCTAGTGTTAAGACACTCCGTTCCTCACTTTCTGCTGAGTTCTGGAGGCATTGCGTGTTGAGTGGCAGAACTCAACGCCGCGCTTAACCTCGACATCAGAGCGAAGAAATGGAAATATAAATTTAAGTAAATATTTCATCTCCTCGAGTGGGGATCGAACCCACAACCAGTCGGTTTTGCAGTCACACCTCGTGCCGCTGCGCCACGACTGGCCTCACACTCTATAATAGAATGACAAACAAATATAAAGACAACATACAACAACATATATAATATAAAGACAACTATAATGACTTCTAATATGATTTTTTGTTACTTTAATCTGTAATATTCTATTATGATTTTTTTACGACATTATCGTAACTTCTGTAAGTTTTTTTGATTGTTTCGTACTAAAAAATATGACCAATGTCGATATTTGATATTCATAAAATATACATAAAGCTAATTATTTATTATATATATACATATATATATATATATATATATATATATATATGTATATATATATATATATATATATATATATATATATATATATATATATATATATATATATATTTTTTTTGTAACATTACGTTCTTTTTACCTATGTTATGTTTTTTAAAGCTCTGTTAAATGTGCTGATGTCACTTAATAATTGTACTGCTTCAGAAACAGTCTTAAATGTAAAATTTTTAATTTGGTTAAGGGTTCATAATATTCTTTGTAAAATAACTGTAATGTTTGCATATTAACTCCTGTTTGCATATTATTACATAAATGAATAATTGGTAAATATGTAGTTATTACAGAGTACACGTAGAAAGGATGTTTTTAGGCATTTTTATATAGATTTATTTCAAACGAACGAACGAACCAAAAAATCTATGTATTTACTTGATATTTCTTTGAAGATCAAATCGTTCTTTATCTCTGTGTTGAATTAATTACGATTTAAACTTTACTGTTACGATTTATGAAGGTAATCTCTACTAACAATTCAATTTTGTTTACTTAAAATAAATAAATCAGCTTCACGCTGTATCCCGCACATAGCAGGGTAGGCAGAGGGAACCTAGTGTTAAGACACTCCGTTCCCCACTTTCTGCCGAATTCTGGAGGCATTGCTTGTTGAGTGGCAGAACTCAACGCCGCGCTTAACCTCGCCACCAGAACGAAGAAATGGAAATATAAATTTAAGTTAATATTTCATCTCCTCGAGTGGGGATCGAACCCACAACCAGCTGGTTTTACAGTCACACTTCTTGCCGCTGCGCCACGACTGGCCTTGTTTACTTTATTGTAAAAAATATTGTATAATAGTGCTTCAAAAATATATATTTTTATCAACAGTCATATAATCAAGACGTTTCGAATGTCATTCTTTAGCCAGGGTCATACCAGCGCGATTTCTATATAACATTCGCTGGCAAGCTAATGCCTTGAGTTCATTCAAATGACGATAACTTTTTTTTTATTGAACCGATTTTGATGAACCAAACTTTAGAACCTAAATTGAGTTAAAACAAAGCAATTGGTGAAATTTTCAAGTAAATCGGTTCAGTAGTTTCAGAGAAAAATGCGGACAACAATATGTCGACAGACAGACAGACAGACAGACAGACAGACAGACAAGAAATTCAAAAAAAATCTTTTTGCTTTCTATTAGTCTTTTTAAGTATCCCTCTATGCATTTCAGTCAAAATAACTAAATGTACAGACAAAATATTTTTACTGTCTTATTATATATAGAGATTAATATTTTAATTTCTTCGCCCCGGCACTAAGGAAAAACCCTGGCATTGACTTCAGTCACTTAACACGCAATGCCTCGATAAATTCAGCGGAAAATTGAGGACGAAGTATCTAAAACCTCTGCCTATCTTGCTATATGCGGGATGCAGCGTGAAGCTGTTTCATTTAGTAGAAATTAATCGTACATAAATAGCTTGCTATACCTGTTAGGCGCCAGTACAAGAGATTTAATAGGTTTATGTTTGTCTTGTAGGCGAATAAATTTTTGCTTCTTCTGTATATGGTTATGTATCACAATGACACCACCAGCTGGATAAATTATTTCAGAGTCCGTCATGTAATGTGCATTATATCTGGAAATCAAAATTTATGAAACTATATTTATATGCAGAGTGTTAAAGCAACTATACAATATCAGACACTCCATAATTACGGCCCCTATTTTAATAAGTGTAATCCGTACAAACCAATGCATGGTCTCAACAATTTATCATTGCTAGAATACATGGATATGGTACATGTGATATATATAAAAACTATTATTTTGCCTTAAAAAAAACTATTCTGGCTAAATACTTACATAAGCTTTATTGAGAAAAAAAATTACTACACTTACTCGATATCCGTTCTTAATCCATAGAATATTCTTGCAGATATATTAGGCGGAGTACTTGCAGCCATTATGGGTTATTTATAACATATAAAAGTAAAAAATACCTAATATCTTTTATAATATCAAGAACATAAAATAATTGTCCCTTTTAAGTTCTTAATTTTAATAACAGTTTGTTGGTTTCTATGACAACTGTCTCCAATAGGATATATTTGAAGCACCGGAAGACGTTCTCACATTCGACGTTGACAAATTTAATATTTAGCTTATGTGCACTACATTAAAATTAAAGGAACTTCACGATTTTACCCGTATAGCAGTATAAGCAGATGGTAGCACCTAGTTTTAGACACTTTATGTTCCACTTTCAGCCCAATTTTTAACTTTGCGTATTTCCTCAATAAGCAAACTTGAAAAATTCGAACCCCACAAACCACTTTGGTTAGGTTAGCCAAAGTGGGTAAAGAAAAATAATACATTCCGCCATAATACAGATCGAACTAACAACCATAGCGTTTACAGCACAACGCTGCGTCATGACAATCTCAAATAGTCTGTAAAATTCAATAATTATATTCATTTATCTAAAAAATATATTTATCTAAAAAATATAAACATAAATTTGCCCTTTTTTCCTTAATGACAAATGCCATGTACATAATTATGTATTCGATATTAGATAAGAGACTATTATGTTTATGCGTGAAACAAAATTAAATAAATACAGAGATGGACTTCTAAGTGAAACTCAAAATAGACGAAAATACTAATGCACTAGGATAATTCGAAGCTGGTTCTTATATTTAAAGTCTTGTGCACATAACACTACGGTGCATCTACCTGTCGGACCTATATGTTCAGTTGTAGTCTATAAGGCCAAGTTCCTTGGACCTGAAATCCTTGAAGAGAGAGAAACTTAATAATAATTAATTTAATTAAATATTCTTTTACTTATTATTTTGAAATATTTATTTAGTATTTAAGGTACAACCGTAGAGTAACGTCCTGAGATGCAGAGATATGATAATAATGAGTGGTAATTAGGGGTCGCAATCCGGAATCCCGGGATTCAAAAATCCCGGGATATCGGACCAAATATAGGTCTTTACAATCCCGGTTTTAATTTTACAAGAAACCGGGATTTTCGATATTTTCTGATTTTAGAAAATTAAAAGTTAGTTATTCGAATTAAAACATGCCTGCTATTAAATTCAGGCTTATTTTATGTATACAATGGTACATAACATACATCGGCAAAAGTAAGTGATGAGTTTTCCTCAAAATTTGGAATTTTACGACATTAACCGAGTTTGACCGACCCGACCAACGAACGTACGAATACCGTATTTTCTCATTGGGCGTCGTTGTTGCGCGTTTTTGTTGCACGTCGGTGTTGCACGTCGTTGTTGCACGCTCTTCTTGCCCGTCGATGTTCCAGGTGTCATTATTGTTTTTCGTTAATATTGATTAATATGATATATATGTTATAATTAACTTCACGCTTTATCCCTAGCGAGGTAGTCAGGACGGAGCGACAAACGCTACGGTCTCTACATACCTCTTTCGCCTCGTCCATTGTCATGAATCTCTTCATACATGCCCTCTGGGGGGTCTTCATGCTTTTTACGTGACCTCCCTCCAGTATCTTTGATACTGTTTTCGAAGGTCAACCGAGATCTCCTCCTACCTCTCTTACCGCTCACTTTTCCATCATAAATCTTTTTTGCCATTCTTTCATCACTCATTCGTTCGACGTGCCCAAACCAGCTGAGCACGTTCTTCTTCATTCTCACCGTGACATCCTCGCTAGTACCTGCCATTCTGTGTACCTCTTCATTGCGGATTCGATCAGCTAAGCTGACTCCGCATATCCTACGAAGAGATCGCATCTCCACAGCATTCATCTTTCTTTCATTCTTCTTCTGTAATACCCACGTTTCGCTGCCGTATAACAGAGTCGGTCGGCATTGTGTACGGCCAAACGCGCAGTTGTGCTGACGTTTCGCCATCTCATCAATGCAACTAAGGCTCCGTTAACCTTGTTACCGGCAGCAATACGCCTTTCCACATCCATCTTGCATCTTTCATCTCTACTGAACATACTTCCCAAGTACACCACTTCATTCACTGGTTCTAATATCTTTCCATTTACACTGATCTTGCGTTCCGTCCTTTCTTCATCTCTTTCAAAAATCAGAACCTTTGTCTTATTCGCATTGAAGCTTAGACCATTATATTCACAACTTTCTTTCAGAGTGGTGACCAATGCCTGCAAATCACATTCGGATGATGCAATATGCACTGCATCATGTGCGTACAACAGGCAATTCACATTCAGGTCACCTACTTTCACTCCCATTTCACTTTGCTTCACTCCTTGGATACAGCTATTCAAATACAAATTGAACAACCAAGCTGACATGGCGCAATCTCGTTTAACACCCGATCGGATGTCAAACCAGGGCGACATGCCAGCTCCTACTCGCACGCAGGCTGGGTGATCTCTGTAAAGAGACTTTACAGCCTGCAACAAAGGTCTGCTCACATTGTACCGGAGTAGTATCTCCCATAATTTCGCTCTGTCAAATACCTTTTCCAAGTCCACAAAAGCACAGAAAACTTTTTGGTTCTCGGCCAAAAATTTTTCCGTGATCATGCAGAGGGAAAAGATCTGATCCATTCACCTTCTTCCAGGTCTAAAGCCTCCTTGGGCCTCCCACAACAGCCTTTCAGATGTCTCTTGCATTCTTCTCGCTAAAACTTTAGTATAAACTTTACAATCTAAGCTAATCTGATAGCCCTATGGCTTGTGCAGTCTATCTGTGAACCTTTGCCTTTATACAAAGGCACGATGACCGCATCTTCCGCACGATTGGCGAATCGTCTGGGACCTCCGCCGATTTCCAGCATAAATTGCACAAAAACCAGGACAAGTCCAAGACGCGTGGCCCACCATATTTGATCATCTCGGCAGTAACTCCATCTGCTCCCGCTGACTTACCACATTTCAAACTTAGTATTGCACTCTCAACTTCTTTTACACTGATTTCGCCATCAGCTACATCAAGACTCCCTCAGTCTCAAGTAGCAGCGTTTTGCTGCTACTTGAGACTGAGGCGTCATCACATTCACACATCTCCTTGTAAAATTCCGCCCATCGCTGCAAATCGCTCCAAAATATATGTTGTTAAATAAAGATATAAGATAAGATATTTTTCGTAGCAAATTATTATATATATTTTTTTATAGTATATTTGATAAATATTATTACTACAGTGACTTATTATCAAACAGTTTATTATAATTAAAAATTGCTTTATTTAGTAAATATAATTTAATATATTACTTCCCTAAAAATATCCCCCTAACTTAACCCTAAAAATAAGAAGAGACTTGAAAAATTACTTATTTTGGTACAAAAAACTAAAATATCGAAAATATCGAAAAAACCGGGATCCCGGGATTTTTCTGAAGTCGATATCGAAAATCCCGGTTTTGCTGAATGGTCCGATATTGCGACCCCTAGTGGTAATACCTTTTCTTCTATTTTTAATCGTCTAAGCATTTTGGATTTTGCCACCTATCATTGAATATGTTTAATGGGAAAAAAAATAAACTATATAATGTGATATAACTAAATTCTGTCTATCTATTCCTCAAATCAAAATATAAATAAGCTAAATATAATAATAATATAGGCATAAGATGATAAAATTTAATACTTAAATTAAACATATGTAACACCTTAATGATGCGAAGTGACTGTATCAAATAAAATGCGCAACGCTTAGACTTGAATCGCCATTTATACTCCACTCTACCTGATTGGTGCTCAATGTCATCTTTAGTAGAGCATCCTCTTTGCAATTCCGAGGTAACTTGCTACTTCCCTTTGCATAAAGACGATTCATAAAAAATATAGTATGTACTTACAATATTAATTTTACAACATCATATTTGAATAGACCCTTAACTGTTATTCACAAACATATAATTAGTGATAATAAAAATATATATTTTTCATTTTATACCTCTTTAAAGTCTAATGAGAAATCTCTTAACAACGATATGTAATACTCGTATATACAAAAAAAGTTTTATTACTGAAATTAAAAAAAAAAACTAGTTATTAGGGTCACGATTTCGCGAAAATGAATAACATAACTGTTTACAGGCTGAGTAAATATTTCGCACTGATCTACCGAAATTTCCTATTTAGCGAACGGCATAATTTCATTGATCTGGTTCAAATATTGTTATTTGCATACCCTACTCATGTACAAGCTATCTCTCTCTCTCTCTTTCTTATCATATGTATTAATTTCGAATAATTCATTTTAGGCCAATGTGGCCAGTCGTGGCGCAGCGGCAGGGGCACAAGTGTGTGACTCTAAACGCAACTGGTTGTGGGCTCGCTCCCACTCTAGAAAATGAAATATTTATAAAAAAATATATTTTCATTTCTTTGCTCTGGTGTCTAGGCAAAGCGCGGCGTTTAGTTTCGCCACTCAATTTTAGAATTCGGTGGCAACTGGGGATCGGACGTACAGTGTATGAGATACAGAGTGAAGCTGATAAAAAAAATATAAATTTTAAATAATATTACAAGAGCAAGTGGGTAACGGAATCGACAATAACATCCAAAATTTAAAAAAAATTACTGCCTGACAATTCTGACTGCTATAAGCGAATAAATCGGTGATTGTGTCAACCCTCAATAAGAATATTTTAAAGTACCACAAACAACAATAATTACAATATGAAAACATGACATAATTCATTATTGTCTAATGTCTATTAATAAGTGGTCAAGTCAATGAATTGGCGATATCGAGCTCAATTGATGTCACAGTATAATGGGTCCCAGCGTGCCCTCTGACAAAGCCGAGTCACACGAGTTAACAAGAAATGTCTTGTAAATTATAGCTTTGTTATGCTTATGTGGAATACCCAATAAGTTCAATGTACGAACTTCTTTAATCAACTCGCATACAACAGGGTAGGCAGAGGGAACCTAGTGTGAAGATACTCCGTTACCCACTTTCCACCGAATTTTCCGAGGCATTATTTCATAACATAAAATGGCAAGTTTGTCATGTTACAATAATATAGTCTTTATCACTATTTTATTTGATTTGCAAGAATACTATTTGTATAGATATAATTATAACAAATGTCTATAGGCAATAAAAAAAGTATAAAGTGTTTATTCGTTTTATCTCTGCATTTATCTTGTATTATTATTATACCAGAAATGATTCACTCCTTCAAAATCATTTGGAAGTATTTTTGTTTAAATTAAATAATGATATTTCCAATTGATTTTGAAAGAGTGAATCATTGTCGCTTTGAATAAAAATATATTTAATATCCAAATATTAGCCAAATTTTGAATTTCCCGCCCATATCTTAGGCGGTAAATTTTAATTGCCTTGGTGCCAAAGCGAGAAATGAAAATACTAACAAAATATAATTCATTCTCTCGAGTGACAAACGAACACACAACCGTCGCGTTACAGTTACACCCTTGTGCTATAGCGCCACGACGTCCTCAGATTTTACTAATATTTTAATTTATACTATTTATACACACCAGTTAATTTTTGTTTAATACTTCCTACTAGGTATATTAAGTAAAGCTAGTTCCGTATGTAGAGACTATTTCACTTGGACTTGGACTAGCTAGAACAATATAAAAACCATGTCAACGTAAGCATAGAATTATAAATTATATTTTAATGTATTTTCTTATATAACGTCATTTATATATTTTTTTCTATTATTTGAAATTATTTACATGTTAATGAAATATGTTAATTTAACAAACAAAAGAAACGAATGACTAAGGCGTTTTTGTTTCCAGTCGGTCTTCTCAGCCAATTCGAGTTTAACATAACTTCACAATATTTAAGCATAATGAATACATAATATGTATAGGTGGGTAAATACTAATAAATATACGTACATGTGTGTTAAAAGAAACCAAACGTTAAAGTATAAAGGTCATTAAAACGTCCAGTCACGGATCGATACAACAAAGCAAAAGCATGCGATGGTATTTGAAAGAAAATTAGGTATGCTTACCTACCTAGTGTGGCGGATGATTAATACTGTGTTTGGATCACAACTAAAATATATCGTTATATATTTAAAAGATACTATTAGTAAGTTTATATTAACAAAATACTTTTGAATGCAACATTGTTTTTGTATGCAGGCGCTTCTCAAGACGATACAATGTAAATATTCAGTAGTTATACCGTATATTGCGTAATACATGAAGTTGACATAGAGCTCCTAATAAAATATTCCAAAGTGTGATATTTTCTGAAGTTTACTTGGCCTTCGACATGTAGGACTGCTTTATGTACGTGACGTCATGGAAGTAAATGACTACTGTAGGTATTTAACTACAAAACTATCACCTTCTATATAGAGACTTATATAATCTTTTCCTCTATTTTAATACAAACTAAAAAAATCAAAACAATAGAATTAAAAGAATAATTGTTTGTTGCGCAGTTTGATACTTTGATTTGTCGTCATTAATTAGCGTATATAGGTAATTAGTCGCGGTGACGTAGAGTCGCTTAGGTTGCCGTCTCATTTTATTTCGTTAAAAAATTACCTATTAAGTGGATTGTAGTGAAATCATTTACTTTATGAGTTGCATGGATGCGCTCAGCTCAACGATAGCGGTATCGGCGAGTGCGCTGCCGGAGACTCGGAGTGCTCAGAGGGCTAGTGTGCCTCTGGCCGTGACGCCGAGCGCCGCAACGTAGCGCACCGGCTCCATACCACGTGCCGCGAAACTCGCAAACAAACTCCCCGCAATTATCTCTTTATGATAAGACGATACAACGCGCTATCAGCTTGTGATAAGTTAATTGTGATACTAGATAAAAAACGAAGTGGTCGACGCCTGTATTTCTGTGTGGACGCGTATTATGTAAAACTCTGAAAAGTGGAATTTCCTTACTAATGGTGCAATGATGACGACGATGGCGGGGCCTCGGAAGACTATCTCCATTCATGACTATCCTGAACATCTTAATCCGTTCCGGGAAGATGATAATCATAACAAAATCCGGTTTTGGACTATTGGTCGGAGATTAAGCAGGTCCAATAGCATATCGTTTTCTGGGATAAAAGACCTCAAAAATTCGTGGTAAGTTTTCGCAGTATATAAGCATAAGTTCTAACTTAGCTTGATTTAAAGTATTTTTATCTCTCTCACGGTTCTTACAATATTTAGAAACATTAGTCACCTCTTTATGGATCCATTCAGTTTCTAAGTATTAAATCCGGAAGAATTGCGGTCACAATCTATACTGCCGCAAATATGAGTACGACGTGTCACGACAATCGACTTTTCCTCCACTATTTTCATAATAACATGTCCATTGGTAATGTTTATCTATATGCCTTCAAGTAAGTACAAAATTTGGATTTACCTAAAGATCAAATTTATTGCTTAAATTGTAGCAGTAATTTGACTGTGAGATAGATTTTGAGAACTAATAGGTCCAAGTATTAAGGGTAGAGCAAACTGCATGTAAAAAAAATTTAGTAAAGTAAGATATAATACAATTTTTTTTATTATAATTTATAATGTTATTACTATAGGTAAATGGTTAATAATATATTACATGTATGTCTTTAGGTATCTGTAGAGCATGACCTCAGTGAATAATTATCTTCTTGATCAAACACATTGTTATTTTATCATGTTCGGTGTAGAGTCTCGTACCGTCGTACAAATCTTATAGAACGATGATTTAAGGTGAAATAAAATATTTAACCGGTGACTGTACATATCTTATCTTATATATTTTCTTTAAGTAATTTTAGTCTACGCTCTCTACAGAGATTAATATTGCGTTTTAGTTATGTATTTACTGAACTTTTTTTATTTTCGAAATTTTATTTAGGCACACTATTTATAACATTTTAAACTATAGATTTAAAAAAAATACTTTGAAATTTATCGTTCAAAATGCTACATCTAAATGATTCTATCAAAAGGCTCCTTCCATATCTCTATATAAAAAAGTACAAATAAATATAAAACACATACCCTTCATTGATATGTAATATTCTTGAACTAAAATTCACGTCAAGTATTAGTATGGGCATGCTTTATCTCAACATTTAATATGATATCTAACTGCATATATAGGTACATATTATATAAATATATATGAAACTTAAGTGATAATTCATTTAACGAAACCTTGTGAATCTTTTAGTGATGTTAAAATAAAATAATAAATGTATATTTATTATTTTTTATATTTTGTACCAAAAATTACGTCACTACCCACCAACGTACACAAACAAACAAACCTACATACCTTTAGATCTTTCAAAAGTTTAAAATGGATTTTAACGCATTTTAATGGAGTGACCAATTTACCAGGGTGAATATTAAGTATATGTCGGTATATCTAACAGCACACCTTATATTAGGACAAAGCCAGTGAATATCAAAGAATTTTAATGTAACGGCGTAAAGAACACATTCTTATACTCTAATCCGCTAAAACGGGAAATGGCAACAAATGTAGTTAACGCGGGTCTAGAACAATAGTACTTGTTATATAAGATGTCAACATTACGGGAAACGTACTCAAGACCATCTACGCAAGATTTTGAGTCCAAAACTGCACCACTACGGATGACTGACTTATGAATCACTATAAAATTATAGTTTATTTTTGCCTACTCTGCATGATATACTTAACGTATAGATAAAATGTCTATTTATATGTATAACGAACATTAGTAAAAAGTGCACTTCATAGCTATTTCCTTCTATCCGATAAACGATAAAACCAACGGAGAGCAAATATGTATTGTGGAAGAAAAGAAATATATCAGGTAAAAAGGACATGAAAACAGTTTTAAATATGTGTCATCCTCGTATAATATTTAAAGATGTATTTACATACAGTTGACGAACGCAACGTCCGAACGTTTATAAATAGTGTTGATGTCACTTTATAGCGCTTCGCAAACAAAACACGAATCAACAATCAATTATTTATTTAAAATAAGTATACTAAAACTAGTGTTCGCGCTCGCGACTTCGCTTTGAATATAGTACAATTATGAATATTTTATTATTTGATGTTTAGTTTAAAAAAAATGTTTAGATGAAAAATTTGTTGGTACCGACTAGTCAAGGTAGTCGGGAAAGTAGACTGGCAGGTAGTCGAAGAGTAGTCAATCATCACAAACATACCAAACGCCCAATGCGACACAGTTCTGCACCGCAATTTAAATCTGTAATATCTTTAATTGCGTACTTTTTTTAAAAATGTATTTATTGTAAAGAACAATTTTAATGTAGCTAACGTATTTAATTGGGTAAGGAATAGGTAAGGTGATAATGTATACTTTAAAGTAGCTCCGTATACCTATCTACAATTTTTTTTTCTGACGTGATAAAGTTTTATAAATCGATGAACGCCGGTTGTACCACGAAAAAACATGACTCATTGTCACGTTCCGCCTGAGCCGAGCGTGCAAGCGAAAGCGCGAAACAACCGATAGAAAGGCACGATCAGCCTAAACGTTCAGCTTCTGACGCATCTATCTCTTAATTTTTCCCTGTAATTAATCACTATAATACTTTTTTTAAAAATTGAATTAAAGTAAATATTTATTTACTGAAAAAAAAAAACAATTACCTAACTCCTTTTTATTATAAAATTCATAAAAGTATGCAATTTTTTACACACACAATGCAATTATTGACGTATCACGTTACACAGACAACCAGCTATTATTTGTAGTTATATAAACATCACAAAAGAACACTATCAGGATTCCTGGTATTTTCTATTTTATATATACCAATAAATCCCTTATGTAAATTGTATTTATATCAAGTTTATAACATCATAGTTGACTACCCTGTAAATAATTGTACAATAATAATTTAGTTTTGTTTCATTTTGGGTATATTTGACTATAATTATTGTTTTCATTAAGTATATTTACAAAATTAGAATATTATTTATCTTTCAATATGTACTCATCAATTATATTATTAATCTTTTAGGCTACACATGATTTATATATGTATCTGTATTGTAAAATTTAGGTACTTATAGGTTTGTGATTATTTTTGACGATGTGAATATATTAGATGTATATATTTTTTATTCTATGATAATAACAATTATAACAATCATTTAAACATATTTAGTTAATAACTAAGTGCCCGTTATTTTCTTTAATTAAGGCCGATGGGAGGGGAGTTTTAAATTTGACATGTATATCTATTTGTCTGTCTGTGGCATCGTAGCTCCTGAATGAATCATCCAATTTACGTTTTCTTTAACCTAAAGCCTTATATCGGATTATTAGTTTAAAAGCTACAAGCACTTTGCCAAGATAAGGTAATAGACTTTTTGGGTCTGGGGTTTTTTCTGTCTAACCCTATCGCAGTCTGCGGCAAAGAAGCCTATCATTGTTGATATGTTTGACCTATTTAAAATAATCGGAAAAGACGATTAATCGCAAGAGCAATTATTGGTACTTAAGCTTATTAATCAAACAGTAATTGTATTTTATGCCAGTTCCATAACAAATACCTAACATTTGTGTTTAAACAAAGTAATATAGAATATTGGAGAACACTCTCCAAAGACCTGTATCTTTTGTAAGGTGGAGTGTATGATAAGATATTTAGAAAAGGCCGCCGTGGCGCAAGGAAACAAGTAATTGTAGATTCCCACTCGGAAATAAAATATTTAATATTTTCAATTCCGCGCTCTGGTAACGAAGCAAATTGCGACGTTGAATTCTGGCTCTAGACACGCAATGTCTCAAGACTACGGTGGAAAGTGAGGGACGGAACTGTGCTAGGGGTACCGGAGCATCTAAATATTAGGTTCCCAAGTTACTTTCGCCTATCCTGTTATGTATGGAATATAAAAGTAAATATTTGAAGTTTGAACTAACTCCTAAGTAAACTGCGTTACACACAGCTTGTGATTTGAGTCCCACTCGGGGGAATGAATGAAGCGCGGCTTTGAGTTCGACCCCTAAAAACGCTTTCCGCCTATTTTTTTCTTTCCCCTGTCCTGCCTGTCTTTTGGAACGGAGTGTTTTATCACTTAACGTTCTTTCTGCCTACCCTGTTATACGTCAGTGATATAATGTATATTTTCTATGTACTTATTACAATATGTAGGTATATATTTTAATTTGTAGCATTTTCTTGTTAACAAAATATTTGATTAAGATGCCGCGTCCTTAAAATTAACATTTATACATTTTATTTACAATATTCTTTGTTCTTTAAAATTTTCTACAGTATTATATTAACATACCTGTTATAAAATTACTATAATATGAAACAAACTCCTTCGTAAGTCTAACTCTGGACGTGCCTTGGCATTGATCCAAAAATCTCGTTACAGGATAACCTGTTACTTTAATTACTTTTATATTACAGTTTAGGTATAAATATACGTTATATTTATAGTACACAAAACATTAAATTAAATTCTCAGGCCGGTCTTGGCGCATAGGCACAAAGTGTGACTGTAAAATCGACTGATTGTGGGTTCGATCCCCACTCGAGGAAGTGAAATATTTATTTATATTTATATTTTCATTTCTTCGCTTTGGTGTAGAGGCAAAGCGCGGCGTTGAATTCCGCCACTGCCCCCAGAATTCGGCGGAAAGTGGGGAAAGGAGTGTCTTCTAGGTTCCTTCTGCCTACCCTGCTGTGTGCGGGAAACAGAGTGAAGCTGAAAAAAAAATTGAATTAAATCACTATCTATTTATAGTATACGTGAATGTTAAATATAAATGTTATTACTAATGTCCTTTAGTTTACTGCGCAGGCTCATAAGTCCCTGTCTTGTCTTTATTTAATTTCTAAACGACCTCCACACAGCGGTAGTGGTGTTTTTTACATTTTATTATTTTTAATGAGTAAGTATTAAATGCAGAAATCTGATACGACTACTCTATACAGAAGTTCTGTACATACATTTAATTAATTAGCTTCAATGTACTGATGAATTTTAGTATGAACTAGATAGGATTAAAAATATAAAGTTATTTTATTAAAATATTTATACCTAAATGTTATTTATTAAATAAGAAACGATATAAGTATGTACATAAAAATTTAACAATGACCTTCAAACGTAAATATTAACTTCTAGTACTCTTCTAAAGATTTATGGCTAATACTAAAAATAACTATATACATTAGCTTCACGCTGTATCCCGCACACAGCAGGGTAGGTAGAGGGAACCTAGTGTTAAGACACTCCGTTCCCCACTTTCTGCCGAATTCTGGAGGCATTGCGTGTTGAGGGGCAGAACTCAACGCCGCGCTTAACCTCGACACCAGAGCGAAGAAATGGAAATATAAATTTAAGTAAATATTTCATCTCCTCGAGTGGGAATCGAACCCAGAACCAGTCGGTTTTGCAGTCACACTTCGTGCCGCTGCGCCACGACCGGCCTCGACACGAACTATATACATAAGTCTATATAAGTAATTAATAAGGAGATACGTATTTTTTATCAGCTTCACGCTATATCCCGCAAATAGCAGGGTAGGCCTAGTGTTAAGACACGACGTTCCCCATTTGCCGCCGAATTGTGGAAGAATTGTCACGGAACTCAACGCCGCGCTTACCTCGACCCCAGAGCAAAGAAATGAAAATATTAAATATTTCATTCTTCGAGTAGGGATCGAATCCACAACAAGTCACTCACTTTTGCCCTGCGCCACGACTGGCCTTAACATATTTTAATATACCTAATGTGAACATCTATAAGGTATTATAGATACCCAAACTAATCTTCATAATATTGGCGATTAGGTACTCTATATAAGTAACTACCTATATAAAATGTTGACAGCAGTTACTGTCACTCGAAATTTTTAGTAACATTATACTACCTAGTTGCAAAACTGTTATTTAATTAGTAATACTTAATATCTATTATGAAGATAAGTATTATCGTAATATAAAAAAAAACTAGATGACCACGTTTCTAATTATCGTAATAATTTATTAAATGACATAACAAATGAAAGCGACACTAACAACTGTAACATTTAAATTATCTGAAATATTGCTCCATACAATCATATCGCTCAATGAACAAATTGGAAAGTTTGATTTAATAGACTTGAGTCTTCTTATAAATTTATATTGTTTCTAAACGCTGTTCATTATTGCTTCAACCAAATTTACGATTTCTTAATAATTAATTAATTAAATTTAATTTGCTAAATTACAAAAATATAAAATTATTACGTATAATCTATATTATAAGAGTTAACACAATGTTGTTAACGCAAAATACTAGAAAAAAGATATTTATAGTGGGTACGTCAGTAGGTTTTAGGGCCCTCCTAGCGCAAGGGTACAAGCGATGTGTGCGTAATGCGACTGTTGCGGATTTGATTCCCACTCGGGGGAATAATTTCATTCCCCCGAGTGGGAATCAATAATAAATTTAATATATTCATATCCTCGCTCTGGTAACGAGGCAAATCGCGACATTTAGTTTCGCCACTCAACACATAATGCTCCGAGAATTTGTTGGAAAGTGGGGAACACAAATATCTTAATGGGAACAGTGTCTTAACATTAGGTTCCCAGGTTCGATTTGTTTACCCTGCTAACCTGCTATGTGCTTCACTCTGTATCAAAATACAACGTGAAGCTCAAAAAAACCATAATCTTTGGCGTAGAAATGGATGGGGAAGGGAAAGTCTGATACCAAAAAATTTTACAAACAAAATATTAAAGAAAAAACCGTTCAAAGCTACATACATTCTTTGGTTATTTGATTATTAAAACTTTAAATATTCTATAACTTTTAGCATGTTCTTAATTTGAATTAGATAAATGATTGAACTTGCAAAAATACACAAATAATATTTAAATAAGAAACAAAAACAGTTGTAGCCAGATTTTATGTTACTTTTGATAGTACAAAATAATCTGATCTTTTTTACATAAATAGATTCGACATAATTGCTCTTTTAATTTACTACATTCTAAGATTTAAAAGGCCAAAAGAATTAAGCAGCCTTTCATATATTGTAAACCTTAGTCTACATAATATTGTGATTTATTTTTACTGCACTTGTACTTAAAAGAAAGAAGAACAAAATTTATTACCTTATTTATTACAAGTACAAGTTTTCCAAGAATATTGTCTTATACTATTTATAAATATGAACACGTACTAAAGATAATATTAAAGAAATAAGAACGATACCCACTGAAGTTAAAAATTATACTTATCTACTTATTACTTTATTAATTATACTTAGTCCCTAGGAAGTCCATTGCTGGACATAGGCCTTCCAGGCCTATGTCCAGCAATGGACTTCGAAAGGCTGATGGATGGATACTTAGACTAAAGTTAATCCTTAATGGCGATCAAAATTTAAACAAAAAAAAGACGCCCTATGATATGTTAATAATTATGCTATATATCCATATTGATGAAACTACTAGTTAGTTAAAAATATATATATTCGATTTTAAATTTAGAAAAGAAATGAAAAAAAGGATACCTATATTTTTTAACAATTAAATTTCATAAATAGGTTGTAGTAAAATATGAATATTTCTATATTGTACTTGAATTGAATTCACTTTTTATATTTCATGTTAATTATATTTTTTATTATGATACTTAATTTTTTAAGTTTACCTTAAAGATGAAACAATACCGTTGTGTCGGATCTGTAAGCTTTCTGCTTCACGCTCTATTTAAAAAATTATATCATCGTTGATAAGAAAGATAACAATGAATCATCCTAATAAATGATAAATATATAAGAATCCACAGGCCACATACAATGTGGGTCACGAGAATGCCATCATTGTTTGTTCAGAGCATCGGCCGTTCATTAACATCACCTATTTTTCGAAGGTCACAACCTCGTTCGGATGAGTTAGCGTATAAAACAATAACTATAACTTTAATCATACTGATATTTGAAATTAATCGGAGAACAAACTAATAGCAAATGGCCAATATTTTTTCCAATTCGTAACTCAATTTATTTCAAGATTCAAAATTGATTTAATTTTATAGGTACCTATTAAAATGTGCATGCTATATTTATCTGCAGCATTTGGTTATTTAAATGATACTTAAATCATCTTTAATGAACAGCGACATACGCGATTACTGCGCAAGGGTAAATATTGTCAGTTCAAGAACAGGTCAAATCTCGTTTTATCTACTCGACCTAGAAGATTTAATGTCAAACATACGCGTGCAGTTAAGCTTGTTTACATCTGCTCTATCCAGGCGAGTACACCTAACATCTACATATGCATGCCTCATGTAGGTCGTAAAATAGGTGGATTTATAATAAAAATTAATTCACCTCTAGTCTTTCTACATAATTTAAAGAATAAAAATCGTAGACTGTAGCTCTAGTTTTCTTCATTTAAAGTTTTTTGACGGTAGTTACCTAAATCGTTAACATCAAGGCTTTTTTATATAAGTACTTTGCTGAAACAATTGCTATTTTTTGTAGTTTTTGTGTTATTCTTTTTAAACTGGAGAATGTAGATATAATTTCAAATTAAATAAAACTCGTATGAACCACATTCGGCTTACCATTTACATGTCATTAACATAAGTCGATGTGCTTACTATTAAATTAATCAATATTAGATTTATGTCTTTAAAAAATCCAGATATTGTTCCCAATAATGATATGAAGTGGGAGCGTGAGAGAAACCGTCACGGCACAATTGTGACCGTTCAAGTGGAATCAAGTGCACTAAACTACCATTACTTTTGTCACTGGCCATTGCGCCTACAGACATCCGCTAACCGAGGATCCTTGTGAGAGTTCATGTTTAACAATTGCCTTAGTCCCAAATACGAGAATAAAGTAGCATCATTATCCACCTACCTTAGTATGTCAGGGTGCTTAATTGTAGAATTATTCAATAATGGAATGTTTGTATTATAAGAAAAAACCAGTCAAGTGCGAGTCGGACTCGTTCCATACGAATTTTAGGATTGTGGTTCAACGGGTTCAGTACAACTTGTAAAAGTTGACAAGCTTAAGTTTGCGGGAGTATGTTCCTATTTTGTATGAAATATAAGTTTGTAATTATTTTTCTATGAAATATATAAATTGTTGCCTTTCAGATTTTTTCCTTCCTTTTTATTGAAAGTTCTCACTTCGTGCCAAATTTCATGACCATTGGTCCACGGAAAGTGCCCGTAATAGGTTTTGATTAGGACGACGATGCTTAAATCTTTTGAATTTTGATTAGATTGATAATTAAAGCTTAAATTTTCTTTCTTGATGGTCTTTACATAGTATATGTAGTAATAACTTTGTAAGTTTATATTGAATATCCCTCAAAAAGCATGTTACCCAAATTTTATTACGTAAATAATTGTATTCTTTATATCCAAATCCTTATTTATTTATTTGTGAATTTATGTCACATTAACCATTATTAAGTTGTTATATAGAGGATTATATCATTTTTAACATTTTTAAAGTGTTACTCCCCACACAGGAAAGAAAAATACTTATTTAGATAACGTATAAAAAAATTCCTCCTTCTAAATAACTATTATATAATTTTCCAGGTCTCTGCGGTCTTTTATGAGGAAAGGGAAAAAAGGTGATCAATCTTCCAAGATCAAAACCAATAATCAAGTCAATGGAGATAATAGTCCAATTATGTTTCGGCGAGCTTTGCAATGTAAGACTAATATTTTTTTATTATTTCTAACATCAATAGGTATTAGGTATATAAGATTACAATTAAAAGACAAAAAAATATTTTAAAATATTGAACAGACTTCAAAGCTACAAACTTGCATGCACAAACTTAAACAAAAACTATATTCTAGAAATTAATAATGTAATTATTTCAAAATCAAAGAAAATTAAAAAAAATAACTAAAATGTTCGATTCTAAAAACTAAAAAATCGAACCCACAACCGTAGCGTGTCCAGTGCCACACGATGTGCCACTGCACTGCGATGGCCTCATTAACAATAAAAATGCTCACATCATCATATAATATTATATGTATATATGTAAATCCGCAGATTCATCAACGTCGGGCGCCCGCAGCACGGTGGGGTCACCTGAGCGCGCTGACCGCTACGTTTACGGCGGCTCCGTTACTCCGTTACCGCGATCCCGATTCCAAGAACGCTTGCGCAGCTCCCAGCAAGAAGTCAATTCGCTTAGGTAAAAAAAAAACACGAAAATCTAAATTAGTTATCCGTGTATAATTACAGAAGGATTTTAGGTTTTTTTCATAACTTTTTGCATATTTCGAAATAATCTTTTTTTGATAAACGTAAGTTATAATAAACGTGCACTAAATTTGTCATGTCAAAAAAAATTGATAAAAATAGAAATAATGGATGATTTTCTAATTACATTCATTACGTAAATGTACAATAAATTTAAAAAATACGCCAGAAAAATATAGCAAAACCTGATAAACGATTCTATAAGTACCTCCCTATTAAAATATCATTAACATAATGTACCAACAGCTAACCAATATAGCCTAATTCAAACCGGTAACTGTAATAGCGAGTTTACTATTATTACTAGGTACAGATTTTAACTATTAACTTTATTAGGATAGCCATTTTCATTAAAAGTGAAATTATCGGATTATTAGATTTATATAAAACAAAAATTATATATTTAGATTTATTTTGTTTTAATTAATTAAATAATTCATTTTCCTCAGTGGGAATCGAACCCACACCTGTCACGTTTACAGTCACACGCTGTGCCACTGCTCCACGACGGCCTCAATTTTGTTATATTAACATTTTATTCTCATATTATATTTTAAATTAATCAATGAACATTTAAGGTTCTATATATAGTGTTCCTTATGTATTAGTCATTGTGTGTTGGGTGGGCTATTAATATTTTGTATATATTTGTTTATCCCCATTCAGTAACCATTTATGTTTCGAACATAAATATTAAGCGAAAAACTGTAACAGGATATACATATAAAAATGCACTGGTTTCTAATGATTGATTTGTTGTAAGCCCAGTACTGTTAGAGTTAAAGGCCATGCGGCTATTTTAAATGAAAAGATGATAAAAACAATTAATTAGAAACCAGTGCTGTTGTCATATGCTTAAGCTCACGAAGGATCAGACACAAGTTCATCACTTATATAAATATGTAGGTTATAATAAATATACTTATACACTTTTACTAATAAGAGGTAAAGCTATACAATGCTATGTAATAAAAGGAGAAGAAGGCGATATTATGTCGGCTGTTTTGACTTTTTAAGTAATGAAATTTTTCACATAAATAATTAGATTGTAATTTGGCCCATATATTTGATAAACATTGCAAATGAAATAAGCAGCGTACGACATTTAAAATTTAAATGACGTTTTCAGTGCCACACCCCGCATGGCACGTAGCGACATTATGGGATCAAGGCTTAGCATGGAAAGTACAAATCCGTTCGATGAAGCGCCCATACCGCCTGTACGAGCTTCACGGCGAAAGAAAAAACGTGCGCCTCCACCACCTCCTAGCCTTGCTGCTGATGAATCCGTAAGTCGTCTTATTCTAATTTACATAAAGGGTCCCCGTAAAAGTTTAACTAGATACTAAATGTAAATACTTGACTTTTTAAATTATATTTTGTAATATATAATTCTAATACAGATAACCAGCGAAAATTCGGAACTACGTATCACAGAAACTGACGACAGCAAGATTTCAAACATTACAATAGATGATGACATAGAAAATATGAATATAAAAGTCGATCTAAAAATTGTTGAAGATGAAGAGAATGTTAATATCCAAAATGGACCAAATGCTGAAACGATACAACTTGATAAATCCGAAGTTGACGAAGAACACCTTAAAGATGCTGTGAAAGAAAATACCAAAGACTTAGAAAATAATAACGATAATAAAGAATCAGATGACGATGCAGTTGAAGTCCGGTCAGAATCGACACGAGATATCGCTTCTGGAGAACCGTTTCCTAAAATAGATATAGTTAAATATAGAAGGAACTCTAGTGTCAATGAAGACGATATAAGACTTCGACGAGGTAACTTAGAAGACTTTCATCCGCTTTCCAACAAAAGGAGTAAGAGTCTAACAAATACTTTCGATAGCAGCTATGTCGCTTATGATATAAATTTAAATTCCAATAATATCGATATTAATAGCAACGAAGAGCCCCAAAAAGTGGTCTGTAAAGTTTACAACGACGTGAGAAAGGGGAGCGTTGATAATTCTATATCAAGTACCGAGAGGGATTTTCAAGAAATTGATAGGGCAACTAGAGAGCTAGAAAGGGAAATAAATAAACTTAATACTGCTTTAATTGAAGATGATTTAGGTTTTGACAATGGTCGCCTATCAGTGTCTGAGATCAGGCAAAAGTTCGACAGAAATGGTGCAAATTCACCGAACCCTATTCCAAAACCAAGGAGAAGTCACTATGGTGAAACCAGTACCACCAATACAAATGGAAATATAGTAACTTAGAAGATTTTATAACATCTAAAACAATATATCTATGAATTACAGAATAAAAATAAATAGCGCACAATGAGCATTAGCAATTAGTGTCATTACATTCTTTGGTTTTCTAAATTAATTTCAATTTACACGAAATATGCCCTTTATAAAAAAGTATTGTCGTTACTTTTTTATACATTTAGGCAACATTATTGCATTTTAAAGTAATTTATAAATAAATTTATATTTTATTTTTTTAGCGTATTTGGATCTCAAATATTTATTTTACGACACTAAAAAGCAAATATTTCTCTGAATTATGAATAGATGGCAAATACCAAAAGAATTGTTACCAGACAAATCATTTATGCCAATAAATTTATATTGTTATCAAATTTATTTATTTTAAGTATTTAAAATTTTATTGAGACACTAAATATTAAATTAATATATTATTGTTTGAAAATTATTTTCCTATTTTAATATAAAAGTTAATGTAATTGTAATATATAATATAAATTGTTGTTGTATATGCCTTTTTAGGTGAAATAATAATTGTCAATTATTTTTTAGACCCTTTTCATCACTATCTGTCCTTCAAAATTTATTTTGCCATAATAGATATAGGGATAGGAGCAAATTGTGATACACTTGATACACATCACTGTATTGTGCTTATTTTAATCTTATATATTGTGTTATTCTTTAACTCATGTTATATAATTTTTTACTATTAGTATTTTTTTGTAACATACTTTACTAATAAAATAATAAGGGTTTTGAACTCCAAATTCATATTTTTTCGCATCAAATTCTCCTTTTTAAACTTCAAATTTATGTAATGCATGCATATAAAACAATATAACATAATTTAATATATGGTAATCGCATAAAACAATTTAACAATAAATTAATGTAATAGCATGTTTTAAAATATCTAAATTTAATAGCATATATTTAAATTTGAAATAGAATAAATAATTGTCTACTAACTTAAAAAAGCATAAAAAACACATTTAAGTTTAAAAATTACAAATTTAAGATTTTAAACGGCGAATTTGTTGCGTAAAATTATACATTGGGAAAACCTAAAAATGCATATAAAATAAATTATGCAGTGATATCATTTAATTACTAAAATGGAAACAATGTGTGCAATGTTCAAGTTTATTTATATTTAGATACTACTTGGGATGTTTATAATTTATATATATTTATATATGTTAAATTGTTGAAAAATAAATAATAAATATTACTTTACGATCACTGAGTATACATTTATTTAGATTTTTATTGTTTCTTATAAGATAATATTTACAAAATAAAAAAAAAACTAAAAAAATATATAAAATATGTATGGCATAAAACTTTTCTTATTTAACATGTCAAAATGATATTTTATCATTTTGACATGTTAAATAAGAAAAGTTTTATGCCATGAAAACATAAGTAAAGCTACCAATATTATTTCATGTTTTATAATAACTCCTTATTTTTTATTCACTATGTAGAACCTTATATAAAGTAAAACAACTTCATGCTTTTTCCCTCATAGCAGGGTGGACAGATGGAACCTAGTGTGACGGGAACGACATCCCATTCCTGTGGCTCTCGGGATGGCTGTGACGTGGACCTTAACACCGCACCTTGATTTCTTCGACTGACAAATTGATAATAAATGCCCCCCGAATAGAAATCAAACCCACTATCAACGCGGCACGACGACCTCCAGAACCTTATCATGATGATATTATTGCAAAATTACATAATTACTAAGTCGTGGTCTTTTATACTTTATAAATCTTGGTAAATTTGAGAGGGCAGTGGACACTAATACTTTGTAATCCTTAGGAATGTTGACTTGCTGCCTTGCCTGAAAAAAAAAACAATAAATAATAATGTGTTGATATAAATAAGCAGTAGTAGTATTCTTTGTCTACACGGCTGTATCTTACTTACAGCAGGGTAGACAGAGAGATCCTAGTGTTAACACTCTCCGTACCGAATACGCCGCAGAATTTGCGAAACATATCGTGTTAACGAGGAAATGAAAATAATGCATTTTCTTCTTGTGGGAATTGAACTCACAACCGTCATGGTTACAGTTAGACTCTCTGCCGATATGCCGTGACTGCTTTAAAAATATTTTTAAAAAAATTTAGCTTCACGCTGTATCCCGCATATAGCAGGGTAGGCAGGAGGAACTTAGTATTTAAAACACTCGTTCCTGGCGGAACTCAAAGCCGGACTTTTGTGTATTGGTACCAGACCGAAGAAACGAAAATGATATGTAGTAATAATATATTCCCCCGAAGCGGGATCGAACCCACAACCGTCGGGTTACGGCCCTGCACTACGATGACCTAAAATGGAGGAAAAAATATTATAAAAATATAAAAAAAATATTTAAAAAAAATACCTTGCTCTTTATCGCTGGTAGTAAAAGAGCCAACTTTTCAACTAAATTCACTCTTGCCGCTAACTCATCAGTTTCATCTTCCGAATACAAGTCAACTAATGTATCTATAGCTTCTGCTATCACCCACACTTCACTTTCTTTTGCCGCTTGTTCAATTATGAACTCAGTAATAACACAAACAACATTTGAAGTTGTATCATTTAAAGTGCTAAATAATAATAGTGATAGGCTTCCAATCATTCTAATAAGATTTGCACGTATTTCAGCTACTTGGCACTCCTTAATACCAGTTAATATTAACTGTAAAGAAAAATTATTTCATATTTATTTTCATGCTGTATTCTGCATATAGCAGGGTAGGCAAAGGGAAATTAGTGTTAACACATGCACCATCCAATTTTCAACGAGTGAGTGATGGTCTCATATACAAAGAATATATATGTAACTAATTAAAAAAAAGACAAAGCGCTCCAATGTCTCCAAAATTCGGCGGAAAGTGGGGAATGGAGTGCCTTAACATTAAGTTCCCTCTGCCCACCCTGCTGTGTACGGAGAGAAAGCTGTATTTTAAGTATTATTTATTAAAAAAAAATATTCCACATAATACTGACTAAGTGTTGCTAACACATTATTAAGCAAATTCTCAGGAGCCAAAAAACCTAACTATACTTATATTATCTGATGGATTTTTACAATTTCAATAATTGATTTATATTCTCTACTATAATATACTCTAAGCTGACAATAACGCTAAATACAATACCTCAATGTCAGACAGAGCCAGTTCTTGGAAAAGATTCTTTTCAGGATAGATTCCATTTATTTTCAATTTAATTTTATCTAACGCAGCTCTCATGACTGCTGTTGCAGCTTCTAAAAGGTCAAAATTCTCAGTATTCTGCTCAAATACCATTTTACCAGCTTCCACCCAAATTTTATAAACACCATCTACACCACCAAAATTGTCTAGTGGTAGTGTCAATAACAAATTGTTTAGGCAAAGCAGTGATCGAGTGTGCAGGTTTAATAATCTGAAAGTATAAGTGATAAGAAAATACAGAAAAGTAATATGTTTAACTTTTTTTAAGCCTTTTTTTGCACAGCATCCTCAAATATTAGTAGATATAAGATAATATTAATATGTATAATGTTAATAAGGGCATAATAGTTTAGTGAGACAGCATCCAATTGTAAATGCAAGGTGTGGATGGGGACCCATGGGGAAATTGAACCCACATCTACAGATGTGGGTTCAATTTCCCCATGGGTAATCAATTACTTTTATTTCACCTTTCTGGCAAAACAAAGATCAGCATGGAAATCTCCTCATCTTATATTAAAGGTACAGGGTGAAAAATATATATCAATTAATATTAAACAGTAATGTATGCAAATATTAATGACTAACTTTTTATATACTACTTTTGTCCCTTCATATTCTTTTAATGTTAAAAGCACATTTTCTGAAAGCATTTGACATCGGGCCCACACTTTTTCAAACATATCATAAGAAATGAATGCCTCTAGTATTATTGATGGTAGTATGTCTTCCGAAGGCATTGATTCCTCCTTATTTGGTTCATTCATATCTTCACTACTCATTGCTTCTGGTAGATCATCTGTCTCCTCACTTTCTGATGTTTCATGTTCTTCTGATGAACTCTCTTCACCTTTTTGTAAAATAAAAAGAAGAAACTGTTTAGCATTCCATGTGAGGGTGTTTTTACAGGATGAGGAGCTCAGAGCAGTGCTTTAAACTAGCAAACTAAGTGTAGGCTTAAGGCACACTCTTTTTGTAAGAATTATTTTTTTTGAAAATATTTAATAACATTCCACATTATGCTTTTTATCTGTATTTTTTATATACTGGGATGTGATGAACATGGATGAATCCATGTTATATATATTACCACTCATAGTAATTAACCATATTCATTTCCAACAAATTGTCCCAATGTTTTGCAGACTAATTGGAAAGTGGGAAACAATGTTGCTTAACACTATGTTCTCTCTGTCTACCCTGTTATATGCAAGACACAGCATAAAGTTTAACAAAAATACAAAAAAACTCACTTTCACATGAACATATGTTTGCTACTATTTCAAGAGCCCTTTGTTGGGCATCTAAAACTTGCAAAATAGATTTAATTTGTTTCTCTAGCTGAAGACTTTCTTTACTTTTAGGGACCTCAACTTTTTCTGATGTATCATTTGATGGAACATTGCTTGATAGTTGGTTACAAGCCAACTGATGGTCTACTGATAATATCTTAGTAAGTGTCCCAAGTATCTGATTCATGATATCCAAAGGCAATGTATCAATATTTGCATCAGTGAAATTTACAATAACTCCACTTGCAAGTACTTTTATAAGTAAAGTTGATGGATCACTACTTTCAAGACATAAAAGTCCTTGTAGCTGTTTTTCTGAAAAATTCTTTACTTTTTCAACAGCTAATTTGTTGTCTTCAACGACAACGAACAGACACTGCACAATTACTGTAACAATATCAGGTCCAAAGGTAGGTAAGTCTAAAAATCTTGGAAAGAATTCTAGAATTTTTGAATTTCCAATATATTTTACAGCCAAATCTAAAATGAAAATATTATTAAAAGTAATTGTTTGGTTGAAGAACAGAAATAAATATTTGATAAACTACAAAAGTTTTGTTACCTGAACTTTCACATAAATTAAGTAATAGATTTGCACATTGAATGAAGGTATCAATATCTTCACTGTTTGTATTAGAGCTTGAGTCTGGAATCCAAGATTCAGCATACTAAAAAAAATTATAAAAAATTGTAGACTTAATACAATATTTATCATTAATGTATGACGAAGAATAATCAACGTACCTGGTGAAAATAAGTCATTAAAGGTGTCATAACATCATGCTCCATTAAAATAACACACATATCAAACGTAGTAGAAAGATTTCTAAGAGAGCCAGCTGCAGCATTTCGGACAGGCGATGCATGGTCAATGATGAGCGGAGCAACAATTTTTATCAAGTTACGATTGATCATTTGTTGTAACGTCTCGGAATTTTCAATCAACATTGCAAACGACTGTAGACCGCAAAATTTCTCTTCTACGTTTGCAGTCTGAAAGGAAACAATGTTAATAAATAAATATTTTTTATCTTCGATCAATTAATAAATTTAATAAGGAATGGTAGCTTATTTACTTGCAGTTGATCAATTATTGTTTGAATTGCATTTTCTTTAGAATCTTCAAGAAACTCACTGTCCTCTGCGTCGTTTGATACATCGCTAGATGCTTTATTTTCTTTGCGTTTTCTTACTTTACCCATTTTTTTTAAATATTAAACAATTATAGTAACCTATAATACAAAAATCCACACCCCAGGTGTTTTATATGATCATAGATAATATCACTGACATGAGACAACTGACAATTCTTTGTGACATTTGGCTGTTAGCAGAGACCATAAGAAATATTGAATAAAAACATAAAAGTATAGAAACGGAAAAAATATAGTTATTATACTACGGTACTTAAAGTCTAAAATAGTAGGTTAATTTTTAGTTAAGGTAATCATAATTTGCATCTACTGATATTAATTTTAAATATTTTTCAATTACATTTCAAAAAATAATTTCATCATTATGTATAGTATTTTTTATTTTTTCCATAGAAAGTTGTGATATAATATACAAAAACAATTTAGTAATGTGTATGTTATTTTTTATCAAAGTTTAATGGTACGTTTGCACAGGATTCGATCCTTCACAAACGCTTATAGACCGCTTATACGCTTGTGAAGGCTTGCCAAGGTTCCACCAACAAAAGAGTCTAAACACCCCGTTTGGCGTGGCTTGTGATTACTTACGAGAACATATCGCTGATCTGGACAGCGACGGAGGTCGGCTTTTGAATAAGGAAGCTTGCGGCAACCGCTTCTAGCATGTGCTTATGAAGTAAGAGTGTTCGTTATACAGCACCGCTATCTTCAGGCTTTACTTTGCGTACTCTACGCGAATGTGATGTGCGCTGCCTCGCCTCGCCTCGCGGCCACTCCGATTTGCGTCGGTTTTTTGGACGTTAAGCGGAGAATCGAGGGAATAACCCACACTCTTGCGCTCGCTTATTTTGTTATATGCTGTAGAGTAACGGAAAGCAATATTTTACAATTATAAAAAAAAACATGGTGTATGTTGTGTATCTTAGTGTATACACAAAATGCGCCATTTTTGGATTTTTACTAAAAAAAATATACGGGAAAATAAATGTATTTTAATAAATGAATTTGTTTTATATTGTGCAATAATATACTCTTTATAAATGCTTTAATAAGTATTTTAATGTATATATAATAAATAAAGCGCGCTGCTATATGAATAATTAAACTAATATATAACGTATAGCATCAAAACAACAAATGATTTTATAAAAATAATAGTCGTCACGGGACACCTGGCAGGTATAAAACATCGTGTTCATATAAATAATATGCAATGCGGAAAATGGTGATTTTGGTTATTAAACATTTTTTTATATTTAAAATAAAAAAAAGATGTTAATTTCAAGTTGCCACAACTTTTTATTACGGCGGTGGAGAGGAGTGAATCCTGCTTATATTGGATTGGATTGCCGGGATCTAGAAAGACGCTAAAAGGAAGTCGAGGCAGTTATGGATGAGGAGCGTACTTGCACGCTTCGGAGAGCCTGCTAGAAGAGCGTAGAAAATTAGGTCCAACAAAAAAATTAAATGAGGCGGCATATTATTTAAGACTTTGTTGGGAATTTTATCGTGCCACAGGGCTTTGGTTGCACAAGCTCTCACAATCCAAACCCTGTTCACACGCTTGTGTTGATTGACGCTTGGCAAGCATCGGCAAGCTTGTAAGCGTACTTTAAGTATGGCAATGAGTTTTAATGAAACCAAAAATCTAAACATTGCCAAATTGAGTTTGAACTGTGAAAATATGAAAACAAAAAGTTATAAAACAAGCAAAAACAACATACAAGTGGAAAGGAATACATACTTTTTATGCACGAAATTAGTTAAATCTATTTTTAACTAGAAAGTTTTTATGACCACAGCAGTAAAGTTATTTTCAATAATTATCCCTCTTAAGAGATATTATATTGATAAAACGAACGGTTAAAACTTAAATAAATAATATATACAATAACATTTTATTTTATTTATACATAATAACACATCACTTACGATGGATGATTGCGAGAATAGACACGCCGTTCCACAATGATAAAAATAATAGCTGATAAAATTTTGCCAAACTTTGGGTTCTTTTAAATTTTTGCCAAACAAAAGACGAACAGTAGTACGTTCGTAGTTCCTCTGACGAGTGCAAAAGTCGTTATTCCCACATCGAGCAGAGGAGACAATAAGAATTACAATCGAAGCAAAACAATACACTAAAATTTCTCTGACATGCATTAACAACAATCACAGATAGGTAGATTAGCTTTACTTATCAGCTTATTTTTAAGAACACGCTGTCTGCTAAAGTTAAAGTCCTAAGTTGTAACCTTTCATGGACGTTAGGATAGACGACAGATAGGGTGATGGCCATCAGATTAATACAATAGTATAAATTCATCTCCAGTTAGGTGGCGTATTTCCTGTGAGGAAGTGAAGCTCACAGTCACAGGACATACGTCATGCAGCGAGACGCGCGGAACGGGTTAGGGTAGACTTTTAGATTAACTGAATAAATATATTAAAGGCCAGTTTCACCACTGGCTGATAAAGTCCCAGACAAACTAATCTACCACACAAGTTATAATTTTTGGTTTCACAGATCTCGAATAGCAATATCTAGTAGATACACATTTTACACATATATTTCTTTTTTTACATAGATACTTATTTGTAATTTAAAAATGTAACAAATCGTATGTATTATTACCTACTACTATCTTTCATTAATGATAAAAATATTTTTGAAAACATAATAAATAGTTATTTTGTATTTTATTTTATAAGATAGCAGTAATTATTAGATTACTATCTGAAACTTTGTTTGTAACCGGTGAAACCTTAAAATTATCCAAAAGAGTAGTTGCAGCAGTTTTTCATTAGAGATATCATTATGTAGCATACAGATTTGAATATGATGAAGTCATAATTAGTTGCAACTTGTAAGCTGCCTTGATGTTTTAGTTCTTTTTATTTAATCACCAATTCATAAAATATAATATACTACTCCCATACTCTTGTTTTACAATGGCGAGCGTGGAAGTAGCGACCTTATAACTTTGTATTTATACATAGGTATGTATAGTACCACCCGTCCCTTTGAATTTGCACGTTTATGTGTTTAATACAGTAAATATTTTTCAAGCTGTAATATATGTTAGCAGCGTATTTACAGTGATTTTTAGTGTGGTAATTACTTAGATTTTTTAATGTTTTATAAAGAATAAAATAACCTAAGTGTTTCTCATTCAAGTCTCATTTTATATCTAATAAAATTTGTTATTTAAATAAAAACATAACAATAAGACATACCATTTTATAAATACTAGAAGACCCGTTGCCGCATAATATGCGTTGCCATAGCAACGCGTATGTCACTTTATAAACACAAAAGTGCATAATTATTAAATGTATGTTAATGTGTGTTATAATTATTTTATTGATTTAATATAATTTTTATGCATTATATAAAAGTAATAACATTCTCTACGCCTTCTCTATATAAACTATAACTAATTTTATACTCCTCCATCCACACAATTTTTCTAAAAAAGGGTTCAAAGATGTGTTTCACGTATTCATATATGTATATGTAGATACATTTATTTAGAGCATCGATTTAGAATTTTTAAAGAATGCCTCATGACGTCACTAAAGCGCAGTGAGTGTCCCGGTCGGCGCCCAGTAGCCGCCTCTGAAGCTTTCTTCATAAATCAAAAAGGTTGTTTTTATGCCTTATCGACGCATAATCGGCGGCGGCTACCGCAATGCCGACGTATCATGTACCTCCGTCTACACCCCTATTCTACGTATATTAACAAAGTCATTAAAAAAATTGAGTTCTTTGTATACTGTTTGGCCGTGTGCTATAACTGGTATAAGTTAGGTACTGTTAAACTTTTTAATATACCTAAACATATTAGATTACGATCGAATTTAAGAGTATGAAAAAAATACATTACATTTATTCCTACAGTTTACTGCCATAATAAAAAAAATATACAACGGGTACATAAAATAAAAGCTTTTATACTAAAAGCTGCTACAATAATGGCGTGGATATAATTTACGATGTGCATTAAAAAATCATAGTCTCACTACTTTCATTAGTGGTATAAGCGCATCACGAGATGGACGTGGTGTATGCACGTTGGCGGCACGACGTGTCAGCACATATACATCCTCTAATTGCACCCCCGCGGAGTGATGGATGGACCGCGCCACTAGCCCCTACCCCCCCCCCCCCCCCCCCCCTCTGCCTCCCGTCCCGCAACCCCCACGCGGCGTAGCCCACTAGCACAAGGGTTGTTCCCAGAAATTCCATTATCGTCCGCCTCGTTTCATTTGACAATACACCGCCTGTTAACATTCGTGCGGAAGGTTTTTGGAATTCCATAACAAATGTACTTATGTTATAAAAAATATATTGTACTTAAGAACAAAAACAAATCCCAGTGTACCTGTAAAGAATTATTTAAATAGCTAGCATTAAACAATTATGAACTAATTTCTCTGGAAACAAAAATAAAAGAATAAACTTACTATTAAGTTGTAATAAGAATACTTATATGCAATTTAAATACTTTACTGGCTTAAATTCTTAATAAGAAGGGTCGAGGAAATTATATAATGTAGATAATAGGTAGATATATTTTTATACTTTCTTGTACTTTACTTTGACACAAGCAATAGATTCCATGTCTTCTTAATTATTTATTTTTATAAGTTCTATAAAAACTAAATATATTCTGTATATTTTCTACCTATATGTTACAATTAGTTTAAATTGTTCAGCATTTTTTTATGTCTTGAAAATTATCACTTTTCGTAAAAATAAAAGTTTTATTTGTTAAAAGTTAAAGAGTTCTAACAAAAAAAAATATATTTCCAAGTCCGTCCATTTCGTATTTATTCGAGTAATAGGTAGTACCTACCTACTTAATAATATCACATGTGTAGGCATCGATCACAATTTCTGAGGTAAGGCTTCACATAAACTCGGGGAAGGGTGGCATTGTAGGTATATTGATTGCACAACTCTAAAGAAATTCACCTCTTCCGTCGTAAGAATGGAAAGGAAATTAAAAAAACGTCAATATTTGGACAGAATCGATTATAACGCATGCGACCGGACGCGATTATGTTACTACGGCGCTAATAATTGAAAAGAACAGGATGAGAGTTTCGACGCAGTCGTGCTAACTCGTTTGTTCCTAGTCTTACCTTGTCAAAACAACAATACAAAAAGCAATCGTATTACTTCATTCGAATGTGATCGATTGAATCGGAAATCAGACTAGTCTGTTTTCAATGCCACTCCAATTTCGCTTTGAATGGATCCAGGCATGCTTCCGTAGCTTAATATGAATCTTTTGTTGTAGACTCGCTTTTTATCTCTCAACTCCCCTATTAACTACGCGGCTCACGAGACTCAAATTACAAAACCGAATAATAGATACGTAATATCGATGTAATACCGAACCGATATAGTACATATTAATCGAATATTTTAAAATATCCAAATGATTAAATGTAATGTATGAGCTGGCGTCGTAATTTTGTGGTATAATGGAAAAGTTAGGTAAATACAATTACTTGCTAAGGGTCTACTTCACCGTTCCCACCCCATGGCGCCGTATAGTCGGCTTATGGGGCTGGTAAGTATCCGACCAAATAAACTTTGCCGGATGTTATTCTTTTCCTTGTGTACAGTCATGGATTCCTAAGATTTTTACGGAGTAGATTAGTTCGGCAAGTTGGTATTTTTTTTTAAATAATTCAAATAAAAAAAAATACAATATTCAACTACTAAATATATTATGTAACGTACATATGGACAAAAAAGTACTTATTTATTTTCGTCCAAATTAATTATAAATGTCTCGGTATTTAGTACGAACATCATTGACGAGTGTTTTATTTGTTTACTATTAAGCATAATAATTCTTTCAAAGTTTACTTGAGGCTGTTACTTCTTCGTTTATTTACGTTACAGCAATGATTCCGGTCTTATTTACACGAGTTGATAGATAAAAAGCGATAGCGAAGCGGTGCTCTTGTCGTGTAAAAGAAAACAAAATAAATAAAGAGATCCGGCTCTTGAAGCGTTTGTGTAACAGGGGTAGCTTTGATAATGCAAACAGCGGTGACACTCAAATTAGATAGTTTACAGGTACATAACGTTATTATGTTACACACTAACTTGTTCGTATTTTGTAACAGTTTTATAGTATGTTATGAGCATTTTAGATTTAGGTGGTTAGGTTTCAGTTTAGTTAGAACTACTACTTTAAATCCAAAGGCACAAAGTGTAACTGTAACACCGGCTGGTTGTGGGTTCGATCCCCACTCGAGGAGATGAAATATTTACTTAAATTTATATTTCCATTTCTTCGCTCTGGCGTCGAGGCAAAGCGCGGCGTTGAGTTTTGCTATTCAACACGCAATGCCTCCAGAATCCGGCAGAAAGTGGGGAACGGAGTGTCTTAACACTAGGTTCCCTCTGCCTACACTGCTGTGTGCGGGATACCGCGTGAAGCTGACTATTTTAAATATGAATGGCTCATTAAAATATTATAAAAATATAGTCAACTGCACTGCGCCATAATGGACTTAGTTTATATAAATCAATTTCAATTTCCAAGCTGAGCGTTCCCCACGGCTGATCGAGCTCCCTCGCCATTTCCCCAATTTGTTTGCAGAAATTATGTGTAAAATGTATAGGCATTACGTACGTGTTCGATGAAAGTATTGACATTGATTGACGGGTTAACTAAAGAACTAATGGATATCGTTTATTGAGAATATTTATCACGTTACTTTTGTTGCTTAAACTTAGATAAATACGATAATACTTTAATTATGACGGTTTTTTATTATTATAATCCTCAATCAAAAATACTTATTATTGAAAATGTGTTGTTGTATAATATCTGCATGGTTTATGCTAATCTATTTAAATGGAACTTTTATTTATATTAAAAAAAATAATAACTCGAGCTACTTCTATACATGGGTAGATATTGTAGAGAAATGAAATTAATTTAATTATTATAATTTGCGTGTTGAGTGGCAGAACTCAACGCCGCGCTTTGACTCGACACCAGAGCAAAGAAATGGAAATATAAATTTAAGTAAATATTTCATCTCCTCGAGTGGGGATCCAACCCACAACCTGTCGGTTTTACAGTCACACTTTGTGCCGCTGGGCCACGACTGGCCTCATATATTAGATATCAATTTAATTATTTTTTACATATATTAGGGCTTTTAAGCATTTAATAATAATATGCATAAAATTAGCTAACAAATGTTAAAGAAAGTGGTGATTTTGTACCTAATCTTCTTGTAGTGCCTCATGCTGTACAAATTCAAACGTGTAATTCTATTGTCAGATCCTTTTCCAGCTCGTTAACAGTGCAAACTCTAAGTGGAAACTGCTTCTTCGATTCTGATCCCAACTATATAGTGTATATAAGAATATAAGTATGTAAAGTTAAACATCCAGAACATTGCTCGATTCTATTTTTAGATTATCACAAAATTTAAAAGTTTAATTTTCTCATGTATTGCGAAATAAAGTGATTTTTTCTTTTAAATTTACACTGTATCCGCCAGCACACAACATGAGCCTACCCTGAAGTGGGAACCTGAGAACCTAGTGTTCCACACAATAATGTTACACTTCCGTTTCCCACTTTCCACCAAATTCTGGAGGCTACGTTTTGCCCATAAATTCAGAAGAAGAAATAAAAATATTAAATATTTCATTTCTTCGAGTGGGATCGAACCCCACAACTTGTAACGCTTACGTACGGTATGTACCTACCGCAGTGGCGTGCCACTGCGCTACGATTGACCTAAAGTGAGATGTTCAGCATAGTAATATATATTTAGCGTTTTTTTAGTATTTCACGGAGTAAACGCGATGGTAGTGGGTTCGATCCTCACTCAGGGAAATGTATATATTTATTTACTTAAATGAGTTTCACCACTAAACACAAAATGGCCGGAAAATGGGGACCCGAGTATCTTAATACTAGATTAGATCCTCTCAGATTAAATTAGATCATACCGTGCTATACGCAATTAGCGGAAAACTGTTTTTATTTAACATATACTATGACTGTAATGGATCTTTTACAATTTTTCTCGAAAAATTCATATTACAATTTAAACTTTGAACATTGATTATTAAATAATTAAGTCGGTCTAAGGTGTTAAAGAGAAGTTAGATTTACTAACCCACAACAAATTTGGTAACCTGTTTGCAATGCACATATATATATGCATTTAAATTGCACGTTCCCAGAATGTCGGAAATAGCGCTTCCGAGTAACACTTAAATCCGATGTCTTGTACAGACATCATCTCGTGGTGTTTTATTTTCTTTTTATTTATAGCTTCAAAGAAATTTAATATTTTTTTATCTAAAATTTAAATCACAAAATATGTTTGAAAATAGTTTGTAATTATATCTACATTTATAATTATACTAGGCGTATTAAAGATATAGATTTGCAAACCGGCTTTTTGTCCTGTCAATTTTTTTTTTATAACATTTAATTAAATTATCTTTTAATTAAAAATATATATTTTTTAAACACATCTAGTACTTTTTACCTTATAATTCTGAACAAGATTGAACTTTTGCCAAACCATACATTTTATTTAGTCATTCAGTATCTTTTTTAGTAGAATAGCCTCCGCAGGTGTGCGTGGTAACTGGAGAGCGGATCTACGTCTTCGGAGCGGACCTTTGCGGCGTCGTCGACGACGTGCGCGGCGGTCGCGGCCAGATCAAAGCGCGACGCCGCGAGGGTCGACGCACGCGGCTCTCGATTCTCGATCGTCCCGCTCCCCCCACCTCCCCACACCTCCCCACATCCACACAACAATATCTACGGTGACTACGGTCGATTCGTTCCCTCGCCACGGCCCGATCGGCGTCGGCGCGCGCAAAATACTCTCAAAGAAAACCCACCATCATTGGACCGGTTATTGTTTACAAACGACCAGCGCATAATGGCCGTAAATTACTCGGACGAAATATCCTAGCATCATTCTTCGAAATGTATTCCTTCCGCATAATTTGACAGCGAACTAAGCCGCTTAAAATAAATGGGTAAATGGGTACCTACAGTGCGGGAAACGGCTGTTGGTATGGATTTTGATTTTAATCCTCCAATCTTTAACGGTTAATACTTTTATAAAGTAGATTACCAGAACGTTGTCGTGGGCTTAAAAGTTTTTAAACTGTCTACAACATAAATATGGTGATTCATTATGAAATCTCTGCATTGTTAAAAATAGTTTTAGATTAAGATTATAGTATTTTGTTGTATGGTTGTAGTATATTTGGATTGTGTAGATTATATAGAAAATACGGTATTAAAAATAAAAAATGTTTGTCGTATATCTATACGTAAAATTAAAATATCATACGTACATAATTACTAAGAAGTAAAATAGTTAAAGCTGGTTTTCATTGTTTCTTTTGATATTATTATAGAATTATTTTTATTACTTTATTATATTATCTATGCAAACAGGCGCCGTAGTGACAAATGCTAGCCTTTTTTTTTGACAAATGCTAGCCTGGCCCAACGCTATATTAGTTATTGTTATTATTTGTAAATTACAATTGTAATTTCACTTTAAGAAAAAGCTATGTTTAAGTTCCCCCGATCTGGTTCTACTCCACAAAGCGTTGAAAATGTTTGTAGAAAAAAAGGGTAAGTAAAGATTATTTATATATATAATGTTTATTTGGATTGATCGATTCAAAAGATAAATCATATAATATGCAGATAAGCAAGGAATTAATAAGTTTTTACAGAATACAGACATTCAATAAATAACACAATAAATAATAGATTTGAATAATTACATTATTTCATTGGGCATGATTTTTTAAATTAGATTGGCATATAATTGGTAAAAACAAAAATCAACGCTGTATCCCGCACACAACAGGGTAGGCAGAGGGAGTGCTAAGTCTAGTGTTAAGACACTCCGTTCCCCACTATTATTAAAGTATACATATATAAAATATATATGATTTAAAATTAAAACTGGTGTATTTCTCACATAGAATAGGTTAACATAGAAATTAGAAGGCTAGTAGCTAGCGGCTAAAGACTCGAAACAGTGGATTAAATTAATTAGCAGGCAGAGGCTGGCGGGCGCGCCACTCACTGTCTTTACAACATAATTTGCACTTCACGCGGCAACATCAAAGGCGCGGGCCGTTCGATGGCGGCGCCTTTGATCACGGCGAGCCTTTGAGAGCCGCCGCCTCTGCAGGGCATGCCTCCAAATAGTCAATTTTGGACGCTGTTTTTTTGTTCTCGCCCTAGTATACGAGACTTTTAGCATTATTTAATACTAGCGGCCCGCCCACGGCTTCGCCCGCTTAAAATACATGATTACTGATTTAAGCAGAATTGATTGACAACTATAATAAAATAAAATAAATAAATAAATCAGCTTCACGCTGTATCCCGCACATAGCAGGGTAGGCAGAGGGAACCTAGTGTTAAGGCACTCCGTTCCCCACTTTCTGCCGAATTCTGGAGGCATTGCTTGTTGAGTGGCAGAACTCAACGCCGCGCTTAACCTCGCCACCAGAACGAAGAAATGGAAATATAAATTTAAGTTAATATTTCATCTCCTCGAGTGGGGATCGAACCCACAACCAGTTGGTTTTACAGTCACACTTCTTGCCGCTGCGCCACGACTGGCATTGTTTACTTTATTGTATAAAATATTGTATAATAGTGCTTCAAAAATATATATTTTTATCAACAGTCATATAATCAAGACGCGATTTTTATATAACATTCGCTGGCAAGCTAATGCCTTGAGTTCATTCAAATGACGATAACTTTTTTTTTAATGAACCGATTTTGATGAACCAAACTTTAGAACCTAAATTGAGTTAAAACAAAGCAATTGGTGAAATTTTCAAGTAAATCGGTTCAGTAGTTTCAGAGAAAAATGCGGACAACAATATGTCGACAGACAGACAGACAGACAGACAGACAGACAGACAGACAGACAAGAAATTCAAAAAAAATCTTTTTGCTTTCTATTAGTCTTTTTAAGTGTCCCTCTATCCATTTCAGTCAAAATTACTAAATGTACAGACAAAATATTTTTACTGTCTTATTATATAAGAGATTATAAGCATATATTACTCTTCGTGGCGCAGAGCCACAAGCGTGTGTTTGTGAAATACGACAGGTTGTGGGTTCGATTCCCACTTGAGGAAGTGAAATATTTAATATATTTATATTTCTTCTCTATGGTGTCGAGGCAAAGCGCAACGTTAAGTTCTGCTACTCAACACGCTATTCCTCCAAAATTCAGCTGTAAAAGGGAAACGGAGTGCCTAGGTTTCCTCTGTCTACCTTAAAAGAGTAATATACTTTAAAAAAATATATTATATACAACATATAGCCAGCGATATTAGAACCCTATACCTATAGCATCGAACCTGACACGACTCAACTACTTAAAATTAGTTAAATGAGTAAAGTAAGTAACTAGCTCTAACTTTTTAAGGACACAATAGACCAGCTATTCACGTTATAATTTCGCCATCAACATACATTCCAATTCCTAATGCTAATAAGTTTTTTTTATCATATTATGAATATTTTAGACCTTACATCTGCAGCTACTACAACTAAGTTGAAATAAACAAATTCTGATACATAAAATGTATATATAATGAACAGCTGTTCTCTCAATATAGGAAAACCACATAGTTAAGTTTTTAAATTTCGAAGAATTCGTATAGTATCTAGTCATCATCTTATAAATATTCAAGTATACTATTAATTAGCCTTTAAAATATAAAAGAAAAGACAAAAAATCACAAAAGAATTTCCATTTTTCATTTACAAATAATAGCTTAAAAATTCCAGTCTGCAACTTAAACAACATAAGACCTTTAGTTAATAACAATCCTTTTTCGGCAAGTTTAATTACTACGTAGTATGTTTAAATTTGAAAAGTCTATACTATACTATACTATAGGCTGATATATAAAGAAGACATAAAGAGAAACAAGTTTTCGATACATCTGTGGTTGCCTCTGTTAATGCGCAAAGTCGAAAGTCAAAAATTGCAGTAAGCGATGTTAGCAGGTCTCGGCCGCGGTAGCCGACAAAGGGATAATATATAGAGGTAATTAATTTGATGGCGCGTTGCACGCCAGTCGGCTGCGATGCTATCTGCCTTCCGACTCGCTTGGCCGGCAGCGGGCTGGCCGAGTGGCCGCTCCGATTTTGTACCTTAGGGCTATCTTTAAACTACGCTCCTGTAAACAAAACTAAACTAAGTTCCTGTATCATATATAGATAGGTACTGTTGTTAACGTGTATATTTTATGTAAACATGTTATTTAATACGAAAAGATAATTCATTAATTGCATTAAGTCATTTAAGAAAAATTAATATTTTTCTTAATAAAATTATTAATAAAATGAGAGTAGATAAATATAAAAATTTATAATTTAATTTACAGTAATAAAGCAAAATAAAACCTTTGTTCATGGAGCTGTAGCCGAGACAATGTGGCGTAGGCGGCTCCATCTAATAGCGGCAAGATCAAAGAGTCCAAGATAAGTATCACCGACGGTACAGGCCAAGGATCGAAACCCCTATTTTTGGATAAATTTTAACAGTTTTGTTTTTATCTTGCTTTTATTTTGTATGTGATATGATAAAATAAAATCTAGTGAATTATACACTCAAGTACAACTGCGCGCCATATCTTATTTCTTTATTCATATTGAAGAATAAATATATATAATAAACTGTACATGTTGATATTAAAGTCATTGATATATATAAACAATCATACCTGATACTGTAAATTTTTCGGTACCAAGAGCACAGAGACTAAACCAGCAAACAAACCATATACCTAATATTCATAAATTTTGTACAAGGAGGTTCGTTCTTCAAAAAAATCCTTACAAAAGCCTTAATCATTTAGAATAAGATCCTAAGTGGGCTCCTATGATAATTACGTATGAGACTCAGAAGAAAGCCAAGAGCTGATCGACATGATCTTTAGTCATCTTGATCGAAAAAATTCTTTAAAGAAGACGAAGCTCAATCATAGACTACTTGTGGAACTTACATTTCCATAGAAAAAAAATGACCACAAAATATTTAAATACTTATATATAAAACATCTCAGCCTATCTAAACTTCATATGATTCATTTATAACGTAACGTAAATCGAAGGCAGCGTTAGCAAAATCATCAATATGATAAGTTAGCGGTAGAAGCTTCCTAACGTGTAAATATCATGTTTTTAAGTAAAAAATCATATAAAAATTTCAATTAAATTACCTCCAGAAAATTGCTTTAATTTTCAAATTTTTTTGACGAGCACAGATCTTGAAGTCGAGATGTACCTATCACTGTTCATAAAAATGGCGCGTGACTTGGAACTGGTCTTGGTCTAGACAGGCGGCTTCTTTGATATTGTTTGTATCGGCAACGATAGGAGTAGCCGGTGATATAGTTTATGCGGAGTGCCGACAAAAGTGCCGCGGTAGCAGAGAACTATTGATATCATACTTTGTAGCTCTTTGATCTACCGGCAATTTGCACCCCTGTGAGACTTTTTTCTGTATAAAATATAAATGCATCTTTTTTGTAAATCTTAGAAATATTCAGTTTTAGTTATTATATTACTTATTACTAGAAGGTAAAAAAAATAAAGTTTTTAATTTAACTTTAACTTAACAAGGCTTTTATATGTATTTTTATTTACACCCCTGTAAATGAGATAGCTTTCTGTTAATCTACGTGCGCGCTTTGTGTTAGTAGAAATTCCCGTGACCGGATATTAACTGACAACCTTAGTCAGGCGCGTCCAAATTGAATCATAATGGAAACATATTGTATAGAACTTTCAATATGGCTTAATGTTAGCAGCCAAATCATCTTCTAATTTCTTAATACCTACATATATAAATACTGGGGATTTTGTTTTAATCCACGCTTTACTCCTAGCTAGGTAGCCATAGAGAACAATACACCAAATGCCACGGACGAAATATTTTGAGATAAATTATTAAATAGTATAGGCGTATGTAAATACCTGAATATTTTTAATATGTACTTATTACTTAATAATATATTTAAATTTATGCTTATTATATATTTATTACTCGTAATTACGCTATATTATTAGATTTTTAAGCCAATGATCATCAAAATTATATTTTATATACTGACAGTGAACTCTTAAATTGTTTATTATCTTTATTTTGATTGACTTCAAATTGTGTAGGTATGTAGTAGCTTATAATAGTTACGTACATATATACAATCGGATATGTACCTATAGGTACTCTATATGTATATATATCTCGTATATGTATTTTGATTAAATAGGGAAAAAAACATTAGCCACAGATGCTTAAAAAATGTAGTCAATACATAAATAATAAAGCAGCAATAATAGATTTATTTTATTTAAATGCAACGAAAATATAATTAAAAAGTTATTGAACTTATATATTAAAGTGAAATACGTAGAAATAAAAATGTATAAAAACTTATATGCACAGTAAATTTCAACATAGCGCTTTAATTAAATCTGTATTTCGTTATATAATAGTAATAATCACACCTCGAGGCTATTACGGCGGAATCACTTTTTGAGATCGTCCGACATTGGAGAGAACTGGTTTTAATGTAAAAAGGCGTTCACGCCGCCAGGTGAGAGGGGAAAAGGAGGTACAATAATCGTATGTTATTACTTCTTTGAAGTTCCGACGATACCGCGCTTGCCATAGATTAAATGATAATTACCAAGACACTACGCTTTTATAGCTTTTCAAATATTTCTTGTATCTCAATATCTACTTCTACAACCATCGACGTTGATTTTTCTATTTTAAAAAATCTGCGAATACTTGTTTAAAAAGATTATTTGCATTTTCTAAAAAGATTATTTATCTTCTAAAAAATAATATTTATATTTTAATTAAGTTATTAAGCTTCTTAGGCGATATTATTCTATTATAAGAGAATGTTTTTTTTTCATATGAATAGAATAAATAATGAAGAAAAACATAGCGATTTTGTTTACGAGCTTAAGTTTAATTATGAAAGGTTTCTATTTACCGATTTAATGTCTAGTAGTGGCTCAGGGACACAAGCTATTGTGGGTTTGATTTACTCTCGAAGAAATGAAATATTTAATATTTTCATTTCCTCGCTCTGGCACGGGGCAAATCGCGGCGTTGAGTTTGGTCACGCCACGCCATGCCTCGAGACTTCGGCAGAAAGTGAGGAACGGAAGTATCTTAATGAATGCTCTGTGCGCTCTGTGCGGAAACAGCGTAAAACCAAAAAAATCGTCTTTCACACCTCTATTTAAAGTGGTTACTTGAACACAATAAATAAAGTAGTTATAAGGTAAGCAAAATTTTTAATATAGTGTTCAAAACAAAAAGGTAATAGTATGAAATGACCTGGAATGTTGATAGTGGCGTTTTATTTCTGCTATTCAGTTAACTGGCGAGCCGCCAGCTGCGGTCGCTCCACTTCGTCTGCGTGGGCAATGCCCACTCGCGGACACATTTAAATCAAAATTTCTTTAATTCACTTAATAAAAACAATTTTGTTTGATAATAAAAAAAATCTTTTATTTAAACAAAAAAAAATACTTAGCTGTAAGATAAATTGACTTTTTAATACTTATTTGATAATAGTGCAGAAAACTGTTTAATTAAATCAAGTAAGGTAACAATATCTTTGAAAATGAAACGTTTAGTTAGAAATAACTCACCTATTACTAATGCCAATCGAAGGTGGCAGTCCTTCGGGGAAGGTCCACATGAAATGAACCTGATGAAACGGCAATAATAATAGCAACTCCGATTACTAGACGTCACGCTTAAACATTTAATAGAGAATTGAGGGTACTCCGACGTTTATCGATTATCGTCGTCTATAATACATCTATATCGTTCGCGACTGTGTTGCTTTAACTCCAAATGCCACCCAAGTTAAATTTGTTCCCAGCGCAACACGCATTGACGCATTTATCTTTAGCATTTACTTAAAAAAGATTAGAACATTATTTATTATATTGTTTTATTCTAATTGTTGTCCAGGTAGTATTATACAATTACAGCATATTTTATTGAAAAAAATATTTTTTAAGAGAAGACCAAATGGCAGTAGGGCAAGCTTTTGATACTTTTATTAAGAATACTAAAAACAATGTTTATAGAAAGCCATTTTTGGAATACAAGCGGTCGCAGATAAATCGTAGACAATAAACCTAACACGAAGAGATCGTAAAATTCTAATTCGAAGCCCATCTTAATGTAACCCGCCGACGCGGCGTGCGGCTGTGTCCAACCTGAACTCTGGATCCATAGCTCTATTTTTACCTACATTTAAACGTTCATAAAATATCACACTACGTAAAGTTAATAAAGCTTAGTGGTAAGGTATTTGTATATATAATAGAATAACAGTTATATACATAACTGTGTTGTAACGTAACTATTCGTAATATATGTAAATAATAATAACGTTGTTTTCCAAGTGTACTTTCAACTTTGAACTTACTGTGTATCCTTGTCAAGATAATCTACCTACATAGGCAAAGAGGCGTATCACGTATTTTATTTATTTTAGATGGTATTTAATTTTGACGAAGTTAAGATGTACTTTGTGGGGTCAATTTCCTGGCTAGGGATTTTTTATATGAATTAAAATATTTCCATCTCGCAAGTCTAGTTGAAAAAAGAACACGATGCATTTTACTTTATTTAAAATAAAAAGTTTTTAAAATGCCGGAGTCTTAAGGTTTTTTCTGCACACAGGCTGTATATAGACAGGTTATGCTTGAATATGAGAAGAATACGAAAATGGATAAATCAAGTAATGAACTATTATAAGATAACAAAACACTATAAACTTGTACTCTACTCATAAGAAACCACAGTCTGCATTCATCATTAACTTTTACAACATTGCAATCATTAAAAATAAATCTTTAGAAAAAAGTCCATCTCAATATAAAATTTTAAGTGAAAAGTGAGTGCACATATTTCTAATTGATTACATATATATTTCTGTATCAGCTTAAATACGCTTGTTTGTTGTAAATATTAGTAAAATACTTAAATTTGTTACGTTTATTTAGTAAATGTGTTTTTCTTTCAAGCGCAAATATACCAATGGCTACCTGAATGTGTGCGGTAGTTCGTTTTATGTTTGCCTCTAATATATATAGAATATTTGTAGATTGTATTAAAATTATTCATAAATTGTATTAAATTATTTTGTAATATACATACATGTAACACAGTAAGGATTTAACTGGGAAGCTTTATTGTGGAATGTAAATTTTTATCTTTATTATAAAGCGGAAAGCTAAGTCTCTAAGCTTCAGTTGAGTAACTAGGTATCTATCTACGTACAATTATCTTTTTTTGTAATCGGTGATTTAAGGTCGTCGACCGCTCGGAGGCTGCCAACATAGCGGACCCGTAGTATGCGCGTGCACCTACCTATCTTCGCCCTAAACAGTAAACAATTTTACTACTTTCTATGGCCTAGAAAATATTTTTTTACAATTATCATGTTGATCGAATGCCCTTCTCGGTATTATGTATAAATTAATTGTATATCTTAATTAAAATTCTTCTTAAATGTTAGACATTATTTCTTGCATTAAATAGTATCGGAGACACCAATTTAAATGTGTGTAATAAATAGTAGATAAAGTAATAAATTTAGAGAAAATTTTAAATACTTAATGATAAACAATATTCTTAATAGAGTACCACTGATACTTGTGTAATGTTGTTAAGTAGTGAAAGTGTCAACTCTATATTGAAATCATATTATACCAGAATTAATTAAGGCACTATTTGTAGTTTTTTTATATTTTCAGTTCGTTATAATATGATTGTAAGCAAAGAAAATTATTTATACTAAAGTTGATATCAATATTTTATATAAATTATAAAATTTATTACGGCGTTGAGTTCCGCCACTCAACACGCAATGTCTCCAGAATTCGGCGGAAAGTGGGGAATGGGGTGTCTTAATACTAAATGCCCTTTTCCTACCCTGCTGAGTGTGAAGCTGATTTATTTTATTTATAATTTTTTTTACAATATTGCAGGAAACGCAATCAAAGTTTGTAAATAAACTATTCGCATACATTGTTTGACATATTTAAGGCAAAAAGTGCAATTACGTCATTGTTGCGCCAACACAGAGATATGCAGCTTAAAATATGCATAGTAAATACTACCCAATATAATTTGAATATACGTGTCATACAATAAGTAGTATTGTCAATCAAATTCTATGATTACTGTCATTAACTTATTATAATTATTAAAAACAATTTATTTTTTAAACAAACAGTCAATTTATGGAATCCAGTTTATGAATTAAGTAAATGTATTAATAATATATTGCAATCTTTTTAGAGAGACAAATAGAAACAGATACTACTGTCCTGAATTCGTTGAAAAAACTTCATATGCATTATTTCCTAATTAAAAGTATAAAAAACATAGTAGTAGAGACATAGACAACGACGATCAGGAATTCACAATAATTGTACAGTATAGACACTCATACCTACTTATATTTTGGCGTAAACATTTTAATTGTAGAGTTTCCATATTTTAAATTATGGATGAACATTATACACCTATATGCTCCACAAATATTTTGATTTATTTACATTCCAGTCCAGTCGGATCAGAGGCAGTAAATGTGAATGTTAACGCGACAGGGTGTGGGTTCGATTTTCATCCGAGAAAATGAAATACTTAATACTTTCATTTCTTCGCTCTGGTATCGAGGCAAAAGCGCAGCGTTGATTTCCGCCATTTAACTCGCAATGCCCCCATATATCGACGAAAAATGGGTACCGGAATGTCTTAATTCTAGGTTCCCTTTGCTTACTCTGCTGTGTGCGTGATACAGAAAATACATGTGCCTATTTATGTTTTGGAATTTAGGTCTTACTGCATGAGCCAGTATATAAATTTTGTTACGCGTGTTTATTAATTTTGTGTAATTAAAAAAATATATCCTTTTGTTCTTATTACATAAAAGATAGTGGACGATTGTGTCGGAAATGTGCAGATTTCAAAAAACACTACAGCTTCACTATAAGTTTAAATCATTATTTTAAAAGCTCTCATAAAACAAAATATTACCAATGTATTTTAGTTTTACAATAATGGACAACCCTAAAAAAATGCTACCGCACCGCGCCCACCGCTCTACCCGCACTTGCCCCTTCTCCCTTCTTCCATCCATCAGTCAGTCACTCAACGGTACGTAGAGGGGACGGTCGTACGCTCACTCGCTCCGTCCGATACTCACGCGGACAACTGGGTCACGGGGCTCGTACGCGTTTGCGTTGCAAAAGAAAACATATTTGTTTAGTGTTGTGGATGATCACGGTGATAGTGGTTTGCTGTTGTTTAAGAAACAAGAAACTAGCGGCGCTTTTGAAGTGTACGTGATGCGTGCGTGAGCGCAGCGCATGACGTGCTACGAAACGTTGAGAGCTTCGGCACCCGCCGCGGACGCCCCCATGGCGCACCACTTCGTCAAGTGGTGGCGCAACAAGTTTAGAAATGGCTACAAGAAATTCAGCAGTAAGTACTGATTTAATCTTATACTTTGAATTACTTAACGAGCTGATGACATAAAATGCCAACTCGCTGTCGGCGTACACTTTGAAGTTGGCGAATTATAATGTAAGATTTTTGTTATTATGAACATGAATAATTAATGGCTTCTGTAGACTGATAAAGAAAGCTAAATTTCTGAGTACATAAATAAATTAGAATAGTAAACAATATGTGACCTCACATTGAGTTTGTTTTGATTCGTTGGTAGGTATGCTAAACAAATACCGCTGATTCTTTAGAGGTTCGTGTTGTGTCCCATAAAAAAAATAATTAAACATATTATTTCTTTTATATTTGAATACCTACGTATAAATTTAAACTAAACGTATATTTTTTTGTCATTGAACGTAAGAATATAATTTATATACGTTCCTTGTTTAATAAAACGAAGACGAAAGGAGAATTCAAGGGCATCAAAATACTTATATAAAAATAACCTACAATAGTTCTTTATGACTTATAAATTCGTCAGTTAATAAGATATTTACGTTTGAATAAAATAATGGATTAGTACCAAATTCAAAATAAATTACAAGAAATAATATTATTTACTTTTAGTTAAGAAGTTTTATTTACCTCTTTCAAGAATAATATTTTCTAAGCTTACAGCTTACTTAGAAGTAATGACTACAATATTTGTTACAAAATACCTGTTTTATTAATTAGGCCAATAAAGATATAAAATATTTTATTCAAAATTTAAATTAAACATAAGACCACTGAAGATAATATAAGCAAGTTAGTGAAGCGAAAGTAAATTTTTATGTGGCGATTAATAGATAATAGTTGTAAAAATCAACTTCAGGCTTATGTTTGTACTAATGTTTGTATAATAGATCCAACTTTAAAGAAAAAAAATAATTTCATTGTGAATATCAAAATTAAAATAGCCTATAAAAAATCTACTACACAAAAACATGCGTAAACAAAATAAAACTCGTAAGCTTGTCTCGTTTAATGCTTGTAATTAGCCTATATTTAAATTACATGTAGTTCAAAAAAGATTTCCGCTATGAAGACGTCCACCCATTCGATACTACTTCAAAGTATACCGGGATCCCTTTGATCTTGTTCTATTTTGTTACGAAATATACGTAAGTCGAACGAACACTTCAATTAGAAAATACGAACATTTTTGTTCCCGACCGTAGCGTACGTCAATCGTAGAAGCAAGTTTGTTAATATAATTTTAAATGCAAACCGAGACCGCGCTCATTTGATTAACTTCAAAGGGAGAAGTTGAAAGCACTCGCCGAACCGGAGACAATGATACCTTTTATTTGACATCAAAGAATACCCGCCTCGGGCTTCGGGCTTTAAGCTTCTTTCGAGTGAATAGTGCATAGCCCGCTACAATTTATAGTAAGCGGCGGGCACAAAGGACTTTTTTTGGAAGATGTTGATTCTCTGTCGCATAATTTTACGTGCCCCTCTTGTCTTGTGCAGCTCGTATTGTTTTATGTTAGTGGAACAGTGATTTTGAACTTTAGTTCAACTATTTTTGAACCTACCTGGTTTTGTTATATTAAATTCTCAAAAATATATATATTTGAAGGATTTGTATTGCTAGTATCGCGTTGAGTTCTGCCACTCAACACGCAATGACTACAGAATTCGGCAGAAAGTGCGGAACGGAGTGTCTTAACACTAGGTTCCCTCTGCCTATCCTGTTGTGTGCGGGATACAGCGTGAAGCTGATTTAATTAATTTTTTGATTTATTTGTATAGCTTTATTTGTACACTAATACTTAATTTATATTTAGTGAAATAGTTAGTTGTTCAATATATCAACACTGCAATTCTCATTTCTAAATATTAGTATTGATAGGTCGATGTTTGTCGATCATCAAGCAATAACGTGTTAGGCAGTAATGAAGGCAATAATATGGTGGACGCGTATCCTACTCACATACTATGTGCTCATTTCTAATTGTCATTTATCTTCGACTATATTATATGCATTGATGGACTATGTAAGTAACTTCGGAACGTACACGTTCTAATAAAAAGTATTAAAAATTAACAACATTAGTCTAAAATGGTTGAATGGAAAATGTCTTAACACTAGGTTCCCTCTGAATATCCTGCTGTGAGCGGGATACAGCGTGAAGCTGATAAAAAAACATTAAACTTAATTAACGAATCGGTAAAATAGATCAAAATTCACGAACGACCTTCCGGTTTTCTACTACGTTAGATATCTGTGCCAATAAATGTCACTTCTAAAGCTTTTACGATTTTGTTTTTATTACAATTTACTTCTATATTTAATAATATCACTATATATTTTAATTTGTTATTTAAATAAAATGCTTATTATAAATTTGTATAATTTACAAAAGAAATTAATAAACACATTTTTATATATATATATATATATATATATTGCGATGTACAAATAGTCAAGCACGATGAAATAACTCGTGAACTTCTGTAAGGAATCTATGAGATGAATTCTCAGAACAACTTTTGAAGAAAAATAAAATTACCGGCAGATGTGGACTGGCGAAGGCAGAGCTTTAAAGCATTAGGCCATACCGATCTCTCGGGCCTTCCGAGAAATAACTACGCCCGCCCTGCGAGCCGCCGTCTTTACTGCACCCGCCCGGTCCCGCTCGCTTTATACTAAAATCTTTTGAATTTCGCCGATCGTATACCCCGCTATTGTAACACTATTCATTTTACAAGTTTTAATATCTTTTACCAACAAGGGGTCTCGATAAGGTATTTCTAAAATAAAATAGGAAAAAAAATTACAAGAGCTATTGGTTAAAGTATTGCTATATTTAGTTTATTTAGCTCATTATAATTATTATGTATACGTATAATAAAACTGTAACTTAGCGCTGTGTGTACATGAAAGAAATATGTGAAAATCTATAATATTAAATAGGGCATTTATTAATATAACAGAACTAAAAACAACGATAAAAAAAATTTCGTCTCTGCATTTGTTTACGTTAATCGCAGAACCGATGTAAATGTAGTTTTCAATATTATATTTCGGCAAACTGCTCTTACATTTAGTGTTTGTTTCATTTTAAACAATTTATACATAACAAAATTTTGTCAATATAAAGAATAGCATGCGACAATATTGCTACAAAATAATGGTTTTATATAATTGACTGAAAGTTTACTTTTCAATCTATAGACAATAGAAATTGTCTTTAAAATGATACCGTCACTTACTATATTACGAAAGTAATGCAGATGACAAAATAAATAATTGAGTAACGTATACTAGTGTAGTACAAGCGGGTGAAGTCACGAGTTTAGTACTAAAGAAAGAAATATTAGATCTATTAAACAATTAAACCTAATGTTATTTTAAGTTATCAAAATAAATCTAATATGCTTATGTTAATTTGAATACTGATCGTACTGATTATTTAAATAATATCAAATATGACAAAATTAAACAATACAATACATCAGGAAAATTTTAATAAACATTTAAGATTTTAAAAATATACACAAATTTTAAAAAAAATTAAAGGAGGATTTCTTTATTAATATTTTTTCATAGTAATAATAATGTTAGTTAAATTACATTGCAGAAACTTATTTTAATCCCTCTATAAATTAAGATCAAGAAGTAAATATTCCAAAACGAAAACACTTGTACTATGACCGCAAAGAGTGATGTATTCGTAAACAAAACATTGAATTATGATATATTTTCGTATATTTATATTTATCTGAAGGCTTGAAGTCTTATAATTCCTGGACAGGCTTGAAGTCTTATAATTCCAGTTATGCCTATATAAGTAAATCAAGTTTAATATATATATTAATTCATAATAACTTTTACAGTTGGCACAGAGAGTGAAAGGACTGACACTGAGGAACTGGTTGGTCGTGCCGCATCGCAATGCTCAGCACCGCCCGACCTCTTGCCCAGTGAAGCGAGAGCTTTGTTACAACCAACGCCACCACCAGTTCCAGCCAGGAATTCTGAACATGTCTATAAAAAGATGACTTCCTCTGAAAAGCTCACAGAAAAAGTTGAGGACAAACAGCCTAGAATGAGATTTGAGGTTTGTACTTTTTTTCTGGAAAACTTAAAAAATTTGGAGCCGACGTGATCTAGTAGGACAGCGTCTACTATAAACGCGACGGTTGTGGGTTAAATTCCCGCTCGGAGAAAATGAATTATTTTTATAAAACAAAGCTTGGTGTTGAGATATGCCTCTCAACACGCCTCGAAATCTAAATAGCGCCATAGTCTCGTAAATGCGGGAAAAACTATGTGTAAATATTTAAAAAAAGATTTATTTACGTTGTATTTTTTATTTTTGTTATCAATACACGTAATTTTAGTAATAATTTTGTTTAGTTTATTTGTACATTTGATATGTAATAACAACGTGGCGTGGGTAAATATAATAAATGAATGTAGGTATGTAGTGTTTATCATTCATAAGTTAACTACGCTATCGTAGCAAGCAATTTATTGAATAATGAGATGATTCATCTATTTGTGTCATATCAGTCTCCGGGCAGGCGGCTCGCTTTGTTTTACAATATCTCACTGATCGTAAAGGCGCGACTAGTTTCCTTTTAGAGTTTAAGATAAGAATGCCTGTCCTTAGCGTCGAACACGCGCCGTTGGTCGGCGCCGCTAGTTATCTATCTTCGTTAACAGAATACCATACCACAAAATCACGTTTCTAATTTACTATGTTGCTTACTTTAAACTTTTAAATTAACTATTTGTTTTATATTACAGGAATTAACGTGTGATGTTGAATTAAAACATCCGGAATCGTCTAAGCAACAACCGTTGCAGTTTTCATTTACCCTCTATGACCTCGACGGTCATGGTCGAATGACGAAAGATGTAAGTGTTTACAAAGATAGTTATTTATAGAAAACAATTTTTCAATTATATAGCAGTTATTCAATTGTATATTGTTGTTGACAGGACATAGCGGGCATAGTATCGACTATATATGAGTCGATAGGAAAGTCGGTCACAGTTCCGCATTATGGATCTAAAACTATCCAAGTGCGTTTAACGGTTGTTCCGGAAGACCGGCCAACGCGTAATCATAGAGAGAGGCGGAGACGTCGCAGAAGGGAACAAGAACAGCCAAGTGGTGCCACGATACCGGCTGATAACAATTGCGTAGATAATAGTGAGGATGAACAGCATGATAGATTGTCAAACGATGATGACGCGTCTTCGAAATCATCTTGTTCAGAAAGACAACCCCCACTAAGGCCTGCGCCGGTCCTACGTCAGAGACAGCGCCATGCACGGAGAGAACATAGAGAAAGAAAGCATGTGAAGAAACGATCCGGCAGCTTACAACGTCGAGAATTGCTGGAAATAATACAGGCAAATATGGAGAAAAATCATTTGAGTTTTCAAACGAAACGGTTAGTATTTTTTTATTATTATTAATTTGTTAATATTTTTTTATTATTAGGGTAGTAATTTTTTTATTATTAATTTTGTAATGCGTATATTACGTTATATATGTTAATTACATATTTAATGATAGCCGTTTCATAATTTCAGAAAGCCCTGCGATCCTGTTGCCAATGAAGAGGAAATAACAAGCAAATATCAAAAACTTAGGAATAGATCTTACACGGTAACCGACAAAACTGCATTCCAAAAGTCCAAACCAGAGCCGTCTAACAATGGTTACTTGGACCTGGCGTGCGGAGGCGACTCCAATTTGTGCAGATACGACCGGTACCTGCACGCGGTGATCTGCTCGTCGGCGCGGCACGCACACACCGGCTACCATCAAAAGCAAGCGCAGCCCGCCAAACATCGAGGGCCGCATTTGAACGCGAGATCCCGATCTCACGATATGCCGCAAGCCCATTCCAACCAACCGAGAGTACTCCAAATTATATTCTTATAGAATTCAAGATTGGACTTAGTCATCATAGGACTTTGTCCCACTTTTGCAACGGAATTGATTTTTACCAAGGTTGTATTGCGAACGAATGGTGTTATTGCGATCAAATTTAGAATTAGTATTTATCATTCCATGTGGTTAATTCAATGTTAATGTTTCCTTTATTGTAATTCGGAAACAGAATAAGTAGAGAGTTTCCCAATTGTCGTACATATAAAATAATTATATTGATTTGAAGACATATAAATACTTTTTGGTATATGCATCATTGGTCATAAGTATGCATAAATAGCATACATAGCAGTATAGCATAAATCTAAAATTTAATGCATCTTACTGTACATAAAGCACAAAATGGAAAATTAAAAAAATGCTGGATAAATTTACTTGAAAATTCATTAAACTGAATTGCTTCCTTTGCGTATATTTATTATTATTGGATATTTTAAATTTGTTTGTAGTATTGACTAATCTCACAAATAAATACCAATTCAGTTAATAAATGTACCAGCTCATTTTATTTAACAGATTTATTATTTTATCTTTTTTTGAGTAGCAATCGTTTTGTGCCAGGATGTAGTTATGCCAGAAATTTAATGATCTTGGAGATATTCAAATAAAATAATGAACTATATTTACGTTTGAGAGATGACCATGCAACTAATAGTTAATACTAACTTGATGGTAATATGAAACAACTCTTATCTCAGTAACAAAATCTTTTAATGTTTTAGTAATGTAAGCTTTGATATGAATAACTTTTAAATCTCACCTGTAGATAAAAATATCTCTTATACTCATATGTAATATAGAATTTTTTTTCATTTACATACAGTGCCTTAAATATTAATTATAATTTTATAAATGACTACTTGGACTTATGTAGTTATTTATAGCCTACATTAAAAATATGTAAATGAAATTTGATATTTTATGACAATGCTCATTAGAATTGGTTATGTATCTTATAGATATGCTAAGAAAAACTCATTCATGGAGTTGTAGACTGATTTTTAGATGTAAGTATTAGACAGGGATGTTATGGATGAAACCTTTCAGATCTGAATAAGGATATCACGAAACATATCCGATTCGGTTACATATATAAAATTATTTTGGAAAATTTTTTTAGAAAATGATTTTGAAGTTGTATTTTTGATTAAAAATATGGTTGAGAAAGTCATTTTTCAAAGAATTGTCTGTTACTGTCAATTTTTTTACGTTCTCGTAGCTGCTGTTTCGATGTTTGTGATATTTAATGTTTTTATGTTTCTAGTAACAAAAGTTCGCTATTTTGTAGCAAATGCTAGTATGTCGACTCGGCCATGTAAAATTAAAAACTTATATACCATCCATATTTGAAATTTTAATTTCGGATAGTTTTTACATCTCGGATATCCGATAATTTCGGTTACGGTACTTCGTAACATCCCTGGTATTAGGTGCTCAGATAAAAAGTACATATTTTATATGTATGTTTACACTAAACGGAGTACTTAAACAATTTATATTTGATATACACTTTCAGTATAGTTGTGTAATCTAATTGGTGTTCTTGTTTCTGAGGTTGCATTACCATTATCAGTATTCATTATTCGTAAGTAATTTAATGAATCTCTTAAATGTTTTATCTACCTCTAATTTTACTTTATTAGATTAACTTTTAAATATTTATTGTAACAGCTAAATCCTAAAATTATGTAAGTTTTTTTGTGATAATTGAGTGATCCTCTTTCATGACAATATTTCACTCGAGTTTGTAATGTGAGATGGAACAGTATCCTTCTAATAACAACACTATGTACAAAATTAACTTTATTTTTATTTACTGTTTCTTATTTTAATGTGTTTGCTATTGTTCCCACTTTAGGTGTACAGTGTACAAAGTGCTCGATCTTGTCAAAAATATTTATTGTCAAATATATTCCTTGCGGTTGAAACTTGATTTTTATTTTATAAAAGACCTCTCCCCAATGATTTCTTTGTAAACAAATATAAAAATAAAATACAAATCATTATGAGAGCTGATAGGGCAATAGTGGTCTCCTTGGGTAATGCACACTTTTCGACAGCATATTCATTTGGAGTTAAACTTACCTAAAAAAATAAGAAGATACATTACTTTTACACATCATGCACACATATAATTATTTGTCGAAGTAATAACCTTAATAAGAATAAGCAACGAAAAAACGAGATTGTCGATATATACTACTTAATAGTAGAAGTAGCTTAATAGTTGGGTTTCGCCATGCTCATGCAATGAGCCTATAAAATAAAGTGCAACAGTAACTTAACAATAAAATTCATTATGAGTATAGAGAAATATAAGTATTTGAAGCATTGTTTGTAATGCTGATGCAATTTGAATCTGCTATATTTTATAGTCAGGTAACAGTTTATACTGCTTATTCTTTTTAGACATCCTGTTAGTATCAATCTTTCATGATTTTCACATTCATTATTTATACTACAAGAGATAGGAATCATTGCACAATATAAAAATAAATCTAGGATAATGCCTACTTACTAGCATATATTTAGGATCAGGTCTATTTCTCCAAGAAAATGAAGGCACTGAATATTCTAGAAAATGTACATTATCAAATTCTTTATAATAATGTTCAACTAAGCAGCCATGATGTGTGTGTCCACCAAAAGCAACTCTTGGTCTAAATTTAGACACCAAATAATCTGTAGATTCTTTTGATAATGCATCAATTTTTAATCGGAATAATTTATTTCTTTCTGGTAATGGAGGTGCATCTGGTTCCGTGCATATAGTGTCAGACAATCTATAAAGAGGAAAATGCTGAAAGAAACAGATTTTCTGTAACTTACATCATACGAGTGTAATTATTTTTCGATTCTCTCTCATCCTTGACACAGCTAGTCACATTTGAGAGACCGCTTCTGCCTAGTGCGATATACATACATTTTAAACTTAGAAATTATTAAACATGAGTAGTAGTTGTTTGTAAATTACTCTAGTTTGCACAAATTTTGAGTTCTAATACGTAGTATTATATATCTATATATTATATTATCAAATGTTGCAAAAGTTAGCATAACCACTAACATTTGGTCGACAACCTCCACCCACTGACTTTAAAGTGTTACTGTTACAAAAGTAGATTCTTTTAGCTTCACTTTGTATCTTGCACATAGTAGGGTAGACAGAAAGGCCCTGGGCACCTAGTGTTAAGACACTCCATTTGAGACATTGCATATAAATGGCGGAACTCAATGTCATACTTTGCCTCAAAGATTTTTACAAAAAAAATTTTTTGCTTATTCTTTACCTGCATTAAAATAGGCTGGCTATAATTAAACTTAGTCTTTTCGTTAAAACATTGGTCAGCTTGTTTGTGACATTTTCTTAATGTTCCTACAAAATTAATAATTAAATTTTAAGCTAAATCATATTGTAAATAAAAGCTCAAATAAGGACTATATATTTCGTTTTCTTACGAGAAACAACTTCTATCTTGTTTCTGGCTTCAGTACACAAATTACAAGAATCTCCTTCTAGTGCCATTGAATTTAACAAAATAAAATGGTTATCTTTCAACACAATGTGTTGCACTGAAGGAGCTTTAAGATATTTGGAGAATCGTTGTGCAAATCCTCGTCTTATTCTGCAAAAATTAAATAGAACTAAATCAGCTATTAGAAATTAAAAAATAATCTATATTTTTTTCAAAAATATATTACCTATTATGGAAACCTATATCATGGTTTCCAACAGCAACAATTATCTCAATATCATTTGGTAAAGCAAATAATTTATGAAAACGATGGACATACTCTCGAAATTGTTTATCATTTGACCATTCTCCTTCATCAAATAAATCGCCTAACATACAAATAATCAAAAAATAAAAATAAAAAAAAGTAATTTACAAACTGTAATATTAAAGTGGATAACTTGCTATCACATTTTGTTAATAAGACTAAATACCGTGGACCCCAAGGTAGATTACCTTGGGGTCCACACTATTTAGTCACAAAATTATTTGCATTGGATTGTCAAAATTGTCTGATACCAAAGAATACCATCTTAAAATTTTCTATAGTCTGAAAGATTTTGAATAAGTCTACCATGTAATCTGACAAAATACAAGTAAACAAAAATATAATTTATTTTTTAAATTGTTGGCATTTTGTCATTTCACTTTCAAGCATGTGAATATCTATTTGGTATAAGTGTATAAGTATTACAATCAACGGTGATAGACATATTGTGTTACATGCCTATCACTAATTAAAAAAATAGTACACTAGTTAATAAAAATGTAAATGCCAGATTAGATAAGACATAGATTTGCGCGGATCATCATTCGCGGGGCAGGTGCTTTTACTGTTTATTAAGCTTACCTAGAACAAATACAACTTCTGGTTTATGTACATTTATTACTGCTTGGAATGCTTGGTGCATTTGCCATTCTCGCCTCCATTTATCTAACCAGTGACCTCTATAAGGGCCAAGTAAATGTGTATCAGCTAAAATGAATGCTTTTAGAATTTCTCTCCCACTTTGATTTTCTAGTTTGGGCCATTTGCACTGAAATTATTAATCGAATAATTAGAATTATTAATCAATAATCTTTGGTAAACATATGTTACTTACTATATGTATTGTTCTAAAGTTAAAATGAATATTACCTGTAGGATAACAACGTAATAAATAAATAATTCACAATAAAATGCAATGAAAATTAATCCTGTAAAGAGAATTAATATTTTTTTTGTGATTCTTCGCATATTTTGTATTAACCATATTCAAACGTACATAATTTTTTTTACTGTAAAGGAACTAACTACAGTCATTTGCTAAAGGTATCAATATCGAGGCTTATCGTTATTTTATCTTCAGTATCGTAGGTAAGTTTAACATTTTTTTAGATTTCAATTTGAAAATTGACATTTGTGTTTGACACTTGGCTATATAGCGTACGTCAACTTTTGACATTAGGGATGTCCACAGAATACCTATGGAAGTAAGGAGATGTCAATCTTCTCCTCCATCCAAGGGCAATAAAAAAGATAATACTGTACGGTACCCGTTCAGGTTTTACGTTGTAGCCAAATATTGTACCGTACAGTTTACCCTCTTTTATAAGGCTACCATTCTTAACACACAATTTATTTCATACAATAATTGGGTATTAATAAAATAAAAAAAAAATGTTGGTACTGTAACATAGAACAAGTATAAAGTATTAAGGAATAGGATCTACTACATATTTACACTGACAAGTAATTTTAGAACGACATCTCTCACTTCTTTCTTTATAATTATCGATTTTGTCGAAGAATTCATGGCAAGAACTGTCCATCATTGAGTCCTGTCGTAAATAAAAAGTATAATTTAATTATGAAATATTCTTTTGCAATAGTTTAATTTTAAATGCTAGTGTTTATAATAATATGAAGGGCAAAATAATAAGAATAATATACTAGGCATTAGTAAAACTTTATTAATATAAAAATTAACACATTGAACAAAGAGCCTCTTTAAAAATAAATGTACAATGATAAATTAATAGAATGCATCAATATGTAGTTAAATTAAAATTTAAATATTATTTATCCATTACAGATTTCAAGTGAAGTAAATTTAAAAATGTTAGTCTTGTTATACAAACTTTAACTGAAAAAGCAACTAACTAACTTAACTTCAAAGTACTTATATTAACAAACAACTAATAAAAAATAATACTATTTGGTTAGGAATACTTTTAGATAGACAATATTCAAATCACACTGAAAATTTATAAATGCATAGAGCACAATACAATCACAGATCATTTACTTTATCATGGAAATTCTAATCACATGCAACAAAACACTATGTCACTAATTTGGTATTGATTTTAAGACGTCTAATTAATGTTACTTTTAAACATTAACATCTAAACTTAATCCTAAAATAAAGTAAAAAATATTTGTACTATGTATATAAAAATATAAAAAAGTGAGTTCATCATGATTTTCCATAAAACTTGCTGTTTAACAAGAAAATAAGTAAATTAACATTTATTTTGGCTTTTCCAAACATGTCCATAATAGTGCAGCCCTCGTATTGCCTTTGTAACAGATCTTGGATGTCAACATCGATGGACTCCATTTCGACACCCATAAATTTACCTTTGATCGTAAACACGCCATTGTGATCGGTTGGTGTAATTTCAAATTGCACGTTTTTAAATTGAGACGTGGAAAGTCCGTCAATCTCTAGTAGAACTCCTCTTTCAAGCAGTTTAGCAGCTGAATATTTAACTGTCAGTTTTGATTTTAATTTTTGAATATCTTTTCCTGACATCCTGAGGCACGCATGGACACTTCTGAAATTGAATTAATTTAATTATTTATATTATTTAACTAAGCGATCTTTACTTAAAATATTAATCATAATGTTTTTATTGTGTTTTTACAAGAATTATGAGTAATATAATATATTTTTAAAACCGACACAAAAAGCCGACTTCTTCAATGTCAACTGGATCCCATAATCAGAATCTAACCAAACTTTAATCAAACTACCCTTAAAGTGTATCTTTCCTAATAAAAAAGAATCATCAATATGGTTGGCGGGGTATTGAGTTATTTATTCATTAGGCGAGCACAAACTTAACGTAAATTTAAGACTTAAGTAATTTTGTCATGGATACGATTGACAGAAATGGACCAAATTACAAGAATAGAATCAGCAAAATCGGTTTACCAAGTCAAAAGTTAGGTAACAAACATAAAAAATACCGTCGAATTAATTACCTCCTCCTTTTACAAGTCGGTTAAAAATTAGGTATAAATATCAGATGGTTAGTAAGTTGAAAAAATAAATGCTGCAGCGAAATCGAGGAAGGTATGATACATAATCTATACATATAAATAAAGATGGAGGGTCTTTTTGTGATTTAAAATAATCGTGTTTCCCCAAGTGCATATAGTTATTAACACAATTCCAAATTATATAATTATTAACACAAATATACCATGTTAAAATTATTGTCTATCTGCTTAATTTCTGTTTATCTGTGCTAATTTCTGAAAGATAGACGAAAATATGGAACATATAGGCTACTTTTTACCCCGGGATTCGGGCAGGATCAGAATTACGCGGGAAAAATTGCTTTTGCCGTGCCCGCGTTCCTCCCGTCTATTTAGATACGTGTGAAGATAAGTAAATATTTTCTACTAAATACATATGTAATTTTTTTGGGGTGCAAAATCAAATAAAATACAAACAGGTTTAAATAATATTTTGTTAAGTATAATAAAAATATAGAAAACCATACTTAAATACTAACCAATTTTCCTTAAATATATTTTAATAATATTAAGTAAAAAAGAAGCAATGGAAGACACGCGGGAGCCTCTAGTATTATAATAATAAATCAAACAACATTTATATTATTTATATGGATATTTGACATAAGTATTTATTCAAATAATAATGAGTCGTCAGTCGTGGCGCAGGGGCACAATGTGGATTCGATCCCCACTCGAGGAAATGGAATATTTATTTACATATTATATTTTAATTTTTTTTGTGTCGAGGCGAAGTGCGGCATTAAGTTCCGCCACTCAACACGCAATGCCTCCAAAACTCAGAGTAAAGTGGGGAACGGAGTGTCATAACACCCCCTACCTATCCTGCTGTGTGTGGGATACAGCGTGAAGCCGATACCATCGAGATACTTTACGTGCAGTAAAATAATAGTTTATTTAAGGTTGCAGTTAAAAGGAAGAGGTTGTTTATTTTATCAGACTGCAGCAAAGCCTAGAGTCCCCACAGGGTAATGTCTTTAACACTCTGTATGCCCATGACTTGTCTAAGACCGAGAAGAAATGAAAAACAAAATTTTGTGAAACTAACCTTTTTCCAGCATGGAGATTAGAAAGACAAGACCTTATATACTGATCATAGGATTTACACTTCTCCTCATAATATTTAGTTTTTTCGAACAAACTTTGTTTAGTTCTAGTAAGTGTTGATAGAGCCCTACGTTGCGCCTGTCTGTACTTGCCCTTATTACACAGATCTAAAGCTATAGACGTCACGAGCGCTTGGTATCCATCTTCTCGTGTCACATATCCTTCTTCTTCCAACATTTGTAGGTTTTTACGTAATTTAGCGACATGTTCACGCAGTGACATCGCTTCGTCGGGTCGCGCTTGGCCAGAGTATATACGTCTTTGGACTTTCTCATTGTATTCTTCTTGTTGTTCTCTGGTGGAGCCGATACAAAGTGCTTCTAGTAGATGTTCACCTAAAATTTTATAATTGAGTAGGAATTACGAAATGTTAATTTAATAAACAAAGTGAGGCCGTCGTGGCTCAGGGGCAAAAGCGGACAAATATAAACACGACGGTTGTAGATTCGATTCTCACTGGGTGAAATTAAATTAAATATATTTCCATATGTGATCTATTTATTACAAAAACATAAAATTGTTTTCATCTTAAGATGCAAAAAAACAAGTTACTTTGTATGATTACATTAAGTTTGATGAACTCAATGTTATCCAAAGGTTATTTTTTATATTTTTATGAAAAAAATAACTATACAATAAAACTAGGTTCCCTCTACTTACCCGTGCAAGATATAGCGTAAAGCTGAAGCTGATTTAAACAAGAAAATGTGCAAATGAAACTACTTACCATTTAAAAATGGCATAATTGCCACACAAAGTTCTTTAGTCTTTATAAATAATTTATTTAAATCCGTCATATCGTCGGCTGGGGCCTGAAACTTATTGACAAGTGCAAGGCATACTTCTAGCCTTGCATTCTCCTCGCTTATATCACCCATTTGCTAAAAAAAAAATTCTTATTTCATATAATGTTTATATTAACAGTGCGTAGAGGCACTGCATCTTATTGTAAATACGATGGCTGTGGCTGTGTTTGTATCAATTCTCATTCTGGGAAATAATTTATTTTCAATTTCCTAGTTCTAGGTAACAAAGCGCATTGTTGAGTTCCACAGCTCAACACGCAATATTTAAAAAATTGGGCAGAAAGTAGGGAACGGAGTGCCTTAACGCTAGGTTTTTTCTGCCTATCCTGCTATATGCGGCATACCGCGTGAAACTAAAAAAACTTACGGAACCAACATCTCTGGAGGCAAGTTGAGCCACAGAGGGTACATCACCCAAGTCGTCTAGCAGTTCATTAAGTCTGTCGTGCGCGTCGGGAGCAATAATGTCTTGGTATTCTATCAGCAAAGCATGTGTGTCTACAATTTCCTATAAATAAAACACTATATGAATATAATTAAATATATGTTTTTTATGAATCCATACTTATATAATAAATTCGAAAGTAATAATTGTCTGTGACGCAATCACGGCCTAACAGCCAATCTGGTTGTGATAAAATTTAATATAGAGATACTTGAGGGTTTTGGAATGAACATAGACTACTTTTTTCCTTATATTTGTAATATGCTCGATACATACTAATATATTAAAATATCTTTCTATTTGATACGCAGTTAATTGTATGACATGTTAATTACAATTGTCGCTAAGCAACAAAGAATTGTTTTTTTTCAGAAAAGGTCGCCCAAAATGGGCTTTCTGTCCTTTAAAAATCTATAAAAAATCCGCCATTGTATGTTTGTTTAAATTCAAAGGTTGAGCCACAGTAGCCATTTTCATATATTTAATTTAAATTTATTGGGTTATTGTTAATATATTTTCTATAATTTGGTATTCATCCTTATCAAAATAACGATAAAAGTCACCTTTAGCATTTCATCTAGATTGAAATTATACATCATTATAATAAATACTCTAGGAAATATCAATGCCCGAACGAATGGTAATATCAATTATACAATTTCACCATAATTTCTAAGTTTCATGCATAACCAAAACAAATAAAAATAATTATATAATATACCTGCACAGTAATATAAATATGAGGATGATTGAGCAATGTCGCCTCAGTATACTCATCAACTGCAAAATACTCCTCCAATGTGGGTCCTCTGCAGCAGCTTCTAAATAATTCCTTCATTTTCTCATGACATTCAACTATGAACGGGTTTAAACAGCGCAGATGACTGGATTCTTCGCCGAACTGGAATTTTATGTTAAAAAATATTGATGAGGTGAAAATTATGCAAATACATAGATGTAAGTAATAAAACTCCGTAGAAAAAAAATTGTGGCTGATTTACGTGTCGTTCATCATTTAAACGTATTTTTTAATACTTAACGAATTATTTTAAGACAATTAATTAATCAGACAAAAAATCAAAGTACGTTCGGCGAGGCGTAAACTGAGCTTTGCATTTGTATGAGTGTACACAGATAGTGTAGATGTGACCTTTTCACATCTACTTGAAGCGCAAGTTCAAAATCATTTTTCACTAAAATCTCAATTAACAATTATACAAAAGGAATTTACCCCTTTTTTTGCTGCAGAAAAATGTAATATTTTTGCAACGGATGCCAAGTTTTTCCGTTGATCTGTTGTGAGACCGCCGCCGTTCGGCATGTTGATTATGTGAAACGCATCAGGAGCTACAATAGCGGCATTGAAAAATTGATAGTATACTAAATTACCGATGACCTGTAAAATAAATATTTACTAATTTTAATAATTTGCGGACGATCGTGGCGATTCATAGAAATTACAGTACAACTGTAACAGTATCTGAGTTAGGGCGGAATTATTTTCAACTTAAACCGACACAACAAATGTGTTGTACTGGTGTACTGTTTTCATATACATATAATTGTACAGGACCCTTCGTAAGTGAGTCCGACTCACACTTGGCCGGGTTTTATATGAGAGTATTGTCTTTAAACTAATAAGGTTATGACAATGCGAAAACAATCCAGGTTAGTAAATAAATAATTGTGTATTTGAAGCGAAGCCACGAGCGGGTCGATCAAAGTTAAAATATTTTAATTTTCCCGCCCTGGTAAGGCAAAGTGTAGCGTTAGGTTTCACGAAATGAAACATAGACGGCGTTGAAGGAAGTTAGATCGCGCTATCGTTACGTTCATAACGAATGTATATAATTCGGAGATTTTTTAAATTCGGTCCTCTGTCTACCCATAGAGTGGGGAATGAAGTGTTTTAAATTTTTGAATTTACAGCATATCTATATTGATATGCTGTAACAAATAGTGATTGTAATTTCAAAGTACATGTGTGCTTTCAGAAGTTTTTAGATCTTAAAAGTAAATCAGATGAGATCCTTGTCCTGGTCCTAAATAAAAACATTTTCTAGAAATTAGCACAGGACATTCATATATTATTTGAATTTTATGATTATGAGACAAAAATAGATCAGCTTCAGCCCAGTAGGCAGAGGAAACCTAGTGTTAAGACACTCTGTTCCCCACTTTCTGCTGAATTCTGGAGGCATTGCGTGTTGAGTGGCAGAACTCAACGCTGCACTTTGTCTCAACACCAGAGCGAAGAAATGGAAATATACATTTAAGTAAATATTTCATTATTATGAGATTATTTATAATTTAATAAATTATTCCATTTATCCAATAAATATAGATAAAAAAATACCTTTAATATATCTTTTTCTGGTGTATGAGGAAACTTAGAAGTTAAAGAGCGATGTAAAACGCGAGCCATGTATGTAATACAAAATGGTAGTAATTCAGTAGAATTCGTAATTTTATCCAAAAACATGGTCACAACTGTTTTGAGTTGTGATAGGGCATTTTCTAGTCTTGACGTGACCTCTGGATAGGTCAATGCTTCTTCTTGTGGTACCGTGTAAGGTAGTTTACTAAAAAAAACAACATTAAACAATTTTTATTTTTCAATAGCAATATTCAATTGATGTGTAGCTCTGTTAAAATTTAAGATAATAATTGTAAGTGAAAACTGTAATTGGCATTATTATTTGTACAAGTTTTTGTTTGTTTATAAATAATTATATACTGTTATTTTCTATGTAATAAATAAATAAAAGATAAATAACATAACTAGGCGAACACACAAGTACAAGTATATTTTGTGTTTTTAAAATTTAATTTACACATTTTTTTAAATTATACAAATTAACTCATAGCGCAGCATAGTTATAGGCGACTTTTATCTAACTATAAAAGCGACGGTTGTGGGTTGGATCCCACTAGGAGGAATGGATTGTTTAATATTTTTTTACATTTTACAGAAAAACTTTCACTTTTTACAGAAAAATACTTATTTAGTAAAGTCCAAATCCTTGGATGGTTTCCAAGAGGCGCGGGTTCAAATCCCGCTACGTTCAAATGTTATATGTTTTCTAAATATTTTCTTGATAATTATTTAATATTTTCATTAGACTAATCTCGGCGTTGAATTCCGCCATTCAATACGCAACATCTCGAAATCTAAAATTGGACAGAAAGTGAGGAACACTAGGTTCCTTCTGCCTACTCTGCTATATATAACATACAATGTAAAACTAAGAAACAATACTCACGAAATCTGTCCAGTCTTCATTTCAGTTTCATTCCGCCACGCCTTATAAATCTCTACAGGTCCGGTCTCTATATTTAAATCTTTATCCTTTATTATTTTGTCCACAAGTGGTCCTATTATTGCTTGTAAGCTGTTCAACCCAGATAATTGCCTTGAGAGACTGACCGCCATTTTTAATACAACTGGTGTACTAGCTATTATATCGAATGGCTTAACGACTTTACAGCTTATTTCTTCTTCCAGAGTAAACCTAAACAGCTTTAACAATAAGTACTCGTCTCTCGCATATGCACCGAAATTGTATAAACTTAATACTACATTTTGCAAGAAAGAATTAGTTTTATTTTGTGGTATACAAAACAATAATTTTGATAGATACGTAGGGTTCGTTTGTAACTCATAAAATAAATGTTGATAGCCATCCAAAAGTTGTTTGCTTTCTTTCGTTAATGATTTCAAGCCTTTAACTGCTGTTAAAACTGTTGTAAGGGATCCTTTAGAGTCTCTATTAAGAACTAAAGTAGTAGTGTTGTGCTTGACCAAGTCATTTAATTTCAAGCCGTGTGCCGCTACTTCTTGCAGTGCAATTCTATTTTGCACTAATAATCCAATTTTCAAATCCATATCGTCTATTTGCTTTGACAACTCTTGGTTTTTTCTTATAGATTGTACAACTTCGGACTTTAAAGTTTGCAATTCAATTTCCCTATCGTAGTCTTCAGTACTAAAATCTAACATCGGCACAAATTTCTTTACGACCCTTAATGGTGGGTTCGGCGAGTGAAATAACGAGATGAAAGCGTTTCTGGCACGACGACCTCGCCACAGTGCTTGAATTTTAATAATTTTCTGTTCCTAAGCAAACAGAAGGTTTATTTTTAATTGGTTAATTATTATTGCATATTTATATGGAATTCCTAATGTTGCAATTGCAGTTATATATAACTACCCGCGACCCAAACGTGGCCTCTCCTGCTTAATCGTATATAGTTATATTATGACCACATTAAACAAAACCTACAGGGCCGTCGTGGCACAAGACCACAAGAGTGTAACTAAGCTCGACGGTTGTAGGTTCAAAGCCCACTCGAGGGATTTTTTACGCCAGGGTTTTGCCATATCATTGTAACAATACAATATTTATTAATTATTATTTATACCCATAAAATATTAAAACGAAGTTTTTTCAGCTTCACACTACAATAAAACATCACGCATATATCTAGCAGGGTAGGTCAAAGGTAACCTAGTGTGTCAAAATTGTTGAAAATAGATATAGATAGAGAACTATAGTCACTTCATGCTCTCACTACTTAATAGCTACAATATGTAAGTAAAGTAATAAGTTACAACATAATTTATCATAAGAATAGCAAATTATATTTTAATTGTTTACAACCAACCTGCACTTTATACCATACCCAAGGATTTTGTTTTTTCTCCCTTTTAAGTTTAGCTTCAATTTTTTTCATTTTGAGCAAAGTACCATATTTTCTTTGGATCACCATTTGTCTCCACCATGCTTGAATCTTCACCACATATGCAACATGGTCTCTAAAGAATTTCAACCGTTTAACAGTTTGTCTAGTCAAATATCCTTTGCAGCATGCTTGAAACTTTACAACAGATTTTTCTAACAATTTCTGTCTGTATGTGTTTATGTGATGTTTATTAGTTTTATCAATAATAGCATTAATATCCTTTTTCGTCAAATAGCGAGCGTATGGCACGAAGTCTTTTGGTGTTGTCCAACTGTAGGTGTATGATTCAATATCAATGTATACTGTATTACCCGCTTCAGTATGACAAACTATCCAAGGACATATATTTTGTCCTTTCTTTTTCAAAGCTTTTACAAACATTTGAAAGTACACATCTTTGCACGAACTTTCAATAAGTTCTATCCTAGCTAAGTGCGGAGAAAGAAGAGCTTTCCAGAAGTCATTTACATCATTTTTCAAAATACCTAAATTTAATTGAACAATTGCATCAGTCAATTCTTTTACTTTAATTGATTCATAATTCACATCGCTAATAGCGTTCACTATGTCGTCAAACCATAAATTTTGAGATTCCTTTTGCAAAAGGCGTTTCTTTAATGTCCTCATGTACAAATGATATTCTTCCTTGTGTAAAGATAATGGTAGCTTTAGGCAAGGGCTCTTTAACAGTCCTACTAATGAATTAACATCTTCTTCAGATACTGCTTTATTTATACTGTCAATAACTTCTACCACTAAAAATAGAAAAACACAAGTTAAGCTAGAACAATATATAAAAACATTATATTTTTATAAATAATAGAAAATACTACACACTTACACTCATCATTGTCATCATCTTTAATATTCACCATTTCAATAGTATCTCTAATATCTTCTAGTGTCAACAGAGGACACTCGCACTGTTCCCTCACCTTCACCTGTAGTGCAGATATTAAAGCTGATAGATAACGACGCCTACAATGAGGCCTAAGCATTTCTAACTGAATATATTGAGAATTTAAAGCATTCCACACAGCTACTTCATCTCCTCTCTCGACTGCCTGTGAGACAGACGCAACTGCATTCAAATATAATGCTGACGCTGCTATTTCACTTTCATTAAGATTTTTATCTAATTCACATTTTTCCAATCTCATCTCCTCAAATAGCAGAGGTGCGGCGTATTTATCAATTTTAAAATTTAAACCGAGCTTAGAGCTAACTAAAGCTTTGTACAAATCATCGGGGGTACCCTCGTCGAGCGCTTTGTTAACAATTGCAATAGCACTTTTATGATGAGTGTGCTCACTAGCTTTGATATTTCCATCATTAATAATATTCTGAAATATTTTATGCCAATTTGTTATACTCTCAACATCAACATCTTTGCAACTTTCAGTTATTTCTTTGATGACATCACAATAAAAATCCAAATTACTAGATTCATAATTTTGTAGCTTCACCCATTCCTCATTGAAAAATTTGTGTAATTTATTAATATCATTAACTTCACACGCAGAGCATAAAGAATTCCATAAAAATTTATAATTTGTTGCCGTGATGTGACCCTGTATTTCAACTAATGTTAGAAGTTCATCATACTCGTCTGGTAAATAACTATCATTTAAGGAATGATTGTGAGCTACTTCTAATTTTTCATATTTAGCCGCTTTAAGAGCTTCTTTATACTTATCTATTAAGCAGTTTTGGACATACTTTAGTTTTAAGCAAGGGTTAAGTAATGCATGAGTTATAGATTTTTCTGTATCTAATAAGCTATTAAGCTCAATCAAAGCATTGTGAGTAGAGGAGTTATTATCTAAATTGTTGTTGCTTGATAAGATGCCACTAATTTTTTGAAATACAGGAAGTGGATGTTTGCATTTTTGTAAATCTTTAGAAACTGAGTCCAATTGTTCATCTGAAATATAAAAATATTTAAAAATACTGTAAAACCACCAGTGGTCCACCCATGGCCCCCTCATTTCACCCGCATATAAATAATATCACCTATAATTATTTTATTATGCTGTATTTGCCATAAGATCGATTGTATAATTTATACATTCAGTCATTTTTCACTTCATTTTGTCGAAGAGCAAGTGTTGCATGGCTGGTTGTAGGAACAAAATCCGTTGCAAGGACGCTCTTGCAAGACTTCATTCTATGCTTGCTGAGCTTTGCATTATTTTAATTTAAAAAACTTCTCGTAAAGTTTACCTCCAATTTACATGCTATAATTTTTGGTCACAAAATGTCTTATTGTGACTTATTTATAAGAGATAGATATAGGGTGTTGTGGATTTTACTTTAGAACTAATGAAACTAAATATTTATACAATGTACTATAAAAACATTCAGTTGCAGAAATATATATTTAACTATTTCTGCAGCACACACAGCTAAAGTAATATGATGGTGTTCCTAATTATTGTTGTTTAATTATTTAAGGCTAACAAAGAATTAAACCATAATTTTATATAGCCTATTGCACTCCTGAAGAATGTAGCTTTGCTTTTAAAATAAACAAAAAGTAAATCAGAACAGTAGTTCCAGAGATCTTAGCATTTAAACAAACAAATTAACTCTTTTGCTTTATTATATTAGTATAGATATGTATAAAAAAGTATGTATCACAAAACACACATATGTATACTTAAATAAAGAATACATTATGATATTTTTACCAATATTGTTTTTTGGTTTGTAAGATGCACAGGTTCAAATTTTACTATATCCAAATATTACTTTAATAAGTTTTAAATTAGAGATTGACTCTAGAAAATAAAAAAAATAGTATATAATATGTAATGTGACAGTGCAAGTTTACCTGTAAATACTGCTTTTCCAAATACATCCCGAATGAGGGGAGCTTTGCCAAGTTTAAATAAATGAGAACTTAATGCATGTAAGCAATATACAACTTTAGGCATGTTTTTATTATCATAAATATCTGTTGTTTCTGGTTGAAATGTCTGAAATATGAAAAAAATACTTTAAGAGGACATTATTGCACAGTAGCACTGTGTCTTACTATGTATGTGAAGTTTATGAGTTTGATTCTTTTTTTTTCCTCAGTTTGATTGAGTCCTTGGGACTCACTACTGGAGTGTAGGTTTATGTAGGTTCAAGGGGCCCCAGTAAAGGTGTATTAACACTCACAAGCATTTTTCTAGGTTCTGTGTCAACTAACACCATATTTATTTAGTGGGAAATAATCCCACAAAAATGTTTCAAAATCTATTCTAGAAATCAATTGATTTGTTGTAGATAGATATAAATCTGTTAATTGCTTTTTTATCTTAAAATAGTAAGTGTTGTGGCACAGTGGCACAAGCTGTAACTATAAACACAACAATTGTGCATTTGATCCCTATTCAGAACAAATAAATTATTGTTTATCAATATTTTCATTTCTTTGCTTTGGTAACAAGGTAAAGCGCAGTGTTGATTTCCACCACTCAACACACAATGCTTAAAAAGTTGAGGGTTAGTGGAAAACAGTGTGTTTTAATACAAGGTTCCCTATGCCTACCCTGCTTATATGTAGGATACGGCAAAGATAAAAAAAAGTAAGGATAGTTACCACAGGCAATTCAGTTCTCTTTAGTATTTGCAAAAACTTATTAATATTGTCAGTGTGTTTAAACTGTAATCCCATTACCTGAAATGTTTTTCAGAATTATTTGTTTAAAATTATTTACATATATTGCAATATAATTAAATGAATTACTTTATTTATATATATTTATGCTTTGCTATCACATTTAAGGAGTTAATGAGCTGTTGTAGACCAGAGGCACAGTGTGTAAATGTGACAGTTGTGGATTTGATTCCTACTATGGGGAAAAGATTGTTTTAATTTATCACTCTGGTATCAAGACAAAGCGCGGCGTTGAGTTCCACCACTCACCATGCAATGTCTCAAAACCTTCCACGGAAAATGAGGTAAGAAGGGTTTCTATGTAAGGTTTCCTCTGACCACTCTGCTATGCAGGATACTAGTGTGAAGCATGAAGCTATAATAAAGCTAAATATGAATGAATCGTATTATACATAATATGACAAGATACTCGCATTGAATTTAATTTCCATTAAATGTAATATATATTAACTCACTTTATAGCGCCTTTGGTCGATATCGTAAATTTTGTTTAAAGGGAGAAGATCAGGCGCAATGAAGTTTCCCAATTTCGCAAGATAAACTCCATTGCGTAAGTTTTCTTCAAATTCTGTAGCCTGAGGAAGTTCTTCTTTGAGGCAAGATTCCATCCATGTTTTGGCTTCTTCTAGTCGACATAGATATTCATAAGCAATAGTGCGTTGTCGAATCGTGTCCATTTCTTGTGCTGTTTTGCGTACCTCATCATCACCTGCTTATAAAAAGACCATTCTTTTGTATTTACATTTCATTGTTATATAGTTGTACGAAAAGAAATAATAGGCTTACAATCTTCAATTTTTCCAATAAGTATTTCATTTATGCCTTTTCCCATGGTTGCAAAGTAAACCTTATTTAGGTAACTTTGAAATATACTAGACTTTCATTAATTTCACATATAAAATTGTAAAATGAAACATCACAAATTATTACATGTAAACATTTTTGCACATCAGAGTTCAAAATAGTCGACGGTTGGGTTGATTACAAAACACAGATTAATTAAGATTTTGTAAATATAGGCAAGGATAAATTGTAATACTGCCAAACTGGAAATACAATACTAATAACTTACGAACTACTAATATTTTATATAAAGTGCACAGTACGGTATTTTAAGAACAAAAACGATAAATACTGCTATAAATTTTAAAATTTATTTTATTAAAAAAAAAAGTACTAGTAAATTTAATTTCAAAACTTATGTAAACTATTTTAACAGTTTCAAGTAAAAAATAAGTATAAACTTTTTATGAAATTAAACTACGAACAAGTCTTAGAATTAAGTCATTTATATAATATAATTAGAATATATAGAAATATATATACATTATCATTGTGTTTGATTATAGCTATTATAATGGAAGAAGAAAGTAATATCTATTTAGAACAAAGTAATCCAGAACCATGTTGCAGTTGCAACTGTTTATGTGATGATAATGAAAAAACATCTACAGACAATTTAGAAATTTCTGATCGAAAACTATTTATTTTAACAACTGTTGCTAGGACTGAAAGTTATCTCAGAGAACATCGTATTCCAGAGCTTTTGCGTGTCTTACTTACAATGATTTTAGCTCATTTACCCGATAAACCAGTAGCTTTTCTTGAAAAGCTTCTAGATGATTACATGCTATATCGTGCTGGATATGGATTGCCACCAGTGCTTTTTGAAACTAGGTATATTTTTTCGTAGTGAATAAACCATGTATACATATATCATAAGCTTTTTTCACATATCATTTTAACCTTATATGCAGAATTGAAGTTCAATAATTTTCCATTGGAATTTACACCCTCAATTATCACTGTAAAGTAATATGTATAACATTTATTACCATAATTTTTTATTCGTAGACATTTGGAAGCCATAATAAAAAGCTTTGATCCTGGTCAACGTGGATGGCTAACTGTAGGACAAGTTCAACGTATATATACTACACTGGGTTTTGTATATGAAGAAATGGTAGAAGACAGAATATCGATTGACCAAATCCTAACTAATTTGAAAGAAACACAAGAGAGCGAATTATTGAATTTATTAAAAGCTGGCTCCGTTATTGATGATAAAAGCGGACATTTAAAATTTCTCAATCAATTTGATTAAACATTTATCAGCCATTCTAAATATCTTAAATAAACTATAAACATTTAAATGTGATATATTTTTGAAAAAGTTTTAATTCCAATAAATTTTCTTTATAATACTATGGAAACTGCAAATATTTATTTCTTTCTACACTTATTGGATGTATTGGCATAGTTTAAAGTACTAATTACGTGATAATGTGTTTTAAACGAATAGTTATACAAAATTACTTATTTTTATAACCGTAATTATTGTTTATAACCATGTAAGTTACTCAGTCATATAAATTAAATTAAATCAGTTTCACGCTGTATCCCGCACACAGCAGAGTAGACAGAGGGAACGTAGTGTTAAGACACTCCTTCATATGTTGTTGCATTACACGGCTAAGCAGTCAGAAAATAGGTATCTGGTAATCTTTTATATTAACATTTTTATAATTTAAATTTTGTCGTCTTCTATGTAAAACAATCAGTTTTTGATAAATATTAAAGACTGATTATTATCGATACCACAACGATTGAATCACTGCGAATGTCAACTGTCATGTGTCAAAAATAGTTTAAAAATGAAATAATTTTAATTATTCAATTTTGAGACGAAAATCTCAGTTCCAAATACATAAATAAATTGTAGGAACATGTATTGATTATTAAATATATATTATAAAACTCCAATTATAAAATTTTGTTACGTACATGTTATTTTATAATCGTCTATTAAACGTCTAGTACTAGCTCTCCTAGATGTTGAACAATGTTTCTAATAGGTTTATTTATACATCTTGTATTTTTATTCTCTATATTTGATATATATTTTAAATCACCAATTGTTAAAAATGTCACACCATTCCAACCAGTACATGAGGCACCAGTTGATCGTTTAGTTCTTTTTGTTGTTGATGGATTAAGAGCAGAATCGTTTGTTAATTACACCAGTATGCCTTATCTCAGGTTTGTTACTTTTACTATTATAATTTTTCTGCTTAGCTTCACGCCGTAGAGATTTCTCTGTATCCTTGCTCTGTATATATATACAACATATAGATGATAAAAAAAAACTATTGTTGCATCTAACTCCACCTTAAAAACCGGCAACGCACATATAGCTCTGTTGTTATACAGGTCGTAGTCGGCGGTGATCACTTACAATCAGGTGATTTGTATGCTCATTTGCCTTGTTTTTTTCCATAAAAAAATATTTATTAAGACAATCCGTTTTCCACTTTTTGCACAATTTTGTGATGTCAGAGCGCATATTGGGTTGTGGGGTGTAACACTGCCATGTTTTGTTGCCTGAGTAAATGGAAGTAATTTATTTCTGCAAATGGGAATTGAACCCAAAACTGTTGCTTTTACAGTCAGAAGCAGTGAGTCTTCACCACAGCCATCTAATAATTTTCTCATTTTGTAATTTTCTTTTTTAATGCTTACATATATTTATTTACAGATATATAGCAAATAATTATGGGAGGTGGGGAATATCTAGAACTAGAGTGCCAACTGAATCTCGACCTGGACATGTAGCTATAATAGCAGGTTTTTATGAAGATCCATCTGCCATAGCTAAAGGGTGGAAAGAAAATCCTGTTGATTTTGATTCTGTCTTTAATCAGAGTTCTTATACTTGGTGCTGGGGAACATATGATATCCTAGAAATTTTTACTAAAGGAGCTGCAAGGCACATATTAGTTGATAAACTCAATCCCTATGATCAGTCATTTAGTTCTGATAAGAATGTTACATTCTTGGACAACTGGGTTTTCACAAGGGTGAAAGATTTTTTCCATAAAGCCCAAAATGATGCAAGTATAAGTGAAAAGTTAAGATCTAAAAAAGTTGTGTTATTTCTGCATTTATTGGGAACAGACACTGCTGGGCATACACATAAACCAAAAACTGAGTATGTTTCAGTTCAAATTTTTTGGAAAAAAAGTACTGAAATTTATTATTACAATATAACTTGAATTCTTATTTTTTACAGAAAATTTTTAACTACTATTCAATTTGTTGATAATGAATTAAAGGAAATTGAAAAGTTAATACGTAACTTCTTCAATGATGATGGAAAAACAGCTTTTTTGATGACTTCTGATCATGGCATGACTGACTGGGGTAAAATATATTATATACAATAACATATATCTTTTATATAAGTATGCTTTTTTTGCTTCCTGTAGTTATCCCAAATATAGCAATGTAGGCTGGTAGAAAAAAACTAGTGTCAAGACACAACATTCTCCACTTTCTGCCTAATTTTGGAAACATTGCTTATTGAGCGGCATAATCAAAACTATGATACTCTTACTCTTGTTACCAAAGTGGAAATGAAAATAATTTATCTCAAGTAGAAATCAAACAATCATATTTACAGTCAAATGACCTGCACAATCGGTCCAGACTTTAAGTATGTATAATAAGTAATATTTAAGAAACTAGTAACAATATTAGTTAAGGTATTATATTATAATATTTATTTTTAAACAGGTTCACATGGCACTGGTGACAATCATGAAACAGAAACACCATATGTCTTGTGGGGAGGAGGTGTACAACAAATTAAAAACAAACAAGAATTGTTAGATCTAAGTACTAATGCAATGTCTCTCGAGAACAGATTTGATATAAATCAAGCTGACTTAACACCACTTATGTCAACGTTACTTTCAATTCCTGTGCCCACCAATTCTATTGTATGTGTATATTTTTATTTTAATATTATTTTACAATATAAAATAGTAAATAGATCTACTATTTATCAACATATTACAACTTTTTTCTTCTTAATTTTTTATCCCGCTTAAAGTGTGATAGGCAGACAGAACCTACTGCTAACTGTTGACATACTGTTTTCTCCACTTTCTGCCTAATTTTCGAGATATTGTTGAGCGGCGGAATGCAACATCACACTTTGTTTCCGATTAGAGCAAGAAAATGAAAGTCATTAATTCCTAGAAAAGAAATGTATTTTATTTTATATAGAAAATATTAATTTCTTTATTGGTTAAAGTTTCCCAATTGGAAATCGAACTTACAAACATTACGTTTACAGTCAAACATTGTGCCAGGATGGCCATTTCATGCATTATACTATCATCTCTGTATTATAATATGCTTATAGTTCCCAGTCTATATGTTTATTTAATATTTTATAGGGACATTTGCCAAGTGGCCTGCTTAATATGAATTTAGAAAATAAAGCAAAAGCTATATACAGTAACTGCAGACAGATGATATCACAATATAATAAAAAGAGACTTGATGTAGAAGCAAATGTTATATCGGCATTTTATCACCCTTTTGAACCATTTGATGGTAACAAAGTAAATGAGATTATTAGTTTTACAGAAAAATTATTAGAAGATGAACAGTATGAAAAACTTATGGTGCTAAGTGAGGAAATTTTTCAATTAAGTTTAAATGGACTTAATTATTATCACAATTATTACCAAAGGCCTTTGCTTATTACTGTGACCCTTTCATTTGTGGGTTGGATTTTTTGCTTGCTAAGAGTATTGTTAGAACAAAAGATATTTACTCTAGCAGAATGTCATAATTATAAATTGAAAGAAAGAACTTTAAAAGTGGATATATTAATACAAGCAATATGTATTTTGGTGTGTACTGCATTTGTTTTCATTATATATGGTGAGTTATACAGTTGTCTTATATCATTGAATTTAATATAATTTCATTTAAAAATAACATGGTCTCCCCCTCTTAGTAGAAAAGGCCATTTAAGGCCTTCATGGCCCATCATATGACTGTAAACGTGACGGTTATAGGTTTCCATTTGTAATGGGAGGAGTGTTTTTGAGAAGCAGAGTCATTTTCATTTCCTCACTCTAATAAAAAGAGAGAGTGCGGCGTTGTGTTTTAGCACTCATTCAATGTCTTGATAATTGGACAGAAAGTGGAGGACACAGAGTCTATACAATGTTATGCTATGCTATAAGTGGAATGCTGCTGCAACATATAAAAATTATGCCACTTTTATATTTAACCAATGATGAGGTCTTTTCCAGTGCAAAATTTACCATTACAGTATTATATATATTTCCTTATGCCAATGTTTTTGTGGAAGTATGCTTTAACTCCATTTAGTGTTTGGATCCAAGTTTTAAATATGATGAAGAATAAAAGAAATATATCTTGGCTTGGGATTGAGATATTATGTTATGTGTTGGGATCTATTTGCTTGGTAAGAAATATATTTAAATTATATTTTATTATTTATAAGTCTTCAAAGATTTTTTTTTTCTACTTTTTTAAAAAGTAAATTGTTTTTTTTTTTTTACTTTCACACTGTATTCCGCATATAGCAGGGTAGGCAGAAGGAACCTAGTATTAAGACATTTCGATCCTTACTTTCCACCAAATTTTTGAGACATTGCGTGTTTAGTGGTGGAAATCATCAAGCTTTGTCTTGATACCAGAGTGAAGAAATGCAAATATTAAATATTTTATTCTTTGTATTCGTTCATCTCGTGCTATCTGTTTTATGGGCTTGGCAGGCAGTGAGAATATAGAGTTAAAGGTGGTCCTTGCACTACCCTATTTCTAATTTATTTCACAAAAAATAGAGCAACACCATTAAAGTTAGGTTTCTACTTTCCTATATTCATTTTCATTTCTCTATATTAAGTGTAATTTAATATTTACATTACGTAGTGCACAAAAATACGTATATTCCCCATTTCATAAACATTGCGAGTGTTGGAAGATTTAAATTGAAATTTTGAGGTGTTATCAAATCTTTTGGTATTAAAGATGGTGGTATAAGACATTAGGCATTTTCTAACATTTTGCTTGATGTTGTAAGCTTTAAACTTTATTTGAATTTTATATTATACTAACTTTTGTCCTCGGTATGACATGTTCTAAGTGGACGAGAGTTCCTGCTTTTAATAGCACCACTTCAATTTTAGAATATTATAATATAAGTATACAAATGTTAATAGCATGATTTGGTTTTTAGGGGGTAGCACTAACACATAGATGGGTACTAAGTGTTCCATTGTTGGGCATGGGCTTGTGGCCATTCCTTTCATCCTCAAAGAAATATTTGACTAACAAAGAATGTATGACGTGGGCAGTTGGATGCTTTTTGCTGAGTGTATTTTCATTTTTATCAGTAATAGGAAAACATGTGGTTATTGAGCTAGTGTGAGTAACATTTTTTTTGGGTAAAATTTGTTTTTCAGCTTCACGCTGTATCCTGCACACAACAGGGTAGGCAGAGGAAACCTAGTGTTAGACATTCCGTTCCATACTTACCGCCGAATTCTAACGACACCAGAGCGTAGAAATGAAAATAAAAATTTAAATAAATATTTCATTTCCTCGAATGGAGATCGAACCCACAACAGGCACACTTTGTGTACCTGTGCCACGACTGGCCTCAACACTTATTGTCACGTTTTTTGCAGTAAAATTCACTTCCGTTCTCCACTTTCCACCGAATTCTGGAGGGCTCGCGTTGAGCCTTGCTTCTTCACCAGAGTGAAGAAATGAAAAATTTAATATTTTATTCCCCCATGTAGGAATCGAACCCATAATATCAGTGGCTCCTCTGTGCCATTGCGTCACGACTGCATATAAATTACCTTTTTATAGTTATTACGTATATAGCTTGTCCACTTGCCATCCCAATTTGTAACATTGCATATTGAGTGACGGGACTCTTTGCCTGAGAAGAGAAATTAATATAAATGTATTTTAATCATTCCCCCAAGCAGTGATCGTAACTGTAACCATCGCATTTACATTCACCCTACTGTCCCACTGCGCCACGACGGCTCAACTATTCTATGTTAAAATATTATAATTTATTTACTTCTCTTAGAATATATTGTTTTGTTTCAGTATGCTAGCAGGACTGGTATGGCTATTTATATTAGTTTTATATATTTCTAAAATATTACTTCCCAATGGTATTGAAGGCCATGAGATTAAAAGAGAAATTGTAATAAAATGTATACAAATAATACTTTTGGTGATATCTTTACAAATAATTTTTATACAGTCAAAGAGATTTGAATCAGAAGCACCTATCTCACAAACTTTTCAGTCTGTATGTTGGGTTATAAGTGGTAAGAATATAAGATTTTTTTTATATTTTGTTACATAAGCATTATTAATAATTAATATTAATTACTAACACGTGAAGCAATAACATTTTTCAAGCATTTTTACGGAAGTTGTACGGACGGAGTATGAAATTTGGCACAGTTGTAGTTTATAGAGGGAATAAGTGCAGAATGCTAATACTTTTTAAAAAGAAATGCATATAAAATACATAATATTCATAAAATAAATATAACACTATAATATATTTGACCATATATATATAAATAAAAATGAATATTATATATGTATAAAATACATATAGCAGTTAGTATAATTATGTATTTTTATTTGTTACAGTTATACTTCCCATATTACCATTGCTGTATTCAAAAAGGTTCATCAATCGACTTTTGGGTATTAATACATCTATAATGAATTTTTACCTTCTCCTATCAGTTTCTCACGAGGGTTTGTTTATGGTTACATTGATATTTAATGTTAACTGTTGGATGTATATTGAATATAAAATTCTAAATCAAAGGAAATTAAAGGTAATCATATAAGATTAACATATTGTATGTATTTATACAGTCCGCGAGGTCTAACCTGAGCTTTGCATTGGGGCTTGTAAGTGCTAATATGTAGTGTAACATATATTTTTTGGTCTAAACCAGTTTATACTGTTTTTTGAAATCGGCCTCAACATCTTGTACTAATAGCCTAATATGCTAATATTATATATAGTACGATTAACAAGTCGTGGCCGCCCTGAATTTAGATTTCCGGAATTTTTGCGCATTGTTCACTGTGAAAGATAAAAAAACATAACTCAGAAAAGATCCTAAAATTAAATCTTCGCCATCCATTTACAGCTAACTTCAGAGCGCCTCATATATAGTATAAAAACAATATCTATTTGTAAAATTTCAGATTTCTGAATGTAGTTTTGAAAACGATGCCACACGAAAAGGTGACAAAAATTTAGTTCCTTTGGATAGAAGTATCAACAGTCACGATTTTAGAAGGGCTTTCTTTTTTGTATCCTTTTTAAAAGTCTGTCTACCATGTTAATTTTAAATATATTAAAACAAAAATATCAGCTTCACGCGGTTTCCCGCACACAGCAGGATAGACAGAGGGAACCTAATGTTACGACACTTCGTTCCCTTTTTCCGCCGAATTTTGAAAGCATTGCGTGTTGAGTGGCGAAACTCAACGTCGCGTTTTGTTTCGACACCAAAGCGAAGAAATGGAAATATAAATAAATATTTCATTTCCTCAAGTGGGGATCGAACCCACGAGTCGTATTTAAACCTCAAAATAAAACTGGAAACATATTAATAATATTTCAAAATTTATTGTACATTACAATTACAATAAACATACACTTTCAGTTTTTAAACAGTTTCTTTTTTTAGATTACATAAGAATCACACTATATAAGAAGTCACAACGAAAATCTCGACAAGAAATATAATTATGTTAATATATCTAACTATATTATATGTAAATAAATTTCTTATAGCAAACATCAGACTTTATACATTATTTTAGCTTATTTTGGCACGGGAAATATAGCATCACTAAATTCGTTTGAAGTCAGATGGGTATTGTGTTTTACCACTTCTTTCCAGCCATTTATTATAACCACATTGATATTATTCAAGACCCTATCACCTTTTTTAAGCGTAGCGTGTACGTTTAGAGCAGTACAACGCTTGACTAAGGTAAATAAGAAAACATTGCTTTTGTAGCCTGCATATAGCAGCTAAGACATTTAAAGTTCCGTTCCCTACGTTTGTATTAAGTAGTAGAATTTTTGTTACCAGAGGTGGAAATAGAAAATATTGTTTTTTTTAACTAAACCCACAACTGTTGCGTTTACAGCCAGACGGTGAACCACTGCGCCACTATGATTGTGTGAATCAATGTGTGATTGATAAATAAATAAATCAGCTTCACGCTGTATCCCGCACATTGCAGGGTAGGCAGAGGGAACCTAGTGTTAACACTCCGTTCCCCACTTTCTGCTGAATTCTGGAGGCATTGCGTGTTGAGTGGCAGAACTCAACGCCGCGCTTGTCCTCGACACCAGAGCGAAGAAATGGAAATATACATTTAAGTAAATATTTCATCTCCTCGAGTGGGGATCAAAGCCACAACCAGTCGGTTTTACAGTCACACTTTGTGCCACTGCGCCACGACTGGCCTCAATGATTGATTGATTTCAAATGAGGTGATTGATTTCAAACTTTTATATATATTTTTTTCTTAATTGTTTTGGTATAGCATGGTTACTAGGTCATTGATAAATTGTGTGTTATTTTTTCTTTTAGGCACCGCTGGATTGTCTTAATATGATTGTACTCATATTTTCAAATATTATGGGTCTACATATGCTTTACCATGTGAAAAATACAGGAAGTTGGCTAGAAATAGGCACTTCAATCTCACAATTTGTCATAGTTCAAGTAATAACATTGTTTATTGTGTTAATTAATCAAATAGCAAAGGTTCTGACAGAAACTGAACTGTTCAGTTTTATATTGAAGTTATTTAAAACCAGAAAGAAAGAAGTGTAAATGCGTTTTGTAACAAAACAATATATAGTCATTTATTCTACTTCACAATATAATTATAAGTATTAAAATAAATATATAATTGTTATACTCGTTACAATAAAGCTGTTGTACCTTCTTGACTGTGAGTTTACTTACCTTATTTTTATTTCTAATATATATTAATATATGTATTAGTCTTTAAAATGACTAAATTACTTTTTCCTTTGTAATTATGTTATGATTCACTAATCAATTATATAATATTTATTTTGGTGAATAGCGTGAACGAAATCATATATCATATAAAGATTCAATCAAGGTACGGTATTTTATACCATTTATAAAGAAGAAATATTACCATATACTACAATTTTAGGCTAAGAATCCATTTCACCTTACTGTTAAAATCTAAAAAATTTTTGAGTGGATGTTGTTATTTTAATATTTTAAACAAAATTATAAAGGTGTTTTTATTTATGAAATATTTTATGTAAAAATAATAAAGATATTTAATAAATAGTCATATAAAGTGTGTGTGTGTGAGTGACTATTACTTACATTTCTAAATAATTATTTTTAATAATTACAACAAAAAATAATAAGAAAATATTAATTTCCAGATAATATTTTATTTTCGTTACTTTAGGTTTCATATTGTATTTTTTCTAAATAAGTAGCGTAATACCAAGCGCAAATAGGTTGACAATGACAGCATCGATTACATCTGACATTTAGCGCTCATCACATACACATCTGTCATGTGTCAGTCGCTTAATTTATTGGTTTGAGTAACAGCTTTACGCCGATTCTAGCATATTTTTCAAAACCAGCGACATAAAGCAATAACATAAAAATTGCATTGTAAAACAAAAAAATATCAAAATAACTTATATAGGAGATTTTGTATAGTTACTTGCTATTCCGCTAGGTTTAATTAGTTATTTTCATTTATATGAGACAAAAAGCGGCTAGAGAACTGTTCATCAAATTCTGTAACGTTATTTGCAGACCTATGTCGAAAACAAATGATATCGCTTGTACTATTAGTGCTAATCATGAGAGCGAATCGTAAGTGCTTTACTTATTATTACATAAAATTTTGATTCTACATATATAAAAATTATTATTATCATTTTTCAGATACAAAGGTGAAAAGTTAATAAGTGCTGCAGCATCAAGAAATAAAGACCCTATACTACAAGTTCTAAAACGATTTATAATATCTGACTCTGAGCAGCTTGAAGAGGAAAGCCCTTTATTTTTGGAAATATCATCAGGAACAGGTCAACATGTAGCACATTTTGCACCTCACTTTCCTGGTGTAAAATTTCAGCCATCAGAGTTTGACAAAAATGTTTTTGGAAGTATTTCTTTTTATGCTTCTAACTGTCCTACAAAGAATATCCTTAAACCTATGTTTATTGATATTCAAAATAAACTTTCACAATATGGTTTTGATGAAGAATGTGTTGATTACATGTTTAATGCTAACATGATCCATATTAGTCCTTTTGAATGCACCATTGGATTATTTCAAAATGCTGGAGCCTATTTAAAACCTGAAGCCCTCATGATCACATATGGTCCTTATAGTAAAGATGGCATAATAGCACCCCAAAGTAATATTACTTTTGATGCATCATTGAAGGCAAGAAATCCTTTGTGGGGCATAAGAGATATAAATGATCTTGTTAAATTGGGCGATGAAAATAACTTGTCACTCATAGATACTATAGAAATGCCAGCAAATAATATGACTCTAATATGGAAAAAGAATTAGGCATTTTTGGTTGATCTAATAATATTATGTAACATCCTTATATATTATTGTAAGTCTTGCTTATACCAAATGATTTTATATGTTGAACTTATTCAATTGCAATACAAAAATCTATGACTGATAATCTCCAGGACCGCTTCTTACATATTAAGTCAGGGTTATAATATTAAGTTTTTGTATATATTTCATGTAATGAAAAATTTGAATACACTTGAAAATAAACCTTGTCCTTTTATTTAATGCCAATGGATTGTAATAGCTCTAGTATAATAATAAAGATATTCAAATGGCACATTTAGTGATAGTATAAAATACTTAAAAAAAAATTAAATCTTTTTGGTAAAAAATTGATTTTTTTTCCTCAAAAGTGTAAATTTCATAACCATTTTATAAAAATATAAAATATTGTTTATGATGAGCTAACCTAGTATTATATTTTGCTGATGTTTCAATTTGAACCTGGGACCCAGGGAAAACGCAGAAAATTAATAAAATACCACATTACACTTGGTGATAAGTCAGGGAGGGTGGTTTTCAGACACTTAAACTATATAGAGGCCATATCCACGGCGAATTCAACCCCCTGATGAATATTCCTGCAAACTCGACATCGCAAAGGTCAAAGGTCTTTGACCGGATCTGGCAGATAGCTCTTCTTATCAATGTTGCCGTTATATGGACTTTCCAGGAGTTAAAGCAATTGGGTAATCGTTTTCCTAGTTGGACGCAGTATGAAGGTTGTTATCGACGGTGTATTCTCAGAAAACAGGTGTATTAATGCTGTAGAGAAAAAACCCATTCCGATCAAAAACGCGAGATTCAAACGTTCAACGTGAGGACCAAAAACATGAATTTCAATCACTCAGGTCGTCACTTTCCGCCGAATTCTGGAGGCATTACGTGTTAAGTGGCGGAATTCAACGCCGTCGCCGTGCTTCTCAAGTTAGTGCAGTTGTCCTATGTAAAACTTCAAATTTAATTAGGTATTATTTTTGTGCAAACTAACATTTTGGCATGTTGACAAGAACATACATAAAAATATTCGGGCGAATTGGGAACCTCTCCTTTTTTTGAAGTTGGTTGAAAAGAAAAGCAACCTCCAAGAAAAGTCCCCCCAACTACGACCCCCTCTAGAAACTCACTAGAACCCTCTCAACTTCAAGGAGCCCATTCTGACGCTCTTCGGAAAGCAATACCGTCAAACCGTTTATATACTAAGGTGACCCAGTGTGTATAAGCCGGATGTGCCTGCGCGTCGTTTAGCCGCACGCCCTATGCGTACTTTGTTTGTACATGGCGACTGCTATCTGACCTCCAAAACCCCTTTGTTGGGAAAAATCGAAAGAAGAGGAATAGGACAGATAGAACAATAGGACAAGGATAGGTAGAAGAGGAGGATAGGAACAAGAAGGGAATAAAAAGAATGGGACACCACTTTTATGGACTGGATGGAGGTGTAATAAGTGGTAACTTCGTGATTTGGGCTCACGTAAGAACAAATATCGGACAGATATTAGCTTCAGGGCACTCTCTGAATTATAAGTAATTTTTCCTTGTAACTTTTGCAGTATAATTATATATAAAAAAAACAACTTGTTCATTTTCAACCGGATCTCATAATCAGAATCTATCCAAAGTTTCACCAAACTATGCTTGAAGTGTATCCAATAAAAAAAGAATCATCGGAATCGGTTAGCGTGATATTAAGTTATTTAACCATTTGTCGCGAACAAACTTAATGCAAATTTAAGACTTATGTATTGTCAGAAATTTACCAAAATAAAATAGGGCCACAAGGAAAGCATTAGCTTTCAAATAAAAAAGAATCATCAAAATCGGTTCACCCAGTCAAAAAAATATAGTTGAATTGATAACCTCCTCTTCTTATAGAAGTCGGTTAAAAACGCAAGTTGCGTTTTTAACTCTCTCTGGCTCTTTCTTGCAACTTAAATGAGATTTTGGTTGGCAGTACTGACAAAATGTCAACTGTGAAGGTTGTTGTTGTTGGGTATTATCTATCGCTTAATAATTTTCGAATCGTTTATTGTCCATTTCAGATTCATTTGAAAATTAATATACCATTTTCATTATATATTGAATAAGTAGTAAAAAGATGACAACTTTCGACACTGAATTTGTTATGGAGCTTTTTTTAGATGACACAGTTTCAACAATGAATAGACTTATCGTTGCTACAGCTAATGTTTTAAATGATAACTTAGAAAATATGTCTAATATAACGGATACTTTAATCAAAGAACATAACGATAATCTTTCCAATATTACTACAATACCGAGAAGATCTACGACGAAGAAACGACGATCCAGACCCAGTAAAGTGATTAAAAATTTTTACGAATCAATTGTCAAAAACTTTACCGACGCTGATTATATTAAAAAGCTTAAAATTAGTAAAGCGACTGTTCAGGTACGTAATTCTTTTCAAATATTATGTTCTTTCTATTGCGAGTTTATGTGTGATATTAAAATTCTTTTTATAGGCATTAATTCTATTTATAAGGGAATATTATGAGAAACCGAACAGTGCAATTATTCCCTTAGACAAAAAGGTACATGTGTTCCTATGGATAATAACTAATGATTATTCTTTTCAAGAAATTGGAGAAAAATTTGATTTGCACAAATCAACTGTTAGTTATATTTTTCATGAAATATCAACATTATTATCTGAACAAAGATATCAATTTATAAATTGGCCTTCTGTAGAAGAACAAAAGGTAACAAATGTAAAAGTAAATAGTAAATATGGTTTTCCAAATTGTGTGGGCTTCATAGATACCTGTAGTTTCAAAGTTGGGCCTAAGAGAAAAAAGAATAATTCTGAAATTATTCTTCTCCAAGCAGTGTGTAATGAAACTTTAATGTTTATTGATGTCCATGTTGGCCAAATTGGGAATACTAAAAAACATAAGTTATTTAGAGACAGTCGACTGGCTCAAGAGCTTCAAAATTTTGTTGATATTAATAATCATATACTAGGGAATAAAGATTATAATTTACGAATGAATTTATTGACTCCTTTTACCACTGATGAGATATATACTGATGAAGAAAGTAAATTTAATAATATACATCAGGCAGCTTGTATCTATATTGAACAGGCATTTAAAATATTTAAGAAAAGATTTAAAAAGTTAAATCATATTGATATAAGTAAACAAGAAGCTATCAGTAGTGTAATACATGCAGCATGTGTTTTACATAATTTTATAATTTTACATGAAGGGAGCCCCTTAAAAGGGGAACCAATATTCACAAGTGATGTTGTCACTTTTGATGTAAATGTTGTTACAACTGCAACTGAAAAACGTCAGTTTTTATCTAACTATATAAATTTTATTCAAGAATCTTAAAAATGTTATTTAAGATGAGTAACTTTAGGAGACCATTTGTGAATATGTATGTATATAAAAAAAAGAAAATAGATATAATTTTTATATATTGTAATAATTCATTTTTTTTTATTTTTTGAAATTTGCATCTCTGAATGAATATTATCTATATTCATTTTAGTTTAAATAATTTCTATGTAATGAAAAAATATATTATATTGTGTCTTAGGCGTGTCGTATCTGTAGGCAGAGGGAACTTAGGATTAAGACACTCTGTTCCCCTTTCCGCCAAATTGTTGCATAACTCAACGTCGCGCTTTGCCTCAACACCAGAGCGAAGAAATGGGAATATAAATTTAAAATAAATATTCCATTTCCTCAAGTGGGGATTGAACCCACAATCAGTCACACTTTGTGCCCCTGTGCCACGACTAACCTCAATTGTATATTAATAAATAATGGTAATTTATTATTCCTAAAAATGTATTTTTTACATAATGAATAGAAAATCTTCTAAAAACTATTCTTTCAGCTTACATATGAAAAAGTGATAATTATTAAAAGAAAACAAAAATAAATATAACCCTATTAAAATTTGAATTTATTTAGTTATCCATAGCAATTAACAAACCATTTTAGTTGTTTTATGTAAATTAACCATGGAGCAGTAAGACACTCCTGTAATATATAGTACATAAATTAAAAAAATAAAAGTATAATCAGCTTCACGCGGTTTCCCGCACACAGCAGAGAGATAGTGTTAAGACACTCCATTCCCGACTTTCCGCCGTATTTTTCGAGGCATTGTTTGTTGAGTGACGGAACTCAACGCCTGGCTTTCGTTTTGATGCTAGAGCAAAGAAAAGATTACATTAATAAATAAGAATTCGAGTGGGCATCGAAACCACAACCGTCGCGTTGCAGTCTTACCTTTGTGCCCCTGCGCCACGACTGCCGTACAGCGTGAAACGTGAAATTTTGCCAATAAAGAACGAAAATTGTAAACGATTTATTATACCTAATATATTTAATTCGTTTGTTTATAATAATTCGTTTGTTTTTTAATCCCTAACGAATACAGAGGTTGTTATAAGTTTGAGGTGCCCGTACATACAGGTGGGAGCGTCTGCGCTCCTTTTTCGGGAGTAGCGTATAGGGAAAAATATAAGACTAAGGATGTAAGACTTTTTTTAATTTCACGATGTTTATTCGTATTGAATTAAGTGTGACGCAGCTACGAATAGATACCAATAATATAAACACTTACTACTACAAAAATCCTAAAGGTTAAACAATTTTGAACTTTGCCGCCAATACCTATGTCCCTTTGATAGGTTTGTCTGCGTCCGTCATTCTTAACAAATAGCGTTTTATTATACAACGACAATTTTATGATTTTTTTTGTTTAAAAAAAAGCCCTTTATTTTTTTCACAAAATCTCTTTTGTTTTAATTAGCATTAGGCTTTTATAGAGTACAATTATGGTTTCATTTAAAGTGGTGATGACAAAACATTGTGTATAAGTGTGTATCTGTCCGTGTCTGTCTGTGGCATCGTAGCTCCAAAACGTATTAGCTTATTTTGATTTAGTTTGGCCGTAGCGTTTGGCGCTCCGTTCTCTCTGACTACCCCGCAAGGGATAAAGCGTGAAGCTAAGTTAAGTTAAGTTAAGTTTATTTTAATCGAGAGTGTTCTTAGCCATAATTAAAGAAAATATGTTGAGCCAATTGAAGATTATCAGCTATTTTAGTTGTTAGATTTTAAATGATCAATTAATGATATTATTCACGTTAAACGCAACTTGAGTAATATTTGATTAAAAATAATTGTTTGATCTTGTTATTTTAGCTAAGTGATTCAATATAATTCGCCGTAGCTGTAGCCAGTAATTGGTAAATATAAAAATTGAAGCAAACCGAGCTTAGACATTTTTTTAGCGGGTGGCTTGAGAGAGCGGAGCTCTAAACGTTACGGTCTCAGCATACCTCCTTCGCCTTGTGAAACGTGCAGCTATGCTGACGTTACGCGGCACGCCATCTCATTCATGCAGCTTAGGCACCGTTAATTTTGTAATCCGCAGCGATACTCCTTACCAGATGCATTTCATGTTCAACACTTCATACTTCACTTGAACTTTTATTTTTTTATTTACATTGATCTCGTATTCCGTCTTTCATTGCCTTAAAATAGAACCTTTGTCTTATTCGCATTCGCACTTAGATCAATAATTTAATAAAATCTTTAAATATTTTAAATTTACTACATCGTTTTAAGGGAATTAATAAAAGGCTATGTATTTGTTAAAACTTATATTTGACTACAAAAATATCAAGGAAAATTGAGAGTCGTATGATTATCTGAATTCATTTATTACAAATAATATAAATAATACATATTCTGATATAAACGGTACAGTCAATTTAACCAGAATCTATGTACATTTGGATAATATTGTAACAATTTCATTCCGTTCTTCCCTTGTTCTCTTATGATTTATTACCTATATAAAATATAAAAACGTTTTAAAAATAAAAATTTCCTAAGTTTTTATAGAGTTTATTTCGCCTCATCTATAACTATTATATAGATCTCTTTTTTTTATAGTTTACATCCTGAAGACAGAAATCATTTCCGCTTCTAACAACTTTGATTATATAACGGTGGGAATATTTGTTAAATTTTTAGATCTCTGGTGGTTTCTTCATCTACTCAAAGTTACATTTTAGGATACAATTTTAGTATTTAGGTATAATTTAAACAATATCCGACATAGAAACGCGTAGTACGGGAAACTTAACACTTGTGCTGTATTATGTATTTAACAGCATAAGCTATACAAAATAATACCAGTGAAAAATTAGTTATGAATCTAATAAATATGGTTCATAAGCTTAAGCTTCAAACAGAGAATAACAGTAGAACAAACATCTATATATTCTCTTCCTGATGTATCCTACATTACATTAGGCACTAGATTGGCAACCTACAAGGCACTATGCAGTTAGCACAGCAATTATAATCATAACGTTACAATATTACTTTAACAAATTTTATATATTTTTATGATAATAAAATGGCCGTTTCTTAAACTGCTGCAACAATATTTATATTGCTCAATTTTGATTTCGACTACTAATTTAACTACTTTTATCAAGTTTGCCATCTCTATGTCGAGTTACTTAAGCCAAATCGCTAATAATAGCATTATATACACAATTATATTTACAAAATGCTGCTCTGCGAATAATACTACATATTAATAATATGGAATGTATTACTTTTAGATTTAATACTAAGTTGTCAATTTTGCATCTTGGATCTATTTGGTTAAAGAGTTCTTAACTGTAATCTAATGAATGTTTACTTAAGTAGTTGCTGACTTTAGTATTAAATCTATGTACATTTGTTAACACGATTACGACGATACATTAGTTTGCTACAAAATAGTAACAGAAGTTAAAAAGATGATCAGATTTAAATATTCTTTTAAGTTGACCTGTAGTAATTATAAAGTTTACTTCATTGTATCTATGTCAATCCAATCACCAGTTTCAATTAAAAGATAAGTCAAATCTTCAAAGTTACAGTTTGTTGTCACGTTAAATGCCGTAGAAAACAAAGTTTGTTTGAGTGTAAACTGTACATCGAAGGAACACAATATTTACAAGAATCTATAGGTTTCACATAATACCGATCACACTTGGCACACGTCACATTGTCACTGTCACTGTCACTTTGACATTATCACTTCAATATGCTCCCGTATACAGTTTGTTGACTTAAGTTTCAAATATAAGTTTTTTTCACTTTTTGCAAGGTACCGCATTTAAGGTCCTTATCTAGGGATTCAGTAGAGTTTCTTAAGTCAAGCGTCCGCTCTTTTCCCAATTCTAAATGTAAATTATCTTGCTTTGCTAGTGGACCAACATTTGCTACCATATTGACATTTTTTGATCTTGGCGGCATGTTATAGCCTGAATTCACATTTAGAGGTGTTTCTAAGGGGCTTAGTCTGAAACAATTGTATTTAAATAAATATTAATTAAATTATAAATATTAACTAACTTTCTTAAGAATATATGATACATCGTTTTAAATATTATTGAATGTTCAAACTATTATTTTAATTTGAAGGTAATTTTTCCAAATTACTTATATTTTAAGCCGTCGTTGCGTAGCGACACAGCGTCTTCTTGAAACGTGACGGTTGTCGGTTTGATTTGAGATACCATATTCACACGAGAGTATGAGTTAATTTTCATTTCCTTACTCTGGTAACAAGACAGCGCGGCGTTGAGTTTCGTCACTACTCGCTATGCCTCAAAAAAGGGCAATGTGTAGGGAACGGAGTCTTTTAACACTAGATTCAACCTGCCTACCCTGCTTTATGCGAGATATAGCATAAAGCTTAAAAAGGATTTTACGTATATAATTGTATTGGTTTTTACCTATTTAAATGGTTGTGTTGTTCGTTGAATGGGGAAGTATCCGTAAAAAAAGGGTGACGAAATCGACGTGAAAAAAGATATCCAAAGATGAATCCCACCATCAGGGTGACCACACACGAGGCCACTACCGCAGTTAGTAAAGCTTGTGCCGTGTAAATGTTGCCGTCGGCCGCCTCTACTGTTAAATGATCTGGGAAATTAAACAATAATTCATTAATATATAGAATAAATATAAATCCATCGGTAAAAAAAAACAAAACATCAACAAAATCTTGTTTATATTAATTAATTAAAAAAAAACAATACCTGGTTCATGTTTATTGTTGTTAACGTTTTTGTCTTCAGTTAAAACGTTTGTTTCAACAACTTCAATGACAATTTCATTTTGAATATCATTAGTAGGTTGATGTGTTTCGGATTGAGGTTTTTTCGTCGCTTGGTTTTTGCTTCTGTCTCCAAGAACAGGTTGTTTGTTACATATTTCAGTCTTTCCATTTTCTATGTTTTGTAGAAATCTTTCAGGGTTCGGAAATTGCCTGTTACCGACCCAAGAGCATTGTTGTTGTTTGGAATCCCACGCGCAATGAGGGTCTTGGAGTGCGACGCACTCTCTGTAATTGAATTAAAGGATTTATATTTTAATTAAACATATTCACATGATTGAATTAACGCTATTGTGACGAAATTTTGAAGTGTCTGGCAGTTTATATATCAATGGATTCGATTTCCACTTTCAATGAGACGAATTATTGAAAATTTTATTAACAAAAAGATAGTTATAACTGGGCTTCAATGGTTTCATATAATAATATTCTCTCTAGCTACTCAGCTGAAGGATGGAAGGACAAAAATTCATATAATGTCATCAAAAAATTGTCGTAAAACCTAACTATAAGAATCCTTTATGTTGTAATTGTACTGCTAATTATGATAGTTAAGTATTTGTAAATATAACCTGAATGATAAGATATTTATCGATAACACATATGCTATGGACACAAAGAATGATAAGAAAAATTACATGTAGATATTAGCAAATTGTTTATATACCTGCATGATTGGACATTGGAACAATGTGACAGAGTGACTGCTTTTATCATATCACCGGATGCCACAATTAATTTCTCAGTAGTGAGAGCAACATGCATTTGTTTAATGGGAACTCCGGGAGGAAGAACCTGGACTTCGGATATCACAGCTGTTCTCACAGGACTCCTGCTATATTCGTCCATACTGGAATCAAAATCGCCCTCATTTGAGGCAACATTTACCGCTTTTATAACTCTGCCGTCATCCGTTCCAACGAACATCACATCGTATTTATTGCCATTCATTGCTTGAACTTGTGGATGTACGGCGATAGCTGAAAATCTGTATTGTAGACTGACTCGTATTAGAATAGGTCGCGCTAGAAAAGACGGTACTGCTTTATCCATTAGAGGATGAGTTTTAATAAAATTAATAGCTGTATCTGATAGCGTTCGACTGTCTTCAACACACGATCCAGGTTGTGGCTGGGGCACCTTCTCTTTAGGTAATGCCAACCAATTTGAATTCATATTTTTCTGATCTTTAAATGGCCCTTCAAAGGCGTCTAGAATGTCTCTCATAGAAAAGGCGCAAACTGCGGATCCGCCTATAGCGTTTTGTGGCGTCGTAAATACAGCGTAAACAATGTCGTTCCTACTGCCGCTTCCGTACACACCGTTAATAATTTCGGTTGTGGCTTCTGTAACAGATAATTACACGGTAAGTCAAGGCAAATTTATGTTGCGAAATTAATGGTTACTGTAAAATACTATTATCCACTGGCATTGGATTAGAATGGTTTACAATTGTTTATTTAGTTAGGGTGTAACTTATGTTCTGTACCTATTGGATTATTTGTGTTTAAGGTAAATGTAGATATAATGTATTAAGACATTATCGTCAAATATTAAGACAATGTTTATGTTTAACTCTAATAAACAAATTTAATCAAGAGCTCCCTAGTTCAATTTATCTGGTCGGTAGCAGTTGTCGCTTTGCAAATTAAATGTTTATTTTAGTAGTAACAATACTTACGAATTTCATCGAAATAAAACGGGTATTCCCCAGGTATCGAGCAGTTAAGACGAGCTTTGAGAAATGAAGTCCATCTATCGTTGAAAGGGTGCGGCCCGCCTTTATCGTTTAAACAAACTCTGGCAACTCTTGAATATACAGCCTGTGAAAACAACTATTCAATTAGTACGAGCCTCACGAATTCACTTTTATATTTCAATTATATAATGGCAATTTCTACCTTTCCAAGAATCTCTTTTATTTTAATGAATGAATAAATAAAAAGCAGGCAAATTTAAAAACTCCATTTACAATTTTCGTGAATATATGATATTTAGGCAAATGTAATATGTTGGTCGTAATCTGTGATGTTTATAAAGAATAAAAATGTTATTAAATATATCAAAGTACTGACCTTCCCACAGTTCATGTATTCTACGGCAGTTTCGCGATAAAAGAAATAAACGTGGCTTGTAGAGGCCACTGCTCCGACAAATGAAGGATCATTTAGTAATCGCAAATCTGAGTGTTCATTCCGTACTGGCTCTCTGTATATTAAAGGCTCGGAGCCCGAGAAATCTGCCGCCGTTGCCGTATATAGATGCCCATCTGAAAATAATAAATTAAGTTACATAATCGTACTAGTATGTAATAGTTGAACGAATATAATATATATTTATATTTTTTTCAGCTTCACACTATATCACGCACACAGCAGAACAGGCAGAAGGAACTTAGTGTTAAGACACTTCGTTCTCCATTTTCTGTCAAATTCTGGAAGCATTGCGTGTTGCGTGGCGAAACTCAACGCTGCTTTCCTTAGTCACCAGAGCGAATAAATGAAAATATTGAATAAAGTATTCAATATTTTCATTTCCTTGAGCAGGATTCAAGCCAATATTGCCAGATGTTCTGATTTTGGTGGAACGTCCCGATTTTTAGTCCAAAAATTAAAAGTCCCGATCGAGACGCTTTTCACGGATTATTCCACGTACTGTAATATATTTATTTATTACGTTAATATTTTAATTGGTTATTAATAATTTCATAGACATAGAAATAAGTATATTCGTAAATTACGTAGGTATAATTATTCTGAATTAACTGCTATACATATTATGGTAAACCAAAACAATATCGTTTAATTATAATATCGTTTTTCTTTTAAAAAAATATTTTATATTGATATGTATCACCTTTGGGAGCCTTATTTGAAACTCAAAAAATGTATAAATAATAAATTAACTCAATATTTTATTTTAATGTTCCGCTTTTGATTAAATAATCCCGCTTTTTCACTTAAAATATTCAAAAGTTCCGCTTTTTTTTCAAAAAAAAAACCTGGTAAAGCTGGTTCACATCCAAAAGTAGTCGCGTTCACATTTACACATTTGTGCCCCTGCGCTACGACAGGTCTCTAATTAAAAAATATAAATATATTTACAAAACTATTATACCCTAGATAGGCACTCTATTCAGAAGTGCATAATATTTGTATATATCCTATTAAACTAGACTAGACATTTACATTAACATTGACCATGAAAACGAAAATTTTATAGAGTATTAATTACATTGTATCATAATAATTATGCACACAAAAAAGTAGGTTACATTTTATCCTATTTAACAATTTTATTAAACATTTCCTAAAGTTTTATTAAAAATATTTGATAAATTGGTGTGTAAATTAACAAATTTAAGCGTTAAATGAATTTAATGAAAAGCGCAATCGAACCTAATCATATGTTATCACTATACGAGAATATTTTATCAAATATTTCATGTAGCTGGAGTAAAAGAATTCGTAATACAATTTTATCGATATATGTACCTATTACACGTGCAATGTGAGGCATGTTAGGTTCAAATATCCCCGAGACTAAACCATATTATTATTATTATTTTTTTCAGCTTCACGCTGTATCCCGCACAGCAGGGTAGGCAGAGGGAACCTAGTGTTTAAGACACTTGGTTCCCCACTTTCTGCCGAATTCTGGAAGCATTGTGTGTTGAGTGGCAGAACTCAACGCCGCGCTTAACCTCGACACCAGAGCGAAGAAATGGAAATATAAATTTAAGTAAATATTTCATCTCCTCGAGTGGGGATCGAACCCACAACCAGTCGTTTTTACAGTCACACCTCGTGCCGCTGCGTCACGACTGGCCTTATGCAGATATTAAATAAAAAAACGCTTGATAATATATTAAATATTATTTTAATTTGGCACGGTAAGCAAAAACTCAGTGTTACGACACTCTGCTCCTCACTAAGACACTTCCGTTTCTAGTCTTTCGCCTGCCAACTTTGGAGGCAATGCGTGTTGAATGGCGGAACTCTGCGCCTTGTCTCTTTACCAGAGCGTGGAAATGAAAATATTTCATTTTCTCAAGTGGGAATCGAAGCCACAATCTATCGCGTTTACAGTCGCACGCTTGACCCTACGCCACGACTGGCTTCACAATATAAACATGTAAATGTAATATACATACAGAAATCAGTCTTTCTATATCCGTTCAGTTGATATACACCTTAACTATTGTATGAACAATATAAGATTGAAGTTATCAGTAATGTGTGGTCACTTTTTACATTTTATAGTAATTGTACTATAATAAGATGTGATCTTGAGTTTCATAAGGCACACAAACTTTTCTTGAGAGCTTTTTAAAGCTTTGTCGTTAAAAGACTCTTTTATATTTTAATATTCCTTTAAGTCAGAAGCCTGTTGTAAGTAATTAACTTACTTTAATAAAAATCTTAGGTCATAATTTCTGTAGGAAGTATGTAATGTAACTTATAGCATTTTTATGTACCTACTAGCGACCCACTCTCTATAATCTAAATTACTTTCGGGTTCGAAGTTCTAACTAAATTACTTTACGAAAATTAAAGTTTAAGATAATTCTATAAAAAAATATTGTAGCAATTTTATCCAACAAAATAATTTAAACTAATTTAACTTTTTATTTATGAACGGATTGAAATAATGCAAAACACTAAATATTAAGGACAGTTTGCCAAATATAATAATAGCGAAAACTGCATAAATATAAGTTAAGTTCTGAGATTAGCGTGCACAAACGCATAGACAAACAGTCAAGCAGACAAACATTTAAAATATCAATATTTTTTGTTCTATGTGATAGATAAATGCCCCCATATAATACGTTTTAATGTAGAAATATTGGGCTATGAAACTTTTAGTTCTGCTTAAAGTTTTAAATTACGGTAATAGGTAAACAATTGGTGTTTTTTGTTTGAATTAGTTTATCGCAATCTTTATTTTTATCTGTCAATAAATACACATTATATCATAATATCACCCTCAATTACATTGGTGCCATACCCCATCACGGAGAGGTACAGTTCCAAAGTGAATGGTGCATAGAAATTAGATGTAACTGTAATGGTAATAAAATCGATTCATATCGAGCCGGTGCGTCGTGTTCGGCACAACCCCTTACCGGGTTTCTAGGCACGGGCTCTTATTACAGCCATCTGCTGGCGATTATTATGAATACTATTTGTTTTCAAACTTTTCCACTTATTGAAAAGTTGTTAGTTTTACTGAAGTAAGTCAATTTTGTTTATGGTTTAACCCTTATTTTTTATAAATGTCTTTATTGATATATAAGTATAATATAACAACACAACTTAATCTAAGAAATATGTTGTTAACATCAATTAAAAGAAACAGTACTTTATCAGGCTAATAAGACGCCTCCAAAAGTTTACAAATGAAATGATGGTTTAAACTCTAAATAGTGCTATAGACGTACCTGTGAATATAGCGGTTGAATTGTGCTGTGGGCTGTAAGGGCATCTTCCAGTTCCATCGAATTCTTCTAAATGATGATTAGGCATGTGTCGGTTGTATCGCCGACACATCGGCTTGAACGCGTTTGTACCGCATACTAGCAGGCGACCGTGAGCCCGTGTCGCCACACGAAGGTAGTTCTGACAATCATCAGCTGATTTGCCTTTCACCTGGCATAGTTCTCTGTGTGCGTCTGTTGATTGCCACTCTAAACGCTATAAAAATAATAATTTAAACTAAATTAGATAATTGACTAATAATCCTATTGCATAATGCCTACTTTAGGATATAGGGATTTGTATAAATAAATGTATTTCCGGAGATTAGATGAAACGGAAATCGTGAATACTAAATATATATTTATAACTCATGTGTAGCTGTACTAACCACTATAATAAAACATATTAGAAAAAAATATATACATTTTTTACTTAATATTTTTTTTATGGAACTATGTACAATATATAGTTTGCTAATATATTCTAATCAAAACGTAAGGTCTTTTAAACGTGACGTCAATGAGTATAAATAAAATTGAGATCGCGTGCACATCCATCACAGGTGTATAACGTGACTATAGCAATTCTGTCAAATTATTCGTATTGCATGACGGTGATATCGCTGCTCAAACCGTTTAATAAACAAATGAGAAAAATAACAAAGTTATATTAAAATGTAATGGATACCTAAAGCCGTTTATATAAAAATGATTTGTATTCAAACATACATACATACATACATATTTTATACGTAACTCATTCATAAAACAGACATTATCCATAGTACACCGAAGAATGCACTAACGTACTCTATTCGCTTTGTTATATTATTCACTTCTATGTTGTATTCAAGTACATAAATGGATATTATAGTGATACAAGAAATTTATGTATTATTTTTGTGAAATAACATTTATTTGTTTAAATAAAAAACCTATTTGTTACTTTCTAATACAATGAAATTATTGTCGGAATGAATTATATTATATCTACATTATATTATAAAGGAGCAGTACTAGGTATTACAGAATAAAATAATAATATCGAGTATATTTAAATATTTCACCTGATATTTTTCAACATTTCTGTTTTCAAAACGACTTTTTATGTTTCTGAAGTAAACTCCAGTTTCAGTCTAGATACTGAAACACTTTACGTTGGAACTTGCAACATTGGTCGTAACTTCGAATATACTAAGCCAGGTTAGTAAACGGCAAACGATGTTTGCATAAGATTAGATACGTAAACTAAGAACTACGTATTTTAGTTTCCAATGTCGTTTCGGTGATCGTGATCAATAAAACTCTATAAAGCTAAGATTAAATTTATAGTGCCCAATTAAATAATTCCTTAAAGGTATCAATAACTCTTACTCAGTCTTCAAACGAATTGTTTTTACATTAAATATAATTTAATATAACATTAATTAATGTTGATCGTATTTGTAAAATACGGCATTTTATTTATATCTTTTCGTAATTTTAAGTATTATTATTATAATAGGAAAAAATGAGACATAATGTAAATCTAAAAGCTTTTGTTTATTAAATATATAGTTGATTTCGATATATGTAAAGAAAGATAGTTTACATTTTCATTCGAAGTGTAATACGATAAAAAGGTTCACAATATGTAATGTTGAAATTTCAGAGGACTTACAAAATAAACAAAGTGTCCGGGGAAATAGGTCGTAACTAAGAATAAGCAGAGTCAGGTTTGTAGCAACGGGGATTGGTGTTTGCATAAGATAAGATGAGATACATAAACTAAGGAGCCAAGTACTTTGGATTTCGCTGCCGTTTTGATCGCAAGTTTGTGAAGTGTTATCGGTCTAGACTTAAACCATTGTAAATTCTTGTCAAATCCGATAAGGTATTTTTTTGTGTTTGCGATAACATGGCGTGTTTTCAGATTTGTGTTGTTACTTGAAAACATACATATTTTATGTAATTTACTCTAAATAAGTTTAATAAATAATGTCAGTAATTTAAATAATATTTACCTGTTCGACATTTTCAGATAAGTCGTAAAGACTTAGATTGTAGACTGTACTCCTGAAAACAAGATACATTTGTTTATTATTCATTAAACACATTTAATATTAATTTGCACTTATACAACTAAGAAAATAACTAGAAAGATGACTACACTAGTAAGCCATTGAATAATAAATGCTTCAATACATTACATATCCATACAGCTGCATTACTTATAAGTTATAATAGAGCAGGTGCGCAATTGATCAAACAAGAAAAACTATACCTATTATGTTTGTAATATGATAACTATATTTCTTTGAATATTTTTACGAAACGTTTGAATGATTTAAGCCGTAAATACAAAAGTACATAATGAAATCTGCATAGTTATCAAACGTACCTGCCGCCGACCAAAATTGAGAAGTCATCTTTATCTAAAATACGAAAATGGTTTGGTCCCGTTGTGTTCCCCGCAAATTGCTCTGTAGTATCATCACCTGTAACAATTTTAATTGGTTATATAATGTTATAGTTACTTCAATATAGAATTTATATCTTAAAGAAAATTTCAAAACGTAACATGAAAGTTAACAACTAGAACACGAACTGACAACGTTCTGAGCCGAAGATTTAACAAACCGCAAGAGCTGGTTCGAGCTTCAGTTTGCGGCCAGTTTGACCAATCGTCTAGTCGTATTGAGTAGTATTTTAAATATTTTTGTTATTATTTAATTACAGTTTCTTCTATTCACTTTTTTATATTGATCTGTCTCATTATATATAGTATATATGTATAACCCAATGAAACCTATAACTATACTGTAAAAAAAAATATTTAGCTTAGGAGGCACAGGGGAACCTAATACTAAGATGCCGCTTCCCACTTTTTGCCGGATTTTGCATTCATTGCGAGTTGAGTGGCGGAACTCAACGCGGCGCTTTGTCTCGACACCCAGAGCGAAGAAATCAAAATATTAAATATTTTTGAACGATCGAATCAAACTCATAACATGTCGCGTTAAAGCTATACGCTTGGGCCACTGCGCCACGACTGGCTTCACTTCTTTGTAGAATAAAAATTTAATAGATCATTACTCTATCTATGTGTTGCAATCTTAGTCATCATGTATCATTAAGCTTGTTAACTGAACACTGCCAGTTCGTATTGATGATATCTGGTAAAATACTCCGGCAATTTTTGTCACTTTATGTTCATGATCACACACAGTCTTCTAGTAAGAAGATAATAATAAATTATTTTTTAACTGCAGAATCTATCACAGAATTGTGTGCAATTATAGTAGAACATTATTGTATGAAAAGTTTTTATGTTAAAATATTTCGCTTTCAATTATTGTCGATCATACGAACAATAAAGTCTTTGTATAGCGATTAAGTAACAATAAGAAAAATATTTCGCAACTCAATGTAAAATTCCCACGTGTAAATCTCGGTGACAGTGATATTAGCAAATATGTAAGTACTTGAGGCCAGTGGTGGCGCAGCGGCACGAGGTGTGACTGTAAACCGACTGGTTGTGGGTTCGATCCCCACTCGAGGAAATGAAATATTTACTTTAATTTATATTTCCATTTCTTCGCTCTGGTGTCGAGGTTAAGCGCGGCGTTGAATTGTGCCACTCAAAACGCAACGCCTCCAGAATTCTGCAGAAAGTGGGGAACGGAGTGTCTTAACACACTGGGTTCCCTCTGCCTACCCTGCAGTGTGCGGGATACAGCGTGAAGCTAATTTTTTTTTATGTTAGTACTTTTTATAATTCTTTTTTACTCTAAGCCAGATTTGTGGGGTTCTTAGGAAAACTTTAATGTCATTAGGTACGGTTAATTTTATTTTGCGTGCCCATTCATATGTAAACAGGATGCGGCTCATGTTGCTGGAGAGATTTTATTTTTTTTAATATCAAATTATATGGTTATGAATATAATATTTACAAAACCCTTTGCGTGTATAGTACTGCACATAAAATAATTTGAATAAATTATCAATATATTGATAGATTATGTATAATCAAACTTATAGCTATAGTTTTAAGCAACTGCTTAATGGAGTATCAGTGATAAGTTACGCTAAAATTAATAGCATTAAAAATATTTTTAAATTAAAGGCTTACAATACAAAATAAATACGTTAGTTATATACTTGTGTACGGTTTATTTTGTACTTATGTACTAGTATGGATGCAAAAAGTTAAAATTTAAATAATATATTTGACATAGTTTTAGTGATATTTTTTTATTATAGAAAATAGTTATTTTTTTATAAGAACCACGTACGAAATCTTTGAAACCTGTAATATTCTCTGTGTTGAATGTTATCTGGATTAAAATGAAATGCTCAAGACCATGTCTATCTTACGGTAGATCTGGCTAAGCATTACTACAGAAGCGAGGTGTATTTGTCAGTGGGATACAAAACACATCTAATGGTTTTAGACGTGATAACGTCTTATAAATCAATGAACGCCAGCTGTATGGACTAAAATGCGAGACTCAGTGTCACGTTCCGCTTGCGCCGAGGGTATAAGCGAGAGGGCGCAAATAACGACAGAGAGGCACGATTGGCCTAAGTGATCGGGTTGTGACACAAATCCATGCATTTTTACTTGCAATTAATCTGCATAATTTAAGTAAGAATATTTTAAATGATTTTTTTTTATTTATTTTCTTATAATAAAATTTAGCAGCTTTTAATATGTGTTTTTACGCCATTTCATATATTGAAATAATATTGTACAATGTCACTTGAAAGGTTAAAACTATTTCTTAACGCAGGTAGTATAACTGAACTAACAATAAACCGACTATTAAGCCGCTTTTACGAGAATGGACATCTTCTTAGAACTAGATGTTGCGTACCAGTATTTTATCACCATATATATTTCTAGTTTTTACTAAATAGTTTGTACTTTTGCAAAGTATTTAGAGCATATACGGCATTAAGATGTACCAGGTATTTCCTGTGGCTTTTTATTAATAAAATCATTATTTGAAAAACATTAAATGTAACGTATAATTAGCTTCAGCTTCACGCTGTATCTCGCACACAGCAGGGTAGGCAGAGGGAACCTAGTGTTAAGACACTCCGTTCCCCACTTTCTGCCGAATTCTCGAGGCATTGCGTGTTGAGTGGCAGAACTCAACGCCGCACTTAACCTCGACAACAGAGCGAAGAAATGTAAATATAAATTTAAGTAAATATTTCATCTCCTCGAGTGGAAATCGAACCCACAACCAGTCGGTTTTACAGTCACACCTCGTGCCGCTGCGCCACGACTGATAAAATTATCTATTCAATAATAAGCTCTTAATAGTTCTAGTTAGTTATAGTACTTACCATTTTATTATTTATGTGTAAATTATAGCTTATATAGATATATATTTAATTTAAAATACGTTTAAGTTATAATTATCAATGTACATACCAAACTTGACATGGATCTTTGCATTAGCATCAGGCATCCACGCGTGTGCGGCGGACGCTAGCAACACCAAGACCGCACCAGCGACGGCCATGTTGTTTAGAGTCTATACATTTTTCCAGTCGCCATTTTTAATGCCACCCCTACAACAAAATAAAAGATATATAAATAAAAAATTCATACCATTCCTATATTAATAAGAAATATTAATACTACATTTAATACACAAAAAATACATTTTTTTCTAATTAAATGAAATATGTAATTAAATATAATAGTATTTTATTAATTTAACCGACATTGAAATTTTTATTTACAGGTGTACAAAATGGTATTCAAATTACGCCTGGCATACAAAAAAGTGTAACACGAAAGGCGCATAAACTTTAAGTGTGTCAGTTTGTTCTTGAAGATAAATGAAATGTAATTTTCAAGAAAATAAGTCACTATCAGTGTTTTTATTGTGATTACTAAGTGTTTTCCAATTTAATCGCCGCTAGATAACAAGGCTTATCGTATGTCTATCTATTGAAATGTAGATATTTAAGCATTTATAATACTACAATTTTTTGTCATTTTTTGTGCATGTGCTCAGTAAAATCTATCAAAAGTCATCAGCTCGCACTCAAAAGAGGCAGAAAAAAGTGTCGAACAAGCGTTTTACTGCTCTTTAACGGTATGATAAAGCGCTCTTCAGATTTCAGGCGTCAAAGTTCCACAATTCACATAGAGATTATTCAGTATTCAAAGCATGCGAGATGAATCTGCTCGGCTAGCGATAATTCCCGCCGTAACGAGAATGAGCCATGCTGCATCCGTGCCGACTGGATTCACATTCTAGTTTTTTATATTAACTAGTGTTTTGATCGTGAGAAACTCCATCGGATGTTTAACCTGACTTGATATAAAGAAGTACTTAATTAACCAGTTTTTCTTTACTGCCAGGATTGTTTAAACGATTGTAGAAGGTCTATCACGTTTGTTTAAATAGGATATATTAATTATAAGAATTTTTGAAAAACTTTTATTTTAGATCGATAAATAATTTAGATCCTGCACTGTGTAACCACCGCCTATATAACATAATTTTATTTAATGATATTATTATGTTTCGTTAAATCAAATAATATCAAAAAGGGTTGGTAGTTTAAATGTAACAGAAGGCGGCGGCTGTTAGCCACAGGCACAGTGCAGATGTCGCATAGAAGGATGAATCGAGGGCGTATATAATGTAATATTTCCTACCCTTTATCGGACTTACTATTACTTCAAATAATAATTCTTTAGTAAAGTGTATTTCTTGACATGAGAGACGTTGTCAATATAATATTAGTATAGAATAAGAATTATATGTAATAAGATTAAGCTTTATTACCATAAAAAAACAATGTTATTTGAGCTTGACATTTATGACGTTTCTAATTAAACAAAGTTAGGGACTAATATAATTTATTTAGGACAAGGACTAGAAATACATTGCCATTGTGCAATTGCTGTTAAGTAGCGGTCACTTGCCAAATTAGTATTATTACGCCGGATTTCAATGTTCAATATTATGCAATATACACGTTCAAAATCATAATATAATTTGGTTTCTGTGCTTGCATAATATTTGGTTCCTACTTTCAAATTTTAAAACGACATTTCTCATATAATATATGTAAAGGATATCTATACAATCTGGTTATTTTTAAGAAATTTAAATAAAATATTTTTTTTATTTTAATTTCTGAAAAATAAAATATTTGATCTATAAATTTAGAGAAAGTATTAATAAGGTGGGACGCTATTAAAATATATAGATATAATCGTGTGAGTTCTCATATTTTCATATCTCTACAGTCTCATATCGTTGGCTTCTCAACCGGATTACGTTGCGTGTAGCGTGACCAATGTAGGCCTGTAATTACGTAGATGTGGTTGACATTTGAGCTTGGGGCTGTGGTAGAGCCTCAGCGTCCCTGCTATACCACGCCATGCGGGAAGCTGTGGTTATCGCACACTTTTTCCTTTTTATTTGAGAATATCTATATGGGATAGAGTTTTATTGTAATTTCATATGACCACATAATTCATTACTACTTTTGGCGGTGTCACGCCTGAAATATATAGCAAAAGTATATAAAAGAACGTGCACTGGATAGTAGATGGACAAACGTGTTGAGACTAGAAAAGGGATTTAATGGAGGTCATCAATCGTTTTATGCATTTGTGTATTATCGTTGGTGTACATCAAATTTGAGGTCATTTTGGTATTTTTGAAAGCTTTGAATTTGTTTATAATTTCGTTTATTTTCAGATTTGTGTGTCGTTTGTATGGGATATCAACATAAGTAAAGATTTTTTGTTGTCCCACCCGCATACAGGTACCACCATGTAGGCAGAGTTAAAGGTAAAGTTTCCCACGCATCGAACAATTTTCGAGACTTTGCGTGTTGAAAAGTGTTGTTTGCGTTCTTGTTGTTACCTGGGTGAAGAATTATATAATTCATTGCCCTGAGTTGTAATCGAACTCATATCCATCGCGTTTATGACGCCGTGCCGATGTTCCATGGCATGGCCTCAGGTGTAAGCAATATAAATATTAAAAAGAAAAATAACAAGAACTGTTAATTTAAAACTTAAAGTAGTCATTTACTGGATACATAAATATTTTGCATTAATTACGCTGAAATAAAAAGCATATGGTGCACCGTTTAACCACTATTCATAATTGAATCCAGACAAACACCTTTCTCTTAATTTAATAAAAATGTGGTTTAATTTTGTAGCTGATCATGTGATGAAATAAATTTTGTAAAGAGGAAAGAAGTAAAGAATATGGAGCATAGCATAGGTTGGTTAAATACTAATTTAACAAAGCTATGATAAGGAAATTCATAGGATTTCTTTAAATATATATTTAAAAAATTAAGATAAGAATCAAATGCTTTTAGATTTTTTGTATGAAATATACGAGTCTAAATCACATTTTCCTCGTCAGCTTATAAAAAGGAAAGATGCATTAAAATAAATGTAATGTAAATAGGAATTTTAAATAGTTTTTTGAGAATACAGTATATAAATAATTAAGCATTTCATTAATTAATCATTGATGTAAATTTAATTGCTTAAGCTACTTATGTTTATTACCTATATAATTAATTTCCAATTACTCGTAGATGATTCATTTCTTACAATATACATACGTTAAAGTGAAATTATGAATCATTACAATACAACCAGGCCAGTGAGGCCAGTCGTGGCGAAGGGGTACAAAGTGTGACTGTAAAACCGACTGCTTGTGAGTTTGATTCCCACTCGAGGAGATGAAATATTTTAAATTTATATTTCCATTTCTTTGCTCTGGTGTCGAGGCAAAGCACGGTGTTAAGTTGCCATTCAACACGCAATGCCTCCAGAATTCGGCAGCAAGTGAGGAGCGGAGTATCTTAAGACTAGGTTCCCTCTGTCTACCCTGCTGTGTGCGGGATACAGCGTGAAGATGATTATTACAATACAATTTATATAATTTCTGAATATATTCAAATTTCTTTAATGTTAATTTTAATATTGTTCAATCGCATGCTTTAAAAAGTAAAACAATAACTAACTAACATTAGTTTCTTATCTTATTATTTTATCAAACATAATTTTAACTTTTTCGATTAAATAACTATTGATGATGTAATATATGTTATCATTATTGTAATCTTATAGCTGAGCTATATAAATATTTTAGTTGTATAATCCAGTAATAGTTAAGATTTTAACTATATATAGTAAAAATGCAATTTTACAGATTAATAAGTTTAGTAGTTATGAGTAATTTTTTTTTCAGCTTCACGCTGTATCCCTCAGATCACAGGTTAAGTAGAGGGAACCTAGTGTTAAGATACTCAGTTCCCCACTTTCCGCCAAATTCTAGAGGCATTACGTGTTGCGTGGCGGAATTAACTCCTATCCTATATATTCCTACTTGACGATGCTCTTGTGAGCATCGTCAAGTAGGAATCAAAACCACAACTTGTCGCGTTTACAATCACACGCGTGTTCCAAGACTGGCCTCGAAGTAAAAAAAAAAATATCTTTATTTATTAAATAATATCTGGTTTTCTATTGTGAACATCAATTTAAATATAGAATTTCACAGAAAATAATAGAATTAATGTTTCAAGACATCTAATTGATGCGACAGCGCAGTTGGGATGTATCAGACTGAGAGCGATGTTTGCTCGATGTTATCTTTCTCGAGTGAATATTTATTTTTATAATAGATAAAGTCGTTCTTCGAAATAGATAGACGAAGTGTGACGTAGAATTTCGTGATCTAAAACGCAAGTCTTTTAATAAACGCAAAGTACGGAAGTTAAGTAGTTAGTAAGTACCAAAATGTTGATGATAGCATACTATCGGTAGCATGCACAGTATAATAAGAGATATTTAGATCTTTAAAATAAAGAAATAAAATTGGTCTGTCTAATTTAAATATTTTTTCACGAAATAAATGTTAAAGTATATGGTATTTTTTTATATATATAAAAAAATACCATTACGTGTCATCACATTTTTTTAATGATATATTGGTATTATTATTTTCAGTTTCACGCTGTATCCCGCAAATAGCAGGGTAGGGAGAGGGCACCTAGTGTCAAGACACTGCGCTCCCAATTCAAAAAGACAAAAAGACAAGTTCAATTTTTATGACTACTCAATCAGTTTTCGTTATCTTGACACAATATGACATTATTATACGCAAGTACCCAGGATGTTGATAAAATATTCATTCATAAATTTACAAACTACCGCAATTGTTAATTCTATAAATAAAATCTACGGAAGGAACATCTTTAATGAATCATTACGTTCGATTGTAAAATTATATGTTTTTATACTATTTACGGTCCGTTCTGTCAACTGGTATGTAAGTTACCTGTCCATTTATATATATTTGTATACACATTATATCAAACTTCCTACTGTTATGATCTATTTTTATTTATGTGCCATTTCCTTGTTTTTCCAAATTTTAATTTTGGTCTATTAGGGTCCTTCGTCAGATGTTCCATCTTAAATTTTCATATGTCAATGATAAATACTTATCACGCAGAACAACTTTTGTTAAGGCTTTTCATTATTTGTTATACTTTAATTTGACTACTACGGACTATGGCTCTACGTCAGATAGTCTTCAATATCAATTATAATTTAGAACTTGATTTAGATTTAGAACAAAAATACTTAACCTAATTCGTTAACTAATTTCAAAAAAATGTTCATATTCATGTACAAAGTTACAAACAAAAATAAAAAAAATCCTAGTTTTATTACTATTTTATGATGATCTGCATGATTATTTTGTAATAATATTTTGTTTACATTTCTTTTTAGTCCTGTACTGTAAAATATAATATGTTAATGAATTTTCTACATGTGTTTGATGATTATATAAACGAAATTATAAAATTTACTTAAAAAAAACCGGTTAAGTGTAAATCGGACTCTTCCTCCGAGGGTTCCGTGCCAATTTCATGATTGTAGGTCAACGACAAGCACAATTTCAAAATTTAATTTCGTATGAACTACAAATCTAAGTTTGTTGTTTTTTTTCTGTGATTTTTAAAACATACTTATAAATTTCCATGTTTTGCCTTATTTTTATTTGTAATGTAAATCCCCACTTCTTGTGATATTGTAGATCCACGGTAAATACCCGATGATGGGACAAATTTGATATAAAATATAGCAAAAAAATCTCGTATCTTTTAACAGCGTTGACTTAGAAGCTTAATTGTTTGTGTGGTCTTTTCATATTAATCTTAGGTTGATATCTCGCAATCGTGAGATAGTTGGTCTTGACGGACAGACATTCACGCAGAGAGACGGACAACAATGTGATCCTATACTAGGTTATAAAAATTTCAACGTAGCGAGATTTGAACCCGCGCCTCTTGGAAGCCGTCCAAGCGCTCTGACCAACTAAGCCATACGTTTTCATCAGGCTACGTCGAAATTTTTATATGCTTATTACAGTTTATTTGTGTTGCAAGCATCTAGCTAGGGATGCTTTTATATATTTTTAAAAAACGTATTTTTCTTTCCTAAGTGTTGAATAACACTTTACAAATGAAAAAATAGATAACATAATAGCTTACTTTGGTATAAGCTATAGAGTGAGTTGCTTAAAAAAATAATTTGTTAGGCTTTAGATTATAATAGTTTCTATAACAATTAACAAAACTCAATTTATAATTATATTTCGGGAGAGCCAACATCTCTTTATTTATTCTAGGTATAAATATAAAATTAAATTAAATTAAAACTATAATAATTCACTTCATAGTTTCCCTTGTTTGTACTAACAATTTGTACTATTATTTTAGGTTTTACGTTGTCGTATGTCGAGAATCGAGATGCTAGTAAATAAACAGTTATAAACAATAAACAACTGAGATATCGTAGATTTTTTTACAAAAATAAAATATTTTACTATAAATTTACTATGAGATATCTAAATATTTTGTCTTGCGCTACATGTAAAAGTAGATATAGGTTCAAATAAACAAAACAACTTCAGTATTAAATATTTATAGAGTCAAACAAGGAAATATTGCCTACGTAGCTATATGAATATAAAACAAAACGTGACCGTGCTTTTGGCTATAGTTCTGTTTACCCCGCAGCGACTCGTCTGCGTCCGGGGAGCGGACCCACCAATTGCTTTGGTGTAGGTGCCCCATGGCTTTTGAAATAATGCCGGGATATTTTATTTTCGTTTTTCTAATTTCAAATACATATTTTTTGTCAGTATTAACTGTACCTTATATCTATATACATTGATAATGACTTTTATTTTTATTTTTCATAGATGGCTTTTTATCTAATTAAGATTGATTGTTATCAATTGATATTATTCCTTATAGTAAATCTTTATAAAATTCATTCTTTCTATGGTCTTAATTTCAATATATAAGTAAAAAAAAAATTTGATTGGAAAGTAAATATTAAATATCAATAATGTAATTAATGTATATGTCCGATGAATTTAGAATTATGGTGTAACTAGTCTTCATCAACAATATACGCGTACATTCTACTCTCCCCTACATTTGAAACTTTTTGTAGTAATAAGCTGCGCTGGACTGTCTAAAATATTTATGAATCGTTTAAAGCGGACACTTACCCTGCGTATAAATCCAACCAAAATAAATCCAATTTACAACCAGTAAAAGCACAGATCATCGCACCATTAAAGTTCCCACTGACACTCGTTATTCACACTTTTCTCAAATTGAACACAGTTAAAAAGGTCACTGAACACATCGATGTCACAACTCACAAGTATCGTAGCGTTGTATCTGTTGATCGAGCAACCGGTTCCTAGGCTGAAGTGTAACGTGCAGACACACTGTGCTGTGTTTACAGTCTCTGCGTCTCTACGTCTCTACGGCCAAACGTACGCCCGCGATGCACTCGGCAACGGCACTGGCGGGCCGCGGCTACGTCCGCGCGCGGGGAGGGGGGCTCTACTACACGAACTCGCCCGACAAGTTTCTCTATCTCTCTTACAACATGCGCGTGCGTCGTTGCCACGTTTACCTCTCTAAAAAGCGTTGCCAGTTTTACCATAGTTTTTGTTTTGTGTTCTCGCTTCTAAATGAGGGGCCATAAAGTAGAAACGTACTTCGTCCGATAATTTGGAGGGTAATGATAGAGTTAGGAAAATCTGAAGTGACTGTAAGTTGTATTGATTAAATAAAGCAGATACGGCCAAGTAGTTACCACTTTTGTCATATGACTGTAATATTCGTCGTCGTTGTACATAACTAAATATAAGTAAAGGAAATTTTTGGTGTCAATTAAATAATATTATACTATATTATCCTTACTTAGCTAAATTTAATACATTTATGACATACAAAATAATTTTAGAATATGAAGCAACAAAATTAAATTCATATTTCTGTAGGTCGAAATGTAAAGATGGAAATCACTATCACGATCTCAAACTTACTAGGGGACGCGTCAGGTGCTACCACATGGGCTTATTTATACCTGCGCCATTATTATATGAACCTTTGTCAGATTACGAAGACGACTCCACGACGCCAGATGTTTTAGGAAAGTACGATAAAAAAAAATTGCAATTCCTTGCATCTGCCAAGTTTAAAAGCTATTTGAATAATATCAATCAGTTCATTTAAATATAATTGAAGTAATACTTATCACTACGAATCTCTATCTAAGTAATAAAAATTTAATGTAAGATATTTTTAGGTAAACAGCTAAAGAGCACATTATAAATTTATATATGATTCTTACTACTTAAAAACACGCATATCTTTGAACTGATTTTGTCATATAATTTGAGACATCATTAAAATGAAACGTAAAAACAGTAATATTGAAACTGATAAATTAATGAAAGAAACTAGATGGGCAGGAGAGCATAGCTTGTCTGATATGATTAACAACGATGCTCATGCGACATTCGTGCTGGTAGCTAGTAATAAAATAACACAATTATTTTTTAAAGTTTGTGGCCGTGTAGTCTAATGACTTAAATTTTATAATGCGGTTGAAGGCACAGTGTAATTAGGCGTTTAGAAACTTCCGCGTGGAGTACAACTATATAAATGTTATATTATTATTTTATATGTAGAGCTTTTTGTGCTATTTATTAATTTTATTGTAAGACGGAAATGTTGACAGCGACTATAATATATATATATTATATATATATATATATATATATATATATATATATATATATATATATATATAATATATATATAAGAGTGCAAAGGCTAAATATAAAATTTGTCCTTTGTCAAATTGGTATTTAGAGAAAAGATGACTGATAAATTATCAGGTCTTTCACCAATATATTTTGTTTAGTTATTTGTTTCACTAATTTATGAGGAGGTACCTTTATTTAATATAACCTTACTATATTTTATTTAATATAACCTTATATAAACACAGTCGGTAAACGTTTGGAGCAAATACGTTTCATTAGGTATCATTGATGTCTCGAAATAAGATAAATCGCAGCGTTGGGTGTAGTCAACCAACACGTCGTATCTGAAAATAGGCAGAAAGAAAAGTAGAATATCCACTTATAGCCTACTGTTTACACATTACGAATACAGTCAGATGCCATTTTGAGTGTACGCATAATAACTGTATATTGATATATGCATATTTTTATTCTGCAAATGTTATTTATTTTTTGCTTTAACCTCGTGTCGGCGTGTCTTAAACACTCCGTTCCCATTATGACGCCTCCGTTCAGCATTTTCCGCTGAATTCTAGAGAATCGAACCCACAAAACGTCGCATAGTCGCACGCTTGTGACCCTGCGCCATAACTGGCCTCATTTTTTTGTTTTCATTTTTATTCAATTTTAAAATAAATAAAATTGTGTAGAAATATACATTATTACAAATTATTATAATAGAGTTTACGTATTTTTTATATTAAAAAAGTTAGAACACCTTTAAACCCAATTCACTTGCTTGCTTGATATACTTATAATCGATCAAGACATTTATGTGGCAAATATACAAAAGCTTGACTTATTTATAATTAATAGGATGATGTTGTATATTCATATTACTTTGTAATCGATCGCGTTGATATTCGTGGAGCTCCCACGATCACTTTAATGTTTATGTGAAAAATTATTTCATGTCCAATTAAATATATTTTTAATTTTGATATAATACATATTGTGTTAGCAGTGTAAATATACTGATTTCTAATAATATACAAATTTTAATACCCTGGGTTATGTTATAAATAGCCTACGCTTTTCTCCAATAGTTAGTGAGTTAAACCAAACAAATTCTTCCCCTTTATAAAATTAGTATAGAAGGATAAATAAAACTTAATTACATTTGTACTTAAGTTATTTAACTTACCTATTATTAATATTATAAAGTATTTATATGTGGTATCGAATTACCATATTTCTTATATCTCAATAGAACTTTAAAGTAACTGAAGATATCAGTGAGACGGGAGCTATTGTAAGGATACCGCAAGACATTTCAGTCCGCCAACACAAGTTATATCTTTCTAAGACGGCACAGATAAGGAGTAAAACACCATTTGTCATTACCATCTCTCGTCCTAGGGTCCTCGCAAACTTTGCAAATTAAAAACGTTTTCTTATATATTTTATGCTATAGTAGTATTTATAGTTTTACTATAGTGAGCGCCTATTGTAAAATAGGTTTTCTTTAACATAAACTGTACATTTTTTTAGCTTCAAGCTTTATCTCGCACGCAAAAGGGTAAGCAGAAGGAACACTGTGTTAAGACACTCCGTTCTCCATTTTCCATTAAACTCTTAATATAATGAAATGACGCATTTTTATTAAAAAAAATGCAAATTTAAGGTTGTAATTTTGAAAATGTCAACAATATTATAAACTTTATCATAACCGAGATTTTTTTACGCCTAGGTGATTTATTTTTGAAGACGCAAAATCAAACGCTGTGTAAACGAACAATTATATATACCACATTTTTTTTTACTTAAAAGCTTAAAATCCTTAATACGTGAGTTGTTTCTTTTATAATAAAAATACTATTTCTACTTAATTAAAAACATAAAATATATTAAGACATCAATGTAATTAACGTTCGTACGTTTTGTTCTTCATTATCTTAACAAAGGATAGCTGCTGGAAGAGTAAACATTATTAATATTGCAATCATGAAAATTAAGTGATTAGTTAATGAAGCACATTATTTTGTAACAATTACATTTTTAAACGTATGTAACGTAAATATAATTATATATTTTATATTGTTGTGTCGGTGAATTCGGGAACAACTCATTACTTAACAATTTTCTTGGTTCTGATTTCACATTTATGTTTTTTGGGATTACAGTTCAACTATTTTTTTTATTCCATAATGCCTCTCGTCGTAGTCACTATTGTGTTGACCGTACATTTAAAAACGTTGAGCTCATCAGTCTTTGGTTTTAATGGCTCGTTACTACCTTTAAACCTATACTGGTCCCATATCCCTGGTCAATTATGACCCTTCCTCTTCTCCTCTTAGGTAAAAGTGAGATAAAAGGTGACTTTCAGATTTTTACCGATACCGGCGTCGGCCTGATGCAAACACCATCATATTGCAAACAATATGAAGGGAAGATAAGGGAATGCACTGCCCTTTTCGCGGAATATACATCGCAGTATATTTTTAGTAGGGTGTAAGCGGCGTCCATTTGACAATGGGCACACAGTATGTTTTGGCTGATGCTTAATATTTGGGATGGATTGTGGTAGTGTTAAAGAGATTCTCTATAGTATACAGTATTTCTTGTGCTCGGGAGATTCTAGCAGCCGTTACTGTCGCCCCAAAGTGATTCGTCAGAGCTTCGTCCATCATAAAGCCAAGTGCCTTTAACTTTTTCATTTTCTTACTCCTTGTAAATGTTTATAACATTCAATTTTAACTAATATTTAAGAAGAAATCATAGTTTTAAAATAACGCAAAGCGCGTCTAAAATATGTTTTGTGAGAAAGGTCGTTAGTTTTGCAAGGTAGTAGCAACAATAATAACAATAACAAAAATACAGTAACGTAAGTTACGTATTGTTAATACGTAATATAGTAGGTACAGATTTAATAGGAATCCTGATCTAAATTGGGTTACAATGCTTCCGTTGCCAGCCAGTTACAGAAATATTCTTGACACTAGGTTCCCTCTGCCTACCCTGCAGTGTTCGGAATACAGCGTTAAGCTGTTTTTTTAAATGTAAGTAATGAATAAAGAATATTAGACTATACTAACAATACCTATCAAATATTTTAAACATTTTTAAAGTGTTATTCCACACTTAGGAAAGAAAAATACTTATTTAGAAAACGTATAAAAATTTGAACGTGGCGGGACTCGAACCCGCGCCTCCTGGAAATTGATCAGGCGCTCTAACCACTAGGCCATACGTATTTTTTGAGAACGTATGGCCTAGTTCAGAGCGCCTGCCGTTCAAATTTTTATACGTTTTCTAAATAAGTAATACCTATCAAAATTTTGCAAAATACATATGAATAGATACGAAGGATCGCTTACCCTTGATCATATATTCTATTCAAGCTGCAGGCGGATGCCCATAATATGACATTGATGTAGATTTAGGACCAGACCAAATGTAAATTCTGCGGGCCAAGGTACCTCGCCGGTATTCACTATACATCCGTTCAATACTGTATTGTGTTCAAAGCGCTAATGGTCGAGTAATTGGCCCGAGGTCAGCCGCGGTCATACGCCTCACCTGGGTAGTCCACTCTTTCATCCCGCAACAGATTGATCTTGCGTCCCTTCATACATCGTATCTCAACCGTAACATTCAATTACACACGTAATTAAATCCCGACTCCGATTTCGTAATTGCTATATGCCTGTTTATTGGATACTTGATGCTGTTGCGACGAGTCATCAATGTTTAATGTACTATTACGTGTTATATACATCATTTACTTATCTGGAATGTGAATTATGTCATTTTATGATGTATTCGAGATAACATCACAGTTGACGTCGGTAAATTTAGTTATGCCTAGCTAAAAACAGTAGATTATTTATAGCTACATAAATGTTGGGTATTCTAAAGTAAAAATTCGTTTTATTTGTTATAAAAGAAATAAATATAAATTAAAAAACTGAAAATTTCACCTAAAATCATTATGAGTTTAGGTATAAGATTTTCAATTTCCGTTAAGAAGTATATCAAGTGTACCTAAACAAAAAAAATATATTTATATATATTTAGTTATTAAATATACTCTTAATCACTTACTCATTACTATATTTGCATTAATATTGACAGAATAAAATTTATATAATTATTACAGAGTTATATATTCGTTACAACAAGTTAAAATTATGGTGTTCGAGGTAGAAGAAAAGCCATTGTTACCGTAGGTTGTATTATTTCATTGTTAGGACCTTTTCACAGAGTCCACATGTACATATAATACATGCATATATACATACAGGAAAAGGATTGTTGTGGCGGTCACCCGAGTCCGTTGATTATTTGTAATACTTGCATAAATAACGTAAATCTTAGTTTTTTTTTTATCAGCTTCACGCTGTATCCCGCACACAGCAGGGTAGGCAGAGGAAACCTAGTGTAAGACTGTCTGTTCCCCACTTTCTGCCGAATTCTGGAGGCATTGCGTGTTAAGTGGCAAAAATCAACGCCGCGCTTTGCCTCGACACCAGAGCGAAGGAATGGAAATATAAATTTAAGTAAATATTTCATCTCCTCGAGTGGGGATCGAACCCACAACCAGTCGGTTTGTAAAAAAGTGTGACTGTACTTTTTGCCGCTGCGCCACGACTGGCCTCTGTAAATCTTAATGTATTCTTTTAAAGTTAAAAAGAAATAATTAAACTAAGTTACCCATTTGACAGATATCTTGGACAATTCGTTTAGTACCAGGGTATTTGTATGAGCAAGTATTTTTAAAATAGTTGCTGATTCGTCCTTGTTGGCTGACACTCGCTAGCCGCAGGAAGTGGCTCGTTGTCTCGCAGTGACCCGTGCCAACCGATACAAAAACGTATATCAGATTCACCATGAAATACAACACATCCTATTTAAAAGTGTTAAATTTTATATTTCATGTATGTAGGTTTTATATGTTCATTTTTGTGCAAGTTAGTTCCTCACGTTATGGTTTTATTTTCTTCTCTTATGTATTTTTGGGAAAGCGAGATATAGTTTCTATAACAAGGTGACAAAACCAATCAAATTTGATCCAAAAACAGTTGGTAGTTATGTTTAATAATTAAATACGCGTAATAAATCCTTCTCCTTAATTTTATTAGTGTTGATTAAAAATAATGAGTAGAATATATCTAGTAATTTTTGGATTAGTGAAAGTAATGTTGTTATTGCGGTATAAGTATACATATAAGAATATTATTCTAAGGGTAAAACATAATTTTCAAAGAATCCTTGGAAACATGTGTATTCGGTGCTTGTGGGTGAGGATATGCACGAGACGTGACAATTGGCGTTTTCATGACGTCAAGCTTTGCTGAATCTTCCCACGCGACGCGCGGCCCTCTTATCGTAACAATTAAATCTCTTTGACCCGCATTGACCGGAGTCTTGTCGCCTCTCTTACTTTTACTCTCTAAGACTCTACGATATTAGAATAGACAACCAAGGCTATTTATGAACAATAACTTATTGTATTATAAACCTTCTCACTCTTATCTTATCGCAAAGCAATTATATTAAGTACATTAGTATAAAGTACTTCCTTAATTTTTTGTTAAAAAAATAAACATACATACTTACTATTAAGCGTTACTTCCTCTTTTTAATAATAACATACATAATCAATCTTATGAGAAAATATCACTTGAATGAATAGTGGCCGTGAGATCTAATACAACAAAAGATGCACAGAGGCCGCTAAATTCATTTTCTCATGAGCTCAACATATCCACATGAAATACTCGAATATTCTTGAGAATAGCTTTGTGTCAATTAAAATACAGTGCTGGGTGCCTAATAATCAGTTAAGACAACGTGTAAGGACAATGGCCAAGTGTATTCCCACGTGGAATATCACAATGGGCCAATCCGATATAGTCTGTGCAAAGATTTCGCACGATATCTATATATTATAGTATATTAAACTTTGTTCTGGTACAATTGTATGATATTTTACGGTCGCTGAAGGCAGGAACTTGTGCTTACATTGTTCCACTAGTACCTCACAAGCTAATTTTATAGTTAAACAGTTTATTTTACAGACGCAGTAAACACGGGCCGATGTGCGAGAGATGCTCGTTACGCGAACTTCTGTTAATTACTTTTAAGAAGCCATTGAATTATTTAAAAAAGGCAGAGACCACCTAACTACTGTAAAAGTTAGCTTGGGAGTCTCGCTGTATCTAAGCGGTATATCTAGTATCACATCTAAATGTAGGTGTGTATGTACGTTTGAACACGCGCGTTAGACGTGATTGATCGCTTTTCGTAAGTTCCGTTGGTGGTTGAATAAACATTCTCGAGAAGATGGCTAAACACATTAGGTATGTGTTCCGTTTTCGCATTCCAGATTTTCTTCTAAAATTTAAACTCTAGTTTAGTTAATGTATACAGATTAAGAAGTTATTATTTGAAATTAACACGGTAATTCTATTAGCAATTTGTCAGCATGTAATTGAAAAGCGATGTAATTAGGATTTAGGATTACAGGAGTGCGTAATGCGAACGAAACTGAACTGGCTAATGCTTAAAATAGTTAAATTTTACAAAGTAAAATTTATTACTCGGCAGAAAGTGGGGAAGGGAGTGTCTTAACACTCACACTCTCCCTACCCTGTTGTGTGCGGGATACAGTGTGAAGCTGATTTGATTTTTTTATATCACAAACTAACTATATTAAATAACAATTATACTTAAATGTATCTATACGAAAATGAAAATAGTTTAAATATTTAATTAGTTACAAAAGGATATCCTGTGCTGCTGTGCTACAAGCGATCTTTTTGTATTTTGCGACGTTTTGCACAAGTACGAGCGTTTGTGTCGAGACTGCGTTCGGCGTGAAACAGCGGATGTACGTAATGAGATGCGTCACTTGAATTGCAGAAAACCTGCATGGTTAAATAAAATAGAAGACGTATACTTATTTAGATGTATGGCTGTGGTTGGAGCGCCTGGTCGGTTTCCAGGAGGCGCGGGTTCGAGTCCTACGTTCAAATTTTTATATTATACGGTTTCTAAATTAGTATTTTTCTTTCCTAAGTGTCGATTAACACTTTAAAAATGTTAAAAATAGAAGAAGTATTCCTTATTTCATATTTTATATATTTAATATTACCACATTGATTAAACGTAAATATTGGATTCAGTCGACTTAAATTACATTATATGTATACTTAATAGTCCTATATATTTTTATTTCAGCGAAAATAATTTCTTCTGTATGTATTTTCATTATTCTTCGACTATAAAAGGAGGGCTGTTATTAGAGGCTGCATAAAACAAACAATAGCAAAACTTGTTGTTTTCATGCTTTTGTATTCACAATTTCATATTTTACGAATAGTTAAGTCTTTACATTTGGTGTGAGGTCATTCATTGTTGGTACTTCTGCTAATAGGGTGTGCACATTATAAGTAATAAAAAAAGGTCATAATTTTCGCTATAAATTAAATATTTTTTACTAAGAATGAAGAGGAAAAAAAGAGGTTGTCGTGGTGCAGTGGCACGCGATGATTGTGGGTTTGATTTCCATTTAATAATATTTTCATGTCTTCGCTCCGGTAACAAGGCAAGGCGCGGCGTTAAGTTCCGTCACTCAACACACTGCCTCGAAAATTCGGCGGAAAGTGGGGAACGAAGTTTTTTAACGGAGTTTACCCTGCCTTATACGGGATGCAGAAAATAAAAAGAATAATAAATATTTAAAAAAAACATTATTTAAATATTGATCAAATTATAATAGATTTTCTAGCATTGGTTTTAAAGTTTTCTTTATTAAGCATATATACATTTAATTTATGGGCGAAAATTACATTACATTGTCCAACGCAGACGAGCGGGCGAAATTTAAAACCAGTATGTGTTAATTTAAACATCCGGTATATAGGAAGCGCCAATAGTGCTAGTTAACTTGTTTACATTTACTTCAACATTTTAGTATTTTTGCTGAAATAAATATATATAAGAGTAGCAAATATATGTATTTTAGGCCGTCGTGGCGGGGGGAAACAAGCGTGTGACTGTAACGCGACTGTTGTGGGTTCAATTCCTACTAAGAAGAGAGATTTTTTTTATGAATAGGTCTTTTCATGTCTTCGCTGTGGTTCTAGCAATCAACACTCAAGTCCTCGAAAATTCGGTGGAAAATGGGGAACTACATACTTACTTACGAATACTGAAAAAATATCTTCATTACGTTGATATTTATTCTAAAAACATAATTTAAAATCCTGAACATCAAACTGAATAACGGCTCACGCATCAAAATCTTACGTGTTACGACTACAATATTAATATTATATAGCGCGGCGTACATACATATATTTAGCCTCAATTATTTGATTGACTATCGCGCCTTTCCTGTGGGCCCTATGAGGCCCTCGTGTCGCCGCCATTGATTGTCTTCAGAGTGTGTCAATGATATTGTATCTAAGTGGACCTTGAGTATCTGTCCTGAGAACGTTGTGTATCTAGCCACTACACTCGTGCCTTGCATCAGTTATTTATGAACTCTCTATTAAATCCTCCATATTTAAAGTATTTTTGGCATTAAATAAATGCCATACCAACTGAAATCGTCGGAATCGAACCCACAATCTGTCACGTTTACAGTCACACGCTTGTGTCCCTGCACCACAACTGGCCTCACCTACATAGATATTATCAAAATTAAATATGCAATGACATAAGCTTACAGACATTTTTGAAAACTCTCATTATTTTATTAAACAAACTATTTCATCTGATCATGATAAGTATAATCTTGTATTTCTTAAACATTGGTTGGTGTAGCTACATATATTTATAAGCTTATTTGTTTAATAAAAGAAAAGTTCGTTTGGAAGACTTTACATCAAATCTATAGTTGATGAATTGTATTAGAAATGAAATTTGTAGCCGAGACTAGACATTTGTAGACGAGACCGAGATATAAATCAAATAAATCAGCTTCACGCTGTATCCCGCACACAGCAGGGTAGGCAGAGGGGTTAAGACACTCCGTTCTCCACTTTCTTCCGAATTCTGGAGGCATTGCGTGTTGAGTAGCAGAACTCAACGCCGCGCTTAACCTCGACACTAGTGTCGAGGTTAAGCGCGGCGGCGAAATATAAATTTAAGTAAATATTTCATCTCCTCGAGTGGGGATCGAACCCACAACCAGTCGGTTTTACAGTCACACCCCGTGCCTCTGACTGGCCTCAAGACATATAGATTGTTATTTATCATTTACGTTGCGACAGTTTGTTTCTATTGAAATTGAAAATGTTTTATATTGAGTAACTGAATCTTTTATTGAAAGAACGTATAAGATTTCACTAACTGCGATTGTTTAATTGGACGAAGTAAAACAACGTCATACTGCTCTAAACTACATACATATATATACATACATACATATGTATGTATGTAGTTGCACAAACACATTGTATTTCGATATTTTCTTTGAGTATTACGGCTGGTGCGGCTAGTCGAAGCTCTGTTTCGTTTATGCATCTGCTTTCCGGGATGGAAATAGCCTACAATGGACGGCATCCGTTATTAAGCTGCAAGTAATTTTAGTTAGTGTAACCACCGAAAATATACGTCTACTAATGCCAATGCAAACTACTATGCTAAGCTAATTTAGTATGTGTTTTAACAGATCTTTTCAAGAAATAGTAACAAAAAATATATATTTAATCCTTCCTAGTTCATTTTATATTGAAAAACCAAAGGTTCTCTCGGGATTAGAGAAAAAAGATAGCTATACCAAATCACGTAATGTAATCAGTGAAGTGGCAGGCAACAACTAACAATTAAATACATTAGTAATTTAATGTGGTTTTTTTTTCAGCTTCGCGCTGTAACCTGCACACAGCAGGGTAGGCAGAGGGAACCTAGTGTTAAGGCACTTCGTTCTTCACTGTCCGCCAATTTCTAGATTGCGCATTGCGTGTTGAGTGGCGGAATTCAATAAATATTTCATCTCCTCGAGGGATCGAACCAACAACCAGTCGATTTACAGGCACACTTTATGCCCTTGCGCCATGACTGTCCTCAAAAATAATTTAATAGAGTCTTTTTCAGAAATATTTCTATTTTACTAACTACATTTATTAATTTAATATCCTCATTGCAATTTAAAACAATGTACTTTACCTATATTTTCGTATTCTATATTTATTGGGGATATTTCTGTAAAAGGATAATCGAGACGAAAATACGAACCGGGATTTACAAGTGACGCATTGAGTCGAAGATGGCTGACTGCCGTCGGATGTGGCGACCGGTTCTAAGCATTCCTATAAATCTTCCAACGCTCTATCCCTATGAGTTTCTTGACCTTATAATAGTACTTTTCTTTATAAAAATGAAATATATTGGAACGAAATAAATTTTGATTTAATATGGGCGTAAATAATCGATTTTGTAACGAATAAAATTAATTTACTAGTATTTTTGAATGTTCCATTCGTAGTAAGAATGTGGTAAAGCATAGCTTATAATAAAAAATGTTAATGATCGCTGTCAATACATAGAGGATAGACTCATCCGAGAAAAAAAATTATAGGCGACAAAAATTTTGTATATTACAGAACCCAAAACATAGACTTTCCAAATTTTTGTCTATTTGCTTATGAACGTCAATAAAAAGATATAGTACTTTAAATTGATATAGTATTTTATGAACTTGAAATATTTATGTATCGATTGAAATAAAACATATTATTGTCCCACGGAGTCGAAGTGGTGGGCACATCAAACAGTTAATATGTATGTACTTATATTGATATTAATATTTAGCACAAATATATTTTGTTGTTATTAATTGTTTGTTGTCAATAAATTTAGAAATATTATTACATATATATATTTAGAATTAATTTATAAGCCGAGTAATAAAAAACAACACACACGTATCAAAATAATGAGACACAGTCTAAAGGTTTCTTATTAAAGGTGCAATACACCCGGCTCGACTTGACTTTCAAAGGCACGTGTGTTGATCGATCTATCAACGTTGCGTGACCTATCAACCGCCTTTGTTCCCAGCCGTGATATTTATAATTATTCAGAAAACGATCAGATGTAAAGCATTTGTTTCAAATGGATGTACTTTCCATGCGATGCAGCTATTATATTGTTCAAAGGTCCGCCTGCAGCTGTGCTCGCGGCATCCTCAGGTAAGTGACAGCTAGATAAGCCGTACGTACTAGTACATTGAAATAACTAACTATTTGCCATAATATGTGGACTATATTGAAAGATTATTGATATGCATTTAGTCAGTTCTATGAATCTCATAGGTTATATATATTTTAAAAAACTACGTAAGAATTGCATACAATTTTCTTGGTAAACACGAACTTGTAATTTTTTACTGTCATTTGTCGAATCCTAAAATTACTCGACGCGATCCCACGGCTAACATATTAGGATTTAAATTTTCGCATCGCATGAAACACGAGAACCATATTTCAATCACTTAACAAGCCTCGCTTTGTATGCGGTTAAATAGAATTTAATGCACTTTTAATGTTTGCTATGAGGCGGTAAACTTATTAGTCGCGCAATATAGTATGTAGCCATAGACAAATCGCTACACGTACAGACGGACAGACAGTAGTACAATTAGTGTTGCCGAATTATCGATAGTTTCGCGATCGATAGTTTTAATCTAAAAAAGCCTATACGATCGATACAACAATCGATAGTATCGATCTTATCGATACTATCGATTCTATCGATAGTTTAGAAGAATACAATACAATCGGCTAAGTGCAATACTATCGATACTATCTGTAGTATCGTATCTCCTAATCGAAAATTAAGCAATACAATCGATAGTATCGATACTATTAAATGTCTAGAATACAATAGTATCGATAAAATCTATAGTATCGATACCATCGATTATTTTGCACTATCGATTATATGCTAATTTACGATAGTATTGAGTATGATTCTTAAGCTTAATTACAAGATGAAATGAAAAGAACAAAATACGTTTTTATTATATTTATAATTACGTATGAATAAGCAATTAGTTACGTACTTCAACTAAGATGTTTCTAATTACATAATGATTGGTTACTACACATGAAAATAATAAGCAATACTATCGCAAATTAGCAAGCAATCGATAGTTCACAATAATCGATAGTATCGATACTATCGATACTGTCGATATTATCGTTTCCTAGAAATTCAATAGTATCGATACTATCGATAGTATCGATGTCTTTCTGATTTGGAGATACAATATTATCGATAATATCGATAGCATTGCATTTGTCCGATAGTATTGTACCCTTTTGAACTATCGATAGTTTCGATACTATCTCTTTAATCGATACTATCGATTTTAATATCGATAGTCCTTCTATCGGACTACTATCGATAGAATATCGAATTCCGATCGATAGTCCACTATCGATCGGCAACACTAAGTACAATGGTCTTGCTAGATGACTGGTAAAATTTTGTGTTGCTATAAAACTCTTATGTGGGTCACGTCGGTTATAGCATGTACCTAATTTGTTTTTGTTCTAAGTATGTCATTGTTAACATCTACGTAGATACGTGCGACACCAATGTATGTTAAAATTATCCTGTTCATACACCGGCGCGCATCAAATGTAGCGAAATTCTATTAATAAACAAGAATTATTGTTATTGCTTTATTATTTTAATATATTGTCTATATTTTGTAAGAATTGATTTTTGATACAACACTAAAACGCAAAATGTATCGATAGCACGCAAAGTTATTTCACAATCACAACGAGGCAAAAATAATTCGGAATATGATCACGTTGTTGTTGAATGAGTGTGTCGGATGCTTTACTTCGAGTGGCACAAATTGTTGATTACAAAAGAGCAGCAATTGAGACGTCAGGGAGCAGGAAACGTTCAGATTGAAACTTATGTCTGCGCTGCTTAGCGATCGCTCCTTATGACTGTTTAAGATTCGATATGATAATTGTTTCCTTTGTGGTTTTTCTTAATAATTCAAAAACACAGATAATCGTAATCACACTGACCTAGTGTTTACTAAACAAACAATTTAAACTTAATTAAAAATAAAATAAATCAAATATGATTTATTTGATTTATTTTATTTTTAATTAAGTTTAAATTGTTTGTTTAGTAAATTGCTTCACGCTGTATCCCGCACACAGCAGAGTAGGCAGAGGGAACCTCGTGTTAAGACACTCCGTTCCCCACTTTCTGCCGAATTCTGGAGGCATTGCGTGTTGAGTGGCAAAGCTCACCGCCGCGCTTTGCCTTGACACCAGAGCGAAGAAATGGAAATAAAATTTTAGTAAATATTTCATCTCCTTGAGTGGGGTCGAACCCACAACCATTCGGTTTATAGTCACACTTTGTGCCGCTGCGCCAAGACTGGCCTCGTCTCTTTAAACTTAATTAATTGTACTAAATATGTAAAAAAATCAGAGGCAAAACCTTTTAAGCTTTTAAATATTATATACTGTAGACTGTAAGGCTGTTTCGATCAAATTTGCGTATATTTTCCTATAGAAAAATATCATCTATTTAAATTATTATTTCAAATTGAAGACATACATCATTGACATTTAAATTGAAAACTTATATTAACAGACTAAGCCACAGAAACAATGTTGTGTTTGGGAGAAAGTTACAGAGCACATAACAATCCCTTCCGGTGCGCCTATTGTTTGCAAATGATTCATAACTGTTATATGTTATATGATAATGGTTGTGTCGTAGTGGCTTGTTACAATTTAAATAGTACGTATATGTGTGTGTGTTCTATAATGTCTTTAATTATTATAAAGAGAGATTAAACGCCATTATTATCGTCTCTTTCTATTTTAAAATCTGTGGGAAAATTTTAGTGAATATCATTTGGTAAAAATGTTTATGCTATATGTTTTTTACATTCATTCATTCATTCATCAAGATACTTGCGCTTTACCGCACACAAACAAATTGTGCGGTAAGGCACATCCCTACTTGAATGAAGTGCAATGATAACGTCATAATTTTAAAATTCTTTGCTGTTTATTTTTTTACGATACGACTATGTAGTAAGCATTTAATAGTGCTAATATATTTTGTTATGTTAATAAATTAAACACCTTATTTAAGTAAAATTTTTAAAAAGAGTAAATACTTATTACCATATTGATATGTAACAAACGTGTTTCTAGCGTCTCTATCGGCAAATAATTTAAAAAAAAAATCTTAAAATTGGGTCGAAGTGGATCGACAATTTCATGATGTAACGTAAGAAATTGTTAATTCTACGATAATGATCAGGACATTCACGTAGCAAAAACTATTCAACATGATAGTCATTACTTATTTAGAAAACGTATAAAAATTTGAACGTAGCGGGACTCGAAACTAAGCATACGTTCATGCTTAGTGGTTAAAGCACCTGATCGGTTTCCAGGAGGCGCGGGTTCGAGCGCCTGAATAAATATTTTTCTTTCCTACGTGTGGATTAACACTTTAAAAAAAATGTTAAAACTGATAGTCTTTTTTGTCAATACACTTCTTGACCTGATGTGGAATTATAAGATCAGTAACAGTTACGGATTAATAACAATCAATGACAACTGATAATAAATAAAAATATTAGTAATTATAAATATACTTAAATCTTATTGGCCAACTTGGGAAAAGTTTAGTAAATATTTGCATTAATCTGTGCACAAAATTTGCATCGTGCTAGAGGGCGATGAGTTCGATGAGGCGTGATGTATTGGTGATGCGGTGAAAGCGGGCGGAGTTCACGAGTCACGACCGCCTAACCACCGCATAACATATTTACGTACGTAGGACTAGAAACTTTTAGTTTCGCATGAAAAACAAAAATAAAAAAGTGAATTTTGTGTTTTGTATTAGATACATTAAAATAAGATTTATGAAATTGAAATTATTGGCAATTGTAGCGAAGTTGGGTTCGGTTTCCACTCTGAAAACAAAAAAAACGGTGTTGTGTTACGTTACCCTGTATGCGTCTTACTTTTTTGGGACTGTATGGAGGGCCGTTCTCTTTGCCTAGTAAAAGCGTGAAGGAAATCCAAAAATATAATAAAACTAAATTTCATTAATTATTAGTGTATTAATAATCATATAATAAGATTTTTTTGAAGTTTTATGAAGGTCAGAAGGTCATAATTTTGTATAGACTAACACAATGCGTGGGACAGCTATATGGAATCGGTAGTTGTAGCTTACTAAATAACACTGAGTGACAGACGCCTACTGTCTCAGAAGTTCAAATGTGATGAAAGTAGGTTAGATATGTATTTGTATGTACATAAAATACAAATACATATACCTGTTCTAATTTAACATGCTTATATATAATGAGGATATCAATATGTAGTCAAAATAGATATAATTATAAAACGATAATTATTAGAAAATAAGACTGCATATTCATTTATCTACACAAATGATATTATTTTGAGGCCAGTCGTGGCGCAGCGGCACGAAGTGTAAAACCGACTGGTTATGGGTTCGATCCCATTTGAGGAGATGAAATATTTACTTAAATTTATGTTTCTATTTCTTCACTCTGGTGTCAAGGTTAAGCGCGGCGTTGAGTTCTGCCACTCAACACGCAATGCCTCCAGAATTCGGCAGAAAGTAGGGAACGGAGTGTCTTAACACTTGGTTCCCTCTGCTTACCCTGCTGTGTGCGGGATACAGTGTGAAGCTGATTTGATTTTATTGTAACAACATAACGAATAATCTTCATCAAAACTGACCTTAAGCACAAACAATATTAAAATCTATTTCTGTCACCATATAAAACTAATACAGTATCATTTACTACTTTAGTACTATTTTCCATCTTAAATTATCGTCCAGTACGGTACCTATGGATAATGTTAAAGCTCACAGTATTTAATTAGCGAGATGCAATGAGGCACAAATTGGCCGACGCAGTCGCCGGCCCCAGCCGCGGCCCGCCCGAATCTCATTAACTGAGCAGATTGATAGCCCCTGGAAAATGCTTCAAATTATTTCACGCTACATTGATATTGAATATTTACCGCGTCAGCTATATAAAACTAGTTAATGTTCATATAAAATATTCTTGATTACTTACGGGCGAAAGCATGTAGATTATAAGTCACAAAACGTTTTACATATCAAAGGTGTGTGCTAAGAAGCTGCTTTTTACATTTTAAATAGTACATTTTTTTGCAAAACTGAAATATGTCGCTTTATTTTAAGTTTAACTGAATATATATATATATATATATATATATATATATATATATATATATATATATATATATATATATATATATATATATATATATATATATATATATATATATATATGAATAAACAAATTATAGTAGTAAAACCGAGTCACAAAATGTGACTGTAAAATCGACCAGTTGTGGGTACGGGTTGAGGAAATGTAAATATATAATAAAAAAATTTATTTACATTTATATTTTTATTTCGCTCTGCCTCTGTCGAGGCAAAGTGCGTCGTTGAGTTCCGCCACTCAACACGCAATGCCTACAGAACTTGGCGGAAAGTGGGGAACGGAGTGTTTTAACACTAGGTTCCATGCTGTGTGCGGGATACAGCGTGAAGCTGATTTTGATATTTTTTTAGAATATAGAGGTATCTAATAACGCGATTACCGAAAGGTATTCTAGTCAATGAAATTTAACCCTCTTATTTTAAAGGTCTTCTATTCAATTTAAATAAATCCTGTTATTTTAAAATCTGTGTCATTTAAATTGAACCATCCCAGAAACGAAGATTCCTTGATATATATCAATCACATCACATATCAGTGTGGAATTCGTAGTTGTTACATGTGTGAAGACGCCGGTTTACAATACCCCGCCCTAAATGTCGGCCCTTGGAACGTATCCGTATACAATTTAAATAGGCAACGATTGCGTAACACAATCGAGCATCGACCCTTGTACAAGGAGGCCCATTTGATCACTTATGCATCAGGCGAGATGCGATGTTTCATAATCTTGTTCGCTTCGTAAGAGTATAGCGATGTTTCTGTAACAAGTAGGTACCTATACAAATATGCCTACTAATATTAGAATATAAGATTAACTTGCTTTTCTTTTAAGCTTATTTTTAGAATGTCAAAAACCTACGTCTAAAGATACATTAAAGATACAAATTGGCAATTTATTTTATACATTTGAGCTTAATATAGCATGTAAGAATATTATAAAAAAAGACGAATACATTATAAAAGAATAAACTTATTTTAGGTTTTTTTGTAATTGGTTAATAATAAATGACCACAAAATAATAATAAATTTATTAGTTCTAAATATTTACGTGTTTTCGACAGTGTAATAGTTCTAATAAGAAAATTGATGAAATATGAAGATTATACTTTCCAAAACGTAAACCAGTTTGAGGAAGCGAATGTCAAAGCAATATAATCTCTATATATAATAAGACAGTAAAAATATTTTGTCTGTACATTTAGTAATTTTGACTGAAATGGATAGAGGGATACTTAAAAAGACTAATAGAAAGCAAAAAGATTTTTTTTGAATTTCTTGTCTGTCTGTCTGTCTGTCTGTCTGTCTGTCTGTCTGTCGACATATTGTTGTCCGCATTTTTCTCTGAAACTACTGAACCGATTTACTTGAAAATTTCACCAATTGCTTTGTTTTAACTCAATTTAGGTTCTAAAGTTTGGTTCATCAAAATCGGTTCATTAAAAAAAAAGTTATCGTCATTTGAATGAACTCAAGGCATTAGCTTGCCAGCGAATGTTATATAGAAATCGCGCTGGTATGACCCTGGCTAAAGAATGACATTCGAAACGTCTTGATTATATGACTGTTGATAAAAATATATATTTTTGAAGCACTATTATACAATATTTTATACAATAAAGTAAACAAGGCCAGTCGTGAAAAGAAATATCAAGTAAATACATAGATTTTTTGGTTCGTTCGTTTGAAATAAATCTATATAAAAATGCCTAAAAATATCCTTTCTACGTGTACTCTGTAATAACTACATATTTACCAATTATTCATTTATCTAATAATATGCAAACAGGAGTTAATATGCAAACATTACAGTTATTTTACAAAGAATATTATGAATCCTTAACCAAATTAATAATTTTACATTTAAGACTGTTTCTGAAGCAGTACAATTATTAAGTGACATCAGCACATTTAACAGAGCTTTAAAAAACAGCTTTATGTATATTTTATGAATATCAAATATCGACATTGGTCATATTTTTTAGTTCGAAACAATTAAAAATTCTTACAGAAGTTACGATAATGTCGTAAAAAAAGTCATAATAGAATATTACAGATTAAAGTAACAAAAAATCATATTAGAAGTCATTATAGTTGTCTTTATATTATATATGTTGTTGTATGTTGTCTTTATATTTGTTTGTCATTCTATTATAGGGTGTGAGGCCAGTCGTGGCGCAGCGGCACGAGGTGTGACTGCAAAACCGACTGGTTGTGGGTTCGATCCCCACTCGAGGAGATGAAATATTTACTTAAATTTATATTTCCATTTCTTCGCTCTGATGTCGAGGTTAAGCGCGGCGTTGAGTTCTGCCACTCAACACGCAATGCCTCCAGAATTCGGCAGAAAGTGGGGAACGGAGTGTCTTAACACTAGGTTCCCTCTGCCTACCCTGCTGTGTGCGGGATACAGCGTGAAGCTGATTTATTTATTTATTTTATTTTATTATAGTTGTCAATTAATTCTGCTTAAATCAATAATCATGTATTTTAAGCGGGCGAAGCCGTGGGCGGGCCGCTAGTATTAAATAATTATCAAACTTATAATAGAGGCCGGTCGTGGCGCAGCGGCAAGAGGTGTGACTGCAAAACCGACTGGTTGTGGGTTCGATTCCCACTCGAGGAGATGAAATATTTACTTAAATTTATATTTCCATTTCTTCGCTCTGGTGTCGAGGTTAAGCGCGGCGTTGAGTTCTGCCACTCAACACGCAATGCCTCCAGAATTCGGCAGAAAGTGGGGAACGGAGTGTCTTAACACTAGGTTCCCTCTGCCTACCCTGCTGTGTGCGGGATACAGCGTGAAGCTAATTTTTAATTTATTCTTATAATAAAGTATAATTCGATATTTAAGCAATAACTAGAGCATTAACTTTTAATTGAACTACTTTTTATGATCAACTATAAGAATTAATGAGACACTTATAATTTCACAGTCACTGAGAATCATTGGATTTTTTTCTAAACATATTTTTTTTCTTTATTAGCTGGATATAAGTGTTGAGTTTAATAATCATAACATGTGATCAAAGAAATCATAGATTTTTATTTTGATATCGAGATGTCATTTAAAATACCTATTAAACATATTCACGTTACAATTTTAACTAAATTTACTCTGGTATATATAAGTTTCCGAGAAATAAACAACAAAGCGCATTGAAATATCGAAAGAACACAATGGTGTAGGTTATATTTCTTTTCCGAACAATCTCAAGAGGAAAAAATAAGGAGTTTTAGTAGATACATGTCGTCTTCAAGCACGTACAGGGCAAATGGATTCCATATTTTCAAGGGACTCGTGAGTTCGGCTGGCCATCGTATTCCTTATTTAATGACATTCTAAGGAAGTCGTTTATCATTTTGTTGCGCAGGATTTGTGGTCGAATTTTTCACACTTCATTACTTTTTGTGGATCAGGTTACTAAAATAGCCACATAGTCAATTTACTTATTATACACGCATTTCGCATAAGGCAGGTATATAAGTAATGAAGACAAATAATAATAATAAACAATAATATTAATCCTTTTTGGTAGTAGGTATTTTACAATTCAGGCCCTATGAGTTTTTTTCTTCATTTTCATACAATTTGTCACAAAACGTCTAAAATTTGTGGCATGGCAAGCAAACCATCAATCAGGAAACGGATATAAAAGAAAATGTTCTTTTGTGTTCGTTCACTATTCTGTGGCAAACTATAGCAGATGACTGATTACTCTTTTTTACTTCCATTATTTAAGATTAAATTGTAAAAGTCAAACAGCCAAGTTGATTAAACAACGTTTTTGTAAATATACAGGGTATTCTATGAGGCCGTCATGGCGCAGTGGCACAGCATGGCACTGTAAGCGCGACGGTTCTGGGTTCCATTCTCAGTCGGGGAAATAATTATTATAATGTTTTTAATTGCTTGCTCTGGACAAGACACAATTCGTCGGGTTCAGGCGGAAATATCTCTAAACTCGGCGGAAAGTAGGTGACGGAGTGTTTTATCTCTAGATACCTTCCGCTGCCACAAGCGGGATACAGTGTGATGCTATAAAATAAAAAAAACCTTATGGTTCCGAGTCGCTATGAGTGTTCAGTGCACTATGAGCTCATATATAAGTAATTAGTCATCGTGACTTAGGTATGTATGTATGACTCTAACTAATTTTAACAGTAACGATTAAAAACGATACAATATTTAGAAATAATCCAATTCACGTTATATTAATACTACTATTTAATTCACAGTTATTTTATTTTGTTTTTATTTAATATGTAATGTTTCTAAATTAACAAAAAACTAAAAATACTAAAAAGATAACTTGTTTGCCACACACGCACAAATTACACAAGAATATTTTGTAAGGAATATGACATTACGACAGCGATTTAAAATTTTATAAATTATGTTTCTTGCTTTTTAAATGCTGATTTATTGATTGATTTTATAAAAGTTTACAAGTTAATATATTCAAGCCAAGTCAGTCGTGGCGCAGGGGCTGTGACTCTGTGTAGTTGTGAGTTCGGTTCCCACTCGATTAAATTAAATGTTTAATTTTTTTAAAAATTAAATATTTTCCGAGTTCCGTCGCTCAATACATAATGCCTCCAGAATTCGGCGGAAAATGGGCAACAGAGAGTCTAAAGATTAGGTTCCATCTAATCACCCTACCGTGTGCGGGATACAGCGTGAATCTAAAAAAAATATATATATCAAAAGTTGACAACGATAAGTTTACGTAACGTAAATGGTAAGCGGGTATGTGCCGCAGCTAACGAAATGTGATGAGAATAAATTTTAATAATTACGAAGCCTGTAACGGGTCTTAGTCCAATAATATTTTATTGTACGTTCATATTTGTTATTCATAAGTGGATGTTGTTCAGAGAATTGGCGTCTTCGAATACTGTTTATTTATGTGTCTTGTTTGAGTTGGGTCTGTTTCTATGTATGTCCATATCTTAAAATTTGTAAGTACCGTAACATATAGCTTGAGGCCAGTCGTGGCGCAGCGGCACAAAGTGTGACTGTAAAATCGACTGGTTGTGGGTTCGATCCCCACTCGAGGAGATGAAATATTTACTTAAATTTATATTTCCAGAATTCGGCAGAAAGTGGGGAACGGAGTGTTTTACACTAGGTTCCTTCTGCCTACCCTGCTGTGAGCGCGATACAGCGTGAAGTTGATCTAACGTATAACCTCTATATTTATCTAATTTTGTAAGGACAACACAAATATTTTATTTTATACATTTTTTTTAGTATAACTTATGTTATAATTATAATCATTAATGGCACTCATATATAAAACAGTCGTACGCGGCTTAAAAAACGATTCGTGAAATTAATGATGAGTTAAGCTAGATCACCGAGACAGGCATTCAGCTTTTCTAAAGACCATGTCATTAGTTATCCGTAAACGCGTCCGAACCCTCGCCCTCGCTAGGGTGACCCTTCACCAGTTAATATATAGTTCAATACTGTTCCCTAAGATGTATATACTTATTTTCTTTCAACTGTATACACTAGATATAGACCGTAGGGTGTTAATTATGCAATACATTTATTTATCACACAACAAAAATATCTACGTATAAAACAGTAGGCATCGTGCGATAATATTATTGTAAATGGATGATCGGCTTAACTTTGCTTTCCCACACGACCACGGAAACCATTACTCAACGTAGGATTTCTTTTTCACGGCATATCAGAAGCGTTGTGATCGGTGAAGTGGATAGTATTTATAAGTAAAACGTTTTTTTTTTTATTTTAGACTTAGTATAATTTAATAGTTACCTCGATTTCATATGCTTTAAATATTGACAAGTAAAAAAAAAACAACAAGACTTGATTCACATGTAATACATATTAGTAAACGATTTCTAGTTCAAAACTGGTATTAGAACTGTATAATAAAAATAAAGTTGAAGATCCATTTCTTTTTATCTTTATAAACATTGAGTATGTGGCTAAAATGTGATGTAATATGATGCTTTGAAGGATCCCAACATGAAGCGGCGCTCTATTTTCGTTTACCTAATCTCGGTAAGCTTCAACCGCTGAGCGTGAGCCTGCGGCTGGCTACGTGGATGGCATGGCACGACGTACTCCATCGAATGAAGATGCCGCCACTCCGGTTGCATCATAGCCGCCTTTGCATAACACTATTGCACGCGCTGAATGTCAACCTCGGGGCCACGGCCTCTTTAGAACTCTATTCAAATCGACTTATTGTGTGCACCTACCTCTTAGACTTTTTAGGTTTGGAAAAAATTACCAATTATTGGACATTGGTTAAACATTTGGTAGTGATGGGTACACAGAGAGAAGTGGTGTAATATTGAAAAAGTTATTGATTATTGGACATTGCTTATACATGAGGCCGGTCGTGGCGCAGAGGCATAAAGTGTGACTGTAAAATCGACTGGTTGTGGGTTCGATCCCCATTCGAGGAAGTGAAATATTTATTTACACTTATATTTTAATTTTTTCGCTCTGGTGTCGAGAATCCAGAATTCGGCGGAAAGTGGGGAACTGAGTGTCTTAACACTAGGTTCCCTCTGCCTACCCTGCTGCGTGCGGGATACAGCGTGAAGCTGCTGATACATTAGATAGAAGAAGACTAGCAGAGAATCATACCGATTTAAATTTTAAGTAACAATAAAAATAAACTTTCTAAAACGTAACATGTAGTATTTGCTCATATTTTACGAATAGTAAAAGAATGTTTCAAGAGGAAGTTGAGTAAAAGGCATAATAAACAGAGAACAAGCCAAGTGGTATACTGTTAGTGATTCATTTACTAACTGACTCACAGCCGGCGCTAAAAGATACTCTGAGAATAGCAAATAACCTTGGCCATCAAGAGCCAATACCACAAAATTCATTGAATTGTTACTAATCTGAAAAAAATTGGAAGAAGTGAAAATGCCGTTTGTATTTTATCTTTTCATTTTTGCTAATAAATCAAGTACAATTAAAAAAATATAATCATTTAATCTGAAGATTACATGAATGTAACTTTAAAAATGTTTTAATTTTCAATAAAAGACATTATTATATGTACATATATTAATTATTTATTACAAATCGTTGTAAAGCGTTAAGTAATGGAACACTTATTTAAGCATTCTTTTAATATTTGTTAGTTGGATTATATGATTGATATGACGCGCTGTTATTTTGACTTGAAATATTATTCGTTAGTAACTTGGGCTCGTAAATCGAAAAATATTACCATAATAATTTATGATCTATCGTCATTCGATTCGATGAAAAATTTAATGAACTGTCCAGTTATATTTGAAAATAATTTATTTTAATAGGCGCAATTTCGCCGCCTTTTGTGCTTATGTCAGACACACGCTCCCTATTTTATCGGACGTATGCAAGCGATGAATGTAGAGCTCAATAGGTTTCACTTCTCATACCGTTCGAGGACTTAGATCTTGCGGGTCGATCCTGTCGAATAAAGATAGATGGGTTTAGGAGTACGGTTTAAAGGGGTGTGGGACTGCGGGAAGAGGTATAGGGGCACGGGGCTAATTGGCTGTCAACGATAAGTCCAGTTCAATAAGCAAAATGTAGGTATGAAATCACAGATTACTCCGTGGACGTTGATGTAATGATTTTTAATAAATATCAAATGTAGACATATTCGCAACAGTTGATGATTGACGAGACAAGGTTACGCATACGGTATTGACAAGATACAATTTTCAAACTAATTGAAAGGTGGGCGGTTCAATCAGTTAAAGTGTAGTAGAGGACAAATTAACTTGTTGCTAAATAATAGTAGTATGACTATAGCTATGGTGGTCCGTCTCCATCACAGAATAGTTTTGTGCACACTCCAGAATAGTTTTGTGCCCAGAAGTATTACTAACAATAAATTTGCCCAGAAAAATAAAAACGAACTTTTACACGAACACATTTATTCAAAGGTAAAGTCCAATGAAAATACCTCTAGATACGCCAATAAGTGCAAAACTAGGCTTTAATAGAACGATTTGTACACATAACGGCACATGGGAACAGGTTTAAATTCACGTAGTCTATTAAAAAATCAAAATAAAATGTGAAACATTTATTGGTTGGTTTCGGTTGTGGCTATGAGTAAAAAGCTTTATAGTGTCCGATGGGTTTTTGTAACGTTTGTACTATTGTTACTAATATGTTTCAAGGTCCAGTGGTTCCAACCGTCATGATTCGCTTCAGGGATTAATTAGAGCGTTTACGAACAGTTTATACTCTAAACGTAATGTAATTCTATGTATCATTTTTATGTTTGATATTTTAATGGAGTATTTTTTGTTATTATAATATGTATAGTATTTTTTTAGTTAGCTGCTGTACCATAGTATTTTTTTAGTTAGTTGCTGTACCACACATGTAGCAGAGCAGGCAGAGAGAGCCCAGTGTTAAGGAACGCCGTTCTCCAGTATCTGCCGAATTCTTGAGGCAATGTGTATTGAATGGCGGAGTTTAACGCCGCGCTTTGCGTCGACGCCAGAGTGAAGAAATGAAAACATTAAATATTTTATTCCACTCGAGCAGAATGGGTATCAAACCCACAACCGATTCCGTGTACAGTTAAACGTTTGTGATCTTGCGCCACGACTGGCCTCTATGAATTATTTACTTTTTACTATTTTTGTTACTAGAAAACAATATAGTGTCGTAGATATAAATAGGCAAAGTTTACTTTGTTCACGATAGAAAAAGTAAAGCTTGTTACACATATCTGAACACATGGAGTGAGACTACTTTGTACAGCCGAGGCGAAGTAATGAACTAATTACATTAGTCACGCGAGACAAAATTCGATTTGTGTCATCATAAGACAGCATATTTTTACGAGATTGACTATAATGAGAACGTAATAATTTATTATTTTCGATTCGATTATGTTATAACCAATTTCACTGGTACTATTTTAAGAAGGGAATATTGTATAAAAGTTTCCACACTTAGGAAAGAAAAATATTTATTAAAACGTAAGTATAAATATTTTTAACATAGCGGGATTTGAACCCGCGCCTCTTTGGAAACCGCCCAAGCGCTCTGAGCAACTAAGCCATACGTTCGCGTAAGTTGGTCAGCGCTTGGACGGTTTCCAAAGCGGCGCGGGTTCAAATCCCGCTATGTTTAAGATATATACGTTTTTTTAATAAGCAGTAATAAGTTTTATTTATTTATTTTATTCTCGTATCATATACATGTATATTATTTAAATATAGATACATATTTTATATAATAAATGAACTTTGAGAATTGTAAACTTTCATAGTATCTTCATTTGACATTTGATATGAACAAAGCTCACTATAACAATTGATGCGCATGAGTTCCTTGACATTTTCGTACTTAGATTGAGGTGAAACATTAACCACCACAAAACTAATGCGGAAGACGTTGTTATAACGTAATATCTAAGGGTTACGTGTATTGTGTTGAGAGAAAAGTTGAAGTAAAGCTTAACTGACCACAAAGTTGTGGTTTGAACTCGAAATAAAATGTTGTACGTTGTAGGTATGTTACGATGTAATTAATGTTAATGCATATTTTATATATAGTGGCTAGATTTAAAATTAGTTATTTTATATTTTTGTTATTAACAAAATAGTTGTGGTTTTTGTGTAACCTTAAAATGTAGATGTTACCCCAGTTTATACAGTGTTTATGTCTTTAAAGGGCAGATAGAAAAGAGAGTAATGCATAGCTTCATTTTAAAGATTTGTTGTCACTTATTTCCCTTGTTAAGTTAAAATACTGTCAAACTACTCTGTAAAGTATCTATACTGAACACGATTAATTAATTCTAATTTTTTTTTCAGTAAAGTTTTTTCTTTTACATAAAATTGCTAATTGAGTAGTTGAGTTGATATCATTTACAATAGCTGTCATATTTTCATAAAAAAGTTGTTCAACGAAAAATATTTTTAGATATCAGCTGAATAATGATACCCATGAATAAATTATATTTAATGGTGAATTGGACCGCTTTTAGCAGGACCGGCCGACAGAGGAGTTTTTTTCGTAATCAATTTTAGATCTGGAGTGGAGTCGTGACCTGAACGCGTGAGCCGCGTAGGCTTCCGCAATTCGCTGACAACGAGGGACCATTTCTACACGAAACCCATTTTCTGTAAATGTAAGCAGATATTAGAGAATCTGTCACTTTAAATGTGATATTTTCTTTTGATATATCGAAATTTCTTTTGCATTGCGTACATTGAATTGTAATCTATTCAATTCACGAAGATTAAATTAATATGTTACAAAACGGTAAAAAAAATCAAAAACAATATTCTATGGACTTTCACAAACATTTCAGCTTTTTAACTGACTAATCCAAATCGATATTATTTTTAAAATAGAAATAGAATTAATTGACTATGAGGTATAATTTGCTTATTAATATATATATATATATATATATATATATATATATATATATATATATATATATATATATATTAATAAGCAAATTATATATATATATTAATATCGATATATATATATATATATATATATATATATATATATATATATATATATATATATATATATATATATATATATATATATATATATATATATATATATTGTACAGGAACATAATATATCACTGTATTAAAAGTAATGCTTCAATACGCATATATTCTTTATAGTTATAGTCTCAGTCAGAGAGTCCCAGGGTCTCAGATGGTTTTCATTACAGGCAATCATACGTGACGGCTTCGGTCGGCTAAATGTGGAAAAATGTACGTAGGTACTTCAGAAAACTATACCTTTACCCATTATAACATTTTATTAATATTCATTTTAAAAATAGCAGCTATTTCCATAAGACGTATCAAAAATATTTAGTTCTATAGGTAATTAGATATTTTGCGATATAATATAATATTTTGAAATATCAAGGCAGTATGCTTTGTAAAGCGTACTTTTATTTTTAGATTCTTGTTTGAAATGATACTTTAAAAAAGCTTTTAAAAAGTAAGGTAAAGTATACAGTTCTATAAAATAGTACAATTATTGAAATGTAAACATTAGCTAAGTTCATTACGGCGCTTCGACCCGTAATTCAAAAAAATAAATAAAATAATAATATAGTTTTATACATTATTATACCAGCACAGTTTTATTGTATCACCTTATCGTTTTAAAAATCTACTATTCAATATTATTTTTTCTAAAATATTCAACCTATAGGGAAATAATATAAACTGTTTATTTTTAACTAGCGGGCGCGCGCGGCTTCGCCCGCTTATTAGGAGTGAATTCTAAAAAAACCACGAAACACATGTTCAATAAAATATTTTTAACAGTCTGAATTTAAATTTTTATAAAAATCGGTGGCGATTTAAAGATTTTTCCATATGAACTTTCAACCCCTTATTTGAACTCTTAGGGGGTGAATTCTTAAAAACCATGAAACACGTGTTTAATGAAATATTTTTAAGAGTCTGGATTTAAAATTAATCGGTGCCAATTTAAAAAAAAATCCATACAAACTTTCAACCCCTATTTCATCCCTTTAGGGTTAAAATTTTTCAAAATCCCTTCTTAGTGGATGTCCAGAATATGAAAATAAACATCTGCCCAAATTTCACGTTTCTATCATCAGCGGTTACGGCTCTGCGTGCGTCTTACCTCAGTCAGTCAGCACAAGTCCTTTTATATATATAGATTACGACTTCTTTGAAGAGAGGCTCTCTATTTGCTCGTGTAATGAAGACTGTCATCGTACACAGGACCACTTTTAGTATTATAGTTGGAGCTATTTTCTTTAATAGCCAATTATTTCCTTTTCTCATTGCTTATACTAAACATTGTTATATTTTAAAAGTTATTTTTAATATTTCCTTATCTTCACATATCTCTTTGTTTTAGGGATGGAAAGTTGAGTGACATGTCTCTGTGTTGTCAGGGTATTTCTAGTGCGGGAAGGTATTCGGGCGTGGTGTAAATAAAATACAGAACTCTCATAGGATCACTTTGTTGTCTGCTTGACAGACGGTCAAGACTATTTATCTCGAGATCGCGTGGATGTATCTAGATGGAATTCGTATTAAATATTCAAATTTATTATCATTGGTGCACAGAAATAATCAAGATTTCGAATCTCCGAAAAATCGAAAAAATCGTAGCGCCATCTAAACTAGGAAGAAATCTCATGGAATATTACGAAATTCTGTTGTTATTATTTATTATTATTGATGCATAAATATCTAAATATAATTTGACTGAACTTAGAAGCTTGATTTTTCTGCGCTTCAAGGGACCATACATCTGAATATTTGATATTAAATTTGGCTTGATAACTCCAAGCAATCTCGAGGTACTTTAGGACCTCTGGCAGGAGTAAAGGCGCACGTAAAGGGTCAGGCAACAATAAATATATATTTTTTACATTATTCTTAAAAACTATTTAAATATTTAAATACGAGCGTTTATATTTTAACGTAGAACCAAAAAACTTTAAAGAACCTTAAGTTGGCGCTACCTCTGAAAGGGCCCTACTTTTAAGTTAGTAAATATTCATAGTCTTAACTATATATTAAACTATTATTAATCCACAAAATTTCAGGTTTGCTAAAATTACGTATGTCTGAGGGCTGTGCGATCTCAGTCTTTTAAGAATCAGTCAACAGAATTCAACGGACTGGGATTGACGGTTTGCAAGAGACACCGGTTCCAGTTCTGCTATGGTCAAAATTTTATACGTTTCCCAAAATATTTTTCTGTTTTTAGTATAGAATAACACAATAAAAATGTTAAGAAGAATTCAATACAACTTAACATACCGACTTCACATACCGATTTTATTCAGCTCTTCGTTTTCTCAATTCCTCTATTCAAATAAAAAAAAATACATTTTATATACATACGTCTGTTGAACATGCTTTGTATCTTTTGGCAGCCGTAAGCCGTAGTTGAAATGCTCTAATCCAATACGGGCTGGCAGGTACTAATAAATTTATAGCAGAGAATTTGTTGGGGCACTACTTTAATAACAGGATTTTGTGAACCGGGAATACATTATACACTGTATGTTTAGTGGGCACATAATAAATAGAAGAGGATTGCAATTTAATTACTTTTTAGGGACTAAGAGGAGCATTCTTGAGATTTTTAGGAGCGTATAAATAAACAAAAATTTTGTACATAGTTTTTTTTAGCTTTACACTGTATACTGCATGTAGTAGAGTAGGCAAGGTAAGACTCCAGTGGTAAGACACTTCACTTTCCGCCAGATTCTGGAGGCATTGCATGTGGAGTGGCGGAAGTCAAGGTCGCGCTTTTCCTCGACACCCGAGGGACAAAATGAAAATAATAAATATTTCATTTCCTCGAGTGGTATTAGAACCCACAATTATTGTACACGTTACACTTCTAATATCATAAAAATGGTTTACAAATGGTGTGTAGAAGGTTAAAAAATAGAATAGTTACAATTTTGAATATTACTTTAATATTCATAATACACTTAATTAAGAAAATTAATTTTTGGGTTTAAATTTAATTTATAATAAACTATATTTTATACATAAGTTATATATAAAAACATAACGTAAAAATATCATATATTTAGTTTTCTATAAAACCAAATATTTTTTAATAATAATAAATGCTACATTTGCTTCTTTATCCAAATACAGAATACATTATAATAAATGATTGCTGATGCATGCTGCTCAGCTATTATGACGATAATGTTCCGGAACATCTAATTTTGTCACGTAATTTGGCTGGAATTCGTCCCTCGCCGATAAACGCTTGAAACTATTTTTATTATTTTGTCTGTTTCCCATTTGCCGTATTCCCCAAGGAACAATACAACTTGAAGCTTGAGAACTAACCAACTTGTCTCGAAGCAAGTGTATTGTGAATTGCACGTCGTCTTTGCTGTGAGGGCACAATGTTTTACTTGGTTCTTCCTTTCTTGTAGCCGCATGGTTTCTCACGTTTTAAGATTTGGAATTTTGTACAATTTCGTATAAGCATTTAAAAAATATATATTATTATAACATGTTTAACTGTACTACAAAGATTATTAGAATTCTATATTCAAATAGGCACATTTCAAATTAAAAGGAAATCGATTGTTGATAATAACTCAGTATTAGTTACAGCTTATGTTGCGAAAGCAAAATACAGGGAGACAAGTGATTTTGGAATGATGCCAAGATGGGGTCCGTCGAGCCCCACTCCATTTGTGCTTTACATAACTTCGTATTCAAGGGGTCATTAATCTTCCTAGTTCCACGCCAGCCCGACTTTAATTTTAATAAACGGCTTAAGCCAAACTACGGTATTAATTTACATGCCTTAATAAAATCAAGGTGAACTTTGTTTCTGTTTCATAAAATACCACTGTTCATATAGCTGGTATTCTTACATAGAATGCCAGCCTTTATGAAGTTCCACGAACGAGAATTGCACTTTTATTATATTTCATAAATATTATTTTCCACGAAGTGAATCATTTTCTAGCTAATACTTTAATACAATCAAATTACCTTCGAAAGGAAATATGTATATAATAATGTCAGGTATATTTTCATTTATATTATATATACTGTATGTACGTTTTCAGGATAGCTAGTAATAAATACCGTGTGAGCATAAACCTGGACACGAAGGAATTTTTATACGCACACCTTAAATATTAGATAGTCATTAAATGGATCATAATTCAACTAAAAGCAATATGCTCGTACAGGACTTCGTGATGGAATATAGTACAAGAAGTTTACAGCACCGACCTTTAGGGAAAACTTCCATATATAAAAATGTATCCTTCGCCAGCCGTATTTTATAGCTGGGTCTAAATAGTGTAGTAACGTGCAGGTGCTCTTTTGATTTCTTTGCTAACCCGACAAAGATCAAATGTCATGAGTAATTCACTGTAAGTTAATACCTATATACATATAAACATACTATAACACATATATATATATGTTTTTACATATATTTTTTAGCGGGTATTCGACAGAGCGCTACAGACAAGCAGTTATCAACTGACTGAGTTGTGGTTAGGCACGTCCCAATTGCATCACAATGACATCTCATCTGGTCTTCTTTATGTTATTATACATTTTTTAGCTTCATGCTGTATTCCACACGTAGTAGGGTAGGCAGAGGAAACCTAGTATTAAGACACTCCGCTTCCCATTTTCTGGAGGCATTGAGTGACAAGTGGCGGATCTCAACGCTGCGATTTGCCTCGCCACCAGAGCGTAGAAATGAAAATATTAAATATTTCGAATGAAAATCGAATCCACAACCTGTTGCGTTTACAGTCACACGCGTGTGCCCTTGAGCCACGACTGGTTTCTATACATTATATTATACAATAAATAACAAAAAAAATATCAAATTGATAATACTCCTTCTCAGCAACGTACAAATAACGTGAAACACAAACGTTTGTGTGAGTCGTAACTGAGATTGGGTTCTGGTGATTGAGCGCACGCTAATATAAAATATTGATGTTACACTCTGCAGAAAATCAGCAACAATATGTGCCATGAAGTGCCTGATTTAGTGCTCCCGAGGGAAATGGGCTTCTCGTACTGATGCGGGTAATACCTTAATTCCGTTTATCTCGCGTTGACTTGAGCCCTGCGGTTACATATTCTGCCCTGGGTTAAGAATAACTCCAAAAGATATGTTATTGTAAGAAAAAGTTATTCTAGCTAAGAGTAAGAAAAATCACCCTTGTTTCTTTAAGAACACATCTTCTATATAACATTTTTTTGTAACTTTTGTAAAGAATATAGGTACAAGCAAAATTTAAATATAAGAATTTATAATATATACTGATACAACTAAGTATATTAAAGTGGTAGAGGAAACCAGTTTCTGTAATACCGCAATGCATTATGCAGTTGCAAAGTAACTTAAGCACTTTGACCATGAATATACAAAAAGAAGTAAGAGAGAACCTTATTTACGGGATTAAACGAGAGCAGATTTTACGAAGCGGGAAACATGTTAGTAGTTCTTTTGTAGGCTACTTACTATATAAATATTCTTAAATATTTGTATCTGTTGTTTTATTATTGTACTACGACTTTATAAGTAGATAAAGGATTTTATAACATCATATTATATTTTAACTTTTTTAATTGGAATATTTTTAAATGAAATACATTTCCTTCCTATGTAAACAAGTCGTACAAGTTCTCGTATTTCGATAATTACGCTTACCACATTAAAAACCGGGCTTGGCCGCTACTCGTTGACATTCAAACCTGACTAGTTTGTATAAGAAATTAAAAATATACACATATAAGCACAGCATAAGGAAATATTGAAATTAAACAAGAAAAGAAATAGGCAAAAATATATGAAAAGGATTTTTATGTTTAAAAAGCTACTGATTACTAAACTTTTTGATTATAAATGCAGGGTCATTTATATTAAAAAGAAGATATATTTTTAATTTATCGTCGTATCTTTTAAATATGTAGTAGTCTTTACTAAATATAATAAATTGTATTGTTGTAAAATTGGCTAAATGTATGAATTTAGTTACGGACTCGATCCCCACTCGATTGAAGATTTATCTTTAAATTATTTACAATTTTCTGATCGGGTAAAACAAATGTTGCGTTGGGTACCGTTACCAAACACGTCTCTACTTTAAAGTCGGAGGAAAATGGAGAGCAGATTACGTGTATACCAAGTTTGCTCAACCTACCTTCTTAAAATATTCTCCTGAGTTACTCGAAACAAAAAATAATAATCGAAAATAACACAGAATGCAGAAAATCAATCTGACGTATGAGAATCGAACGCACCACCGTCGCAAATACAATGTTACTGTGCAGTATGCCATTAAATCAGTCATGATATATCAACATTTACATATTTTATAACAATCACAGCTTCATACTGTATCCCGCACACAGCAGGGTAGTCAGAGCCTAGTGTTAAGACACTCCGCTCCCCACTTTCTGCCGAATTCTGGAGGCATTGCGTATTGAGTGGCAGAACTGAACGCCGGGCTTTGCCTCGACATCAAAGCGAAGAAATAGAAATATAAATTGAAGTAAATATTTCATTTCCTCGAGTGGAGATCGAACTCACAACCAGTCGGTTTTATAGTCACACTTTGTGCCACTGCGCCACGACTGGCCTCATTACAATTACGCAATACGTTATTGGATTTATAAAATTTTTTTGTATAGTCAAATTTGTAAGGTCAAAACGAACATACGGCGGCAGCGGTAGAGTGGATTGACGTTTTAATAAATTGAGAATTCAAATCTGCTTGCGTGCACTGAAACAGCGGCGGCAGCACGCAAGTGCTCATGACACCACGCTACATATTTATTATATTACAATGTTTATTTTCAATATTAAGTTATTAAATTTTATTTAAAATACTATAATTGTTAGTTATTTTATACATAACTTAGAGAAACACAATGTAGTCGCTATAAAACCGATTCGATAAGATCTTAAGATATCAAATCAATGGAATTTGCGTAATAATAACAAAATAAGTTCTAAAATAAGAAGTCTAAAGTTGAATACCCATTCATAATAGCAAATAAGTATTTAAGTACTAAGTAGTTAGATAAATTTCTTGTGAGTATTACCAAAATATCTGTTCTGAATTTAATTTGGAACCTACGCAAATACCAGTAAACAGTAGTATAAAAAATTAAATTATAAATAATTTAATTAAAAACATTAACATTGAAGTGATAATTTAAAATGCACAGGCTGAACAATAACAATACACACATATTACATACACATATGGGCGTGTTTCAGACTATGGACTTAGTAGGTTCTTATTGCACAACGTACTAAATAAATGCATAAAGTTAAACTACATTTAACTATCTTCATATAGGAGATTTAATTATGGGGTAAACTATATAACGTGGAAGGGTTGCCCGCCGGCACGGAGAACCCCATGAGTCACTACGAGCGTCCAGACGGCGCCACTCAGCGAGCCACGCACTGTCTTACCCAACCCCTTCATTTAAAAGTCTTTTTAACATAAAACCAAGCTAGTTTTGCAATCGATTTTCTTTTAAAGCGTACACAAATTGCCTTTATTAGGCACTTAAGTACTTAATAATATTTTTGTAGCTTCTTATCGCAGTAATACTCAAATTGCGGCACGATACAGTAAAGCAATACGGAGATCGGCTAAATAATGATTTGTGCGTATGGAAGTCTTATTTAGCATGCAAAGGGTTTACGGCCGGACGCAATGCGTAAATATCTTATGAGGTTCCCGTTTAGGTAGCCCGATAAAACTTTCCAGACTTGTGTTTTCTTTCATTATTGCAACTTGTGAAACTGTTTGTTATGGTTAACGTAACCGATGTTCGTGTAATATATAAATGATGAGCTACTTATTAAATTTCTTCTAGACTACTAAAGGAGAATTATTTTTTTGTAGTCTAGTAATAAAAATCTATGTATTTGTTTAGTATACATATATTACAGTTTTATGTACAGTATAATATACAGTCGTGGCGCAGGGGCACAAAGTGTTACTGTAAAACCGACTGGTTGTGGGTTCGATCCCCACTCGAGGAGACGAAATATTTACTTACATTTATGTTTCCATTTCTTCACTCTGGTTTCGAGGCAAAGCGAGGCGTTGAGTTCTGCCACTCAACATGCAATGCCTCCAGAATTCGGCAGAAAGTGGGGCACGGAGTGTCTTAATACTATGTTCCCTCTGCCTACCCTGCTGTGTGTGGGATACAGCGTGAAGCTAATTTATTTATTTTATTTTTATAATATATAGCCTTATATTATTTTAGTAGCAGCCATTATGTTTCTAAGGAATACTCAATGACATTACTAGTGTTAGATAATGTTTGTGTAATTTTCTTGGTATTCACCTATGAGAGATCTTCATTTCAGTATCGTTATTGATTGTGTGCACTGAGATGTATCCGTTTGTGGTAAGGCTTAAAGCATTAGGCACTCAACGTGTGTACCTTAAGCTTTGCAAAATGATCCATTGCATTCCAGATATCGCCTTAGAGCAACTATTGTACATTATTTAAGCTCTGCGATAACTCGCTTTCTAAGAAGCTGTTTTAATATAACAAACATTGAAATTTTTTCTGAAAGTATAAATAAACAGTTTTTAATACTTAGGTACCTATAGACTGTATTTGCTTAAAATATTATCGTGATTTAAATAACCGTAAAAGTGATGCTTTAGCAAAAAATATAAGAAGAATTATGGGATGGGAGGAGACATAGCTGTAGACGAACGCGTCCATGATCTTTTTATAGGTTAGGCGCCGCGCCGTAGAAATAAAAGCGGAGCAGACGCACGGCCATCGACGCCCTGTTACAATATACTATAAGGAAGTACTCATAGTGTATTATCATTTTCGCTATTAAAAATTAATATAATATTGATTTTAGATATATATTAATATTATATTTATTTTAGTATTATATTTAAAACAAATATATTTATATTTTAATACCAACTACCATTTTAAAAAATATCTTAAAATTTATACGGTTTTTTAAAAGTAATGGATTAATTTTTCAAGACTTCCCGGCTGCACGAAGATTTGTGCTCTATAAAATATGATAAGCTAAAGATTATGCAGCGAGAGAGTGCATTGACCGCTTGAAAGGTACTTTCTCCCCAGTTTCAAGTCCCGATCGTGAACAGACACTGTGGTACAGTAACGTCAGGCGTAAATCTTCTTTATCAATGTCCTAATGGTGTATAGGTTGATTAGAAAACTGACACGAGACCCCCATAGTAATAATTGCTGTTTATGTAAATTATATTAGAATACTAACGCTAGCGTAAAGCGTAGGGGAGTAGATTAATTGGCTTCTGTTTATATAGTATGGATATTTTACATTCACATGTATATCCTCGATTTCTAGACGGAAGAAATTTTAAATATAGATATTTGTTTAGTCTACTTCTAAAATACGATGTAAGGTCGCATTTTGAGATATTCCATATTTTCTCTTTAAAAACATACAGAATCAAAAAATACACATTGATTGTGTATATATATTACTTTCAAAAATCTTTTATTTTTAGTTTGAACATACGTTTCCATAGTAAAAACCAGCAATATGCTGAATTTAACAACGGTTGATCGACGCGTCGAGGCGTGAAAATGCACTATACAAAAAGTCAAAGCAAATTTAACATTTATGCATAGCTACTATACAAATTATATATATGTAAGTTGCAATCGCTATTCAACAATGGTGTTTTAAGTGAAAATATTATTTGCTGTTTTCACTTACCGCCGAATTCTAGAGCCATTTCATGTTATGTTGCGGAGCTCAACGCCACGCTTTGCCTCGTTACCAGAGCAGAAATAAAAATATTAAATATTTTATTTCGAGGAAATTAGGCCCACAATCTGTCCCGTTCAAAGTCACTCGCTTGTCGCAGCGCCACGACTGGCATCTATTTAAATATTCCTTTGATCTAATACTATCGAGAGCGGTCAAACAAATCCTAATTCCATTTGCTTGTTAAAGAACAGTTTACAATACTGAATGCAATATTTACTATAAACTAAAATACTAAAACAATATGGTTTTTAAGAAAACGTTAAGGAAATAGTTCAATAATATCTATGATTGGATCGTGTTGTCTTAACTGGTTTCAAATCGGCGTCTGGCGTCGGAGCGTGGGCGTTGGCGTCGAAGCGGTAAATTTTTGACTTACCCTTGAACATAACTGCAATCTATTTCTGTATTAATATCCAGCGCATATCAGATACTTTGTTCTGGCTGCATTGTGTGTGTTTAAGATGTAAAAGTAGTTTTATGATACACGGATAGCGTTATTCAGGTATAAAACTGTATGACATTATTATTATATCTATATTAAAACTTCCAGTCAGAGGCCAGTCGTGGCGCAGGGGCACAAAGTGTGACTGTAAATTCGACTGGTTGTGAGTTCGATCCCCATTCGAGTAAAAGAAATATTTATTTACATTTTCAATTTTTCGCTCGGGTGTCGAGGCAAAGCGGGCGTTGAGATCCGCCACTCAACACGCAATGTCTCCACAACTCGGCGGAAAGTGGGGAACGGGGTGTCTTAACACTAGGTTCCCTCTGCCTACTCTGCAGAGTGCGGAATACAGCGTGAAGCTGATTTTATTTTTAATTCTTATATTAAAACTTTTTTCAATTTACTTATCAATCCCATATTTACACGTAACATAATGTAGGAAAATAACTTAAAATTTAAAAAAAAACAAGTTTAAGTATATAAAAAAATACAACCATTATTATTTAAGAATTAATATTAATCTACAGTTAATATTTGAACTAATATTTATTATTTATTAATGGATTTATTTCAAAATTGATATAATATTAAAATTTATTTTAGTATTCGTTGAATGTTCTGTGGGGTCAAAGAACGATTGCAAATAACGGTCTCTTCACCCCACTTTAATGCTTACCGCCCCTTTACAAAATAATTACCTATAGTAGACTGCATAAACCGTAGCAATTTGAAATCTCCGCTTAAAACTGTTACGCACTTAATGCCTAATACTAGTAGTGCAGACTTTTATCGTAAATAAATCAACCAATGATTAATACCTGCGCCCATAAATAAATGTATGGCTCATACATCAGAATGGATGTTAAATTCAGGATTATCTATCTCATCTATAAATATGATATATTTGATCGTTATAAAGTTTTAAGTAACATATTAAGCTTATTAAATATTTTTGGCTTCACGTCGGCAAAGGAAACCTACTGTTAAGACACTCCGTTCCCTACTAAAAAAAAATAAAAAACAAATAAGAAAATTGCGGTGTAGAGTTCTCCTACTCAACATTCCAGAATTCTGCTGGAAGTGGAGAATGGGAACTTAACACTTCATAACTTCCCTCTGGCGACCCTGGTATTGTGGGATACAGTGTGAAGCTAATATATATTATTCTTCTTAACTTCATGCTTGCCACTTGACTTTTTGGACAACAAGCTCCTTTTATATAGCCAATTCAATAAAATACTTATACTATTTATATTGACATAACTTTTTATTTGTAAACCGATTGATATAAAACTAACACTAAATGTTAAGTAAAGCTTGCCAGAAACCAATAGTGAAAATTGCATTTAAATCGGTTAAGCCGTTTCTGAGATTAGCGTAGACAAACGCACAGACAAACAGATAAACAGACAAACAGGCAAGATTTTAAAAAAATAATTGTTTTGGGTTTTGTTACATTAATAAAGGCCACCAATAACATTTTTACTCATATATCATCTATGTACTGAGTACTGACACCCATCCGTTAAGTATCATAGATTAGTCATTTCATTTACTCGAGTGGGAATCGAACTAACAACCAGTCGCGTATACAGTCACACACTTGTGCAACTGCGCCACGATTGCCCTCCAAATAATATATAATAATTTTATATGTTAGTAAAACATAAATAACATGAGCTATAGGTAAATACGTGAGAAATAAAAATGATATACCTAAAGCGCTTTTGCTCTCGGGGAATATTCTAGATCAAAGGGCAATGTGTCAGAATAGGATACAAATTAGGATGGCTCTGTAGCCAAACCTCGCGAGGGTTAAGCATCGGATGAGTACGGTCGTGCCTAGGGGAGAACTACTGAAAATATACGAAAATAAATACATATATATATATGTATTTCAAATAGATGCATGTGATATTATGTTGTGTTAAAATAACCAAATAAGATAACAGTGCTTTAATGCTATAAGCGAATACATGAATATAAATATGAATTTTTATTTATATCTATCTACTAGTGCAACATATTCCATGAATGCCCTCGAGCAATTTTACAATTTATGTTTTATTATAAAATATACAGTTTGCAAATATTATTTAGTATAGATTCTATGCATTTTTGTTTTGTAATTATTATCTAAAATGTTGACTATAGTGTCGATTTTACAAAAATGTCGAGTTAATGTCATAGTAATGCGTGAAAATAACCGCTTAAAAAAGTTGAACTATATTAAAAATTGAAATTTTAAATTTATATTAGGCGGGGCGGGAGGCCGGTCGTGGCGCAGCGGCACAAAGTGTGACTGTAAAACCGACTGGTTGTGGGTTCGATCCCCACTCGAGGAGATGAAATATTTACTTAAATTTATATTTCCATTTCTTCGCTCTGGTGTCGAGGCAAAGCGCGGCATTGAGTTCTGCCATTTAGCACGCAATGCCTCCAGAATTCGGCAGAAAGTGGGGAACGGAGTGTTTTTCACTATGATCCCTCTGTCTACCCTGCTGTGTGCAGGATACAGCGTGAAGCTAAATAAAAAAATATATATTATAGGTACTAAAACATCTTTTTCTCTTATACTGTAATAACTTTTACAAACTCACTTGACAACTGCAGGTAATGTTCGTATTTAATTTATCTAGTTGAGCAAAATGTGGCAGTTGCTTTGTTTTTGTTCTCATTTCTGGTGAAGCTTCAAATAAAGTTACGAATACGGAAAGGTCGGGCTGGTTCGGTATTCTCTTGATACTACAGGTGCTTCTGGCAGCTGTTCGTAGCATGTGCCATTAAATAGGAGGACGATAAAAAATATCATCCCATCCTATCAAGCTGCATTGTCAGAGATGAAACACATTGAGTTCTAGAATTTTGCTGACTTTTATTTCCTTTTTGCAATTATTTACAGTATATAGACATGGAGTTTTTAAGTTAAACTTATTATAACTAAATAAATAATATAACTTAACAGAATAAAAATATTAATATAATTTAAAGCATGATATGTCATTTACATTAACATACAAATATACTTTGAATTCCTATAAAACCTTTTTTATAATATTTATTTTACGTACGTAAATATTGCCTGAAGCTTTATAACATAAACGATAACAACATTCATCGTTTATAATAAGTATAAATTAAATATTTACTTTATTTCTAGGTAGGTAGGCTGAGAAGAAGACACTCCGATGTGGTTGCGCGTTCGATTCCCACTCGACGAAATAAATTTTTTAATATTTTAATTTCCTTACTCTGGTAGAATGCAAAGCGCGGCGTTGAGTTTCTCTACTCCAGCGGAAAATGGATAACGGAAGTGTCGTAATGGGAACGTAGTGTTTTAACACTAGGTTCCCCAGATTCCCTCTGTCTTCTCTGCCATATGCAGAATACAGAGTGAATCTAAAAAAAACTTATAACTACAAAATAAATAAAGAATTATTCACAAAAAAGGATCTCTCCTTAATTCATTATAAAATAATGAGAAAATAGGGTACATTTAATTTATATAATACGCTGGGTTGTTTTTGTCTAGTATCATTCAATATCTAAGGGTAATATTAACACTCAAGAGCACTCAATCTGTTGTTTAAGAGGCGTAAGGAGGGTCTGATTCAGGTTTTTGAAGCTTATATCTTATTATTATAAATCTATTTAAAATAAGGTTTCTTTTTTCGTATGAAAGTATGTACATCAAATATATAATTTGATTTTCATTTCAAAATTAACATTGGAAAGTCTTAAACAGGGGTATAAGTATTTATATTTTTAACAATTTTAAAGTGTTATTCCACACTTAGGAAAAATACTTTTAAGAAATCTAAAAATATTTTTAAAGATTTTTTTTTATTTTATAGAAAGAATATGTTTACTTATATCTAGAAAGAGATACGTTATTTCAAACTTTTAAGGCGTCAATATGGTGAAGATAGAAACAAATTATTCGAAGTTTCGCTTTGATTCCCTCCTGCTGACAAATGGATGGTCTTATTCTTGGAACGCAACAATGCAAATGTTAATGTCGACATTTGAGTGCGACCTCCACTCTTGATTTCTCATTTAGAACCAAAGTGGCTGTGACATGGTGTGATTTTGCAACACTGATCTCTATTATCATATTTCTACATTAGCGATCTCTTAATGAACTTCATATGTTTTGTTTAAAAATATTTATGTTAGGTAACTAATATAGAAAACGTCAATTTTAGATTCTTACAAATTTTTGAAAGAATAGTAAAAATATACTATTTTTATCTTAACCTTGTCTATATTACAAATATTGACATACCTATGACTATATTTTTTTATGTCTATAGAAAAATTAACAGAATATCTACGATAATAGACTAAAAATACAATAATTAAAGACAAAAACTTCCATTAACTCGAATTCTTGTTACTTATTACTGTTGACGTAATCGATTATTTATAGATAAATGCTTCAGTGAACCGCTGGCGATTATTTTGTTTGCTATTAACGGAACACAGTGCCTATTACAAATACATATTTTTAAACTCGCCTTATAAAGTGTATGTAAGTAAAAACAGAAAATAGTAGGGCAAGCAGAGGGAACCTTGTGTGGCGAATGGCGGAACTCAACGCTGGAGTTTTCCACTGGTGCCAGAGCGAAGGAATAAAAATCGCATTACAGTCACACCCCTGTGCCCATGCGCCACGACGGCGGACGTAACGTAAGCATTTTATACAAATAACAAAAAATATATACATATATGCTAAACTAAAATACTTTGAGAGCATGCCAGCACGTTAACAAAAATATTTAGGCCTCATTACAGTTTGAATGGCTTCATTAGGCAAGTAGTTGCCTTGAAAAGTTACCTTGATGGCCTATATATTCGTTATGAAAGACTGACGTTAGTTGAAATATGAAAACGTGTTGATATATTCGGTAAGATTTTCAAATTAGACAATCTTTTCCAGAATTGCAAGTTGAGACCAGACGCGCAAAGCGCGGCGTTGAGTTCCGTCACTCAACACGCAATGCTTCCAGAATAGGGTAGAAAATGAGGAACGTAGTGTCTTAGCACTTTGTTCCGTTTGCTTATCCTGCTGCTGTTGCTGAAACTGAAAAAGTGAGATTTTGAGTATATACAAATATTTTGTTTTGTATAAGGTAAATAGGTATTCCATATATTTGACACGAAACGTTTCGTCAGTTCTTGCAAGCCCAGTCGTATTATTATGCTTATAATATTTTTATGTCATTTCGATTCACCGTATTGGTTTCTATAAATATTTATTAGACTCAAATGTGTCAAGCGTATTCTGTCGTCAATAAGTCTAGTGGATGGTTTTTAAAGTAATATCAATTGAATAAGTGCTTAATAAACTTGAAATGATATTTTAGCAAACAAGGATAGAGCTGTATGTTATAAAATTGGACAAAAATATATAGATTTTTTATAAAACATTTGTTTTCGGCTAAATAATGTGAAAAAATATCGCTGCTATTACCTTTTACTATTACTTTCTTTTAAAAAGTGGTACAATTTCCATAGACAATATTTCTTTTCAGATGTTACTTAAAGGGTAAATAATTGGATGTTTTCCCCTATAATAAATTAAGACTAATACGACACTCAGGGCAAAACGTAAACCCAAGAGATAGGGAAGTCTCACACATAAAATCAAAATAAAAATACTAATATTTTTATACACACACATAATATATTCCTTCATCCTGTGCAATAACGAGTTGCAATGCAATACAAAGTGAAATTGTAGTATCCACACGTATTACCGATAAACTAAATTATATATTTTCTTGTGGAAATGAAAGTAAGTCTGTTATTACATAATTTATTTATTACACAGACGGCGTTTAGGAAATGTACAATTAAAATAAATAAATAAATATATATATATATATATATATATATGAAAAAAAAATCCTACGTCGAAACTGTTGAGGTATCTTGATTAATTTCTTTAGGTGTAGGTTTGAAATATTTTACCCTATATGCTGTTTCCGCTGTCTCTTTCACCCTATATATATATATATATATATATATATATATATAGTTATATATATATATATATATATATATATATATATATATATATATATATATATATATATATATATATATAGGGTAGGTAATCAAGATACCTCAACAGTTTCGACGTAGGATTTTTTTTTCATTTCACGATTTTTATCCATACCTGTATTTCGTGTGACGCGATTACGTATAGATCCCAATAACATAAACACTTACTACTACAAAAATACTACTAAAGGTTAAACAACTTTGAACTTTATCGCCAATATATACGACTCGTGTGCGGCGGTGTTCCTTTTATAGGTTTATGTGTGCGTGCGTCATCCTTACAAATGGCGTTTTGTTTTAAAATTACAATTTTATTATTTATTTTGTTTGAAAAAAAAACTTTTTCATTTTTGGGAATTTATTTTTTTCTGAATTATATTAGGCTTTTATAGAGTAGTTAAAACTGTATCATTTAATGTGGTGCTGACACTTCCACCCTGTATATATAAATGATATACTTAAATCTGGAATTTATAATATAAAATATAAAAACTTGTAATTACCGTGCCATGATTATTATTTTCAAATGATTTTTTAATGTATAAAAATTCTACAAGCGAACCATTAGTATTATAATCCGAAATCCGAAAATAAATATAGTAAATAAAATAAATCCGAAATACCAAAACCGTTAAGTGTTAAAATTTCAAAGGATTTAATAACATGTCTAATCTAATTAAAAGAAATGTAAGTTACAATTTAAAAAAGATCCTACATTATAATAATACATTCAACTTTATAATAATAGATAATAATAAAAAAACTAGAGCGAGCCGCTTGCATAACCATTCATAAGATAATCTCGTAACAAGATAAAGTATAAGAGCATAATGTATATTTTAATGTTACATTATAAATTCAATATTTAGAAGAATACATTTCGAGTTCGTTAAACAACGACGCCTACTACTCAACAGATTTAATACAGTTCAAATGGTGTTATTGGCGTGGTCTCGCGCGGTCCCGCGTGGGCGCGCGTGTGCTGGGCTTGAATGAGCAGGTGCCACCTCCGCCGCCCACCACATAGTTATTCAATTACCGGTGTTTATCACCTAGCTCCGTGTTGTGAGGAAGATTTGACAATTTTTTTTAATGAAAATTTCTTTTAATTTAAAATTTTGCAAGAGTTTATTTACATAGTTTTATTAGAAAATCATTTATTTTGATAATATATTTGTAGTATTATTTTACTACTTATCTATATTGTTCTTATAGTTAGAAAATAAGTGCAAAACAAGTGAAGAAATTGACATTTTTGGAAAGTTTCACAACTTTATACATAAAATTTATTTGACATAATTCCTACCGGCAAAAATATTGCTGTAAGTTTAATTACGACCAAACATGAAATCGATACGAAATGGCAAGTGAGGTTAAAGAGTATAATTATTGCTGTTATAACTGAATTAAAAATGATTAATCAGTGACAACAAATAGAAATGGCACTTACCAACTTTTAAATTTACATCGCAAATCAATTAAAACATTTCTGCAACAAAAAAAAAATTGAAATTACAATATTACAAGGAGTAAATTATAATTATTTAGAAAACGTATAAAAATTTGAACGTAGCGGAACTTGAACCCGCGCCTCCTGGAAACCAGGTCGGTTTCCAGGAAAGAAAAATACTTATTTTCAAAATATGTATTTTTCTTTCTTAAGTGTGGAATAACACTTTAAAAATGTTTAAAAAAGGAGTAAATTATATTTGAACATAGGGTATTATTAGCTAGCTATATAGTCATGTGGGGTAAGTACTTCTAGAGCGATGAAATAATAAATATTAAATATTTCATTTCATTTCACTTCGAGTGGGAATCGAATCCAAAATCTGTCGTGCTTACTCACTGATCTTAAAAAGTCGACGTAAACCAAAATAAACTTTACGTGAAACCTCAAATCATGGCAATACCATTTTCTGAATATCATTATGAGCTCGCATGCTTACTCACTGTATATCATATTATTCGTTTTGTATCAAATTTTTCAAGGTCTTAATAAAATTATAGATTTTTAAATAGATAGATTAATGAGGCCAGTCGTGGCGCAGCGGCACAAAGTGTGACGGTAAAAACGACTTGTTGTGGGTTCGCTCCCCACTCCAGGAGATGAAATATTTACTTAAATTTATATTTCTATTTCTTTGCTCTGGTGTCGAGGCAAAGCGCGGCGTTGAGTTCTGCCACTCAACACGCAATGCCTCCAGAATTCGGCAAAAAGTGGGGGAATGGAGTATTTTAACACTAGGTTACCTCTGCCAACCCTATAATGTGCGGGATACAGCGTGAAGCTGATTTATTTTTATTTATTTATTTTAAAATATTATATTCGAGAATCTTATATTTGTGTTACGAATTAATATAATAATAATATCATGTCCGTGTTTTCAAAACAAACATTTACATTCAATTGAATTTGAATGTAAATATTTATCAGGTAGTGTCGAAATTAAACTGTATTTACGTAATAATAAATACTTGGCGGCGAACGAACAATATATGAATATAGTACGTCATCACTATCATCATCAGCTTCACGCTGTATCCTGCACACAGCAGGGTAGGCAGAGGAAACCTAGTGTTAAGACACTCCGTTACACACTTTCTGCCTGATTCTGGAGGCATCGCGTGTTGAGTGGCAGAACTCAACGCCGCGCTTTGCCTCGACACCAGAGCGAAGAAATTGAGATATAAATTTAAGTAAATATTTCATCTCCCCGAGTGGGGATCGAACCCACAACCAGTCGGTTTTACAGTCACACTTTGTGCCACTGCGCCACGACTGGCCTCATACACTACACAATTATACAATATAGTACGGAGGCAATATGGAGGCAATTTATGAAGTGTAAAAAAGAATCTATCATATTGTCATTAAGCTCTCACTGCGTCACCCATCAGACGATTAGGTATTTTACTATACCCATACCCGTACATATACCTATACCTATACCACATATTCTATGTAATACCATAGTTGCAAATTACATAGTATTTGTTCTATATTGAACGTTTTCCTAGCAAGACCGGTTTCATACTTCGTGATACTTACATAAAATTACGATAGAGTATTACGTTATGTTTTACTTAATGCTTAAATTATTTAAACTTTAAACTAGTTTAAAGATTTTTTATCATATAAATTAAATCAATATATAGTGAAGTTGACGCAGGGCCACAAATGTGCGACTGTAAACGAAGCAGGTTGTGAGTTTGATTCCCACTCGATTAAACGAAATATTTAATATTTTTTTATTTCCTCGTTCTGGTAAAAATGCGGTGTACAGTTCTGCCACCCAACTTGCAATACCTCCAGAACTCGACGCAAAGTGGGGAACGGAATAATATAATATTAATGTGAACGTAGTGTCTTACTACTAGGTTCCCAGGTTCCCTCTGCCTAATCTGGTATGTGCATAGGGATACAGCGTGGAGGTACAAATAACATATACAACAGCTATACACTACATTTAAAATTTTATCTAAAAATCTTAAAAACGTTTACAGGACATCTGAAATTATAAATAGTTTTACCTGTTATTACGATCATAAGGTATATTACATACATATATGGGAGTAACATATAGTATAATTTTATTTAATGGAATCTCTTTAACTATTAATTTAATTGATATTTGAAACTCTTCTTCATAATATTTATTAGTCTTGATATTACCTATATAAATGTTCTATGCGTTTCTTACTTATTCTATGAATAACTTAGATGTAAAGATGCTCTTATCTGGGGCGATCGATAAATATTAGATGTGACTTTGCTAGAAATAATTTATTTTTAAACTAGCGCTCGAACGTGACTTTTGAGCTGTCTTTATCACGAAGTAAGGTTATAATTTTCATCAAATTTTGTTGATTTTTCACTTTTAATCGAATTATTGTAGTAATAACTAATGACTTTACATATTTAATAGTTTTAGTAGATTAGGAAAATAATATTTTTAAATTATGAAGACATATATATCTACGTATAACGTTAAAAATAATTATATATATATTCATTATAATAAATACAACAAAACTATATTTTTTCATAACTTCAGTTTTGAACAAATATATTGAGTTGCATATCATTTCAAGCAACTGTCGTTTTCGATTCAACGCACGCTGTAATCGCTAATTGAATTTCACGCTTCTTTGTGCCCAAGAAAAAGTAGCAACTTGTGACGAATGAACCGAAGCTGGGTCAGTCGGCGTTTTTAGATTGCGTAATTTTATATTTTTTACGTAATTGTAATTTTTTGTGTATTTTTTTTCTTAAATTGCATTGACTTTTTTGGTTACTCTTGTTGTTGATCAACGGCTTGTGAAGGAAATATATCGGTCACTTTTAAGGACATAAAAAATATACTAGTTTAGAGCGCTATAATATTTAATTTAACTTTATTTCTTTTAAAATGATGACTTGGATTATCTGTAGAGATAAGTGTAAGTAGATTATTGTACATGACAATTGCGGTGTCGCATTCAGCTACTAACCACGTAATGCCTCTGTATGATGGTCGGAAAATAGAGAACGGAACCACTTATCACACATTCTATCTGTTTCTACTACTGTTACTTAGTTGAAGTACGTGAAATTAGTGTATATTTATGAATACTCAAGCATCATCTATCTATACATATTTGTATCGAAATTATCAATGTATTTATATATATATATATATATACACAATTTACAAATATTTTGTTAAATTTTTGGCTTTATTTAATATTCGCTTATTTAGTACCCCCTATTGTTTCCCAGTGTCGCACAGTATCTAAATACACTGCGATAATATTTATATGTTCATATACCTATTATAAATCTAAATTAAGCATTTTTATATAAGTATATAATATATATTGAGACAGTCGTGGCGCAGGGGCACAAAGTGTGACTGTAAAATCGACTGGTTGTGAGTTCGATCCCCACTCGAGGAAAAGAAATATTTATTTACATTTATATTTTCATTTCTTCGCTCTGGTGTCGAGGCAAAGCGCGGCGTTAAGTTCCGCCACTCGACACGCAATGCCTCCAGAACTTGGCGGAAAGTGGGCAACGGAGTGTCTCAACACTAGATTCCCTCTGCGTACCCTGGTGTGTGCGGGATACAGCGTGAAGCTGATTGAATTTTTTAATTTTAATTTATTTAAAATATATTTTGCAATATAAATTATGCAATTATCTCAAAAACTTAATTCGGTATGTTGAAGTACGCTCGAGCTATACTATACAAAAAATATATGTAAGGGTAATTAACATTAATCATAGTGATGGCTCGCGGTAAGTAATTGTGAAGCTCGCATGGAAGTCGTTAGATAGATAAATGAGGATATTATAAAAATGTGGTATGAAAGACTGTAGATATATTGTAGCCGGGTCTTTTGGTGATTGCTTAATAGTACCTTTATAATATTTTATCCGATCAAAACAATACAAAAGTAAATAAAAAAACATCTGCTTCACGCTGTATCCCGCACAAAGCAGGATAGGATTTTAGTGTTAAGACACTCCGTTCCCCACTTTCTGAATTCTTTCGAATTCTGGAGGCATTGCGTGTTGAGTGGCAGAACTCAACGCCGCGCTCAACCTCGACACCAGAACTAAATATAAATTTAAGTAAATATTTCATCTCCTCGAGTGGGGATCGAACCCACAACCAGTCGGTTTTACAGTCACACCTCGTACCGCTGCGCCACGACTGGCCTCAATACAAAAGTAAAATTTTTAATATGACATTTTATAAAAGTTAAGTTCTTTAATAATGTAATGTGTTTTAAATCTTTAAGCTGCATACAAATGTGTTAATATGTGCAAATATATTCACTTAATTGTAATGTAAAATGTATACTCCAGCGTAGAATCGCGTGACGGAAATAGCTCGCCGACAGCGGTGCCAGGATCCAATGGTGTCCCGACCGTCGTCGCTGTCATGTCTCTAGTCACGCTACTACACGCCCGTGAACGCGCAGACAGAATTAAGGAGATACGAAAAAAAAAAAAATATAACCGTCACCGTCACCAAGATACCGTTGCAACGGCTGTGAATGCTTCAAATATACATATCATTATTTATTTATTTATATTTTCTAAATAATATATTAAATATTATATTTTAGACGTCGAGTTAGAAGTATAATACATATTTGTTATTTTCTTACAACAAATATATGTAATATTACATAGTTTAATGTGGTTACGTTTGCAAGATCTATAATACGGCAAAAGAATAGAAAATAAATGTCATTGTAAGCTGATATCTTCAGCAATTTCGCATTTTTTGAGCCCTAACTAAACAGCAGCTTCCTAGCAGAAGGCAACGTAACAGTAAAGACAAGATGCAGCTGCACTATTCCCCGCTGTAAGTCGACGCCTGCGCCTGCGCATCTCACGGTTCAGCCAATGAGAGGTCGTCTAACACACGATTTCGTTTGCACCTGCCGGCAACGGAAGCTCGGCTAAGGTGCACTGCATTTCCATGCATGGGACTCATAATCGAATATGTATAATTTATGAGATAATATTATATGAATAAATTGAACATACATATTATTATAATATTATCTGTATATATTATATGAATAAATATTATTATTTAACTTAAGATATTTTTAAAATCATTGTCTTATTGTATAATCAAAAAATAAATCGGCTTCACGCTGTATCCCGCACACTGCAGGGTAAGCAGAGGGAACCTAATGTTAAAACACTCCGTCCCCCACTTTCCGCCGAAGTCTGGAGGCATTGCGTGTTGAGTTGCGGAATTCAACGCCGCGCTTTGCCTCGACACCAGAGCGAAGATATGGAAATATAAATGTAAATAAATATTTTATCTCCTCGAGTGGGGATCGAACCCACAATCAGTCGATTTTACAGTCACACTTTGTGCCCCTGCGCCACGACTGGCCTATATTTATTGTATAATAAAGATATTAATTAGGTTCCGCATTTATAAACCGCTCTCAAGTATGAGATCGGTCTTGAGTATAGGATCGATATCAACACAATAATATATTTCCCACAAACGGTCGACTTATTAAGATGCAAGCGCTTTAAATTTACGAGACGGTTATGCGTATAAGGTTGCAACGGCAGCAGATTACTTGCTATAGTTAGCACTAGCGGCCCGCCCACGGCTTCGCCCGCTTAAAATACATGATTATTGATTTAAGCAGAATTGATTGACAACTATAATAAAATAAAATAAATAAATAAATCAGCTTCACGCTGTATCCCGCACACAGCAGGGTAGGCAGAGGGAACCTAGTGTTAAGACACTCCGTTCCCCACTTTCTGCCGAATTCTGGAGGCATTGCGTGTTGAGTGGCAGAACTCAACGCCGCGCTTAACCTCGACATCAGAGCGAAGAAATGGAAATATAAATTTAAGTAAATATTTCATCTCCTCGAGTGGGGATCGAACCCACAACCAGTCGGTTTTGCAGTCACACCTCGTGCCGCTGCGCCACGACTGGCCTCACACCCTATAATAGAATGACAAACAAATATAAAGACAACATACAACAACATATATAATATAAAGACAACTATAATGACTTCTAATATGATTTTTTGTTACTTTAATCTGTAATATTCTATTATGATTTTTTTACGACATTATCGTAACTTCTGTAAGAATTTTTGATTGTTTCGAACTAAAAAATATGACCAATGTCGATATTTGATATTCATAAAATATACATAAAGCTAATTATTTCTTATATATATATATATATATATATATATATATATATATATATATATATATATATATATATATATATATATATATATATATATATATATATATATATGTAACATTACGTTCTTTTTACCTATGTTATGTTTTTTAAAGCTCTGTTAAATGTGCTGATGTCACTTAATAATTGTACTGCTTCAGAAACAGTCTTAAATGTAAAATTATTAATTTGGTTAAGGATTCATAATATTCTTTGTAAAATAACTGTAATGTTTGCATATTAACTCCTGTTTGCATATTATTAGATAAATGAATAATTGGTAAATATGTAGTTATTACAGAGTACACGTAGAAAGGATGTTTTTAGGCATTTTTATATAGATTTATTTCAAACGAACGAACGAACCAAAAAATCTATGTATTTACTTGATATTTCTTTGAAGATCAAATCGTTCTTTATCTCTGTGTTGAATTAATTACGATTTAAACTTTACTGTTACGATTTATGAAGGTAATCTCTACTAACAATTCAATTTTGTTTACTTAAAATAAATAAATCAGCTTCACGCTGTATCCCGCACATAGCAGGGTAGGCAGAGGGAACCTAGTGTTAAGGCACTCCGTTCCCCACTTTCTGCCGAATTCTGGAGGCATTGCTTGTTGAGTGGCAGAACTCAACGCCGCGCTTAACCTCGCCACCAGAACGAAGAAATGGAAATATAAATTTAAGTTAATATTTCATCTCCTCGAGTGGGGATCGAACCCACAACCAGTTGGTTTTACAGTCACACTTCTTGCCGCTGCGCCACGACTGGCATTGTTTACTTTATTGTATAAAATATTGTATAATAGTGCTTCAAAAATATATATTTTTATCAACAGTCATATAATCAAGACGTTTCGAATGTCATTCTTTAGCCAGGGTCATACCAGCGCGATTTTTATATAACATTCGCTGGCAAGCTAATGCCTTGAGTTCATTCAAATGACGATAACTTTTTTTTTAATGAACCGATTTTGATGAACCAAACTTTAGAACCTAAATTGAGTTAAAACAAAGCAATTGGTGAAATTTTCAAGTAAATCGGTTCAGTAGTTTCAGAGAAAAATGCGGACAACAATATGTCGACAGACAGACAGACAGACAGACAGACAGACAGACAGACAGACAGACAGACAGACAAGAAATTCAAAAAAAATCTTTTTGCTTTCTATTAGTCTTTTTAAGTGTCCCTCTATCCATTTCAGTCAAAATTACTAAATGTACAGACAAAATATTTTTACTGTCTTATTATATATAGAGAAGAGATAACCCTCAGTATTTGTGATACTATGCACATAACTATGGATACTGTACGGGGGAAACTATCAAATATATGTTAAACTCGTGTACACGAAGGTAATTTGAACTATCAAACGCATACGTTAAATAATATGAACATTTACCATAATGAGCGTTTAATTATCGGTTATAGGTTGTGGGTTTGATTACCACTCGAGGAAATGAATTATTTCATATTTTAATCTCTCCCTTTTTAGTGTCTAGGCAAAGTGCGGCGATGAGTTTTGCCACTCAACACGCAATGTCTTCTGAATACGGCGGAAAATGCAGAATTAAGGTGTCTGGAATGTGAGTGTCTTATATTAGGTTTTCAGCCTACTCTGTTTTGTGCGGGATATAGCGTGAAACATATAAATAGAAAAATATATATGTATATAGAAAATTCTTAACTTCAATTTCTTGATATTTTCAAGCATTAATATATGAAAGCATTAATATATGAAAGCATTTTTCTTTAACAAATTTATTTTTTTCTACCCCTTAGTGTGCATATATTAATTAAACAAGTCGGTGTTTTCTTTTAGATGTAGAAATATGGTAAACAATTTATGAATTGAAATAGGAAGTATCAAGAAACCCGCCGCAGGACTCGCGCGGTGTGTGTATGGGACCCGCAAGCGATTAAAATTCAAAGCCAGTAGAAATGTAATTACTTCTGCGTCTGGTCACAGTTCCAACGACTTTTATCGTAGTAATTAAGCTTAATGGCAGATTTACATTGCAACTTGGGAATCGACTCGAGGCGAACACGATCGTTTCTTCTCATCAAGAAAAATATAGAGTTCCAAATTTATTTTTTCTTCAATAATATTTTTTTGTTTAACAAAAGAATATTAACGAACGTAACAAAATTGAACGTTAATCTTTTCATTGGTCACAATGAAATGTTATTCTAAATAGTTAATCAGCTTTACGCTGTAACCCACACACAGCAGGGTAGGCAGAGGGAAGCTAGTGTTCAGACACTCCGTTCCCCACTTACCGCCGAATTATGGAAGCATTGCGTGTTGACTGGCGGAGCACAAAGCGGCGCTTTGCCTGGACATCAGAACGAAGAAATGGAAATATAAATTTAAATAAATATTTAATTTCTTCGATTGGGGATCGAACCCACAACCAGTCGCGTTTACTGTCACACTTTGTGCCGATGCGTCACGACTGGCCTGGATTCTAAATGCTGACTATATTCTTTAAAGCAGCTGGCTATAGTTTAGTTTTTTTACTAAATAATTGAATTAAAAAAAAAGCTTAAATAAATATATGATTCCGTCGTACGTTTTTTCCGTCATACGACCCGGTGATCACTGTACTCTTGCAAAAAAGTACTTAAAATATTTAATAAACTACATAAAATATCACCAAGAAATCCGAACCTACTCTCATAATACACTTAGTTATTTCAAAGAACGACTTCAATAAAAGGTAAATAATATTAAATATCACAGCGCGACGTGGGAAAAATAAATTCACCGTACATTTGGATAGAACGAATTAAAATTAGTTAAGTAAAATTATTGTGATCGTCTTATTTGATGCCGTGCGCAGGTGGTTCCGCCACGCAATCAGCAGTAAAAAGAAACGATATTTACAGGCTTAACTTTCGCAGACGCCTGCTTCCTTGTTGAAAACGCTTGTACTTATGTATATTCAAATATATTTTCGCTTAGTTGATTTTTGCACTGTTTTTCTTAGAACCTAATGTTTTAAAGCTCAAATATAAATTTAACTTGTATATTTAATCTAATTGTTTTTATTTCTTCACTTTGGTATCGATGTAAACCGCGGCGTTAAGTTCCGTCACTCAACACGCAATGCCTTCAGAATTCGGCTGAAAATAGGGAGCTGTTTTAACATAAAAAAAACTATAAGCAAAATATTGTAAAATAATATAATAATAATAGGTACTAAGTATTAAATCATAAATTAATAATTTTGAGATGTTGAAAAAAAAACGGATTACGCATCTGTAGTTTAATCAAAATATAAAAAAAAATATTAGTTTCCCTCTGCCTATTCTGCTGTATGCAGGATACAGTGTGAAGCTAATTAAAAAAAATAGTATTTACTTATAGTACGGGAGCCGATAATGCTAAATCGGGATTTACTCGAGCGTCATAGAGACTTATTGGATTATGAAGCTTAGATGATACCAAGTAAAAAATGTCATATAATAAATGTCTTTTGATCGGTGGGGTGAGCGTTATTGATATCCTACGTATTCTTAAAAATGTAAATATGTTTATCTGATTGTGTCCATGATGGAGGTTGTAGTACGAAAGAGTAAAAAAGACAAAAAAATATTAAGCGCGTCAAATTTTCTAAGGGGTTGTTGACCCTGAAAAAATGTTCTTATATAATAATCTGACGATTTGGATTTGACACAAACTCGCAGCCATTGGTTAGAATGCGCAAAAACAATTAGATATGTCTCTTTGTTACCCTCTCCCTTCTTTAGGTCACTCTCAAATTATCAGATTGGTGGAATATACATGATTTAGCATGTAACTAACTTACTCTACCTTAATATGACGCTCTCGAGAATTTCAGTTGATCAATTTATTTACTAATGTGTGTGTGTGTGTCCTTCAGCCTAGACGTTCGGCCTGCTTTACCGAGTACAAGGAATCCCGTAAGTCCCGAAGTCCACGCTTAGGCTCCCCTACCAGTAACTCGTGATATAAGCTTAAACATTTACAACAAAAAGAACTATCTATTATACAGCATACATAGGCCTCTAAAAACTAAACATTACTAAAAATGGTTTCACATAAAAGGAACAGTGATAACAAGTTCACGTATTCATTTATCTTACATTAGGTTTCAATATGGCATTGTTTTTTCCTTAGGTATGAAATATCAATGAGGTCAGAATATGGCAAAAGTAACTTTATTGTGTTCAGCATAGAATATAAAATTCATTAAATGATAATATTGTTTCTTTCATCTAAAGCGCAGGTTGCAACGACGTAATATTCTACAGGCGAACCGTTCTTGGCTGTTGCTATGTTTATCTTAGCATGTTATAAATGAACGCAAACACCGGCCATGTTTTATTTACATTATCGATTTTCCTTCGAAATGCTATAATAAACACGTATAGCCTTAAGATTTTTAATTCTAAACAATTACATTTGTAATTTTATCTTCTTTTCTTTTTATTTATTATGTACATTTTTAAATTAGAGTTGAGTAACAGTCAAGTAAAAGTCGAGTCTGTCTTTTTAATATCATACAAGTACTGTAATAATATTATAAATGTAAGGTTGTGTGTTACGCTTTCGCGCCAAAACTACTCATCCGATCGCCATGAAACTTTGTATACATTATTCTAAAAGGTATTAGATGTATTAAGAAATAGGATATTTTTTTTAAATGTATATATAAAATATATATTTTTTGGTTATTATATAAAAATAAGTTCATGCGAGTAGAGCCTCATTTAAGTCTCTAGTACAAATATAAAAACACGAATGCTTTCGTGATTTTGCGATAATACAAGACTCATTTTACGTATAGTTTATTCTAAAAAATAAATCGGAATAAATCGGAAGGAAAGGAGTGTCTGCACACTAGGTTCCCTTTGCCTACCCTGCTGTGTGTGAAGCTAATTTGATTTTAAAATTATAATAAATGCTGTGTGCGCGTTTTATTTCACTCATTCTCTGCTCTGAATCACACTCATTAAATCACACGATATTAATAGAAAAACAAACATACGTCGCGTGGTTTGGCTTGCAATTATGTTGTCTTTATCATTATTATGTTAAACACCCAACCAAAAAAGTTAAAATAATACATTATAAATGCTGTAATATAATAGTAAAATCAGCTCGATCTGACAAACTATTACTTATAAATTAGAGTGACCAAATGTTGTATAATATGAGTTAATAATTATATTTAAAAAATCTGTCATATGTGTATGAGTGTATTTCAGAAAAAATGACCCTAGCAAAATTAGACTGTCCCACAACTTTAAGCACTTTTATTTCTAATTTATTATATGGATCATGTGGAAATAAGATGTTATATGGTTAAAGTAAATGTTTTAATGTTGACTTAAATTAAAAAGTACCATAAAAAGCGGATAACTATTTTTATATTTAAAAGAAAGCAAAATATGAGGTACAGATTTCGGCTGTCCCACGGTACTCTTGCCGATTTCAAATACGTCTTACTTTTAATATATTGGACTTTGAATATGTTTAAGTGTTTAAATATATTCACAGGTATTTTTATAAGTGTTTTTTCAACTCTTATGTGAGAAATTTACAGTAATTTTAAATAATATCAATATTTTAATCTTGTCCTACGAAAACTATAGTACCGGAAAATCCTGAGTAGTCACGGTGAGTTTGATAACTTACACAAGTAAAATCTATTAATTTGTATTGTTTTTGTCTTCCTGGCACCACTATAACCGTATTTGTAAAATTGCCATTATTATACTAAAATTAGTTTCGACAAAAACTGTGACGGAAGTTTCTGTGTCTTCGGGGTACAGGAAAAGTATTCCGAGTAGTGACGATATTTTAAAAACAAATGAATTCGTTTTCTTATACATACACTTATTTTAGTAAAATTATCTTATTGTATAGGTGCTAGTCGTAATGGTTTAGAAGACTGAAAAGTCAGGTTATGAATCACAATATATATATAATACAATACGAGAAATAAGTAAATAGAGTTGTTGCAAAGGTTATTATTTTATTTATTTTCATCATTATTTTAATAATTTGGAAACACCTCCACGCGGTGAAGGCGTGAACAGCTTAAGCCCAAAAATTTCATCGACAACGAGGTGCATAAAGTGCACGTTAACGAAGCTGCGGGCATCACTAGCTTTTAGTAAAACTCGATACCTTGTACCACTGAACAAACTATCAAGTTCTATACCGAAAGCAGCGTTTGCACTATTACATCAAACGGTATACGATACGTTCAATTCTGAAACAGATTTTTTTAGTTTATTTGTTTTTAGAATCCATTAATATTTGTTTATTTTAATTTTAAATATTATACAATATTTATCAATAAAATACCCACATACGATAATATAAATAATAAATATTAATGTTAATTACATGTTATCACATATGCTAAATGTTAATTAAATGTTTTTTGCAATATTAACGAACCTAATTTACATTTATTTGTAAAGCAATATTTTTAATGATATAACAGAAAACAGCAAATAAGAGTTAATTATTATTAATCATATATGTTTTAAATAAAAAAAAAATATAACATATTTAATTCTATTCTGAGACATTGGAACTATTTAGATATTATTAAAAGAGTAACGGCACATCGCATTTCCTGTACTTTATTGGAGCTAGAATCGAGCTCGTCTTCCTCATTGCGGGCTATCTTCATATCAAGTAAGTTAGCAATTATACTCCCGTTGTCGTCGCATACCCGTCTTCAGATGTAATTGCTAGATATGTTAAATCGTGTCCGTTACACTGCGTGGAATTCATGACATCAGGCTAATTGCTGTCAGAAGACCGCTTGGCGTCGCCTGCGCACGTACGCGGTAGCAATAGCTTTGATAAATGTAGCTTATTTCATACAATATAGTATATTACTATTAGAAATTTAGTGTATTTACATTTGATTAAAGAAAGTGAAAAGTGCAATTATATTATTGTTGTTTCTCGATTAATAGAGAAACAACCTGTCATTTCTTTTATATAAGGCTAAATATAATTCATTCTTATATACATATATATGGTCAGCACAAAAAGTCGTATTATAAATATGTATTGTTGCGTTGTCTAAAATTATATGAGGTTTTTATGTAATATAATAAAAATACATGCTTTTAAGGGCTCCGTACCTCTTGAGGAAAACAAGAACCCTTATAAAATCACTTTGTGTCCGCCGGTCTGTCTGTCTGTCAAGAGCCTTTATCTCAGGAACGCTTCGAAATATCGAGTTGAAATTCAAACCATATACCCAGGTCTATCATCGCTTGATTTTCTGAAAAAATCGTATTGCTACATTTACCCAAAACATATATATATATATATATATATATATATATATATATATATATATATATGGCCTTTTATATCACAAAAAACGCGTATTTAGACACTATATAAGGAGTAAAAATGAATACTACTATACGGTACTTCTGGTTGACGTAGAATTGTGAAATTTGGCAGCTAGCATCTACAGGTAGTACTAGATCGGGAAAAAATCTGAGAACTATACATTTGTGGTTTAATTCTAGAAAATAAAAGTACTTAAAAGGGAGGCAAAATTTGGTTCGGTAGATCAAGTAAGGTACCAACCAGATGAAAAGGCTCTGCCTAAGCTAAGCTTGAATTTTAAAATAGTTAGAGACCTCCAATTTTTGTACGGGACCCTCGGTGGGTGAGCCCAACTCACGATTGTCCGGTTTTTTTAGCTTTACGCGTATCTTGCACATGGCAGGGTAGAACAAGATAGGGTAGGCAGAAGGAACCTGGGAACCTAGTGTTAAGATACTCCATTCCCATTGAGACACTTCCGGTCCGCATTTTCCGCTGAAATCTGGAGGCGTTGCGTATTGAGTGATGGAACTCAACGCCGCGCTTTGCCACGTTACCAGAGCGAGGAAATGAAATGATATTAAATATATAATATTATATATCATAAATATTCTTCGAGTGTGAATCGACCCCACATTTAAATATTGTTTCCAAGTTTTATTTGTAAATTATCATTTCATAAGATTATATTTTAATTGCTTATTTACATGCCAGTTCTTAGTTTTTTAATTAATGTTAAAAACAATTTTATTAAAAAAAATTGCGACAGGAATTTAAAAATCGAATTGAATGTATTGCAAACACAACATTACGTCAAAGTTGTTCACCTCTTTAACTTTTTACTGAGCAGAAACTAGTACAGAAAGTTCATAGGTATTCCAAGTACATATCCAGTTTCTTTAAAAATATTAATAAATTGTATGTTTTATCATATCAAGTTAAAAAACATAGATAATTATCTATTCGTTATAGTTTATAATGTACACATTAAATGAAACCAGACCTAGTAAAATTAGTCGTTAATAAATGTGTGAATTTTTTTTTTTTATTATATTACATGTAGTTTTTTTTATTAAATATTTTACTAAAGTCTTACAATAACTCTTGTATATGTATTATATACAATTGAAGTGTTTTTAATATATAAGAAATAAGAAATTTATTAAACGTTATTTTTATAGTAATGCAAGTAGCATTCTTTTTTAAGGAAATCTATTACTATTCTTATAATATACATTTTTTTATAAAATCTTTTAATTTACTATAAAATCTTAATCATATCCTATACTTACTAAACATCAATACATTTCAATTTGTATTCAACTATTGAACGATCTGTATTAGAATAAAAAAACAGAATAATTTTGTTCATAGCCTCGGGCCAAATGACCACTAACAAAAAAAAAGAAATATACATCATAATTATTACAACATACCTACAAGGCCAGTTCAGCTTCATTCAGTATATTAGAACTAATATAAGACCTATTTAGATCACGCCGCGCCAAGGGTGAGCGGTGATTAATCGTAGCTCAGTCTGGCATCGTTCTTTACCATTAGTCGCTATTAGCCAACGAAAAGAGTAATTAAATGTACGTCATAATTCGTATACGCACGCTAGCTGGGATAGGTAGCGCTCGAGTACGTAATAAATTGCGTGAACAAACCTGATATCATTTTCGCGAAATATTCTGAAGGAATTAAATAAGAAAGTTTGCTAATAACTCCGATCTCTTTGTTACTTTTGCCAATCTAATTAAGATCTTCATTTTCGTTTCAGTGTTAGTGGTTTAGTCTATTTATTTACTTGGTTTGCCATGTTTTAATATTGTTTGTTTAGTTTTTTACAATTTTAGTATGTGTGGTGTGTGGACATTTTATTTATTTTGAGGCCAGTCGTGGCGCAATTTATGACTGTAAGCGCGACAAGTTGTTAAGTATGTTGCTCTGGTGTCGAGGCATAGCGCGACGTTGAGTTACACCAACATCCAATGCCAGAACTCGTCGGAAAGTGGGGAGTGGGGTAGCTTAACAAAGGCTTCCTCTGCTTACTCTTCTACATGCGGGTTACAGTGAGACACTGAAAAAAAAAGTAGTACCTAGTAGAGCATTAATTTAAAAGAATAGTTTTCAATATTTTAATGCTAGAATTTTAAAAAATTAATGAATACAACCATTGGTTTTGTGAAAAAATAATTGTAGCCATTAACAGAAAACCTTGAAGCTATAGGTGCTTAAAAGCAATAATAGTCGAAACTATAATTACACTCGAAATAATCTAAAGAGTTGTTACCTATACGGACCATATGAAGGTTACATGCTTGCTTCAAATTGTTATAATAACATTTTTCAATAACACTAAAGATTCGAGCGAGCCATCCATTATGATAAAAGGCTGTTTTAAAATAAATATCTTTATAAGAATTGTCCCCGTTATTCTCATTTCTCACTATGGCGTCAATAATTGTTGAAACCAAATACGATTAGCTTTTATCCAGAACATGATAACGGAACCAGGAGCATTACTTTTAAAAAACATATCCATTTATTTACATATTTATTTTAGTTGAATTGGATAACTTTTTCTCTTCTGGCATAGTTTTTGTTTGTTTTTTACTAATAAACTACGTGGATCCTTTCTAAAGAAGCTTGATCATGTTCGCCAACGTCATATTTTATGCAACCACTACATTTTTAAAATAAAAAAAATATTACGTTTTTCCTACATTCTTAACACTGCTTAGCGACTCTAAAATTTAAGCCAAAGCCAAAGTTTTTTTTGCATTTGAGACAATACAGTACAGTATAAAAACACTTGTCTGTCAGACAATGTGTCTCCGATGACACCTCGCCATCTAACAATAGCTTCGTTACGTGCACGACAACCCACTTGCGGCCACTACGGTCATATCAAACGATTTTGAATAATATATCTAAATCAAAATGTTGAGGCCAGTCGTGGCGCAGTGGCACAAAGTGTGAGTGTAAAACCGATTGGTTGTGGGTTTGATCCCCCACTCGAGGAGATGAAATATTTACTTAAATTTATATTTCCATTTCTTCGCTCTGGTATCAAAGCAAAGCGCGGCGTCGAGTTCTGCCACTTAACACGCAATGCCTCCAGAATTCGGCAGAAAGTGGGGAACGGAGTATCTTAACACAAGGTTTCATCTGCCTGCCCTGCTATATGCGGGATACAGCGTGAAGCTAATTTATTTAATTTTTTATTTAAATGTTGTTGTCCTTCATCAGAGATATACTGGACCCATTTATTAGGACTGTATTTTGTTGTTTTGTTGCGACATTTGCACTCCGCAACCGGTTGGCTGAAGGCTGTGCCTGCCTAGAAGTTATGAGCACGTTGATATATAAACAGCACGAAGCAGACACAATAAACATGAAGTTTTATTACTTGGCCGTGTTCCACGCACGGATGTTAAGCCGCGTATTTACAGGATAGTTGGTTGAGCCAGATAAGTTAAATGCAATATGCACTGTGCGGACGCTTTACCTTTTAGTTCTTACATGTGCGAATATGAAAAAAATCTACATTATAGTTATTATTATTTGTATGTTATACATCAAAGTTGGGTCAAATCATACTCGTGGAAAAAATTATATTTATAATGTTATACGTATACGTTTTAAACCTTGTGTGGAGAGACTCCGTCTACCCAAACCCGAAAGTTCATAGTAGTTTGTTCTATTAGAGTGGCAAAATTAAAATAATTCATTCCCTCGAATGGATATCGAGCTCACATCCCTCTTACGGCCTCTACAAAAGCTCTACATTATTATATCATAAAAATGATTACAAAACCATGTAGAATGTAGATATTACTATACAGTACAGATACCTACATACGAGACGTACTGGTAGTTTCATAGTATTCATTCGCGAAATACCTAAAAAAACAGTATACCTGTATGATTTCACGACCATAATATTTTTTACTAAGCTTCAATTTCTATTAGTACACTAGCCGCTAGCTACGTGTGAGTAGACTATTTCTGTGTTTGGCGCCTGCGGCAGGCTTTCTCGACACGTGTAAGTACGAGAGGTATTTGGAAATTAAAGTTCTGTACCGTTCGTTTAAAATCCAATTACATTTAATCAAAAACGTGATAACTAGAATTAATACGTCTAATTATAAATTATTAAAAAAATTATAAGGTCCTTGACTTTAACCAATACTGTCGTCTTAAACTTTTACAATAAGACCAGTGACTGTAAGGATTTTATTGAAATAGTTCCATGAATCAGTCCTTAGCCTCGTGTCTTTAGGCACGAAAATAACATAGATAAATGAAGAAGACGAGACTTATTCGCATTGAAACATGCATTACTTAGTTGTTTTTGTACTTTTTTTATGTTTCCAGTATTTAGGTAATTATGAAGATTAATGTATCTAATTACACGACTGGCTACGAATTCGAATCAGCTTTTAATTGTGTCCTCCCTTTTGTGAGTAATATAATTTTAGCACGAAATAAAGCGGTATGCCTCTGGAATTTCATTAAGCATAAGTTTTATGTGGTTTAGAATAAATGAGTAATGAACAAAGGAAGCGTGTTCCAGTTTTTAGAACTTTAAATTCATGTACAAGAAATTCCAAAATGGGTCAAGAGAATTTGTAGTACTTTTCTTCAACATAAAAAATAGCTATGGTTATAAAACATTGTGTCTACAGAAGATGTTTTGAGAAATATTTTAAACAATAAATGTTAAATAGCAGATATCATAATTAAGTCGATGACGTACTCATGGAGTAGCTTCACCTTAGTAGACTTCAATCCGGAAAATATAAGCTAGATATCGGGAACGTATATAATACATATATATCTATATATGTACGAGTTTACCCACAGTTCAAACTTTAGGCTGTATCCAGCAAACAGTGAACATTTAAAATATACTTTAGACATATTATTTAGCCCCTCATTTCATGGGTTTACTACAATTCAGCATACCTTATAATTATAAAATAAGTATTTCCTAGGTCTAATTAAATAATTGTAGAGTTGTGACTAGCGACCAATACGCGTTGTTCAGAAATAAGCGTCTAGTTTTAAATGTAGTGATTATATAAATAAGCACCATTTAATAATAAATATGTTGTATGAACTCCTATTATATTACCAGAAGCTGTTATGTAATTATTGAGATTAAAATATATTTTACATCCATAAATATAGATAAGTAGTAATGTTGCAGGAATGTGGTCAGGAAGGCAAGCACTACGTGTTTAGTATAAGCTGGTTATAACTATAAACATTAAGTTTAGCTGCAGCACAGCATACTTAATCTACGTAACGTGCTATTCATCCAGCGCTAGTGCTGACTGCCTCTCGCTCAGTGGTGTACTGGGTAGTTTGTCTAATCATTACAAATGGATGTCTGCCAACAACGATACAAACGCGACTGCGTTCCCGCTTCGATAATAGACAAACGGCGCTCTGAAGCTTACTTGTAAAAATGCAGCTTTACTTTATAAATTGTGAGATTTGCATATCTCTGTTATGACTTTGGAGCACAGGTATGTTGTTTGTGCTTATTGGATTTTAAGAGCATGAGAACTTTATGAGAAGTTTCGGGTTACACATTTGGAAAATTGAATCTACACTATTTGAAAGCGGAGTCTATTGACATTCTCTTTGTAATTATGTATTATTTTACAAAGATATGATCGTTTTTCGGAATCTAATCCTAAAATTATCTCTTTAGTAAAATACATTATTACATAAAACTTTGCTTCTTAACTATATGCATTAAAAAAATACTTTAAATTAACAATCAGTATGACTGAAGCAAGTTTTGCAGACATAAAAAATACCTCTATATCCTTTGGTGTAGGTATATTGTTACAATCTCTTCACTTTCCTTCACAAAATAAAATCTAAAAGGTTAATATACACGATTCAACTTCTACAATAATAATAGGCACACTCAGAGTAAAATTTGTTGAATTTAGTCACAATGAAACATCTCCCATTCATTTTATACAGACATTAAACACAAACGTTGGCGTTAAGTAATCAAGTTTTGGAACTGAAAGCCGCTCATTTGATTTTCACGTGGTATTATGTTTCCTCTGGAGGCTAACTTTTATGCAACGGGTGAGTTCAGGTAGAACAGCTTGTTTATGCAAGGCATTTGAATATTTGCTCAGTTGTGTTGGACTAAATGCCGTCTATTTGGCTAACTTGGTTGGTTATTTGCAGTTCAAGAGCCGCGCATAAATATATATATAGTAGAATAATATAGTGAGAGCAAAGTGTTATAAACAACGGTCTGAAGTCGTTAGCCGACACTCTGACACAGTTTCTATTTAATTCAACAAGCAGTAATCGCAATGGACGCTAAATATAATTACGTATTGGCATTCTCGACACGGCGCCGGTCCTCCGACGGCGGGTACATCCTCGCACGCATCCAAATAAGCGCGAGACAACCCTCCTGACTACGGATGAGTATTTAATTTTATGTTCTGGATAGTAATTCGTTTTAGAACAATGGCGCTCTACAAGACTTACAAATACATATGCAAGACAGTTTACCTTTTAACCTGTGAGGAATAGGTAAATGCTTTTTAAAGCTGAACGTTCGTAATAAGAATAATTCTATTAATAAATGCACACTTGTACGTGACACTCTGTCGATTGTTGCTTTGTTAAGTGAGTAATACATTACGATTTTGTATATAAAAAAGAATAATAACATTATTTTCATGGAATTCCATATGTACCAATACTTTCATAATTATCATATATCCTTCAGTATTTTTTAAATTTACAAGTGACTTTTTAATATTTGCAAAAAGCTCACTATTATGGTACACATAATATTATTAAATAAAAATATGCTGAATTGTGCTCTTCAACCGTCGTTTTTATGAGAGATTTTTATATTGAAGTTTAGTAATTAATTTTTATTCCACATTCCATATAAGTATCTACATTATATTTTTTTTCACATCAGATATTTTACACAATAAATATAAAATCGTATCGAATTGGCAAGTTCGGTGTTATGGTAATATAATGTCATAGATAGGGAGCACTGTATATCGGGTGCAGTAATGTAAACAACGGGATAACCGCTAGCGGGCGCGCCTCGACCGACCAGTTTAATGAAGAGATTTGGCACGACTGCACGAGCCTTAACGGTTTCTGTCTACAGATATATACTTTGCCACACAGAGCGGCCAATATTTCCTACTTGATAGTTAGTAGCACTCAAATAATAAGTTAATAGATATATCATTATTTAGCACGACAATAAAACTATTTATATAGGCGTTAAATTAGATATTATTTTATGTATTATATTTATATATATAGTTATTAATTTCCAGGTATGAGATAATTATAATATATTTAATGATGATATTAATATATCCTAAATGTCGTAGCAGTCGACAAAGGCCTCACCCTTATTTTCCATGAGCAAAGAGAACTGGTGTAGACCTATTCTACTTACTACTTCCGAACGCATTGCAGTGTGGAAGCGATTCCACTGCGCCTTAATGGGCCTAGACGTTGACGTTTTCATCTTGGATACAGTTCGGGGATCTGTTTGAAGAAACTAAAGGATTATTCTTATCAATGGACGAAGTTATCATGACAAGGAACTATCAGAATCGTATTTTGGTGTATAAGGCGTGTAATCGACCTCGGGAGACTCTCAAGCGTAGCCTTACAGTGGCTATATCCAAAGATAAAGTAGGTAAGTAAGTAAAATAATACATCTTCAACTTGTGTCTTATGGACTTGGAAGTACTCTTATAGTTACAATCCCTAGTTTGTTCTTGAATCTAGATGTGTTTGCTCTACTGTCATCGATCGGTCTATTATTACATACAAATAAATATACTGTTGCCCACAATAGAGATATTGGTCTATAGTCTATTATAGTCCTAGCAGATCAAGTAACGTGCCGTGCGGTATTTGTTTAAATTTTAATTCCACATAATGTGATAAATGTGATAGTAGATAGTAGAAGAATAGCAAAAAAGATTTATGATGGAAAAGTGAGCGGTAAGAGAGATAGGGGGAGACCTCGGTTGACCTTCAAAAACACAGTATCAAAGATACTGGAGGAAGGTTACGTAAAAAGCATGAGGACCCCCGGAGGACATGTATGAAGAGGTTCATGACAGTGGACGAGGCGAAAGAGGTAAGTAGAGACCGTAGCGTTTGGCGCTCCGTTCTCTCTGACTACCCTGCTAGGAATAAAACGTGAGGCTAAGTTAAGTGATAGAGGTAGAAAAAAAAAGTAATTTGAATATTTGGATTTGGTTAAGATTATGTATTTTCGTGTGGAATATCAATTCAACTATCATCGTGTAGATAGTTATTTCAGTTAACGGTTCAATTGAGAAATTCCTCGACCGACGTCTTATGAGGATTGATAGCTCAAGAACTGGATGCAGCGTATCGTGAGGAGTCTCGAACTTTAGTTACTGATATTTGTTTTATGTTTTTAAATGTTCTTCCAGTGTATTATAAAAGTAATAATAACTTGTACTCAATATAAAGTATATTATTAATATTTTACATTATTATTTACTTAAATTTATATTTCCAATTATTCGCTCTGGTGTCGAGGTTAAGCGCGGCGTTGAGTTCTGCCACTCAACACGCAATGCCTCCAGAAATCGGCACAAAGTGGGGAACAGAGTGTCTTAACAGTAAGTTCCCTCTGCATATCCTGCTATGTGCGGGATACAGCGTGAAGGTGATTTGATTAATATTTTAGCCTAATGAATGGCTATGAATACTGTTTCATTTGTGAGAAAGGACAGCGGGAGTAGGTATCTGAACTTAATATAAATATTTGCTTATCGTCATAATAATACTGTAAAATTGTTTTTACATTTCAGAGTAAAACCATATATCTACATAAGAGCTATATTTAAGAATACAATAGCCAATATAAAATATCTTTACGTAGTTTTGCGGCAAATAATGTAAATCCCCACACGTATTGAAAATATAAATAGAATGAAGGAGAGATATGAAATAGTAATTAATAGTAGGTATAATAATCATTAGTAGTTGAGTCGTAGTTGAGTTGCAAGGGCACAAGCGTGCGACTATGAACGCGGCAGATTGTGGGTTTGATTCCCATTGAAGGAAATAATATATTTAATACTTTCATTTAGTCGTTTAATAACGATGTTGAATTTCGCCACTCAATACGCAATTTCTCCAGAATTCAGCGGAAAATGGAGAGCGGAGTGAATTAACACTAGGCCTCCTCTGCGTACCCTGCTGCTAGCGAGGTACACCGTGAAGCTGAGAAAAAAAGAAAGATTAAATAATTTTTCACTTGTCCAATCCATAAGAAATATAATAATAATATATTGCAGTATGTTATTTCTTTTTGTATCACTATCATAAAATTTAATTAGTTTCCTGTTGTATAAATAAAAAATTAAAAGTACAGTTTTGTTACGTGGCCAGTCGGTGGGACGAACGGCAGTAGATCGTACTCATATACGTCTCCATTGAGGAGGGACGAGCACATTGTGAAAGCTGACTGTGTACACATAATGCAACGTATATATTGATAACTGTGACCATGCAATTTAAACTTTATTTATTATAGAATAAAAATAAAATATCGCTTAAAGGAGAGATGTTTAAGAAATTGACATTGTTTTTTGAAAAATAAAAAATATATATTTTTTTTTCATTAAAAGTTTAAAATACAGGTTTAAATATATACAAGCATATTAGGGCAGGATAGTTCTTCCCATTCACTAAATCAATGGACGCGTTGAGCTAAAAATTAAATGGATAAACTAAAATAGAAGCAACGTATGTAGGTATATAACGTTGCTTGCAATGTAATGTAATTAAAAAATATACATATAATTATATAATTACCTACTATTTAGACGATTAATAGTCACCATTCAGTCTAGGTTTCCTCTTAACTTGTTTGACGATGTACATTCATGTTTCTATCAATTATAAAAACCGGTCTTATAATAAATGAAACCGAGATTGTGTCAACGAGTACTTATATTTAATTCTGATGAATTATTCAAAAGGCTTTTCGGTCGTGTCACTAACTAAAATCCTTTGGTCTCAAGACAGTTAAAGCATGGTAACCCCAACTCGTACGCTGATAACTGCGTAGTGTACGTCGGCGTCTGTACTTCCAATTTTACTTCATTTGCATACTCCACTCGCTGCCGTGTAATGCCACCTGAACATGTCGCATTGACTACTGATGGGTATCAAGGGGTATCACTGTTGAGTATTACCTACCTATAGACCACTAGGTGCTTGGAAACTAAATTTATGTAATACATTTGGTCATATAAGCTTGAATAGAAGACTGTATGTATAAGTGTATACACGGTAAATATACATGGTGTTCATATATATAGGTAGTCATAATGTTTGTAACGTGGACTAAAACTGGATCTTCCAACTTACTGTGAATGATGTAGGATTTCGTATATAAACATAACAAATAGAGTCTATGTATTGAAAGAGACAATATCTCACATAATTATAAAAAAAACTATAGGTGACATATATTCTTTAAACCTGTATATGTTTCACTTTGTATTGAGTTAAACATTAAGCATTTACTATACTTTCATCATAATACATCTAGGTGCAGTAACTTAATTTTTTATTAGTGCTTTCACAGCCAGCTAGGTAAGCATAGGAAGACAATTAGAAAAAGGACAAAAACTAGAAGCAAACTAGCGCACTTTTAATTGGATGAGACGACTTCCTTTAAAACGACATCTCGCAGTCGCCGACCCTCGCACCTACTGGCTTTTTTACTATCTCACAAGAACCTGTATATGTGTAATTAAGAAATAATATATTATGTATGTCACCGCGATCCAGTTGCAATGCGATTATTGTTAGTTTAATTAACTCTTTAATTAAGAAATATTTGATGATCTTTTTAAATATTACTTTTAATTTATAAACAAAAAAGAGTGTAATAAAATACTGTGAATATTAAATGAATAGTTGTTTATTTGTCGATATATCGTAGAAATTGGATGTACGTCTTCATACGACACCTACACGACATCACACCACTACCACTAATCCGTATGACGCGATAGAGTCATCAATTCTTATTCATTCTACCCTACAACTTATTTGTATGCGATCGTATAAAAGACCGCATGGGCATTGTACAGGCAGTCTTAGCTCTGGTGTGGTATAGAGCACTACTCGTATTCTGCCACATTACCTCGACTATTCGGATAATTGATTATTTAATTAATCAATTATTATTGTAATTATGAATGTGGTTAACACCTCTTTATATTATACGTACATATGCGTAATTAAAAATCCTTTTGACATTATGTTAGTTAACAATTATATGTAAATATAATTGTTTTCTAACACCGTATTAAAGTATTTGTTTCGATGAATTCAAAATAAGTAAACTGTATTTTTCGGAACTCTAAAAAATTTTTTAGTCCCTTCCATTTAGTTGTGAAATTGTATTATTAAGTATAGCTCTGTACTGTAACATTGTTTGCTTTTATGTCTGCTTTTGTAATTTTTCTTGCTTAAGTGATTAAAGTTATTTTAAAAAAATGCTGAAAAAAATAAACATTCGTGTGGGGGAATATTTTTCATTCTTAAAAAGAATATTCAATTTTTGCATTAAAATTAATTATTACTGTTAAAATTAATATTATTTGTTTTATAATATTTTACTGCAGGATACAATCAATACATGTTTTCGTAACTTGCGTAGTATAGAATTGGTTTTTTTTTATTAGTCAGCAGAACTGAGTCAACATTAAATACGAGATGCTGAATATATCCATAACTTTTTTAAAAAAATAAAGACTAAAATAACTGTTTGACACTGGTATAAACTGTCATAAGACTTGTAGCTATATATACTTCGACGCGTCTCTTGTCCTTTACAAACATTATTAGATGGCCGCACTTCTGAAGTGAGCTTACGTAAGCTCTCTTTCTGTTTAAGTTTTCCGTGTGTCTTTAAACCTAATATAAACCATATAAATACATTTATAAAATCATATTGAAACCAAAAAAAGTAATAGGTATATATTATTAATAATATATGCAATTAACAAATTATGGTAGAGTTCATTAAGTAATTTAATGCATAATACTTTGTACCAATGTTTATTACATATGTTCTTTATTAGTGGTAAGAAACCCTTTAAGCTTAAAATTTTTCACAATTACTTATTGTCATATTATTTAAGTATACTATATATTTTTAAGTCAAGTGTCTCAAATTTCCAATTTTATATATTTTTTTTCATTAAAGATATTTTTAGGATACTGTAACGAAATGACATAAAAGGATATATATAATTTCATCATATTCGTCTGTGTCCCTTCGTCCAAATGTCACAGTCATTTTATTCGGAGACTATGGGTACCGTATGGCTGAATTTTGTAAACTAGTTGTATTTTATGAACCGCTTTAAAATTATGTTAAATTATTTCGAAATATAAAATGATTGAAGGTAGCACACACATATAATAATAACTGAGAGATGGCAAAAAAATAAAAAAAGCAGTCTCCTTTCCCACCTTTTCAACTATGGAGGGGAAAATTGTAAAAAACAATAGGATCATTATAGAGATCAATGAAAACTTCTAAAATATATACTTATGAATAACATAATAGTGATGGTGGTGGTAATATTTTTTGTTATGCCGCCACGGAACCATTCATGGGCGAGTCGTTGACCTATTTTATTTAGGTGTAAGTGGGCTAATTTCATAAGTATAATTATATGAAAAACAACAAAGTTTTTTTTTTACTTTACCTGAAGTTCTAAGTAATTAAGAACATGTATGAAAATATTCCACAACTGCTGCATGAATAGCTATATTAAATCCAATTGAATATTTAGTAGACATTTGTGTGGCCTCTGGAAACATTAGTAACGGCATTGAGTTATATTAAATTCATTAGTTTGCTGGCATGGATGGTAATTTTGGTATATTTTATATATTTTTTTAGTAATAAAAAATATAAAACATGAATAGATATTAGATAATAAAAGTAAAAATAATAGTCAATATACTTATAGATAAATAAGGCCAGTTGTGGCGCAGGGGCACAGAGTGTTACTGTAAAATCGACAGGTTGTGGGCCGCTCGAGGAGATAAAATATTTACTTACATTTATATTTTCATTTCTTCGCTCTAGTGTGGATGCAAAGTGCGGCGTTGAGTTCCGCCACTCAACACGTAATGCCTCCAGAACTTACTGAAATTGGGCAACGGTGTGTCTTAACAGTAGGTTCCCTCTGCCTGCTCTGCTATGTGCGGGATACAGCGTGAAGCTGATTTATAGATAAATAAGTAACCGTTGTATTAATAGTAATTTCTGCTCAATAATTATAATTATTCCTATAATAACATCCAAAGCTAATATACACTAGAAATTGGACCTTCGTCACCTGTTATACAAACAATGGCTATTGTATCATTGGTCTTAAACCAGTTCAAATAAGCGCAACAGTTAATTATATCGACGCTGATAAAGATCAAGATTTGGACACGATATCGATGCAAACTAAAATTAAGAAAATACATATATATTTGTATTTATTTTCATTCTCTTTGGAAGTTGTATTGGATAAGATGTTAAAATAAAACTAGACTAGAAACTTCTAGCTAGACCAGTACTTGCTATGCATATGTATGGCGGAGGAATAGGGGGGCCAGGTGGTCCGTGCCCACCCCAGAAATTTTACTAACAAAAAATTTGATAGGAAAAAAACAACAACGTTTTCACGAACATATCTGTTCAAAGTTTATTCTGCATTATATTTCTTGTCATTATAATAGGTTCTAATCATCATTTTGTAATATAATCTAATAAAATATATACATATTAAATATACCTACATAATTGTCTAAAGAAACTGATTGTTTAATTAAATAATAAAAGATAAGTCTTATTTTACTGAAATAAATAACAATAATATAAGATCTAAATATATTCAGAGCTCATTAGAAAGGTGCAAGCCAACGAACGCTGTACAAGTTCAACTGCTTTTATTGTAGAGCTGCGACTTCCATTATAGTCTCTCTAATTATATTTAAATTCGATTGAGTCACGTTTACATGTAAAATAATAATAAAAATATAATATATCCATTACTAATTAAAGAATATTTAAAGCATAAATATTAAAGCTATTTTATATATTTCATATTATATTAGTTTTATTAAAATTATTATTTTATGATTCGAGGCCAGTCGTGGCACAGGGACACAAGCGTGCGACTGAAACGCGACAGGTTGTGGGGCTCGATTCCCACTCGAGTTCATTTCCTCGCTGAGGTAACGTTGAGGCAGCGTTGAGTTCCGCCACTACTGAATTCGACGAAAAATTGATGCCTTATTGCCTCCCAGATTCCCTCTGCCTTACTACGTGCTAGATACGGCGTGTAGCTCAAAAAAAAAAGAATATTATTATTGTTTTATTTTGTATACAAAATCACACAGAAGGTCGCATCCACGAGCTCAAGAACGGCTTGTATCTAAAATCTTTAACATTGAAACTTCCTGACTACCTTATCTTGTTGGTGCTAACTGCTATCGTGTCCACGTAGCCCGGTAACTGCATGCTATTTGCATGTTCGCTTCGTTATTATAATATCATCACGTATACGCTATCTCCCGCGAGGTCAGATCGGCACGATAAGCGACGTTGCTAGAGATAGGCTTCTAGGCAAGTCTAACTCACGCTGACAACTAGATTACGTACGTCACCTAGTATAAATATTATAAAATTCGCGAACTTTTATGTATGGGGAAGATAAATGATACGAAAATATTCACATGTTAAATAAATATGTGATATTTTACCAATTTTTTATTGATTCTTACTTATTTTTAAGGTTCCCAATCTTTTAAGAAAAAGGAAACTTTATAAGATCACTTTGTTGTCCGTCCATCTGTCAAGAGTCTTTATCTCTGGAACGCTTGGAGATATCGAGTCGAAATTCAATTCATTTACACAGATAGATCTACGGTCCCTTAATTTCCTAAAAAATCGTATTTCTACATTCACTTGAAAAAAAGATATGCCCGAGACTGGCGTGTTTTTGTGATATACATATATCGCAATGGCTTAAATGATATAATTTAAAGAGAGAATCTATGTAAGCTATAAGTTCTACCCGTTGTACATTGTTGTCGTAGTAGACTAACTCATATTACATATTATCATAGATATTACTCATATAAATACAGTGAAAACGTCCACATTTTTTGTCTAAAACACAACAGTTAATCACGATAAATGCTAACCTACATAATTTTAATGAAATGTGTGTTGCATTTAACAGACAGTAAGTACCTAAATGTCAGCATAAAGGCTTGCATGGAATGAATTTAAACAACCAGTTTACAGTGCAGTTTTGAATCGTAAATTTTATACTACTATGTGTAACAAAAGCTTCATATAAATTTTAAATTTTATTTCTCTAACAGTGCATCTAAGATTTTTTTATTTTCTTTTGAATATTCATGTTGACTCGTTTGTGTCGAACTGACTTTTGTTATACAATTTCTTAGTGCACTTTGCTCTAATATAGCGTTTGAAATTTTCGGAAAAAAAAATAACAAAGTCACAGCAATAATATTTACGCATTATATAATTTATAGATTTATAAATCTCAAAAAAATTACAAAATTTTATTTATTTTACAAGTTTATTTATATTGCTGAAAAAAAAATACTAGTGATCAATAATATCCATCAATCTTTTGGAAAACAACCTTTTGGAATACTATACTTTCACTTAGTTAAATTGCTTATATTATAAATATAATTATATATCTAAACTAAATATGAGCCCACAATAAATAATACGTTAACTAAACACATTTTTGTCCTAATGTTCTCTAAACTAACTGTCTCTCTCTCTATGTTTTCTCAATTAAAAAAAAAACAATATTGTGTCGAAGTCTATAAAATCTTGTAAATTGGGGTTAAGTGTTAAACAAGTACGCATAAGTGCCTGCAATTATGATAGCAATACCTCAATATTAACATAGTTCTGTAATTAATTAACATATATAACAGATAGAGAAATAGAGCCTACTATATTAAATATATTCAAATTAATTGTGTAATCATATACATTAATATTGTATATAATTACAGTGAAAGTTCTATAAATTTAAAATGTCAGGAGGGCACGGATTAGTAGGTGAGGGGTCATGGGTTGCAGCGCATCTTCGCAATTCTATTCACTAGGATTGCGTACATGTTGTTTTGGATACAGCAAAGATTGGATTTGTGCTCAACTGCTTAAAATTTTTATTAGTAATTATATTATTATGACTTTACATTTTGTGATACTTACTTTACCATTAAGATTTTTAGAAAAAAAAGAAGAGAAGCTCTCGACAAAGAAACCGCCCACCGTGTTATGTATACGGAGTTAGAGAGATAATTGTCAGCACTACATTATAAATATATTTGGCTAAAGTTATATGTTAGCTTCACGCTGTATCCCGCACACATCAGGGTAGACAGAGGGAACCTAGTGTTAAGACACTCCGTTCCCCACTTTCTGCCGAATTCTGGAGGCATTGCGTGTTAAGTGTGGTAGAACTCAAAGTCGCGCTTAACCTCAACATCAGAGCGAAGAAATGGAAATATACATTTTAAGTAAATATTTCATCTCCTCAAGTGGGGATCGAATCCACAACCAGCCGGTTTTACAGTCACACTTCGTGCCGCTGCGCCGCGATTGGCCTCAATCTTGTTATAGATGAGTGTAATATTTTAAATATATCTCTTTTCATATAATAATATCTCTTTTTAGGATCTGTACTTTAGAAGGTAAAATCGGAATCCTTATAGGATCACTTTGTCGTCCGCCTGTCCGTCTGTCAAGACCATTTATCTCGAGATCGCGTGGGGCTATCATGCTCAAATTCATATCAAATATTCAGATCTATGTTGACCTACAATCCTGATATTGGTACTAAGGCCTCAGAGGCGAATCCGACTCGAACTTAGCTAGTTTTTTATCGTTCAACCTCCACACAATATCACATTGGTAAAGTGATTAGTTAACTGCCACTTTGGGAACGTCATAATCAAAGAACAAAAGAGAACTAACAAAATAAAACACAATTCATATAAAAGGAATATTACAAAACATAACTGAAGTGCTTTTTATACATCATAAATTTCATTTAAATTTTACAATTTTGTTTGAATGCGATGAATAAAATTTTTCACATATGCTATAAAAATGTCGGCGCAAAAACATAAACGTGACATTAAAAAGAGGAATGTCAAACAAAGCCGTATGCTATCCTTAAAATTAAAAAAGGTGTTATGCATTACGAGTATGAGCTGTGACAACACGACCTTTATTCATACTATTGATCCACCCTCACCTCGTTCTCGGAAACTAAATTTTACGGTCACTTATAACTACTACAACTTAAATCTGCTTTATAAATGTAAATATTTCTCAAGAGTGCATTTCACATTCAGTAAAAACTTTTTTGTTTTGTTATCAAGTATGTAGTTATTAACAAGGCCTTAAAAATCTTAAAAAATAATAAGTGCTTATTCGATTTAAAATATAAGTGAAATACCTATTTAGACATATCACAATTTTTTTGTTTATCAATTTACAAAATAGAATATGTGTAAGATAGACATTTCATCCGCTCCCCACTTTTCACATAATTTTCGCGACATTGTGTGTTGAGTGGCAGAGCTCAACGCCGTGCTTCGTCTTGTTACCAGAGCGAGGAAATAAAAATAATTCTTTCCCTGGAGTGGAAAACCGACCCACATCCGTCATGTTTACATTCAGACGCTATACCACTGGCCCACCACGACTCAAGCTCTTGTATAAGCTAATTAAACGAGAACAATACTAAAATAAATATGTATTTATAATTTGATTTTCATGTATTCGAAGATGTATTTAGATAATAATTTTCAGACAAGCGTCGTTAATGTCCATTATGTTTTGATATATTTATAAAGTTTTCCTTTATAATGGGGCATTCGTTTCATATTCTACTAAACAGTCGCTTATTTATAAATAATCTTAAGTTTATATTGTAGAAATATAAACTGGATGTCAGATATGTGTAAATTATCTACATAAAAGAATAAATGATAAAATGACAATAACAAAATAAAATTAAATCTAATTTTAATTTTATTCCATTATTTTATTATGAGCCCGTCGTGGCGCAGGAGCACATAGTGTGACTGACTGTAAAATCGACTAATTGTGGGTTCGATACCCACTCAAGGAAATGAAATATTTACTTACATTTATATTTTTATTTCTTCGCCCTTGTATCGAGGCAAAGTGCGGCGTTGAGTTCTGCCATTCAACACGCAATGCCTCCAGAATTCGGCAGAAAGTGGGGAACGGAGTGTCTTAACACTAGGTTCCCTCTGCCTACCCTGCTGTGTGCGGGATACAGCGTGAAGCTAATTTAATTTAATTTTATAAGCATTTTATCTGTAAGCATTTATCAGTATTCGTTCCTTGCACTCAGAGGGAATGGATCACCAAATACTACAATAACTATTATATGAATTAACAATATTGCCTGTTGTTGTTTACTTTTTCATGAATTCAATAACTTGTTTTTGTTTTGGAAATAGAGAAAATTACTGTGCTAAAATTATGTAAGGCTTTTTATCTGCCACACTGTTAAATAAATACGAAAATGTTCATATAATCAATGCAAAGTACATATTTGCAATCCAATTTTTGTTATACAACTACATAGGATACATCGCTCATTGAGCTTTCGAAGAGGCGGTATAAAAAGACAATTCAGGACGCTTTCGCTCTCACTTTAACGACTTTCGATATTATTTACCATTCATGCATTAAACACAACCAAAGTAAGCACGATTGTATCTTAAATACAGCATTAATTTGTAATTAATTTATTTTTAAATAAATTTGTTTTGGGAGAATTATGAAATTTGGCAGCTAGCATCTATCTACAGGTAGTACTAGTTCAGAAAAAAAATGAAAACTATACATTTGTGATTAAAACCTTAAAAATTATAGCCTTAAAAAGAGCACAAAATTTGGTATTAAAGCCTGTTTACTAGTTCAAGTGTGGTATTAGACGAAAGGAAGGAAGCCAGACTGGCTAAGCTTGAATTTCAGAAAAAGCTCGAATCCTCAAATTTTTGTACGGAATGACGTAACGTACCACTCGTGCTTGTTCGATTTTTTTATTCTAATTTTTAAATAATTTTATTACTAAACTAAGGGAGAAACAAAAAATATTTGCACAGTTTAGATTTTATATTATTAAAGACCAAGTCAAATAAATCATCTGTTTTAAATTTAATAAGCTTCACGCTGAAGCCCGCGCACAGCAAGGAAGGCAGAGGGAACCTAGAATTAAGACACTCCGTTCACCGCTCCTCCGTTCATTTGTTTTAATGTTTTGTAACCACAATAACAATTATAAAATTATTTTAATTAATTCTTACCTTCGTATTCAATGCTACAATATTCTTATATATATTACGTCGTGAAACGTTCACCGACATTGACGCGGGCTGCAACGCATAACCTTATTCCCACTTAACATTCTGACAGTCACCCACTTTCAATACTAAACTGGTTTAACAAACAGTTTTTCTTAGTGTTGCACTAAACAGCGACACACATTAACAAGCCAACGTATATTAGTTCTACGAAGTTTAAATGTAATGTTCACTATAATTTGTAAAACAAACTAGCTTTTAAGCTTCTCATAATAAACAATGCAGCGTGAAATGTTTATTTTAGTATAAGCGACTTGACCTCATCAAACATACGTGAATAGAGGTGCTATATATAATTTGACACTAAAAACTTTGAACAATACACAAAATATCAATGAATTTGTGCCATAAGACAAAAACGTCACGACTTATCGTACGTATATGTACTGTAGACAACCAGCGTGAGCGCTTCGGGCTTAGTCGAGTTTGTTCGTAGCACAGAATATTAAATACTTAGTATTCTCTCCATCTCTCTCTAATTCACGAGATAAACGATAGAGTAGATCAGATCACTGAACCGAAAAGAAACAGAAATAAGTCTTTCTTATCCGGTGGCCGGCCAGCCGGTACCCTGAGGAACCGGTTTTATATTATTACTTTTTAGTCGTAGTAAACTATACACCATGTATGCATATAACGTGGAGAGAAGCAAGCTTTGCGCAAGGGGCTGAGCTTATGACGTTGGAAGGAAACTGTTACTGAACGGAAATGGATACTGCCGGTGCAGCGATTATAATATTATAAAGGGAAATATTAATAATATAGTAGGTGCCAAGTAGATTTGAGCTTTACACAAATTACTATTTGATTTTAACTATTTAAATGTAATATATATGGATTTATCCATAAACACTATTTCAATTAATTATGCATACAATAAAAAATTCAAATCCTTTATATAAAGTATAGTACTAGATATATAGCTTATAAATAGTTAAGTAAAAAGATGTATAATAAATGTATCGAAAATTTTAATTAAATTGAACCAGCCAGTCACAAAAGCATACTTTACGAAGCTCTTTACGTTGCTATTATGTAGATAATTCAAAATTGTTATAATAGCACATAGCTTTACTTAACAAAATATATACCTACAATATATATAATTCCTGTGATATTATCACTGTGTGTTTTATATTAATAATATTATAAGCAGATATAGATATGAGTACCTATTACTGATCTAATGTCAAAAGAGTGCGTGACTTTATAAAAAGTTGAACTATGTTCTATATGTCATTGTGTTAATCTTAAAATAAAAAAATACAAGAACAGTTTAAGATACTTTGAGTTACTTTGAGATACTTAAATCATTTTAATCACTTTATCTTATATTACAATTTTTACACAAAATATATAGCAAGAACGGATTTGTCTCCGTCCCAATAAATAAATAAATTACGCAATATATATCGTTGTAAAAATTAAAAGACTTAAAACAAACTCAAAACTCGTATTATTACGGAAACCTTTTACCCATAATATTATTGCGACATAATAAAATATATATAATAGAAATTGACATTTGCTTAATACAATTAGACAAAGAATTTGAATCCACGGCATTCAAAATATACTATTGATTATGTTATGAGCTTTTATTTAACTTACCGTTTCAATATTTCTATGTTAGTGTATGTGAAACTTTTCAAGCTCAATTTGACACGACTTCAGTTCTGATGACAATGACATATTATAATCAGTATTGTTGTAAATCCAAAATGGCCATCGCAAGAAAATGACAAATTACAAATTTTTACACAATCCACCTAATATAATACCTTGATTTGTAAAATAAAATATACTATGAAAAAATCTAGAAAGCTTGTTTTTGATTATTTAATTAAATTAAAAAAAATTAACTACGAAGTTTAAATGTAATGTTATATATATCCCGCACACAGCAGGGAACCTAGTGTTAAGACACTCCGTTCCCCACTTTCTGCCGAATTCTGGAGGCATTGCGTGTTGAGTGGCAGAACTCAACGCCGCGCTTAACCTCGACACCAGAGCGAAGAAATGGAAATATAAATTTAAGTAAATATTTCATCTCCTCGAGTGGGGATCGAACCCACAACCGGTCGGTTTTGCAGTCACACCTCGTGCCGCTGCGCCACGACCGGCCTCAATATATAGATATTATTGTTTTCTATTATTTAATGATTATTTAATATATAAATTTTATTGTTTTCTATGCTAAGGTAATTTTTTAAAAAGAAGATAAACTGCATTTGTTATTTTCTTATCAGTATTGTGGCATACTCTTAAATATATTGAAACATTGGCATATATGTGTAGATATACTAAATAGTTACAATGTAAATTCCTAAAAGCCGTTTTAAAGCTACTACAAAAAGTACATCGATTGCTATAAATTAACCGATCATAGTTGATGTTTCCTAAACGCGAATAGTAAAGACAAGTACAAGAGGTGGTTAAAGAGAACGCCGGTGTTTGTATTCCCACGCAGCTGAGCCTCGATGGCCAGTCAGACCGTGGCAAGCGCGTTGACACGGTTGACCGCGGTAACGGACCGATTTATTTACATTAATTAATAACGCTTCGTTCATTGAAAGAACTGTATTGATCTATCATTTTCAGGTAATCAATTTGCCGTTAACAAAACAATGTACCGGGTTACTGTCTGTTTGACTGTACACGAAATATATTTCTACTTTTAATTTTATTTTTTTAATTTATAACGAGACATTGATTGGTCAAGATTTTTCTAGAGTTTGGGATTGAAAGTTAAAATCCAAAGTTATACCGTTATTAGAAAACAACACTTATGCATTAAAGCTTCAATTAGTCTTACTTAGATAAATTTAGAGGCCGTCGTGGCCCAGGGGCACAAGGGTGTGACTAAAACGCGATTGTTGTGGGCTTTATCCCCACTCGAGGTAATGAATTATTATCTCTTAATATTTTCATTTCTTCGCTCTGGTACCAAGGCAAAAGCCCGGCGTTGAGTTCTGCCACTCAACACGCAATGCCTCGAAAAATTCGGTAGAAAGTGGGAAATGGAGTGACTTATCACTATGCTGTGTGCGGGACACAGCGTGAAGCAGATTTTTTAAAATTTATTTTTAGCTTAATTGTTGTTCTACAAAACCTTATAACAATGATATTGGCGTATTTATGCATTGCGTAGCAGCTTGAAGATTTTGTATTAAATGTTTATTTTATTTCGCCTTCCGTTAATTGGGTCTATCTATTTTAGACCTTATGAATAAATACCCTTACAAAAATACTCTGTAAAAAACCATCCAAGTCTCGAGGAAGTTGTTTGTTTCTCTATAAAAAGTAATGATATCTCTAGGTAAAGCCAAGCTAATACTAAGGTAAGGAACCTTAGTATGCTGCGATTTTTTTATTAATATAATAAAATTTTATGTGATCGACCGTTGAACTTTTTTAAGCATAATTAAATGTGTGTACAAGTCAACGGCCAAATTACAGTCACACGTTTGTGACCCTGCGCCACGGCGGCTTCTTATACCTACTAAATAGTATTATTCGTGAGCAGTAATTTAATGAAATAAGAAGCGCATTTGCTTGACTGTGAGAGGCATATCCTTTAACCCCTTAAGCTGGAACAAGCACCTAATGCATGAACAACAGATAACATGGAAAGAAACTTCCCCAAAACATGTATTATTTTTAGAAAAAGAGTATCAATAATATAATAAATAAAAAATTCAGAGCATTCGATATATACTTACAAAAAAACTTGGGTCGGTCTGGTCATGTGGTGTCTATTTGCACACGCACACCTTCTTAAAGAACTGAAAGAAAGATGTAGGTTGTAATTGATTTTGAAGACTAGTAGTTCAGGTAAAATGTAATAAAAGCTATTGAACAAATTTGCCAAACAAATTTGCGGATGGTCACTAGTTAACAATAATGTAATGAACAATACAACTAAGAAATATACAACGTATACATATAGTTTGCAATTCAGTGTTCTAGTGAATAGATATGATCCTAATTATATAAAGAGTTTATATAAGAAATATACAAAATATAGTTCAATTAGATGAAAGTAAATCCATATATAATAATTATCAAATTTCACGTAATTTAATATGCATATAATGAAAATCAAACGTTTCTCAACTCATTTGCAGGGGAAAAGCATGCAGTGTAATTGGATAGTGAGTGAGAAGAGGGAAAGTGGATGAATGTAGGCGATTGCCCTCTAAGTTCGCGAGAAACTTCGCAAACTGCATAAGAACACTTATGCTAACTTTTTACATACATCAACACGTTGAACGTAAGAGTATGTTTACACAATTGGATTTTAACTTTGTTGAATCAAATTTATTCTAATAAAATTCAGTTTACATATGGAGTAGGTAAATAATTGAAGTGGCAGTTTATGTTTTACTCTATTTAGTTTAGATGAAGTATTTCTTTGTTTAATTATTCTTTAACCTTGATTAAAATGGAAATTATAGAAGATAGTAAGTTTTACTTAATGGAGAAAAATTATAATCGATTTATTTTATTGTATGTAACTCAATTCGAAGGTTTGTTATGTTCATAAACCTTCGGAGGCCGTCGTGGCCCAGTGGCACAAGGGGGTGACTGAAACGCGACGGTTGTGAGCTCGATCCCCACACGAGGAAATGCATTATTAATTCTTAATATTTTCATTTCTTCGCTCTGGCACCAAGACAAAAGTCCGGCGTTGAGTTCCGCACGCAATGCCTCAAAAAAATCGGTGGAAAGTGGGGAACAGAATGTCTTATCACTCTCATGTTCCCCCTGCCTACCCTGCTGTGTGCGGGATACAGCGTGGAGCTGATTTTTTTGATTATATTCATAAACATAAGTTGATATTCTCGTTTTTGATATAAGTAAGTAAGTTTACTGTAGTAAATAAAAAAAAAGATTATACTCAAGTGGTATACACAATTAAAACGCTTTAGAATAATATAAGCACTTACCTCGAAACTTCAATAATGTCCAGTCAATTCGTTTACTATGGCTATATTAAAAATGAAGAACAAAGTAGTTGTCAAATAGTAACAAAAACTTAACATAGACTAGAAGAGAAATTACAGAACACTTCTAAGCTTCTAAAAAATAGTTTTTGAACAAATATTATTATTTTGTTTATTTTCAACTGTGTTGAAATGTTTTAGTTTGTAAGGAACTTCACACTTCTTCACCCACAAATCTACATACGACAGTCACGTGGTGTTGTGCTACGACCGTAAGCACGTTCGTCGCGTTAGGCGGCTAGTTGGACACTGGGCGGGCGGCTCCCGCCCTTGCAAGTTCAGGGTAAGTTAAGGTGACTTTTTATTGTTGTAATAACATTTTCAAGTAAATTAAAACAAAATAATACTTGTTTACTATGTCTGCTTTAATTTAATAGCCTTTATACTAAAGTATATGTTATTGTCATGTTTAATGAAAGTAAGAACTACGAGTATATGCCAAGGATTTGACATTTTTCATTCGTTTTATTGAAGCCAAATTTGTATAATAAAGAAATACTTATATTCATTTTGTTTAATAGTTTTTGGTATCTTTTTATGAGACTAAACAGTAATATTGATTGTTTTAAATAATATTGTAACTTATTCTCTGTCTGCCCGAAGATATTTTTTTTAAATAAGGAAAAATTATACAAATCACTTTTTAAAGTCAAATAACGTAATATACATTACAAGTTGGTTTCTTAAATAGATTGGCACCGCCCAAGCCGTCGAAGAGACGCGGGTTCAAATTCCGCCACGTTCAAATTCTTATACGTCTTCTTAATTAGTATTTTTTCTTCGTAAGCTTGGAGCACTTAAAAACTGTAGAAAATATTTAAAAAAAGAATTAATATATTTTGTTGGCTTGGTTTGGTCAAAGTACAAGAATCCTGGCACCTACACTAATTTCTATAATATAAGGTTATACGTAAGGTTTTTTTAATATATAAATCAATGTCGCTATTATCAATTACAAAAACTTTATGTATGTATATTAAATATATAATGTATTCCATGTAAGTAAATAAAAGCCTTAAATATGCTAATTTGAAGGTAGGTACTTTTTATACTTCTTTGAAAGAACGACGTATCTATTTCGGCGAATCTCTATTTATCTAGTAGTCACTAGACTAGATTGATATCGCAATAATATAATTTGCATAGCCCTATTATTAATGTTGTATAATTTATTTATCTTTTTATTAATGTTGTATAATTTATTTACCTTAAAGATGGACCTTTAATATAATGTTTAATATTTTTAAGTTGTTTATATTTTTAAGCATTGCTATTTATTTAATCCTTTATCCTTCTTAGGTCATTTCTTTAATTGTTAACCGATAATAAATTAGTAAAAAAATAAACTATTTTTAGGGAGTGATATTTTTCCACAAACTAAAAAAAATATTAAAAATATTGATATATTGAATAACGAGGAAGCACTATTTTAAGACGAAAAAAAATACATCGATGTCGTTTTAAGAGTTTTCATTTTTATTATCATTCCAGCAAAGGAAGCGAACAGCCAGCAACACAAGCAGAGGGTGAATCATAACTTTACATATCAATATTTCTTACTATAAACATCCTCCGACGTACATGAAAGTGACACAAGAAACTTAATATTATAAAAGCAGTTAAAAGCTAAGGTGTAAACAAAGGACATCTAAAGGGCCCTCGTTATAAATCTCATCACGTTAGTAGTTACATTGTTAGCGATAGTTTGGGACGCAATGTAAACAAGACCAGCATTATTCAGGGCAAGGCTCGAAGATATTTCAGCTATCTGGGGTTCGGCATCGGCCATTGGAATTCTGCTTCAATGTTTTACAAGTGTTTGAGGACAGCGCTGCAGGCACTGCCTAAATAGAGACATTTCGACAAATGATACAAAGCAGGAATTCAGGTTGTTTGCATTTATTTAGGAAACGAGCGACCAGTACCAACGGTGGACTGCTTTTGTTGAAATAAAAATATAAGGATTTCTTTTCTTTTATTTTTTTTTCATTATTAAGTATTTATTATTTTTAGCTGTATGTAGAATAAAGTATTAAAATATATAATGCAACAAAAAATATAGAACTATTAATAAAAAAAAATTGAACTATTATATTTGGAAAACGGGTAAAATTTATCTTATTTCTATTTCTCTAGTTTTTTTAAAAAAAATACATCCACTAAATATATGTAATATAATAACGATGGAACTTTTAGAATGTAGAATGGTACAAATAACAGTACATCATTATAAACTGTGTTAAATGAAAAAAAAAATATTTTAGTTTAAATACAGCCTTTTAAGTGTTGGCAACACCGCGTGGCACTGTGGTCTCAAGCGTTTTTTATCTGTGGATGGGCGCCCGCGAAAATATAATGTTTTTGATGTCACTTCGGGGAGGACGGGTTGTTTTGCCAACGAAGCGATAACATTGTGATCTTTGATTGTGATAGCTAAAAGTGGTAATTAATAATTATATTGGTGTAAAGCAAAGAGTGCGGCAGTTTTTGTTTACATCAGAAGTGTGTTGCAACTTACGCCATGGGAAGAAAACGGTCTAAACGCAGTCGAGCTCGTTCTACTTCAAGTTCTTCGAGTGCTAGAACACCATCACCACCAAAGAAACGCAATAAGGTATCTCGTAAAGATACCGAGGCTGTGAGTACTCTAAACAATATAATACCGGACTTTGACCCGTTAGAAGACAACATAAATGCATGGTTAAACATTATAAAATCTTACGCGCAAACCTTTGCATGGTCGGATGAGACAACGCGTTTTCAAGCCCTAAATAAGCTAAAAGGCCCGGCTAAAGTTTGGTACGATTCATTATTACGTACAGATGTCCAGTGGCCCTTATGGCAATGGAAGGATTGGAAATCTAAATTACTAGCAACTTTTCAAATACAGAGGAACATGTTCGAACTTTTAAAAGACATCGTTGAGACAAAGCCTGTAGACAATCAATCGCTGTACGAATTTTATTTTGAACAAAAACGTAAAATTGATCGTTTGTGTTTAAACTTTTCAGAGCAAGACATTGTGTCTATTATAGTAGGTAACATCAGTGATTATTCTACCTTAGAATCTGGTAATTTCAAAACATGTGATGAGTTAGCTAGCTATTTACATGGACGATTTAATAAAAAAAATATTAAGCAATAAATAATTCACGTGACGGGCAAACTAAAACTATTAGTAATCAAAAATTAATATCAGTTGATAGAAGTTTACAAGTACATTCAAATGTGTCAAATCATCCTAGCTCTTCATGTGTTAGTTCGGATAGTAATAATAATAATAATAATTACAATCAAACCCAAAATCGAAAAATTATCAAGTGTTACATTTGTGGGGGTAATCACAAAAAAATGCATTGTGAGGCAAATAAGTGTGATTTTTGTGGAAAAAGGGGGCACATAGAATCTGTATGTTATCAAAAAAAGAATTTAGTTAAATCTGCTGTTAAACCGGAGCAGCACGAAACAAAATTCATTTCTTCAGATTCAAAACAAAAGTTCATTAAAAAGGTTCTTATTTTTGACACCTGTCACGAGGCTTTCATAGATACTGGAAGTAGTTGCTCACTTATTGCTGAGTCATTAGTAAATAAACTTTCATTGAAATTTACTGAATTACCTTCCCCTGTAATATTACAAGGTTTTTCTAAACAAAATTATAAAAAAATAACCAAAAAAGTTTTAGTTGATATTTCTTTTGATTCAATTGCGTTACATGATGTTGATTTTTATGTAATTGATGACTTGGTTGGTTGTGATTTATTAATTGGAAGAAACATAACAGAGCGTTCTGATTTAGTATATTCTAGAGTAGGTGATCTTTTGCAATTTCAATATGCGAGTGATTTAAAGGAGATTTGTAATCATGTTGTTACATCTGAAATAAATGCAAATTCACATCTCACTGAATTAATTACTCTACTTAATCACTATAATACTTGTATAGCCAATAACATAAAAGAGCTAGGTAAAGTTACTAATCATGAGATGGAAATAAAATTATCTAGCTCACAGCCAATTCAGTATAGACCTTATAGAACCTCCCATTCAGATAGGCAAATTATTAGAGAAATGGTTAGTGAATTACTTGAAAATAATATTATACGTGACAGTAATTCGCCGTATGCAAGTCCAGTTCTTTTAGTTAGTAAAAAAAATGGGGAGAAACGGCTTTGTATAGACTATAGAGCATTGAATAAGATAACAATTAAAGACAAATATCCTATGCCCCGAATTGAAGATTTGGTGGATAGGCTACAAGGTTACAAAGTGTTCACTAGCTTAGATTTAAAAAGCGGATACTACCAGATTGGGGTGCATAAAGATTCAGTCGATAAAACTGCGTTTATAACCGAGGATGGACATTATGAATTCTTACGACTCCCATTTGGTCTGGCAAATGCACCGTCTTGTTTTCAACAGATGATGAATAAAACATTAGGTAATTTAAGGTTTGGAAATGTAATTGTATATCTAGATGACGTATATTTAGTTTCACAAACTGTAGAGGAAAATATAAAATTACTCGAAAACATTTTAAAAATATTTAAGCAAAATGGTTTAACATTAAATTTGAAAAAGTGCAATTTCTTTAAACATGAGATTGAATTCTTAGGATATAAAATTAAATCGGGGTGCGTTATGCCAAATGAAACCAAATTGGAAGCAGTAAAGAATTTCCCTATACCAAAAACAGTGCATCAACTTCGGCAATTTTTGGGTCTTATTAGCTATTTTCGGAAATTTATAAGAAATTGTGCTATTTTGTCAACTCCTCTTACAAAACTATTAAAGAAAAATTCTGTCTGGGAATGGGGTGAAGTACAAACTAAAGCTTTTAACGATTTAAGAGAAAAACTAACAACCGAAAGTGTTTTAGCTATTTTTGACCCCAATAAGGAAACTATTTTGTACACGGATGCTAGTAGAGAAGGGTTAGCTGGAATTTTAACACAAGTTGGAGACGAAGGTGAAAAGGTCGTACATTATTATAGTAGACAGACTACTGACGACGAAAAGAAATATCACTCTTTCGAACTGGAACTGTTGGCAATAGTTTGTTCACTACAAAAATTTCGTTTATACTTATTAGGTAGTCATTTCAAAATTATCACGGATTGTAGTGCTGTCAGATACGCTATAAACAAGAAAGATATTATTCCTCGAATAGCAAGGTGGGTATTGTCGACCCAGGAGTTTTCATTTGATATATTACATAGGGATGGTAGTCGAATGCAACACGTTGATGCTCTTAGTCGTAACCCTGTACCTTCTGGTCAAAAATCAGAAACCGAAATTATCATGTCAATAACGGAAAGTGATTGGTTACTTGCAGTTCAGGTCCAAGATCCAAAATTAGTTAAAATCAGGGAAATTCTAGAATCAGGACAGGCCGAAATAAATAAGGAAATTTTTAACAATTACGAATTATTAGGTGGAAAAGTGTATCGCAGAACTAATTATGGCCGTCGTTGGGTTGTTCCAAAAAGCTGTATTTGGCAGATAATAAGAAGTAACCATGATGACGTAGGTCACTTCTCGTTAGATAAAACGGTTGAGCGTATTCATTCTTTATATTGGTTTCCACGCATGCGGAAAATAGTAAAAAAATATATTAAAAACTGTTTGAATTGTATATATCATAAAAATAAAGGTGGACCAAAAGAGGGAGAGCTTTATCCATTACCCAAATATGCGCAACCGTTTCACACGTTACATTTAGACCATCTTGGTCCTTTCGTGACTACTAAAAATAAAAACAAGTATATACTGGTTGTTGTAGACGCATTTACAAAATTCGTTTTTATATCCGCCGTTCGTAAGACCTGTACAGTAGGGGTAATTAAAGAATTAGAAAACATTTCTAAAACATTCGGTAACGCTAGACGAATAATCACTGATGCAGCTTCGTGTTTTACTTCATCTAAATTTACTCAATATTGCGCGAATAGAAACATAAGATTACACATAGTGGCAACGGGTGTTCCTCGTGCTAATGGACAGGTTGAAAGGTTTAATAAGACTATTTTAGAATCTCTGAAAGCTATGGGCGCTGATACTAACGACGACAAGTGGGACCAATGCATTAAGGCTTTACAACAAGGTTTAAATAGTACAATACATAAAACTACTCGAGCTGTTCCTTGTGAAGTCATGTTCGGTTATAGATTACGCATGGATAATGATAGTTTAGCTCCAGACTCTCACGATGAGGTACCGCTAGATGTAACCCAATTACGTGAAAAAGTTGATAGTAATATAAAGACCAGTGCTGAATATCAGAAAAGAAAATTTGATAACTGCCGCGTAAAAGCTAAACAGTATACTGAAGGAGACTTGGTATTGGTAAAAATACAAAGCCAGAGTAACGACGGACAAAGTAGAAAATTATTACCATCTTTTAGAGGTCCATTCCAAGTTAAGAAAGTTTTGGGTCATGACAGGTATGCGGTAGTGGATCTGAGAGGAAGTGAAAGAAGTTCTAGGAAATATAATGGCACGGCTGTGGCGGAAAATATGAAACCTTGGATTAATATTGGTAATTGGGACCTAGATCAAGAAAATCTCTAATTTTCATGATTATAACCGTGTTGGCAAAGAAGATCTTGTATTAATATATATATTTTTATATGAAACTGCAAAAGAGGAACAGAATCGATAATATTTGCCGATGATTATTAAATAAATTGATATTTCCCGTTAAAAAAAAAGTGTAAGAATGTCATTTATGTATTGCTACTTTTAGTTTGACAAATTGCAATTCTTAATTTTGAAATTTAAGCGAGCCGTGATAAAATATACACTAAGAGTATAATCTGGAATATTGCTCAATAATTTTATAATATCATTTGAATATTGATGTGGGCTCAAAGTTGATCTTGGTACTCTTAAGTGAGAAAAATACTCTTTAAGAGGGAGACGACTTTAACAACTTGGTACGCTTAAGTGAGTAAAATGCTCTTTAAGGGCAAGTTGTGTTGAGCTATGAGTCTGGGTTCCTAAGTGTGGCATAGTCCCTTTAGGGTTTCCTAAGTGTGGCATAGTCCCTTTAGGGTTTTCTAAGTGTGGCATAGTCCCTTTAGGGTTTCCTAAGTGTGGTATAGTCCCTTTAGGGTTTCCTAAGTGCGGCATATTCCTTTTAATTTGGGTCATGTTGTCGAGCTATTTCAGTGTAAAGAATGATACAATGAGCAGAATTCCATTATGGGACTGTTTTATGATACAGTATAATTTAGGCGCACGACTAACTGCTGTTTATTGTTACAGTGATTTATCCCGACTCGTGGGGTGCCCGGGGCGGGCACCATGCAGCATGGCCGTGTTGGCAACACCGCGTGGCACTGTGGTCTCAAGCGTTTTTTATCTGTGGATGGGCGCCCGCGAAAATATAATGTTTTTGATGTCACTTCGGGGAGGACGGGTTGTTTTGCCAACGAAGCGATAACATTGTGATCTTTGATTGTGATAGCTAAAAGTGGTAATTAATAATTATATTGGCGTAAAGCAAAGAGTGCGGCAGTTTTATTTTACATAAGAAAACAAAACCTTTACGTATTCAGAAAGCTTACTTTCGCAATTCATATCAAATGTGATCATGATAATAAACTAAGGATATATGACTATCGACAGACACAGAGTCCCTAAATCACGTACAAAAACAAATATAGGTACATAAATCTGTTAGTACAGCAATAAAGTAGTACGGACTAGTTGAGCTCCCTTCAATGTTATAAATTTGAAACAAAGAGTGCAAAGCGAGCGCTTTAGATAAAGCTCAATGCATTTGGTATTTTATAGCGGCTTATTAATTAACTAATTAGTCGAAAATAATGATATTTTCATATGTACATATATGGAAATATCATTATTTTCGAATAATTAATTGTATATGTGCTTCGTAGGGATTTTTAAAATGGGTCAAGTTGGAATAAAATTATTTAAAAAAATCGCGTTACGCCCCTAAAGCATACATAATCTAGAAAATAGAATTTTAAAATAAAGATAAAAGAAAACGTAAAGGTAAATTATATTTTTGGTCTTATAATTTTTTTCTTAATTCTGTCTGAATTAGGATTATATTAGTATCTACAGCTTCACAGTGTATCCCGCACACAGAAGGGTAGGCAGAACCTAGTTTTAAGATAGTCCGTTCCCCACTTTCCGCCGATTTCAGGAGGCATTGCGTGTTGAGTGGCAGAACTCAACGCCGCGCTTTGCCTCGACACCCGAGCGAAGAAATGGAAATATAAATTTAAGTAAATATTTCATCTCCTCGAGTGGGGATTGAACCCACAATCAGTCGGTTTTATAGTCACCCTTTGTGCCCCTGCGCCACGACTGGCCTTTAGACTATATATTTGTGGTTAAATCCTGAAAAATAATATTCCTTAATAGCAAAAAACACGTATTTCGACACTATAAATAAAACTAAAATTAATAAGGTACTTCCGGTTAACCTAGAATTATGAGATTTAGTAACTAGCATTCACAGGTAGTACTAGTTCAGGAAAAAATCTGAAGGCTATGCATTTGTAGTTAAATCCTAAAAAATAATAGTCTTAATAAGAGGGCAACATTTGGTATTAAAAAGTGAGGTATCAGGTGAAAGGGATCTAGCTAACCTAAATCTGAATTTCAGGAAAAGCTCAAGACCTCCAATTTTCGCATTTCGAGAGCCGACAGGTTTTTTTTGCTGTATAAACGGCCATATTTTTTTTAAGTAAATATAAAAATAGCTTTTTTTTTAAGATATCATGGGGCCATAGATCTAGGTATATGTTTTGAATTTCAATTCGATATCTCCAAGCTTTGAGATAAAGGCGCTTGATAGACAGACAGACAGACAGACGGACAACAAAGTATTATGATTTTTTGTCTATTATTTAAGTTATGGGATCTCTTGTATGAATTATTGATTTTTGTTCGCTACGATTCGTCGACGTTCGTTCGATTTTACAGTTGAAATGTTGAAATAAATATTATCTGTTTCTGTTCAAACCTTTATCTGTTATTTTATTAAAAGTCACTGTAAAATCATCAATGTTAAAAGTCACTGGAATATAATCTAAGTATTACTTAAACAAAATACACTATTAAACTTACCCTGTAAAAAAGCTAATAAATCATTTTCACGACAGCTTAACCTTTTGTAAAAAGGGTAAGGTTTAAGCAATAATAATGCTTACACGTGTACATACTTAATAAAGAAGCTTTCCGTATAAAAACATTCTTCGAAATGATAATTGGATGCAATATTTACAGTTTCTAGAAACCTGTCACAACTACCTTTACCTGTAAATCGTACTGTTTAATTTAAAACTATTGGATTTCCTATATTATACATATTGAATTATAGAATCAATAATCTAGAAAGGAAAATAAAATATTGTATATTTATAAAATAAATCAAATCAGCTTCACACTGTATCCCGCAGACAGCAGGGTAGGCAGAGGGAACCCAGTGTTAAGACACTTCGTTCCCCACTTTCTGCCGGATTCTGGAGGCATTGCGTGTTGAGTGGCAAAACTCAACGCCGCGCTTAACCTCGACACCAGAGCGAAGAAGTGGAAATATAAATTTAAGTAAATATTTCATCTCCTCGAGTGGGGATCGAACCCACGACAGTCGGTTTTATAGTCACACTTCGTGCCGCTGCGCCACGACTGGCCTCTTGTATATTTATAAATAGATTTTTTTATTTGCCGTACTATTTTCAGGAAATTGAGTCATGGCAACACAGAATAAATTATTAATTGACCATTCCTTGAATACATGGCATGGAAAACCTATATGCTAGTGACTAATATAAATGCTACGAATTTTCATGCTTGCGTGTCAACGAATTGAAGTATAGCCGTAGTTCACGCCCTACAATCCGAAATTCCTTACTTTTTTTAACGCCTTTATTATTTTTATAATATAGTTTTCTAGTATTAAAATGGAATTGGAATGTGGGAATCACTTTTTAAAAGCTGCGAGTGCTGTTAACAATATAATTATTTTATGAAATATAATAATAATATTCTTGTTGTTTTTCATTAAGAATCCATGAACATGCAAATAAAACTCTACATTTTTCTATTTGAAATAACTGAATTTAAATTGCGCTCTAAATCTTCATATTGTTATAAGTAAAAGTTATTATTATAAAAATAAAAAAACTGTATTTATATTCTAGAAACTGATTATAATTGAACGAATAGTTTCTATTAATAACAATACTTAAAAGCTTAGAGCACAGGCACGTTTGCGACGAGGACAGAATCCCAATTATATTTTTAATGTTAAACTGTAAGTCAGTGAACTAAACTATTCAGTCCACGTCAAAAGCGCAGTTTAGGTTTAGAAACGTATAAGTCGATGTACAGATCTTACGGTGCGCTTGCGGCTCCAATGAATGCCAAATCACGCATTGTCAAATAACTATTGTATATTAGCAAGTGCTTGATATTCATATGGCACTAGGCCTTAGGAAGCGACACCTACTCGTACTTTACAGGTCGTTGTAACCCAAGGTGGAGGTGGTGGAGGTTTAACAAGCATAAAGAGCATCGAGACATGCAGATTATGTCTCTATTATTTCACACCGGATGGACTACTCTCTATAAGAATTTACATAGGAATGGAATAGTAGCAGTTACGTACTTCCGTACAGTGCAGAGGTTGAGGGGTTGTGTAAATTTTCGATTCGCCGCTTCTCTTTTTGTCTCGCGCCGCATGATTACAATCTTAATCTGGGATGTTCATTCATAAATTCCATAACATTTACATAAGCGCGCCATTAACGTATTCCTAATATAAGTTAGGGTATAAATTGGCTTAATTTGAAATTCCATGACGTTGTTATCAAATTTAAAAACATCATTATTTAATTTCAATTTAAGGTTTAATTATATTATTAAAAAAAAATATATTTTTTTCAATATATTTAAGGACACTTAATATACAATTCAAAGCGTACTGCTTAATTTACAATACCAAAATTTTTGAAGTAGAACTTATAAAACGTAATAGTTGAGGCAATTTAATTTTAAGATTGTACTTTTTTTGTAAAGCTTTGTTTAATGTAATATAACTACGCTTATGATGATTATTTATTAGATATGTAGATCTTGTTGAAATGTATATTTATTAACGTTATAAGTATACATGAAATATTTATGAAGTTTACGTAAAAAGAGAAAAAAAATAAGCCATAGATATATTTTTAAATATATGTAATTTATATTTGTATATAATTTTACATAAACGTAGTATGTAATGTTTATTATTTTAAGCATTAAGCCGAAAACTTTTTTTTTTATTTCCCAATTTATTTAATCAGAAATGACATGTTACGAAGTTTCTTAATAATTTTTGGTCGTTCAGACAAACACAACATAACAAACTTGGCTTGCGTAATAACGTATTGCACCCGCCTGCGCTTGCGCCGCTTTCTGCTGACCTTGGACTACGCACCGCGAAATCGGACTGGTTAAGAAACTACAAAATTCACAATCTAATCCTTTACAGATATCTATAAATAAAAATTATTTCGATACGCCATGGTGACACAGTACAAAGTTTTCCGATGTCAGTTAAGTTTCTATTTAATCCAACAGTATGATTAAGTATGAATTGTGGCGTTGATTACCATATTAAAATTGTAAGTTTAAGAAATAATTAGACACATAAGAACAGTAAATTCATATTGTAAAAAAGGTTAGTTTAAACGTGGCCTTGAAAGGTTTAATTTAAATTTTGTGCGTCCTGTCCGTCCATTAATGAAATATAGGTACCTGTACAAGTAAACAATAACCCTATTTTGGCCATATCAAAATTAAGATACATTTATAACAAATATAGACCCTATAGTCTAGCCGGTAGGAATCAAATGAGAAACGTCTGATGAAAAGACAAACTATGGTCAAATATCATAAACCAGTCACAGAATACAATAGAGGAGAACAAAAGCTTTGTTTACAATCTATAGTATATAAGCTATATACAATATACATAGGTGCTATCGGTAATACATTTTGTTTAGAGCCTGTTATCACGATGTTGGAACTAAAACGGTTCTCCTCGCAAATTGCCAACGAAATTTGTTAACTAACGACGGCCTTTCTAATAATGTTAAATTTACGATTCGTATGTAACTGTGATTATAAAATAAGGGAAAAATATTTCACAACGCAAAGCCATATATTTCTTTTTTTAATATTTTTTTGAAATACTTAAATTAATTTAGAAAAAATCAGCGGGTCGCATTTTCTTAAAATGCATTTAGGGTTCTGTACGAGTTTTTTGATTTTAGGTCAACAGAAAGTACAATTTATAAAAGTTCACAACGACAAGCTTCAATTTGCGGAAATGTCAATTCGATTTGAATGAAATCAATTACCAATATAAGTTTGTTTTAAAGAAGTTACCTAAAATTCACCGATTTTCTGTTTTTTTTTCTTTACTTGCTGTACAAGTTGTCACTGCCAAACTTCACAATTTTAGGTAAGTAACTGGAAGATTTTTGCTGTACCCTAATATACTGTGGACCTGAATATTTGATACTAATTTCAGCTTGATACTTTTAAATGTGATCGAGAAATAGTGACTAGACAAATATTCTTCCATAATTGCATAGAGATTTATCTATTACCAACTTATCTTTTGTACAGAATTAACTACTACTACTACTACTTTTTTTACCTTTATTGTGTTTCGTTGTAGTCCTACTCCTCCAAGACTGTTAAACCTACAGCTCTAAAATTTTGTAGGAACGTTGTGAACGACACGGTGGTCCCAGCGAAGTAGTTTGGTAATAATTGTAATTGTAGTTTTTGAGTAAATGGTCAAAATGTGTCCCACAGAGTTAAGCTGTAGAACGTTTTGAAATTCACGTGCATAGATTGAACTTTGACTAACCTAAACCAGCGCATGCGGGTAAAACAGAAAATTTCGCAAAAATTTCGCAAAATTTTGCGCAACATGGCTTCGCTCAGCTCCACCCACCGTGCACAGCATGTGGTGGATCCTAGTAAAAATACATACATAGATTTACTAAATTAATTACTCTGAAAGCAAATCCATCCTTTGGTTTAGTAAGTGGATAAGTCTATCTGTGGATAAGTCACAAAGTAAATTTAAAGCAAAATATCATCAGTAATGTAAATGTTTGTGAAGATGGATGTTTGTTCCACATTAACGCAAAAACTACTGAACGAATTTAGATGAATCTTTACAGCAATATATTTTATACATCAGAATAATACATAGAGTACAATTTGTGTAAATATGTAGTTTAATTGTATGTAATAGAACTACAAATTGGAGCAGGCGAAGTCGCTTAAACCTAGTTTATTGTTAGCATCCACTACAGCAGGACGACGAAATGTTTGAATATATATTTGGTGACGAAATCTAACGGCCCTGTAGATCGTGAAAAAGATATAAAAACTCAAATCAAAGCTTCACGCTGTATCCCTCACACAGCAGGGTAAGCAGAGGGAACCTAATGTTAAAACACTACGTTCCCCACTTTCTGCCGAATTCTGCAGGCATTGCGTGTTGATTGGCAGAACTCAACGCCAAACTTTGCCTCGACACCAAAGTGAAGAAATGGAAATATAAATTTAAGTAAATATTTCATCTCTTCGAATGGGGATCGAACCCACAACCAGTCAGTTTTACAGTCACATTTTGTGCACCTGCGCCACGACTGGTCTCAAGTGGAAAAGAGATAATAAATACAATTATATACATTACTCCTATTATATAATAGCGTAGATGGCGTACATTACCTTACTATAACTGCCACAACAATAGTAATAATTATTATATATAATCTGCTACTTGCTAAAGAGACAACTTCCCGAGTGCAAATAGAACCTACAAACTTCATATCCTAGCCAATTAAACACTTCCCTCGCTTTGTTGGAACAATAAGAATCATTAACATAAACATCATGTAATATGTGGGCAGTCGTGGCGCAGGGGCACAAAGTGTGACCGTAAAACCGACTGGTTGTGGGTTCGATCCCTACTCGAGAAGATGAAATATTTACTTAAATTTATATTTCCATTTCTTTGCTCTAGTGTCGAGGCAAAGCGCGGCGCTCAGTACTGCCACTCAACACGCAATGCCTCCAGAATTCGGCAGGAAGTAGGGAAGGGAGTGTCTTAACACTAGGTTCCCTGCCTAGGGTAGGCCGTGTGCGAGATACAACGTAAAGCTATTTTTTTATTTATTTTTTTAATTATGTAATATTTACTTTTCTTGCTCAATGGTTTGCGTGTTTGATAGGTGAGTATCCTAAAAAAACCCACCTACATATCAGCGGTCAAACCGATGAAGGAAAGGATTTTCTTGTTGTTTTTGACCGTATTTGAGAGGTGGTATTAGTATTATAAGTATATATTTTCTTAATATAATTCTCTATTTTTTTTAATATTCATATTTCTTAATTTAATTGTACATGTACAGTTCTTTCGTATTTGGATACATTTGCTATATCAATTAATTATTATTATAAATGGGGAACGGAGTACCTTAACACTAGATTCCTTCTGCTTACCCTGTTGTGTACGGGTTACAGCGTGAAGTTGATATCTATAAGTATATAATAAGTATATTTCAATTATGATTTTAATAACATGTATGTTTATATAAATATTATTATTTTTCATTCGCACTAAAACATAAATTTAAGAAGTCGTTAAATTAAAAAAATATCTTCGAAGCAATGGCGAATGCATTAAATTATTCATACTATACATAATAGACCGGTATAGGTACCGTAGCGTTTGGCGCTCCGTTCTCTCTGACTACCCCGCAAGGGATAAAGCGTGAAGCTAAGTTAAGTTATACATAATAGATACTTATATAATACCTACATACTTTCTACTTTCAACATAATGCAAATAAATTAAGTAGGTCAAATATGAATATTATGACAATATAATATATATATATATATATATATATATATATATATATATTGATTGTATAACATCAAAAAAGTAAAATAGAAACAATATTAGTCACTCACTTTACACACAAATTTCAAGATTATTTCCTCCGCCATTTTGAAAGTTACGAGGTTGAGGTGTCTTCGCAAAACTGAGTCAGTGGCGCGACATCCGTTCACAAAGCCACGTTTTGTTATAGAATAAAGATTCTTAAATGATACAAATAGCCAACTTTACATTGCATTGATTGTGACTCACTGACATTATGAGTAAGAGCCAGCCAGTGAGTAGTTTTTACTAATATCTCTTTTGCTATATGAGTTTTAAACTAAGAAAATTTATTTGTTACAGTTAAACTAAAAATTAAACCAAAAAAATATATTTTTTACAGTTAAACTAAAAATTAAACTAAAAAAACATATTTTTTACAGTTTACAAAAATATCTACAGCATGCAGTTAAGATTTCTCGTGAAGTTGTGAGTATAATTATAGTTATTTTAATGCACGTACTGACCAATGTACCTATAATACTTATTCTGTATTTTGAAGTAAAACATAAATTTGCTTATACATAATTCTAAAAATTGTTTCAAAAATTACTTTTAAATCATCAATTGTTTCGGTTGTTCTTCATCTTCATATAAGGTTGAATATTACAGCTTGAATGTTAGAAACAGCCTTTTGAAATGAGTTTGCTATTATTATACGCTATTATGTAGAAAATAGTGCTTAAGACATAAAGTTGATTATGCTTATAATTATTTGAGCTTAAAAAGCCTGCATGATACCTTTTGCTTAATAAATACGCTTACACCTCTTTACTTTACTTATAAAAAATGGTTTGAGATATTTAATAGTCAATCACATTCAATTAAGCTAATGAGATAGGATTAATAGTATTAAATTATAGCTATAAATTACTCTAACCACTCCTAATTATCCGGTGAACTTGGAATTCTAGTAGGCAATGTGGAGCTAGTGCAGTACCACTTCCAAGCAATCTATAAAAAATATATATCATAATAACGATTTCGAGCGAAAAGTGAAGAACGGAGTGTCCTAACTGTGGGTTATTTCGGTTTACCCTGCTGTATGCGGAATACAGTGACAGACAGGAGTTTATATTATTTAAAAGTCAAAATTATCTATAAATGATTAAACTGTTTACTTATTATTTAAATATTTATCCTTCGATATGAACCCTTTTACCTAATAATTGTAATTAAATCAGCTTAACGCTGTATCCCGCACACAGCAAGGTAGGCAGAGGAAACCTAATGTTAAGACATTGCGTTTCCCACTTTCCACCAAGTTCTGGAGGCATTGCGAGTGGCGGAACTCAACGTCGCGCTTTGCCTCGACACCAGAGTGAAGAAATTAAAATATAAATAAATATTTAATTTCCTCGAGTGAGGATCGAACCCACAACCAGTCGGTTTTACAGTCACACTTTGTGCCCCATGCGCCATGACTGGCCTCTAATTATTGAAATTTAGTAAAATTAATGTCCAATGGCAATATTTCTTTAAATATGTACAATTAATATTAATTATAAAAACTTTATTAGACATCACGATGTTTTACAATGTTTTACATTTACATGTTATTAAACATGAGGCAATATAATGTTTAATTACTTAATATTTATGAAGTTATTTGTATTTTTTATACATCCTATATAGTATAAGCTGCATAGAAATATTATAAACAGACTAAACAAACTGTTTAACAGTATTTTCATTATGGTAATGTTTTATTTGATGTATTCATTCAGTGTTTAGACAAAATATTGCTTTACACTTTCAAGTAATTAACACCAAAGGTTTCTAGTTAAGCTTCAACATTCATATAATATGAAGAATTATTCATTGAAATGTAATTCATAATTTAGATTATATTTAAAAATATTTAAAATAATAGCTTTGATTGAACGACAGTCTCATACGACTTTATGCAATAATAAAAGGCATAAAATTCTAAAGTCATATACACACAGTGTTAATCGACTAAATTGAATTGGAATATAAATTATTGTTAGTTTTCAGATTCCAAAAAATCTGTGAAACTTATGTTCAATTTCATAGAACGTTCGGCTTTAGAACGCACCGTATGCGCGAGATGGCGGCCATGGCGGCGACTAATTACTGACCCGAGGGGTTGCGTCGACCGGTATCGAGATCGGATTTGCGATTTATAATCGAATGCCTATATTGAAGCATAGTATAGAAAACACTAAGCTGAATATTAGTTACTTTTAATATTATATCACAGGCATATACATTAGATATTTATAAGGACAAACTATTTAGGATAATTTATTATTTATTATATAATTCAGGATATGGTAGTAGAACAAGAATCTATGATATTTAGAATTTTTGTCTATCTGTTTGACTGTTTGTACACACACATCTTCTGATCTATTGGACAGATTTGAATAAAAGATATGGGCAAGATTTGGGCTATATTTGATTTCGAAAACTTTCACACGTTATTCTACATCGTACCGCACCGTCGCCGTCCAGGTGAAGTATAAAAAATAACGAATTGCTTGCAAAGTTCTTAAATATAATAAGCATTTTCTACCGACATAAAAAAAATAAGACCTAGATCACCTGAACATAGCCATAACAGTCCAGCTAAACTATAAGAAATAATAAAATGCGGCCTTAACAGAAGTTGTTAAGCGTATGAGCATTTTGCATGTATAGAAATAAATAAAAATTTACTGTGTGATTTCAAAATAACCGTCGTGCATATAGTTATTTACACGAAACTAAAACAAAGGTAAACAATGTTAAGTTCTTTGTTTGTTAGTTGTTTATGGTAAAATGCGGAACAGCTGAACCGAAATAGAAGGAATTATGGAGCAATATATAATCTATTTTTTATTCCGGAATTCCCGTGGGATTGGGATTCACACTTTTGTCATATGCGCGTATTTAACGCTTCTCTTAATAAATATGAAATAACTGAGCATCAGCAAATCCCAAAAGATTTAAGCTACAATTTATTAAGTGTATAACAGCGTAAACCTACTTAAATAATCAACCAATTTACCTTAAATACACTTAAATAATATTAAATAAATATTTGTACACCTCAAGTCGAAGCTATATGGGCCACTAGTATAAATACAAATAAATTTATTTATTCATATAAAATATCTCCTATATATACGTTCAAACTTATTAACCAGTCCTAATTCTACATACAACAGTCAATATAATCATAAAATAGGAATTTTCCTTACAATTTTATACTCAATTTAAGTAAATAGAAAATATATTAGAGATAACATATAACAGTTTATTGTTTACTAGCGGCCCGCCCACGGCTTCGCCCGCTTAAAATACATGATTATTGATTTAAGCAGAATTGATTGACAACTATAATAAAATAAAATAAATAAATAAATCAGCTTCACGCTGTATCCCGCACACAGCAGGGTAGGCAGAGGGAACCTAGTGTTAAGACACTCCGTTCCCCACTTTCTGCCGAATTCTGGAGGCATTGCGTGTTGAGTGGCAGAACTCAACGCCGCGCTTAACCTCGACATCAGAGCGAAGAAATGGAAATATAAATTTAAGTAAATATTTCATCTCCTCGAGTGGGGATCGAACCCACAACCAGTCGGTTTTGCAGTCACACCTCGTGCCGCTGCGCCACGACTGGCCTCACACCCTATAATAGAATGACAAACAAATATAAAGACAACATACAACAACATATATAATATAAAGACAACTATAATGACTTCTAATATGATTTTTTGTTACTTTAATCTGTAATATTCTATTATGACATTTTTTACGACATTATCGTAACTTCTGTAAGAATTTTTTTAATTGTTTCGAACTAAAAAATATGACCAATGTCGATATTTGATATTCATAAAATATACATAAAGCTAATTATTTATTATATATATATATATATATATATATATATATATATATATATATATATATTTATATATATATATATATATATATATATAATAAATAATTAGCTTATTTATATATATATATATATTTGTAACATTACGTTCTTTTTACCTATGTTATGTTTTTTAAAGCTCTGTTAAATGTGCTGATGTCACTTAATAATTGTACTGCTTCAGAAACAGTCTTAAATGTAAAATTATTAATTTGGTTAAGGATTCATAATATTCTTTGTAAAATAACTGTAATGTTTGCATATTAACTCCTGTTTGCATATTATTAGATAAATGAATAATTGGTAAATATGTAGTTATTACAGAGTACACGTAGAAAGGATATTTTTAGGCATTTTTATATAGATTTATTTCAAACGAACGAACGAACCAAAAAATCTATGTATTTACTTGATATTTCTTTTCACGACTGGCCTTGTTTACTTTATTGTATAAAATATTGTATAATAGTGCTTCAAAAATATATATTTTTATCAACAGTCATATAATCAAGACGTTTCGAATGTCATTCTTTAGCCAGGGTCATACCAGCGCGATTTCTATATAACATTCGCTGGCAAGCTAATGCCTTGAGTTCATTCAAATGACGATAACTTTTTTTTTAATGAACCGATTTTGATGAACCAAACTTTAGAACCTAAATTGAGTTAAAACAAAGCAATTGGTGAAATTTTCAAGTAAATCGGTTCAGTAGTTTCAGAGAAAAATGCGGACAACAATATGTCGACAGACAGACAGACAGACAGACAGACAAGAAATTCAAAAAAAATCTTTTTGCTTTCTATTAGTCTTTTTAAGTATCCCTCTATCCATTTCAGTCAAAATTACTAAATGTACAGACAAAATATTTTTACTGTCTTATTATATATAGAGAAGAGATGATATGATCTAGAACATCTTTCTATGTAATCAAAATGTAATATATACATATACTAGAGGGCGCGCGCGGCTTCGCCCGCTTATTAAGAGTGAATTCTAAAAAAAACACGAAACACGTGTTAAATAAAATATTTTTAACAGTCTAAATTTAAATTTTTATAAAAATCGGTGGCAGTTTAAAGATTTTTCCATATAAACTTTCAACCCCTTATTTGAACCCTTAGGGGGTGAATTCTTAAAAACCATGAAACACGTATTCAATGAAATATTTTTAAGAGTCTGAATTTCAAATTTTATAAAAATCGGTACAGATTAAAAAAAAAATCCATACAAACTTTCAACCCCAATATCATCCCTTTAGGGTTAAAATTTTTCAATTTCCCTTCTTAGTGGATGTCCAGAATATGTAAATAAACATCTGCCCAAATTTCAGGTTTCTACTATCAGCGGTTACGGCTCTGCGTGCGTCTTACCTCAGTCAGTCAGCACAAGTCCTTTTATATATATATAGATGTCGATTATATTTACCAAAACTTATCGTAAATATAATCTCCATAATATATCTATCTATTAGATATATAGACAGACGTTTTTAAAAGGACCATATATCGTTCTGGCTAATTTAAAGAGGAGTTAAACGTGAATATATGGAAGAGGATAAAAAATGTTGCCGATCGCCGCTATTGTCGTTCCCCAGTGCATTGTTAAAGTCCACGATCAGATTACATTTAACCTTTATTGTCCACTATTTCTGTCCGATACATTCGTGATACTGTTTGGCTAATTTTTTACAACGCATTGTGAAAAACAGGCCTCTGAATATTTAAATAAATGAGAATACTAGGTTCTTTATCAATAGAGCTATATATAGTATTTATCTATAGATATACGAGATGTAAATAACAAAATGGCTAACTGAAACATTATTACTCTATAACTGATCTAGAGCAAGAGCAGTCATATCGTTAGATTTTGTTTTTATTATTCGGTATAATATTATAATAAAATTTACTTTTTTTTTGCTTCACGCTATATCTAACACAAAGCAAGGTAGTGTTAGGACACTTCGCTTCCATTAAAACGCTTCCGTTTCCAACTTTCCGCCTGAATTCTGAAGGCATTGTGGCGAATTTCACCGCCGCGCTTTGCCTTATTATTAAAGCGAAGAAATAAAAATATATAAAATATCAATCACCACAACCTGTCGTGTTCACCGTTACGTGTTTGTGCCCCTGCCCTACGACTGACCTCAATACTATACTATAATAATATATACTTTACATTTTAAAAATATTATTATAATAATAAAAATCTAGTATATATTATTTATTGAAAATATATTGCTAAATTGGAATTGGAAAACGTACACGTACTAACATCACTACATTGACATTGATAACAGAGAATGTCAAATATGTTAAGAATAGAATCATTGAAGTAAACCATTTTTATAATATTATGAGTGTCTATGAACGATCCAGAGTATTCGTCATCGAATATTTGATAACAATATAAATGGTTTTATACTCGTAAAAAAATATGACAATGGAATCTGAATTTGGTACAAATTCGTTATATGTTTTTTTTAAGTAAAAAATATTGTTATTGTTAATTTGTTATTGTATTATTTCAAAACATATATTCTAAATAATAATTATTTCGCTTCGTTAAGTCTTTCGCTTCGCTTTTGTCCAAACCTCTTCAATCTCAATATCAACTCTACTCTATATAGCTAATGTAACATTTTCGCAAAATCTTGTTAACCTGTTACACCTACTCTAAAAGTGTATTAGTTTAAGAATTTCTGTCAAATGACTAGGTCAAACAAATGATCTTAAGTACTGGCAATTTGAACAAATCATCTCAACTAGGCCACGTTATTACATGATGACCGTATTAGATGAGCTCAGACTCCTATATCTGATATATATTAACCGTTATATAAACGACTTAAATAAAATAATTATCAGGTAAATTGATAACATTTATTTTGATTTCAGCATAAAAACCAGAAATGCTAAGATGATTAGGTTATCTTAATTAATTCTTCACGAAATCGATGATTCAAAAAAATCCAGTTTAACGTTTTCATTAACGATTACTAAGTATCCGATCGAATTACATTATATTAAGCATTCATAGAGAGCTAGATGGAGTGACGATATTCGCAAAGGGGCTGGCATCGGCTGGATGCGAAGAGCTCAAGATAGAGCTCAGTGGCGTGCCATTGGAGAGGCCTATATCCAGCAGTGGACTAGGACAGGCTGATGATGACTAAGCATTCATAAAAGCGTCATCTTCAAGGTTCTCATCAGTGACAAAACATTAAGTATGAATGATGAAGGACGACTGAGGCGAACAATGAACAGTGTTCCTTCCAGTAAAGGCAGCCATTATAAAATGCATGAGCTACCAAATCCATAGAGAATTTATATGCAATTCGTCGAACGCAAATTGTTCTTGTTATCTATATGAATATTAATTAGCAATAGTGTGAACCTCTTGCAACACATTCCAAATATGATATCCCATGCCTTCTATATAATATTCTTTTGTATTCCATGTTCTACTTGATAATACTTTAGGAAATGTAATTTCATCTATATACATAAAAGAACTTCGAGTACCAGTTTAGAGTTTTGAGGTCAGTCGTGGCGCAGCGGCATGAGGTGTGACTGTAAAACCGACTGGTTGTGGGCTCGATCCCCACTCGAGGAGATAAAATATTTACTTAAATGTATATTTCCATTTCTTCGCTCTGGTGTCGAGGTTAAGCGCGGCGTTGAGTTCTGTCACTCAACGTCTAGGTTCCCTCTGCCTCCTGTGCACGGGATACAGCGTGAAGCTGATTTTTTTTCTGACATAAAAGAAATTAACAGAATTTACTTGAAGTTTGGAACTACACGAATTTAGACAAGTAAAATGTTAAAGGAAGAATTTGAATCTGAAAGAATTTAGCTCTGATTTTACCTTTGAATCTTACGAGTTTCTTCTTAATACTCTATCTATGAGAATTCTGAACTCTATATATCTTTCAAATAGAAAATTATATAAGATATGTTACTATCAAAGCTATCAAAATCACTCAGCTATCAATCAGCTATCATAACATTGTTATAACTTATAGATCGTCAATGAAGAGTCGTCGTCTCCTATGACTACATAAAAATACAAAATCTATGTAAAATATTTTTTTTCCTTGAGATCTCAATGTTTAAAAAGAATAAATTCGTATAGAATACCACAAGGACAAGTGAAAGCGTCACCATAACATTATTTCCGCCTAATAAGGGACGTTTCTTGGTTAATGACCCTCAACACTGTAGTCCCTTCTTTATTTAACTAAAATATACGTTTCTAGGTAAGGGAATTTAAATATGTTTTTTTTATTCATAATTCACAGAGATATTTTTTACATGCTTAAATATAAGATTAAAGTTGAAATTTTGCATAACAATTAGGTTATCATGCAAGATATAGTGAATAGTAACTGATTGGTCTGCTTCCAAGCACGCTATAGGGACATCTAGCTAATACTGCGGCCAACGAACTTTACAAAAACTAAACACTAAGCAAAAGGTCTAATCAAAAACCGATTAAATACTGCCATGTAGAAATAAGCCTATTGCTTCTCGAGATGTACAGTTGTAATGAACTAATTATTCGATTCGAATATAGGTACATGTGATTTATAATAAGTAAAAATATATATATTTACATTTTGTATTAGTTTTTTACTTTACTCTTTAATTACAATGTCTGATAAAAAAAAAACAATTTAGAAGTGCCGTTAAAAGAAACCTCTTTTAACGGCAGTCTACAGTCTTACTGGACTTCATTTTACTGTATAAACGATTATTTGTCAGTACATACATACACTTACAATATTTTTTATTTTATTTATGAAAATCGATATTATTTTGTAAAATCATTTAAGAGAGTAAGTTGTATAATTTAGGTCACTCTGCTTTTCTTTGACGAGAAAATTATAATTCACTTCTAAGCTAAGTGTTGCGGCTTCATTGGAACGGGCTAAGGGGTCAGTTAACTGACAAGTCATGCAATATAATCAGATAGCTTTTATGTCATTTAGCCATCGCGTCGTTCATACGTTATATTTTGAAGTGCATACTTAATATAATAAGCAGATACCATGATATTTAAAATAGTGTTATAATTTTTTTATAAATAAGAAAAATTACTTAGATTTCCATGGTGGTGCTAGCCCTAACCTAGGAGGGGTAGCTCATCGTGGTGCAGGAGAAGTTTCTGAGAAGATCAAAACAATGCCTCGTAAGATGGCGCTTCCAGAGCTCTTAACTAAATTTGAAATTTAAATAATTTACCTAGTGTATTAACTAGTGTCGCCTTTGAAATATATTTTAGAAATTATTTAATAATAGGTCAAGAAGGCTGATATCTTTCCACCTCAGCTTCTCCTTAATAAATATTTAATAATAAATAAATATTTAATTTTCTCGAGTGGGTATCGAAAGCACAACCAGTTGCGTTTACAGTGACACACTTGTGCCCCTGCCCCACGACTGGCCTCTCTAAAACTATAAACTCTATTGGTTGTTCTATTTATCTGTGCCCATGCTACCGAAAAAGTAAGTACTTCATATATTTTATAATTATTAACACCATCACGATGATGTGAATATTGGCCAATATTTAAGAGTATCCTACACTATACCAACACATGTTTAGCTGTCCCTTTTCCCTCCCGACGGATATAGTTCCCAAATGACTTTTATTACGATAGAATTCTATATGATATAACTTCGATCATAGATAATATATCATAATTTTATTTAAATAAAAAAATATTATTTATTTTTTTCTTATCTTGTATATACAAAAACACTATTCTAATATGTAATAAGGTCACTAGTCAATGAGACATGGTTCCGTCGTGACCAAGATGGCGGCATTTCTCTCGCAAACGATTCGTTATATTATCAGGGAAAGTTGCAATTGCCAGCAACTTACAGTCCCTTCCGATGGCGATTTTGAAGGCTGTCGTAAAAATGAAAGCACGTCGTAAAAGCTTAGGGACCGATGTTCCTATTATTATGGAGTAAAAACATGAAATACTTGTAGATGGATTCTTATATTAAAAAAAAGTGAAGAGTGATCTTTACTAAAAAGTAAAAGAAAATATATATTTTCCCTTACACATATTAAGTAAATTTTGCGTGTAAATTCGTTAAGTTTTATGTGGTTAAAAAAGCACCGCAATAATAATACCGCGAATAAATACAGAAGGGATTAGTGCAGTGGGTGGTGGAGCAGAACGAAGGGGTTGGAGTAACCGGGCGCAGTCCCGGGCAGTCGCCCACGCAGACAATGCTCTACGCGGTCAAGTTCGGTAATTCAAAGGCAGCGAGCCGCGACTGCGTAATGCGACCGGTGTTTGACCCGACCTGGCGATGGCGGAGTGAACCTTGGTTGGCGACGCGTACATGCAAAGTCATTTAAAATTGTAAAATAATGAATTTAAGTGAACAATTACATGTAATTGCTTTAACTTTTATAGTTTTATAGCTTTTATTAAGATGGTATATTTTATAAATTTCTATTTGTTTATGAGTTTGGATACCTATTTTTTTTTATTTAAACATCGCGGATAAGATCCTGCGTACAGCACGATCTTATCTATTAGACAGGCCCACAATCAAACTTTTAATAACCTTCCATCATAGGATCATTCCATCGTTCACACTTTTACTAGGTAGGCAACAAGAATATAGTATCTATTAAATAATTAAGCCGAGAAATGATTTAATAGATTATAATTTTCTTCCAATGTTTTGGCTAAAAGGCATATTTAACACCAAACTTTATATAATTACACCGAAGATTCATTTGGTAAAACATATCGAAAATGTACCATTATTATGTTGACATACTCGTACATAAAATTTATAAAATCAGCTTCACGTTGTATCCCGCAAACAGCAATGTGAGCATAGGTAATATGTATAAGTATAAGTGATAAGACACTCTGTTGCCCATTTTTTGAGGTATTGCGTGTTGAGTGGTCAACGCAGGCTTTTTTGCCTTGGAGCCAGAGCGAAGAAATGATTTTTTTAAGAAATAATCATTCATTGCCTCGAGTGGGATCGAATTCAAAACCGTCGCGTTTCAGTCACACCCTTGTGCCCCTGCGCCACGACGGCCCAAAAATATGCATAAAATTTAAACTTAAAATACATAAAATTTATAATTAACCAAAATATTTGATTCCTATACCTATATCTTCAACAACTGTATAAGACTAAATGCAAAATAGATTTAGCGTTGGTCGTTACGGCCGTGTAGATGTCACAATTGAAATTGATTTAGCAACAATCGCTTGTAAGATTTGGATTTACTCTATAATATAATTCGATTTATTCTAATACTAACTACTAATCGAGGCCACTCGTGGCGCAGCGGCACGAAGTGTGACTGTAAAACCGACTGGTTGTGGGTTCGATCCCCACTCGAAGAGATGAAATATTTACTTAAATGTATATTTCCATTTCTTCGCTCTGATGCCGAGGCTAAGCGTGGCGTTGAGTTCTGCCACTCAACACGCAATGCCTCCAGAATTCGGCAAAAAGTGGGGAACGGACTGTCTTAACACTAGGTTCCCTCTGCCTATCCTGCTGTGTGCGGGATACAGCGTGAAGCTGATTTAATTTATTTAACTACTAATGTAAGCCCATAGGCTTGTAGTGTACTGTTTTTGCATTTGCTCAGACCTCGTTATGCTAATAGTACGCGTAAATTACATAGTTTCTAATTATTATTGTCATTGTAGTATGTCGTTGACAAAACAAACCGTTATATGTAGATCTAGGGACGTTTGAAGGTTCCCAATAGTTTTAGTTTACTAAATTATAAAGAAGATCAGTCGTGGCACAGGGAAAGTGTGGCTGTAAAATCGATTGGTTGTGAGTTCGATTTCCACTTGAAGAAATGATATATATATATATATATATATATATATATATATATATATATATATATATATATATATATATATATATATATATTTCTATGCTCTGGTGTGAAGGCAAAGGGCGGCGTTGAGTTCCGCCACTCAATACGCAATGCTTCCAGAACTCGGCGGAAAGTGGGTAACGGAATGTCTTAGCACTAGATTCCCTTTGCCTACACTGCTGTGTGCGCGATATAGCGTGAAGCTGATTCATTTTAATTATAAAGAAAATATTACAACATATTTCCAGTAAAAAGATTTAAAACGTATTGGACTCCATACGATAAAGTAATTTCGCTGCGAGATGGAACAAATTCTGAAATTCATAAGAATAGAAGTAGGTTATGTGGGAAGGCGACGTTGGCCGCGCGTCGAAACGAACGAATCTACCTCGTTATTCCTGTTTAGACCATATCTAATTCACGACGTGCGACTGGAGCCAGCTTGTCGCGATGTGCCCAGGAGGAGATGTGAAAAGTTCCTAAGTTATCCGATATCTGGCCGCACATCTGCTTAGCGGACGTGCCAGCGGGGATATTGTATATGTGATGAGTTGATACTTGACAGTCGGGTGTAGTCGCTCACTTTTTCTGAATTTACAAGTTGTTTTTAATTTCATATATATAGTATAATTTGTATTATGCTCAAATACCAGCTTATAACTATAGAATAAATATAAATCAGAGGCCAGTGGTGGCGGAGAGGCACAATCGTGTGAGTGTAAACGCGGCGGTTTTTGGTTCGATTTTCACTCAAAGAAATGAAATATTTAATATTTTCATTTCTTCACTCTGGTTTCGAGGCAAAGCACGCCGTTGAGTGCCACTCAACACGCAATGCCTCCATAATGCGCTGGAAAGTGGGAAGCGAAATATCTTAACACTAGGTTCCTGCTGCTGCCCATAAGCAAGATACAGCATGAACATGAAAAAAAACAAAACAAACGTCCTTAGCATTGCGTTAGCTTTTAACAACACCTTTATTTAAATACTCATGAAGAAAAAGTAGTCTTACGGTTGCCCATATAGAGGTGTATGGGCGTCCGTAAGACTTCTTTTTAGCAAAGCAATATGTTCCTTGCCGGCACCATCAGTTATTTATTGATCATACCAATTTTAGTTTTAACACTGAATCCATTTTATTTAATAACTTAGCATACTATATATTAAAAAATAAACTAGACTTATAGACTTAAATATATTTCTTCATATCCAATTAGACCACGGAAAAGCGTGATTGAAACATATCTTATTTAATATTCTACACAGTTATGTCCAGCTTCATTACGCGGTTGTAATTATAGAACAACTTTCATGGAGATTAACCAAAGAATTACGCAATAATAAATAATCATTTGCATAAATATCGTTTCAAATAACTTACCAGATAATACTAACAACGTTCGCAATTGTATATATTACTGGAGAAGTAATTTACAAACAGAATTAAATCCACCAACGTCTCCAGGGGTCTGTGCGCTCGTAAACAATTTACAGCATTAAGTGGTGCGAGGAGTAATAGATCAGTCTCGTAACACACTAGCACATTAAGCGGGAATATGATACCTATAGCTTTGTCTTAACCGGTTCCTGTCCATGTTCCTGATTCAGCTCCAATTTGTCCACCCACAGTACATTTTGCAATTGAGTAGATTGTTCGCTTGTGTTAGTTTCCTTTTTAGGGACAAAGAACTTGTCTATCAGTTTATTGGTATTAAGTACTTTATGACATATTGGAATTTTAGTCCTGTATTAATCATTATTCTCCACTTTTATCCACTTGGAAGCCAGAAGGATATTTTTTTACGAGTGGTAAAAGTAACGAAACCGCTGTTATAATATGAAAATAAGTCCGCTAACGTCATGTTCAGGCAGATCTGCCTACAAGTAGAAAAAAAGTCTAAATATATATTTTTATAAATTAAATTGAGCGAAAACATTTATGGTCTCAATATTTTTTGTTACTTTTGATTTAGATTTTTTAACTATTATACAAATAAGTATATTTTTAAAACCTATTGAGGAGAATGAATGTTTGAAAAGGAATACAACGGGAAGCTAAAAAAATATATTTTTTTTTATTTTACTTATATCTATTTTATTATACTACCTATATAATTTTTCTTATTATATATTTAAGACTACTGGCTTTCACGAAATAATAATAATTTAAATCGTTGCGTAGAACTCAATAGAGAACATTATAAAGTAAAGTAAAGTAAAAAAATAAATTTGATCTTGGAGTCGAAAGTCGCTGACTGCGCTGATCGTGACGAACGCCGATTACTCAACAAGCGACCCCACGACTATGGAGATTTAGCTAACTGCTTCATCACGAAAGACAAATTTCTATAATAATAATTGATCTGATAGGACATTTAGTAGAAATATAAAGGTTAAAATATTTTTATTGAAGTTAGCAATGGTTTAGAATTTTTAATTCTTACATTTATCGTTATTTATTTTTTAAAATACATTTAATTATTAAAATTCATATTTCTATACTCTATATATTTCATACATTCAACACACGATAAATGACAAATCAATTAAATGTCGAAAAAAAAATAAAAAATAACATTCTAATTTATATGGTTTATATTTTTTATTATTATTCCCCTACTAAATCTACCTTTTAATATGGAAAAATGATATTACACCTATCTAGAACTCGATAGCATATGTATTAGGGAATAGCTTTCGATGGTCTAGGTAATCTGCAGTTGAAAGCTCAAGTACTTTATGGCTGTGGTCAAAGCAGCGTGATTTCTTTTTACTAACGACTCGGGATGTGTTCCCGACGTTCAGGTCAATTGAATTAATTTACAACTCCTCCGATAGAAGCTACTCGAAGTATATACGTACCTGGAAATTCCATATATTTTTAAATTGTAGCGCCGAATAAAATTGATTGTAGATACTTAAATTTACATTTTGTAAATGCTTCTGTTTACTGTTAGCTGTGAGACAAATAGCTCGTGTGGTGAACACATTTATTTTTGCAATACCACCCGCGGTCTTCACTTTATCTAATTCGGCGTTTATTGTAGGGATAGTGCGAATAGAATCGTAAAATGCTCTATAAAACTGTTCTTAAGTCCATTCTTGAACGACCCACTTTATTAGTTTCGGAGTTCAGTTGTTATAAATAAAAAATATATAGAATATAATCATAATGTTATATATTTTTTATTTTCAGTCAGTACATAAAAAGCTAAACCAAAAATAACGTTAAGTCCCAAGAGTATACTTAAAAATATATAGAGAAATAGGATAAGCTACTTTTATTGTTCTGTGAAAGGAACCTAAGGGTGCTACAACGACTATATTCCATAAGCAATGACTCGGTAATTCATTACTCCCAACTGACGCTCTGCGACTGATCATTTGTGCGCAATGCGCCCGCCGCCACGTGATTACAAACACTCAATGGAAATAAACAGTGCGCTGTGTGCACCACAATTTCATTGAGCGTTGGTAAACGCACCTAATGTGTTATGATAATATAATCCTTACTTATGAGAGTTTACTATTGTTTTTAAGCAATATTGAAAAGTAATTCAGTCCAAACTTTAATGTCAGGTTTTAACAAAAAAAATGTGTTGAGTATCGGAACCCACCGCCGCGCTTAGACCAAACCAGAGCAAGGAAATGAAATACTTTAATTTCTTCGAGTGGGGATAGAACTCACAACCAGTCACGTTTACAGTCACATTTGTGGCCCTGCGCCACGACTGGCCTCAAAATAGCTAGAATTCGGCGAAAATCAAGGAGATCGAAGTGCCTTAACACAAGGTTATATCCGCTTATCCTGCTGTGGCCGGAATACAATGTGAAGCTAAAAAAAAAATGCTTATACTATTAATTTTGGTGACTGATGTCAAAGAGGACGATAAAGGATTTGCACCGCATGCAAATGACAGTGTATCGATTTGCGGTGCAGCTCGCAATCAGTCGCATTGACACAGGCGCCGCCGCCACCGCCGCGCACCGCCGCGCACCGCGTCGCCTCCAGCCCTCCACTGTCGCGACTACATTTTTCATCCCCCTGACATCCGCTCTGTTAGCGTCAGCGCACCCGTAATTTATGCCGACGTAACCCATGCAACGGATAGGACTACTGGTTCACGTTTGGTGATGTCGATTTTGTCATCTTGAACAAGGAAATGGTGTTTCCATTCAGGTGCCGTTTACTATCTTCGATGTACTATTTATATAGAAATAATTCACCAAAACGACAAACGCTTAGATTTTTTAAAAATGTGTACAGATTAAATTATCAGTAATGATAAGTTCATTTAAAGTCATTTAATCTGTGCACGCGCGTTTCTATTTTATTTTTTAACTAGCGGCCTGCTCGCGGCGTTGCCCGCTTGAATTACATGATTATTCATTTAAGAAATATAGATATTACAAACAGCCTTAATTATTAATTAATTGGTTTGGATAAGTACTCACGATATTCTTTGTAAAATAAATTATATTAGCTCCTGTATAGTTTTTAAATTGGTAACATATATTATTAGTTAAATATATAATTGGTATACAGAATATACATAGAAAGCACATTTTTAGGCATTTTTATATAATCTATAAAATGATCAACATTTTCGGTCAAGTTCAGGTCGTACTCATGCCCCGAGAGTTTCGTACCAGTTTCATGAATATATACACCAAAAGCACCAAAAGAATAACCAATTAAGTTGTCATTTTGTATTAAATTAAGTACAGATTAAAATTTGTACCTAATGGTTTTTTTCTATGACACAAATACAATAAATATTCAATTTTTAAAAAATAATTTTGGAATTTTCCTTTATACGTGCCGTAAATTTTAACTTCTTAACAAATTTCGTAATTGTATATCAACGGGAATTATACTATAGTTATGATAGAAAATGCGACAAAAAACGAAGCATAAACCCTCATATTTCATCGTCATTTGATTGCGATGATTTAGAAGATAGATTTTTTGTGCTCTAAGGGAATATAGACTTGAACATTGAGGTATCTAACCTTTAACCGATCTTGTACAAAATAGTTTTGACAGACGGACAGACGGACAAACAGCAAAGTTATCTTATAAGAATTTTGAGGTATGTACCCTAAAATACCCTTGGCACATACATACATGCAACATACAGGTGCAATAGTGCAATGTCGTGTCGCTTGTAAGTTATGAAATAATACTGCGGGATATTTTTATAAACAGTGTCAGAGCATTTTTTTCTTAAGACACAATTTTTTAGAGGTTGCTCCCAAAAGTAAAAGATTTTATACGTTTCTTAAAAAAATATTAATAACATAAACGAACGAACGGACTGAAGAACCTATTCAAAATATTTCTTTGAATATTAAGTCATTCTTTATCACTGTTATTTAACATAATTACGAATTAAGCTAGACTGTTAGGAAGGTAATCTTCACCAACAATTCAATTTAGTTTACTTTGTAGTTAGTACTATGAACAATTGTACTTTAAAAATACGTAAATTTATCAACGGTCAAATAAATAAGACGTTTCTAAAATCGTTCTTTTGGACTTACAATTGAACTGTAACCATTCGAACATTGTTAGAAAAATACTACTATGTTTATGTTAAATTTATTATAAGTATAGATTACACTTACATGACGAAATTAACGTTAAGCAGATAATAACTCAACAATATAATAACATTCATTATGATATGTAGTCAATAGATATCATTGCGTATGTTTCTTTTTTTTTTCAAATATAAATATCTTTAAAACTTTAAGTACATTATTTTTTGATAGAGTGTAGCGGTAATCTTTCCAAACTATATTTTTTTTATTTTTTTTTATATTTATAATATATTTTACAGCGCCATCTTTTATCTATAGATCCCATCGCAATTAGTGATGAGCTTTACGTGTATGAAACATTCGTTAGTATCTATTTTTGTCAATAGATAGCGTTACTTGTGTCGATTTTTTATTATCTCAAATATTAACGTCTTGAAAACTTAAATACTTATATCTTTTGATAGAGTGAAGCAATTACAATGAAATAAACACTAAAACCTACCTTGATTTATTTGTAATTTTTATGTATAAAAGTTGCTTAAATTTATTGTGTACTTTTTACGTGATGCGTGTTCACATAAACAGACAAACAGACAAACAGACAAAAATTCCAAAAATGTTGGAAATGGATTATGTTAATTATCCTTTAACACCCTGGCAATTTTTTTTTTTAATATTTACAATGTACAGAAACGTCTTTTCTACAGATTTATTATAAGTATAGAATAACCTTTGCGTGGTATATGGGCTTTAGAAGGTTTACATGATCACGATTCAAATATAACTTAAAAGACTAAATAATTCTAAATCTTCATGTGATTGAGATAAATGTACAAATAAATATTTTATTATTGTATAATATTGGGCTTAAACTATTAATATTTCTTAAATCACCCAATCGTAATAAACATGTTTTGGGCGTGATTAAAGCGTTTTATTGCTATATAATTATAGTAAAATGTTTATATAATATATAATGAACACACGCAAAAATATTCCAATTTTGAGACGAACCCTTTTATATATAATTGAATAACCTAAAGCTGATAATAAAGTTGGGAGTACCACGAGTTTTAACGTCCCCAGTATGAGTGTTATCTAATTTAATTTTGAACTTACCGATACTAACAAAGGACTGGTTTTGTCTCGCATTGTGAATTACAATGCTATTAGTGCTCTCTGTGATTAATCACTTATTCCACTCTAACATTGTAGTAAGTTCAGTGGAATAAGGACAGTCACGTTAAAGGGGACGTAAGAGGGGTGAGCTTGATGGAAAAGGCGAATAATGGCCCGTGATAGTTTTAATAGCACTCTGTACTTACGGTGTAATGTTTCACAATTAAATTGTTTGTATTGTTTGACTCTATTACGCCCCCAAAACTTTAAATAAATTACGATAGTTTCTTTGTTATGAAGTAATTTGTTTAATATAGGTACTATTAATTTATATAAAATAATAAGGCAGAGTAAAAGTGGATAATGGTGGTCAGGAGACAATATCGATCAGTACGAGATCTAGCTTATACATACATAAAAACCGGGTGGTGCGACGTGCACTGAGCTAACAAGCCGACCCCCGTTGCTTGCACAGCCAAGATTTACAGTGAACGCACATAAATAGTTTTTGTACCAAGTAGAAATAAATTTTATGGCCAAACAAAAAGATGAGTATTTATTACTTCACTTTTGTTACATTATTTTTTATTACCTACAATTATAAAAGCATAAACATGAACTAAATCATGCTTTGATTTATTAATTTTTTTCTTTAATCGAGAATTTATTTAGCAAAAAAATGTCTTGGCGGTTATAACGAGATGACCGGTAATAGCCGCAAGTACATTTATTATATATATTATTTTTGATTGGTTTACCATCTTAGAATGCCTAAAAACAAGAAGGTTATTGTATTTAAAGGCATCATAGAACCAAAAAAGTACATAGAGCCTGTCAACTAATGGATGAGGAATTGCAAAACGACGAGGTTGGCTAGGTTGTAGATATGTACATACTATGCGACATCTGGGCTAATACTGAGTGCTCAGAATACGATTAAAAGATCACAGGATACGATGCTGAAGCTTATATCTGATATTTATGCCTCAACGCAGCTTTACCGGTATTATCTACCTACTGACTGGTATTACCCGCTGTTGTATTTACTTTGACCGGTCAAAGTAGTATTTTTAATATTATGCCAAATTTGTAATACTTATTGTTCTTGAAAAATGTGAAAAGAAAATAAAAATCCCGCACACAGCAGGGTAGGCAGAGGGAACCTAGTGTTAAGACACTCCGTTCCCCACTTTCTGCCGAATTCTAGAGGCGCTGCGTGTTAAGTGGCAGAACTCAACGCCGCGCTTTACCTCGACACCAGAGCGAAGAATATATAAATTTAAATAAATATTTCATCTCCTCGAGTGAAGATTGAACCCACAACCAGTCCGTTATTACAGTCACACTTTGAGTGCCCCTGAGCCACGACTGGCCTCAATAATGATAAATGTGCTTCTGTTAAATTAATAGTTGTTGTAAGTTTACTTATAAAAAATATTTATAAGGAAATATTGATTATTATTCTTAAGTAATACCCATTTTGACCTTATTATAATACATGAGTTTTTGTTTAGTTGCGTAGTTGATGATGATGTTTATTTAATAATTTATGTATAAGTGGATACTCTATTAAGTACTTTATATGTCTAAATCACAAAAAAAAACAATATGATTGACACGTAGGTAATCAACCACTCAATAATAGCTTAAAATACCTATTAAACGTAATTCCCAAACATTCTAAATCAATTCTATCATCACATACATTAATATATATATCTACTATATCATTATAAGATTCTATCAACGCACGCGCCTAGATACAAATTACACAGCATCAGTAGCTCCCAATAGATATCACATCCGCCACGTTTTCACGGCAAAACCAAACAATTGCCTTTCCATATCATTACGGGTAACGGGCTTATTACGCAGAGAAATTTAACAAGACCAACTCAGCGACTGTAATGGAGTCGATGGAGATAATTTGCTCCATTTACAACATCTTTTAAAGATAATAAATCCTCCGGAACGTACTATACGTTTTACGGGTTTGATTGAGCAACTTTATCTGAAATCTATTTAAGTTACATTTAAACAATTTGAGAGTGAATAAGGAAACCATTTATTTCTTTCGAGGTTTCCATGTTAATTGGAACCACGTCTGATGAGTTGATTGTTCAAATTTGCATTTATAACCTTTATTCACGATAAATAAACAACTTTTGAAACAACAATGATACCAATTAGTCAATTCTATTTTATTGTTTCATAATTGATATTTTGCTATCTAAAACCTTTAACATTGATATTTTATAAAAAAAAAATCACCTTCACGCTGTATCCCGCACACAGCAGGGTAGGCAGAGGGAACCTAGTGTTAAGATACTCCGTTCCCCACTTTCTGCCGAATTCTGGAGGCATTGCGTGTTGATTGGCAGAACTCAACGCCGCGCTTAACCATTGATATTTTATGATTGTTTTTATTTTATTTTAGTAGTTCTCTCCCCCAACTTCGTTTGCGTGGATTTATTATCACCATGTAATTGGCATCCCACTTTCACCATCCGTACGTGCCATCCGTCGTACAACATTTTTTATTTTTTTAGCTATTTTTTTTAATAATTAATACGTAATTTTTTTACAGTTTATAGTTTTATAGTTACATATATGAGAGTACAGTTTATAGTTACATACCGCTACCAAAGTATTATACTTTGGTAGCGGTATATATGTATATAGAGAGAGCAGTCTCTGTTTCAGTAATGAAACATTATAATTAAACACAAAGTTGTAATTACATTTGTGATGTTCTATATTATTATAATGTAGACAAAACAGTTAAACAGTTAAAAAACGAACGTCTGAAGCGTAAAACTTGTATATGTAATTGCACCAGCGCCTTTGCAAGCGCTGCGTGTTATTTAAACGAAATTGGAGCCAACAAGTTAAACCTTTTACCATATCGTAAAAATTATAGTAGACTGTAGATCGCGTCAAATGCGGGGTCGTTAACTTTTTAACAAGCTGATTTAAAGGGAATTGTGGGATATGTGCGGCGATAAAGTTTTATAATATAAGCTAATACTTGAGCCAGTTATATTATTTTATGTAATGGGTACTGAATTTTTGTTTAATATGTAAATTCATATCTTTGAACTTTCAAGTATCTAACCATAAATAATTATATTTCTGTTTTATTACATATATTTTTTTTATCAGCTTCACGCTGTATCCCACAAATAGCAGGGTAGGCAGAGAGAATCTAGTGTTAAGACACTCTGCAGTCCGTTTTCTACTGCCTGCCGAATTTTTCGAGGCATTGCATGGTGGAACTCAACGCCAGGCTTTTGCCTTGGTGCCAGGGCGAAGAAATGAAAATATTAATAAATAATAATTCATTCTCCCGAGTAGGGATTGAACCCACAAACGTCACGTCCACGACGTCCTCAAAATATAATTAGATAATTTTTATTAATAATTATAACAATTCAGTACTTCTATAGTTTTACTGCGCCAGTGAGAAATTAGTGAGTGCGACTAAACCACAAACAGCTAGTTATATAAATAAATCAAATATAGCACTTCCGTGATGTATTTAACTTATTCTCTATGTATTGTAATTGTTAAATATTGTTAGTTTATTCTTCACTTATCGTTTGAATGTGAAATGTCCCGCTAAGCAGAAACGAGGTACATTCGTAATCAGCTCTTACACTAGTAATGCCGGGTTACACAAATAGAGGCGGGTGTTCGTGTAAATTAATAATTTCCGTAGGAGCTAACGGCTTTTTAAGCTTATGCTTTTATATGACTAATGTATGAATTTAAAACTATAAATATATGTCTTTATTTTTTTAAAGAACTGTGTCATAAATTACTCTGTTCTATACTGTTTGCCATTTGGAGAATAAATATTGTGTTGGGTTGAAGCATCATCATGTCTCTTATAATCCGACCGATAAATCTACAGTTTTAGTTTATTCATATCACAGCACATTTTAGTCAGCTATACTTTGTAGCAGGGTGAGCAGAGGGAGCCTAGTGTTAAGACACAGATTTCTGAAGGCATTGCGTATTGAGTGGCGGAACTCAACGCAGTGCTTTTGGATCGACACCAGAGCGAAAAGATGAAAATATTAAATATTTAATTTCCCCGAGCGGGAATCGAACCCACAACCAGTCTCCTTTACAGTCACACGCTTTTGCCCCTTCACCACGACTACTCTACACCTTATAAGTTACAATACCTATTTCATATTAATTTTAAAAATTAAATGATAAATTTTGAAAATACTTTATTATCTCGTTCTAATAATTATCTACACCTAATTCAAAACGTTACTAAACCATATAATATTGAAACAATTGTTTAAGCGCTCGTGGTCTCACTGTACCTATATATATGTAACTAGAACTCGTATTTTGTAAAGTGTAACAGGCCGTGTTAATTATCATAGGCCCTTGTAATGCTTGTAATTTGTAAACCAACCCCTTAACTAACTAGCTTTGGCGATGTTATATACAAATTAACAAATAATAACAATGATTAAGAAATGATGATGGTAATGTCCTAATTACATATGCTTAGAATTAATTTGATGTTTTTATTTTGGCCAGTCGTGGCGCGAGGGTACTGACATGTGACTGTAAACGCGGCAACTGAGGTCGTGGGTTCGATTTCCACTTGAGGAAATGAAATATTTAATGTTTACGTTTCTTCGCTCTGGTGTCGAGGCAAAGTGTGGGGAGTTCCGCCATTCCATTAACACGCCACGTAATGCCTCCAGATTTCTGCAATATGCGGGATACAGCATGAATCTGAAAAAATTTAAGAAGAGTTAAACTTTCATTTTTCGTTACATACTACCTAGAGTATGAGAATAAAATTATTATTTTTTTTATATAAAATATCCTCAATTCTCGTTGATATAATACAATAAATTAACATTGTTACGATTAAAAATAATTAAGTATTCTAAAATTCTAAATTCAATTGCACATACAAAACTTGTTCTATCCGGCCGGCAGTTGACCCAGCTTCCAGAGTGCCTAAACACTTTAAATATAATTCACCTAATAATAGGCCTAACGCATAATTAGCATACCAAAACGAAGCTTGACGCTTGTTAACCAACCAACAGCATTAGCATTAAGTATCCACTTAGTTCTTAAGCTGTAGTAACACAATTGAAAAGCTACTTGTTTTTATTATTTATTTACTTTGTGGGCTGAGTGCTGCAATTTTTTAATATAAACTTATAGATAAAAAATTATAAAGATTTAAAAGACTTGTATCTCTCTTGTAGTGTAGATATCGTAATTTAACAAAAATATTCGGTATAACAAATTTACCACCAGTCGAGTGTTTCCTTCTCAAGTAATTCTTTGTAATATATTCTTTAGTTAAATAAACAATTTTAGCCCTTAAAATCCGCCGCAGAGCGTATTGCAATTTGCTGCATATTTTAGCAAGAAAAAATATATAAAAGAATATCATGTACTGACTATATTATCTTCTATAAAATTAAAATAAATAATTCCTATAAAATTTGATTAAGCTATGAAATTATATGATATTACACCTACAATTAAATATATATTTAATTATAACTTTTTTATTTAATAAACGTTAAAAATAATATTTTATAAAGCGATATAAATTTATTAAATATATTTATACATTATTAGCACTAGGAAATAAAATAGCCGGTGTATATAATTCTCGATAAATATAAATTTTCAGTATAAATAAATGATCACATAATTTTCATAACAGAGTATTTTCTATCGCCTCATATAATAATATTGAAGAATGTTATGAATTTGGCGTAGTGTTTGGCGCTCCGTTCTCTCTGACTACCCCGCAAGGGATAAAGCGTGAAGGTAAGTAAGTAAGTAAGTAAGTAAGTAAGCTATGAATTTAATTATATTTATTTCCGCTCTCAGGTCGTTAATAGAAAAAAAAGAAATATAAAATCAAGAAAAACATCCATGTAAACTGTTTATATTGTTATTGATAATTTATATTTTATTTTATTATATATTAATCATGTTCATGCTCCGATACTCAATCTCGGGTGCACAAACGAAGTACAAAGCCAGTTTTTCTAGCGAAGTGGAATGCAGTCTAATGCACCTGTCGCATACTGAGCAAAACTAGAACTTATCAACTTACCTACTGCTATATAAATTATACTTAATAATTAATCAGCTTCACGCTGTATTCCGCACACAGCAGGGTAGGCAGAGGGAACCTAGTGTTAAGACACTCCGTTAACCAATTTCTGCCTTTTTTATTCTGGAGGCATTGCGTGTTGAGTGGCAGAACTCAATGCCGCGCTTTGCCTCGACACCAGAGCGAAAAAATGGAAATATAAATTTAAATAAATATTTCATCTCCTCGAGTAGGAATCGAACCCACACGCAGTCGGTTTTATAGTCACACTTTGTGCCACTGCACCACGACTACCCTCAAGTTATACTTAAAACAATTTTTTTAGTATATGGTAAATGACCGCAATGACCTTCCAAAATAATCCACCAAAAACTTCATAAAAAAGATAAAACACGAAAACGTTATAAAAAACTTTAATAATAAATACAAACAAAGTTGACACAACGACATTCTGGATTCTAATTTCCTTCATATATGAAATACTTTAGACGCATACAAAACGAATGCCGCAAAAAGTTGGCGAACTTTGAAAGAACGCACGACATGGTGGCAGCACACGCACCCTGAATAAAAATCATTTATAGTTCACCTACTTCCTTTATATTCATCGAGCAACCACTGCTCTAAATTTATAGACGTAAAATCATATTGAAAACCAAAATATTAAATTTACACACGTAATAATATTATGTATCGAGATCGAGATCTATTTTTGAGAAGTTACAGCTGGTGTGGTTGAGGACGTTTTAAGCCCAACCTTAACTTCCCTGAACAGCGATTGAGGCCTTTTCAACCTCATGCTTCAATGGTAAACGTGTCAAAGAAAACTTGGGCAAGAACGGGATGGTTCTTGTTTTATTCCAATTACTTATGCGGTTTTGTTTCGACTATATCTAGGCCCAGATTCTGACATTTGATTTTAGAGGTAAACTGAACTCCTCCCGTATCGCCCTCGCCCCTAACCGCTGGAGGTCGATATCGGCCTCGGAATGAAAATAAATTGAATTCAGTGCTTTTTTAGGCTTATCTTGACCTCTATTATTTTTTTTATTCAGGCTTCTCAGGCATAAAGAAATTTATATTTGTCTATTTCATACGTTATATGGCCGAGTGTGGACACTGTCTGCTAGGCAGTTACACTAATTCCATAATTAAACTAAATTTTAAAAGTAAGTCTTAAATTTTACGCATGGTATAAGTATATAGTATAACACGTAATATGATCAAAAATAGTACACGTGTGTGAGTGTATGTGAGTGTATAAAATATATTTTTTTTAGCTTCACGCTCTATTGCACATTGCATGGTAGACAGAGGGAACCCGGGTAACTAGTGTTAAGACACTCTGTTCCCATTGAGACACTTCTCTTTCTGTTTCCCGACAGTTTCTATTTTCCGCCGAATTCTGGAAGCATTGTGTTTTGAGTGGCAGTATTAAGCTGCGCGCTATGCCTTGTTATCAGAGCGAGGAAATGAAAATCAAATATTTACTTTCCTCCAATGGGAATCGAACCCACAACCTGTTGCTTTTACAGCCGCATACTTGTGACCCTGAGCCACAACTGACCTCAATAAAGCATTCTGTAATAAAGTATCCGTTATAAGAACTAATACAATATTTTATTGTTTTTATCTTAGTGCATTTTATGATAGCCATTACTATATGTATATCTTTCGTTCGTCTGCAAAAATAAAACGACTCCCGCATACATTACTTTGGTAGAGCGTGAGCTTTAGCTATAGTTACTTAGAGTTAAGTAGAATTCTGTGTAAGTAGAGCCCCGTTTAGAGTTTCACATCTCAAGAGCAAAAACAGAACCCTTATACGACCACTGTATCTGTCTATCTGTTCGTCGGAATGTATGAAGCGGAAATTAATATGAAATATTCAGGTCCTTGGGGCATAGAAAAAAATAAACTTCTAAGTCAACGTAATCAAAAAATACGAGCGTCTTTGCTTCGTTTTCAGCATATTGTATGAAATTCGCAACGTAATCAAAATCTATAGGGTACTTCCCGCTGACCTAGAATTATGAAATTTGTTAAGAAGTGAAAACATATAGAACAAATAATGGGAAATGCACAAAAATTGAAAATTCACTCAAAAATAACATTAGAAACTTATATTTGTAGTTAATTTTATACAAAATCAGTACATATATCAGCTGTACATCTTGTAAAATCGGCAAACTTAAGTTTGTCGATTTTGCAAGTTGTACATTTGATGATGCACTTCCAGTTGATATACAATTACGAAACTGGTACAGAACCTTCGGTGGGTAAGTCCTATTCGCACTTGATTAATTTTTATTTATCTCTGATATAACTTCTAAGAAAAAAAAATATTGGGGTATAAAATACATATTATATATGACTGCAAAGACCCATCGCTTGTGACTTACTAATATTATATTAAAATATTTTACAATTGGGTAAGTCAAGAAAATATTTCCATATTCATTCATTCAAAAATAAATTACAAAACAAATCTATCTCTATCAAATAGTAGAATTATACGTGGACAGAATATACCAAATTGTATCAATGATTTATGTGCCAGACTGTGTCTACGTAGACAGCCGCAGCTTGCTGCATTTGCGTAAATTAATTTATTAATCAATTTAATTTTCATTAAAAATATTTAATTTAACTAAAATTTTAATAAAAAGTCAAGAAGGTACGGGGTAACGAAGGTCAGGTCACATTCAATACTTTACAACCTTGACCTTTGGCGGTTACTAAAATTATTCTAGTATTTTAAATAATAATATTAGTTTTCTTAAATAGCGATGATAGCATTTTCAATACATATAATAATGGAAAAAATGTATAAGCCACAATAATATTTATTTTAATTTACATAATTTCTTGACATTTCGTTAGCATGCTCGACGTCGATGTAGAGTCCGTCTAGGATAATATTAGACGGATTTATAATATCCCTTCAGTCTTCTATCATTATATAATTTTGTTAATACCTTTTGTTTAGAAATATCTTTTAAAAATTCCGCCGAATTTTTCAAGGCATTGCGTATCGAGTTGCGGAACTCAACGCCGGGCTCTTTGCCTTGGTGCCAGAGCGACGAAATGTAAATTATATAAGCTATAATAATTCATTCCCTCAAGTGGGGATCGAACCCACAATCGTCGCGTTACAGTCACAGAATTGTGCCCCTGCGTCACGACGGTCTCATTTTGTAAGTATACACACAATTATCATTTTCTAATGGATATATTCCTTACACTTTCTCAAAGATATGATTTTAATCTGGAGTATTATTTATATATAAGTTATGATATAATATTATTAGACATTTATTTACACTTAACAACAATTTCTTTTAATATTATATGACTACAACTTTATATATGCTGCTGCCATCTAGGAAACATGAGAACATCAAAAGCCCTCTATAAAATTTTACAAAACGAAGCAAGTTAAATCTTTGCTCTTAAATGATATTAGACGTTTTGTAGATGGTTCGATAGATGTCGTTGAAAAGCAATAAAATATCAATTCGGTTATTTCCTTTTTTATTACCACAATAAATATGTAACTTTCCAATTAAATTTATTAATAACTAGTAAATTATATGTTATTACTTAATTTCCTATATGAGACAAAAGCAATTGAAAAGATATTTATTGCTTGAAATAACTACTATACCAATATGGTTTCATAGACATATTACTAGTATAATAAACTTCTAAAGACTATAATATCACAGATATATAATGTATAGGCTTAATTATATTTTATCTAATATTTTAACTAGACATGTGATGTTGAGTAGCTGTAGCACTCAAAGAGAATGGTGAAAACACTGCAAGCATCAAAAAATAACACCTAACTACTTATCTAACTGCACTAACTTTTTAAATTATAATTGATGTTATTTACTAGCTTTCGTTTTTTTAAAATATCATCTACAGTCACCAAATTAATATTTAGTTTAATTTAAAACAAAATCACACATATAAAAAATATCTTAGATAATGATTTTTTCTGATGAAGAATAGTGCCCCCAAATGAATAGTACCACATTATGACACATGAAACATGATATTTGAAATACACACTAATAAGTAATTCGTTTTAACTATACCACAAAATATACTTAAAAGATCTATGTACATAAATACTGTAAGCTACATTTTCTTTTATTTATTTTGTTCGGAACACATTGCGTGTGGCGTACGGTTAGTAGCGGAACTCAACGCCGCCCTTTGCCTCGTTACCACGAAGGAAAATTTTAAGCTAGTATTATCTTGTACGAACTATACGTAAGGTCTAAGGCCCCATTGCATAAATCTGCAGGTATCTTTTTTTTTATTAAACTTATTTTTAGGAATGATACATGTTAGTAGAATAGATTACACCAGTGTTGCCTAGAAAAGTTATGCCGCAATCACCTTTAATAAAATTTATGGTAATGCATTTTTGCTAAAGCATTGCACTCATATGTTTTTTATGTGAATCCAACATCATTTGAAAGAAAATCGCATAAGGTATTGGAAAAGCAATGGTTGCCACCTCTCAGTCTGTCGCTTAATGTTGATTATTTGCACTCATGTGTTTTTTTCATCATCTATTCTCATAGTCAACAGGAACCAAAATAAAATAATTTAATGATGGCAACCTCTGCTTGCGGCAGTTATTTTAGAGGCAACCATGTGTTACAGTGTTGAAAAAAGAATAAGCTTTAATTTGACATATAAGTCACTTAAAAAAAACATGAGTGCAAATTATTAACATTAAGCGACCTGTTTAAACCTCGAGTTGCGGCAGATTGAGAGCTGGCAACCATTGTCTTTCTAATTCCTTACACGATTTTCTTTCATATGATGTTGGATACACCTAAAATATATGAGTAGGTATATGAGTGAAATTTTTCAGCAAAAAGGAATTACTATAAATTTAATTAAAAGTGATTGCGGCACAATTTTTCTAGGCAACCCTAACAGACATCTGTAGAAAAAAAATCACGTAGCGAGATTTAGATCCGCGTTCAAATTTTTATACGTTTTCTAATAAGTTTTTTCTACTTACTATTTGTATTTTTCACACTTTAAAATTGTTAAAGATAACTGCAGATTTATGCACTGGGATCTCGACCTAGTAGTACATACTTTTAAGTACTACGGCACCTAAGAGTAGCAATATGTCTCAAGGCTGCGGCCGCATATTGAACTAGGTTACGTTTGCTACTTTGTTACCTTTACGCATCTTCTGGATAGAGCAAAACAGGCAAAAAAGAAGCTAGTACTAGTATAAACATCTCTGTTCTACACTTTCAGCCCAATTTTGAGACGCCAATGCCGCTTTTTGTCTTACCTGACAAAGGAAAATATGTACAATAAAAAAAATATCATCATTCCAACCAAACCCAAAACTTTTAGTGAAAATTAATTCTTAAATTTTTTTATGATTTACACTTTAAAAAAATCACGATCGCTAACAACTAACCTTTAATAGTAATCACAATTGATTCTCTTGTCCGAATTGTGCTTTAGTAGATTGTTGGTTATATAAACATGTGGTGTTAAATTAAAACACGCATATGACACAGTGCCCTTGTTACACTTTACCCAAGCTGAGATTGTCTAAACCACAATTTAAAATGTAATATAATACGAATATGTTTAAGATACAAAAAAAATAGTCTATCTATAGATAATATCTCTTCAATACTAGTATAATGAGGTAGGAAGTAGTATATTATTCTGGCATAGCAGAGTACACAGGATTAACCTAATGTCAAGACACTCCGTTCTCCGCTTTCCGTCAGAATGCGAAACATTTCATGACGAATGAAGAAAATCTGAAATGCCACGCTAGAGCAGCCCGCATATAGCAGAGTAGGCAAAGGGAATCAAGTGTTAAAACACTCACGTCCTTGCAATCTTTAAGTCATTGGATGTTGGTGGTGTGGTGTGTGGACATCAACAATATACTTTGACTTGTTGCAAGAGCGAAGAAATGAACATAAATCCTTCCTCCGAATGGGAATCGAACCCACAACTATCGCGATTACAGTCACACGAATGTGTCCCTGCGCCACGACTGGCCTCAAATTACTCTATAATAATAACTCTATGCATATTTTACAGTAAGGATTAGTTACGCCAATTTCTATAGTACCTAATTAATAGAACGACCAATCAAGAGTAGATTAAATCAATCGAGGAGTTATAGTCTATGTCATTGTAAGATCTCGAATAATTTTCTATTTCAGTATACAACATTTAATGATAATTTAGCCAACTTAAATAATTGGTAGATATGTGTTACGGATAAACTGTCAAGTTAAATTCACATGACCGTAAGAATCCCCTCAAGCCACACGCGTCGGCTTACCTGTGAACTGTGAAACTTAATATATCCATTGGCCCCAATAAAGTGAAGTGAAAATGTTCAGAGAAGATAAATTTAGTTATATCTAGATAACATATTTTTAAAAGTTTAGATTTTTCATATAAAATATTAAAAAAAATGAGTGCCAAATATGGGGCAACTAATAATGACGATATAGTGGTCAACGGTAATAAGGCTACCATTTATAAGGAAATCGACGTGAGGTAATGTACTTATATTATATTGCTGAAAACTAACAATTTGTGTAGTGACTACACTGTAGTGGCCGTACAATACGCAATTTAGCCAATTTGACACACACGATAGATAAGTACAGCACAAAAGGAGCATTGTTAAGATTATTAGGAAATAACATCTTCCTGCACTTAAATAGACGAAATCGCATGACATCTATAAAAAAACCGGTCAATTGTGAGTTGGACTTCTCCACCGAGGTATCCCTACTAATTTCAGGATGTAGGTCAACGGAAAGTATAACTATAAAAGTTGACAAACTGCGGGACTTAAGTCTGCGGGCGTATGCTCATTATTTTGTATGAAATAAATTACAATTATAAGTTTGTAATAGTTTGTTTCAGTAATATAAATAAAAATTTGTTTTTTTTTTGGAATTTTTCCTTTATTTGTACTGTAAGTTCTCACTTTTAGAAAAAAATCATAATTGTAAGTCTACAGTAAATCATATGCGTTGGGGGTTGTTATTACACCCGCTCACTTCCCCTCTCCCTCTCTTTCCGCCTGGGGACCGTAAACTTGAATATTTAAATTTAATTTTAGCTTGATACCTACACACGATCTCAATATTAAAATACTTTTATCTCTAAAATATTTAGTTTAATTCGCTACATAAATAAAATGGAAAAATATCTATATTCAAAAAAGTGGAGACTAAATTATAAAAGACTTACTTGTTTTTCCTCCTACTTACCTACTTGAATGAGTTGTTGTCACCTATTTACTTAATCCCTTTACTAGTGTCTCACGTTGGGTAATGTACATATATTATTTATATACAAATTATATCCTATCCTGAGTAGGGAACATAAGTTTGTTAACTATGTAATTCAACTAAGTATATAATTAAATTCAATTGATTTGTCAGAAAAAAAATATTGTATTTTCTTCCTTTTTTTATAAACTCTAAAATACCATAAAATTAAACTAGAATTAAGGGTCATAATAGTTACTTTAAAAATAATCATAAAAAACCTATTATACTTTCAGTATTCCATTCAGACGACGACGATGGTGGAAATTAAATCAAAACCTTCTCTACGGACTCGGCCACATGTACAACGATCTCTGCGCAGCCATGTGGTTCTCCTATATGATGTTGTTCTTTCAGGCTGTACTTGAAATGAGAGCTGTTGTATCCGGGGCTATGATGCTTTTAGGTGATTCTTTTTGTTCTATGCTTCCATTTCACATATTTTCTTTAAGAAAAGACAGAGGATAATCTGGTCACTCAGATATTCATTTTTATTTATTATGTGTGGCCAGTAGTCGCGCAGGGGCACAAAGTCTGACTGTAAAACCAGCTGGTTGTGGTTCGATCCGCATTCGAGGAAATGAAATATTTACATAATTTTTTATTTCAATTTCTTCGCTCTGGTGTCGAGGCAAAGGGCGGCGTTGAGTTCCGCCACTCAACACGCAATGCCTCCAGAATTCGGCGGATTTTTAAAATAATATGCTTTCATTGAGTCATATTTTGAATTCGAATATTTGACTGCTATTGAATTACAGCGTCAGTTCATTGATACTGTGTAACTTTATACGCCCTACCTGTCGTCGTACTTTTGGACATGTTTAACTAATACTATTTTCTAGTCACAATTAATTTAATAGGTAGGTGTATTTTATTTATTTTAAAGTAGATTTTTCGACGTAATAAATAAAATAAATAAATAAAACAGGTTCACGCTTTATTCCGCATACAGCACTTTCCGAATTCTGGAGGCATTGCGTGCTGAGTGTAGGAACTTAACGCCGCCCTTTGCCTCGACACCAGAGCGAAGAAAAGAAACTATAAATTTAAATAAATATTTCACTTCCTCGTGTGAGGATAGAACCCACAACCAGTCGATTTTACATCCACACTTTGTGCCTCTGCGCCACGACCGGCCTATATAAATAGGGACAAACAAAAAATATACATATTTATATGTTAATATAATTATGTATATTTTTTGTTTGTCCCTAAGGAACCCGTCATAGGTGAGTCCGACTCGCTCTTTTCTAGCTTTTCTATTTTTTTTATGTAAATATTTAAGGAATAAATAATTTTTCTAATTGCGTACTAAAAGGAAACAACTTTTGTGAAAAAGGATACAACTTTTGTGAGAATGATTAATACTGCATTAATATGTATAGAGATATGTTATCAAAACAAATAAACTTCTATTTAATTTGATAGTACTGTATATCATTTTACTATCTTCCTGTGTTTACCAACTCGATTTAATATTATATGAGATGTTTACCATATCTCTTGTGTATATTGCTTGAAGGTCTTCATATAACAGTAGCTTTTGTATACTTAAAATAATGCATAAATCTCTTGAGCCTTACTACGGGAATCGATTTAATAAATAAAAAAAAAAAAAAAATATTGAATTGGAAAGAATATTTCAAGATTACTGACCCTAATGAGGCGGCATACTTTTTAGTAAATAACTTAAAAAAAAAATTAATTAAAAATACAATTAAGAAAATTATTCCTAAGAAACATCGAATTCTGAAACCTTGGATAACAACAGGAATCTTAAAATCGATACGTAAACGTAATAAAATGTAAAAGAAAATTAAATAAAAAAATATTTGTAAAAACAAAAACCCCGACTGCATCAAGCTAAAAAGAAAATAAACAAGCCCAATAGTTTATTAGGATTAACAGCCGGGACCTCTTTAAATCATGCGGGGTTCCTGGTAAACATTTTATTGATTGAAGAATTACTTATAGGTCCCAGCAGTTTTACAAATATTTTTTAATTTTACATTTTTTTGTTAGAATTTATTATGGTAATGATAATCATGATATACCTTTTTGAAATCCTGAATTTGAGCTCTTGAATTTGATACCCATATTGTGGTTTTCGAAACGAAAAAAAAAAATTCACTAAGTCCAATGGCGTACCACAGCCGCCATGATTATTTTTTATTAACGTCACCTATCTAAGAACACTTGGGCTGCTAATACGAATTTAACGATACCTCAAATATGTAAATCCGTTCAGCGGTTCTGGAGATACGAGGTAATAAAAAAATATTACATACATACAAGATACGCGCGAAAAACATAACCCTTCCTTAGCAGTCGGGAAAAAGAACCTAATAATGAACAACTTAAAAGACAGTTTATTAATTATAGAAATAAATGTAATTATATAATTAAATATCAGAAAAAACAGTACTATCAAGTCAAACTAAAACTTAATTCAAATAACTCTAAGCAATTGTGGAATATACTTAAAGAAATCGGCTACAATATAAAAAATAAAAAAAAACTCATCTGAACTAATCAATATTAAAGATACACCAAAATATTCGTTGAATCATGTTAATCACTATTTTACGTCTATTGGACGAGTATTGTGACGATAAAAGATTTATATTTGAAAAAAAGCAACATATTGTCGACTCAATGTTTATGTCTCCTACTAATTGTAAGGAAGTTAAGAAAATTATATGCTCACTAAAGAAAGGATCCTCAGGTAATGATAACATTAGTGGAATAACGGTAAAAACATTGCATGAGGTATTAATTGAGCCTATTGTTCATTTGTGTAATTTATCTATGGAGACAGGAATATTTCCTGACATATTTAAACAAGCAGTGGTCATTCCTATCTTTAAAAGTGGAGATGATTTTATTCCTTCGAACTATAGACCCATTTCATTATTATCAACGCTTTCTAAAATTCTAGAAAAAATTGTACACAAAAGACTTTTGTCATTTTTAGATAAACACCAAATACTGGCTCCCAATCAGTATGGGCTTAGACCTAATCACTCGACAGAGGACGCGGTGCTCAAGCTAACCACCACTGTTACATCTCACCTAGATAAAGGAGATAAATGTCTCGGAGTATTCCTCGATTTAAAAAAAGCGTTTGACACTGTACCAATTCGTGGTATATATTGGTATTCGTGGTATAACAAAGCAGTGGTTTAATAACTACCTGACCGATCGCGTGCAGTGCGTACGAGTTTTAGGTCAATTCAGTGACAACCAAACCAACTATGTCAACTCAAACTTGACAAATCCTCTTTGATAATGTATGCTGATGATACTGTCATTGTGTTCCATGACAGAACTTGGGATGATGTTAAAACTACCGCAGAGATTGGTTTATCTCTGATATCAACATGGCTTCAAAATCATCTTCTAACCCTCAACACTAATAAAAGTTATTTATGTGCTTTTCTAACAGTTCAGCTGGGGAAGCAATGGAGTATTTAAAAATTAAAATCCACTCCCACTCGTGTCGTAAACTGAAACATAAAATAAGCAACCAATGTGACTGTGAGGGATTAAACAGAGTAAGCACTATAAAATATCTCGGCATAACAATAGACAATCGTTTAAATTGGAAACCACATGTGTCTAACATGGCAAAAAAAATAAGAAGATTAATAATACTTTTTAAAAATCTAAGACAAGTCCTAAATATAAAACACATAATAATAATATACAAATCCCTTTGTGAATGTATTTTACTTATTGTATAAGTGCATGGGGGGGAGCTGCCAAATCAATTATTGTTACCTTAGAACGAGCACAGCGCACTGTACTTAAAGTGGCTATGGGCTTATCATTTCGTCATCCAACGGTCTTAGTCTACAATAAGTCTAAAACATTGAACGTCCGACAATTATTTATAAGTAAATGTATTTTAAGATACCATTGCACTACTGTTACCAAAACCCCAACAGCACCCAAAAGATTCAATAAATATGAATTCCCTAGGGTAAAATCTACTTTGGCACGTCGTAGTTATGAATTTATAGCCCCAATATTATATAGTGTGGCTGACAAAAATTTTTCTATAAGAACATGCAATAAATACTCTGCCAAGATGAAAATTATAGAATGGCTAAAGACACTAGATTACACGAGCACTGAAGATTTGATGATGATACAAAAATAGAACAGAAAATATATATTATATAGTATTTGACACACACATGCACACACAAACACGCACACACACACATACACACACACGCATACCCACACACAAACACCACACACGCACACACACACACACACACACAAATCACACACCTTTACTTATTATATTCTTAAGTTTTTATTTCATTATTATTATTCTATATATATTTTTTTTTTTTGGCTCGCGACAATAATACAAGCTTATGTTTAAAGTACTAAGAAGTCACTAGCTTCTAAAACACAGTTTATGCTTATTTAGGAGTTAGTAGCCCATAAAATGTATAATTATGAATGTTGTCAATAAAAAAATATATTATTGTCTTTATCCATGCTCCTAACATAAATAATGATAATAATTTACAGTTTTTTCTAGATTTCATATATCTACATATAGAGTAGGGCTTACTGAAAACTATATATAGATCTAGAAGGTTAGATTTTCAGAATCGATTAAATGGACTCTACATAATTTTAGCTCCTAATACCTGTGGTTTATCTTCGGATCTTTTAATACCTTTGACTATGATTTCATAAAAAAGGAATAATATTTTCCGGAATACATTATTCAAAATGATTTCAGGACAAGTCGTGGATGCACTAGCTACCCCAGTTATTGGTATATTGGCAGACAAATATAGTACCAAGAAAATTTGGCATTTATTAGGTAAGACAGTCATTTTTATTATATTTTATTTGCTATTTTTTTATTGTATTGTTTAGTTATATATTAATGTAGTTAGTAACTATTTTATATATCAGTTTTTTGTCACATCAATTTTTAACTAAAATATTATTATACTATACTAATAAGTAATTGATCAATGAAAATTAGCTTCACGCTGTATCTCGTATATAGCAGCGGAGGCAGAGGGAATTTTTCGCCGAACTTTTCGAGGCATTGCATGTTGAGTGACAGAATTCAAAGCGGGACTTTTGCATTGGTGCCAGGGCAAAGGAATGAAAATATTAATACCACCCACCCATAGAACCCACAACCGTCGCGTTACCTCCCCTTGTGCCCTCCACGACGTAATTGATCATGGTAAAATTTAATATATTTAATATATTCATTGAATAATTTTACTTCACCGTGCACAATGTATATTATGTAAAGAAATCTGTAAGCATACATTATAGATGTTATGTACTACTATGATTGTTACTATTTGATAATAATAAACATATTATAACAATCAAAAATCCTTAAAAATATATCTACTTAACGATTCCTATGGAAAAACATCCCTAAATGTCCAACGTTTAATATCAACCGTCAAAACAGCCGTAATCTAATTAAAAGTTGAAAAAATATTAAAATAAACAATACCTTCCACATAATTTATAAAATAAATAATATAAAAAATATATATAAATGTAATATATTACAGGTTGCGTGCTAGTAACTTGCACCTTTCCGCTTTTATTCGTGCGATGCTGGAATTGCTGGGCGTCGAACACTTCAGAGTATTTAAAATGGTGGATGCCCTTGTACTATGCTGTCTTGATCATTATTTTCCAAATTGGATGGGCGATCGTACAAATCTCACATTTAGCTATAATACCATCTATTACAGACAGTTTACAAATTCGGTCCGAGTTAACATCGATAAGGTAAAAACTAGTTATTATAATTTCAGAAATTTTAATATATCTAAATGTAAAAATCCAAAATATTATTTGCTCAAAAGTTTTGTACCAGTTTTTAACTATTATAATAATTCAACGGTAGAAGGCAGGCGCTATCGCGCGCTACATCTTACGAGAAATACATTCGAGGTAAAGCTTGAGATTCGCATTGTATGACGGATATAGCAGCGTTGGCGGATGGAACCTAGTGTTAAGACAATCGCCTAATTTTCTAGATCTAATGTATTGAGTGGTGGATGACACGCATTCTTCTATTCGTCGGGCGGGATTTACATTCACAATATAAAATAATAATTGACATTATAGTATAAATAAAAAAATAAATCAGCTTCACGCTGTATCCCGCATATAGCAGGGTAGGCAGAGGAAACCTAGTGTTAAGACACTCCGCTCCCCACTTTGTGCCGAATTCTGAAAGCATTGCGTGTTGAGTGGCAGAATGCAAGGCCGCGCTTTGCCTCGACACTAGAGCAAAGAAATGAAAATATAAATTGAATATCTCCTCGAGTGGGCATCGAATCCACAACCAGTCGGTTTTACAGTCACACTTTGTGCCGGTGCGCCACGACTGGCCTCATTACATTATGATAAGGCATAACTTTATTTTAATTAAAAATACGTCATACCTACTTAAAATCAATTATCGAGCTAGTAACCCACTGAAATTATTTCCCTTTCAGATATATGGCTTCAGTAATATCAAGTCTGACCGTATATTTCATTACTTGGATTGTATTAAGAGCATCCAATTACAGCACATTTATTGGACCAGCAGATGATTATAAATTTCGAGTAATAATTCCTATAAAAATAAAATAAAATTTACTATAAGATATTATAATTATTAGCAATAAATATAATTTTGTAAATGTTCCCGGTTATTTCAGAATGTTGCGCTTATTATTACCGGCATCGGCATAATGTCGTTCGTCATCTTCCATGTTTTCTTCAAACTAAAACCTGCTGTGGAACCGAAAGCAAACGGCCACGTCGGAGATACTACGGAAATTGAACCACTTAAGCTATCAGCAAAATCTAAGATCATGCACTTCTTGCAAATGCCTTTATTGTATCAAACAAGTTGTCTGTGAGTATATTTATATTATAGGTAAACTAAATAATATAATCTAATATTTATAGTTTTCCTCGTTTGTCATATTTTTTTAATAATGTTTTTAGTTTTAAGCCTTACGTATGTTTAAAATTTCACACATCTACACACAATGGCACACCACGTCTACTTCTTGAAATGTGTCGTGTGTGTGTGTGTCGTTTGTCATATTTTTTTAATGTTTTTAGTTTTAAGCCGTACGCATGTTTAACATTTCACACATCTACACACAACGGCACACCACGTCTACTTCTTGAAATGTGTCGTGTGTGTGTGTGTGTCGTTTGTCATATTTTTTTAATAATGTTTTTAGTTTTAAGCCTTACGCATGTTTAACATTTCACACATCTACACACAACGGCACACCACGTCTACTTCTTGAAATGTGAAACTCAATGTATCAATCTTTTTCCAAGATTGATTTGAACCCACTCGTTATACACAACTATACCTAACTAGTGTCCGACCGAAACAAGATTTTTAGTCGTAACCGAAACCAACCTTCGGCTTTGGTTTTAGTTTTAGCCGAAACCGAAACTTTTCAATATAAAGAATAATTAAAGACAAACTGAAATATCAATAGAGATGGTCATTTATGTACCAGTTGGGCCACGACTGCTTTGCACTTACATGATATCTCACCACTATGGGATATCCTTTTGATGTACACTAAGTTTCGACTTGCAAATTGTAATACCCTTTATCTCATCATTTTAGTAAAATACAGAAAACAAACTATAATTTTGCATAATTAAAGAATTTATTTTTATTTTCAGATACGTATTCTCAAGATTATATTGGGCATTAAGCTTAGTGTACGTACCACTATTTTTAGAAGAACGTTTATCTGTTAATCCAACTGAAGGTTCAGAAATGGTCGCCAGTGTACCTCTCGTTCTATACATCTCTTCTTTGATATTTTCATTTTTGTTAAAAAGCAAGATTAATAAAATGGGCCACCAGGTATTACTCTAATGTGCACGTAATAAATCCGTTATTAGTATTATTACAAACATCTAGGAATAAAATAATAGAGAACCAACTAACACAAACACAATATATTCATATAATATATTAGATGAAAAAAGCTTCAAAAATATTAAACATTTTACTATGCATGTTTTTTTAAAACAAAATATATTTTCTTTTTTTAATTTTATCCTATACGTCTTACCAGACCGCAACGTCATGTACTACATTTTGGTACATGTCATTGCGATCTGGTTATAAATAAAAAAAAATATTTAAAGAAAAACCATCATTCTCTTAGTATGTTTACAAACAAGAAATATTTATTGTATAAACAGGAAATATTTTAATTTATTTTAGGTCGCATACCTCGTGGGAAGCTCTTTAAGCTTAATAAGCTGCATGTGGATCGCACTAGCTATCAATCCCGATGCACGTGTATGGCAAATATATTTAGTGGCAACATTAATGGGTAAAATTTAATTCACATACTATCCACATAATACTTGCTGATAACTTAATATAATAATGAGGTACCTAATTATAAAATACAGTAAAAGGACAAAAAGTATCTCTAGCATTGGTTAGAGAAATACTATTTAATTACTTGACGTTCAATATTTTATAAAACATACGAAAATATTGTACAATATATCTCTGTCGGCTTATATGAAAATGCAATGACTATTTTAATGCTTAATATACATTGTTTATAACAGGAGCCGGAAGTTCAATCACTCTAGTATCCAGTTTATGCATAACAGCTGATTTGATAGGACCTCACTCACATCAAGGCGCCCTTATATATTCGATTGTAACATTTGCCGACAAATTGGTCACCGGTGTGGCAGTAGTAGCTATTGAAAATTAGTAAGTTACTGTTTATATAAGGTTCAGTGTATTCCGCAAATAGCGGGATAGGAGGGAGTGTTAAGATATTCCGCCGAATTCGGGAGGTGTTGTGTGTTGAGTGGCAGAACTAAACGACGCGCTTTTCATCCATACCAGAGCGAAGAAAATGAGAGAATTAAACACATTTTATGACGGTTTAGGTTTTATTAATGTTTATATATGGATCTATTTATAAGTTATTTTTATTACAAAGAAAAAAGTCCAAATTACATTTTAACTTAATAAAATTTAATGGACACTTCACCGGTTTAAAAATGAAACATAATGCTGTACAGTACACAAGTACATAAGCGTTTAGTCACAAAAACTTTTAGTGGCAAGATAAGAAGGTAAGTAACAGATCAAAATAAAGCATTTTTATTTGAAATTATTTCAAGACCCAAGTTTTTTTTAAATAATACTTATTATGTTAAACATGCGAGGGTGGGTTACAATGACTTTTTAAGATGAAATTGACTTTATATTTATTCATAATTTTAAAGAAACACGAATAATAGATATGAGTTATAAATTAAGACATGTAGAATGTTTAGAATATGCGCTAGTACAGCAATTTATTAGAACATACATAAAAATAGGTATAAAACTAAGACTTAATAATCACTAATGTAGCAAAAGGCACAATAAATAAGCTATATCTTATATCTATCAATCATAGGAACAGGAAATAGTAACAGCACGAACGTAATGTAGCAGTTCTTCTCAGTTCTACATAATTACTATTTAGAACATTCAGGTTTCTATATCTACAATCAAAATAGTAATAAAACTGTATATTGAGCCATACTTATAATTTATAAATATTATTGTTTTGCTTTCTTTGAAATGTATCTTTACGCAAAGCAAGATCAGTACAGTAAGTACAGATTTTCAAAATAACGAATTAAATATATATAACACCAATAAAAATTTCTTACCGCCGAACTATTTTATTTTAATAACTGCAAGTTATATCAATGTCTCTAAAAATGAGTGAGTTTTATCGGCTATTTTGTTTCAGTAAATGTGACGATGCAGTCAGCTGCCCACAATATTACAGAGGGGTGCTCACATATGCTTGTGGGGGCAGCGCAGTACTTGGAATGCTCTCTCTCTCAATAACGACTCTTAGCTCCAAAAACTCCAAAATTAAACCTCAAATACAAACATGAACTTTTTAATTTTGATGCTGCTATCAATGTCATTAGGCGTTATTAATTTATTACGTAAAACAATTTTAGTGTTGGCCAAAATTGAAAAGGTCAGTGCTCTTCCTCTTTGCTTAGTATTTATTATGTAATAGTCCAAAACTAAAATGAAAAAATATTACATGTTTGGTTTTACAAAAACCAAACCAAAAAAAATAAGATATAATAAGACAAACATAATAAATCAATGGCGCTTTATGACCTGCATTTTTTGTTTATAATTTTTTACAAAAAATTATATAAAATAAAAAAAAACATGTTGCATCATGCAAGTAATAATATTATTATATATGTACATTATATTAATATTTTAACAATAAAGTATTAAAATGAATTAACTACATTGGTCTTATTGGATTTAACTTAAACACAAACACAGCTACAAATGGATCAAGACGAAAATCTTTGTTACTTAAAACATTCACTCTTAAGTGTGTTTTTTGACATTTTGCTTTAGCACTTTTTAAGATTTTTAACTTTTTAGATCTAATAGTATCAGTTACAGATCCATAGACATACAAACAATACAAATTGCTACATTTTTGAAACATAATGAATGGATCTGCTAGGTTCAAAGTTTCAGAAGACATATCACATATATTTACATTTTCTAATGTTTTACATTGACTCATTGAAGAAAACATTAGCTCAAAATCTATTCGTCTATCAACTAATCTTATATTTTTAAGACTTTGACTTAATGGAATAGATCTAGATATTGAAGCAAAACATGAACATATAGGTGGAACCTCTACATTTAGGGTAATGAGTTGATTGCATGTCCGAAATAATATATTAAAAAAATCTGCACTATACCGCACAACACCACTTAAGTTTAAATAAGTTAGTTTACGTAAGTATTCGCAACTTGTTGATAGTGTGACCCCACTTTTTATTTCACCATTGAAATATAATATTAGTTGCACTTGTTGTTTATCTCGAAAATGTTTATCATAGTTTAAGATATAATTGGGATGAACACTCCTTTGCCTTTTAAAACCCAAGTCATTGACAAAACTTGAACTCAATTCATTATTTTGTGTAGGAATAGTGCAGTACCAGTCATAATTTGAAGGAAGTGGAATGTCTAAAGATGATTTAAAAGTTAAAGGTATAAGACCTTTTAATTTCTTCAAGAGACTGTGAAAGAAATTTTGGTCAAATTTTGTAACTCTTTTATTCCAAAGCATGATGCATGCATTGCCAGTTACAGAGACTCCAAAGTCTGTAATGCATATTGCATTTAACCCAAAATGATCTTCAAAAAATTTTTTGAATGTTGGTGTTGTGTATATAATGCTCTTAAGTGCTTCAGCTGTAAATATAATAACAATTTCATATTCTTCAATATTCAATGTCGTAAAGAAATACATTTCACGTAAATAGCAGATATATCTGCTTGGATGTAATCCATCAGAAAAATGGAGAGAAAACTCATCAAATTGTAAAATCAAAATATTTTCTTCTGTGTCATCTTCATATACAACCATTTCATTATTTGTTACTGTATATTGTAAAGTTTTTAACTTTGCTCTACTCAAAATAAACAAAGGTAAATTTGAGTATAGTAAATTACTAACATTTCCACAAAAATGTACATTGTCCAAGTTCTTAAACACTTCTTGGCATTGTAACAATGCCTTCTTAGGTATTTTTATCTGAGAATTATTAGTAAATGTAAAATTAATTGTAATATCCTTTATAGTTGGGCATATTTGATAAATCTCAATAAAGTCCAGGATATTTATATTTGTGTAAGAAATATTTAATACATTCAAATATTTCATTTTACCCATAGATGATAAAAGTATTTTTTTATTCAAATCAGCAATACCACACATGTTTAGTTCTTGTATGTTTCTAAATATATCCTTGAAGAAATCTACTTTAAGTGAGTGTGATGTAGCCAATGTACTCATAGATAAATTGCATTTTTTTACGTTTCCAAACTGGCCAATAACTTGTCGCATTCGATGGCAAGTACCATATAACTTAAATAACGAAACGAGATCCAGGTGATTTATGATTATAATAAGAATCTCGAGTGGCAAATTTAAGATATTCATTTTGTTAAGGAAACACAAGTACAACACACACAACACCTACTGCACCACATTCTTTTAAATATTCACATTGAAGATTATTCTACTAATATTTTTAAATTGAATAAGCAGTAGGTTTTATCGAATATAATATTTCTTTATATTAATCCTAATAGTAATTATATAAAGAAACACCTAAATACTGGCCTTTATTTAAATTCCAAATGTCTTTTTGTCTATATAGTAAAAGGACAATAAATTATAAAATGAAAATCGAAAACAATAGTTACGTCAAAAATGAAAATATTTTTGATAGGCATGGCTTAAGTAAAAAATAGTCGATATATCAAAATATCATAAAATAATCGATAACTATCTACAATATTTTAATTATCAATAAATTGACAATCAATAGTTATTTTCGAGTATCGAGTTTGATATATTTTTTAATTAACTTTAGTATAATTAGTCAGTTTTAAAACAATTGCCGTGGCAACGACACAAAGAAATATAATTGGTCAGTGATACTCCACACTATTCTTTTCATATAAGGGGATAGCTCAAATGTTGATGATCATCAGTTCGTCAACGCGTCTGGATAAGAATATGCATTTTTGGATTTACACCTTTTCACACCTTTGGATTGTTTTTTTTTTGCCACGAGATCGAGTTATACTAAAAACCACGTACCAAAATAGTTGATGTTATATATTGCTTTTTATATGGTTTTTAAATCACTTGTCTTCGCTAATTCTGTATTTACGCATTTTGTGCCATGGCATATGCGTGCGACTGTAAACGTGACGGTTGTGGATTTGATGCCCACTCGAAGGAACGAAATATTTGACATTTTGAGTTCCTTGCTCTGGCAACGAGGCAGAGCACGGCATGGAGCTTTGCCACTCAACATACAATGCCTTAAGAGTACGCTGGAAAATAAGAAACGAATTGTCTTACTATTAAGAATTCCTATTATTATATATTTCAAATTCCTATGAAAGGGAGTGTCTTAACACTAGATTCCCTGGTTCCCTCTGCTTACCAAGCTATATGCGAAATACAGCGTTGAGCTACAAATAATGTTAACACAAATACGAGTTAACTAAAGAAATAATATATCGATATTCTTGTTCGATTATAATATGGATTCAATATTTATCGATATATATTTTTTTTATTTGCCCATCCCTTATATTTCACTGAGAAGTGAGAACTGTCAAAGTCAAATTTAAGAGCCATTCAAAACAGCAATTCTCCGAAATGAACACGAACAAATTTGAATTCCTTGTGTTTACTCATTAATAGTAAATTATTAGATATATTAAGAAGATGAATATCGTATTAAATACTTAATTAAATACTAAACAAGTAGTCTAGACAAGTTTAATGATTAAGTGTATACAAAAATATATTTTAAGAAAAAACCTACAAAAAATTGAATATTTTACGTGGAAATTTGGTGTATTCTTAGCTAATTTCTGTTCAAAAATATTCGTAATTAGACTATATTAACTTTTTTTGCTACTTTCACTGAAATAAGTATAAACTTCAAGTTTTTAATAATAAAACGTGCTCATAATTTTGGTGTAGCTACACAAATATCATTGGTAAAAAAAGTTGCCACGAAAAGACGTTATCTAACGTACTGCTTGTTTTGGGGTATAATAATGTTAGCATACAGAGGCCAGTCGTGACGCAGCAGCACGAGGTGTGACTGTAAAACCGACTGGTTGTGGGTTCGATCCCCACTCGAGGAGATGAAATATTTACTTAAATTTATATTTCCATTTCTTCGCTCTGGTGTCGAGGCAAAGGGCGGCATTGAGTTCTGCCACTCAACACGCAATGCCTCCAGAATTCGGCAGAAAGTGGAGAACGGAATGTCTTAACACTAGGTTCCCTCTGCCTACCCTGCTGTGTGCGGGATACAGCGTGAAGCTGATTTTATATACAGAGCTTTATTCTCCGACGATGCAACGGCCGCCACGGAAGCCCAGAAGCACACACAACAACTCAGAAATTAGTCTTAAATTGCATTCTCCTAATTTTAGCACATCAATCGTCATTGATATTTTTATTTATTATGTACAGTTTTTAAATTAGTTACATATATTATATAAACGAACCAACCAAAAAATACTTGTATTTATTTGATATTTCTTTCAAGATCGTTCTTTATCTCTGTGTTGTATTAATTACGACTTCTTTCAAATGACGATAACTTTTTTTTTAATGAACCTATTTTGATGAACTAAACTTTAGTAGTTAACATGAGTTAAAACAAAGCAATTGGTAAAATTTTCAAGTAAATCGGTTCAGTACTTTCAGAGAAAAATGTGGACAAAAATATTTCGACAGACAGACAGACAAGAAATTCTAAAAAATTTTTTTTGCTTTCTATTATTCTTTTGAAGTGTCCCTCTATCCATTTCAGTCAAAATTACTAAATGTACAGACAAAATATTTTTACTGTCTTATTATATATATAGAGATATAGAGATGAATGGGTCTAATCTCAGACTGTAGTCCTGAATCTTAGATATATTTCTAATAGGATGGTGCACATATGTGTACGATTAACTCACAGATGGTTCGTGTTGATGATGATTGATGAAATTTTTATGTTTAAACCAGTTATGACTAAAATGTATGTAGTATCTAAATTTTGTCCGTATATTTTTCTCGGATTCTATTCTTTTGAATCTTCATGCTATATATATAGCATGCTATATATATAACTTCCACGGCATTCAGTTTAAGTGTAATGCAAATGTTATAAATGTCTCTGTTTTGTCCATGTAAAACAGTACAAAAATAAGCTACTTCAGCTTATGTAAGTATAAAAGATATTAGATATCAGATAGAATTTAACGATAATAATTTATACGATAACTTTTAATATTCTTAAGTTGTTTTCATTCCTTTTTTATTATTCTTATTTTTTAACATCTTGCTAGCGGGGTAGTCAGAGAAAACGGAGCGCCAGAAAAAAGCGCTCTGCTCTCTATATGTTTCACTTCGTCCACTGTCACCACTCGTGAATGCCCTGCGGGATTTCCTTATGTTTTTTCGTGACCTTTCTTCTGTATCATTGATATTATATTCCCTTTAGGTAACCGAAGTCTCCTCCTTCCTGGTCGTTCCTCGTTTAAAATTTTCCAACCATCTTAATTGTATTTGTATTTCGTTAGCCTTGCAGATCATTCTTCTTGGGATATATCTGTTCTTCCTAGCGAGGGTCTGTGATTTATAAGACTTGATGTTATGGTTAGGTTTATTCATTCTTTACCCATATGCAGCTGACTTCGATACATGTGCATTCTTAACATCAGAGATATGTTCGTTCCCCAGAATAGGTATTACCTATTCTTCTCCTTTTTTGAACAATGCATTCTAAGCCACAGTTACTATCTAGTTTTTATAAGTCTACACACTGCAAAGGAATATAACGTTTCACTGATCTTATGAATTGGATTGACTTTCTTGTTAGAGTTAAATATAGTTTTAATGCAAGCATTTCTTAAGATGTTGCTAATTCCATCTGTAATTCTCTTTATATATGGTAGAAGTTCCGATTGTCTTTCTACTCGGGATCTCCTGATAACGTTGAAAGGCATTCTTCGTCTATAAAAGTTCGTCACTCGCCCTAGGTGTTCAGTGGAGCCGTGGAGATGCGATCTCTTCGCAGGCTATGCGGAGTCAGCTTAGCTATGCGGAGTCGCTATAAGGAGATACACAGAATGACAGGTACTAGCGAGGATATCACGGTGAGAATGAAGAAGGACGTGGTCAGTTGGTTTGGGCACATCGAATCGAATGAGTGATGAAAAAATGACAAAAAAGATTTATGATGGAAAAGTGTGTGGTAATAGAGGTAGGGGGAGACCTTGGTTGACCTTTGAAAACACAGTATCAAAGATACTAGAGGAAGGTCACTTAAAAAGCATGAGGATCCCCAGAGGGCATATGAAGAGGTTGATGACAGTGGACGAGGCAAAAGAGGTATGACGCGACCGTAGTGTTTGGCGATCCATTCTCTCTGACTACCCCGCTAGGGATAAAGCGTGAAGCTAAGTTAAGTTATTAAATATATATAAAATCTGTCGGAATTTTACCTCGATCAATAGCTTCTGCGATAAATTCAATGACTTTAAAAATCTACATAAATTGAGTTGCAATAACTGACTAAATGTTCCATAAATTTATAATATAATACTAATAAATATATAATATACATAAATATATAATATAACAAATGTAATGTAATTATTACTCTTGTTGCTTATTAAACTATTTGTATTTTTTAAAAATATGATTAAATTCTATAATTTTTTTTTGTTATAAGATGTATCGTAGTCCTTATGCTACCCCATTAATGTAATTGTATTTTTTTCCCATTTTGATTGTAATTTCATTTATTATCTGTTTATATATTTTGATTGTAATATATCAGGAATATTTTATATATAGATAATTTTAAATGATGTAGGTAAATAAATTATAAAATAAAATGTCTTTTATAAAACATTATCGTTTTTTTTAAATAAAAAAATAATAATCATAATATTTTTTAAAATTTTAAATCATATATTTGAAATGAGGCCGGTCGTGGCGCAGCGGCACGAGGTGTGACTGCAAATCGACTGGTTGTGGGTTCGATCCCCATTCGAGGAGATGAAATATTTACTTAAATTTATATTTCCATTTCTTCGCTCTGGTGTCGAGGTTAAGCGCGGCGTTGAGTTCTGCCACTCAACACGCAATGCCTCCAGAATTCGGCAGAAAGTGGGGAACGGAGTGTCTTAACACTAGGTTCCCTCTGCCTACCCTGCTGTGTGCGGGATACAGCGTGAAGCTAATTTAATTTTAATTTTAATTTTATATATTTGAAATAAAAGTAACTGTAAATATGATTACATATAAAGTTCAAAGTCAATTCTATTAGAGCTATAAAACTGACTGTCTTCACCATGCTTTCTAACCCATACACCAGTCTTGAAGTAACCATCTGTGGACCATTTATGCATTTGTTCTGTGGAATGAGGACCTGAAATTTCATCATTATCTTGATTCCATTTGAATTCCCATTTCAATTCCAGTGTTTCAGTTTTAGTTTCACTATCTCTTTGAGATTGCTCTTGATTTTTATCATCTATGCTCATTTTTTCCTTCTCATCAAAATCATCTGCATACATATCCAACTGAGCATCTCCTTTTTTAGCTTTATTCTTTGAAATAACATTGTTAATTACCTCATAGGTTTCTTGATAAATATCCATATTCCCTTCTTTTGTCAATATTTGATTAGCAAGTTCTGTTATTCTAGTGACATATTTACTATTTTCATCAATAATACCAGCTTTCTTTCTTTTCCAGCGCTCAGAACTTGAAATTTTTGAGCTAGTACCTAAAATAAAAATAACAAATAAAAGAAAGTGGAAATTGTAAAAATTTTGCACTCCAGTGTTAATTTCAGGGTTAGAATAGAAAGATGCATTTCCAATTATATCCAATAAATAAATTCTTTGACTGTAAAAACAATGATTGTAGGTTTGACTTTGAATCTGGGAAAGAACAACATTGTGTTTCACTACTCAACAACTTTCAAAATTTATAAAACACAGTGTTATGACACTAGTTTCGCTATGCCTACAAAATGTGAAAAAAAAGTGTTCAGCATTTTTTTTATCCCTTAACTGAACCTTTTAACTGAATTTCATTTCATATTCTTTTAATTGTGTTAAATATTTTCTACCTTATGTTACTGAATAATACTAATAATAGCATAATTTTTAAATAGCATAATTTTTGATTTTATAGATCTTACCAAGCCGCTGCAAACATTTAGCGATAGTTTCTTTTGGTTTCATAAACTGTAATATCTCTTTATAATTTGCAATTATATCATATTTTTTTTCTGTATTGTCTTCATCTGTATCTGACTCATCTGAAGAATTATTTTCAACATCGTCCTTAAAGATTTTATACTTATCTTCAGGTTTTCCTTTTATTTTAACCCAATCAATGTTATCAAGCCACCCATCCCTGATTTCTGTTTCTTTTTTCCAGTGATAATGTCCTTGTGCATCAAAATGGCCTTCTTCTAATTCTTCTTTCATATTAAATGGAGTGATTGTAACCTTTAAATATAATCAATATTTTATATTTATAAGTTATGTTGTATAAAAAATAGGTCAGTCATGGCGCAGGGGCACTAATGTGCGACGCACAACAGGTTGTGTGTTCAATTCCCACTCGAAATGAAATATTTCATATTTTCATTTCTTTGAGGCCAGTTGTGGCACAGGGGCACAAAGTGTGACTGTAAAACCGACTGGTTGTGGGTTCAATCCCCACTCGAAGAGATGAAATATTTATTTAAATATAAATTTCCATTTCTTCGCTCTGGTGTCCAGGCAAAGCACGGTGTTGAATTCTGCCACTCAACACACAATGCGTCCAGAATTCGGCAGAAAGTGGGGAATGGAGTGTCTTAACACTAGGTTCCCTCTGACTACCCTGCTGTGTGCAGGATACAGTGTGAAGCTGATTTGATTTGATTTCATTTCTTTGCTTTGGTGTCAAATAAAGCTTAGCATCGAGTTCCGCCACTCAACACGCAATGCCTCCAGAATTTAGCGAAAAGGGGGAAACGGAATGTCTTAATTGAATAGAGTGTCTCAAGACTAGGTTCCTCAGCCTACTATGCAGGATACAACGTAAAGCTAAAATAATATTCAATTTTAAAAGGTAAAGGTACTTACTTCACCTTCTAATCCTCCAACTCCTTCTTCTTCGCCTTCTATATCATCAGCATTAAGGACATTCTGATTTTCTTCTTCTGCAGCACTATCTTCTTCATCAGAGTCCAATGAATGTTTTTTGCCTTCTTTCTTCGGTTTTATTTTTACACTATCATCAAATGCAACAGAAGCTCCTCTTTTCGACATTTTTAAATTCTCATGAAAATGAATACAGTTGTTTATTTATTATGTATTACTCACTCGCTACTCTTGAGTAACCTATAAAATAAATTATTCAATATAAATATTATAGAAATTATCAAAAATGTACATTTAAATTATGTTAAATTACAAATATGTAGTTTAGAACAAAATAATTGTTATAGTAATTTAAGATACATGCCAAGGAGACATACTTCATGACATTTGACTTTTGATAACAACTATGATTTTAACAGAAAATAGGAGTAGCAGATAAAATTCAGTGCATATAGTTTGTCACAGATTATGTTATATAATGTTTGTGTTTAATCTATATTTTGTGGTTGTACATATCGAACATAGACTATTAAAAATTTATATAGCCAATCAATTGGGGGCTCATGATCGAACTCTTGCCCGCAGACACCCCTGCCTGCAATTTTGACAGTTGCATTGTTCTATCCGCCATGTGTACTTTAAGAGACCGCACTATAAAGAAAAGGGCGATATGCCCACACGCACAGCGGTGTGTCCCCGTTCTTATGTTTCGATGCGACCTTGAGAACCGCCACCTAAGAGGCCATGCCCGGAATATTGGTAAGTGGAGGATGGATCTACAAATTGCTACGTAAAATGTAAGAGGAGAGATGGAATAGGTAAGCCGCAAAAGGTGTCCAAACTTGGAGTCGAATTATCGCATAGGAAAGTTCAAAATTCACCGATCAGAGAGGAATATCAGGAGTTTCCAAGAAGCTAGACAGAAGTGAATCTGAAAATGTAAATATTAAAATATGTTGGCAGAACCTTAGGAATTGTATGCAGTTAGCAGTGACAGAGGGGCATATGTGGTAAAGGAAAAAGAGACTTTAGCAAATATCGCGACGAATGGTGGGATCACGAAGTGAAATATACTGTACAAAGAAAAAAGAAAGCATGGCGGGATAGTAAAGTCTCGGGTAAAGATAAAAGTATGAGAGTGATAAAAAAAAAAAGTATAATCTACAAAAGCATCGATTGAAAGCACTGATAAAGATGAATTGTGAAAAGTCAAAGAAAGAAAGAGATGAAAGTGTAACGAACAATTTCAGGGAAAACGCGAAGCTTTTTGGGTGAGAATTTAGTGACTTCCGAAGTTGCTCGCTATCCTGTAGAATGAAAGCGATGCTTTCGAAGGCAGCCATGTTCATAATAAGCACGGGAATTCTACGAGGAGATGTATGAATGTTATAAAACCTTTGCCTCAAGTAACAGGGAAACACTGAGTCTTGATGTAGCTGATGGTGAAATCAGTATAAAAGAGGTTGAGAGTGCAATAGGAAGTCTGAAATGTGGTAAGACAGCGGGAGCAGATGGAGTTAGTGCTGAGACGATCAAATATGGTGGGTCACACGTCTTGAATTTGTTCTGTTTTTTTGTACAATTTATGCTGGAAATCAGGGTTCCGAGATGATTTACGACTAGCAGTCATGGTGCCTTTGTATAAAAGCAAAGGTTTACAGATAGACTGCGCCAGCTAAAAGATTATCAGTTTGATTAGCTTAGGTAGTAAAGTTAATGCAAAAATATTAGCGAGAAGAATGCCAGAGAGATCCGAAAGGCTGTTGAGGGTGGCTCAAGAAGGCTTTAGACATGGAAGAGGTTGTATCTATAAGAGTTTTCTCATCCGCATGAAACATGTCCTAACAACTAACTACGGTAATTGATTACACTAAGCTAGAGATTTTCACGTGCATGTTGTTTTGTTTGTTAGGAAAACAAACATACTGTCAATGTTGAATTTTCAATGATTTGAAGTGTCTAGTAATGTTTTATTTAAATAAAATTAATATTAATAATAATATTTTTCTTTGGTTTTGCTTTTTATTATATCGTGTTTAGTATATCTGATAATTTTAGATAATAAGAGTTTGTTAATAATACATAAATAATATATAAAACAATTTAAATTATAATTAATACAGTACTGAGTCAAAATTTTTCAATAGCGGAAATAGCGTCACCTTTTATTATTAAAGGCTGGCCACATTCTCTCTTGGTTTTTCTAATATTTCATGTCAGACCTAAAGCTGTGGCAATATGGCTGTAGCTTTCGAGTTTCGCTGGTAGTGCGCGGTGCTCTAATCAATTTCTGTATAGGACGGAGTATTTCCGACGGATCTAAAGTTTCATTTTTAATTTCTTAGTGATTGCTGTTTCTGTTTACGTTGTTTTTACTTAATATCTGTTGCAAATTTTTTAATTTTTTGTATCCGTCGTCACCAGAATTCACGCGACGACAAAATGGCGTCGCTTGACAAGATTTTGCAGCAAAAGATATTTTTCAAATTTATTGGTTTAATATAAATTAATTCAAAAAATGTCGCAACAAGTGTTTAAATATTTTTATATTAAATGAATTGAAAACTTTCTAATTATTTCCGTTCGATATTATTTGTAATACAGTGTGTTCGTTAGAAATTCTACAAAATGCTCTTGGTAAGTGTTTAATAAGCTTTATAAGCATTGTTTTGGTGTATAATTCCTTAATATTTATATTTTCGTGCTTTAATTAAGTGGTGAATGTTCTAGAAGCTGTGGGTGTGGCCTTTAAAAACGAAGAAATTTTAAGACGTAATAGTGAATAAATCGCTTTCTACGATTGTTTACAATATATTTTGTTGTTTTTATGTATTAAAATTTAATTGTTCCACCGAATAATGCTTTTCCATCGTTTCTTTGTTACGTAATCTTTCATTAGAGGCCATGTAAAGTGTTTTTAGAAATGGACCCATTTTCGCAATTTAACTTTGAAAATTGGTCTTACCAGGTGTTGTTATAGTTTAGAGAAGCATTTGAGGTTATGTTTTCAATATTTTTCTTAAATTACTATAATTGGCAGGTTTTATTTAATATTATGCAATGTATTTCTCAGTTATATATTTTAAATATTTTGGCTTATAATTATTTAAAAAATGCATTCAGAAACATAAAAGCATTTTTTTTATTCATGTACTTGTTTGAACTGTATTTAAGGATCATGCATTTCTTTTCTTATTCTCTCTATTCAGAGAAAAAAAAACCCACTATTATTATGTATTTTGATTTCATTTTCTTTAATATTTTACTATTATTTTTCTTTAAACTTCAACAAATACTGTTATTATTTTTATTTAACTTTGTTAAATTTATTCCTATTATCTTTTACTCAATTTTAAGGAGTTTTTTTGTATATTCTTGATTTTTGAACAGCAAAAATATATTTTTAAAATTGAGGATGCATTATTCATGTGTGGCGCAACTGTTTTATATAATATTATTTATATTTATTGATGTTCTTAATGCTTTTCAATACAAAATTATTGTATAATAAAAATTCTTAAATAGTGATTTAATATTATTTTATAAGACGTGCAAGTCATTTCATAAATAAATTCATATTTTTTTTGTTTCAGAAGGGCTTCATGAATGAATCTGGAAGTGATTCAATGAGTGAAAAAGGAGAGAAAAGTGATTCTAGTGGTTCAGGTTCAGGGAGTGACAGGTATGGGAGTATTCTGTATTTTTTGGAACATTATTAATATATACTTTTTTATTAATTTATATTTTATTTTGAACAGTGATAGTGGTTCTAGTTCTTCTGGATCAGGGTCAGGAGGTAGGTCAGGGTCAGAAAAATCGTCTAATGCTGACAGATCCCATCTAAGTGATGACACAAAATCTCCAAAACACAGTAATGCAAATTCTTCAAAATCAGATCACCAAACCGATAAAGATTCTTCAGATGATTCAATCACAAAACGCAAATCAAGAAATCATCATGGTAAAATTAAATCTGATTTATGGGAAGACAATCCTGATATGTTTGGTATTAGAAGATCAGGACGATCAAGAAAAGAACCAGATAGGCTTAAACTTGCTGATAGTGATTCTAGTGAGAAGGGAAGAAGTCACAATAGAAAAAGTAGGAAAAAGAGGTATAATTCTGCTATTTATTTAGATAAAATAATATTATATTTTAAAATAAAAGCTATATAATAATATTTTTATTTTTATAGTGATTCATGGAATTCAGATACCTCAGATAGTGATAGTGATCTAAAAGGTTCCCCACCCCCACCTTCAAAACGACCAGGCCAAAGAAGTGTACCTCTAAGAAAAAAGAAACCAGCACGAAGAAGAAGGTTTACAAGTGATGAAGATGAAAGTTCAGAGGCTTCAGATGAAGAAACTAGGAGGTAATGTAGAAGTTTGAATTTAAAATGCTATTATTTTATTTGGATATAAGTAAAATGACGCTTATTAATGCACATATATATTACATACATGTGCATGATAGTTTTAAGCAAAATCTAGCTTATATATAATTCACTGCATGAATACTTCATATATTAAAATATCTCACCACAAAGGGTTTAGGGTTCTGTAATTTTTAAGGAAAAAAAGGAACCCTTATAAGATCTCTGTCTATCTGTCTCTTCGTCTGTCATCAGCCTTTATCCGAGGAATGCTTGGAGATATTGAGTTGAAATTCAAACCATATACTCAGATCTATGGTCACATGATTTCTTGAAAAAAAAAATAATTTCTACATTTACTTAAAAAAAAATAATAGGATACTTCTGGTTGACCTAGAACTATGACATTTGGCAGCTTGCATCTACAGGACTAGTTAAAAAAAAACTGTACATTTATGGTTAAATCTTAAAAGATAACAGCCTTAAAGGGGGCTTAATAAAGCCTTAGGGGGCAAAATTTGGTATTAAACGTGTTAGTTCAAGTAAGGTATCACATCAAAGGGCTCTGGCTAAGCTAAGCTCGCATTTTAGAAAAAGCTCGAGACCTCCAATTTTTGTACAGACATCCCGGTGGGCGAGCCCGTCTTGTGCTTGTCCTGTTTTTCTCAGCAGGGTAGTGACAGGGATCTAATGCTTCTCACTTTGTACCCAGTTTTTGAGACAAATCCAATTATTATAAAAATAGATGATTGTTTTGAATGAACAGTTAAATATATTATTAAACAACATAATTAATGCAATTTATTGATGTAATGTTAACAATTAAGGCCATCGTAAGGGGGGCACAGGCACAAGCATGTGACTGAAAACACAATGGTTGTGGATTTGATTCCCACTCGGGTGAATGAATTATTATTTATTAATATTTTTTTTTCTTCTCTCTGGTTCCGCTATTCAAAACGCAATGCTATTAAAAATTCGATGGACAGTCGGGAATGGAGTGTTTTAACATAAAGTTTCCTCTGCCTACACTATATGTAGGATACAGTGTGATGCTGAAAAAAAAAGTTGCCATTATTAAGCTAATATGTCACAATTAAAAAAAAGAAGGAAAATTATATAAGTAACATATATTTAACACGTAAATCTTTAGTCTATTTATATTGCAACTATTCTAATAAATAATTTTCACTAATAGGAGTATAAATGTGCGTATTTTATATTTACTAACAGCTCTTCAGAGGCTACATCTAGTAATGTGTGACAATACTTACAGATTATAATCTATTTGTTTAATCAATAAATATTGAAATATTGAGGCCATCCGTGCCGCAGGGGCACAAGAGAGTGACTGTAAACGCGATAGGTTGTGGGTTCGATTCCCTCTTGAGGAAATGAAATATTTAATATTTTGCGCTCTGGTGTCGAGGCAAAGCGCAGCATTTAGTTCCGCCAATCAGCACGCAATGCCTCCAGAATACGGTTAGGCTACTAGTCCTAGGCTTCCTTTGCGTACCCTGCCTAAATTCTGAAACAGCGTGAAGCTAAAAAATATATTGAAACTAAGAGTATGATCGTGTTAGTATAGTGTTTCCAGAAGGTAGGGACGAATATACAAGGACTTACAGAATTTATTAAATATAAATGTTTTTATGAACATTGAGTAACATCTTCCATTGATGTATAAAAAAATATATTTCCAATGTGACCATAGAAGGGCGCGCTGAAGTGGTCAATGCGTTCATTCAAATTTTCGGTGACACATATTTGTAAATATTAAGTAATATAACTTACAATTTTTTTTATAAATTGTGTATGGTCTGTTCACGACTCATAAATCACCACAAAGTCTGGGCGTTGACAAGATAACATAATTTTACAGGTCATTCCTGGTTAGCGTCCAAATAGTTTTTTTTGAGGCAACTTTAATTTAGCTGAGCACCTGAGCCGTCACCTTGACAAAAGTCATCATTTTCATATACAATTAGGAAATACTGTAACGATTGCCGTCTACGGCATTTTGTATCGCTTGAATACGTTGTTCAGTTGACATTTACTCCATGGTAATAATCACGGCTATGTTAAGTTATTATCAAACGCTGAGCAGTATGTTATTTCAACAACTGTTCCAACTACGATATTAACTACTAGATGAATGTTAGAGATGATCAGAATTTTACCATTATTTAAGCAGCACTAAGTTAACGGAGAATGATTTTTTCAGTGTTACCAGACCATTCGTTACCAGCGTACGCAGCGTTGCCACTTTTTTTGTTGGTTAAAGCGGCGGGATTTTGAAATATTTTAATTAAAAAATCGGGACTCTTTCCATAAGCGGGACAAAAAATTTAAATAATGAAGATTTCATTGATTATTTATCAATTTATTTGAGTTTTAAATAAAGCTTTCAATGGTAATAAATATAAAATGTTTTTAATCGAAAAACGTCACTATACTTAACGATACTGTTTTTTTATTTACTATTTTTAAGGCAGTTAAATTTACCCTTCAGAATAATTAACGTAACTTATGAATATACTTATTTGTATTTCTAAAAAGTTATTAATAACTAATTAAGTTTGTTAAAAGTAATAAATATCATAGCGCTTGCGCAAATAGTCTTATATGATCAGCGAAATAGTTCTGTGCGTATTTTAATAAATCATTTTGTATATATAAAGGTTATTATGTTCAATAACAAAAAAAGTAGTTAACCTTTAAGTACCGACGTTCGGTCTGACAGACCCCGGTAGGTACTTCACTTCATAGTTTACCCCTTTATACAGATGTTAGTACTAACATCTCTGATACTGACAAAACTCAACCTAAACACCTGAAAACGCCGATGAAGGCGCTGACCTTTGACAATTCTTTACCGGATTTTGGATAGTAGTAGTCAATAAATTCTCATCTTATACATAATGTATATATGGAAAGACAAACTGATAGAGAGATATTATTATAAAAAAAACAGCTTGACAGTTGGTATGAGAGTATATAAAGCGAAGATTTTTAATTCTAAGGTTGTCCTGGAACATAGAATAAGCTTGGCAGGAGTACTTGATTCTGATAAGCCTGAAACATGTGAAGATGAAGAAGTTAAGACACGAAAGACTTGTCGTTCGTGTCAACTTAAACTCGAAAAAAAGATGCGGTTCGTACAAAAATTACGTTTGCTTGCAGTACATTAAAAAAGTATGCCCTGATTGTGCTTGAATTTAGGGTGTAATTGGATAACAATTTTTTGTTATTATGAAAGGAGTATATTTTGTTTTGTTTTTTATCTTGAACAGTCTGATATTGAGTATTCTATGTGAGGCCAATCGTGGCGCAGAGGCACAAAGTGTGACTGTAAAATAGATTGGTTGTGAGTTCGGTCTCCATTACAGGAAATGGGATATTAATTTATATTTTTATTTTTTTGCTCTGGTGTCGCGACGTTGAGTTCCGCCTCTCAACACGCCTCTTAGAAATCGGAATGTGGGGAACGGAGTCTTTAACACTAGATTCCCTCTGCCTACCCTGTTTATTTTTTCTTTAAGGCCTTTACTTTTCATCATTACGTAAAGACAAATATGTAATTCATACCTTTTTTTATAAAATCGATACTATATACGCGGCTTTTCAGGCCGCACGTCGGTGGTAACTATACAAAAATGCACATCGGTACTTAGAGGTTAAACATTTTATTTTAGTTGACATTTTTAGGACCTGAAATATATCTACATTTTTACCACTAAATTATTTTACAACGAAGTCTTAAAATGTATTATTATACGAAGAGGATTTATTTTTATTCACAATTTTTTTGAAGATTATATTAAACAATATTAAAATTATAATATTATTTGCAATAGATAATATATTGATTGATTTCTTAATTAATGGCGTTTCGAGCGTGCCAGTTGAGCACAATTCATTTCGCCAATGTCACGTTGTATGGAAAACACACGAAGGAAATTGACCGGTAAAAAAAAAAAAGATAACTATACACAACTATAGAATACATGTAAAAAAAAGAGATCCAGTTAAAGTACAGCCTTCACCTAAAACAAAACAAATACATATTTTTAGTATATACACAGCATATTAGGTTAGTAATAAATAATATTTTACATGGGTGTTAATTTAGAGTTTAATTTTGTTATGTTTAATATATTTACATAAAAATTTACATAAAGGACTAAACACAAACATTAACAAACACTGAACATTTATAGGACGAGGGACTTTATGGGGAAGGACATCATATAAAGGACGAGTTAACTTAGGACAAGATAAAAGGATGTGAGAAGGAGTGCCGTCGTCCAGACCACATTCACACAGTGAGTGGTCCCTGACCCTGATCTTGGCTAGATGCACAGGAGTAGAAGCATGCCCAAGGCGCAAGCGACAGATTGTAGTTATAATCTTCCGTTCAATAAGCTTTTGAGAATAAAACCAAGGTCGCCTAGGAATATCAGGTTGAATAAATGCGTAAAACTTACCTTTATGAGATTTTGACTCGTTCCAGAAATTAATCCAGGACTTACGCAGATGAATATCCGCAAGGGACATGAGATCTTGGGCGGAATTGGAGAAATGATCTAATGTGTCACACTGGATAGCAGATTTAGCGCAGGAGTCTGCAGATTCATTCCCACTGATCCCAGAATGACCTGGAATCCACACTAGAGTAACATCCAAGTCCTTTAAATGACACGAGTACAATTCTTCACGAATCCTTAAAACAATTGAAGATCCTAATCTACTATGAAACGGGTTTCCCTTTAAGGCCATTAGGCAGCTTAGTGAGTCAGTAAAAATAACCGTCTGTTTAATATCATGGGAATGTGTAAACAGGATTGCTTCTAACAAAGCAACAGCCTCGCCTGTGAACACAGAGGATTCGGGAGGACATTTAAATTGTAAAATAATTTTGAATTTTGGTATCCAGCAAGCTGCACCAACACAGCTCTCCTTCAAGAGCTTCGATGCATCAGTAAAGATGAGGAGGTGATTCGACCAATGGAGATGGACTAATTCCTTAAATTTTGTGTTGGTGCCAGGATCTCCTTTGATTAGGCCAAGATTTGTGACAATACAGGGAGAATATACTAGGGCGTTATAAGGCGTAAGGAATAAAGGATTAGAAGGATAACGAGACAAGGGATTAGGGAGGGAGGTCAGTCTAAGGAAACTATCAAGCAAATATGGCAATGGTTTGCCTCGAGGGATAAGATCGGCTAACTTAGATAGCTTAGACCACAGAGGATGAGAGGAAAGCTGCAACATTTTACCCACAAATCGGTCAGAAAGGAATTGTCGGCGGATAGGAAGTGGCGGATCTACACACTCCACCTGCAATGCATTTGTAGGAGTAGACTTCATCGCACCTAGAATAATTCGAAGACATTTATATTGTATTCGGTTTAATTTTTCAGTAGCTACTTTATTAAAGGGGTCTAAAACAAATAATCCATAGTCGATATGACTACGAATTATAGCATTGTACAGCAGTTTTTGAGTATAAGGGTGTGCACCCCACCACACACCAGACACAGCTCTTAAAGCATTAATGCCTTTTTCACACTTTCTGCTGAGATATTCAGCATGAGCAACTCCATTCAATCGTTTATCAAGTATTATGCCTAAAAATTTTATATTTTCTGTTAAATGGATGGGAATATTATCACACAAAATATTAAAATTTGGAATAACTCTCTTTTTTGTAAACACTACCGCTTGACATTTAGCTACAGATAATGCCAGGCCATGATTAGAGAGCCACTGGTTAAGATAGTGCAAGGCAGCATTCAAACGATAAGTTATGTCCTCCACAGAATTTGAGCTGTAATAGAGGACGATGTCATCAGCATACTGAAGGATGTTGCAAAAATTATTTACAGATAATTCGAGGTCATGAGTGTAAATATTATACAGCAGCGGACTAAGAGCTGAACCTTGAGGCAGACCTTTCCAGACAAGTCTGGGAGGTATAGTAAGAAGCGGATGCTTTACAGATACCGTTCTACCGGTCAGCAAATTACATATGTAATGGGACATCCTCGGCGGAATACTCAGCTGACGCAATTTCTGCCTGAGCACCGGAAGAAGAACATTATCATATGCAGATGCAACATCTAGAAAAACACCAGCTAAATACTCTCCTTTGGCAAAAGCTCGTCGAATATCTGTAGTAAAAACACTGAGACTATCAATAGTACTTAACCCCTTTCTAAAACCAAACTGAGAGGGCGCTAAGATATTCCTACTTTCCACTATCCATTCCAGTCGATTCTTCAAAATCCGTTCAACAATCTTTGATAAAGTAGATGCTAGGGCAATGGGTCTATAGGAATTATAATCTGAAGGACATTTTCCAGGTTTGAGGATAGGAATAACAATTTGGGATTTCCATGAATTGGGGATATTGCCTGATTGAAATATATCATTTATCAAATTTAAAAAATGGTATTTAGATTTATCATTTAATCTTGCAATAAAGGAGTAAGAAATACCATCCTCTCCTGGACTTGTGTCCTTTAAATCCGTTAAGACGTTGTTAAGCTCTTCAAAGGAAAAAGAAAGATCCATTTCCTCCAAAGATTCAATCGGCGTGGATATAAATAAATCCTGGGATGGTACAGAAGGAGGAGCCAATTTGTTTGCAAAATCGTTGAGCCACACAGAAGGGTTATTGGAATTAGGACTACTGACATTGTTAAGTGATCGGCGAAATCTCTTAACATTTGTCCAAACAAGAGAAAAAGAGGAGCGAGGACTAAGGGACTCACAAAAGCTTACCCATCCAAATTTTTTCTTTTTTCCAATGCAATTTCTAAACTTCGCATCATTGCGTCTGTATTCAATGAAATTCTCCATAGTCATACAGGCTGCGTATGACTCCTCGGCAGATGTTCGCCGAATGACAGAATCAGAGCATTCCTGATCCCACCAGGGATTGAAATGCATCCAATTCTGAATGGAGTGATATTTGGGGATATGTAAGTCAGCAGCAGACAGAATGGCAGAGACAAACCTATCATAGTAAACAATGATATTCTCATAATTACCAGACTCAGGAAGATTGCCCAAAATGCAATCCACAGAGTTGGCGTACTCGTTCCAGTTGGCCTTTTTTAAATTAAACTTATGACAAAGGGAAGGAGAAGGAGTGGGGGGAACTCTATTATTTAAGGAAAGCAGAATCGGGAAATGATCACTACCATGGGTAGATGGTAGTACAGACCATGATAGTTGGGAAGCAAGAGAAGGAGAAGATAAGGAAAGGTCAATAGCAGACCTAGGGTTCTGATTAGGATTAACCCTACGAGTCGGTGATCCATCATTGAGAATGCAGAGATCAACATCATCAATCATGTCTACCAACGAAGGCGAAAATCCATCACAGTAATAACACCCCCACAGAGTGTGATGAGTGTTAAAATCACCCAGGACCACCACAGGGCTAGGAAGCGAAGAGATAATAGACTTAAGCTCTAGGAAGATGGAAGCGGAAGGACGAGGGATATAAACAGAAAGAAAGGAAATACCAAGGACCCTCACAGCAACAGCATTCAACTGTTGACTATGAGATGGGAGAGGAATACGGGAATATGGAGAAGAGTGCTGGATAAGGATAGCACTACCTCCATACCCGTCATTTCTGTCCTCCCTTAAACAGGCGAAACCTGGAACCCTAAATCGGGAGTCAGGCATCAGCCACGTCTCCGAGAGGGCAATAATGACAGGATTATACAGAGAGATAATATGAAGTAATTCGTGCTTTTTAGCACGAATACTTTTACTATTCCACTGTAGGAAGTATAGTGGGGCCATTGTGAAGGATTTTAAAGATTTTAAGTAGGTTTTGGGCAACGTTGGACGGTAAAGGAAGTTCATCAGCGGTTGAGATTATGCTCACAAGGGTGTCAGTCAAAGCAATTAACAAATCTTTTGTAGATTCTGCTGGACTGTCAGAACCTTGATTAAGGGCACAACCATTAGGAAGGGAAGAGGAACAATTGCTAATAATGGACTGGTGAGCTTGTCTATCGTAACCCTTTGCCATTGGTGAGCGAGGACGAGGAGCTTGGAAAACTGTTTTACGATAGGATTTAGTGGGAGTAACAGGAGATCTGCTTTGTTGGGGTTGGGAATTCATGTAAACAGGAGGTGAAAACATTTCCTTAGCAACATCTGCATAGGAACGCTGGACAGATGGGAATCGAGAGGATGCTTCCATATAGGAAATACACTCTTGCGACATAATGGCCTTAATATTCTGTTGTCTTACGTACTCAGGGCACCCCTTATCAGTAGCAAAATGCTTTGATGTACAATGGATGCAGGTTGCATTTTCCTGTAGGGTGTCACATGCATCACCAGTATGAGACTGGGAGCACCTATAACACCTTGGCTTTGATCTACACTGTGACTTAACATGACCAAAACGACAGCAATTAAGGCATTGGATTGTAGGATATTTATAAAGTTCAACATTAAGGACAGATTTATACGAAAATACTCTTTCAGGCAATTGTTGACCACGTAAAGTGATTACAACCGTTTGAGTTGGAACCCATGTAATTACACCCTCACTTACATTCTTCCGATTCATTCGTCTTACTTTTATAACTTCCCCACAAGCAGTAGGGAATATCAGTGAGCCAACAAACTCTTCCAAAGACCATTCAACGGGAACTCCTTTTACAATTCCCATCCTTGTAATATTAAATGTAGGGATTACACAAACATATTTACATAAACTAAGAACAGGATTAACTAAAAATTTATTTGCTGCTTCAGCTGATGTAAACTGGACACTGATTTTATTGCGACCAACATTTTTAACTCCATCATTGACTATATCAGTAATTTTATTAGTATGAAGAAATTGACCAAATTTAATAGCTCTTATAGCTGTCCCTGCAGATGGATCAGGAGATTCCCTTGACACATACACGATAAAGGGACCTTTGTCAGTACTAATGTAAGATTTTGGGGCTTCGGACATGGAAGGGTGGATCCATACATTTTGGATAGAAGGAGTAGCGGTAGATGGATCTATAATCGTTTTTTTAACAATATCCTGATTAGAGGATGCTTCCTCACCTTGTCTTTTTCGAGACACTATTTGTGGTGTAAAATTTACATTACCTCCCCCAGGATCAGGGGGGTCAGGTGGAGGGTCAGGATCCATTTTAAAATAAAATAACCTAACTATAAAATAAAACTAATCTAGCCTATAAAACAACACAACTACTTACTATAACCAATCACCTTATTAGTATGGATCTATTTTCACTATTATATATTGTTTCCACTGTGTAAAATAGAGATATTCAACACTAAAACAAAATATTTTCACTAACACGTGTGTCAACCAAAACAAACGTCAGCGAATCCCAAGATAATATATTTGCTTTACGTCTGGTTGACATCTGTCATGCGCACTTCAAGATGGCGCCCATGGCGAGAATTTAGTATGTCGGCTGCTATGACGTCTCATGTTATGTAACTGAATGTAATCACTCATTAACTTGAAATTCCTATAGATGATTTGCTTGTTTTTCAAAAGATTTTTTGATTTTTTTATTCAATTGCCTTAGAAAGACGTAAATATTCGTACTAAACTTTTATGGCGTTCGATTTTTAGTGCCATTGAGATAACTAGAAATAGAATACTGCCGGGTGAAGCCCGGCGTTTATTTATTACTGATCATTAATGATGTTCAATCCAACTTATATAAAAAGTAAAATCTTGCACAATACTACAAGTATTAGCATTAATAACATTAATAAATAATCATTGCACTTACTTGTAAAGTGGGTATTTATAGACAGCTTTTCACTATGTCACTGTAAACCCCAGTCTGTATATATATTTTTTACTTTCTATAGTGAGCACACCTTGAATCCATAACATTGTTGTGTTAGTTAGATTATTAACCACTGCGGTATTAAGGTGCTTTATGGTTATAATATCAATATATTAATATTATTATTTACAAGCTTATGACGATAAAAAATAGAAGTAGGTAAATAGAGGTAGTAGTAGTAATCAATATGTTTTTAATTTTGATGTTGACACCGTTGTGGCGCCGTGGCACTGTTTGGCTGTAAATAATTGTATTAGTTTTAGATTCAATTTCTACTCAGGAGATTTTTTAATTTTCACGCTCTTTTGAGATAGCGCGGCGTTGATTTACGCCTACGCGTTTCGAATTCGGGCGGAAAACGGATGGAATGTCCTAACACTAACTACTTGTCTATGCTCTCCCTGCTATATCTATATTAATATAATAAAATGGAAGAATTTGTTTGTTTAAACTCTAAGATCTCTGGATCTACTGGCCCTATTAAATTTATTTTAAATGTTGTATGAATGACAATAATAATGAACACGATCGAATTGCTTTAAGCGCGTGCGCTATTAATAAAAATATCTAAATATATGACTTAATAAAAATATCTAAATATATGACAGTACATCGTATGAGAAAAATATTGTATTTTATTAGTTCTAAAAAAAACTTCGTCATTAAGGCAATTTGTGACAAAAAATAATTGAAAATTGCAAGGTGATATTTCAACATTTCTTATTTGACAAAAATATAGAAACTTACCAGTATAAGTTGCCTCATAAAGCGGGATAAAGCGTGATGTTAAAGAATATTTTATTTTTATAATTATTTAGTATTTTTATCTCCTCTTTTAATGCGATTAAATGCTGCCATTCAAACACCCAATGTCTTAAAATGAATGGGAAGTGGAGAACGGACTGAGTCGCAACACTAATAATGTTCTGTCGCTTATCTTACTGAGTGCGGCATAAATGTGTAAAAAAGTATTAAACACTTTTTTTATCACACAATATTTTTTAGTATAAAACTGTTACAAATTCTGAGTAAAATTATTAAATAATAAGATAATCTGTTTCTAATTACGCAGTCGGACGGCAACACGGCGTACAGGAGCGGCAGTAAGCTATAAAGAGGCCAGTGATGAACAAACCGACTCTTCAGATCTGGTTGAAGTAGATGGAGTTGATGGTGAGGGTGATGCTGAACCAGAACCGGAAGATCATAGTGAAACTATTGAAAGGGTTCTCGGAATCAGACGTGGGAAGAAAGGAGGTAAGTTTTCTCGTGATATTCTATATAAGTGTAACCCTAAATTTGTTGTAAAAAATGAAGATTGATTTTTAAATTTATTATTGTTTTTGATTTTGTATGAATATTTATCTCAAACAAAGTAGGTTACTTATAATTGTAGCATTGTTGTGCAATGTAGTGTTAAATTTTAGCTAATGTCTTCTTATCATTGTCCAGTCATTGGAAATGTGACTACAGTTTATTATATCGAGGAACATGGTGACCCAAATGAAGGTTGTGATCCTAATGACGAAGAAGCAACCGAACCTCAGTACCTGATAAAGTGGAAAGGATGGTCCCACATCCATAATACATGGGAGTCAGAGAAGTCACTTAATGAACAAAAAGTAAAAGGTTTAAAGAAGTTGGAAAATTATATTAAAAAGGAGGCAGAATTGTCATGGTGGAGACGACAAGCAGGTCCTGAAGATATTGATTATTTTGAATGTCAAGCAGAATTGCAGCAGGAATTAGTCAAAACTTATAACTATGTCGAAAGGATAATAGGTAAAATAAGACTTTATTTATTTTAATTTCTACCTAAAAAAAGACCTACCTAAGTATAATAACTTATTTTTATAACTATGATTTAAAATAGATTAACCTTTTACTGTTATCTTTTTTTATATAGTTTATCTTCTAACACAAAAGTGAGGTGGAGTAGTACATTGTGTATGACTGGAAACACGACGATTGTGACTTTGAAACCTACTCGCCGGAATGATTTTTTTTTAAATTCCTCGATCTGACAACAACGTTGCAGCGCGTTGTATTTAATTAATTAATTTTTTTCAGCTTCACGCTGTATACCGCACACAGCAGGGTAGGCAGAGGGAACCTAGTGTTAAGACACTCCGTTCCCCCCTTTCCGCCAATTTCTGGAGGCATTGCGTGTTGAGTGGCGGAACTCAACGCCGCGCTTTTCCACTCGATACCAGAGCGAAGAAATGAAAATATAAATGTAAATATATATTTCATCTCCTCGAGTGGGGATTGAACCCACAACCAGTCGTTTCACAGGCACACTTTGTGCCCCTGCGCAATGACTGGCCTCAATTAATTTAAATTAATTTTATTGTTTTGAGAAATTGAAATATATGCTGCAGGATTTAAATTAAGCATAACAAAAATTATATTTTAGCTGAACAAACCCGAGAATTAGAAGGTGGTGGAACTGCCCATGAGTACTTCTGCAAATGGGAATCATTGCCATATGCAGATGCAACATGGGAAGATTCTACGCTTATTGAAAAAAGATGGCCTGTAGAAGTTGAACATTTTAAAAGTAGAGAAGCTGCAAAAACAACGCCATCTAGGCATTGTCCAGTATTAAAAAGAAGGCCCAAATTTCACCAAGTAAAAGAACAACCCGAATACTTGGGCAAGGACCAGGTACTTTAGATATTTATTATTTATAAAAAAAATTTAAACACACAAAGAATTAGAAATTTCTAGTGTTGTAAAGGTATTTCTAATTAAAATTTTATTTATTGTATAATTTCAGACTTATTTTTTAAGAGATTATCAAATGGATGGACTTAATTGGTTAATACATTCCTGGTGCAAAGACAATTCTGTTATATTAGCTGATGAAATGGGCTTAGGGAAAACTATTCAGGTAAGTTTTTCCTTTCAATTTTTTTACAATGCAGCACTACTATAATATAATAACTATAAAATTATTTTTTATTTAGATTAAACAATATCTTTTTTATGTTCTTTTGTAGACTATATGCTTCTTATATTACCTTTTTAAATCTCAACAACTCTATGGTCCATTTCTTTGTGTGGTACCACTTAGTACCATGACTGCATGGCAAAGAGAATTCACGCAGTGGGCACCAGATATTAACGTCGTTACCTATATTGGTGATGTTACAAGCCGAAATATTGTAAGTATACTCATATAAAGCATATTCTATCTTAACTAAATAACAACAAAATACAAAAGAAATACAAATATGCCTTTAAAAATATTATTCTATATTTTGCAGATCAGACAATTTGAATGGAGCTTTGCTACTTCAAAGAGGCTAAAATTTAATGCAATACTAACAACTTATGAGATTTTATTGAAAGATAGACAATTTCTAAGGTCTTTCAGCTGGGCCTGTCTGCTAGTTGATGAAGCTCACAGATTAAAGAATGATGATTCACTTCTGTATAAAGCCTTAAAGGAATTTGATACAAATCATCGGCTACTTGTTACTGGCACACCATTACAAAATTCACTTAAAGAATTATGGGCACTTTTACATTTTATCATGCCTTATAAGTAAGTGTATATTATATTAACAAAGTTTTGTAAAAATGACGTATTTATCATTTTAAATCCAAATTTTTAAACATTTTTTAGATTTGAATCATGGGAAGAATTTGAAAAAGATCATGAAGATGCAGCGACTAAAGGATATGAAAAATTACATAAACAATTGGAGCCTTTTATATTACGAAGGCAGAAAAAAGATGTTGAGAAATCGCTACCTGCTAAAGTAGAACAAATTCTAAGAGTAGAAATGACTTCAATACAAAAGCAATACTATAAGTGGATTCTTACAAAAAATTATAGTGCCTTGAGAAAGGGCGTGAAGGGATCTATAAATACATTTATTAATATTGTTATAGAATTGAAAAAGTGCTGTAACCATGCACTCTTAACAAAGCCTGAGGACTTTGAGTCTCGCGCGTCTTTGGCTACTACTGATGCTGTTGAGGTACTTGTATATTAATTTAATAAAATACCCATTTATGTTTCTTGATAAACGTAAACTTCTTTAATATATAATGACACTCATTTTTTTTGTTTTAGAAACTTTTGAGAGGCTCTGGAAAATTACTACTATTGGATAAATTATTATGTAGGCTAAAAGAAACGGGACATCGTGTTCTTATATTCTCTCAAATGGTAAGAATGTTGGACATATTGGCAGAATATTTGCAAAGGAGACATTTTCCGTTTCAAAGGCTCGACGGTAGTATAAAAGGCGAAATAAGGAAACAAGCATTAGACCATTTTAACGCGGAAGGGTCTCAAGATTTTTGTTTCTTATTGTCAACGCGTGCAGGAGGTCTCGGTATAAACTTGGCAACAGCGGATACTGTGATAATATTTGATTCAGATTGGAATCCTCAAAATGATTTGCAAGCGCAAGCTCGCGCGCATCGTATAGGACAAAAAAATCAGGTACCAAATCATTTTAATTACGTTTTGTTGTATTTGGTTGTTTTTATAAAATACTTAATTTGTTTTTATATGATTATTAGTATTTCTTGTTTTATTGAAACAATTTTTTGTTCAAAATGTTGTGTATTGGAATACTTTATGTGACATGTTTTGCAGGTCAATATTTATAGGTTGGTAACAGCTAGATCTGTAGAAGAAGATATCGTAGAAAGGGCTAAAAGAAAAATGGTACTTGATCACTTAGTAATTCAGCGTATGGACACTACTGGACGAACTGTACTCAACAAACGAGATGCGTCAGGTACAAATGCTAATAACCCTTTCAATAAAGAAGACTTAAATGCAATATTGAAGTTTGGTGCTGAGGAACTTTTCAAAGACGATGATGAAAATGACGAGGAACCTGTCGTAAGTTTTATTTACAACAATTTACGAATATATACAGCTTTTGACACGTTTTTTAGTCTACTTGAGCAATTAAATGTTAAGATAAAGTTACCTTAGTTACATTTAATCTTTAACTATACAACTATTTTTATCTGTTTTCAGTGTGATATTGATGAAATTTTGCAAAGAGCAGAAACTAGAGATGAAGGTCCATCAATGGCGGGAGACGAATTACTTTCGGCGTTTAAAGTTGCTAGTTTTGCATTTGATGAAGAAAAAGCTGTGATGGAAGTCAAGAAAGAAGGGTCAGAAGAGGAAGGCAAAGACTGGGTAAGACACTTCAAGAATTGTATGATGTGATAAAGAACAAATTAATTTTATACATGTTCTTAATAAGTATAAACCATTTTTAGATTAGATTTAAATAACATTTATGTATGTAGCCTGGTAGAGAATAAGCTTGGTATTCCTAAAAAAAAGAAGTAAAAAGTTTAATCAAAGTATGTATGTACTAAGGCATCTTTACCACCATGCTATATGGGGAAGACAAGTAAAGTTCGATAATGTCAAGGTTTAAATCATGATATTTTTCTGTTCTAGGACGATATTATACCTGAGAATGTTAGGAAAACAATAGCTGAGCAAGAAAAAAACAAGGAAATGGAAGATTTATATTTGCCTCCACGAAGAAAAAATATGCAGCAGAATAATGCAGATGAAAGTGAGTACTTTTACTATTTTTGGGGTTCCGTACAGTGAAAGGAAAAACGGTCGGTCCGTCTGTCAGGGCCATTTTTCTCAGGTAAAAGATGAAATTTATATGAAATACTTAATTCTACTCTCCCTTGGAGCTGTGAAAAAAACCATAAAATTATTGTTATGATAATATAAACTTAGCAGATTTGCTGTGTTGTGTTTTACATCCTACTATAATAAATATTTTTGCTTATCTTAAGATTTAGAGAACTAGAGACTACTGTTCTCCAGTGGATCAGTGTCTGACATCCAATGAAAAAAGGTGAAACTCCCATTAAGAGGAATATGAGGATGAGTTATATTAGTTTTAGTTTCCCTCTTTGGTAATATAAGCGTAGCATTTTATTATTCCTCCACATGCAATGTCTTTGAACAGAGCAAAGTTGGCACATCGGCTCACGTTTGTGAGCCCTCTATTATGATTTCACACTTTTTGTCTATTTATACTTATTTTTTTATGTGGAGATATAATTATAATAATTTACACTTATTTTTGTATGTTTTACTATACCTGTATAGTAAATAAAATACAAAAATATCAGTCCCATTGTTACCGTAAAATTAGCACACAATGTCAGGTGCCTAGGTGTTAATTGGTGGATGTGTTATCGCAGGCGGGAGGAAGCGTCGCGGCCGCGGCACCAGCGAGGGCGGCGACGGCGAGGGCGAGGGCGACGCCGACAGCGACGCGTCCGACGCCGACGCCAGCGCCGACGACGACCGGCCCCGCAAGCGCGGCCGCCCGCCCGCCTCGCACCGCGAGAAGATCAAGGGGTTCACGGACCAGGAGGTGTGTCTCGCTCGTTATATAGCTATGTAGTAAACTGATATTGCTTTATATAAACATGTTCAGTCTTTATGGCTATCATGATTGTTTTGTGATGGCTTTTAAGTATTAAAGTTTATTCTGCATATAGCAGATAGGCAGAGCGAACTTAGTTACATTAAAAAATTCAGTTCCCTACTTTCCCCTTAAATTTTCAAGACGTAGTGTGTAAAGTTGCGAAACTTAACGTCGTGCTTTGTCTTACCAGAGAGAGGATTTTTTTTAAATATAATCTTACCACCGAGTTGGGATTGAACTCTCAACCATCGCTTACATTCGGACGCTGTTCCACTGCGTTAATCGCACCACAATTATGCTTATCTTTGTAATTTTTCTTTTTTCAGATCCGAAGATTTGTAAAGAGTTTTAAAAAGTTTTCAGCACCATTAAAACATCTCGACAGCATTGCATGTGATGCTGAGTTACAAGAAAAACCTTTAGCTGATCTCAAAAAATTAGGAGAAATTCTGCAAGAAAGATGCAAGGCTGTTATAAATGATACTTCTGAAACTAACAGTATGTTTAATTTGTTAGTTATATTTGTTTATTTTATATTTTATGTATTTCCCTGATAAAATATATATTAAATTTCTAGATGAGGCAAATGATGGACGTAAAAATGCAAGAAAGACATTTAAGCTGGGTGGTGTGCCTGTAAATGCTAAAACAATGGCAGCATGTCAAAATGAACTTGCGCCTTTGGATGAGTTCTTGCCGCAAACTAAAGAAGAGAGATTAAAATGGCAATTGGATTTCAGGTAAAAACCATTTCATGATGGTGTCGAGGACAAGCGCGGCGTTGAGTTCTGCCACTCGACACGCAATGCCTCCAGAATTCAGCAAAAAGTGGGAACGGAGTGTCTTAACACTAGGTTCCCTCTGCCTACCCTGCTGGTGCGGGATACGGCGTGAAGCTGAAAAATTTATTTTTTAAACATTTCATGAAATATTCCAATTTTAAAATTATTAGTCTGTATATTTATTGACTAATGTTATATTATACTTGAATAATAAATTCGTTTTTATTTATTTTAAGGACGAGGCCTGCCAATTTTGACATAGAATGGGGTGTAGAAGATGATTCCAAGTTGTTGGCTGGCATTTATCAATATGGGATGGGATCTTGGGAGGCTATTAAAATGGATTCATCTTTTGGTATTGGAGACAAAATCCTCACCAATGAAGATAAAAAGCCACAGGCGAAGCATTTACAATCCAGAGCTGAATATTTGTTGAAACTTATCAAGAAATTGTTAGATCAAAAGAATGGTAAACAAAAACAACGGAAACCGAGAATAAAAAAGGGAATTAAAGAACCAGTAACAAAAGACACAGTTGAAGAGGATATGACTTCTGGAGATGATAAGAAGAAGAATTTAAAAAATGATAAAGACAAGGTATTATACAATTTTGGCTTTGACTAGTTTTGCTAATTAAGAAAATCTCTGAATGTGGTTTGAGAGTTTGCGACATTATCGATAATGTCCGTTTTTTATTCTCATAACCTAATGAGACCATAGTAGTGCAACAGGACTATGTCTATGTGACATGTGGACATGACTGTTAACGATAGTCGTAGGTTCGATCCTTAATAGGAGAAATTTATTATTTACATTCCTGGTCTCATAGACAAGGTGCAGCTTTGAGTATTCTCCATTCACAAGAAAGTGTCTTGAATTTGACCAGAAAGCGGACGGTTTTAACTCTAGGCTCTCTGTGTCTACTCTGCTATACGCTAAACGAAGCATCATCTAAAAAATATATATCTTATTATATTATTATCTTTTTCTAGGGTAAATCAAAAATGGAAGATGTGTTAACACATGATGAGACATCTAATGATAGAAAGGAAAAGGATAAAAAACGCACAAAGAAAGAGGGCAAAGATCGACCAAAAGGTGATAAAGTAAAAGGCCGTAAGAAGCCGGCTGGTCCTATGCATTTTACAGCCAATAATGAACCCAGAGCTTTAGAAGTCTTAGGTGATTTAGATCCGTCTGTTTTTGAAGAGGTATATTTTAATGTTTATCAATATTATAGGTTGCTTCTTAAAGATAAATATTATAAAAACTTTATAATATTCTTATAAAGTTTTTATAATATTTGTTGTAAATTTGTTAAGATATAATTCTTAAAATTAAATTTTGAAAGATTTTTATAAAGATAAAAATTTCGGTGTTCGTCATAAACACTTATTTTAGTAAACTGTACTCTCTTTTATCGTTTATTGGGTAGAAAGATAATGTAAATTGGCAATGAGCGCTCGGACTTTGTCTTACAATATTATTGTTTTGATTCTGAATATTTTTCTGTTCTTGAGATTTTTATATTTTTTAAAATTTCCTTTTGTCATAGTGTAAAGAAAAAATGAGACCTGTTAAGAAAGCGCTAAGAGCACTGGACAACCCAGACCAAACCTTGTCAGAATCTGAACAAGTATCGAAAACGAGATCCTGCCTTACCCAAATAGGAAACCAAATAGATATATGTTTGTCGGAGTATCCTGATCCTGAAAAAAAAGTTGAATGGAGGAGTAATCTCTGGTATTTTGTCTCAAAATTTACGAATTTTGATGCCAAGCAATTGTATAGGCTATATAAATATGGTCTTAAGAAAAATGTGGATACTAAGAAGGATGGCAAACATAAAGAAAATAAGGTATGCAGGATATTAAAATATTATACACATTTTTTAAGATTCATGCTGTGTCCCGCATATAGCAGGATAGGCAGAGAGAACCTAGTGTAAAGACTCGATTTTCTTCTTCTTTTAGACTGCGTATTGAGTGGTGGAAGTCTACTTGCCTTTAAATTTTTTATTTTGTTATAATTTTATCCTGTTTATTTTCTCTAATTACATTATACTATTTGTAGTCTAATTTGAAGAACAATGTAAATAATTCCAATAATCACGTAAAATCACATAAAAAAGAAGGGAAGCATGATGATCATGATAGGAAAGAAAAGAGGCCGAAAGTAGCCAAAGACAAATTAGACAAAAGCAATGAGAAGACACCACACGCCTCTGGTGTGAAAAGAAAGCTGGAAGAGGGCGAATGTGATCCTGAACCCAATGAAAACAAACGTCACGAGAGGTAAGTCACTGCCATGTCATCCCCACCCAAAAACATCTAATTTCATCATTGGCTGCACTCGTTCCTCGCTTATTTCTTTTCATTTATTAACACATTTTTTATTTCATAACTTTTCGTCATCGCTAACATCCCCGTTCATCACCATCTCGCTTGTTCCGTATCAGCAGACATAAACACAAGAGCAAGGATCGCAGAGATAGGGAAGGGAGCTTGAAGCGAGACGATTTGATGTACAGAGAGCGGAGCCGGTCGGAGCGCGAGCGCGAGCGGGAGCGGGACCGCGACCGGGACCGCGACCGCGACCGCGAGAGGGACCGCGAGCGGGACCGCGAGCGAGACCGCGAGCGCGACCGCGAGCGGGACCGGGAGCGGTCGCGCACGCGGCGTGACAGCGGCGGCGCCGGCCCGCCCCGCGCGCGCCCGCCGCCGCCCTACGCGCCGCACGCGCACGCCGAGCACGCCGCGCACCCCGCCTGGACGCCGCCCGCCTACCCCGGCCCGCGCCAGTACCGCGGCGACCGCAGCGCGCCGCGCCCGCACGACAAGCGGCGGTTCGGCGGGTACGCGGGCATGGGCGCGCACACGGCGTACAGCGGGTACTACGAGGGCGCGGCCATGGCGGGCGGCATGGGCTTCCCGCCCGTGCGGCCCTACCCCGACGAGTGGCGCGGCTACCCCTACGACGAGCGCGAGTACGAGCGCGAGGTGTACCGCCGCGACTACGACCGCCGCGCGCCGCCCACCTAGCCGGCCTCGGCTCCGCACCCTGTAAATAGCGCCCCACTCGCATGCCGGATGTAAATAGTGTAAGTGACAAACAGTGCTGTGGTTTTATCTTAAGTGGTAAGCGAGGATCGTCGATGTCGAATTGAGACCTTTAATTATATAGTGACTGTGTTTTGTAAGTGAGACTGTATAGTAAATTTATTTATTACCGAGTCTGTCGAATTATTTGTTAATGTACAGATTTTAGACAAATAATATTATTTTTTTTATATTTTTCCAATTTTATTGCCAATTTTACCGGTTTTAAATAGAATTCTCAATCTGCTATTCCTCGATTTTCTATTTATTTAATGCCTCAAATAGGAGTTAATTTTCCAGAGACACAGGTGATACGCGTAGTTGATAGTCATTGTACAAAATTCAGCAATTGTAAGCAGGTTTGCATATATTAATAAAATCATGTGCAATCTAGAAAATTGTATAGCTTAAAGAGTGGCACATATACTTTGTCATTGCATTTTAGCAGTGTGAAGGAAAAGTTTAATTTCTACTTCCTTTCTCATTATACGTGCATTTCCGAGTCCTATTTTTATACAATATGTAAAGTCTTATTCTCTGTTACACGCAACTGACTGTAATAAGAATGGAAGCGTCTTGGTGTATACCATGATAATAAACATATTATTAAAGTTGATTATTGTTTTTTATTTAAACCTTCGCTTGACACTTTCACAGGGCGCATTCAACATGTTGTTAATTGAACTGGGTTGAGTTCGATTATTTAATAAAATTACTTAATTTTCATTCCACTATAATATAGAGTCGATTGTTAACTAAATCCTCAGAAACAATTATTAATACAATAATCGAATATTACTTAATAGTATAATTACTACCATATAGTAATAAATTAATAATGTATGAAGCCAATTAATAATCAATATTTAAAAAAAAAATACAAATTAATATGGCGCTGGCAGCAAAACAAACTTGCACATGATTCGACCGTACTCGAAGACACAACCTGTATTTATTTTGTTTTCTCCGGTGTAGTAAAGAACATCAATAGGTTAGACCCATACGTTCCGACAAGCAACAGTAATTTTCCTAGTACTGAATTTTTTGTACCAGGTTACATATACATAATTATTCAAAGCGGGAGATGTGTAAAGCTATGAAAGAGTGATTAAATCTATACTTATAATAAAATGGTCACAGGTCTGTTCTTAACCGGTGTCATTATATGTTGTCTGGGCCTTTATCAATGTGATAGAACCCAAAACTTTTTAAATTTTTGTCTGTTTGTCTGTTCACGCTAGTCTTAGCATCGGCTTAACCGATTGAAATGCGGTTTTTACTATTGGATTCTCAAGTCAAGCTTCCCTTAACATAATGGGGGAATGAATTGTAATTTATTAATATTTTAATTTCTTCGCTTTGGTAATAAGACAGAGTGGGTTGAGTTCCGCCACTCAATACGCTATGGAATCGAAAATTAGTAGACACTGCTTTCCTCACTTTTCAACATAAGATTCCCTCTGCTATAACAGAGCCTCTGATATATCTTGCGAGATACTAGATCTAGTGTAAAGCTGAAAAAAAAAACGAAATTACTGTTTACCTATATCTATACATATGAATAAAATATCAACATAACTGTTCAAGTGCATATGGCTATTTACACGATACCAAAAAAAATAAACACTTAACATATTTGTGTGTATTTCTGTTTACCCGGGCTAACCTCCGAATTAGTTGGACTGATGACATTACTATGGGACTAATGATTGAAAGATAGTGGGGCTTGTGGAGCAACATACATTATTTTTTTTACAATTTAAAGTACTTTTGTATTTTGTTAGACAAAATTAAAAGTAAACTAAACTAGCTACGCGTTTTATCCCTAGTGGGATAGTCGGAGAGAACGTAGCACCAAGCGCTACGTTCTCTGCATACCTTGCTGCTTTTCGCCTCCTCCACTGTCATTGTCCTCTTCATATATGCTCTTCGGGGTGTCCTCATGCTTTTTACGTGACCCTCCTCCTATATCTTTGATACTGTGTTGCACACTGCATTCGACAACATTGCTACTTCCTAATAGAGTTATTTTATACAACTGTTTTATTAAATTGGCTAAATCTTTGGTTTTCAATGTTTTGTTGTTTGATATTATGTGTAAATTATTATTTGTATAGTGATAGAAAAAACTCCAGATTATATGATTATAAAATAGACGGCGTCGAATGAGGCCACTCGTGGCGTGGTTGTAGATTCGATCCCCACTCTAGGAGATGAAATATTTACTTAAGTAAATTTATATTTCCATTTCTTCGCTCTGGTATCGAGGACAAACGCGGCGTTGAGTTCTGTCACTCAACACGCAATGCCTCCAGAATTCAATAGAAAGTAGGGAACGGAGTGTCTTATACAACAACAATAGGTTTCCTCTGCCTACCCTGCAGTGTGCGAGATACAGCGTGAAGTTCAGTTAAATAGACCGAGAATTCAAGATTTAGGATTCTCCAATGTAAGTTGACACCTTCTCAAGCAGCCACGTAGTGCTTGCAATTTTTATATAGATAGAGATTTAGAGAGGAATATAGAATATATGTTTTAACCCGGATTATTTGCGGAATTGGAATGTATGTGGGAAAAACTAAATTTTCGCGCACCTGCAAATTTAGTTTTTCCCACATACTTTCCGATTCCGCAAATAAGCAGCAGTTACGGCTTACCCAGACCAATTTGAAATAACTAAATATTTTTCTATTAAATATATTAAATATGGCAATTTTTGCAAGCAAAATCCTATCAATTCTTAAACTACGCATTCTTACTACTATGCATTAAATAAATCCTAATGTAGATATCTATATAGATAGTGCATATGCACTATATAGCAGTATAAATAACCAAACTAAAGTAATTAATCCATTTTTAGGGTTATGTATCTCAAAAGAAGAAAAATAAAACCCTTATAGGATCACTTTGTTGTCCGTCTGTCAAAATCATTTTACTTGAGATCGCGGTGAGGTATCAATCTGAAATTAATATCAGATATTCAGCTTTACAGTTCCTTATTCCCATTCCAGCACAGATATTTAAGCTACCAATAGAACATAGTCGAAAATATGAGCAGTTATGTAGATATCGTTTTTGCTTCATTTTGCATGAAATAACATATAATGCACTTCCCGTAGACTTACAGTTATGAAATTATGACAAAGATCTTACAGTACAAGCAAAAAATCAATACATAAGTCTAGTTCTAAGTAATATCTATAGAAAAAAGTATTAAAAGAAATGTAAATATAACAAAAGGTACGGACCATAAAGTCTGTAGTGAAAGTAAGAATAAAAATTTAAAAAAAAAAGAAAAAAAAGGTATATATATCTGAATCACAATCTTGAAATTGAATAGTGGCGAACCCGAGTGGACGTAGCCGCAGGGGGCCGCTAGAAATAAATAAAAGGTCAGAATATGAAAAGAAAAATAAAAAGAACCCTGCATCTATAAATATCTATCTATTAATGTTTCGCACTTTTTTTTAAAGCTGATACGAAACTAATAAACATTGATGTCTGTCTGTATGTTAGAAAGGCTTAAAGGCTTTCACCTTATAAATATATAAAGATATCTTTATAATCTACGTATTATCGTATTTCACGGAGCTTATAATATTGACGCGACTTAGGTACTTCACAAGATCACTCGTGCAGGGTGGCCTGCCTTATCACACATATTGCAATGTCGCTATAGAACTGCTAAATAAATAAAGTTACAAAGTTAAACGTGGACAGGTTATTTTCATTTGTTATAAATAAACGGTGAATGTTCATGCTTATAATAATACACACAGCTCACCTGTCTTACTGTGGAGAGTAAAAAGCTTCGTTTTGGTTCAGAAAGCTAAACTCGGTAAATATTTTCGATTAGTGTGTTATGATTATATATGTAAGTAGGTATATTAATAATAATAGATATTTCCAACTTCCGATATAGCTAAGGGTAACCATAATCTGTATATATAAAAGGCATTGTGCTGACTGATTGAGGTAAGATGCACGCAGAGCCGTAACCGCTGATGGTAGAAACGTGAAATTTGGGCAGATGTTTATTTCCATATTCTGGAAATCCACTAAAAAGGGAATTTGAAAAATTTTAAACCTAAAGGGATGAAATAGGGGTTGAAAGTTTGTATGGAAAAAAAAATATCTGTACCGATTTTTATAAAATTTGAAATTCAGACTTAAAAATATTTCATTGAACACGTGTTTCATGGTTTTTAAGAATTCACCCCCTAAGTTTATAAGGAAAAATCTTTTTAAATTGCCACCGATTTTTATAAAAAATTAAATTCAGACTGTTAAAAATATTTTATTGAACACGTGTTTCGTGGTTCTTTTAGAATTCACTCCTAATAAGCGGGCGAAGCCGCGCGCGCCCTATAGTAGTTATATATTGAAATATTGATTTTCGTAATATTGATTTTTAAAGTAATTTTTATTTATACTTTCCGATGCGACATCACCAATTAAAATTTTTAATTTCTGTGAAGATGAACGCACGATGTTTATGGTACCTAATGCCTAAATGTGTACTAATTAAACTTGGAATACCCTAAAAACAAGAAAAAACAATAAGAGATTGTTAATATGAGGCCAATCGTGGAGCAGGGTCACAAAGTGTGACTGTAAAACCGACTGGTTGTGGGTTCGATCCCCACTCGAGGAGATGAAATATTTACTTAAATTTATATTTCCATTTCTTCGCTTTGGTATCAAGGCAAAGCGCGGCTTTAAGTTCTGCCACTCAACACATAATGCCTCCAGAATTCGGCAGAAAGAGGGCAACGGAGCGTCTTAACTCTAGGTTCCCTCTGCCTACCCTGCTGTGTGCGGGATACAGCGTGAAGGCGATTTATTCATTTATTTTATTTTAGGTATTGATATCTTTATTGTTTGTGGCTAATGTAGTGCTTAGTTATTCTATACGTTCTTTATTTTTCTTAAATTAATTTAAATATATTCCTAGTACATATCTGTTTGTCTCTATAATAATATAATTTTCTTACATAAATACATAATATAAATTTGACATTACATTTAGGTATACATCAGAATCCATTCATAACTCGCAACCTATTTATAGATTAAATCCTTCTCAATGAACGCCGAGGGGACGACTGCGCATGTCCTGAAAACAGGTACCCAAAGGTTTCACACTTCAGTCGAGTACTTTCATGTGACGACATTAGCCAGTTATAAAATGTAGGAAATTAAAAGATTATATTTTTAAGTTTAAATTGTTAAATAAGTTTCCATCTATACGTGATTTGCTCGGTGAGTATTTGGAAAGAATAATTTTATAACACCCAGTAATCCCTTAATTAGATTAATCAGTTCGTAACCGATGTTATTGATTGGGAACATTTCGATACATCTAATAATGTGGATCTTTTAATATGTAGATAGTGACTTTAAGTTCAATTTTCGACACAATTTCATTTTAACTATACAGGTGAAATGTAAAAAAAAAACTTTGACTATTTTTTGTCTATTTAATTTCTATACACATGCTTTTTTAAAGGCAATATTTGGTTACATGGCGTTCCTGCGATTTGCATCCGCCTATTTTCCAGGTATAAATAAAGACTGTGCGACATGATATGTACTAGCATATTGCATATTGTGGTAGTCTGGTAGAACAACGATGTTAACTAGTCCAGCAACGCTTGCCCTGCTGCTATCAGCTACAGCCTTCGCTTGTTACCTGTTCCCGAGTGGTAAGTACTAAAGAGATAAACGACCAAATATTAATATAACATTTTTATACTTTCATTAATTAAGATATATAACGTAGGTACATCTTAGGACTTATAATCTGCGATTGTATATGCTAAGACTAGGATTTTATAATTTGGGATTGTATATGCTAAGAACTTTACTAGGAAGACGTGACTAGGTGATTGAAATTATAAAATATATTGTCGTATTAGAAAAAGGGAAGTAAACAAACAAAATATGAAAAAAAACTCACAAACTCAACTCACTAAGCAGAAAAATAAAGTAGAATTTAATGTATTATCATTTCATTTTTGTCCTTCAGGACATTGTGTAGCATAATGAAACTTACCTAATATCAAACAAAGCAACTCTGAAATGAAAATAATCCATTCATTTTGAATATAAAAGGCTTCGTCCCAACCGCACAACAATCTCAAGCAAATGAATAGACTATAGATATTTATTATCTATACATATAAATAAATATGTCGTTCAATTTACACTACTATTTTTATATTTAAATGTAACGTAGGATTCTTTTAAGTTAAAATTGAATCTTACATTGGCTGAATTTCTCATGATTTTACCAGAATATGTGTAGATTGGAGCCTATTATATAAAATTAGGTATTCATTTGGCATAAAGTACAACAATTATAAAAGTAAAATGTACTTATTTGTGTATATGTGCTTTACAGAGTTACTAAATATTCACCTAATTCTGATAAAAAAAATTTTCCTAAGCAAGTGAATCATTACTAAAATTCGTTTATAAATCAATACTTATTCAATTTGTTCTTCTTCAATCTTATCTGTTAAAGTTATTTTAAGTACAATACAAAATTTAGTTACCAGTACGTATTATTGCATTGTGGTATTATCAATTGTATATGAATATATAGGCTGTAACTCAATCGACGGATCAACGGTGGCCTATAGGTTGGATGCCTCAGTATCCATTCATTCCGCCCCTATGTTCAGCGATTTTCATTGGTTCATCAGATATTAGAAATTGTGATTCTTTGGAAAAAATCGTATTCTTAATATAGCTCAATACAAATAATAGGTCTTTTCATACAATCATTTAAAACTATTGATCTATAAATCTTGGAAATACCACGAATGTATATATCATTAAATTTGATAAACAGCATATTATAGAGTTTACCGTCAGTGGGTTACGGTCATTCATATAGTATTTGTATCGTAGATTATAGTTTGTATTGTTGCAGCTAATTGATGTGCATATTGTGGCAGACGTGCCGGATCCGTGTCGGGGAGTGTCGTGCGGTTTTGGAGAGCAGTGTCGGCCAACGGCGGACGCTAAAAGTTACCACTGCGAATGTCCCACTTCTTGTCCAAGTTATGGAGACCATGAAGGCTCCAGACCGCTCTGCGGCAGCGACGCGAGGGACTATCCGGGCGTATGTGAGATGCGACGCGCCGCATGCGAAACTAACACGAATATAACTTTTAAATATTTCGGTAAATGTGGTAAGTATAGCATCTTATACTTTATACTTTACATTGTAAATGAAAATATATTTAAGTATTAAAGACTGCCATTTTGGGTCAACTTGATAATTCAATAACGAGGAAAGATCGTAAAATTTGGCATCTTTGTTCTCTATGCAGGAATAATGTGTGATAATTAATAATAAAAATATTTAAAAACAATAAGTCTCCAGCAAAAACCTGATTGCATAAACTGAACTTATATTCGGGCCATTAAGATAAAACCAAGGCATATTAATTATCAAAATCGTTTCACTGGTTTAACAGTTACAAGGGAATAAAGGAACGGACATACACACACGCTAAAAACATAACCCTCCTTTTGCTTCGCTGCTGTCAGGTAAAAAATAAATCAAATTTGTTTAAAATGTTTTCATTTCATTGGTAACAGATCCATGTGCGGGAGTAACCTGTCCCGATCCCGAAGTTTGCCAGCTGGACGATGGACGACAGTCTTCTTGCCGCTGTGCTGAGCCCTGTCCCCTTGAATTTTCACCCGTTTGTGCATCTGATGGGAAAACTTATTCCAATGAATGTCAAATGCACAGAGAGTCGTGTCGTGCTAGAAAACAATTGAAAATTATATTCAAAGGACAGTGCAGTTCGGGTAAAGATTTTACTGTTGGCTAATATCAACTTAAATTTTAAAATATTACACTGCTTTTTTAAATTTTTTATTTAAATAACTATATAAAAGCAGTTTCACGCTTTTCCCCACATACTAAAAGACTGAGGGAACCTAGTGGTAAGATACTCCGTTTATTGATATTCTATTTTTCGCCCAGCGTTCGGAACTGCACCAGAGTACGAGAGTGAAGAAATAAAAATGATTTAATTATAAACTTTATTTATTCGAATCTCACTAGGGAATTGTCCCTAGTGAGATTCGAACCCAAAACCGTCGCGTCCAAAGACGTCCCACTGCTCCACGACATCATTAACTAACTATCTACTATACTAACCGCACAGTAGGTACGTCATAAGCTAAAATATCATCCACACCACCTGGATACGTGGCAATCCACTACTGTGCGGTTTCGTAGGAACTTTCTTTCACGCGCCAAGGAACTGTGGAATGGCCTACCCGCGGCAGTATTTCCAGGTCGATATGACATAGGTACCTTCAAAAAGCGAGTCTATATCACCTTAAGGGCCTAGTAATGCACCTGTAGCTCCTCTGGTGTTGCACGGGGCCGTGGGCGGCGGTAATCACTTACCATCAGGTGACCCGAACGCTCGTTTGCGTTGTCCTTTTCCATAAAAAAAATATATCTATGACTATATAAATCATAAATAAGTATACATAAACAAATAATGAAAACAACTTCCAGGTGTCAATCCGTGTGCGGAGGTGGAGTGCCGGCACGGCGCGGAGTGCCGCGTGGAGGGCAGCGGGGCGGTGTGCGCGTGTCCGCCGCCGTGCGAGCCCGTGCTGCGCCCCGTGTGCGGCTCCGACGCGCGCACCCACGACAGCGAGTGCGCGCTGCAACGGGCCGCCTGCCTTTTGGGGAGGGAGCTGAAAGTCGTTCATGCGGGCGCTTGTGGTACCACTAATAAATACATTTTGTTAAACAGTTCAATATGTATATATAATCTTCAGTACAGTTAACAAAAGTGTGACTTATATACACGGCGATAATTAGCTTAAATGGAATAAAGACTGACGCCTGAACTAGGATTCCCTGTGTTTCAGGCCGCCTATTTAATTTTCCTCCAGTGGAAATCGAACCCGCAACCCTTTCCCATTTATAGTCACGCCTGGCCTCAAAATCAAAATGTGGTAATTTCTGTACGAGATTGCAATTTACGATCTTGATTATTTTAATTACTACCAAATACTTGTGTTAAAAAACGTACATATTTTTTCAACTTTACAACTTATGTTTCGAAAGTTATTGGTTTCCTTATACGACAGTGGCGTAGCAAGGGTATTTGCTGCCTGGTGCGGCTTAGGACTTGATGCCCTTTAAAATGGTCAAAGTAATTTCGGATTTCGATCAGTAGAGTAGATATATCGTTTTTTATTGCTGCAAAACTATAATAACTATATATAAGTTATAATGGGGGTCCAAGATGGAAGGCTTGCCACGTGCAACTCGCAAAAGCGCACTGATAGGGCGTCCCCCCAAGGCGCGCACCAGTGCGTGCCCGCTGGTGTGTCAAGTGGCGACGAATGCGGCGTTGGGGACCGCCACCCAACACGCCATGTCCGGAACGGCGGGAGGTGGAGGAATGAAAAATTAATAATATGCGGCGATTTGAACGGATGGGTCGGAACTGCGCGAAGCGGTTACGAGGGAGTCCTAGGTCAATATGGTGACAAGAGAATTAATGAGGCTGGAAAGCTTATACTGGAAATTTGCAAGAAAAGGAATTTGTTTGTGGCAAACATGACGTTTGAACACAAACAAATTCACATGTATACATGGGAGCGAGCGGAAGGGAAAGCATGATTGATTTATTCCTAGTGGATCAACGTATTCGAAGCCAAGCTACGGACACCCGAGTGCTTAGGGGTTCTGAGCTGGGAACAGACCACTGTCTAGTCGTTGCTAGAATAAGGGGTCTGTTTGCAGGTTGGCGCAACTACACAAGGTGTCCAAACTTGGAGTCGAATTATCGCATAAGAAACTGGAAGCTTCAAGATCCACCGATTAGAGAGGAATATCAAGAAAGAGTTTCCAAAAAGCTAGACAGCAGCGAATCTGGAAATGAAAATATTGGAATATGCTGGCAGAACCTTAGGGATTGCATGAAGGAAGCAGCAAAAGAGGTATGTGATAAAGGGAAAAGACGGAAGGCTTTACCAAAAAGCTTGACGAATGGTGGGATGATGAAGTGGAAAATGCTATAAAAGGAAAGCATAGCAGGATTATAAAGCCTCGGGTAAGGATAAAAGTATGAGAGAAATTAAAAAGAAAGAGTATAAGCTGCAAAAGCACCAAACGACAGTACTGATAAAGATGAAGCGTGAAAAGGCAGAGAAAGAAAGAGACGAAAGGTTAACGAACAACGTCAGAGAAAAAACGAAGCTTTTCTAGCGAGAAGTTAGTGTTTCTCGAGGTTGCTCGCTAACCTGTAGTATGAAAGGGGTGCTTTCGAAGGACGGTGAAATTTTAACGGAAGAACCATACGTTTTGCTGGGATGGGCGGAATTTTACAAGGAGATGTATGAGTGTGATGAGTCCTCAGTCTCAAGTAATAGCAAAACGTTAAGTCTTGATGAAGCTGATGGCGAAATCAGTATAAAAGAAGTTGAGAATGCAATACGAAGTCTGAAATAAGGTAAGGCAGCGAGAGCAGATGGAGTTATTGGCGAGATGATCGAATATGGTGGGCCACGTATCTTGGACTAGTTCTGGTTTTTGTGCAATTTATGCTGGAAATCAGGGGGGGCCCCAGATGATTGGCGAGGTGCGTTCATCGTGCCTTTGTATAAAGGCAAAGGTTCACAGATAGACTGCACAAACCATAGGGCTATCAATTTCATTAGCTTGGGTAGTAAAGTTTATGCTAAAATATTAGCGAGAAGAATGCAAGAGAGATCTGAAAGGCTGTTGGGAGGCCCAAGGGGGCTTTAGACCTGGAAGAGGATGTATGGATCAACCTTTTCCCTCCGCATGATCATGGAAAAATTTTTGGCCGTTAACCTAAAAGTTTTCTGTGCTTTTGTGGACGTTTGACAGAGTTGTAAGAGCGAAATTATGGGAGATTAATTTTACGTTAAAGATTTAACGCAATATTAACCTTATTTTTATGGTATTTTTCCGTTAAGTTAGCAAGTATCGCTACCAAATAGTAACGATACTTAAGTATCTCTATGGCATTACCGGTAATTAACGTTAATTTTAAATATGAATTGGTAACGTTAACAAGCCCTGGGAGATACTATCCCGGTACAATGAGCGGACCCTTGCTGCAGGCCGTTAAGTCTCTTTACAGAGATCACTCAGCCTGCGTGCGAGTAGGATGTTGGCATGTCGCCCTGGTTGGCCGTCTGATCGGGTGTTAAACAAGGTTGTGCCATGTCAGCTTGGTTGTTCTATTTGTATTTGGATAGCTGTCTCCAAGGAGTAAAACAAAGTGATATGGGACTGAAAGTAGGTGACCTGAATGTAAATTGCCTGCTGTACGCAGATGATGCAGTGCTTATTGCATCATCAGAATGCGAGTTGCAGGCATTGGTCACCACTCTGAATGAAGCTTGTGAAAATAATGGTCTAAGCCTCTATGAGAATAAGACAAAGGTTCTGATTTTTGAAAGAGATGAACTAAGGACGGAATGCAAAATCAGTGTAAATGGTAAGATATTAGAATAAGTGAATGAAGTGGTATATTTAGGAAGTATGTTCAGTAGAAATGGAAAATACGTTACGATGGATGTGGAAAGGCGTATTGGTGCCGGTAACAAGGTTAACGGAGCCTTAGCTGCATTGATGAGACGAAACGTCAGCACAGCTGCGCGTTTGGCCGTACATAATGCAGTGTTGGTACCGACGCTGTTATACGGCAGCGAAACATGGGTATTACAGAAGCAGAATGAAAGAAAGATGAATGCCGTGGAGATGCGATCTCTTCGTAGGATATGCGGAGTCCGCTTAGCTGATTGAATCCGCAATGAAGAGATACATACAGAATGGCAGGTACTAGCTAGGATGTCACGGTGAGAATGAAGAAGACAGAAACAGAAATGCCCGGAGGGCATGGCATGGCATGGTATGTATAGGTTGATAACAGTGGACGAGGCGAAAGAGGTATGTAGAGACCGTAGCGGTTGGCGCTCCATTCTCTCTGACTACCCCACTAGGGAAAAACGTGAAGCTAAGTTAAGTTAAGTTATAAGTTATAACATTAGATTTTGGTAAAAAATATTGCAAAAATTTAAAACGGACATTACGCGCTTTTTGACTAGCAAAGTTATTAATCACATTTTCAAAATCAATAATAGCGACTAGTTCATGGTCAACTGACATGATAGCGAGATTGTATTTTTCATTATCATTCTCTTATTTTTCTTGTACATTTCTTGATTCTTGATTGAAAAAAAATTGGAAAAATTGATCGTAGACTTTGATGCCCCTTTCCTTTTGTTGCCCGGTGCGACTGCACCGCTCGCACCCCCCCAGCTACGCCACTGTTATACGAATTACTATTTCATTCTTCGACATTACATCAGTATTTACAGGAATACTTGTCAAGTTAAAACCAGTATTTCTTTTATGTTTCATGTATTTACAGCCCGCTGTGATAAAGTAAGATAAAAAGGCTTTATGGGACAACAAAGTTATCTAACTAAGTATTAATTATATAGTTAAGATTAAACACATATCAATTTGTTCAAGTTTAATTACTTTTACAAGATATGTTTTTTACAACATTGTTTTTTTAATATTCATTCATATAATAAAATCCATTTAAGAGATACGAGTGTTTATTTGTGGTATAATTTGGAAGCATTTATAGATTCTCTGCTCACTTATGTTCACGTTATCATTTATTCTATAACTAGCGGCCTGCTCGCGGCTTTGCCCGCTTGAATTACATGATTATTCATTTAAGAAATATATATATTACAAACAGCCTTAATTATTAATTAATTGATTTGGATAGGTACTCACGATATTATTTGTAAAATAACTAATATTAGCTCTTGTACAGTTTTGAAATTAGTAACATTATTAGTTAAATATATAATTGGTATACAAAATATACATAGAAAGCACGTTTTTAGGCAGTTTTATATAATCTATAAAATAATCAACATTTTCGGGCAAGTTCAAGTCGTACTCATGCCCCGAGAGTTTTCGTACCAGTTTCATGAAAGGAATATGAATACACCAAAAGAATAACTAATTAAGTTGTCATTTTGTATCAATTTAAGTACAGATTAAAATTTGTACTTAATGGTTTTTTCTGTGACACAAATACAAATAAGTAGACAATTTTTGAAGAATAATATTGGAATTTTCCTTTATACGTGCCGTAAGTTTTAACTTCTTAACAAATTTCGAAATTGTATATCAACGGGAAGTACCCTATAGTTATGATAGAAAATGTGACAAAAAACAAAGCATAAACTCTCATATTTCATCGTCATTTGATTGCGATGATTTAGAAGATAGATTTTCGTGCTCTAAGGGACTATAGACTTGAACATTGAGGTATCTAACCTTTAACCGATCTTGTACAAAATAGTCTTGACAGACGGACAGACGGTCAAACAACAAAGTTATTTTATAAGAATTTTGAGGTATGTACCCTAAAATACCCTTGGCACATACATACATGCAACATACAGGTGCAATAGTGCAATGTCGGTACGTGTCGCTTGTAAGTTATGAAATAATACTGCGGGATATTTTTATAAACAGTGTCAGAGCATTTTTTCTTGAGACACAATTTTTTAGAGGTTGCTACCAAAAGTGATTTTTTTATACGTTTCTTAAAAAAATATTAATAACATAAACGAACGAACGGACTGAAGAACCTATTTAAAATATTTCTTTGAATATTAAGTAATTCTTTATCACTGTGTTAAATAATTAAGAATTAAGCGAGACTATTACGAAGGTAATCTTCACCAACAATTCAATTTAGTTTACTTTGTAGTTAGTACTATGAACAATTGTACTTTAAAAACGTAACGTATCATGTGTAGTCAATAGATATCATTGCGTATGTTTCTTTTTTTATTCAAATATAAATATCTTTAAAACTTTAAGTACATTATTTTTTGATAGAGTGTAGCGGTAACCTTTCCAAACTATATTTTCTTTTATGCACAGCGCCATCTATTAAGATCCCATCGCAATTAGTGATAGCGTTACGTGTATGAAAGAGAGTATCAAGATTCGTTAGTACCTACTATTTTTGTCAATAGATAGCGTTGCTTGTATCGATTTTTTAATATCTCAAATATTAACTTCTTGAAAACTTAAATACTTATATTTTTTGATAGAGTGAAGCGATTACAATGAAATAAACACTAAAAGCTACTTTGATTTATTTGTAATTTTTATGTATAAAAGTTGCTTAAATTTATTGTGTACTTTTTACGTGATACGTGTTCACATAAACAGACAAACAGATAAACAGACAAACAGACAAAAATTCCAAAAATGTTGGAAATGGATTCTGTTAATTATCCTTTAACACCCTGGCTAATTTTTTTAAATATATTTTCAATGTACAGAAACGACTTTTCTACAGATTTATTATAAGTATAGACTAGGTTTATAAGCAGGTTGTAGTTTTGAATAAATAAGAATCTATATATGGAAAGTTATAGTTCTTAACAACAAGAATTAATTAATTATTGAAATCTGAGTTATATATATTATTTAAAAGTAACCAATGCCTTTTGATTCATTATCAATAGTATCATTATCGTATAATTGTTAAACCTATTATTCAAGCATCACTAGAATAAAGGTCTATTAGAAAACTTATTTTTAAATTGGACTTACTATATTCCTATTTGATTTAGTAATTAATATATATATTTTTTTGTAAATAGGATCAAACGGAGTATGCGCCGGTCGTATATGTCCTCACGGCGGTGAATGCGTCTCCACGGGAGGGAGAGGCGTGTGTCGGTGCCCAAAGTGTTCTAACGAATTTGCCCCTGTATGTGGCTCAGACGGCATCTCCTACGGCAACAGGTGCAAGCTACAACTAGAGGCTTGCCGACATCGTCGACACGTACAGGTGCTGTACGATGGGCCTTGCAGTAAGTTTGATGAAGTTTTGTTTTTGTCACTTATATACAGTATACTTATATACTTTTAGATAAATCATAAATTGCGTCATTACGTGACATCATGATTTGATATCATCGCGGGTGAGAAAATGCTGATTGTACCCGCTGTTTTTGTGGGTTTGATGATAATTTAACTATTAAGTTGAATTGTTTTAATTCCTCCGGTAGTGTAAGATACAGAAAAGTATTTAAGATTGTGAATGATTCTCAACTCTAGGTGCCATCTGCCTACAGAGCTAAATACAGAGATAATCCTACCGTTGATTCAACATATAACAAATAAGAAATGGAACCTACTACTTACGTATATCAATCTAAATTATAATTTAACCGGAAATCAATAACCTTTAAATTTTTTTGGGTTGTAGATGGCTGTGAAAATAAAAAATGCGAATTTTATGCAGTGTGTGAGAGCGACGGAGTTTCTGAAGCCAGCTGTGTTTGTCCCAAACATTGCGAAGATGGAACTGTAAGTAATATTATTTAATTTATTTTAATTTATTAACAAGGCAATTTTTTTGGAATCTCTCCACGCTGCACACGGGAATATATACCTGCCCAGTTAGTGGACTTATATTATAGCCTATTACTTACTAACATAAGGGTCTTCCCAACTCAGGTTCAAAATCATTTTGTATTTTAACATTTATTAAATAATAAAAAAATAAAAATGTATGTTACATTGATATTATTTTAGGAAACCGAAGAAATTTGCGGAAGTGATAATCAGACTTACAGCAGTGTGTGCGCACTGCGAGACCTAGCCTGTCGGGAAAAGAAACGAATACACGTTAAGCATATGGGGTCTTGTGGTGAGAATCGAGAATGTAATATTTTAATATATTTGATTTTAAATAATTTTTAGTAATTATTAAAACGAGGCCAGTCGCGACGTAGGGGCACAAGCGTGTAACTGACTGTAAATACATATGTTGAGTTCTGTGGCTCAACACGCAGTGTCACCAGAATTCGGCGGAAAGTGAGGAGAGGAGTGTCTTAACACTAGGCTTCCTCTGCCATAAAAAATGCAACTGAATTTAGTAAAGTATTTCGGATATTTAGCTACATTTTTTAAAGATCTATATATATGAATGGAAATGTATAACCCACAGAGAAGAAGGCTTTAGGCTCATTTCGCGAGGGTGATTCTCTTAACGTATCCTATAAAAACACAATCAGAATCATGCGGCGGTGTCCAATGCCCGGCCGGCATGTGGTGCTCGCGCGGCAAGTGCGCGTGCGCGGCCGCGTGCGCCGACGCGCCGCGCGAGCCCGTGTGCGCCGACGGGCGCACCTTCCCCAACGAGTGCGCGCTGCAGCGGGCGGCGTGCGAGGCGCGCATGCGCGGGGAGCCGCCGCCCAAGGTCGCCTACTACGGGGAGTGCGAGCCGCATGACGGAAATATCACTGGGATTAATAGTAAATTCATTTTCTTGTTTTACTATAACATTGAGACCAGTCGTGACGTAGAGACACAAAATGTGACTGTAAAATCGACTGGTTGTGGGTTCACTCTAAGAAATTAAATATTTATTTACATTTCTTCGCTCTGGTGTCGGGGCGAAGCGCGGTGCTGAGTTCTTCCACTCAACACGCAATGACTCCAGAACTCGGCAGAAAGTGGGGAAAGGAGCGTCTTAACACTACGTTCTCTCTGCCTACCCTGCTATGTGCGGGATACAGCGTGAAGCTGATTTTTTTTTACTATAATTTATATTTGCTTTTTTAAAAAAATATAGATATTGTTTCAAACATTAACGAATATTTTAAAATATTTTCAATTAGATTCAAACAAATCGGCCAGAATAATGGAGAACGGCAATGAAATACGCCTAGACGATACAGAGAGTTCCAGCGTACCGACCGGCACGGCCGTGTGCGCGCGCGTGCAGTGCGCGTACGAGGCGACGTGCGCGGTGGACGGCAACGGCCAGCCGAGGTGCGCCTGTCTGTTCGACTGCGCTGCGGCCGCTGCTGCTGCGTCGGCGCCTGTGTGCGCGTCCGACCTGAGGATGTACCCAACTTTGTGCCATATGAAGTTAGAGGCGTGTAGACGTCAAGAGGATCTAAGACTTCGACCGTTGGCGCTTTGTAGGGGATTGGAGGTACTCGTACATTTATTTAGTTTTGAGTAAAACTGAATTATGTTATGCTTTAACATTCAATGTAAGTTATTGCGGTTTCTGTTCGGTTATTTGGAATTAACACTGAACAAGTAGGTTGACAACAGCAGACATAGAGCTCAGAAAAACTTTAGAAATGTGAATTAGAATTTTCGGAACTGCATTTAATAAATATACGATAACTTCTTTTCTAAAAACAGTAATAAATATATTGTTTATAGATTAAAAAAGAGACAAATAAATGCGCTTATGTTATTCACTCATATTTCAAATATTAAGTCCTGTTCTTCTTAAAGAAATATATATATAATTATTTGTTACAGTTCCGCCCATGTGGGGACGATGAGCCTATTCTTGACGCTGAAGGCCGCCCTATGGACTGTGGCGGCGGCCCGCATCGCAAGGACTGTCCTGCTGGTAGCTACTGTCACCATACTGCTAAAGCTGCTCGCTGTTGTAGGAAAGGTAACTAAATGTTATCATTAAACTTATTAGAAATATTGTATAAACTTTACCACATTTTCTTAAGTTATTAGAAATAACTTAGCCAATGTCATTACACATTGTGTTATTACTTACTTTTTATAAATCAATATAACATAAACGATTTAAATATAAAAAAATCTATCTACGTTTTGCACCCTCTTGCTTTTTATTCAATTTTAAAATTAGTCAATTCCTTAATTAATCTTTAAACCGTTACAACAGACAAAACAGTTGTAGAAAAGAAAGATTGTCAAGAGTCTTGGTACGGATGCTGCGCTGACGGTGTAACGCCGGCGAGGGGACCAGGTGGATCCGGGTGTCCATCTCAATGCGGCTGTCATAGGCTAGGGTCCGTCTCAGAACAGTGTGATGATAATGGACAGTGTCAATGTAGGCCAGGAGTAGGCGGCGAGAAGTGTGATCGATGTGAACCTGGTTATTGGGGGCTACCACGGATAGGCACGGGCCATACTGGATGTATACGTAAGTACAGCGCTTATTTAATACAGCTTAAAACGCACGAGGTGTGACTGGAAAACCGACTGGTTGTGGGTTCGATCCCCACTCGAGGAGATTAAATATTTACTTAAATTTATATTTCCATTTCGTCGCTCTGGTGTCGAGGTTAAGAGCGGCGTTGAGTTCTGCCACTCAACACGCAATGCCTCCAGAATTCGGCAGAAAGTGGGGAACGGAGTGTCTTAACACTAGGTTCCCTCTGCCTACCCTGCTGTGTGCAGGATACAGCGTGAAGCTATTTTTTAAAAAAAAAAACGCTAATCTTGTAAACATATATAAGCGTATATAAAATTTGTAAGCGTATGTAAAATTCTGTCATATATTTTTAAGTTTTCTAAATAAATGATATTCATTTTAAACGTTAAAATAAAAGTTAAAGTTAATATTACAAATAATAATAATGATATAATGAAAAGAATAAGAATTACAAGTTACAAATGTCGTTATAAAACGTAAAGGCTATCACGACACCATTCGATTTGATTATAGACAGACTGGATCAAGGCAGACTTACTATAAGCACAGTGTTTGCAGCTTCAATCTTCACACAGTTAAAATTATCATTTAAATTAATTTAATTGATAAAAATAAAATAAATATTTTAATATTAGTATAAAAAATGAAATATGTTTTTTCACTCAGCCTGCGGTTGTTCAGCATTTGGGTCTGTGCGAGAAGATTGCGAACAAATGACTGGACGGTGCGTTTGCAAGTCTGGTATACAAGGTCAAAAGTGCACCGTCTGCTCTAACCATGAACACACACTTGGTCCAAATGGATGCTTCGATCGTACGTACTTGTATATATTATATTTCATTGAAATGGAATTCAGTTGTTATTGTAGATTTTTATAATATTTTATAAATTATTATTTTGTTTTTGAAGCTAGGCCAGAGTGCAAGTGGAAACTTATTCGAGGAAATTCGCTCTTCGCTCTGGTGTCGTGGCAAAACGTGGCGTGTTTCGCCATTCAACACGCAATGCCTCCAGAATTCGGCGGAAAGTAGGGAACGGAAGTGTCTTAATGAGAACGTAATTTGCGTTAGTGTAACTCGCGGCGTGAATTTAAAAAAAAAATTGTTTATTCTTTGCATAAATACCAAACATGAAGAGGTCACGTACCTATAACAAGCAACAAAAGGAAAATTATAACATATGTAATTCTCCTTTCTAACAGCGGAGTCCACCCAACTGCCAGCCACCGATTGCGAGCATATGACTTGCTACTTCGGGGCCTACTGCGTTATACGCAGCGGGCTCGCCACTTGCGAGTGCGGTGCCTCCGAATGTCCAGCGACAGAGGCTCCATCAGTCTGCGGCAGTGACGGACGAACATACATTTCCACTTGCCACTTAAGAGCCCATGCGTGTAGAACGCAATCCGACGTCGTAGCTCAAGCGTTCGGTCCTTGTAGTGAAGAGGCTCCCACAGTCAGGCGAGGTAGTCGCTCAGCTATCAGCAATTCACGTAAAATATATATCAAAAACACAAAATTCTCAGATATGGAACGCACTCCAAACTCCATCCAGTTCACCGACGCTTCAGTAGACACGAGCGATAGCGGCAAACCCGACAGCCCCGAACCTGAGCTGACTTGCATCGACATTTTACCGCCAGTTGATTATCGCTAGAGAGCTAGCATTTAGCATATTCGCACAAAGTAGATAATGCACTGTTTTGACTTAATATAAATATAAATATTATACTTTATAAAAATGATTAATTCACAGAGAAATTACAAACAGCACAAAAAACGCATATAGAAAAGAATGTAGGGGGTGGTTGTAATAAAAATGCGCCCAAAGCCATTGAAGTTGAAAACCATTCGGAGGAGCAATATATAACGAATGAAGTTGAGGAAAATTATCCAATATACGATGAATATTACGAAGAGAACGTAAATGAAATATACACAGCGCCATTGTTTGACGGTCTCGCGCGGATGACAGCCAGGACACGCTTGCCGGCTAAACGATTCGACATTTGGGCGGAGGTCTCAGCTGTTTGCGGAAGGGGTGCTCTAATAAGTGCATCAGGTGTAAGAGATTATTTATGGCTCGGCTTTGTCGACGACAGAGCCATATTGCGATGGGATGCGGGGAACGGCCCCTCAGAGTTGCGATCGGGAAAAGTAAAAGTTGATATCAGAACCAAGATATCGGCACGCAGGTATAAAAAAGATGCAATGCTAAAGTTGGGTTCGACTACGGCCAGAGGGACAACGCATGGACGAATGAGTTCGTTAGACGTGGATCCATTCATCCACGTCGGTCAACCTCCAAATAATATTACGAGGTAAGTATTCAAAAATATAATTGTATTTAAATGTGCTTGAATTTGCAACATTGATTATTTCCAGTTCGATTACTGTCTAAGGTTGTGCTCCTTAGATCTATGTTATTTTATGTTCCAAGAACGAATATATTAGAGATAAGCTATGCAATGGAATATTTCAAATCAACTAAAATTATGTCTGACATTATTAATGGGTGAGTGGATATTAGAAGGATGTTTGCGTAAAAGTTAATCAGGCGATTTTTTAAATTGTTTTTCATAAATAAAGAATAATCTGAACTTTAAAACTCAATTAAAATGAAGATTAAATTGTGAATTAATTTAGGTTGTCAGGTACGCACGCACTACACGGGTTTGTTGGATGCGTCCATCGCTTGCGTGTGAGCGGTCGTGACATCATACCCCCTTCCCGGGGACTCTCCGTCACCACTCACGGCATTCGACCTTGTACACCGTACAACCTAGCTCAGATAGAGTGTCCTTGATACTAGTAATAACTGGTTTTTAAAGAATGTAAACAAATACATACTAATCACTTTCATTTATTTTATAGTTTTTAATAAAATTAGGAAGCTATTTTGGACAGAGATTTTTTTAACTTTAATTTCAATAACGTCCACATAATAGACATAAAATAGTTAATTTGTTAATGTATGTATCTGTAACGTATATTGCCATAAGTTGCTTAAAGACATTTAAATTCTCTTCTAGGTTAGTATCAAATCTTACCAAAACGTATGGAACTAGGGATGTTGTGGAAGCGGATTTTTTGACAACTGCGATGCGTACTTCTTAGACACTTCTTAAGGCTGAAATACAGTAAAAATAATTTTACTTAATACAAAAAAACATTTAAAAATATCTTTCAAGCTCTTTCCATGGAAAGGATATCATTCATATTCACGCTATTAAAATATTGTATGTTTTATCAGATTCGGACATTTATAATTTTTTATTGTAATCAGGTGTTAATAAGATAAATAAATTTACATCAATTGATTGATAGATATACAGTGACAAACATATATTTATTCGGGATGCTGTTTGGGGATGGTAATTAAAGTCTTTGTGCCATAAGTGACACTTTTGTCGATACAGGCGCTACTATAACATAGTTTGAGCAGTGTTACTGTAACCATTTTTTGATGTATGTCGAATCTCACCTCACTTAATTAGTAGTGTCGATCATGACAAGGTAGTTGTAGTTTTATAATTGAATTACGGGGAATAAATGATAAATTCTTTTTTTCACATCTTGTCACCGAAATGTTCATTCTAATAGACCAATCGCCTTAAGTGTCCGCGATCTACCCTTTCGATTTCTTTCATATCGCGACAACATTTGTATCATGATTGTTCGTATTAAAAATGCGAATAGGTATACGAATTTGAATTGGGGCCTTGGTGAACTTGGTGGCCTGGGTGTTCGCAACATCCCTAATACCTGTAAGTTCTTCAGTGAATTAATGCAAATTTGTAGTATATGAAAATTTAGAGGTAGACACATTATTATGTTTCATAAAATAAGTACATTTTTCAAAACTCTTGTTAATAACGTCTATTTTATTTACGTTCTTTGTTTACATTCTCTGTTAACTTATATAACTTATATTTATTAAATTATTATAACATTGAGTTCTATTCTATTCTATTGTTACTAAGATTTTTCTGATAACTACATAAAAACATATTATAGCTTTGATAATGAACTATTTATTTTTCATCTCAAAATAACTCTTTCTTGCATAAATCTAAGGTATTTATTACTAAACAGTTTGTTAAATTCATTGATTAAATACGTATGTAGAGATTCTATTTGCCTGTTATCAACGAGTTTTAATCTTATAACTCAATTGTGATATTGTTCAAATCTTTAATCGTTGTTGTAATTAATCGCATATCTTGAAAATACGAAAAAAAAACGTACGAACTACATATTGCAATGTATTTCTATACTTCATTGTCTTAATCTATTTTGACACTTTTGTAAATATATTTTCAGAAAATATTAAACGAATATTATTAAATATTTTGTTTCATTTATGCTTTTTTCATATAGAGGACGTAAAAAAATAAAGGTTTTTATCTCTTCATATACTAAACAGATAAAAAATGATTTTATTATTATTATGTATTTTAATGGCAGTTCAGTGAATGATAGCTATATAAAACTCATTCTCAGAGTTAAAAACAATGAAAGTCATTCTAAATAAATTAATTAAACAAAATACTTGCGGAAAGCCATAAGCAAAAGCTAGTAGAAAATATGAATGAATGACTTGTCATTTCTTCCCTTTTCAACGGCAAGCTATTATTTCTTATCTACATTTCGTCCCCACTTCCTTTTATAATCCTTCTTATCTATATCATAAAAGGACGAGCTTTAAATTTAATCTATTATTCTAGAGACAACGCGTTAAATATTTTTACAAGTAACTTCCCATAATTTTATTAAATTTTGTAAAATATCTCTGTAGTGTTACGATAAGGATTGACTTAATTATATTAAGAATCACGCTGATTCTAAATAGAATGGAATACAAAAAAAGAGCCTAAAATTCAGGAGTATAATGACGCGGAATAATTTAGACGTATCAAAAGATTTCGAATGTAAAAACTGTAAATAGTGGTTGCGTTGGTTGCTGCTAACGTCATTCATAATGACATTTTTAAACACAATTGTTTACAGTTTTATTCCTACTAATATAATAAATGTGAAAGTTTGTGAGGATGGATATTTGTCCCATTTTTAAACTATTGAACGGAAATTGATCAAACTTTACATTAATATCAATGTGAAGTTTAATCTAAGTCTATTTCAGCTTATACACATGAATAATGTATAGGCTACAACTTATGTAAAGATTTTGTATAATTTGGTACAATACTATAGAATATAAAATCTGTACTAATATTATAAAAGGGATGTTTTTCAAATAATTAGGACTTACATACTCAAAATGGATATTCGTATTTATTTTTTTGCATGATCATGGTCTAATATAGATTTATTAGAGTTTCGTACCACAAAATTAAGAAACCCTTATAGGACCACTTTGTCGTCCGTCTATCCAGAACATTTATCTCGAAAGCGCGTGGAAATCTGAAATTAATAAAATAATAAAGAATATTCAGATATGCGGTCCTTTGGAGCACCGAAAAATTAAGCTTCTATATGAACGCAACCAGAAGATACAACCGTTTATGCATTGTTTTCGATGCAGTTTATACTTTTATTCTTGGCAAGAAGTGAGAACTTGCAGTACAAATAAAGAAAAAAAAACCGGACAAGCGCGAATCGGGCCCGCCAGCAGCCGTTAGCTTAGCCAGTGCCCTTTCATACCTCATTTGAATTTGGCTTTAATACCTAATTTTGTCTACCTTTTGAAGCTATGATTTTTTAGGACTTAACCACAAATATATAGTTTTCAGATTTTTCTGAACTAGTTCAGAAACTGCCGATGCTAGCTGCTAAATTTGGAAATTGTAGGTCAGCCGAAAGTACCCTATTAATTTTGAGTCCTGTTACATCGTCGAAATACGCGTTTTTTGCTATATAAACGGCCACATCACTTTTTTAAGTAAATGTACAAATACGATTATTTCAGAAAATGAAGGGCCGTAGATCTGAGTATATGGTTTGAATTTCAATTCAATGTCTTCGTTCCTGAGATAAAGGATCTTGACAGATAGACGGACAGAAAATAAAGTGATCTTATAAGGGCTCCTTTTTTGCTTAAAAGGTACGGAACCGTAAAATCCAAAAAAATCTAATTTGTTGTTATTCTAGAAAACTTTGACGAAGTTATAATTGTGATTCATTTCATACAAAATGAGAGCAAACGTCCGTAAACTTAAGCTTGTCCCGTTTTTTAAAGATAACATTATTTTAATATTAATTTTATCATTCACAATTTTCGTCATAACAAAATTTTGTAATATACAAGAAAATTATAATAACGTTTTGAGTACTTTGTTGTTATTACTCAACAATTTCATCTATCCTAAGTAGCTTTAGATAAGCAACCTCTTATTTTTATAAATAACAACGTATAAGGTCGGGGCAAAAGTATTTTCGTATTGTTCATACAAAGGATTTTTTTATTTATTTATAATATGTATGTGCCGTTTTGATCGATAACTTGTTGCCATCTTATAAGTAGTGCTATGATCCCACTACTGTAGAATTTTTGAGATTTTTGATTAATAACGATAACTATACATAGTTTTGACGGTGTTCTTTTGAGGTTACCTTTATGCTTTCTAAAAAGTTTTGCAATGACCGAAACAGGTGGAAATCTGATGGAGGTCAAGGTCAGGGCTATACGTAGGATGCATCAACATATCCCAGCCAAGCTCTCTCAATTTTTGCTTCGTGGCTATAAATGAGTGCGATCTGGCGTTGTCATGGTGGAACACCACGCCCTTCCTATTCACCAGCTCCAGCCTCTTTTTCTTAATAACTTTTTTTAACCTCATCTATTGCTGACAGTAGAGGACAGAATCAGTAGTTTTACTCGGTGGCAAATGCTCATAGTGGACGTTTCTTTTCCAATCCCACCATACACATAGCATCATTTTGTTCTGACTCAGGCCGGGCTTTGCAACGGTATGTGGGGCTTGTCGATGCTTCGACCATGATCTTTTTCGCACATTTTTATCGTAAGTCACCCACTTTTTCGTCGCATTTTTACCTTTTTAGTAAAAAAATTTAAAATGTACTGAATTTCTTCGTCACTTCGTCGTTTTTTTTATTTATTGCATCTTCAGAATGTTACATTTAATGGTATTAAAACCAGCCAGTTACATTCAGTACAGCCAAAGAGGTTTGATTACTAATAATACATTCAAAATACGAAAATACTTTTGCCCCGACCTATTATGTTATATCAGTTATGTACTTATGTTAGTAATATATAAAAAATAGTTAGAAAATTATTTGTTACCAATTACTGATCGACTAATTAATGTACTAGCAGGGTAGGCAGAGGGAACCTAGTGTTAAGTAAGATTCTTCGATCCCTATTTTTCGCCGCGCCGCTCTAGGCATTGCATGTTGAGTTGTGGAATACAACGTGTGCATTGCCTTGTCCTCAGAGCGAAGAAATGAAATTAATATATTTAATTTTCGAACCCGCAATCGTCGTATCTACAGTCACACGCTTCTGCCACTGCGCCACGCTGTTCTGTTCATCAAATAATTTCACTTTGCAATTTTAATTCTCTATTTAAAAATTGTTAAATGTGTTGTTGTAAAATATTAAAACTTATAGAGACACAATTTTCTAACGACTTAATATAGAGTGAACGCTGAGGAATGTTTAATTAACGCTGCGATATCTTACGACGTTCTTGACATCATTACCATACGCACATCTTTACATAAATGTATGTACGAGTATGTATGTATGTATGTGGCAAATAAATTCCACCGAGAGTAATGCGTCAGAGAAAGTAGGTTTAAGTTAACAATGTGCTAGTACCTTACTTAATTTTACTTTCAAATTCAGTTTTTCTTTTATTTATTGCGGATGTGTAAAATATCATATATTGAGGCCAGCTGTGGCGTACGACGCTTGTGCCCCACAAGCGTATGACTGTAAACGCAACAGGTTGTGTGTTCGATTCCCATTCGAGGAAATGAAATATGATATATTTTCATTTCTTCTCTCTGGTGTCGAGACAAAGCGCGGCGTTGAGTTCCATCACTCAAAACGTATTGCCGATACAGCGCAATCTAGAATTCTACGGAAAGTGTGGAGCAAAATGTTTTAACACTAGGCTCTTTCTGCTTCTGTTTCATGCAGGATACAGCTTGAAGCTGAAAAAAGTATAATATAAAATTCATCATTTATAATTTAGCTTGAAACATAACTAAGTCGTAAAGTTCCTTATTTTTGTAGCTTTCTGAGATGAAAATCAGAATATATAATGTGAAAATTGTATTCGTGTACGATATTAGACATACATGGACTAAGTGCTAACATTTGAAAGGACTGACATTGCGCTCAACCGTTTTGTCACGTCTAAATTTCCCAACAGATTTATTATTTATGCCTCGCCTGTAATAGAATACTAATTGTTAATAAATTGGCGCAACAGGCAACAGAAAAGCGAGCAATCTCTCATGACACCGCTACGCGAACGATCTCATAGATTTCTCTCTTGGCGGAGAATTAGCGCGAAAGCCGCGGCAATTATTTACGAGGTTTCGCAACGGAATTACAGCTCGCGGCGCTACCGCAGCCTTTTATGTTTATTCACGGGTTATTATTTCAGAGAGGAGAGATTATTTGAAAACGTATACGTAGGTGCTCTCATACATCACGCGGCCGCACCCCAGTGGCTGCGATAGTAATCGCGTTGGAACCAAACATTTTGGAAACCATCCCCAACCTGTTCTCGCAGGGGATGAGGGTAACTCGTTTGTATGCACATATAGAATGCATTATGCTCTGGATTCACGTCGGGAACACATTACGTACTTAGATACTTGTGATTGTGGAGGTGCGAGTCAACACAACACATAACTACTGTTCTAATATTTCTATATCTGTCATTATATTTACTATTATACCTATTTTAAATGATGATAAGAAATCGAGGATGTGACGCTCATAAACATAAATAAGCTGGTTGTAGGTGAATATTGCCTGTCCGGAATAATAAACGAGGGCCATTACTGCGTTCGAAATGAGTCGTTTCACGAAACGCGAATGATCAAGTGTCAAATAGCGACTATTAAATTTGGATAACGCAGCTTACGTTTATATTTCGCACGTAATCCCCTCGTCGTCGTATAAAATACGGGCCGTCGGTAAATATTAAAATCCGGTATAATTTCGCCTCTGTCAGTGTCATAAATATTGTCCAGAGATTTTCATATTAATTGCAACTCAACTAGAACGCCTTTGTAGGCATGAATTTTAATTTAATGACCCTTATGTGAGTGTCGCGCCGTGTGGGTGCCGAAATGCTTATTTTTAAGAGCTTGGAGTGTTCAGTAATAAATAGATTCAATATGGAAAAAAAGCACAACACATTTAAGTTGAACTTTTAACTTTGAACAAATGCAATATAAATATATATATATATATATATATATATATATATATATATATATATATATATATATATATATATATATATATATATATATATAGCTTATATTAATTAAAAATATCTATGCGTAGCGGAATATGCTGCTTTGTGCAAACAGCTTTATGTATTGCAAAACAGAATATAAGAAACACTATATTACAAGATGCTATGTGATCAATCAGTATGTAAATATATGGGGTAGGTGAACGGTCTGGAATGAGTGGGTGCGAGTCTGCGCGGCGCGACAGCCTCCGGCGCGTACTGCGCCCGTGCGCACGCTCCTCCAGCCTTACTATTTCTAATCTCGATCCAATCTTACTATATGTGAAAATTAATAATAACTTCACCTTGTTAATAAGTAAAACAAATTGATACCAGTAATAACTTGTTTCGTATTAGTTGTTTATATTGAACCGTCATGTGGGTTGCATTAATGCTGCTGGCTCTCTCGATGGACGTCGTCGACATGGACGTGCAATTATACGAGCGAGCGAGGGCACCCAGCAGCCGACAGCGACGCGCACTTGCTTGTAACATAAGTGTCACTTACGACAATGATATATTAAAAGAGGCGACTCTACGCTCTACATATATATTCATTGGTAAAGTGTATGGTGCTAATTCTGATAATGAGAAACGAGTGTACAGAGTGAACGTTCGCAGAGTTTTGAAAGGTGATTTAAATGAAATTGGTCTACATAAAAACGTTGAAAATGCAAAATCATTAAGTTTTATTGGTGCTACGATTTTGGTGGAAAGTGTTAAAGACTTTCGATGTTCTCCATTGCGTTACCGTATGTATGCTATATTTCTAACGGAAAGAAGATATACTGCCTTCCGACTGAATTTGATGTTGGAACCTGTTTTGCTGACCTTACGTAACATTGATATAATCGAGGCGGCGATAAAAGGTAAGGTAGCGCTTTATTTATTTGTATGGAAGTTAATATGACGTTAATATGACTGTGAGTCATTATTTTAAGATTAAATCTTTGAGTTCATAGCGTAATAATATATGTGTATAATATTTTATCGGTAAGAAAATGATGGATAACGTGTATTTGTCAATGAAATAATAAAAAAAAATTACAATAACAAATATTTTTTTCTATAAATAATATAAATTTAGCATTTTATTTACTATTTAAATTGCAAATGTGATAGTTAAATAAATAAAATAAATAAATGTATAGCATTTTATGTAGGTATCCGTATAGATGTTGCGTAAACGAGTAGGCGGCAATTAGTCGGGGCGGGGCGTCAGTCAGCGGTATCATGACGGGAACTGATTGCGCTCGAGAAAGCTAACATTCAATATTACTGTTTAAATGATCCCTTTTATTGCTTTGAAATATCGCAATATTTCTCTTAGATGTTTATGTAATAATAATTAAATATTCATGTTAATTTATGAAACGAGGTGAAAATATTTAAATACGTTTCTACGTATGTTAAATGTGAAAAGAATAAAGATTAGAGTGAGAATTTATTTATCTACTGGTATAGCAAGTTGTGTCTCTGACTGGGCTAGCCTGAGGTCATGGGTTGGATTTTCAACCAGAAACAATCATTTTGAATCAGGCGGAAAGCAGAGAAAAAACTCGTAAAAAATCAAGTGGCATCCGGGAAATGCATGAAGCTTTAAAAAAAATGTTTTCAAATTCTGATGTGGAACAATAAGAGATTAGCGACGTGATAACTTTTATTGCGGCTCAGCAAAAGTTTGTCACCGAGATAGGCATTTTTGTTGACATAATATGAAAATGAAAGAACTAGAACATCTATTTTATAACTTTCAGGGACCAGTTACTATCTAACTTTCATATTATGTATATGGCCTGACCATTATAAAAGGTCAGTCGTTGTCCTCGAAATATTTAATATTTCATTTCCTTGAGGGATTCGAATCCACAACCTGTCGCGTTTACAGTTGCACGCTTGTGCCACGCCACGACTGGCCTCAACTGTTATTGCTTGGGAAAGATTTTATTGGTAATAATTAAGCTATATATTTATTTTTCAAATTTATTTTTCATCTATAAAATTGTCAGTTAAATTATATAAAATATGAAATTAAACCTCTTAAGCTGACCTGTTTACCGGAATTCGCCATTTTCGAATGTACCTCCACAACAAAGTAGCAACATTTTGCAAATTGTTAGTCATGTCAACAGTCGAAGACCACTATCGTAGTAGAGATCATAAAATCTACGCACAAAATGTAACGAGACATGTTGATCTATTTATCTACGAGTCCAAAATAATATATCGATTATTTTCACTATAGTAGAGCAACAAATCAAAACTTAAAAACCGTGTAAAATATATATTTATTACATTATTAATTTTCAAACGTTAATACAATGTTAACAAGTAAATCTAAACAGAGTGTGAAGGTGGACATTTGTTCGGATGTACATAAGTTGTATTTATGCAAGACAGTTTTGTGCTAGTTCACGTTATAAGTTAGATAACAACATACATGCCACAGTAATATTAAATTTTCTACTTCCATGTCTCCGGAAAGTTCCTTCATGTTTTGAAGTTTTGTGTACCTGTGCGCCGCGCCACGCTACGAGATATTAATTTTATGAAAACCCAAGGTGAGCATTAAACTTTCGTCAGCAGTTGAAGGAATTGAACTTTTTAATGCGATTTTTCACTTTTCATATTTTTTTCTTTTATCTGAACTTAGCAACTATGTGTATGAAATTATTATTATACAGGATGGAAGTGTCAGCGCTCCTTTCACGGGAATAACATATAGGGTAAAATATTTTAAACCCGTACCTAAAGAAATTCGTGTGACGCAGTTACGCATAGATACCAATAACGTAAACACATACCACTACAAAAATACTACTAAAGGTTAAACAAGTTTGAACTTTGCCGCCAATACCTACGACTCGATTTCGGAATGAGGCGTATGCGGCGGTTTGCCTTTGATAGGTTTATGTGTGCGTGCATCGTTCTTGACAAATGGCGTATATAAATATTACAATAATAATTTTATTATTTATTTTGTTTGAAAAAATCATTTTTTCATTTTTGGGGAAAACAAAATAATAATAATTGCATTAGGCTTTTATAGAGTAGTTAAAACTGTGGTTTTATTTAAAATGGTGCTGACATTTCCATCCTGTATATTTTTAGAATTAATTGAATGAAATGTGTTAAGTTTTTTATTGTAAAATGTAATATAATTTAGAATTTATTAATATGTATAATAACGGCCTATTCTAGTAATATAATACTTTAGCAATATGTAATTTTATTGGAAACTTCCATATATAGCGCATTATTTATTTACTTATTATGTTATCTGAAAGTAATTACACCGTTTTAATATTGCTTACACATAAAGTATTTAAGTAACTATGGTTGTTTTTAACATTTTATAAATTATTTTTGTATGATTGTTTGTAAATGTGAAGACCAAGCAGGATTATATATTCTGCTTGGCCTTACATATTTACTCACTACTCATTTAAAAATGTATCATATTTCATTACCCACTTTGCAGTGCATTAACACAACGTCCTTGATAGTTTTTTTTTATTTAAACAAATGAACGAGTTTAAAAGAACAATAAATTTATTGACCGTCGTATCTTCAGTTACATAAACTAAACAATAAAAAGTTAAGCATAATAAAACATTCTTATTTCAATAAATGTTTTCCTTCAGGTCCGTTTACGTTTATGGCACCATCATCATAAAGAATAAACTCGAATTCTGACAATGACTTATTTGCCGAGTTATAAAAAAGCAAGTGAAGAGAACTTTATGTTTATTTCACACGTCGTTGACGTTGAGATTAAAGGAAAACATAAAATTGAGGGATTCTGTTTGATTGACGGTCGATGCACAAAGTTAAACAAAAATAAAAAATAATATTTTAATTATTTTAAAAATAAAACAATGTGATTTTACAGATGTACACAATTATGCCAGTCGGTCGGTACGGCTATTATGGCTTAATATAAATGTCTTTCAAATTGTCACACATTTGATTCGGCGATATGATTTACAAACATATATTACAATAAGTAGAAAGAAACTTTGAACGTAGACCTATCTATCCACCTACGATACTTATATACACCTACGATACGATAAGATGGTATTTACATATAACATTTCATTTTTAAACTAAAGAGGTAAACTGATAATTAAAATATTAGTAAAGTAGACGTTTAATGTGTTAACTTTATGGTCGTTAAAGTTGATGATCGAGTTCACTTCAACTTAGTAGAGGAACTATCTAGTTTAGATCCTTTGGGAAAATAACACCGACTAAAACTTTTTGTTCCTCATCTCTCGATGCACGCTATTTCGCTTCGGGGACTAACATTTTTATGTGTGAGTACTTTTAATATAATCTAAATTGATCAGCTTTATCCAGCGCCCCCGGTATTTTTAAATGGAATCGTAAAATATTGCTCGATTAAGTGCTAGTAATTGACTTGTCTCCAGCTTAAATGTTCAAAAACTATCGTTCGGAATGGTGATTGAGAAAATTAATCGAGTATGAATCAGTCCTTCATAATTGTTTATATGGGATTAATAGTTCAGCTCGGCTCAAAATGCCTTCGGCTGTGACTCGATTCTCGTATATCACTGACTCGACGTGCGATTCAATTAAAGCATCGACTGACAATGGCCAACAAATGTATGAAATTTTATAAAACACTGTCTGCGCTGTCATAATATGTGATATTGGACGTTGCGGTCGGTAGGTACTTACTGTCTTCATTTCTGTTTTTCAGTTTCTGACCTGTTTCACTTTTATAGATTTCATATATAATTACTTTTTATTACGGTTAGCTTAGGTTAAATATGAAATTAAAAAATATATAGTAATATCGTAATGTATAACTGAAAAATATTAAATAAAATTAATATGTTAAGGTTCACTTTTTGAGAGATGAAAGTGATTGTACTCATTATTGTCATGTTTATACTATATAGTATAAGTATAAAAAGATTAAAAATCAGCTTCACGCTGTATCCCGCACACAGCAGGGTAGGCAGAGGGAACCTAGTGTTAAGACACTGCGTTCCCCACTTTCTGCCGAATTCTGGAGGCATTGCGTGTTGAGTGGCAGAACTCAACGCTGCCCTTAACTTCGACACCAGAGCGAAGAAATGGAAATATAAATTTAAGTAAATATTTCATCTCCTCGAGTGGGGATCGAACCCACAACCAGTCGGTTTTACAGTCACACTTCGTGCTGCTGCGCCACGACTGGCCTCAGTCAGTTTTTTTTTTATAAAAAGATTAGCTGCTGCTTAACACCATAGCGTGAGTTTGATAATTGTTTCTTTCTGTCAGTCCAAAAAGCAGAGAAATAAGTGTGTCAACGTAAAAAAAAGAAATAAATTACATCCTTGTAAAATTAAATATACGCCTTGCTCTATTCACTAAACAGGCGAAGCGAAGTAAGGTTGTTTATGAGCTAGGGACATTTCAATTAAGTGCCGAGACATATGTTAATAAGTTAGTCACAAACGTCTCATCACGGAGCTGGCTGTTAAATCTCGGAGATAATAAAGTGGACCGTATTTACGACACGCCAGCCAACTTATAGGTCGATTCGATTAGCTCGATACAGAGTTTGCTCAAAGTGTTTGGCAGTTGAGCAACTTGTGTGTTTAGCTGAACCTCGATTACACAGGGTGCTCTACAAACATTTCACGTCGTGTCACATACGTATTGCTGGTAAATTAATTATTATTGTAGTGTCAATATAATATAAGCTAGTTTTTGGTTAAATTGATGGTGTAATTTTTTCGAAATGGGGATTAGTGACAATATGTGAAAGCAATTGTATAATTAAATATGTTTATCATTTAGTAATTTCCGTACCTCAAAAATAAAAAAAAAACGGAGCACTTATAGGATAACGTGTCGTCTGTCTGTCAATAATATTTATTTACTATTTCTGTGCTTCACAAGGGACCATAGAGATTATAAATCTCTATGGTCCCTTGTGAAGCACAGAAAAAATCAGGCTTTTAAGTCAACGCAATCGAAAAATATAAGTATTCGTGCATCGTTTTTGCTGCATTTTGTATAAGATTCGACGTAATAAATACTTATAGAGTACTAAGGTCCCTGTGCCTACAATCCTGAAATTGTACAAAGCCCTTTTGTGCGTGAGTCCGACTCGCACTTGACAGACTTTTTAGCAACTAAATACTTCTTTAACAAGAGATCTTTTGTAATTAATATATTGTGCTTGGTGATACTTGTTGATGTCGTCCTAAACCAACATCCGAGAGAGTCTGTTCCAGTGATAGGAGGTCTTTAATCTTCATTTCATAGTTTATAGTGGAGCAGCTTACTGTACTAGGGCTTAAGTTTACTTGGCGTTTAGCATGTAACTTCTTGATTCAGTTTATCTACGCTGAAGTGATTGTATTTATTGTGATAGTTTAATATATGTTTTGTTTTTCTATTTTACCATTTGACTATCCAAATATCAAATGTCTCGTTTCTTCGTTTCATCTACATATATTCAAAAAATACCACTTTCTGATTCAGGATTTAGGTCGTATTCTAACGAAATAAGTAAAATAAAAAAAAATGTGAGCATATTTCGTCGCCTAAAGGCAATTATAATAACTTCAAGCTCTTATTTAGAAAACGTATAAAAATTTGAACGCAGCGGGACTCGAACCCGCGCCTCCTGGAAACCGACCAGAACTTCAAGCTCTTCTCTACGACTTTGCGCACAATTTAGCGAAGAGTAGTGCACATTTTAAGTGCCTGCTAACTCTCTCTGTGAGAGAGATTTACATCGAAATAGGTTATCCAACACAAGATGAAATTTTAATTCGAACCAGTAGTTCCAGAGATTAGCGCATTCGACCAAACAAACTCTTCAGCATAATAACAAAAGTATATATAGTTTAATTGTTATTATTTAAGTCCATTTTACATGTAAATAACTAAAACAACCTGATTTATTAGGTTAATTGTTTACTGACTTTATGATAAGATTCGCGGCCACGAGTCGCGAGCGCATAAATTGCAATACCTTTACTAGCTCCCGTTATACCTTTTAGGATTCTAAGCACGTTTCTTAAATGTAGTTGATTTAATAAAGTTACGATATGTGAGAAATTAAAATACACACAAAATACACTTCGTTATTTTAATTTAATAAACTAACTACAATGCCAATAAAATACTTTGGTGAATATTCGTCCAGCTCAAAATAATATTTAAAAAGGTAAGGTAATATTTTTGGCATGAGATTGGTGCACTTTCATCAAATATGTATTACCTACGAAGTATTTTTATAGTTCTAAGCAGTTTCCAAGAAGGGAACATTTAAGTCATATCTTCCTGTTCACAGCTATAGCAAGGAATTCTAGGAAGAAATTGATTAAATACAAGCCCTTAGTTTAAGAATGGACGTTGGAGTTTCTATTTGTATTTTTCATATTTCATATTATATGTTTTGTTTTTTCAGCTTCAAGCTGCATCCCGCACATAGCAGGGTAGGCAGAGGGAGCCTAGTGTTAAGATACTCCCCTCCCAACTTTCCGCAGAATTTTGAAGGCATTGCGTGTTGAGTTGCGGAACTTAACGCTGCGCTTTGCCTTCACACCAGAGCGAAGAAATGAAAATAATAAACATTTTATTTCCTCGAGTGAGAATCGAACTCACAACCTATCGCGTCTCAGTCACACGCTTGTGCGCAACGAGTGGCCTCTTACATTATAAAAAATAAATTAAATTCTATTTTAATTTTATGACAATAAGCACTAAAACGAATTTAATAAAGGCATCAAAAATACAATTTTCGTCGCTCACACAACTTAACCTAGGAATACGAAAGTACCCTAGAGACGTTTCCACAGAGAAGTTTTTAAAAAAATAACTTTTGTGGCGCTCGTATAATAGAATAAAATTGTACATATTTTAACAATAGTTGAAATATACTGTAGAGTAACAAATAATAAAATATAATGTTCATTTATAACTATGAGATATGCTTTTGTGGGAATAGAATTTTAAAGTTGAAAAATTTTATTGGAAATTTAATATAATATGAGCTATATAAGGTTTACGTTTCTCACTGATTTACATTTATAGAAAGACCAGGATTTCAGGTTCAAATATAATATTAAGAAAGTATTTACAACGAGTGTGTGTTTCAATATATTAGCATAATAAAATAATTTAGTACCTAATAAGGTAAAACAGAGTAAAAGATCAACGCTTTCTCGGTTTCCGCCATAATAAAAATTATATAGGTAGCATGTGAAATAGAAACCTAGCTATTTTAAATTAATTTATTTAAAATAGCTAGTGTTAACTTATTTTATCGACTAATGTCTAAAGGTTTCAAAGGAATACTGTTACATAGAATTCGTAGCAATTTTAAAGCAAAGATGTTTTAGTTTTATTAAATTTTTGAACGTTCTAAGTTGGATATAATCAATAGGTGATGAATTCTTACCTTTAAACAACTATAAAATACGCGTGAAAATTACAGTTTACATAGATATTCTGTTTAATTTATAATTTTATAGATGTTCACTTCTTTTGTTGTGTTTTATATTTTTCTTTACAATTTTTTTTTAAACAAAATATATAAACATTTTTTTAGCTTTATACTGTATCGCGCATATTCTAGGATAGACAAAGAGAGCCTTAAGATAATCAGTAATTAAGACAATCCCTTCCACTTCCGCCAAATTTTTAAGACATTAACTAACTTATATTAAAAGTATTTCTCCTAGAATCTCAATAAACAACAACGTTACATTTCGTAGGTAAGGGCGAATATAGTTTTAATATTTAAAGTAACATAATATACAAATAACAATATTTAATAAATTACTAATACAGATTATAAACTAAACATAGTATCTATAAAGGAATATTGGCAGAATATTGAAAACTTTCTCCAAAAGCCAGCAGCTTCATAGAAATTCTTTTAATAATTCAAACCGTCGAAGCCTATCAAAGCACCATGACTTTATTCAACATAATGAGTGTCTAAATTATCTTGAATGGCGCAATTAAGATTACAGATTCAAAAGTGGCCGGAACGACGTCGCCCTCAGCCCATTTACAACGTGAGCAGTAAACCATGTACTTGTGACTTCTGTATCGTTACTATTTGTTTTTACGTTACTCAAGTCATCAATTAATCTCTTCTCTATATATAATAAGACAGTAAAAATATTTTGTCTGTACATTTAGTAATTTTGACTGAAATGGATAGAGGGATACTTAAAAAGACTAATAGAAAGCAAAAAGATTTTTTTTGAATTTCTTGTCTGTCTGTCTGTCTGTCTGTCTGTCTGTCTGTCTGTCTGTCTGTCGACATATTGTTGTCCGCATTTTTCTCTGAAACTACTGAACCGATTTACTTGAAAATTTCACCAATTGCTTTGTTTTAACTCAATTTAGGTTCTAAAGTTTGGTTCATCAAAATTGGTTCATTAAAAAAAAAGTTATCGTCATTTGAATGAACTCAAGGCATTAGCTTGCCAGCGAATGTTATATAGAAATCGCGCTGGTATGACCCTGGCTAAAGAATGACATTCGAAACGTCTTGATTATATGACTGTTGATAAAAATATATATTTTTGAAGCACTATTATACAATATTTTATACAATAAAGTAAACAAGGCCAGTCGTGGCGCAGCGGCAAGAAGTGTGACTGTAAAACCAGCTGGTTGTGGGTTCGATCCCCACTCGAGGAGATGAAATATTAACTTAAATTTATATTTCCATTTCTTCGCTCTGATGTCGAGGTTAAGCGCGGCGTTGAGTTCTGCCACTCAACACGCAATGCCTCCAGAATTCGGCAGAAAGTGGGGAACGGAGTGTCTTAACACTAGGTTCCCTCTGCCTACCCTGCTGTGTGCGGGATACAGCGTGAAGCTGATTTATTTATTTATTTTATTTTATTATAGTTGTCAATCAATTCTGCTTAAATCAATAATCATGTATTTAAGCGGGCGAAGCCGTGGGCGGGCCGCTAGTATGGGAATATTTCAAGTATTTGAGCTTAAAGAGGCTTAAGATAACATGGTAATACAATTTTTAAATTTTTATCTGGTTAATGGTTGTTTTATATTTAACCAAATTTGTTAATTATTGAAAGAAGCTTGTAGGTCAGTTTTATTCTTTTGCACCTCTCAGCGTATGAAATACAATATAAAGTAAATATTTATGTATAGAATATAATAATATTATGTATGCAAGAGGTATTATATCACTTTAAAACCGACATGTAAATTCAGAACCGTTTCTCTAGCTTAACTAAAGGATATTTCCGTTTCTTGTAAGTCTGATATTACCGGAAACTAAGGAATATCTTAGTATTTGTTAAATCTTGTGTACAATTTGTCTGCGGCTCAGGTAACATAGCTTCTGGTAATTATATATATAAGTAGCAAAAATATTTTTTATGTCGGGCAATTTTGAGACGTGTAATATGTGTGCCTTTCTCCTGTGTGTAATAATTAACTTCCTTTATTTCCTTTAATAAACCAAACATATTTTAACAAATTGTTTTTTTGTGCTGTTTTTAAAGATTTTATTGTAATTAGTCTCCCACTAATTTAAACTAGGCTTATAAGGTTTCCTACTTTCCATCTATAACTGTAAAAAAAAATATTTACATACAAAATACTGTAATATTTTTGCGAATTTTTATTACAGCTTTATCACATTTTTTTCGGAATTTTCAACAGATTAATTAAAGTGTAAAAAAGCGACATATTCGCGTTTCAGAGTTCAACATTTTTGCCCCAATAGTGTTTTACGGTGCTAAAGGATTATTGGAAAATTTGTCAACGCGCTAGCTGTCCTTTGTTTTCATTTAATCATTGAAATAGTTATCTGGGTACAAAAGAGGCGATTGTGTAACCAGCTCTGGCCAATTAAAATACACACAATAATAAATATAATAAAAGCTTACGGTAATGTACGCTTATAAGTTTAATTTTTTAGTGTCACGCTGTATTTCGCACATAGCAGGGTTTGCAGAGGGAACCTGTTGTTAAGATACTCCATTCCCTATTTTTCGCCGAATTCTGCAGGCATTGCGTGTTGAGTGGCGGGACTCAACGCCGCGCTTTGCTTCAGCCAGAGCGAACTCACAACCTGTCGCGTTTACAGTCACACTGTGCCCCTGCACCACGACTCGCCTCAGTTAAATTTCATATTAACTGTAATAAAAAGATATTAAATGTATCTTAACTGTCAATCTGTATATCTTCCAATATTCTAGACAAGCGATTATCTAAAATATAAAAAACGAGTGATTTGTAGCGTTGCTAGAGCACGACGTCGAAATAGCCTTATAAATTGCACAAATTATCCCAAGATCTCGTTATGTCCCATAATATGAATAGATTAGGGATAATATCGGAGCTATCAGGCTCGAACCTGATTTAAAAAACAACGCTTGAAGCGACGAGGTCATTGTTACATCTTAGTTTTATGGAGCCAGCAAACGAGCGTCCATTGTGTTGTAGCGATCGATTTAACCAACCGGCGACGCAATATCGCCGAGCAAAACGACTACGAAAGTTGATTGCGCTTTTGAATTGTACGAATACCGTACTTAGTCTACATGGGCGGGCGATGGCTTTACTCCTCTCCTTTCGGTGTCATCTCAATTTGAGCTTAATTTTATAAAGATTTTTATAAATGTTGTTATTAATAAATATGTTAAATATTAATATTGTTCTGTATTTATTTATTTATGTCATAAACATTTTAGTTATTAAAGATTTCCTGAATCGACTTTCATAAAGTAAATTGAATTGAATTCACTTCAAAATAAAATTGTATTCTTTTCTACAGTTAACACTAATGCATATGAAGTTCTTTATTATTTGCTAAATAGCTTGTTTCATCTAATTCATTAAGTTTTTAAATTGTTTGCTGATAGGAGGGCAGCTTACAAATAAAAATTAAACATCAGCAAAGTTATTTGTGAATTTATAACATTTATATATAGGCCACTCGTGATTTATATTTGAGGCCAGTCGTGGCGCAGCGGCACAAAGTGTGACTGTAAAACCGACTGGTTGTGGGTTCGATCCCCACTCGAGGAGATGAAATATTTACTTAAATTTATATTTCCATTTCTTCCTCTGGTGTCGAGGCAAAGCGCGGCGTTGAGTTTTGCCACTCAACACGCAATGCCTCCAGAATTCGGCAGAAAGTGGGGAACGTAGTGTCTTAACACTAGATTCCCTCTGCCTACCCTGCTGTATGCGAGATACAGCGTGAAGCTGATTTATTTATTTTTATTTTTTAATATCTATAAAACTAAAAATATTATTTTGAACAGTCGTGACATAAACTATTTCTTTTATTACTATTTCAGTGCTCCAGCTATTTGCATCATAGATTAAAGGTATGCACTCTAAGAAGATTCATTAATTCAGACATAAAAGCGGAATGCAAATTGGAAAATCTACAAAGTATGCGGTATAACGAAGTTTGTGGTCGCGGAGGTGCTAATTTTGGCTTGCGAACTGTTGTTTTGTAGATTCCTTGCATTACTTATTGTTGTTTCTTGTTCTGGTGCTGTCGGTTATGAATTTATTATGAAATTAATAAAATGTTCTCATTTAGAGTGAAGACCGATCATAGTATTGAAACACAGTCTTGTCGACATAATTTCAATAAATAAATCAGCTTTACGCTGTATCCCGCAACCAGCAGGGTAGGCAGAAGGAACCTTGTGTTAAGTCACTCCGTTGCCCACTTCCGGCGAGTTCAGGAGGCATTGCGTGTTGAGTGGCGGAACACAACGCCGCCCTCTGCCTCGATACCAGAGCGAAGAAATTAAAATATAAATGTAAATAAATATTTAATTTCCTCGAGTGGGGATCGAACCCACAACCAGTCAATTTTACAATCACATTTTGCGCCCCTGCGCCACGATTGGCCTCTGAATATAATTTCAATAGAATACAATAATATGTGTTTATGAGACCTAACATAAAAGAACATAATTTTATCATATAATGTCTCTATGAAACCATAAATTTAAGCGATACTTAATAATATAATGTTTTATATCTTCCGAAAATATTTTTCAAATAATATTTTATTACTCTAATAGATAAATACTAAGTACAGCAATTTAAATGAACGATAAATAAGTTAGTAACTACAATACCTATTTGTCAAAGTCGCGGTGAACAGTTTTTGTGTATTCAGAACGTTAAGAAAAGTTTTTTATTAAATTTCTTTTGCGACGTTTCATTTCGACCTTCAGTTGCGAGCCTGACAAATGGTACGTGCCCGTTCAAAAGAATATATACGAACTTCTTTAGAAGTAATATTAAATAAATATCGGTAGTATAAGCCTATTGACATTGTAAGAGTATGTTCGATCGAGTACATGCAAATGAATACATCTTGTTCGAAGATGTTTGCGCTTTTGGGTAAAAGGACCAAGATGTTAGCACCAGTGTCGTTCGAGCCTCGCCTACCGTGGACACGTTTTGGGTAGTACTGCCTTATCGCAATTTACATACATTTGCGGTTATATTAGGTGTTGTAACAGCCTTATTGTTAAAGGGACCTAAATTGTTATTTAATTATTTTTTGTTGTTGAGCTACACTGAATTAAAGGCTATTAATGATGGCTATGTTTAGGTATAATAAGGTCTTCAAACAACTTTATTACAAAGTTCATTGCCTAGTCGCATGCTCTGGGGAATAAAATAGTTAAATAAATCAGCTTCACTTCACGAATCTAGTGTTAAGACACTCCGTTCCCAAATTTCCGCCGAGTTCTGGAGGCATTGCGTATTGATTGGCGGAACTCAACACCGCATTTTGACTCGACACCAGAACGAAGTAATAAAAATATAATTGTATATATATATATATTTGATTTCCTATAGTGGGGATCGAACCCACAACCAGTTGATTTTACAGTCACACTTTGTGCCCCTGCGCCACGACTGGCCTCTACTGGTAAAATAGTTAAAACTTATTTTTAAATATTTACTTACAACCATAAGGTATTATTAAAGAGCAAAATTTATGCAGATATTTAAATATTGGAACTTTTAGAGGCTCCAATGTTATTTATGAATTGGGTAGTTTTCAGTAAATATATAAATATTATTTAAAATATTTTTTTTACTTATTAAGGAATTCTTTCAACGGCTACTACTGTTAGGTTAATGTTAGTTTAAATGCCTACGTGGACCATTTATCGTATAAACCTGACTCCCTATACGCGTATTCGTTGAAATAAACGTAAACTTAGAGTAATTTATCTTATTGATCCCATTGCATACGTCTAAGTCAATGCGCGACTAAGTTAAAGTCCCCTTTAAATGGATTTACGAGGGTACGCAAGTCACACCGGGCTGGGGCCAGATTGAGGATATGATGTCGTTTACTTCTAATTTATTTAACATTTTTTATTTCCATTTTAAGATAAGTAGAAGAAATTAACTCCGTTTCTCACTTTCCGTCGATTTTTTCGAGCCATTGAGAGTTGAGTGCTAGAGCAAAGAAATGAAAATACTAAGAAATAATAAATAAACCCACAACTGTCGCGTTACAGCCACACCTTTGTGCCCTTTTCTTCACGACGGCCTCAAATATTATTCAATATCGATGACCATATTTATTTATCGTATCTTGTTCATGTTCTATAAGCTGTATCATATAAGGTAAATATTTACAACCCATAAAAAATTGTAATAGGTCCAAGGCTGTACATGAGTATAAAAGAGATCAGTATACTCGTCACATTGAGTTTTAAAGATAAAAAGAGGCAATCTGTTTAATTTTCGAGTATATTAAAAATTATTAACATATTCATTTATCATGGCATTATAGTTAAGTACTGTTATTGTTAATATAAAAGTATCTATATATCTGTATGTACCTATATATGGATTTCCTAATCAGCTTCGTTAATATTCAATATTCTATTAAACTTAATATATTAATAATCTAGAGAGCCAAAAATAAGCATAAATTTAACTTAGCAAAAACAGCAATTTACTTAAGTATTAGTTTACCTACTATTTAATGCTTATATCAGGTAACACATCCACTAATAGCATTCTGATGTCGCAGACAACAATGTAACGGGAGAATATCACACAAATATAATATTATATTATAGGCGAACCTATTTTAATAAAGTGAATAAAGTAATAAACGTTAGAACTAATAATTTTTGGTATTTTGATCTGCTAATGGTATAGTGTATCGTAAAGTAAATGAAGTTTGTATGTAAACGGTACAAGGTATTTAAGTTGAACGCTATTAAAAGAGCATCAAGTGAGTCGAAGTACGCAGATTCTACGCAAGTACATACATACATACATACATACATCCTGTGAAGTTAATTGCCGTTGCGCCCGCCGCGCCGCGCCGCACTGGTTCACTTTTTACGCAGCACAACTGCCGGTAATTGACTTGTTCACGTCTAATTATGCGCGGGCTTTGGCAGGCTTTACTGTAACAACGAAATTACTTTATATTATTAAAAATATTATGTATTGAACACGCAAGTTGCATCTCAGATCAGCTTCACGCTGTATCCTGCCCACAGCAGGGTAGGCAGAGGGTGTTAAGACACTTCGTTCCTCATTTTCCGCCGAATTCTGGAGGCAATTTCATTGCATATTGTGTGGCTTGACTCAACGCCGCGCTTTGCCTCCACACCAGAGCGAAGAAATGAAAATATAAATTTAAATAAATATTTCATTTCGAGTGGGAGTCGAACCCAAAACGTAAACACGTGTAAACGCGAATACGCTTACAGTCACAAACTTGTGCCCCTGCTTCACAACTGGCAGATGACTACATAATAATAATATTACTAAAATATCATATTTTGATATCTTTTTTATTTTAAGTAACGGTGAGATGTTCTTATCTTTCGTATATTTTTAACACGTTGGTGCGAAGAAACGGTATAGTGACTTACGTGACACGACAAAAAATATTTAATGTCGATTCCAGTTTATTGGTAGCTGTGTACTTAGTTTTGCCCATGTATTTGCTGGCCGGAGTGGCGGCCTCACGCGTCGCTGACAAGAAATGCAATGGACTGCCCGCCATCAATTAACATAATTGAAAACCTGACACACACAATCCGAAATAAAATATTGTCTTTGCTATGGAACGGAACGTACAGACGCCATTAAACGGAATGAGTCGCATTGAATAAGTAAATAAGAGTTCTCTTAATATAACTCAAAATAACTCAAATAAATTGCATAGAATAACGAGGGTATATAATATATCGTGTAATTTTTTGAAAACCATACGGTGGTATAAAAATAACCAATTTTAAGAAATAGTAAAATGTTTACAATGTTCCTGACATTAATTTTGTTTTGTCAAATTTTGTTTTTACATTATACTACTATGTCTCTTTAACAGAAAATATATCTGGTGTCTTTTTAACATTTTTAAAGTTTTATTCCACATCGAGGAAAGAAAAATACTTACCTATATAGAGATGCTAACAACATAAATAAATTGTAATAAGCATATATGAATTTCGACGTAGCTCGATAAGAACGATTTGCAAAGAGGCGCGGGTTCAAATCCCACTGCGTTTTTTATACGTTATTCTTAATAAGTATTACTGGTGTCTGTGTTATAAAAATATACAATCCCCTAGGATAAAAATTGGTATATAACAGACTCGTTCTCAGCATTGCTTAAACATCGAGTTTGTTGTTATAGTACATAATACAACTAAACTATATCAATTAAAACTATTTATTTAATTAATTATACTTACAACACACAACCAATAATTATTTTACAAATACTCAGTAAAGACACAATCCATCCACTACCACCTACATCAAATGACGGAGATTACGTAACGATTTGCAATCTGAACGTAGGTGCTATCCGCGTAAAATAGAACTTAACAAAATTACTATCGCAACTTTAGAATTTCTAAACTATATTACAAATTTAAATCTGGTCCCAATAAGTATTTTAAAAGATATAGGACAATGGTACCAGTAACCGACGAGCATTAATAGTTAATTGAACACTAAAGTAATGACATTTAGCACATTATATTTTTTTCCCGCCATTTTATTTAAAGATGGCGAATTGAATCGCACATAGAGCGAAAATATTTTAAGTCAATTGTAAAGAGGTTAATTGCAAATCAATTGATTATTATTTTTTTCTAATGTATTTTCTGAGCTATTTCTTTGCGCATTTTCTGAATTGTTAAAAGATATCTTTTACTAATTTTGTTGGGAATGAAACAATTCGAATTTATCTTATTTTTTACTAAATAACAATTGTATATAACTAGTTCCTCCATTAACCGAATAATATCCATATCATTTTTTTTAATCTAAACTAAAACATATTTTCAAGTTAGCACATTTTTTTTATTCTCTAACTAAATTTTAATTTAATTATTTTTTTTGTATTTATTGTCCTAAGCTTTATATATACATATATATATGTTTATATTTGTAATAAGAATAAATGACTTCCTCAAGGTTTCGACTGCTGGTGGCATTATCTTATCTTGTTAATTAAATCTAAATGCATAAATTATTACATTTTTTTTATTCAAAAACTGTTTACCTACTTATTATTAGTTATTTTACATACAAAAAATAAATGAAACAAAAAAAAATATTTATAGACTTCCTATCACATACAGAAATTTCGATACGTTGGATACGTATCGAAATATCTATATTACACACAACTTATATTACGCTTTATGAACAAAACATTTCGAATATAGTCCCGGTAATTACAGTCCGATAGTATCCTATAGCCAATTTGAAATGGCATTTCATCAATTGCGTTCTATCGTTATCATATACGTATATAGCTTTATTGAAGTAATAATCGCCAAATAGTTTCGTTTAAAGCGATTGTAAATTACTAAATCGGTATTATGTTGTCACTTTATCACGCGCGGGATTATTTTAATGACATTCGATATGGCTATCGGCGGTTACCGAACGCAATAACGTATGCAATTCTTCTCTTTAAAACCCGAAAGGGTTCGTTCGAATAGTAAAAAATATAAGAGATTTCAAATTATGGTATCGTATTTCTTGTGATCGGTTCGGTAATAGGTATAAATATTGATATCGGGAATCTATGCTGCGGGGCACATTGTCTGAACACCTGCCCGTCCGTCGCGTATCGATGCTGCGAGCAATATCTACGGGTAACCCCGCATAAATATCCATGATGTTTCAATTTATATTCATGATATTAGTAAGTCAGATGGAATGCATGTCACATTTGATTTCCTTTGCTGGTTAAATAAATATAGGCAAACTTGTACGCTTTCAGTGGGGTCGAATTTTAAATTTACTTTATCTAAAGAAAAGTATTTATTGTTTATTTTTAACCTATGAAAAAAACTGAGGAGGTTCTCTACTCGACATGTATATACTTTTGAAATGCGTAAACTCATCTTATAATTGTTTAATCAGTATTTTGATAAAGTTTTAATTTATTGGATAGGATATATTACATACTTGGTTGGTTGGATATGAACTTAGAAAAAAATGTTCATGGTTGGTTTTTTTCAAGCGTAAGAAAATAAGAAAAAGAGAGCGAATTATTCCTTTTTAAAGTTTTATGAATTTCTAGAAATTGGTCCCATTAAAATCTGAATCCTAGAAATAAAAAAAAATGAGAATGATTTATTCTTCATTTAATGATTTTAATGTTGAATTGGATGCACATTAAACATTACATACCCTGCAGTTTTTATCATATAATTAATTTGTAAAAAAAAAATACCGTAAGAGTAGGATAAATGTACATGTATAAAACGGAGTAATAATAAAAATAAATTAATAAAAAAAACTGAAATGTTAAAAATAATAAATGTTTTAAATTTTATTAACCGTAATAAAAAAGTCCATATAAATAAATATATTTAAGTAATTTCATGTTGGCGCCAAACACACAATAGTCAATATGTAGTACCTGTATATCTGTACTAATACAATAAAGCGGAAGAGTTTGTTTGTATATTTATTTGTTTGTTAATTAACAAAATCAACTAAATAAATTATAACTCTTTTGGAGTTAGGACATGACGAATATGACTCAATAGGTAGTTGTGGGTTTGATTTCTTATTGGAGAGCCGACTGGAGAAATGAAATTATATTAGAATATTGTGAAACAATCCGAAAATATATTATATCCGTTTTTTATGTTGGTTTAATAACAAAGTCTACAACTGGTTCTCAAGGTATTTTATTTTTCAATGAGGGCAAGAAAATTTAAGAATTTGCATATATATTAGTCCTTAGTTCGAAATGAACCGTGTGATCCATGACTTGCCTTGATTCTCTCCGCCTGCTCCACATGCGACGGGAGAAGCGGTTATTAAAACACTAAGATAAAATAATAAAAGAAGATGTTAAAATAATTTCACAAATGTTATAGGTACATACACTAGTATCATAAATATTTCTCTTTACCGACATGAATTTTGCACTGGGTAAAATATGTATACATATAACAAGATTTATAATAAAGGATTAGCGTTACAAAACCTTGTATTCCTAGAATCTAGTTTATGACCCGGAAAATCTGCATAAAATATTTCTGTTATGAATTCGCTGCCGAGAAATATTTGTTTTGTATTACTATTGTTTCGTAACTTAAATTAAAATGATGAAACTCGAATAAATTGTACATAAATAATGCAATTTAAATATTCTTTAGTAAATGGACTTAATTTTTTTTAAATGTGAGTTTCGTTAATTCATTTAGTTGATGCAGATTTGTCAATAACCGTACGTACGTGTACGTCGAATTTGGATGGAGACACTAAGTTTTGCAGTTGCTTATCCCATTGAGCTGAAAAGGCGTGAAGGTACACTTCTTATATATATATATATATATATATATATATATATATATATATATATATAAACTTATATCTTTCCATATACCATTATGAAATTTGGCAAGGAGTGAGAACTTGCAGTATAATTAAAGAAAAAAAAAACGAATGAGTGCATACTAAGTTTAGGTGTAAATGAAGTTTTTATTAACTTTTGTAAGGTGGATAAGTCTGCCTCGCACTGGATCATTTTTTTAATTTATTAAGCCTTAAGCTTATTTGGAAATAAACAAACGATTTAGCTAATATTTATTTACATGAATACTATATTTGTTATAAAGTAAAACAAATTTCCCTATTTTAATTCTGAGTATTTCATATACCTAATGAATATTTTCTAAGTCCTCCTATTCTCAGACCTTCACATCGCAAAGTATCAGATTTCTATACAAATAGGGATCACTCGGATGTAACGAGAATTTTGTTACGCAATCATCTTGCTAGTTCAAACGGCAGCCAGTCCGGTCCGGTCTGAAAGACTGTGGAGCACCTTTGTGCTCAGAAGAGTTTCTGGTCTGTTGGATCGTGATTTGTACAAGACTAATGATGTAGCCATTTTCAGTTACTTAATGCGCTTTGATGTATTATTTTATAACAGGTGTCGAAGCCCAAGAATTATAAACGAGACCGAATTTCTAACGCAACTAACTAAACTACAGAAAACAAAAATAATCTCAAAAGTTCAGTAATTACATGAGACAACTACAAATTGTATTTGGCATTATTTTAATAGTTTTGTGCAAGTTTCCTTATTAAATTTGGCCTTAGCATTGTTCGAAGTTGCAGATAGCGTTGTAAGCGCTTTCCCGGTGTTCTGCTCTCGTACACTCAATTCAGCACCGGCTTTGCCAGCAGCGCATAAATCGAAAGCGGCTTACATACGTGACTGCTCCAGCTTTTATTTACATCCATTACACATTTATATAGATCAATTTTTAAAATCTGTAAAGTGCTTAAGCGAGTACCTACTTAAAAGACCTCGCTTTTATAATCAAATTACTTCTTGCTTAAGTAGCTTTGTTTACATCGTCGTCTAAGTTATTATAACCCTCTCGCACCCAATTAAGTTAATATTTAGAATTCAGGAGGAAGAAATTGAGGATGTCATTTAAGGATAATTGCTGTTGAATATTTTCATTAAGTGATGATAATCTTCTGTTAATGGCTCGACTGTGTAGTAAAGAAAATGTTAAGCGGGACTGCCTTCTTATTATTAAATCTAGTGCCACCGATAACCATTTGCATTTTCAATCTTAGAAGGAAGATGAACCGATTTTTCATTTTATTATCGCATTTTTTAAGGAAGCTTTATATATATATATATATATATATATATATATATATATATATATATATATATATATATATATATATATATATATATATATATGTATCAGTTTCACGCTGTATCCCGCACACTGCAGGAGGCATTGGGTGTTGAGTGGCAGAACTCAACGCCGCGCTTGTCCTCGACACCAAAGCGAGAAATGGAAATATAAATTTAAGTAAATATTTCATCTCCTCGAGTGGCGATCGAACCCACAACCATCAATGGGCATCGGTTTTACAGTTACACTTTGTGCCACTGCGCCACGACTAGCCCCAAAGCTTAGGAAGCTTTTTCTTTACATTTTTTTTATTTTAAATTCAAGCGGTGTCATGTCCGGTAAATTAATTGAGTTGGTGAACTGTAATAGAAGTGTATCGGTGTTTACTGAGCGGGGCGGACTTAATAAGCAAGCGGCTTGTTGTAGTTTGACAGAGTGATTTAATAACGTGGCGCGATCGTTTCAGTAAATCGTGTTTTGCTCAGAACGAAACTGAAGTACAAATAAGTTACAGACCAAATATATCGTGTGAGCAATCTCTTAAATATTTTCGCAGCTAAGTTAACGCGATGATTTCGTTTTTTAATATAAAATTACACCAAAGGGATGGATATTAGAGAAATATTTGATCATTTCACTAATGTTAAAAAATAAATATGCTTAAATGAAAAACATTTTAATTTTGAGCAATTCCAATTTAGACAAAATTTTATATACAGAATTAGATTTTTGCTGAGCATTAAAAAAAAGCGCGAGTCGAGCTCGCCCACCGAGGGTTCCGTACAATTAGTGTGTCATAAAAAATGAATATAATATGTTTTGGAATATGCACACCAAGCCCTTTCATTTCCTCATCATTTGAACTAGCGGCTTTAATACTAAATTATAGCCTCTTAAGAACATTATTTTTTAGAATTTAACCATAAATATATCGTTTTCAGATTTTGTCCTGAACGAGTACTACCTGTAGATATTAGCTAGAGATTAGACGAAAATTCATAACTCTAGGTCAGCCGGTAGTACTCTATTAATTTTGATTCCTTTTAAGCGAGTTTATGCGATACAAACGGTCATATTTTTTTTTCAGTAAATGTAAAAATATGATTTTTACAGGAAATTAAGGGGCCGTAGATCTAAGTATATGATTTGAATTTCGACTCGGTATCTCCAAGCATTACTGAGATAAAGGCTCTTGAGACTAACAGACGGACAACAAAATGATCTAATAAGGGTTCTTTTTTTTCTTAAAAACGAAACCCTAAAAGTAATTATTTCCTAAAGAAGTAAGGCAAAATATCTCACATTTTGCACGTTAGGGGTAGGTTCGTCCGTAATAAAAGTTGCGATTGTTTCTTGGTCACAAGTACGTAGGATTTATTCTATAATTTTTTTAGGCAATTTCAACTTAGTTGTCTAGCCTATCAACAGGCAAAACTTGAGAGAAAATTGTACACAAAAAAGTAATTTAAAAAATCTAATAAATATGTCTACAATAGATGCGTTCACTATACAAACCTTCATCTCTTACCTCCATCCTTGGTCCATCTAACTCACGCTTTTCAAATAAGCAGTCAGAAGTCAGAACGACTTACCGCAGCATGCCAATCACCTGTAAGCTATTTCCTATGAAAAATTATGCTTTAAAAACATTAAAATATCTCTATATTTGGCTATTTATATGATATATGGTTGAAATGTTAAAATGTTTTATTACTCAAAGAGAAACGATTTAGTTCCGAACAATAACTTTACGGCTGTTTGTATTTTCGCTGACTTAGTTGGATTTTGAAAGCATACTCAATTATGTTGATTGCTGTCTGTATTGCTAATAATAACGGCATTGAATGAAATAATATTGTACGAATATTGTTTATATATTATTATATTATATTGAGGCCAGTCGTAGCGCAGTGGCACAAAGCGTGACTGTAAAATCGACTGGTTGTGGGTTCGATCCCCACTCGAGGAAATGGAATATTTACTTACATTTATATTTCCATTTCTTCGCTCTGGTGTCAAGGCAAAGCGCGGCATTGAGTTCCGCCACTCAACACGCAATGCCTTCAAAATTCAGCGGAAAGTGGGGAAAGGAGTGTCTTAACACAAGGTTCCCTCTGCCTACCCTGCTGTGTGTGGGATACAGCGTGAAGTTGATTTATTTATTTTATTTATATACTATATAGTTTTATGACAGTGTATGAAAATATATATTTTTTTAACATTTTTAAAGTATTGTTCCACACATAAGAAAGGAAAATACTTATTTAGAAAACGTATAAAAATTTGAACGAAGCGAGACGCGAACACAGGAGGCGCGGGTTAAAAATGTTTAAAAATAATTTATAAATAGCGTTCTCTCTGGCCAGACGATAATTTTTAGTAATTGTCTTTGTGTAGCAGAAATTTGAAAAAATCTCAGTACAGCGATGCTAACAACATACATAAGTTGTAACAAGCGTATAATAATTTCGGCGTAGCTTGAGGAGAACGTATAGCGTAGTGGTCAGAGCGCTTGGTCGGTTTCCAGAAGGCGCGGGTTCGAGTCCCGCTACGTTCAAATTTTTATACGTTTTCTAAATAAGTAATTTTAGAATTATTTACGGAAATATATATACACTACGTTTTATGTAAAATATGTATGGGTTGTCATACTATCATATCATATGTTTAATTAAAATTATACAGAAAATATTGAAGAGAAACATTTTACAACTAAGCGAAAACCACGAGTACATAACTATGTAGTATGGACCGTTAGCAACTAGTAAGCGGTAAAAATTTTAGTCTTCATAATTATTTTAGTAGTCATTAAAATCTAGGTCTGTACAATATATATAACATGAAATATTTATATAAAAGCTTTTATTAAAGTCCATTTGAATACAGTGTTTCAATATGAATTTTCGAGTTGTATGCAGTTCGTAACAGAATAAACAAGGTTTCTGTTTCATAGAAAACTTTCTGAACCAATTTGATACTGCAAGTAAGTTGTACAACTTATAACTATATACATACGTTAATAGATATAACCATGATATTTATTAAATTTTTAAATAGATTATTCTCAGGAGATATAGAAATATAATGTTATTATTTTAATTAGTTTGTTAATATTGTGACAAATCAAACATAATAGAGAAAGACATGCCCTTCATATATAGCATATCTTTCTAGACGCCCATAAAAACAATATTTAATCAATTATATTATAGTTATTTTAATTACTTACATAAGTTCGTCGCCTAGACCAACATAAAACGCGGCAGTGTTAGCGGGCGCCATATCTCGTTCACCCACGCATCTCACGCATCGCGAGCTTTCACAAGCACTGTACGCCTTTCCGAACACGATCGTACTATTTGTAAAACTACTGCATACTATTTTAACATTTGTGTAAACACAACACAGTGTATGTTTGCGACAACTTATTTTTAATGCCTCCGAAGCTTTTTCTCATAAACTAAGTGCATTAGGGAGAATTATGCATAATTCTCTTTATGAATATGTCTAGCGAATACGTTTATTCGCTAATGTTTTTTCAGCTTTAATTAACACTAGTAGCGGAACATTATGTGAACTTTATTTTATGTGTAAAAAAATATTTATTATTGTTTATATCTTAAGTGGTCTTCGCTTTAGAGTATTTCATCTTTAATGATTTAAATTAAATTTTCTTTAGACTATATTAGTTAGAATTTTTATTTCTTTGTAAATATCACATTTTATTTTTTTATAATATGTTGAATATTTTTTATAAATTATGGTCACATATATTTCCCTTGCAGCTGTATACTTAACTAATGGAATCGAAATCTTCAAAAGTATTTATCAAAGCATCTTTCAAATAAGTCTTGTTCATCTTTCAAATAAATTTGTCTTGGGGCAGTAAGTATAACTAGTGTTTTGACTAAAAATATCGTAGGATGCGACCCCTAGGTTAAGGTAAACTTTTAAAAAGCTTGTGGGAAGCAACTGTTGCATCTCAACTAGTCTGGTAAAGTTTAAGGGGACTTCTTGCATTATGCATGGCATCTCTCCTTGGACGTTTTTTGTTGGTTAATGTTACGAAATATATAAATAAAAGAGTTTGTGTATAAGGAAATTTTCTAATATAATAGTGCTAGAGGACGTGATTTGATTTTCAATATAAAATTTCCTAAGATATGTTATATTATAGAAGGAAGATGGTTATACATATGTTAATTTGTTAATAAATTGCACATAATGAATACAATAGTAGTGTTTCAATATCTTAAGTATTACAATTTTCAATAATACAAACTAATAGTTAAAGATTAATTCTAACATCCTACATCCATGAGCTTCACAGCTCTATGCGTGACAGCCTTTCTTCAGTCAGCTTCGGCAAGCAGCGCGGGCGCACGCGTTCGTGGCGCCACTCACGCACGTTTGTTTACAAACTCGATTCAATCGATCTATCGTGGGAATGTTGCTTCGTTTATGACATATAATAATTCCAAGCGAAGATAACTTAATATCTGCTCATCAGATTGCATATTAAATGTAATGACTTTTTTTAGTGAGATGTCATATTTCCCTTTGACTAGTTGCCGGCATTTTATTACCTTTTGGGAACACAAATGATTTGAATAATGTGACAGATATATTCTTAGTATTGAATATAATAGTGGTTTAAGCAATTATCAAAATGAAGATATCACTAGTTATTTTTTATATTATCACTTTAGCGATCGTCGTCGGAAGCGAGATTCGAATCCGTGGAAAAGTAAGAAAACGAAACAACATACATAGAAGGCATAGAGCTATTCTACCACCTTGCAATTTCAATGAAAGCCTTATTGAGGACGAATGGGCTTTGATGGAAGCGATAGGGAAGTCGAAGTTTATTTTTACGGGGAAAGTTTTGACGGTTAAAAAGTTTAGATCAATGCATGAGATTTGGGTAAAAAGGTCGAATTTGTATAGGGTTTATATGCGACGTGTTTTGAAGGGTGACGAGAGTGATTTAAAGATGCTCGTCAAACAAGAAGGGCTGAATGTGGACACTTTGAGTGGTTCGACTGTTATAGTGGAGAGACCGCACGCGCGCGAGTCCTGCGCTCCGTCCCCGCGACCGCGACTTTCTGCTATCTTCCTGAGCGATGGATTGCTCGTCGATAAGAAAAGAGGGCCCACCCAGCATCTTCGTCTCCTCACTGATCCTGTTCCTCTGACTCTATATCACTTAGATAGAATCAACGCTGCTGTCAAAGGTGGGTGTTTATTTATTTAACATTTTATGTTATACAAAACGATATTGAACGTATCTTACAAGGGCCTTATTATTTTAACTTAAAAATATTATACGAATAAATAAAATCGCGTCGTTCTGATCTATTACCGTTTTAATATCGAGATTTTCGTTGAAATATTTCCATATCTTATTAATTATTAATTGAAATCTGTTGCGAAAAGTATCGTTTATGAATAAATACGTGTTATTTGTTGGAAATATTTCAATCACGATTACAACCTCTTGTGGAGAAATTCGTGTAATATTATATTACAATGAAATGCCAGTTCTCGTGAATAATTTTACAAAGGCGATTATAAAAAGCTTTGAGCAAGATTAAACAAGGGCGAAATTAAATACTGAATAGCTGGTACCTGGTGGGTATTATAATGATATGTGGGTGTTGCATCCATAATGTACACTGTGGAGGCATTGAGATGTGGTTTGATCGACATCTCGACAACTGTTCGTTAAGTTAATGGAGTGAATGCGCTCGATGCGTTTGTGCATTAGCCGACACCGCATAAACGTGTATGCTGACCATACAGTTTTAACACCTAGCTTTTATTGTAAATTATATAAAGTTCAAATCACTTTGTAAGCTTCTGGATGCATTTACAAATGAGGTTTTATCGGATATCTTATCGGTATAAATATACGATATACATATGTTGTAACATATTTAATATTAGCTAATTGATTATTTTCTTTTTATTTAAAAATAGTCATAATAAATAACAGTAGAAATTTAAATATTCTGCTTAATATAGGTATGTAGATTGAACAATATGTATTTTATATTTAACAGCGATTATGAGTTTTTATTATTGAAATGTCTCTATAATACGAGAAAAATTAGAAACAGAGCATCTTGTTACTAGTTCATCCCATCCATCATGCTTCAAAATGGTAAATATATAGAAGATAAAATAAATAATAAACTTAAATTTCGATACAATGCGATGATCTCCACAAACATATTGGATTGTATTTTAGTGTTGCCGTTCTTTATTGTAGAAACAAAGAAAGGCAACACTGAAATACGCTCCATATATCTTTGTACTATTCAAAGTGGAAAATAAAAAATATCAAATTCGTTTGGATTTTGATCTTCAAAATATGGTTACACAACGCAAAATTATAAAAGCTTAGATCTTAGAAATTATTTTCTTAAAAGATTAAGATTTTTGCGATTAGATACTTTTATTTATATCCGCGATTGTATACTCGTCTGAATATTCGAATACTTTACAGTTTACCTATATCTATATAAATTAATTAAGAATAAAGAAAAGTGAAAGTAAACAACATCTATTTTTAAACATTTTTAAAGTGTTATTCCACACTTAGGAAAGAAAAATACTTATTTAGAAAACGTATATATTTGAACGCAGCGGGACTCGAACCCGCGCCTCCTGGAAACCGACCGTTTAAAATTATACATTAACATTTTATAAAACCTACCATAAAGTTATGTTTCATTATTTAAATGTTGAATGTTTATTGACCTTTCCCACCTTAAACTTTATACTCTTTTAAGTATCCACTTAAAAATGTTACTAAGCCAGCTTTAATTGAATCCAGAACGATTCACGAATAGATTTTGTTCGGGGTCAAATACTTTGCAATAAATTTTATTGCGCAAACCATTTCAAGTTAAAAATTCCAAGAAGATCCAATTTAAGTCTCGCATAATGCAATGAGATGAGTATCGTGTCTCCTTTAGGCAAAGTGAAGCACTTCTTACACCTTTAGCTCGGGTTAGTGCTATTCTACTCAGCGTTATAAACAGTCGTATTATGAAATCAACTAATAATATATATTTATACTTTTAGTATTCCGCATATTGCGTATGTTATAGTGTTAAGACACTTCGTTCACCACTTTCCGAATTTTCGAGGTATTTCGTGTTAAACGGCGTAACTCAACGCCGTGCTTTGCGGTGTTACCAAAGCGAGAAAATTCAAATATTAATAAATAATAATTGATTCTCCCGACTGGAAAACGAAACCCACAAGCGTCGCGTTTACATTCAGTACAAGCTTGTAACTTACAATATCTTGTTAATAACATTGTAGTTGATTGTTTTGATGCAAAAAGTATGATCATTACCTGAATGAGATATTTAAATTATCAAAAACAAGGCTTGTAGCATATTTCATAGGATTTACTTCTTCTTTTTGCATTGGAATTTAAAATAAAATTTATAATCTTTTTGCATACGGAGAAATAGGTTTAATATTTATTATTTAAAAATATTTTAGCAATTTACTTAACAAATACATGTTTTTCTTTTTTAATACTTAATACTTACATATTAGATATGTGAAAATATAAAAAAAAGACCGTACTGTAGGTATATTCGATTCTAATCCCACACTTTTGAATGATGGTTAGTGAACATTGTGCAACTACATTATAACCTTTTTTATCAATATGAATAGAAAAAATGGTGTTTTTCATTTTTTTTATAAAAAAAAAACTAAATATCTGATCAATAGATTTTAATACTCTTGAGCTAATGTGTATATGTATAATTTTACATTACATATAACGCTTTTTGATTTAAATATGATTTTTTTTTTTTTTATAATATTCATAGAAACAGAAATATATTATAAATATATTGTAAATTTAATGTCGGTCCATTTTGAGAAGGTACATTAGGCGGTAAAACTCAAAGGCGTGTTTTATCTAGACTAGAGAAATTTCTAAGTGCAAATTATAAACATTTCTCTACGATATAATTTGACTGAATCTATCAGTTAAATCTCGATTTTAGTAGAATATAATACGAAAATATGACAGAAATATACTGATACATATAAATGAGAAAAAATCTAAATAAAGCTTTATACAAGCGCAACGTTAACTATCTTTATTTAAATGTATTATAGTATATACATACGTTTTTTCTGTTAACCATACCATACAAAAATATATAATCAAAACTTTACTTTTGTTTTATCCATATTTTTTTATTATCGGTTATTATTAGTGTTATAAATAGAACAAAATTGTAAAACATTAAATATGTGATGAAAACACATTAAAAGTTATAATGGGCTATATAATTTTAGAAGTACGTACTCGTTTATTAAGTAACTGTTTAGTGCAACAATAAACGTTAGTGTAGTGCTGTAGTAAATAAATGTTACTGAGTCAAAGCTTTGTAAATTATACCTTTAAAAGTTTCGATAATGATGTATGAGCGAGTGGTTCGAAATAATAAGTTTTTTATTTTATATTTATTGTAGTGTTCCTTGTGAGGAGTATCGCATAGCACCAAAGTGATGCGTATTATGATTTTCAGTAAAAAGACACCTAACCCACAGTATTGTTTTAAAGTGTGGATATATTTTTAAAAGTATATTTACATAGAAAGCTTTGTGAGATGAAAATAAAGATTTATTTATTATTATTATTATTATAGAAAGTACCTGCACTACATTTAATTATATTTAAAAATCTTACATCAATATAAGATATAACAAACAAACGATAGAAATCGAAATTGATTTCGATCAAGAAATTTTAATCGATAGGTTACTGAAATACGGTTGAGGCACTTATACTTTAAAATATATCAACACTCCGTGGGACTTTTAGATAATCGCGAATAATCTACCTCATTAGAGTCGACGAACGCAAGCAAACAATACCAGCTTCGCTTTGCTATCTGAATAAGTGTTGCAATAAGTATTTTAAGCGCGCGACGTCGATACGTTGATAACATAGCAGCTCCCTATCTTCTCGATCACAGGAGGCGTTGCGCTGTGGAGAAAGTAATGGGCAGGTTAATTCGTCACGTTGCGCCTCCACCCCACACGACGTTTACGTTTTAATGATAACTTAACGACTATGCATAATTTACAAATAATACAACTGAATCATTTTCTACAATATACATATAAATAATAAACGATAACTATCATATTTATAATTGTGAATTAATTATAAAGAGCAAGCCCTTTTTTGCCATGTTTTAAAAAAGAGACATTAAAAAAAACGAACTAAATTTTATGAATAAAAGCATATTAAATTTAATGAATTTTATTCATTCGCCAATAGTATGAAAAATGATGACATAAAGTGAACTATGTCGAAATGTTACAAAATAATATAGTGCGACGTTAAAGATTCGTCAAGAAGGCGACCGCCTCGACTCGCCCGCCCACGCTCGTACCGCTTTCCAAATTCCTAGTGTAAGCGCTGCAGCCTCTAAGTGCTATTAGCGCGACTGCGGCGATCTTTTTACTATTTTCAGCTTTATATCTCATAGATATGTATCATAATCCGCATATTATCCGTATACTATAAATTTATAAATATTGTGCTTAATCTCATACAGGATTTTTTAAAGTAAAAACGCTTCTCTCAATAATAATCAGTTTAAACAAATCGTTATTGCTCTAATTTTTTATATAGAAAAGTTAAATTTAATATAGAAAAGTTAACAAAGTTATTTCGTTTAAATCGTTCGTAAGCTTCCATTTTACGAACAAACCGCATGAATAGTATATATTGCGACAAAAGTAGTTATCCCGAGCGATCCACCGCACCGCTGCGCTCTCGTACATGAATATTCAGGGCGTAGTAAGGCGGCGACTCGTTCGGCAATAACTGTTAACTTGGCTCATATTGTGCTCTGTGTAGGTATTATCTCTCACCCTGCGGCTATTGTGCCTCTGTTGACCCATCGAGTCTTCTGCGACACAACTTATAAGTTACATAACTTAGCTCTTTTATTACTAATAGGTATCGTTTTTACTATACATTTTAGTATCAATCTTATTTAGATTTCTGGGCGTAGTTACCATATATTTCCACCAATAAGACGATTTTATGGTTCATTGGTGGATCAATGTTTAATTCGTCATTTGTTTATGTTGACGAAGGTTGCATAGAATTGCGAAGCCTCCAGTATACGCGCGGGTCTCAGCTCGCGCACGCGTCTCGGTGGCGCCAACTCGGACTCTTGCGCAACATCGTGTTCTTCGACTTATACGATCAGCTTCAATCAAAAGTTTCCCCGTTCAATATAAAATATTAAGAATGCTTTCTTTTATTTAACAATAGAACAGAACAGCTCAAACAAAAATATGAAGCTTCAATTTTTAGTGTTATTGCTTTACTCCTATACAACAATTCACGCCCATTTCCATATAAGAGGTACGGCCGAGAAACGGGATACGTCACATAAAAAGAAAAACATAAATGGACCTAAATGTGTTTTAAACGACACGATAACTAACGATTACGAGATTCTGTCGTCGGCCGTGTCAGAATCTAAGTATATTTTCACAGCTCGAGTGCTGAGCGTCAGAAAGATACAACGTGGTAGCAAACTTAGAAGGAAAATTTTTATGACCTATAAACTATACGTACGGCTGGTAATGAAGGGGGACGTGCCCGAGCTCAGGAGCCACGGGTTTTTAGGCGACGAGCGTACGTTGAATGGGGCAATTGTGTTTGTCGACTGGCTACGGACGAATGAGTGTGCTTATAAGTTGTATAGACATTCCTCCGGCATATTTTTAAGCGACGGATTTTATGAGAAATATAGCTGGAGGATGCCTCGTCTGCGTTTATTGTACGAGCCTCTTCCTCTGTCACTCTACGATTTGGATAGAGTCAACGCCGCGCTAAAAGGTAAATGTTTACTATCCTATTATGTTTCATTTTATACGACTTATGATTGTTTGTGTACGCACGTTATAAAATGCGTTTGTTTGCTGTGTGTGGCGTTCTCTCGGCCTGTTCCGAGTCACTTTCTTGGTAGTAACGGTGTTACATACTGTTGATTGTAAGCTCATCCGTATTGGCTTATGTGATGGTAATTATCGAAAGTGTTGAATATATTAAAATTGTAAACATTTTTTAAACATTTTTACTATTATAATTTTAGATTTTTGTGTGTTGAATGTTTTTAGAATAGGACTACCTTGAGTTCTAATTGAATAATCGAACTTCAGTATTATACAATTTAAAAAAAAACTTAAAAATTTAACAAGACAAAAGAAGTTCATATTTAGTATAAATACTGTAGGTATATAGCTATTTATTGACGTAATATTAAATTAGACACGACATAGTCCTTGGCCAGTGGTATAGTATCATTATAAACTCCATACGTGGTGGGCTGGTGTGGGCGGACGTCAGCTTTGGCTCCACCATGCAATTTACTACGCCAACTACTAACAGTACTATTATTATCCATCAATAGTCTATAATTGTTTTTGTTTTATTGCGAGATCCACGAATGCGTATACTAAGATTAGGGATAACTAAATCGTTTTTTATGATTGCAAAAATGTGTGTATATTATAATATAATTAAATAATCAGCTTCACGTTGTATTCCGCACGCAGCAGGGTAAGCAGAGGGAACCTAGTGTTAAGACACTCCGTTCCCCACTTTCCGTCGAGTTCTGGAAGCATTGAGGGTTGAGTGGCGGGAACTCAACGCCGCACTTTGGCTCGTCTCCAGTAAATTAATATTTCACTTATGGATGATGGGATAGAACCCACAACCAGTCGATTTTACAGTCACACTTTGTGCCCCTGCGCCACGACAGGCCTCTACTAATATAGTTAATATCAAGTGAAAAATATATAAATATTACATTGTGCTGAATATGTTTCCATAATTTTACTACTCAGTATTGACACGCCAATAATATAAAGTAAATTTATTTTTATTTTATATTTTAAGTTAAAATATTTTTTCGTATGTATAATAGAAGAATTGTTTTTTTTTCGAATATTACATTGCAAAAGAAAACAATAATATTAATGGAGTATACATATATTCTAGATTTTTATTAAAATTTTATATTTTTATGATTTTAAAGAAAAGACAAAGGATCTGTTGGTGATCCGTTGATCCATTCAAATATTGCAATTTTAATTCCTTGTTGCTTTTGTTTTAATATAATCAGATAAGATCTGAGCCTGCACCGATAGGTGTGTAATTAAATATATTCCGGCGACGCCATATCCATATATGTTGTTAATAATTTAAATAAAACAAACAACCAAACTATAAAGGTCAACATAAATATCTGACAACACCATAAAGTATCGATACAATCACCCAACATAATTTATGCTGGCCGATAAAAGTCAATGTTAAAATAGTATTTCTTTGTTCAACCTGGAGTCGTTTGGCTAATGATAAAACTCGATTTCTATATCAAGTTTATCTAACACGAAAAATCTGAACACCTCGTATGTAATCAATCAATCTGCGCCGGCGCCGCTCTGAAATGTTCACACTCGCGCACTCTTTGGTGAATGTTAATTAAAGCTGATTAGCTTGTAACAGAATTCTTGTAGCTACTTTTACCGTATCGACTTATTAGTTTAAGATGATCTTTGCATATATTTGTATATTGTATTTCTTCATATTTGGTTAAAATATAATATTAAAATTTAACTTATGTTCATTAATCCAGAAGTTGAAGAGAGTCAGTTTCTTTGGTTTTCCATTTTATTATTAGGATGCATTAGTATGTGTACTTCAGAATGGTGTCCAGAGAGAAATAAAATTGATAATGTCTTGTTTCCCAAATTGATGTAGTTTTATGCATGATAAAAAACAAATTTTCATATAAATAATGTAAATGGGGTGGGAATAGGATATCTTTACCTCCAATGTACAGAAATGCCATCTGTTTCTGTCTTTACTTTAAAAATTATCTTTGACTGATTTATGGCGCTTTCTTGAGTCATGGTTAAGCTTAATTTTTGGTAAGGTTTAACAGATGTTCTTAGATATAATATAATTCTAAAATTACTTTATCTTTCCTTATTTGGGAACATTTTCTACATGTTTAAAAGTACATAAGACCTACATTTTAAAACTATTTAGAATAAAAATTATAATTATTTTTTGTTTTTTTTTATTATGAATATAAAACTTGTTAGGTCACTTAATGGAAAAGAAGAAAATAATAAATAAAATTACTTTTAGTTTTATGAATAATGATTTAATTAGAGCTCGTATAATTTTTATGTTTTCAAGTAAAGTTCTCTAGAATTTCTTCTAGAATTTAATAGGTACTACCTTCATCCATATTATCAATTTATATTTTTTCGAGTAATTCTGAAACATTTCCATAAAACTATACAATCTACAACTTTGAGAGAAATATTAAAACACGTATCCATTAATGTTGAAACTAAGTCGTCGCAGGATTGGTGCGTCGAGCAACTTCCAAGGTTTCATGCATAGATTAACTAAAGAGTTGTAATTTGACTTGTAGCGCCACACCGACGAAGTAGGTTAATATTTAATACAACGAACAAAACCTTAAGTATGAACGATAAAATCAAATTATTTTCTTTAACCAGTCATTACGTGTTGTCGATACGCATTAGGACCTAAGTAAAACGGTAGTTATAGTACTCTAGCGGTAAACGCGTACGCAAATATAAGCTGAACTGCTTGCAAATAAAAAGGAAAGTGCCATGGACAGTTCTCTACAGCCATCAATTATACGCAGACAGCACCCCGGTCAGGTTTGAACATTTTATTACCACCTATACGCAGATAGTGTAGATGGCTACAAGTCATGTCATTTATTTTTTTATATTTTCTTAGTAGTAATTATAAGATTTTTTGTGCTTTTTTCAGATATAAATATATAAAAAATAAATCAGCTTCACGCTGTATACCGCACACTGTAGTGTGCGGGATACAGCGTCTTAACACTAGAACACTCCGTTCCCCTCTTTCTGCTGAATTCTAGAGGCATTGTGTGTTGAGTGGCAGAACTCAACGCCGCGCTTGTCCTCGACACCAGAGCGAAGAAATGGAAATATAAATTTAAGTAAATATTTCATCTCCTCGAGTGGGATCGAACCCACAACCAGTCGGTTTTACAGTCACACTTTGTGCCCCTGCGCCGCGACTGGCTTTTTTTCAGATATTTGAAGTAGTATCTGATTAATTTGTTATTAATTGTTCTATTTAATACGAAAATTGTCTATTATTGAAAAAAAAAGTATGTATGTAGTATTTTATGATTTTTGTTATTTTTTGGGTTTCCTATATCAAAAGGAAAAAAACGGAGTATTTATATATATTACAATTAAATGAAAAAATTGAAAAGTGAAAACTTATAGATATTTTAAAAAATACAAATTTATACTTTCAGTTCATTTTATACAAACTTTGTGCATATGCTCGCAAACATAAGTTTGTGAGCCTATTATTATTAAGAAATTTTACAAGATGTCAGAAAGTGCAGTACATATAAAATATAATGTAATCGAAAAATGGGAATTTGTATATTAGAAACAAAAATTGTTAGAAAATTAAAATTGCAGTTTATTTAATACAAAATTCGTGTATACCCTTAAGCTTGTATAAACTTAACTTTGTCAATTTTTATAAGTTGCAATTTCAGTTGACCTTCAATCCAGAAATTGGTACAGAACCCTTCAGTGGGTGAGTACAATTCGCACTTAACCGTTTTTTTATTATTATATTTCTTTAATGAAAGCTTTAGTAAGCAAAGAATATTTAATTAACATAATTTTGGTTTTACCATTTATACGATTTAAATATTAAAATAATAATTTAATAACGAAAAAATCTATGTAGTAATATTTTTAATTATCTGTCAAGTTATTATTTAATGTAGAAAAATTACAATTTTGAAGGCACCTCTCGACGGTTTTGCTTTATAAGCGCTCGCAGTTTTCGTCTTAGAATTTTTCCACTGGGAGTTTTAGGTATCTCGTTTAGGAATACTACTCCACCTCTCAGCCTTTTCCAGGGTGAAACCTGATAATAAAATATCGCATCAATATTTGTATCTTTTAAAGAAATATTTTTTTATTCTTTTGCATGTTTTTAACATTTGGCAGAGTAGGCAAAAATAACTTGAGCTATAATAAGTGTTAAGTTACTTCACTCTCCTCGTAAAAGCAATAACTAAAATAAAAAAAGAAAATATTTCTTTTTATTTACTAATTATGCTTTTAGTGATTTTCACTCAAACCCCAGATTGCAAATAAAGGTATTGCCTTTGGCAAATGATGTAACCTAACCTACTACTACCTACCTTATCAGAAACGAAGTCTATAATTTCTTGTTCTGTTACTTCAGCATTTGGTTGCTTCACTATAAACGCCGTAGGCAGTTCTCCTGCCAGCGTATCCGGCGCACCTACCACACCGACATCTTTAACAGCCGGGTGTGGAAGTATTAGCGCTTCGAGTTCTGAAGGCGGGACCTGTAAAAAACGTATACATAATCATTTATATAATTACAAAAATTTAAATATGTATTTCTTTTTATTTTGTGAATACAGAAAGAAAAGATTCATAAAAACATATTCTTTAACATTTTAAGCAATTTTCATATTTATGTCTCGCATAAGTACATTTTTTTTTTTAATAAAAATAAAGTTACAAACACGTTAAATACATAATTTGTGTGTACAAATAATTACGCGGATTTTATTACTTTGAGACAGCATTAAATTGTAATAAAATAATTATGCAAGTTTACTATGCTATTCTTGTAAGATAAAATATAATATTTCTTCAAATATAATGTTTGTTCTGCCAAAATACAATATTTCAGTTCAACTATTCAAGAGGTATTTCCTCTAGGTATGCGATGTCAACAAGCAAATATCAGTGGACGTATGAGGATAACCTTACCTGCCAGCCCTTATATTTAATAAGCTCCTTAATTCTATCAATGATATAAAAATAGCCATCCTCATCGTAATAAGCAATATCTCCTGTTCTGTAAAATCCATCTCTGTCAAATTCATTTTTGTTGTCTCTTCCCACATAGCCTTCAAAGACTACAGGCCCCTTAATATAGACTTCGCCAGGTTCATTGTAACTCAATATTTTTTCGGTATCTGGGTCAACTACCTATAAGCGTTTTTATTTTTAGATATATTTGGCACATCAACATTTCAAAGTTCAACGTCAGATCGTAAAAAAAATCATTGTAGAGAAGACATTTTTTGAAATGATAAGTATTTTAAGAGTGAGAAACGTACTTTTACAATACATCCCTGTATTACTCTTCCAACACTTCCCTCTCTAGACGTAACTTCTTCATCGTCTGTAATAGGTCCAGATGCTTCTGTCATACCATAACCTTGCAAAACAAGTTCTATATGAGGAAATCTAGAAAAGTTAATTAATAAAATTAAATTTAAATTAATTAGCTTCACGCTGTATCCCGCACACAGCAGGGTAGGCAGAGGGAACTTAGTGTTAAGACACTCCGTTCCCCACTTTCTGCCGAATTCTGGAGGCATTGCGTGTTGAGTGGCAGAACTCAACGCCGCGCTTAACCTCGACACCAGAGCGAAGAAATGGAAATATAAATTTAAGTAAATATTTCATCTCCTCGAGTGGGGATCGAACCCACAACCAGTTGGTTTTGCAGTCACACCTCGTGCCGCTGCGCCACAACCGGCCTCAAAGAAAAGTTTAAATTGCATTTATATAATATACAATTTAATTGCCAAAAAAAACCTAGCTGCATATAAAAAATGCGAAGCGCTTGCAATGTGGGGATGTTAAACGTCGATATATTGACACCACTATTCAAAATGTCTGTCAAGCGCAAGTTTGGAAAGTTTTAGTCGGTGGGCAATACCATTCAATTATTATCATTCAATATCATTAGATCTTTATGACTGTAAAATCAAGAAGCTTATCAAATTCATATCCACTAAAGCCTTTGCTATGCGGCATTACATAGTGATGTAGCTGCTTATCTGACGTGAGCCGGATCATTCCGGCTGTTAGTAATCCTACATAAATCACAAGTTGTTATGATGGGTAGCAGCAAATTAGGATGTAAGATTGATATTCGATAGTCGAAATCGAATATCGTGACAATGTAAAAGAAGTTAGGCCTAACTATTGGCACTCATATGCCCTGGGTACCGCACATTAGTGATGTTAGGAAACGCATGCATACTATATACTAGCATAACTTTGGTCTTATAAGATAAGATCATAAGATCAAAATCATGCTTGCACATTCTCCATTTTCCCCTCCCCATTCTAAAGGAATTGCGTGTTGAGCGGCGGAATTCACGGTAACTTTTTATTTTACACTCTTCGTTACCAGAGCGAAGAAATGGAAGTATTCAATATTTCATTTCGTGGAGTGGCAATCGAACCCAACTTCGCGTCGCGCTTACAGTCGCACGCTTATGTCCCTGCACCACAACTGGAGCAAAGGAAAAAAGGATTTTTTTTTTATTATAATCACAGAATTTGTACCTAGCTTTTAATTCACGAATGTTTTTGGGATTGACCGGGGCACCAGCTGCGTAAATCATTTTTATAGAACTTAAATCAAAGTCCTTCGCTATCTTTGACTTATATAATGTTAAAAGCAGAGGAGGCGCCACTATTAGAAAATTAACCTGAAATGAATAATGACTATAATATGCTTACTTAAATAAAATAAACTTTGGCAAAATACTAGTATCATTATCTCACCTTATATTTTTCAATAGTGCTCAGGTATAAATTTTCGTGAAATTTTGGTAAGAACACAAGGGTTTTTCCATTAAACATTTCATGTAAAGTAGATACTAGACCCATCGTGCTTGACCATGGAGCAATTGTTAATACAGTAAAATTTCTGCTAGAATTCCTGAGAAATATGTATAATTGTATGTTGAGTTACAAATACCTTAATATAAAAAGATAGCTCCCTACGCGTGAAGCTAATTTTTTTTTTTTAGCTCCCTACGCTATTAACTTACCGTTCAGTATTTTAAATTAAACTCTTTAACCGGTTTAATCGTATATATTTTGGATTTTTGGAAACCGAACACTTTGCAGTAATAAGTCCGTGGTCACGTGGTCATTTAGTTAGTGCATTACAGTATAGATTACAAATAATACATACTAAATTTATTGATATTTTAGTAGTTTAATAATTAATGTAGGCGAAGCCGCGAAAGGGCCGCTAGTACTAAATATAAGCGATTAATCCGGTTAAAAAGTTTCATTTAAAATGTGCAATAATCGCAAAAATTTAAAATCTCATTCGTTTTTAATAAATTAATACTAATCTGGTAGTAGATTCTATACCCGTTGATGGAAGATATTTGCAATATTTTTTTAGAAAACGTGTAAAAAATTTAACATAGCATAGTAGTAGTGCAAATTTTTAACGTTTCCCAAAAATTTTTTTTCTTTTTTTTTTTTGTAAATAGTGTACCTATATAATAAAGTGTATAATAAAAAAATATAATATTTTTAATATTACAAATATATTTAGTTATTTTTTTAGCTTAACATTATATCCCGCACATAGCATGTAGGCAGAGAGAACCTGGGAACCTAGTGTTAAGACACTCCGTTCCCCACTTGCAGCCGAATTTTTCGAGGCGTTGTGTGTTTAGTGATAAAACTCATTGCCTTTTTTCTTATTGTCAGAGCGGAGAAATTATAATATTAATAAATAATAATTTATTCGATGAGAATAATGAGGGAAGATGGGGATCGAACCCACAACCGTCGCTTAACTCCTTGTGCCCCTGCGCTACGACGGCTCGGAAAAAATGTATAATGTTAGTATAAGTTTTTTAAATACATACGGTGGTCTCTGAATCGAAACTAAAATGTTGTAGTGACCCATCTTAACGCCTTTAAACGGACCAGTAGTGCCCGAAGAATAAAGAATAACGCTTGTACATGTTGACCCTTAAAAATAGACGTATATATGAATATATTACTTTACATAATTTAATTTTATCTAGCTATAAACTTAACGAGAGATGACCGCATGTCAATGATCAAGTGTAGTTTGATATTAGATTTTTTTCATAGGCGTGTTTAGAAAACACATTTAAATCAAATCAAATCAGCTTCACGCTGTATCCCGCACGCAGCAGGGTAGGCAGAGGGAACCTAGTGTTAAGACACTCCGTTCCCCACTTTCTGCCGAAATTTTGGAGGCATTGCGTGTTGAGTGGCAGAACTCAACGCCGCGCTTAAGTGCGAGTGGGGATCAAACCCACAACCAGTCGGTTTTATAGTCACACTTCGTGCCGCTGCGCTACGACTGCCCTCAAAACACATTCAGTTTAAGTACAAAGAGAAAATTAAGTTTTAGTAACATCTTCATCTTACCTTTAAAGTCATAAGGCTTGTAAGTATTTATATCAATATGTTTTTTCGTGAGTTCTTTAAAATTTACACAGTCACTCTCTCTCGCCGGGTCATCGTATAAAATGTATTTTGTAATTAGACAATTCTTTTTTAGGGAAGCAAATTGTTTTTTGAACGTTTCTCCCGATAAAAACATATATTTTGGCTTGGAGATGTTAATAGCGTGCATAAGATCATCTGTAAATAAAAATATAATTATATTTTATCTGAAATTCTCACATCACAATCGAGGCAAAGCGCGGCGTTGAGTTCCGCCACTCAAAATGCAATGCCTCCAAAACTCGGCGGAAAGTGTGTCTTATTACGTATAATTTTTTTTTTAATCCTCACATGATTCTTTTTATGTGTATTTTAGTATCATTAAATTAATTCTACAACACTTAAAATAATACATAAACACTTAAATGTTAATTAATGTTTGCATTCATCTGATTAATCTACTATTTAATTATATCTGTGAAAGTACGCTCAATTGAGTTTTTTTATATTAAACACTACAAATCATTATTTATAATATTTCTATTAAAATATTAAATTTGTTACTTTATTGAACCACCTACGTATATATATATATATATATATATATATATATATATAATCTGTCTATCCTTTGACTGTAGTCTAATTGGTCTTTACCAATTTGACCTCCGAACTAAGTGGAAAACGGAAAACGCTCTTCCAGCTGAATAAAAATCTCTATATAAGTATAAAAAAGGATCGAAATATACATAAAAGATATAAAAAAAAAATAGGTCGGTTAATATATCGATTATAAAAGCAAAAAACCTCTCAGCAGAACTTTTGTCTGTTTGTCTGTCTGTTTGTTAGTTCACCAATCACGCAAAAACTACCAGACAGAAATTAATGTTTTTTTGTATAGCGTAGGATATGGAGGTACATATATTTTAGGTTTCATCCTGGTTTTCATTATAGTTTCCTTAAAAAAAAAAAACCAAAAAATATAAATTATTTAAAATATGGATAACTGGATGGTAGTAAATACACGGTAATAATTCAAAGCCTAATGCAAGTTGCATTGATAAACTGTAAATCTACCAAAATCCTATAGGATTTTAGTAGACTTCATTATTGAGTAGGTATAAAGCAATTTTTAATAGGAAAAGTAACATAATTATAATTTTTAACAAAAAAGACTGACTTCTTCTTCTTTTCTTATTTCAATCGGATCTCATAAGCAAACTTTCATCAAACTATCGTCCATTTGTCGCGCACATACTTATAAAGCAAATTTATGACATGGGATTTTCTCATAGATACTATTGTCAGAAATGAAACAAATTAAAACAGAGCCACACGGGTCAAATAAAAAAACAATCATCAAAAGAGGTTCATTCTTCAAACGGTTCGACTTCTGGGATACCAATAATAAAAAAAGACAGTCAAAAAAAAACTAAAATAAAAAACTTTTTACAGAAGTCGGTACTGACAAATTACGTTGATTACTTTAATGAAAAATATTAATGAATTAATCACTTATGTTCCTAATTTAAAAGAAGAAAGTACAATTGATATTTATTTGTGTTTATACAAGTGATAAAAGTATCTTATCATCTAAATCGTATATTTTGATTGGTTTGAAGTAATTATAATTATCTAAGTGGGATAATAAACGTTTAATCAAACGTATTTGTTTCGATTTAAATATTCTTATTTTCATTTGAAAGCAAAAATGTATATCTCTGAATATCTACTTACTTAATATATCTCCGAATGAAGCTACGAAATATAATATATGATCAAAGGAACTTAAATGAAGTGAGTTAAAAATACCAAAGAGTTACGATTTTAATGTAAATATCGATATGTTGTTTTTTATTCAAACATTCAATTGAATATTCTTACGGGAATTATGAAGATGCGGCAAACGTAAGGCTTTAATAATTTTTATATTATAAATCTTAAATGCGCTACAAACACACGTAATAGGTATATTAAAACACAAACGTAATTCAGCGTATTAAGTAAATTATTCAGCAGTTTACGCGGGCGAAGCCGCGAGTGGGTCACCAGTATATGTATAAAGAAACAATTTAAATAAATATTTTACTAACCATTACTGTAACCACTATTTAATAAGGTGACAGTGGCTCCTGAACATAACACTGCTAGTAATGTCAATATACATTCGATCCTATTCTCACTAAAAATGGCCACTACATCACCATTTTTGACACCGAGGTTTGTAAGGGACGTAGCTATATTTACTACCATTTGAGCCATTTCATTGTAACAGATTTTCTGTCCTGTAACTCCATGTATCTATTTAACACGTAAAAGTGATGATGAAATATATTTTAGTACATAAAGTGGTGATGAAATATTCAAGAAAACTGTAAAAGATTATTAAGTTTTAAATGTAAATAATATCTTTTTTGATTAGAATCAAAAATTAAGAAAAGATATTATTTACGTTACGTTTTATGATCTAATCATAAAACATAATCATAATATACATTTAAGTGAGAACATTGATATCACATATCAACAATTTTTATTATATACTTTATTGTACTATTAAAAATTAAATGAAAATAAAAGCCAATGGCGGCTTGCAATTGTAAAGTATTATTATTCTGAAAAGAGACCAGTCGTGACGCAGAGGCACAAGCGTGCGACTGTAACCGTGACGGGTTATGGGTTCAATTCTCATTCGAGGAAATAAAATATTTAGTATTTTCATTTCCTCGTTCTGGTAATGACGCAAAGCGTGGCGTTGAGTTCCGCCACTCAACACACAATGCCTCCAGAATTCGACGGAAATTTTGTGGAACGGAAGTGTATTAATGTAGATTAGTCTATTAGTACTTACACCGTAGTAAATTTACAAAATAATGTATTTATTACTGTAAAATTCAATCGTAAATTGTATTAATTAAGCACTTACCAATGCGGCTTTCTGTCCGTCGTGAGCCAAAATCTTTTGTAAAACAAACGCTCCCAAATTTAAATGTGGTGGTACGGAAAAGTTTTGATTGCCATATATAATTCCGTTTATTTTTTGTTTCTCCGACATATTCACTATTAGACGTTTCAGCACAGTATAAAGAAAACGACTAATGTTTTTATATATCTAATATTTGATAACTAAACGTGATTCAAGGATAGATTAGAATTTGTCTTATTTCTGTAGCTACTAAAGAATAATTTTCTTTTAACAAGTAAAGATGGATGTTTTGCTAGCGTTGCAATTGTGATCATTAACTAACCCTATTGATCGATCACGTGAACGAGAATTTTCTCCTACCCACACCAACTTGAGAATAAATTAGCTTCACGCTGTGTTCCGCACACAGCAGGGCAGAACTTAGTGTTAAGACACTCCGTTGCCTACTTTCCACCGAATTCTGGAGGCACTGCGTGTTGAGTGGCGGAGCTTTACATCGCGCTTTGCCTCAACGTCAGAGCGAAGAAATGGAAATATAAATTTAAAAAAATATTTCATTTTCTCGAGTGGAGATCGAACCCACAACTAATCGTCTTTACAGTCAAAGTTGAGAATGTACTATATACCCAAATGGATATACAAATATTTTCGCTTACTATATTGTTATAAATTCTATGTTGACTGCATACTTTATTTTTTGTTTGGTATTCACCAATAGGATTTTATAAAACGCTGATGCTTTTAAAATATCAGGTAAATAGTGCAATAATATATATTGTGTTGTCATATGTTTTTCAGCTTTATTCTTTATTCAACAAGCATATCTCAAGGCAGACGACAGCAAGAAAAGTGTCAAGGTACTCCATTCCGATAAGAGGATTACTGATATTAGGATAAGCAAAATTACACGTGCACCTAATAAATAGGTTTTACCACGACTGTGTAACAAATTTCATATAGTCAAAGTTACGACAAATATTTTTTTTGTCCATAGCGTAAAAGTATAATACATTTTTTGTGGGCGCTTTTATATACAACACCGTGAATACAACTACCAAAATGATGTCATGTAAATCAAAAAAAATGAAATAGTGGAACATACGAGTACCTTAAAATAATAAAAACCTGTACAGAAAAACAGTGCGAAAAATGTGGCTAACAATGTTAACATTCAGTTCAAATTTCATAAAGATATTTTCAGATAGATTACGGTGAACCTCAATATCAGGGTGCCTTGTCAATCTGTCATATTTCTGTTGCTACTAAAAAATAAATTTCTTTTATAAAGTACAGATGGATGTTTTGCTAGTATTGCAATTGTGATCATTAACTAACATTTTCTTCTACCCACACATTGAGAATAAATTAGCTTCACGCTGTGTTCCCCACACAGCAGGGCAGGATTTAGTGTTAAGATACTCCGTTGCTCACTTTCCACCGAATTCTGGAGGCACAGTGTGTTGAGTGGCGGAGCTCAACGCCACGCTTTGCCTCGACGCCAGAGCGAAGAAATGGAAATATAAATTTAAATAAATATTTCATTTCCTCGAGTGGGGATCGAACCCACAACCAGTCGATTTTACACTCACACTTTGTGCCTCTGCGCCACGACTGGCCTCAATGTATATGTATGTAGATTTTACGATATTTCAACAAATAAAAAAGACCCGAACAAAAATACCACTGCCTCATTTTCTAAAAGTTCTAGTTCTTAGGGCCTTCTTGAGGCCAGTCGTGATGCAGGAGCAAAAAGTGTGACTGTAAATGACAACGGAACGGAATGGACAGGCCTCAGACAACAATAAAAAATAGCATTTTATAAATTTATTAATTAAATGAAACCGCTAAACTTATTTGAAAAAGATTAGAAAAGTATGTACTTATTTGAACTGTAAACTGTATACGTTTAACTTTAGGCTCGATGAATAAAAAATTAAAGAAATGCTTAGGTCTTAGATCTTAGATCTTAGGTGGTAAAATATTTATCTATTTAAATTTATATATATATATTTTTTTCACAATAACATTCATCGTATCGATTTTTATAAGATCACTCTCCTGTCCGTCTGTCTGTCTGTCTGTCTGTCTGTCTGACGAGATCCTTTATATCAGGAACTCGGAGATATCGACTTGAAATTCAAACTATATACTCAGATCTACGGCCCCATGATTTCTTGAAAAAATCTATCTCTGTATTTCTATATTTACGTTAAAAAATATATGTCCGTTTATATTGCAAAAAAACGCGTATTTCGACTCTATTAAGGGAATCAAAATTAATAGGATACTTCCGGTTGACCTATGGTTATGAAATTTGGCGGCACTACAGGTAGTACTAGTTCAGGAAAAAAACTATACATTAGTGGTTGAATCCTACAATAAAATAGTCATAAAAGAGAGGCAAAATTTGGTATTATAGCCGCTTATTCAAGTAAGGTATCAAATGAAAAGGCTCTGGCTAAGCTAAGCATGAATTTCAGAAAAAGCCCGAGACTTTCAATTTTTGTACGGAACCATTGGTTCGCGAGCCCGACTCGCGCTTTTCCAGTTTTTATATATTATAATTACTTTTTTATTATCAATACGGAATACAATGAAAGATAAGAATTATGTAAATAAAAAAAATATTATATCTCACTAGCAGAAAAAGTGTGACATAGTAACTAATTGATAACATTATTTGACAAAAATGGATTATACTATAATTTAATATGACTTTACCTCAAACAGACAGCACTTCAATTTTAATAATATGGCATTGTTTTGTATGAAAAATGAAAGTTACGTAATTAATGCGTCAAATTTCAATGTTTGAATTACCTTATAACAAAAAATATATAATCCCACCATGACTATATATATTTTTAACATTTTTAAAGTGTTAATCCATACTTATATATTTTTTGTAATTATTTACTTAACTAAACCATTATAATTTTTTTATCACTTTCTTTATTCTATTTAATAATGCTATTTTCAGTTCAGTTCAGTTCAATTCTTAGTTAATTAAGATTAATAAGCGTTGCGAGTGTGCCAGTTGAGCACTAATCAGTTGGCCAAAATGGACATATAAATTTTAAATAAATATTTCATTTCCGTTTTCGTTTACAGTCACACTTTTAGCCCCTGCATCATGACTGACCTCAAGAAGGCCTTAAGACTTAGAACTTTTAGAAAATGAGGCAGTGGTATTTTTATTCGTGTCTTTTTTATTTGTTGAAATATCGTAAAATCTGCATACATATACATTGAGGTCAGTCGTGGTGCAGAGGCACAAAGTGTGACTGTAAAATCGACTGGTTATGAATTCCATCCCCACTCGAGGAAATGAAATATTTATTTAAAATTTATATGTCCATTTTGGCCAACTGATTAGTGCTCAACTGGCACGCTCGCAACGCTATTAACTAAGAATTGAACTGAACTGAACTGAAAATAGCATTATTAAAATAGCAACAGGACAGTCGTTCCAACTAAACAGACGTGTTTAGCTAAGCAAAATATTCACTAAGCGAATCTATTTATTATCTCCAGTATTTCAAGTATATCTCCATAAATCCCTGTTGTGGTATGAATTGTCACGGTACGTATCATCTTAGTCACAAAGACGCAAAACTGTTTCTGTAAATACATTGAAATGCGGTCGTGACTCGGCTTGATTCTTATAAATTAACTTTATTAATAAATAATACATAATGAATACAAGGAATACTTTTGTATTCATTATATTTGTACGAAATCAACTAAAATATTATATTATGATTTCTCAAGGATCTCGGGTTTAGAAACTCAGTCTTTTGGAAAGCTTGCGTTATTGTGACGCATCAGCCGGGATCTCTGAGTAACCACAGACAATTGCTCAGAGATGATCATCGAATTATGCATGGAAACTATAGAAAAAAACTACTGAGCAAATGCCTCTTTCCATTCCTCCTACTCTTGTCTATTTCGTGCTATAGTATACCAGACCAAAACAGAGATGGTGAGACGAGCTGAATAAAATCTTAAATTTGTAGGGGTAAAAAGTTTACTAACATACGTTTGTCATTTATTATTTTTCTAAGCTTCTAAGCAACCCAATTGGAACTGCTGTTTTGAAGTAGAAGTTACAAGAATATTATACACAGCCTGTATGTAGCAATACTTTTTCAAATAATTATCTTATCAAAGTCGTAGTTCTATACTTCTATTTTTTCTTTAGATTTCGATTTATGTACTTCAAGAAATAGAATTTATAAAATAAATAAATAAATCAGCTTCACGCTGTATCCTGCACACAGTAGGGTAGGCAGAGGGAACCTAGTGTTAAGACACTCCGTTCCCCACTTTCTGCCGAATTCTAAAGGCATTGCGTGTTGAGTGGCAGAACTCAACGCCGCGCTTAACCTCGACACCAGAGCGAAGAAATGGAAATATAAATTTAAGTAAATATTTCATATCCTCGAGTGAGGATCGAACCCACAACCAGTCGATTGTACAGTCACACCTCGTGCCACTGCGCCACGACTGGCCTCATAGAATTTATATTTCCAAAAATTATAATGGTTAAGTTAAGTAAATAATTACAAAACATATACATATATAGTCAAATACTTATTTAGAAACATTCCTAATTATATGGATTAACACTTTAAAAATGTAAAATATATATATAGTTATGGTGGGATTATATATTTTTTGCTATAAGGTAATTCAAACATATTAAAATTGAAGTGCGGCGGGTACCTGTTTGAGTTAAAGTCATATTACAAATTACAGTATAATACCATTTTTATCAAATAATGTTATCAATTAGATATTATATCATACTATTTCTGTTAGTGATATACAATTTATTTATAAATTTCTTATCTTTCATTGCATTTCGTATTGATAATAAAAAAGTAATTTATTATATAAAAACTGGAAAAGCACGAGTCGGGCTCGCGAATCAAGGGTCCCGTACAATAATTGGAGGCCTCGGGCTTTTTCTGAAATTCATGCTTAGCTTAGCAGAGCCTTTTCATTTGACACCTCACTTGAATTAGCGGCTTTAATACCAATTTTGCCTCTCTTTTATGACTATTTTATTTTAGGATTCAACCACAAATGTATAGTTTTTACCTGAACTAGTACTGCCAGTAGTGCCGCCAAATTTCATAACTCTGGGTCAACCGGAAGTACCCTATTAATTTTGATTCCGTTAAAAGAGTCGAAATACGCGTTTTTTTGCTATATAAACGGTCATATTTTTTAAAAACTATATATAAAAATACGGAGATAAATTTTTCAAGAAATCATGAGGCCGTAGATCTGAGTATATAGTTTGAATTTCAAGTCGATATCTTTAAATTCCGGATATAGAGGATCTCGACAGACAGACAGACAACAGAGTGATCTTATAAGAGATTTTTTTCTTAAATAAAACGGAACCCTAAAATCGATACGACGAATGTTAAAGTGCTAAATATTTTACCGCCTGCGTTAAGGTATATACGCAATAAAGACCTAAGCATTTCTTTAATTTTTCATTTTTATTCATCGAGCCTAAAAGTTAAACGTATAATAGTTTACATTTCATATAGGTACATACTTTTTTAATCTTTTTCAAATAATAATTAGCGATTTGATGTAATTAATAAATTTATAAAATGTTATTTTTATTGTTGTCTGAGGCCAGCCGTGGCGGAGAGGCAAATGTGTCTGACTATACATACGACTGTTTGTGAGTTTGATCCCCCTCGAGAAAATGAAACATTTATTTAAATTATATATTTGATATTTCTTCGCTAGGGTGTCGTGTGTCCGGTATAGAGACAAAGTACGGCGTTAAATTGAGCTACTCAACAGAATGCAATGCCTCCGGAATTCAGCGTAAAGTGGGGAACGAAGTGTCTTAACACCCTCCCTCTGCCTACCCTTCTGTATAGATAGATACAGCGTGAAGATGATTTTTTATTATATTTTATGGCTCGGATAATAATGCCATGCCATATTTAAATATTTTTCTCGAGAGATTTAAAACAGTTGTACGAGTATTTTAACTCTCAGTATTAAAGGATTTAATGGCACCTCCATTATCCCGTCTGTCTTGGAAATTCGTAAATCATTGTACAGTGGAGGCCTCGCTTTGAGTGTGCAGCGGAAATAGCAGAGCGAGTCGGAGGTTCGAATATGGCTGACGGCTCAGTAGGTGAAACGTAATTTGTTAGTACGCCTGAGTATAAAACTTGTTCACCCACGCATGGTTCAACTTGGCTGTTCTAGTGAATATTTCTATATGTTTTAAATATTATAGTCGCCATACTAACTTAGTAATCTAAATGAATAGTAAACATTTTGATAGATTTTTTTATAAATCTTTGAAGAACAGTAGTAATATATATTATATAATAATTATATAGACAAACTTGTAAAATATCTTTGGCATAGAATGATTAGCTAATAAAAATATTAACAGATTTTTGCTAGCTTCACGCTTTGTCTCGCATATTATGTCAGAAATATGCATAGTGTCAAGACACTCCGTTGTCCACACTTTGTTTTGAGACAATTATTCTCGCCAGTCGTGACGCAGGGGCACAAAGTGTCACTGTAAATCGACTGGTCGTGGGTTCGATCCCCACTCGAAGAGATGAAATATTTACGTTGAGTTGAGTTCTGCCACTCAACACGCAATGCCTCCAGAATTCGGCAGAAAGTGGGAAACGGAGTGTCTTAACACTAAGTTCCCTCTGCCTACCCTGCTTTGAGCGGGATACAGCGTGAAGCTGATAAAAAAAAAAAAAAAACTATAGTTCACTATGTATATAAATGTATACCTATCTTCCGTGACTATGACTCACCTTCATAATAATTTTGTGCCATAATCGTATCGATAAGCGGGGGCAGTACTCGTTAATTGTACTACAGTACAAAACTTGCTTCACCTGATGAATCATTTTTAAATGCCCATACAATATGTACCTATATATATATATATATATATATATATATATATATATATATATATATATATATATATATATATATATATATATATATATAAATTTACATTATGGTCTAACATCAAGCGCCAGTATAAACTTTCACATATTTGGATACATTCCATTGAATAATTTTTTTCTTGATAACTGTCGTAACTTCTTAGATAGACAAGAATGGTACTAACGTACGTACTAGAGCTATATACGAATTATTAAATGGTTTTTGTCGATAGAAACTAATTATTTTTGCTTTTTATTTTATAAATATTTGGGAATTATAGTCTAATGGACAATAGTGATTATGAACGTTGAAACCAATTATAGATCCAGATATTTTTTTTACTAATATTATAATACTTTATAGTTTTGAAATAATTTAATTATGAAATATGAAATATCATTCATTAGTTATGTCATTCATGTTATTGTTTTCTATATAGCTGATTTAGTTAAAAATTGTATAGTATCTATAGTTTATGGACAACAGTCCTTACACTGTGCTATAACAGAAGCATACGTGAGAGATACGCAGCCACTAATGGAAGTGGGAAGGCACTTATTTACACCATAAACCTCGAATTAGCTCAAAACGATTGTGATTAAAGTTGTAAACATAAAACCATTAGTTTAGCATATGGAATATTAAAAACTCAAATCGTAATTTCTTTTGAAAATCAATAGCGTTAAAAATGTATTTAAATTAATGTAATGTAAGTCGCTGTGACATGTGGCATTTGTGAAATTTTTACTAAACGTGTAATTTTCTACTCAGATTTTTATTAATGAATTCTTTTATCTATATAAAATAAAAAAATAAATGTTTATATTATTAGTTCAAAGTAAGCATTGGGGCTTTAGAAATATGATACGAATTGAATATGAAATATTCAATGTTACTACGAAAAATTGTATAAAGAATAAAAGAAATTTTAACCGTATTCGCACAATTCTATTAAAATTATAGTCCAATAGGCAAAGACTATACACTCATATTTTCAAGCATCAGTACATCACTACAAAGTAAACCCAAATGGGACAAAAATAGCAGATTTAAAAGTCATATTCAATATTTTTCATATTAATGGAAGTTCATGAATTGCAACGACTTTAGTTGTTCAATATTATAAAAAGTACAGTGAAACACAAAAGTAACTTCGTAAAGTCGTGTGAATAAAAACACCTAAAAGCGCTTAAATACGAGTGGTATTTTAAAGTTTTATACTGTATTGCACTAAATTCGGGTCAGGCCATTGTTTTTGTCGCATCCAGATTTAACTTCGCTATCGCGGGTCATATATCATGGGGGTGTTTACTTATTTATAGTAGGGTATTCATAATATTTATTAATCTTTTTTACGTGATTCACAGAATGTAAATTGTTTTACTATTGTAGAGTTGTATTTAGTTAATTATTTTTAACTTTAACATATTATTTTCTGTTATAACATAGGTAGGATATTCTGTTTTCATTTTTTGTGTACTTGTTGAAGGAAGATTGTGTATTTATATATTTTAAAAATGTTGCAATGTTGGTAAGTTTAATATTTTATACATAATTTTTAAAATATATTGTTTCAAGATAATCTAAAACAATATTTAATAACAAAACAAAAAACCTTATTTGTATCCAGAACAAATACTTACCAATCATAATCGCTTAGAAAGCTCGTTAACAGATACGTAATGATACAATATATTAGTGTTTTAGCGTATGTCTAAGTGGTTTGCCACTTATGGCGATCACACACCAGCGCCGGTCCCGGTTACTAAACATCGTAATGAGTTTGCTTCACATCGAACTTTTACAATGTATCAATCGGAACCAAGTCGCGTTATTGAATAAATTGTACCGAGAAGAACCTTTTAAGAATTAATTAATACATAATATATACTGGTAGATATACACTGCTTTATATTTTATAGGTAAATGTATAGGTAGTGTTTAATTTAAAAATATTATATTGTTAGAAATCGGAAGCGGTTAACGTTTTTTTTAAAAACACTATATTCGGCGTTGAGTTCCCCCACTCAACACGCAATGACTTCAGAATTCGGCTTAAAGTGGGGAACGGAGTGTCTTAACACTAGGTTCCCTCTGCCTACCCTGCTGTGTGTGGGATACAACGTGAAGCTCATTTAAACATTTGTGCAATTTATTGTAAAATATAGGTGCATATTTATGTCATAGATATTTTATTGTTTGTCAAATATTTCTAGTGATAATCTGACGAAATCATATTTATATTCATATACATAGGTATTTAAAATATATAAGTACGTACGTTTTGAACCGGACCATTTTAATCAGAGCGAATGAGAGTTTTTTTTCACAAAAAATTTTATTCATTTCGCTCTAACTTGGTCAAGATAATTATCATCGTTTTAAATTTAGGCCACCGTGAACCAAACATTAGGGGAATGTAAATATAATTTCTGAAATGAACATTTAAAAATGAAAATGTTCATACTAAAAATTGTATGTCTAGAGAGATATTCTTTATGACTTGGAATTTTGCATTTCTATTTACTTTTTATAACAAAAAATATTATATTCGTTCAAGTAGAATTTATGTATTTGCTTAAATTATAATATGAGAATAGTCACTATGGCATTCATATGTTAAATAATTTTGAATTCATGACATACAAAGTATATAGTTGTAATAGTATAAGTTCGTATATAGGGTGGAAGAGGCAGCGCTCCTTTTACGGAAACAGCATATAGGGTAAAATATTTCAAACCTATATCTAAAGAAATGAATCAAGATGCATCAACAGTTTGGACGTAGGATTTTTTTTTCATTTCACGATTTTTATCCATCCTGTATTTTGTGTGACGCGATTACGTATAGATCCCAATAACATAAACACTTACTACTACAAACATACTACTAAAGGTTAAACAACTTTGAACTTTATCGCCAATACCTACGACTCGATTTCGGAATGAGTCGTGTGCGGCGGTATTCCTTTGATAGGTTTATGTGTGCGTGCGTCGTCCTTACAAATGGCGTTTTATTTAAAAATGACAATTTTATTATATATTTTGTTTGAAAAAATAACTTTTTCAATTTTGGAAATTTATTTTTTTCTGATTTATTTTAGGCTTTTATAGAGTAGTTAAAACTGTGGTTTCATTTAAAGTTGTGCTTACACTTCCACCCTGTATATACTATAATATGAAGTAGCTACTTTATCTAGGTTTACAATTTAAAAATTATTGTCTGTATGTCTTTTTGTCCTGGCTAATCTCAGTAACAGCTGAACCGATTATTATGAGATTACTTGAAAAAAATAGAAGGGATTCAAAAATATTTTTTGGTCCCAAAATTCCCACGGGATACGCAGGAAAAACCGCGTTTGTCGGGCGCGTGTACCTACCGCCTATTCTGATAGATATGAAATAAATAAATAATTTTCTAACATTATAATTCTTGCGAGCAAAATCAAATAGAATCTAAAAAAAATTACGATTTAATAAGTGCATAACCATACTAAAATAATTATAATTTCTTAATGCCCTTAAATAAGTAAATAGTTCAAGCGTGATAAGCAACGCGGGGCCGCTAGTACTAAATCTAATAATTTGATTTAAACAGAAAGTTAAATAACCAGAAAATTCTTACAAAGCTATCTATACCTCAATAACCTCCTACTTCTATGAATGTATATTAGATATTATTAGTGAGTCGCAGGTCTCACATCCACGTTTGCAGAGACCGTCGAGTGGGCGGGTGCGAGCGTGAGAAACAAACATGCAATGTCGCGCTCACGGCCTCTTTTAACACAGAGGATTAAAGATGTGGCTAATGGAGAGTGCTTTTATAATTAAGGCTGAGCTATTCACTATTCACAATCCCCCGGGATCTGGAGACGAGATATTATAAAGGTCTTACCTGAAATATAAAATGTATAAGCCATTAAACGAATCAGGTTTCCACAAAAGGAAAATGGTCGAGTGATTACATTTTTCGACTATTGTTACGAAATGAATCTTGATTCGGGAAAAATCTTGATTTGTTACGGGGTATTGACCCGAATATGTAAATATGAAATATTGTATAATTTAAATTAAAATATCTCTGCTGTATTTACGTCTATCACTACATACAAACACTTTTTTATACTTATTTTGACTTTTCATTTAGAACGAATTATATATTTTCTGATTATATACTTTGTGCTTTAGATAATGATTTGATAGTGTTTTTGTAAAGCATTAAGTATAATATATGCAATATTATAATAGACAAAGCTATAAAGATGTAGCTATTATTATTGACGACGATCGTATAAAGTTGTTATTGTTACAAAATCTCCAGTTTTATTACTTAGAACCTGAAAAATGAAATACTTATCTTTACGACTGATATTTTTGGTTAACAATGTCAAACATTAGTCTTTTTTATCAGCAATGCCAAATGTAGTGTTGATGGTGAATAATAAAAGTTTACTCACGTTCAGCACTGAGTTTAATCCTCACCATTTTAAATGTATGTACAATGATAAAACAAATGGCAAAATCACAATTAAACATGGTATAGTATATACAGGAAAATCAACCACAAACACACACACACATAAAGTATAGTTTCCTACACTAAATATTACGCTTATTCATTTTTAATGTTTTTTTAGCTTTGCGCTTTATCCCGCACTTATCAAAGAATGCAAAGTGAACCTAGGAACCTAGCGTTAAGATACTCCGTTCCCGTTAAGACACTTCCGTTCCTCACTTCTTGTTGTGCGTTGTTTCATTGCGTCATGTCTCGGCTTACGTCACGCCATATTATTTCTTCAAAAAAATATATTATAATTTTTTTGTTGAGTTCCGCCACTTGACACGCAATGCCTCCACAATTCGGCGGAAAGTGAGGAACGGAGTATCGTACCACTAGGCCCATTCCCATTGCCCACCCTACTGTGTGCGGGATACATAGTGAAGCTGATTAATATTTTTTTCAAACAAACAATTTGAATTAACACAAAAGAAATAAATATTAAATTAAACAAAGTAGAAAATTAATATATATTAAAATGTCACATCCCACATTATATTTAAAAGATATCAGACACCTATTACACCATAAGCCACACCGCCTTTTCTAAAGATAAAATGGACAAGATAAATGAGCCTAACGTGCAAAACGTTTAAACCCATTCCCGACTGAAATCCGACGAGTCAGTTCCATATATTAGTGCTAGCAACGTTTCTGGCACAAATTTTGATCATTAACCAAATTAGTTAGCTTCAAACCATCCCGTAAAGCTGCTCCGGACCGGGCCGTTATACCAACGAATAGAATAAATTACATACTCTAAAACCGTGCTATCTGTAAGTGAGAATTAGATTGTTTAGAGTGTCCTGGAGTGTCGTTATTTGCATAACTTTTAGAGTGTCGATGGAAATGTTGGTAGTTTTATCCGGAGCAGCTCCAAGCATTCCCAAACGTGTTTAACAGTTGTTTATTTACTTTAATTAATTGTTGTAGAGTTTTGTATTTTGTTCTTTCATGATGCGAGGAATATTATTGAAAACCAGCGCACTGTTTAATTCATTGTTTATGCTATTTTCTACAAGTATGGCAAATGAAGTATCTGTGATTTTAAAATAATCTTGTTTTTCCAAGTACATGTAATTAATTACACGATACTAAAACACAAATAAACAATTTTAAAATGTTTTGTCTGTCTGTGTATCTTTTTGTTCAGGCTAATCCCCGAAACAGCCGAACCGATTTAGCTAGCACTAAAAGACAACAGTAATATAAAGATTAATTGCTATCCCGGAAATGCCGTGGGATTGAGATAACATTTTTTTTCAATTTCAGACGGCTATTCATTTAACACGTTTGATGTTAATGGTGCTAATGTAATATTTTCTTCTTCTTAATGTAATATTAGTTTCTTTTCGTGTTTAAAATTAACCTTTATTAATTAAAATAAATATATTAAATAAAAATAGCCAATAGTAATTAATGTATCATACGGGAAAAATACCGAAATTAGTTCGACGTCCCACTGTCAATGTTACCCAAAGAATCAATCAAAGTCACTCAGATATACGTTACTTGAATTCGATTCGATTAGTTTAAGAGGCTTTTTTTTATGGAAAAGACAAGGCAAACGAGCGTTCGGGTCACCTGATGGTAAGTGAACTCTTAGGTAAGCTTACGACACCACCAGTACCAGGATGATCCTATTCTAGGCCGGGATCACATGGCAAGAAAGCTGAAGCTGCGCGGGCTCCTTTAGAACACTGAATATCCTAAATATAATAATTATGGTATCAATGCAATCAGCGAAACTCAACGCTACTCTTTTCTTTGTTACCAGAGTAAGAAAATATTACAACTACATTCCTCCGAGAAAGAATCGAACACACAATCTATCGTTTATAGTCACACGCTGTGCAGGCACCGCAATAGCGGCACAATAGCCTCATTTAATTTGATACTTCATTTAACTTTACTACATCACAGCAAATTTATTTATATTTTGTATAAAAAAAGGATATGAAAAAATATAACTATACCAATAGTATAAAAACCCCATTTCAATAAAGTTTAATACCACATCACCATAAATAAAAATACAAGCTTTCCAGGTTAAATTTAATTAAAACTGAAAGTTTTCAAAATTAATATACACAGTAAATTGGTTTGTTCAACAAACACCCGTCACGTCATGTTTAAATTAAATTTTTAAACATACTGCACGCTACTAAATTACTAGGCTCTAGGATTTCTTTCAAAAATTCAAATGAATTTTCATTTTGAAAGTACAATGAAAATTCATATAAATTGGTAACACAGATGTTTTTAAAAGATCATTTATAAGTGATAGATATTATATCAAAATTTAACATTTTATCAAACGTTTACGTTACGTTATCAAAATAGCTCGGAATGGCATGTAGGCCGAATACCAATTTTTCTTTATGTTCATTTTATCTACAGAATAAATAATTTTATAATACTTTTAATTTGATCCTTAGACAATGTGTCTAAATATATTACTTAATAAAGTTGCTGTCTCACCAAATAGTGACAACCGAGTGAACATAAGTTTTTACTTCATTCGGAATTTGAAGTAACGACTACAATAAAAATATCTATCTAGCCAATCTATATTTTACAAGAACGTAGCAACAGCAGATTTTCTGTTGTCACATTTCATCTTAATCGTTACAGGCGCATTCACTAAAAAATTGTGGAAAATTTTCTTAACGTATATATCTTCTGTCTATTCTTTTGAGCTTGAGACAAAATTTAAACAAACAAAATAAAGATTCATTTACACCATTAATTTACTCTATTTGTATTGTGTTCTATTTGTATACAACAAGAGTATCAAATAAATACAATGAAATCGCACAAGTATTAGTAAAAGGTACTTAACTATGAGGATAATAAAAATAAATATATCTTTAAAGATGCATTAGATCACGATCTACACAATTACACATACATAGAAAAATGCCTAATAGATATTATTCAAATCGATATCTATATACGGATTTGGAGACCGAAAACATGCGGGATACAGTGTAAGCCGAAGCTGAAATCTTTATACTATTCTATACATACATATATACGTGTATGTGCATACGTAGATAAATCAGACTCAATTTTATCATAGGTAATTGATTATATTACGGAGTTATAACTCCCATTTTTAACTACATTCAATATTTCTACGCTCGTTTCAAATAAAATGCAAATTCATATTCAAGCTCCATTCATTGCATAATATGTGCACGAGAGTAGTATTTTTCATAGAATCTTACTGTCAAACGCTCTACTACGACGGTAATAAAACCACATCGTAGGTGGTCGACTGGTCGCACGGTGTGAGGCGAATATTTTTATTGTCTTTATTTTTATTGTTCTACTAGATTTTAAAATTTTGATGCTAACAGATACAGCAATTGAGATTATTATGACAATATTGTGAAAGTCTTATTTATGTATGAGTTATATAAAGGAGTACACTTGACTTGGCTTGGTAATTTTATTACATGTGAAATAAACATAATATTTTTAGAACAGCTATCTCCTTTTCATTTAAATTATAATGAGACAAAACGTCTAAGTTATGAAAATAATAATATATTTTATATAAACCAGATTTTACATTTGAAGCAGAGATACATTAATTAAGTTCATAAGAGGTACATGGTCCCCCGTCTGAACCATTTTACGGACAATTTTGCAAGAATCTTCATCACGGAGTTGTTTAAAATTTAAGTTCCTTTGAAGTTTCGTTCGGTTTAATGTTCATTGCTTTCCTCGGGGAGCTGCGTCAAAGCTACTTACTAAGACTGTGGTGCTTTATGGTTTACTCTTATTTGCTTCTAAATACTCTAATATTTTTCATGAAGTTTTTTTAATACTTTCCGTTGGAATGTTTTTGAAACATTCCAACTAGCTATCATTCCTTTCCCCACTTTCTGTATTCTCGTTTTGCGTGTGGAGTGGCGGAACTCAACGCCACGCTGTGCCTCGTAACCAGAGAGAGAGTAAAAGAAAATATTAAATATTTTATTCCCCTGTGGGTATAGAACTAGAGACTCACAACCGTTGCATTTATTGTCACACGCTTGTGTTCCTGCGCTACGGCGGCCTCAATATTTACGGAATTAATAATTAATGCAATATCAATTAGTGCAATATCAATTTACTAAGCGAAAATAGTTTAAAAGATGATTTACAACGAATATAAATAAATTGGAAACATCTTCTACATGCTTCTAAATTATTTAAGGAAAATCATATAGAGAATTGGCAAAATTGTAGACTTGAAAATACTTCAACAATTATACCTCGTAAGGATTACCTTTATTTATTGAACAAGCGCATTCAATTATCTATTTTAAGTGAGTATTGCCCTTGTATTGGCGTTGTAATAAAACTGACGATTGGACAATTTTTTACAGATCAATTGGCTCAATTTGCGTCGCGGCACTCAGACAGCTTGACGACAATTTAGATAGCGTTCGTTGTTGTTATAAATGGTCAGAGTTTAATAAAAAATATTTTTTTTTTAGCTTCACGCTGTATCCCGCACACAGCAGGGTAGGCAGAGGAACCTAGTTCCCCCGCTAACACTCCGTTCCCCACTTTCTGCCGGATTCTGGAGGCATTGCGTGTTGAGTGGCAGAACTCAACGCCGCGCTTAACCTCTACACCAGAGCGAAGAAATGGAAATATAAATTTAAGTAAATATTTCATCTCCTCGAGTGGGGATCGCACACAATTTTTTTTTCCTTAAAGAATAGAGTACTCTGTGCCTCACTGTGGGTTAACCACTCGGAGTCACTGTAAAAGCTAGTAGGGCTAACAGCATTAACCTCAAGTTCGGAAAAAAGGTGTTTTCTCTGCCCGCACCAAAATGCGCGGGGGATATCTGAAAAAAAAAACTGCTTAAATTATAAAATCTATACATATAGTAGAACTGTATGTATAATTATTTCTGTCTGTTTGTCATTGCTTTTATTAGTTACCTAGGGAACCTAGCTTTTAATATATGGATATGTCTTTAAAATGAAAATGTTATTAGACCACAAAGTAATTCAGATAGGAAAATAAATAATTATATAGTTTAAGCGGGCGAAGCCGCGGGTCGCTAGTACATAATATACAATTTAAATGATCAAAAGTTGTGATTTCTTTTGTATAAGTGCCACTTTTACGGCCAATGGCTCTGCAAATCGAGTTCAACAGTTCACCTTCCCTTTAAATAAGCGACGAAGGTTAAGTGGTATGTCTGTTTCATTTAACCGTTTCCCTGAGTTCGGGTAAGCGGTGGCCGCTTGAATCCACAATATTATATTATTTCGCTGGCAGCCCTTTAGTTAAACAATGGCTAAACAAAAACAAAATGAGCTACACAGATTCGTGTTGTTCTTTGCAATTTGCTTTGTTTTCATAAGTTTACCTGGTTTTTGAATAAATAGACGTTAGTGGAAATTTAATTTTAATTTCTATTATGTATTGTAATTATTTATAAAGCCACCGTGATGGGCCAAAATGTTGAAATTGTAAATCAATTAAAATATGTTATTGAGATTATATAAATTACACGTCTATTTTGGTATAAGTGAAGTTATTGATTTTTATAATAATTAAAGTTATTGATTTTTATAATATTTTAACAAGTTTAAATGAATTTAAATCAAATGTATTTTACTTAAAATCACCATAAACGAGGCACTTCATAATAAATTGAAAAGAAATCTTCAGTTAATCTGATACTAAGCTACTAAAAATAAATTCGTGACTAAAAATATTCGAACACAGCGCTTATTGGTATTGTGGCTAAAAAGCACTAAAGGTGAGCGGCTCTCGTGGCTTCTCGTCAAGCGTCGGTCTGAATGCACACTCGTCCACACCGTTTGCACGGACGAAATTGCTTGGCGTGTCGCTCCAGGTCCTGATTGAATTGGACCGGCTCGCTGATTAGCCCCATATACAGACCGATGTGTGGCTAGTGGTTGCTATTTGTGCACCTCGGTTGTCGTCTTTTTCACTTTTTTTTTGTATTACGCGGAAGTTTTTTTTCGTTTTGTATCTTGTGATTTGTTGATGGAAAATGAATATAGTTTTTAAATGAATATAGTTAAATTAAATGATAGTATGGATATTGGTCTTGATATTTGTCAGTTTCTCATTTAAGATGTTTTTAGTAATATAAATAAAAAATCTAGTGTTTAAGGACAGTTGTGGCGCAAGGGCGCAAAGTGTGACTGTAAACGCAACTGGTTGTGACTTGTGAGTTCAATTTCCATTCGAAGAAGTTAAATATTTATTTGATTTTATATTATCATTTCTTTGCTCTGGCGTCAAGGCAAAGCGCGGTGTTGAGTTCCACCACTCAACACGTAATGCCTCTAGAATTCGGCGGAAAATGGAAAACGGAGTGTCTTAACACCTAGGTTCCCCTACAGAGCTGTTTACGGGATACAACGTGAAGTTGATTAAATAAAAAAATCTTAAATATCTTTAATAATAATAAGCGCTATTTAAATACATCAAATAAATTTGTTAAGCAACTTTAAATAATAAATATGTATTCATTTTAAGCGACAACTTTTAAAAGTGTAAGACGAAATAAAATTTGAATAAATTCAAGTGGCTGGTTTTCGGGCAACGGTAGTGAAGACGAGGGCCTCTTGTGGGCTTCTTGTCCAGCGGTCTGAGTGCATTCGTTCAAATAGTGCGCTCGAATGAGATTGCTTGTTGTGATTGAATTTGTCGGGGTCGCCACAAAAATTAGCCCTTATTTACGTCGTTGTGTACTGTGACTCAATGGGCTAGGAATTCTACTCTAATATGATTATGTAGGTATGTTCATATGTATATTGGTTCATTATTTCATAATGTTTGTTTCCTTAGAAATATTTAACATTTTTCAATTATACCACAAACATATACGACATACATACATTTGAATTAAAGACAAAGATTTTAAAAATTTAAAATACCTATTAAATTCGACAGCGGTAGCATGTACCGTTCGTAAAATAATTTTAGCTTCAAATTTGAATAATTTCTTAAAATAACGATATAGTAGAAATAACTAATATACATTTCCTGCACTATATTCCACTTTTGTAATTGTTTTCATTTAATTATTCAAACGATACGTTCAACGAACTGTATCGTGAAAATATGATCTAGATACGAGTAACAGGTCAGTAGGTAAAAACTTTTACAATCACGTAAGTGATGTGAAGTAAATAAATAATGGATGTTTTCTACTTACAGAAGTGTGTTTAATATTTTTTTCAATGATAAGATTTTAGATATTAGTTTAGAGTAAATATTTTTTTGTTATGTAGTTCTTAATACTAGAATTCCATAGACTAATTGTATTTTTTTTAGATTCAAGCTGTATCCCGCAGAGGGAATCTGAGAATCTATTGTTAAGTTACTCCGATTTCATTAAGACAATTCAGTTCTTCAAATTCCGCCGAATTCTCGAGGTATTGAGTGCAATTGAATGGCGGAACTCAATGCCTAAACGTTATTTACTTAATGTATTATAGAATACATGAAAATAAAGTCAAGCAAATGTTGTAACGTCGATCATGACCCGAAAACACGATAAGGCATAGCTGCAAGTTTTAGCATCCAACAACCATCACTTAGCGTACAAAAAACAAAAAAAATAAAAAAAAAACCCAAAGAAATAAAAAAAAAGCACAACGCGTGTTTCTTATCAAAAAGCTTGATGTATAAAGTTGTTAGAACTCTAATAACTCTTACAATAACGAGTTTAGAGACGTTAACTGCTACTATCTTAGTCTATTAATGAAAACGTTAGATAAACTTATCTGGTGGATATCTGTATGCAAATAAATTGTGCTCAGTTGCGGCTCGTTAGCGCGGGTCGCAGCTCCGTCACCTTTGTGCGGGGCCGGATTCATTGTCGGCTTAAGCGGTCTGATGGGTAAATTGAAGGCAACTTTGTGAGGATAGATGACTGTTTTGTCTGTGTTTGACAGAAATTGCCTATTCTGGCTTGTGTTTAAAGCTTCTGTTGAAGTCATTTTTTTAGGTTATTTTTCATATTTCAAGTCCAGTTCGAAAGTTGAATGAGGCAAGTAGTGACGCATGTGTGACTGTAAACGTGATGGGTTGTGGGTTCGATTTCTACTCAAGGAAATGAAATATTTAATATTTTCAGGTTTACGTTCTAGTGTCTAGTCAAAGCACCGTTGAGTTCCAATACAAACACGCAATGCTTCCTGTATTCGACAGAAAGTCAGGAGCAAACTAGGCTCCCTCTACATGTGGAATACAAAGTGAATCCGAGAAAAAAAAATATTTTTGTAAAGCTTAAACTTAAAGGAACTTAAAGCAAAATTTTATACTTTACTCTGACTTTTCTTTCTATTTACTTAAAGACATCACATACTCGTATAAGTTTTAGTTTTCTATACATCGGTTTAAAAATGTCATCAAGATTGCCGTTGTTGTTGGTGCCTTTTTAAAAGGAAACGTGCAACTTCTGCTTGGGAGTTTGTCATATTTATTAAATAAGAATTATATAAAATAACATTATTTTTTTGTGTATGATGGTAGTTACTACTAAGGTGTTTGTTTATTTTATCTTTATAATTCCATTACGATTGTAAAAATATCAGAAACTATTGATTCGATCAATTCAATTCTTTAATCCTATTCCTTATGATAAAGATATATGTTATATTACGTTTAAAGTCATCATCCCTAAACATGAATGGTATTTGCATGATAAAGCCGTAATCACTTACATAGAATTAGCTCAATTAAAATATACATATAATAGTGTATACAAAAAAGTAATTTCATATTTTTAACATTTTTTAAAGTGTTATTCCACACTTAGGAAAGAAAAATACTTATTTAGAAAACGTATAAAAATTTGAACGTAGCGGAACTCGAACCCAATACTCGAAATTAAGTAAAATAATTTCAGTTTGTAATAACATAAGCTTCCGCATTATCAAAAGGTCTTTCAACTACCATTGTTTAATGAACCAATTGACGACATCAAAAATTCAGTTAAGTTGATTTAATAAATGTAAAGACAGGCCACCAGCAGACCAGCAGTTGGTCACTGGCTCTCATTTACTGGGGTGATTTACGAGTTCACACATCGGGCCCGATCTCACTTAGTAATGATTTATGCGCAACATCTCCCCCTGTCGAGTTAAGAGCATTATCGGACCGCGTGCCCTATCAACTTTGTAAGCGGCGTGTACATTAACCTAATATATAGGATACAGGAGGCCAGTCGTGGCGCAGGGGCACAATGTGTGACTGTAAACGCTACTAAAAGTGGATTCAAATCCTACTCGAGGAAATTAAATATTTGATGTCGAGGCAAAGTGTGGCGTTGAATTCCGGTACTCAATACGCAATGCCTCCAGAATTCGGCGGAAAGTGGAGTACGGAGTGCCTTAACACTTTTTTCCCCCTGCCTATCTAGCTGTATCCCCCACACAGCGTGAATCTGATTTATTTATTAGCCTAATACAAGAGCCATATACCAGTTTCAACAAGAAACAACGTTTTAATAAATTTTGTAATTCTATTAACAATATCTTAAACACTTATCATAAACCTTGCTCTAACATTGTACGTTCGAGTACCCAAAGTCGAGGTTGTATAACAAGTAGAAAATATTGCACCCATTTATCTTAGTACCGGAGTGCCTATGTAAATAGGCGGGTAATTACGAACAACGCACTTACGCAAATATAAATGGAGTGAACAGTAAAATATATCTTCTTAGATGAGGTTTATGATGGAGTGAGGTGGGAAGATACAGAGTGTTTAGGTTCCTTTATGTTCCACTACTTGTCACTCAGTTGAGTATTGAATGTTAACAATATATTATAGTATTCTAAAGCACTAAGTATTTATTAACGGCCATAATTATAGCGTCCATAACTTCAAAATCCACTCGATTTTTATCTTTTTTTGTTAACCTATTACAAAGATTTTTTTCATTTAGAACGTGATGTAATTTCAAATCACGAAAATAAAAACTATTAAAATATTATTCGAGAAATTACTACAAAAACAATATAAGAAAAGCTTAACATGTAAAATAATATGATGTATGTATTCGATATACATAAATATAATGTAAGTTTAAACTAGAACATATGTAAGTTAAGGAAAGTTTTTTTAAAATAAATTAATTAATTGAAATATAACAAAAGTTAAATTTAATATAGGTACATTTTTATTGAGGTACAGTAGAAAACGCGACTAATTAGATGTGTGCCCGTGTCGATTGTCCTGCGAGGGGGCGTTTGTTTTGATTATACAAATGTATTTATTGGTTTGATCCACATTAAACTTTAAATGGGTATCTAAATTTTGAACCCATCTGGACAAAAAGATAAAAAAGATAAAAGATAAAAAAGATTTACTTTAATAAAATTGTGTAATTAATTATTGGTAATAATATACGTATTAATACTTATTAAGAAAACATATAAAATTTTGAACGTAGCGGGATTTCATTTTCAACTCGCGCCTCTTTGGAAACCGTCCAAGCGCTCTGACCCACTAAGCCATACGTTCTTGGTCAGAGCGGGTTCAAATCCCGCTACGTTCAAATTTTTATACATTTCTTAATAAGTATTTTTCTTTCCTAAGTGTGGAGTAATACTTTAAAAATATTAAAAATATACGTATTGTTAGTAAAATTCAAAACGTCACCATTTTTTTTTAAATAATAATCATCGTTATCAACTTATTGATTCACACAAAATCTCTTTAGACATTATCGGACACATACATAAATTTAATAACCGGACGTGGCATTACACGCAAATCCTGGTCTTAGAGGAGACGAGGAGAGCTGAAATTTGCACTCACAAAGTTGTATAAGGTAGAATGCTGTGCTTTAATTAAGTTAGTGGTTTGGTGGCACGGTATTGCTGTTTACGGTACCATCATTAGGCTAATGATCAGATTGTAATTACAAATTGGACTGCGTCGTTCTAATTTCGCTACTATATAATTTATTATAGTTTATTTTGAGTGATGTTTCTCAAATGAGGTAGTTAATTTTAAATGTATATTTATAATAATAATATAAATCTTCAAATTTTTTTTTTCAAACGAGGGGAATAACCAACATTTAAAATTCTTTAATATATTTTGAATTTTGGCAGGAACTACTAATGCATACATAGTAGATTAGATAAGTACATTTAAAGTTTGTTGCTTTTAAAAATTTCAAATTTGTTCAGTGAATCCATACTAGAGAAGGTATCAAAATATCCGAAAGTATATATATATATATATATATATATATATATATATATATATATATATATATATATATATATATATATATATATATATATATATATATATATATATATATATATACTTTCGGATATTTTGATACCTTCTCTAGTATGGATTCACTGAACAAATTTGAAATTTTTAAAAGCAACAAACTTTAAATGTACTTATCTAATCTACTATATATATATATATATATATATATATATATATATATATATATATATATATATATATATATATATATATATATAATTTAGATTTAATTTATTTAGATACAATTGAATCTAAATTTCTAGATAGAAGTTGCCTGTTTTAATATACAAAATAATATCCAAGCGTAGAATGCTATCTAAGTTAAGCGCAACCCACCATGGTGAAATTATACGAACGTTGAACTTTAATTTAAAAATTAGAAAAAAATATATATGAACAAACAAGTACAAATTCAATAGTGTTAAATATTTTTTCTATTTATTCTCTACATTTTGTCGCAAAAAAGTGTAAAACTAAGCTAGGACTCTCAAGTGTAAGAAAATAATAAAGAAACTAAGAAGTACTACGCATATACCGTGAGAACCTCGTCCTATAGCAGTTGACAAGTTGACAGTGTGTAGGCCCCGAACAAGCCTGCTTAAATTAATATTTTAAATGCCATAAATATATCACTGTTGGTAAATGCTCTGTGTTATTGCGTTTGGAAACACTATTGTAGCGCAGTTGGTATGTGGCTGGTAGCAATGGTAGTGGATTCAAATGAAACCTGGATATTTTTTTTTTATTTATATATAAGATAATTTAGTATCTTAAACTATAAACTTTATTTCTAAAGTTAAGGATATTATCTTTTATCTCTATATATAATAAGACAGTAAAAATATTTTGTCTGTACATTTAGTAATTTTGACTGAAATGGATAGAGGGACACTTAAAAAGACTAATAGAAAGCAAAAATATTTTTTTTGAATTTCTTGTCTGTCTGTCTGTCTGTCTGTCTGTCTGTCGACATATTGTTGTCCGCATTTTTCTCTGAAACTACTGAACCGATTTACTTGAAAATTTCACCAATTGCTTTGTTTTAACTCAATTTAGGTTCTAAAGTTTGGTTCATCAAAATCGGTTCATTAAAAAAAAAGTTATCGTCATTTGAATGAACTCAAGGCATTAGCTTGCCAGCGAATGTTATATAGAAATCGCGCTGGTATGACCCTGGCTAAAGAATGACGTTCGAAACTTCTGAGTTATATGATTGTTGATAAAAATATATATTTTTGAAGCACTATTATATAATATTTTATACAATAAAGTAAACAAAATTGAATTGTTAGTGGAGATTACCTTCATTAATCATAACAGTTAAGTTTAAGTCGTAATTAATTCAACACAGAGATAAAGAACGATCTTGAAAGAAATATCAAGTAAATACAAAGATATTTTGGTTGGTTCGTTCATCTCTATCTCTATATATAATAAGACAGTAAAAATATTTTGTCTGTACATTTAGTAATTTTGACTGAAATGGATAGAGGGACACTTAAAAAGACTAATAGAAAGCAAAAATATTTTTTTTGAATTTCTTGTCTGTCTGTCTGTCTGTCTGTCTGTCTGTCGACATATTGTTGTCCGCATTTTTCTCTGAAACTACTGAACCGATTTACTTGAAAATTTCACCAATTGCTTTGTTTTAACTCAATTTAGGTTCTAAAGTTTGGTTCATCAAAATCGGTTCATTAAAAAAAAAGTTATCGTCATTTGAATGAACTCAAGGCATTAGCTTGCCAGCGAATGTTATATAGAAATCGCGCTGGTATGACCCTGGCTAAAGAATGACATTCGAAACGTCTTGATTATATGACTGTTGATAAAAATGTATATTTTTGAAGCACTATTATACAATATTTTTTACAATAAAGTAAACAAGGCCAGTCGTGGCGCAGCGGCAAGAAGTGTGACTGTAAAACCAGCTGGTTGTGGGTTCGATCCCCACTCGAGGAGATGAAATATTAACTTAAATTTATATTTCCATTTCTTCGTTCTGGTGGCGAGGTTAAGCGCGGCGTTGAGTTCTGCCACTCAACAAGCAATGCCTCCAGAATTCGGCAGAAAGTGGGGAACGGAGTGTCTTAACACTAGGTTCCCTCTGCCTACCCTGCTATGTGCGGGATACAGCGTGAAGCTGATTTATTTATTTTAAGTAAACAAAATTGAATTTTTAGTAGAGATTACCTTCATAAATCGTAACAGTAAAGTTTAAATCGTAATTAATTCAACACAGAGATAAAGAACGATTTGATCTTCAAAGAAATATCAAGTAAATACATAGATTTTTTGGTTCGTTCGTTCGTTTGAAATAAATCTATATAAAAATGCCTAAAAACATCCTTTCTACGTGTACTCTGTAATAACTACATATTTACCAATTATTCATTTATCTAATAATATGCAAACAGGAGTTAATATGCAAACATTACAGTTATTTTACAAAGAATATTATGAACCCTTAACCAAATTAAAAATTTTACATTTAAGACTGTTTCTGAAGCAGTACAATTATTAAGTGACATCAGCACATTTAACAGAGCTTTAAAAAACATAACATAGGTAAAAAGAACGTAATGTTACAAAAATATATAGATATATATATATATATATATATATATATATATATATATATATATATATATATATATATATATATATATATATATATATATATATACATATATATATATATATATATATATGTATATATATAATAAATAATTAGCTTTATGTATATTTTATGAATATCAAATATCGACATTGGTCATATTTTTTAGTTCGAAACAATCAAAAATTCTTACAGAAGTTACGATAATGTCGTAAAAAAATCATAATAGAATATTACAGATTAAAGTAACAAAAAATCATATTAGAAGTCATTATAGTTGTCTTTATATTATATATGTTGTTGTATGTTGGTCTTTATATTTGTTTGTCATTCTATTATAGAGTGTGAGGCCAGTCGTGGCGCAGCGGCACGAGGTGTGACTGCAAAACCGACTGGTTGTGGGTTCGATCCCCACTCGAGGAGATGAAATATTTACTTAAATTTATATTTCCATTTCTTCGCTCTGATGTCGAGGTTAAGCGCGGCGTTGAGTTCTGCCACTCAACACGCAATGCCTCCAGAATTCAGCAGAAAGTGAGGAACGGAGTGTCTTAACACTAGGTTCCCTCTGCCTACCCTGCTGTGTGCGGGATACAGCGTGAAGCTGATTTATTTATTTATTTTATTTTATTATAGTTGTCAATCAATTCTGCTTAAATCAATAATCATGTATTTTAAGCGGGCGAAGCCGTGGGCGGGCCGCTAGTTTTATATATAAACGCATAGTTGAGACTGCCGGAAGGATAAACTTAAGTTTCCGACTTTTAAGGTTTTTTTAGATTGATGAACAAGTTATAAAGTTTAGTTGTTTAGTTTGGTGGAAAAATTTTATTCTCTCTCTCTCTTTTTATTTTCTTTCTCTGTGTTTCGGCTATAGTAGAGTAGGCAGATGGATCCTAGTGTGTAGACACCCCGTTCCAGTTCTGTGTGTGTGTTGAAGTCATTCTGTTACAATCATCAGTAACAAAGATATATCATCAGTATACAGAAAATAAGAAACGGTTACAGTAGGCCATGGAAAAATTAAAAAATACATTAAAAAAATTACAAATATAAGTTAATTACGTACGTGCAGAAACACACACGTACACACATGTGTAATTATTTATTTTTACATTTAGTAACAGCTCAACGCTAACCACTTAGCGGAGTGTCAAGTTTTAATATCATCCAAAGTAAAAAGGTACTCACTCAAGTCCACATAGCCTTATCCGTCAACGGGAGAAAAATAAAGCTATTTGTTCAGCTTTATAAGTTTTCGAAAGTGACTCAAAAATATATTTTCGAATAATATTTTATAAACAACTTTGACCCAATTTCAAGGTATTTATAGATATTTTACTTTTATGTTTTGAGTTTATGAACGGCGAGCGCTGAGTGACTTACAAATAACTTTTATATTATCCGAATTTGATATATATTTTTCATGATAGTTTTATTTTGAAATATTTTATTGCACCTATATTTCCATCTCTTCGCTCTGGTATCGAGGCAAAGCGCGGCGTTGAGTTCCGCCACTCAACACACAATGTCTTAAGAATTCGAACGGAGTATTTGAACACTAGGATCCTTCTGCCTGCTATAAGCGGGATACAGCGTAAAACTAAATTGATATGCATTTATTGCGTGATAGAGTCGCCTGGAATCTTAAAGAAATACAACGTTAGTGTACATTATTTCAGGCACTGCGGCTGGATAAGCGTAACACGTATTAATAAAGCTTAGATATAATTTATATTACAGCATTTCAAAAGAAAATTAATAGGAGTAGTTAGTTTGTTGCCACATTACAAAGGGAAACCATTTTGTTATTGTCTGTAATATTTTGTGCCGCCTTTCATTTTATGGATTGGTCTTGTAATTATAACATTTATCTAAAAAATACAATTAGCTAGCAATTAAGTTGATGAAAATATTAAATAACTAAGTCGATACGAGGCAAAATATTAATATTATTATTTAAAAATACTATAGTAATAGTGAGGCCGGTCGTGGCGCAGCGGCACGAGGTGTGACTGCAAAACCGACTGGTTGTGGATTTGATCCCCACTCGAGGAGATGAAATATTTACTTAAATTTATATTTCCATTTCTTCGCTCTGGTGTCGAGGTTAAGCGCGGCGTTGAGTTCTGCCACTCAACACGCAATGCCTCCAGAATTCGGCAGAAAGTGGGGAACGGAGTGTCTTAACACTAGGTTCCCTCTGCCTACCCTGCTGTGTGCGGGATACAGCGTGAAGCTAATTTATTTTATTTATTTTTATTTTACTATAGTAATAATAAAAGAGTAATTTTGGTAGGACCGGACGTAAGTCCCGGAAGAAGTTGGCGGACCGCACGACGGTGGTACATATTCTATTTCTGGGTATTTCACTTGAGATTTGTGTATGAAGGTAAAATTTGATTAAAAATTTAAATTTTAGATAATTTAATAATGCATTCAATATAATTTAACAGCAATTTAGTCGAATAAAATAATTTATATTGTATTACTGAATTTTGATAGAAAAAACTTGCAGTAAACTCAGCTAAATTCTATTAAATTAATAAATATCGATCTTCGTAAATATTAACTTAATAAAGCTAATGATTTATTATATTATTCTGACTTTCTCTAAAGTTTAAACAGCACGGCAACTTTGCTAGACAAACAGAATGAACCAACATGAATTTAATCATTTTAAAATCTTTAATATTTCCTATATAAAACGCTAAAACTAATGAAATGTTTACAGACAAACAGAGACAAATAAGTTCAATCAATATAAAGCAATAGTTTGTAAGTACTTCACAGTTTAATCCGCTTATACGGAAGGACCGATATAAAAGATTTAGAAATATTAAAAACGTTGGAGGAAGCACTTCGGTCGTAATACTGTAGGTCTTTCTCTTTGCTCAACCGGCACTGCAGATACCAAGATGTTTACTATTAACATAAATACCAGATTGTAGTACAGTATAGTCTACCCGTCTTTAAGGCGTGGTACGAATGCGAAATGCAAGTCGTATTCAATTCAGTCAGAGATAAAGGGATTGTTTGTTATTGATTTTTGAAATATATGGGACGCGTGTAGTTATTTGAAATATGCTGTTCTTATTTATTACTAATACTAATTCTATACGTATTTATTACGTACTTTTTACGTTGAAGGTCATTTCTTTTATGTATTTTTTCAGCTTCACGCTGTATCCCGCATGTAGCAGGGTAGGCAAAGGGAGCTTAGTGTTAAGAGACTCCCCATTTTCTTTCGAATTTTAGAGGCATTGCTTGCGTGTTGATTGGCGGAAATAAAAGGTGCGCTTTGCCTCGACACTAGGGCGAAGAAATGAAAATATGTAATTTTTCATTTCTTCTTCGAGTGGGAATCGAACTCACAATCTGTCGCGCTTACAGTCACACGCCTGTGCGTCTACACGACGTAGTCGTAGTCATTTAGTAGGATATCAAAAAATATACACAACAAAAGACTTTTCGAGTAAAACTTTTCGGAATCTTTTGCTTAATAAAAAACGTTTACGGCCAACGTGAGTTCAATTATGAGTTACGAGGAGAAACTTTCTTCAGTTGAATATATTATTATTTATATAGATAAATTATGTATTTATCAATGAACACATTTTTGTTTCAATTAGTTTTGACTTTACATTCTATTATTTAAAACATCTACAATAATAAGGAATAAATAAATTTATTTTCTAAGCAAATTTTGTTGTTAGTATATTTTTTCTACTGCTTTTGTAAACGCTCTAATAAAAATTGCACTTTGAAAATATACCAACATACAACCTTTACTCAGCTTTCAAGAGGAGACGATTTACACCGTAACGCGTGCACCGCCTATGTGCTAGAGCTGTCGTTTGATGTTTATGTTTACGCAGTTTAAAAAGCGCCTCTTCTAAGTAAAGTAAAAAAAAAACTTTAAAAAAATTACTTTGAGAATGTTTTTCTAGCAAAATGTAATAGTATAGTAACATAAGATTTGTTACGGAGTTAGCGTCACAAAAGATAAATCAAGTTTATGTGACGTCTTCTGCCGCAAGGGAATTTATGTGGTTGTGCAAGAACTCTACATCTGGTATGAAACAGACTTATCTGTAAATAAAATTAAAGTTATAGCTACAGTTATTATAGTTACTTTCTTAAGGTAGTTTTGCTTTTTTTTTTCGTAAAGCCATTGTATGCTCGGTCGATTATAATAACAACTTAATCATATAAAAGCAAAAAATATATATTACGGAAAGCGCTTATTAAATAAGTTTAACAACTCAATACAATGATGCCTTCATTGTTCTCACACCAACGCTACGTGACTTAATTTAAATAAAAATCCCTCCGAATTTAAACACAAAGAGTAATAATAATTAGGTCCGATAATAAGAAAGAAGGCTGCGTTTATCGTGCCAGTCGACTTGCTATGTAAATGGTTATGATAATGTATTAAAATTGAAGGTAAGTTGAGCAGAATGTGTGTAGTCATGCTTTTCGTAAGCATTCAACATTCAAACGCAGTGGTTTTCTAGCTCCAAGACTTGAGTGTATAGGCATAAAGCGGGTGTAACGTGATGCGGCAAGTATGTTTTACCTTTACTAGGGGATGAAATTTAATAACGTTTTGCAATCCTCAAAACCAGTTCTTGCGTATAGAATCTAAATATTTTGATGAAAAAAAAAAATATAGTTTTATTTTTAAACGTTACTTATTTTTTCATAAAATATGGTTTAAATATATTTTATATCTCGTAAATTTCTATAAGTACCTATGTAATATATCTATAGTTGATCACTTAGAGGCCAGCGTGGCGCAGGGCCACAAGTGTGCCACTGTCAGCCCGAAGGTTGTGGGTACGATTGCCACTCAAAGGAATGTAATAGTTATTATCTAGGATAATTATTTATATTTCCTAAAATATAAATACATTTTATTTTCTCTGGATTTAATTTTGAGGTCTATGTAGACAAAGGCTGTAAAATAGCAGTAGCAGTCTAGTAATATTGGTAGTCTTCTACAAAATGAGATGTTATGTTTTTAGGTATTTTTAAATTTCTTTTCCGTTTTATTTTTCATAGGGACTTTTTGAGATCTCAACAGTAGACACAAATTAATGAAAGTTGCCGCAAAAAATCAATATCCTAGATTCACGCTAACGGTTTTATTGAAAGCACCATACACTAGTTTTCTTCTATTCTCGTACAATAACTGAACAAGCTCCTTTATTGCTATCTACACACGATATTAATACAATTTTTAAAAGACAGGCAAACTTTTATTTTGCAAAAAAAAATATTGACATTCATGGCCGTCGTGGTACAGGTGCACAAGAGCGCCACTATAAACACGACGGTTGTGGGTTCGATTCTCATTTAGGAAATTGAAATATTTAATACTTGCATTTTTTCCTCGCTGTGATAAGTATGCAAAGCGGAGTATTGACTTTCGCCACTCAACGCACAATGCTTCGTAAGGGCCGCGGAAAGTAGGGAACGGAGTGTCTTAACATTAGGTTACTAGATTCCCTTTGCTTACTCTACTATGTGTGGGATATAGCATGAAGCTATAAAAAAAGTTACATATGCAGTCAGAATAAATTCCTACTGATAACCCGAAATTTATCAAATATTATTGACAAACATTTTTTTGAAAGTAGTACAAAATATCCATAGATTTTGTAAACCTCTCTCTGCTGCTTAAACCGTTATGCACTATATCAGCGCAGTAAACGCCCACTAGTTCTTTTACAAGAAACACCTACAGGCGGAGTTCGAAATCGCGCGGTCACGCTACATAGGCTTATTTCAAAGAATCTGATATAAATATTAAAGAATAATACGGCTTAAATGTATCTCAATTAAGAAAGGTAAGACATGTTCGAATACTGGTTTGAATGGAGTACATTTTAATCCGGATTTATGATATTGTGCAGCTGCAATCTTTTACTTAACCTTTCAAAAATATATATTGACAGAACCTTGTATTATATTACACCTTTAAAAAATAAAACATATATAACAAGTTTAGAAAAATATTTCAAAGCAAAATAAATAAATCAGCTTCACGCTGTATCCCACATACAGCTGGGTAGGCAGAGGGAACCTAGTGTTAAGACACTCCGTTACCCACTTTTTGCCGAATTCTGGAGGCATTGTGTGTTGAGTGGCAGAACTCACGCCGCGCTTTGCCTCGACGCCAGAACAAAGGAATGGAAACATAAATTTAAGTAAATATTTCATCTTCTCGACTGGGGATCGAACCCACAACCAGTCGGTTTTAAAGTCGCTGCGCCACGACTGGCCTCAATACATATACGATACTAAATATATTGAACCCAATAATAAAAGAGCCGAATTTAAATATGATTGCATCATCGAAATTATTGCTGTAATATTTATAAAGCAACATATTAATTCATATTACAGAATTATTGCCACATTATTATTCAGGATATACCCTACTACTATTTCTTTCTCACCCACACGGGTTCCCCACGAAGGGCTAACGTACGAAATAAAAGAGGATATTATTATTAAAACTGATGAATCATACGTGTCACTGGGTTTGTTTGTTCGCGACATATCGTGCTTGGTCCTGTAGGGCACTCCCTGACACGGTTGACAGTAAGATCTATCTGTTTGGATTACGTGACTTGTGGCCGTGTTCTATTTACTTTGTTTTTATTATAGTTAGGGCAGGTCGCGGTATCACTTTTGTTTAGGTCGATATCACGATTTAGGCGTTTAGAACCGGACGTGATGGTGTACTTTACTATGAGGGTTTTATCGTACAGTTAACTATAACAATGATCGATGGAGGCGGCCATTTTGCATATATAATGAGTAAGCTTACGTGAAACATAATATATATATATATATATATATATATATATATATATATATATATATATATATATATATATATATATATATATAAATTTTATATTTCATGAATACAATATGCGAATGTCAAAATGTAATATTCTCACTTAATAAACAACGAAACAAATTTCCTGAGTTGAAAGTAACGTGTAATAATTTAAAAATTAAAACAACAAAACTTTTCACACGTTCACGCTCGAATAACACTTTATGAAATGACACGCTGACATGTGAATAGGTTTAGTCTCTGTAGTACTAAATATATGTAGCTTTTGTATACTGTTGTCTAATTACATTAAAGGTACGCGATAAATTAGCTTTAACTTTGTTATAATAAAGATTATTTTTTGACCTAGTTATGAGTTTAAAAAGATAGTGTTTTTATACAAAAAAATAAAAGTTGTTTTTCAACTGCATAGTTCCGTAGTTATAATTCAAGCGTCGTCAACAGGAACATTCTGTAATTATATGCAATGCTATTTTTACACTGACAAAAAACGGCCATAAAGGCATTTTTTGTGTGTGAAGGCATTTTTTTAATTCCTTAAATCAGTCACATTCCAGCCATAATGGCAATATAGTGCCTCGATTAATATAATATAAGGTCAGGTCTCTCTATTCATTTGAAAAAAAAAACTTACAATAATCTTGTCTCCGTTCTTCATTTTCCGCTAGAGGCATTGTGGCGGAACTCAACGCCGTGCTTTGTCTTGATGCCAGAGCGAAGAAATGAAAATATAAAAATAAATAAATATTTCATTTCCTCAAGTGGAGATCGAACCCACAACCAGTCGATTTTACAGTCACACATTGTGCCCCTGCACCACGACTGGCCTCAATATATACTGGCCTTAATATCGTTTATACACTATGAAAAAAAAACATATTATTAAAATAAATAAAATAATATAAACACAAAAACATTCACATATACTACATTGAAATCAAATATTTGTGGGATATGTGTGTAAATGTTGTTCCGAGCGGCATTTTACTGATGTTGCGAGATGGCGGTAACGCCGACAGACGTAATGAGGGAGGGATGTAAAACCTTACAAGGTTTTAAGTGCGACGCCAGCATAAATATATCACATGGAGGTTTAACTGCGTAAGATTCAAAACAGCTTGTTTTCTCGTAAAGAGATGTGATGATAAGATTGTGGGGCTCCTCGACGCCGCGGGGCTCGCTGTAACGAGGCTGCGTTGACGGCGCGCCGGCGATCGCGGCCAACAGCTTTCGAGCTTGTTTTAAAATTATTTCTTTAATTTCAAACTTAATAGCTATTCAAATTTAAGTAAATAAAATACTTCATTATTCTATTGAAGCGGTTTAATTCATTATTTTTTATTGAAATGTGTTTGTTTGTGTTGTGATGGACAAAATCATTGAAGCTGATAGCTTCATGCAGTATCCCGCGCACAGTAGGGTAGACACAGGGACCTAATATTAACACACTCCGTTCCCCATTTTCTGCCGAATTCTGGATGTATTGCGTGGAGTAGTGGAACTGAACGACGCGCTTTGCTTCGACCACAGAGCGAAGAAATGAAAATATAAATTTAATATATTTCATTCCATTTCCTCGAGTGGGGATCGAACCCATTTATTTATATTATAAAACAATTTATTCAACTAGCCGCAATAGTATTAGAAGCAAATTTGGCAATCAATGATACCAAATCTGCGACCTCCTACATAGAAGGCGGAGCCGCTTCGACATATTATACTCGATAATTTTATACCTTGAAATATCGAAGTGAATATTTAAATAAGCTTTCAGGGCCAATATATTTTTGCATATTAATTAATAACGATTGGGTTGCCTATTATGAGCGGGACTTAACGAATGTTCTTTGACAGGCTCTTGTATTTTCACTAATTGAGTAACGTATAGCAGCGGAGCCTGTGATTGGTAGTTGTAATGTTCCTTAATTAATGAAGCTAGGAAATTTCATGTGATTAAATTATAAATTTGATCACGTTAAGATGTGTTTACTGACAGGTTTCTATTACTTAACCAAGAAATTGCTTGTCCGCTCGTCTGTTAAAATATACCTACGTACTTGACGTAGGTATATTTGTATACAATGCCATTTTTAGAAATATTCATATACAAAGTATTCAAGAAAAATTCGAGAAAAAATGATTTATAGTATTACGTGTACTAAACCCACATACTTACATATTATTGTTATTCATATTTATCTAGTTACCCTTTTAATGTTCTTTTTTATACAAAGTTAAATTTTTATTCAAAGTTAAATTAAATTTAAATGGAGTATATAATATCTCACACGAACTCACATTGGCACAATGGCTCCCACAGGACCATTTAAGCTTTGTTAATTGAGCCTTTTAGCTTTACTATTACTAACAATATTTTGCCCCTGGACAGCAGTGTAGTTGCTCCGGTTAGCAACTTATAATTAAACTGACGATGTCTTCCCGAGGAACAATTAATTAGACTATAACTGAGTACAGCAATAGCAGTCCGGATCAAGACAGGAATGAGTTATAAAGGTTACGTATAGCTAGATATACATTAAAATGCATCCACCGTATATATCTTATAGCGTACGGTAGCGATTTATATTTTTTATAAATTCTTATTTATCATTAAAATCATACTAAAAATATTGTAATTATCATTTAATATGTCATCATTATATTAAATTGTATAATGAAGGACACAAAAATGGTAACTAGATTAATATGAATAACATAATAACATGTATGTGGATGTAGTACACATAAAACTTTTTTTCTCTAAAATAAACTGTACGTTTCTATTTACTTTCATTTTCGTATATATTTCGTATAAGTTTATTTTTTACATACATATAATATTAATAATGTGTTATATATTACAAATGTATTATATTTATGAATATATTAACTAGCTAGTATTTTTTTTATCTAGCACAATAGCTTTGCCTTATAAGTTATACTTAAAACATCAATCTAAGAATAAAACTATGCAACACAAACAGTACAAGAATGACTTAGAAAGAGGTAATATAGACTTAAGAGCATCAAAACCTAACATAAAGGAATAAAGCTTTCAATTACCTGAGCGGGCACGCCGTGGGCTTTTAGAGAGTAATGGTTCCAGCGGATGACGACTTCACTGGAATTGTTCTTGAGTGGGCCGGAGACCACCCTGGCGAGCAGTGACACAGGCCCCAGGCGATGCTCGGCTTGCCACTGCGTCAACACGATTTCGCGTCCGCTTTACGCCTTCACCTCACTTTGACATTTTACTCAGCTACGGTCACCGCACACGTCTTTTCAATGTAACAATTATAATACTAGTTAGAAGTGCCCCAGTTTTTGCATATTATTTAATAAGCTTCAGATAAATATCGTTCTATATACTGTGAATAAAGAAAATACATAATCAATCGTATCATTGAAGTAAAATACAACGAAGTGGATGGACAAAGGGCAAGTGTAGGATCTCGTTATTACGAGATGAAAAATGTTTATTTGTCTCCAACAAATCGTTTATTCCAAGAGAATGCCGGCGCTGAATGCTTAGGAAAATGTCGTGACGTTTGAACAAGGAGTGTATTTTTAAAAGCGTCCTTGATTCCGCTCGCAACGTTCAGTGAGACTGCTTTTATTTGCGAGCGACTATCCCGTCACATATTATTTGAGCTTAAAGTAAAAACAGACGAATGGCTCGTGTGTTTTTTAATATCAGTTCAAAAAATGTGTACAGCTTCAATTATATTTCTATGTAATTTAATTTTTAATTATTTAATAATAATTAATACATTATAATAAATTTAATAAAAAAACTTAGCCCTTATTATCTCACTAAAAAAAACATCAGGATAGGCAGAGGAAACCTAGTGTTAAGACACTCCGTTTCCCACTTTCCGCCGAATTCTGGAGGCATTGCGTGTTGTCAATAATTCATAATCAAAATACCTTATTAATATTTAAATACAATATATCTCAATATTATTTAACAGAGTTATTAAGTCCCTATATGATCCACATTTTGTACGAGGTGTGATAATAACTTACAGCGAGAGCATGAAAATTATTTTAACAGAACGTGATACTCAATTAATTTTTCGTTTAAACGTTATATTTGACACTTAACGGCTACCTCATTGTCGGCAATAAATTATTTTTGTATGATTTTATACAAAAATTAAATCCAATGATATAATTACATGTGCTTGTTCACACACGTTATTAAGTAATATAATCACGTTCTTTCCCGTATAGCAGTGTAGACAGAAAAAATCTAATGTCAAGGAACTCCAATTTGCGATAAATTGCGTGTTGACATTTAACTCAATATCTCGCTTTGCCTACCAGAGCGTGAAAATGAAAATAATTTATTCCCCCAAGTGGAGATTGAATCCACGACTATCGTGCTTACAGTTAAGTACTGTTCCACAGGGCTGGGATGGCCTTGTGATATCATGTTATGTGATGAATATGGTAAAGTCATGTTTGATTAAAATAATTATACTATATATACCTACAATAGTACACAGTATCATGTCAAGACAGTATACTTATTTTAACGTGTCACTTTCCACAAACTTACATTTAAATAAAAAGAGTATAAGATACGTACATTTTTATGTTTCTTGGTAAAATGAAGATCATTTTATTTACGTACAGCGTACAGCCGTAGCGGAGTGCTATCGCGGGCGGCGTAGTCAGGCGTACGCAATTTGTGGACCATTTCTCTTCGCATGCCGTGCGACACTTCTGCGGATTGGTGCGAAAGAAATTTATGGATACACTTTATTATTTCACGGGCTGGTTTAGTTTTCATCGAAATTTTCCAGCGGCGCTGACCTAAATGACCATTCGGAGGAAATCGGAGATCTGAGTAACTGTTATTTATTTCACCACTTTCAGAATTAAACAAGTATTTTCTAACAATAGTTTCAATGATTACTTTGTGGTTGGTAGAGATTCGCCTCTCTGTTTCTTAATTATGTAACAGATTTTGGTAGGATGTTTACATAATTCTATGAAATTGGAATATTCTTTTTATATATACATATATAGGTAGGTACATATTAGGTAAGTACGTACGTATGTTTAATGCGTTTTAATTGAGTTAAATAGTATTTAATATTAAGTTTAATTTTACAAAGAATTGTTATCTAAAGTGCACTGTACAATGTTTAAATATTTATAATCTTATACAAGCGTGTGTATTTTATAATTATTATAATTATATCTAATAATAACGACGAAGCATTATACTTTTTAAATATCACCAAATGTCGCCAATCATGACTTTATTAAACTAAAACATTTTAATTAAAATATTACTTAAAAATAAGGTTTTAAGAGAAACATACTATCTACTAGCACATGAAACTAAGACAGTTTGTGAACTGAAATTATACGTGAAAAGAAGAGATTTATTTTTGCGAGTCTATTATTAATTATACGTAAATTTTACGTTAATGATTTCCATTACTATGTAGTAAGGATTTCTTTATTATTATATTTCTTTGTTAACGGCACTTTTGTATACGTATATTTCAGGAGGTCAGTGCTTAAATCACTCAAATACTATAGGTCCATTGACTTTTCTGCAATTCCAATATGCAGGTCTTTTATATTGTGAAGTTAGGCACAAAATAACTATTGTAGCGAGTGGGCATTGTATACGAACGGTACTGCAGTCGCGGACGCAATTTGTTGTACATTTCTCTGGTGTGTCGTCGTAATATAGCTGCGAATCGGGCTGACGTGGAACTATCGATAACTCTGTGCGGAATTAGTCCTCTTATTTTACTTTCCTGTTTTGTTCTTTGTTTTATGCTGGACTGCGTTTATAGAAAATATTGTTAAATCGTTTTTGAAATGAAACTATTTGATATTTCACTTAATTTTATATAGTACTTATGTATAATATACATGTCTCATATTACTACAAGTTTAATTCATACTTATTTAGAAAACGTATAAAAATTTGAACGTAGCGGGACTCGAACCCGCGCCTCCTGGAAACCAACCGACGTTACGCTACGTTCAAATTTTTATACGTTTTCTGAATAAGTATTTTTCTTTCCTAAGTGTGGAATAACAATTTTAAAAAGTTTAATTAATTATTATAAATTTTCTATTTAATGCCCTCATCAACACTTAACAATAACGACATTTTACTTAATCACTAAAAGTTTGCCACAGATAAGGAAAATCTAAAACGTAAATATTGATTCACCTGATTTTATAGGCAAACGATTTATTTTACACATTCCAATATAATACCTATTATAATTAATATTAACAAAATTTATAGGTAATAGTCGTATAGGTTTTTATCTTCAGCGATAGTAGTTTATATTGCTGGTGTTTCAACAGGACACAATATTTTACGAATGACAGTGGCAGGCGTCGAGCGGCGGCGTTTAATCTCGCGGCTGGGCGTGGGTATCTCATTTTTGCTATAAATTCCTATACAACTGGTACCTACGACTTGAGCTCGCCCGTCACATCTGTGTCAAAATACAGCGCATAAAGATTATGTAGTTATTGCAAGTGGATTTAAATTGAAATCGTATTTAGGTTTTGTTTTTGTGATGGATTTGATTTTAAAATCAGTTTATTTAATATTGTGTGTATTTATTACTATAATGCTTTATTGTTTTGAAAATAATCTCATATGTCTAAAGTTTATAACTAAATGAAAAATAATAAAATAGAAACAGGGCAAAATGCTTAAATATAAAGAGTGTGAGATCCAATTACAGCTTATTAACATGAATATTATGATTTACGCTACATTTTCATATATGATTTTATATTCAAATATGGCGTTGCGGAGTGGGTCAGCATCTGATTGAAATTACAACGGTGGTGGGCCGCAACTCAACGCCATGCCCTGTCTTGATGGAGCGAGAAAAATAAATAAATGAATGAATCCACTGTACTCAGGAAAAATATTTAGTTTCATATTCCCACTCTGGCAAGACAAGGCAAGATGTTGAGTTTCGCCACTTAACTAAATATCTTAATTTCAGGCGAAAGCAAGAGAACAAATGTATTGACACTACAAGAACAATGTGTTAAACAATTTATGTTTATGTGCATCATTTTAACGTATACAGTATAACATTATTCGTGTAAAACAAGACGTAAACATCTCAACAAAAACAGATAATTTAAAAGCTCATTTCTACTTTAAAAAGAAAACCGAAAGAATGTCTTAAAATAAATTCAATATTACCTTTTGAATATGTTAATACATATCTGCGATCTACAATACAATAAAATGTTACTGAGCATTCTCGTACAAGTGTAAGAATAATGTCTTACAATATCCACTCGTCTCCATAAAGTAAGGATTTAACTGCTTAATTAAGAAATCGTCTTGTTCGCAATTTTAAAGTTGTGCTTTATTACGGTGCGAGATTGCAAAATGGAGGTGTTTAATTCTCCTCATTCATCTAATGATGAATGAGGAGAATGAAGTTACTTTAAATTGTCCAAAGTATTATAGTATTGTAGCTAACGTCGTCAATGTCGTTAGTATATAAATTTATTGTAACACATAAATTAAATAACAAAAAAAAATCAAATCAGCTTCACGCTGTATCCCGCACACAGTAGGGTAGGCAGAGGGAACCTAGTGTTAAGACACTCCTTTCTCCACTTTGAAGAAATGGAATTATAAATTTAAGTAAATATTTCGTCTTGTCGAGTGGGGATCGAACCAACAATCAGTCGGTTTTACAGTCACACCTCGTGCCGCTGAGCATGACTGGCCTAAATAACAATACGTACATATAAATTGAATAATATTTTTTTATGATACAAATCAAAATGATGTAGCTGTGGCACAATTGAAGTGTTTATTGTCAGCATTTTATAAAATGAAAATATGTTTGTTGTTTTAAAATAAGCGTCGATATTTTAAAACAACATAAAACGGCAAGACCAATAAAAAAAAAGATAATTAGTCCTTAAGTTACTTACTATTTTATTTAATTGAACGATCTTTTTCAATAGTGTATAAAGGAAATCAGAATAAGTAAAGCATCTGTAGCTTATGCTTTTGTATTATCTATAATAAAACAAAAAAGATAACATCCATACTTATTTTTAAAAAGAAACGAACGAAAAGGTAGTAAGTAGTAGACAGCAAACTAAATAATTTTAGAGACATGTACATAGAACGATGTAAACACTTGAGCTAATCAACACGAATCGAAACGAGACACGGCGCGCCGATATTTGAACTACTCAAGAAGGTATGAAAGCATTTCACAGCAACTTGTCGGTTGTTTATCCATTTTCTGGAAGAAAACTAAAGTTTGTTTACGTTCCATTCAATCTCGCGTGTTCTCTCCAAGTGGAGCGCTCGCGACCACAAAATGCAATTATCGACCGTTGTCTGGCGGAACTACGCTTCAATTGCATTCCAATGCTGGCTAAATATGACCTGACCCAATCCTCAGTTTGTGAATTTCTGAATTTCGTTCTAGAGCACATGCCTTAGTCGCTCGGCGAATACGTAACACGGTTTATGTCGTGGAACTATGTAATCAAAGCTTTGTGCCATTTTACGTAACTGCGATTAAATGAACTCTATTAAGAATTATAAAGTAACGTGACATATTTATGATTACACTTTTATTTATAATCACCATAATAAAGTAGGTATTATATACGTTAAGTAAGGCTGACACTTGAAGTTTTTCTTCCACTTCTATATCAGTTGGGCTAGTTTTAATGGCTTTTCTTCGTTCTACTTTTGTATCCAGATTATGTAAGCAAGTCAGATTCTATTTAAATTCAACTTGCGTTAATCAGTTTACTCGGGAACTTTATCTGTTAACTGGTATAAATTAATAGGGATTTATTAGATGGTTGCAGTTGGTTTTAATTTTTGAAAATATATTCTGTTATAACAAAATTGTTTAACTTTAGAATTTATTATACTATTTGATTTCTTAAATTTTGATTGTTCCGATTCAAAAAATTGATGTAAAATATTAATATCCATTTTTTGAATCGGAAATAAAAGATATTGAGGTTTATATATTACTAATTTTAACAATTAGATCGCTTGTTGTTATACTAGTAATGTAACAGTATATTTTTTTAGTCACGCTGACCTAGCGGGGTTCCCCAAGAGCACGAAGAGCAAAACGAGTTTTTCCGTACCTGTTTCGCTTCATTGTTGTCATCAAAATCTAGTTTATTAATTTTTTCCAGCCAATTGCAGATCGAACACCGTCGTATGTAAAGTCGAAACGTAAACGTCGTACGAAGATGGCGTTTTATGTGTTTCATGATAAAATATCACATTTCCGTTAATTATTAAAACTAAATCATTATTGCATAAGAAGGCCAACATAATGGTTTAAGCTTTAATACGATGCAACGTTCATATAATCATATATAAAGTTTATGACCAGAGTTTTAGGGCAGTCGTGGCGCAGTGGTTTAATCATCTGATTGTAAACGCGATAGGTTGTGGGTTCGATTCGCACTCGAGAAATTAATTCTCTTTCTGGTATCGAGGCAAAAAGCGAGTTATTTTTTATTTTGACCTCGTTCGTATTTTTTTTTTGGTAAAAATTATTAGTTGTTGCGCAAATATTGGCTTGAATTGTCGCAGTAAATGTCAGTTAATCCGTAGGGAGTTTAATAATGACTAGTCATCCAGTGTGGCGGCAGCGCTAAAAGCGTTTCTTCTGTTAATGCCTCCCCAGCGGAGGCGAGTGAAATTAGGACAGCTCTGTCGTCTTACGGCAAGCCTGAGACGCTAATGCAAATGTAAAAATTGGCCCAACTGATAAGGATAATTGATACTTGCAAGTTGCTTTTATAAAAAAAAATAATGCAAAGCTTAAAAGCAAAGCAAAGGAGGAACTTGTGTTTTTACAAATTCCTTGAACTTTGATTAATTGTGATTCATACAAAATAATGACAGAAATAATATTTTTACGTAAAATGAATAAGTTACTAGGTACTGGAAAGATAATAAAAATCATCAAATTTGAACGAGGCCAGTCGTGGCGCAGCGGCACGAGGTGTGACTGCAAAACCGACTGGTTGTGGGTTCGATCCTCACTCGAGGAGATGAAATATTTACTTAAATTTATATTTCTATTTCTTCGCTCTGGTGTCGAGGTTAAGCGCGGCGTTGAGTTCTGCCACTCAACACGCAATGCCTCTAGAATTCGGCAGAAAGTGGTGAATGGAGTGTCTTAACATTAGGTTCCCTCTGCCTACCCTGCTGTGTGCGGGATACAGCGTGAAGCTAATTTAATTTAATTTTATCAAATTTGAATATGTTAAATAAAACATAGTAAAAATATACATTATACAGTAAAAATAAATAATTTACGAACAAACAGCAAGGCAAAATATTATTTGTTTCGTACTGTTCATTCATTTTGACATGAAGTATTGATACAGATTTTATTCAAAGCTTAAAAGGTAGGTAAATATAAATTGTTGATCGTGTGCAATCGTTTCATTAGAGGAGATGGCTGGCACAGCCTTGCAGGACTGTCATGATTATTACCAAGCTAATGTATCGGTTTACTGGTTCACCTACGCAGTGAAATACTTACACTGGTAGGTGTCAGAATGTACTCCATTTTACATCTGCTATGCCTCGTTACCTATACTTTAACTAAAACTACTATATCGATATATATTTTTCTCTTCTGATATTAAAATATTTATAAGCAATTGTGTTGGTCGTAAATTATAACAAATTGTACGTTTACTTTGCATTAAACTGAGAAATAGCACTAGTTGTAGAATCTCTGATACCCACTCTGTCAATCTCTGATTTGAGCCACCGATAAAGTTTCTAAATCGATAGTGTTGGGAAGGTTGCCTTATCTCATACTTACGTTCTGAGATCTTACCATAGCTTCTGAGCAAGTTTCGCAAACTGTACATTAATATAAAAAAAAAGATTGTTTATTGGCTTTATACAAATTTATATATATGTATATATATTAACAAAATATTTACTTTAACAAATAATATAATAGTAGACATTGAGCTATGAATTTCGGTCGTGTATTTCATATATTTCGCACGTAGCTAAAAGATAAAAAAAAATTTCGTACTGAAAATATTACACTCACGGTTTTATTTATTACAATATCGTGGGCAATAAATATAAATTTATAGCATCATAAAACTTCGTATTAATTGATAATAAAGCCACGTAGAACAGTGTCTTTATAATTAAGCTTCGTCACACTTTTTATAGGCCCTACATAAAAAGGCCGATGTGCTAAAGACTTTCCCATTATTTCTATGCATAATATTTTACGCTAAATAACACGTACGTTACGTTTGTCGCACACAGATTTTCAATACTATAATTTAAAATATAAGTATATTTTCAACGTTCGTACTTAACTTGATTTAGACGATGGCTTAAATATAATAGTGAGTTTTTTTTTGCATATTGATATAAGGAGAATAATTATATTTTTTATTTATTTTAATTTTTTGTAAATGTTATTGTGTAATTTACAATTATATTAAGATTTCATATTGAAATATGGGATCAAATAAGAGAATAAGTATCTTGAGTCATCCTTTTTTAAATGTTTACGCAGGCTATAGTTAGAGGTTTATAGTTTAACTCAACTAAAACAGGCTGTGGTCGGCCGTAAAACTTCCAGTTACTACTCGTACGGCAACCTGCGCGCGCGCACATTGTCCTTCGTATATCGGCAAAAGTCCATGTGTTACAAATAATAGTCCATTATATTAATGATTTGCAAATATAATAAAATAATGAGTGGTTTTCATGAAAGAAACAACAATAGATTTATTAAATACAAGCAAAAATCATGATACTAAATTTTACACACATTTTACTGATTTTCTTCATATTATTCCATACAACTAAAACTGAATTCAATATAAAAGGAAATTTCAAAAAAAGGAACACCATTTTTAGAGCGAACGACAATTTTGTAACAGAGTGCTACAACAGTACCATATTTAAACGTGTTAACTCTTTAAAGCACATCGTCTTTATATCCGAATATGTGTTTACCGGGAAAATATCTAGCGTGCAAAGTAGAAAGCGAGGCGCGGAAAAGTCGATACGAAACATATTCAAAGTGTACGTTAGGAGAGTTTTAAAAGGCAATATAGGTGATCTAAGTGATTTGTTGAACCTTGAAACGATTTCTAGAAATTCTTCTGAGCGTGCATATTTACTTGTTGAAATTGAAAGTAGTCAGTGGAAAAAATATTGTTCTTCGTCGAAAGGGTGGCCAGCGATATTGTTTGGTGAAAATTTTTCTTCACCTTTATCGTTAGTAATAAATCCGGTACCTTTGAGTATCGACCGCGTACGAAAAGTGAAAACTGCTATTAAAGGTAATTGATTTCTCTCTTATTACAATAGTTATTTTGGTTTACAATTTAATGTTTTTTTCTTAGGAATGTACTGGATGAGGGTGAGATGTGAATATAGATAACATTTGCGTATTTAACTCTTATTCTAAATAATGCCTTCTAAAATGATTCTTATGAAAGTAACAGAAACCAAAAATATAATTTTTACTTGTCTGTCTGTCTGTCGTTCGTTGTTCACAAAAAACGTTGTACGCAAGAACTACTGGACGGTATTTTGATGAAACTTTTTGCGATACACATAAGGTAGACCTCGCCAAAAATGTATATACGTAAAATACATAGACTATATGTTGCTGTAGCATATACTATAATTTATTTCGAAGGTTTAAGAAATACCACTTGACGTGGAATCCTAGCAGCTCAGCTAAACCTTAAGGAATGAAGACTGAGGAAAAGTTGATCAATACGTTAAGCATTTTCTGTTGACATAAAGAAAATGAGGGTATGAAGTGGACTTCTAGCAGCCTAGCTAAACTTAAAGAAATATGATTACAACGCTTTGAGAAAGTGCTTCAGCTTTATGATTATTTTATGATGACATCAGAAAAGTTAACGTCTAGGACTCGAGACCACAATGAACGTGAAATTTGTGGTTGTTTTTTGTAAATATATCGCCATCTTAATATTTAAAATGTACATTTTATAAAGTTTACGTTCCATGATTGAAATAAATTATTGCTAATATTAATTTTATAGCTTATTTTTTGTATAAGTTCCGGAAGGCGACTTCTGAGTAAATAATACTGTGTATATAATTTATTTAACACACATTAGAAATTATATAAGTTATAGCGCTTATAGGTATTTATTTCTTCTATTTAAATAATGGACGACTTTTATACGATTCAAAACATAACGTCTAAAAATGGTAGAAAATGCATAATTAAGGTTAATTAATTAATTAATAACAAATCAGTTTCACGCTGTCTTTCACTTTCTGTCGATTTTGGAGGCATTGCGTGTTGAGTGGCGAAAATCAATGCCGCGCTTCGCCTCGACACCAGCGCGAAGAAATGAAAATATAAATTTAAATAAATATCTGGCAGAAAGTGGGGACCGGAGTGTCTTAACACTAGGTTCCCTCTGTCTACTCTGCTGTGTGCACACAGCGTGAAGCTGAAAAAATTAATTTCCTCGTGTGGGGATCGAACCCACAACCAGTCGCGTTTACAGTCACACTTTGAGCCCCTGCGCCACGACTGGCCTTATTAAATATATAAATAACCTTCAATAGTGGATAGGGACATTTTAAATCGCATAACTACTGTTCACTCTACATAACGTGATAAAAGTGTTTAAATCAAGCGATGTCCAGTTCTTGTAATTTCACGGTAATGTACCAGCGGCGCTTTATCTCAGAGATTATCGGGTGTGAATTGTTAGACCCAAATATGGACTGCAGTTGTAAAACCATTGAGTGAAGAAGTAATTTATATAGACGTGGTAATATATGTACAGCTACTTTGAAGCTTTTTATTATTTTTATAATTAGTATAGAATATTATAAATAAACGTAGAGGAAAAAGGAAAAATGTATAGATAGATTTAATTAAATCTTTTTAGGTTATTTTTTCTGAGGTTGTGGGTTCGATCCCCACTCGAGGAAATGAAATATTTGTTTACATTTATATTTTCATTTCTTCGCTTTGGTGTCGAGGCAAAGAGTTCCGCCACACAACACGCAATGCCTCCGGAACTTGGCGGAAAGTGGGGAACGGAATGTCCTAACAATAAATTCCCTCTGCCTACTCTTCTCTGTGCGAAATACAGCGTGAAGCTATTTTTTTTTTGTTTTTATTTCAATAAACAATAAGATCCCTCTGCCTACCCTGCTGTGTGCGGGATACAGCGTGAAGCTATTTTTTTTGGTATCTATATGAATCAGATAGTTGAAAGAAAAATCAAATTAGAACATGGAAATATTTAGTATTCAATAACAAAATAAAGCTTAAAATTCACTATAGGATCGAAGCTGAATTATAAAATGATGATTGCATGTAGCATGAAGTCATTTTTCATTGAAAACTGAGGGTGGACAAATTATAGATAATATATAATAATGTATAGTAAGCAAGTTATTTTAACGACGCTAGCAACAAACAAATATACATTTTATTTTTAATAAAGTGGTTACTATCATAAACAAATTCGACCAGTAATTTTCAAATAAAAAAGGACCTTTAATTTATAGCATTTATAGCACTGCCGTAAATATCATCGGTTTTATAATAGTTTTTCTAGCAACAACTTTAATATGAAGCACCAAATCCATTCTTTTTAGGGAAAATATTTTTGTTGAAGTGATCTTTAAACGGCGGCCCAGTTTAAGGATCACTTCAACAAAAATATCGTGAGAAAATAATCGTAAATTGAAAATATATTGAAAGTTTTAAGGACCCAGAAAATATTTTGTGTACACGATTATTATCTAAAATCTACCGACTAATACTTAATAAGACAAGATAACGTCGATTATTTGATAAAAGGACCTTTTTAGAGATTTATTATAATGAAGACAAGAGCGGGGTTAGATAAAAACAAACTGTCTTCCTCCGAAACAAGGGTCCGGTCCTGCGCGATGTGTCGCAGCGCTGCGGGACCAGAGACTATACCGGGGACCACCGGCGACGCACAAGGACCGGGGCGACAAATTTATTGACACTCTTTCAATTAAAGCTATTGTCTGTCGCAAACAGCCGCACCCGGGCCACGTACAAATAAAAACCAGATAACTCGCAGCATGTATCTGTTGTGTCCAAGTATCGCTCTCCGCGCACCTTCCGCCGTAAAAGGAGATTTATTAAAACTATTTGGAAACTGATTCGATCGGATCCGAACGATTTGACATTTAGATAAGAAGTAAAATTTATTTTTTTCTCTTGATTGCGTCGCCTCGCTCCAGTGACAATGGAATAAAAAGGTTATAAAATGCGACGGTTACGGCAGGTCGCCCACGTCCCGCGGGTGTTGTCGAATGTTCGTGCGGAGCGGAGTGCCGGACTGGTCGCCGCTCGCTGCTGGCAGATAAAACGCGACGACTGTGTTATTACGACTCCGATACTCGAGCTTTACTTAAATATCTGTGTGAGAACGCAATAGATAAGCTGAGATGCGTGGGCTGCAGAAAATGCACGGCCCGCACAGCCTTGAGCCATGAATCCCGTATCTCGGGTGTTAGGTGATGGGGGACGAGAGTAGAATGTTGTAGATTAAGTATTGACTACAGTTACGTTACTTTTTATTATATAAGTATATTTGGCTCTGTAATAAACGACGTTGTATTGTTGTCATTCAAATATATAATATATATCGAGATTCTTAGAATAACTTTTCTACGTTTATTCTCCGTTGCTATTAGTAACGAAGTAGTAATAGTAAGAGAGTGATATTATTACTTTGTTTTGTACAGTATAGATTATTAGTAAAATACATATAATGTATTTAGTGTCTGTGTGTGTATACTTAATGTTAAATTATAATCACTTGTCATTACTTCATTTACATAATATATTGGCCCATGAACTTACAAATTGAATTGCACTGCGTTGTTATTTGTATAATATTAATAATTTGTAATTAATATAATTATATTATAATTATATTCAAAATAAATTAAATTCAGAAGTTCAAACATTTTACGTTGTATATACTCAATATCGAGTTATATCAAGTTTATAAACTGCTCAGTACATTATGTTAATATAACAAATTCAATTCAGGCATCGAAGCACTTTTTTTGGTTTGTTTTGGACAATTTACATATCTTCATTGTATTCGGGGTGCGTTTCAATAAAATTTAACCGCAGTCGTCTCCACGGTGTCCTGCGAGCACCAACATGTTATTTTACGACGATCCTCGAGACCGAGTAAGGGTTATGGCTATAATTCAATTTTATGAAACCCCCTCATGGAATAAAGTGTATATTTCTTAAGTTTACACACATATCATGTTAAATAAGACGACTTTTGAAAGCTGCCGAAAGAGGGAAGCCTCAAACTTGAAAAGTAAATAAATGTATATGCGTTTTCATATAATTAATTACTTACTCAAGAAAATTAGTAAATCAAAGAATTATTATATATTGTAAATATAATACATCAATAAGAACACCACTACTTCCTATCTACCTACTAATTAAGCTAGAGTTGGAAATGTGATAACCTAATGAGAAATCATAGGTACATAAAAGCCAGTCGTGGCGCAGGGGCACAAAGTCTGCCTATAAAATCGACTGGTTGTGGGTTCAATTCTCACTCGAGGAACTGAAATATTTATTTAAATTTACATTTTCATTTCTTCGCTCTGGTGTCGAGGCTAAGCGCGGCGTTAAATATCGCCACTCAACAGTTAATTCCTCCAGAATTCGGCAGAAAGTGGGGAACGGAATGTCTTGACATTAAGTTCCCTCTACCCGAGTACCTGTTCGAGATACAGCGTGAAGCTGATTTTTATTAAATTTATTTTATCAAACTTTAAAAGCATTTTTTTTACTTGCTTTTTAGTTTATACATTTAAATTACTAGCATTATCTAACATTACAATATACAACTATTCTAAATAAAAATACAAATTAATTCTTATTTCCTAATTATCATTACTCATCCAAATTGTAATAATAACAATAAGTTTTTATACTTGTAAAATCATAAATCTTTAATGTTAGTGCGGGCGCATCGTCCTTACGGTCCCGTTAAATACGTTTTATTCGTGTTTTTGCTGCGCTATAACGCAATGAGAAATTCCTAACAAAGGTTTACGGGTCCAATAACGAAGTTTACGACACACACTGTGGTTACGTAGCACGTTGTAGTATCTTCTATTGGCGACGGCTAACAACATTCCCTTAAGTAAAAATATTCAATTGATATACATATTTACTTCACTTCGGTTCTAATTTATATTTTTTTGCATAATATTAATAGTTTATCGTTAAATTTGTTGAGTTCCGCCACTTAACACGGGAACGAAAGTTTCTTAATGGGAACGGAGTATCTTTACACTAGGTTCCTAGGTTCCCTCTGCATACCCTGCTATGTGCAAAACATATTGTGAAACTAAAAAAAAGATTTATATATTTACATATATGTTTTTACAAAATTCCACAACGTATAATATTCATATTTACTTGTAACGTAGCGGGAATATTTTATAATGTGAAATATTTAAAAAGCCCTTCAATGGAAACCTTTGCTGAAAATTAGATGTATAAAATAGCATGAACGCTTTTGCTTTTCGTTTAAAACAAAATGACAAAAAGATCTGGAATGCATCCCTCGAAAAAAAAAACATGTTATGGCGCACCGCGGCTCTGTCAGAAAGTCTAATGGAATATCTGAGGTGCTATCTATGTATGTAGATTTGTAATATACAATATATGCTTGCTAACTTTGTTTTAATTTTTTTAGAATATTTTTCAAGAATTCATTTACGTTTAGTTAATCGATACAAATATGTCATATATTCTCAATATAATACGTGGAAATGTTATTATTTTTTTAATAATAATTACTTATTATGTTTAACAACTTAACCATAAAAAAAACTAAATTTTGTATAAATTCTCTTCTTATATCTATCAATAACTATTGAAAAGGCATAAAAAATAAAAAATAAAAATGTATAAGAAATACCTGTTTCCACTAGGCGCCTATATTATAAGGTGGGCGCAAATTTAGGAGCACACATTAGTGAACCTTCTTAGAACGTGGAATTTTTTGCTTCTAGTGATCACAATCGCTTTGAGCTTAACTGCCTTGCAGGTAACGCGACATTCCTTTCTTTTGTTCGAGCGACTGGCGTTGTCTCCTCCTACACACTTCCGGAGGCTATTATACATACAAATTTTGTTAAGGTTTTATTAAATCTTATAGCTATAACAGTGAATACTATTCTATATTTAATTTGAATACAAATACAGTATCATAACCATGATTTTATTTCTCATATCTTAAAATATAACACTTAAAGTATATATACATTCACTTACAATGTCGGTTACTCATGTTTTAACGCAAAATCGTTTGAACACTTAAAGCGAATACATAAAGCATTAAATAACATTTGATTGTTCTGAGTATTTTATGCCTGAAACAATAAGTGTTCGGTAGCACCCAATAACGTTTTATAAACTTGTCTCCAATTTTGAATACAATAAGGAATAATTTAAAGGGCTCCCGTGTTTATAAAAGCTTCGAAATAAACCTTATATTGGGGGTATTTTTATTATATTTGGTGTATAATTTATGGTCCGTTTTTGACAGCTGACATTATGACATGCTTGCGCTTTGTTCATTAATCAAAGAAAGCGACGCATATTGTTGTTTTTTCCATTTTGATTTCACGATCTCGACGTTGATAAGTGAGCAATAAGTAGATAATTAAGAATTTCACATAAATTATATTAATCTTGTAGTTGTTAAGTTATAAAAATATTGCTTTTAAGTAATGAACACGTACTTTTTTTCCTTTTGGTGCGGCCTTGTACGAATTAAAGCAAGTATCAGCCGTTTACGTAGAAATGTCTAAGTTTTAAATAAATTAATCTTCATAATGCTATATGATTATTTAGTACTTATTCTTTATTAAATAATTTGGAAAACGATTTTTACTAAATGGATTAAACTGATTTGTGGATGAGTATTTATTTTATAGGGCTTTTAATATCTTTATACTTACAAGGTCTACATGAATTCATTAATATTGAATTTACTTATAATAGGAAATCAATTTAGCATCTGTAACTATGCATAATCATAGTATATCAACGAAATAATTTCCATAGTATAAAAAAAAATACATAGAAACACCTCCATACTATTTCTTATCACGTATCCATATCTTTGCTTTTAAATATACATACATGCATATGTATGGATATAAAGTTTAACAAATACTATTTATTAGGTTTACTTTAACACCAAATAAATAAATGACAGAGTTTACATTATACATACAACAAGACTATTTATAGATAAAGAATTAGACATTTTGAAATATTAGGCCACGTTTATATTAGTGATGTTAATTATCTCAATTATATTTAAAATTCCCTCCCACACTTGACAGCGTAATATTGAACACAATGATGCGGGGGCATTGATATATTCTATTAGATAGAGATGAGCTAACTTGTTTGCTGTTTATTAATCGATTTTTTTTATTGTTACAGGTATGGCGTTGACCTTATTAGATTTTTATGTTTTTTTTTTTACGAAGCTGTAGTAAGGTAATAATATAAGCGTTTTTTTAATTTTGTGTTGTAGTTTTTATTTTAATTATATTGGGGTTTGTTTCTCTAATTTTATTTTGGTTTTGTTTTAACAGAATAAAAACTACTTTTTTCTAAAAAAAAAACTTACTTTCGTTTGTTTGTATTGGCAAGACCCTACCATACTCTAAATAAAAAAAAAATAAAAAAATATACGACATTAAATTCCATTTTCCCATCATATTGTTTGCATGTCAAATTAATATAAATATATATGTATATATAAAGCTCAGCACATAAATACTTAATTAAAACGGAACTTCTTAAAACGGAACTAGCAACAAAAGCGATGCTCTGACTTGAGTCTTATAAATTAAACGAACTTGTTAATTGTGTAAAATGGTTTTGTGTAACTAAGTGCTGTAGACGTCGCAACCAGAAGTAGCCTGTTTAGTTTATAGTAAAGACTTCTCTCAGTAAATAATACAAGTTAGGGGCCGAGGGCAGGCTTTCGCAAAGTTCTGTTTGCGCGTGCTGGCGCAATGTTGACAGTGTTCTGGCTTCGCGGCCACTGTGCACCGTGACATCGAGTAAATATTAAGCCCGACAGGTTTTAAAGTAGAAATTGATGGAGAAATCACATCGCTGTAACTGTCCAGGCGTGACTTTTACTTTTGAGATCGAACCGTGGAATGATACGCCCCAATGACAACTAAATAGATATTATATATTTAAGGCATATTCAACATATTAATTATAAACATATGTTATTATTTTAAATGAAACTATTTTAACCGGATCCGTGACCACGGACTACTGCAAAGTGTCCGAAACGTCGGGTTTCCAAAATGTAAAATCTTAAATATACGCGATTAATCCGGTTAAAATAGTTTCATTTAAAATGTGTAATAATCGTGAAAATCAAAGAACTTATTACGTGTTATTATCATAGAAAAGTTAAGTCAATGTAGTAAATCATATATAACCTATTTTTTATATTTGAAACTTTATAATTGTTTACTTAACGTTAGAATAAACGGTGTTACTTTGTAAACATGAAAACAACAAATTGATTTAGCTTGTTCAAGTTTACCTTTTAAGAAAGCCGAACATTTATTTTTTAATATTGAAATACGATTTAGATTTAGAATACAGTTTATACTCTAAAATATTTTTCAATTTTATTAACTATATTTTATTCTAATAATACATGTTAATGTTAAATAATGTTATAAATATTATAGTAAAATATTTTAAGTAATATAGTGTTCACATTTCTTTGTGGTTGAGTTATTGTATTAGTAGATCGTTACCTCAAAGATTTACTTTCCTGGTTTCCCACTCTCAGTCTTTCAATCTCTGATAAGATATAATAACCTATTGGTGGTTCTAAGATTTCGCATCTAATGCTATAGTGAATCACCGTAAAAACGGTAAAATTATGCAACGAGCGGGCACTTCTCGCTATAGTTCATATATTTGATTGTTTTTATGCATAATATATGTATATTTGTCAGTAACTGTATTTATGTATATATAATATCTCAATTTTTACCAATTGTAAATATTATCTTCGTTAATAAAGTGTTTTTGATTTGATTTGATTTAATCGTTTAAAAGTTTAAATTTTATTCTTTTTCTTTATTTATTTTGAATTGTAGCGTCTTGATGACAATATATGAAATATTCTGTATATTTTACATTTTAACCGTAATGATACAGGTTAATAATAAAGATACTGACTGTTATATTGAAATCTATAGGACGATGTGTGGTCAGTTCGTCTTTATTACCTTATTGGTATCGGCCTGGCAATCTGTATGTCCTGCTATTACGACGTTTATAGTACCACTAAGCGTTTTAGATATTACCTTACTCTCGTTAACATGTTCCAAGAATCTCTTGTTCAAACTGAGAACAAATACTTAACAAAACTGAATTACAGGCGGGGGTTCTGCAATAGAAGTTAGGACTACATATATTTTATAAAATTGTATTGTATGTATTCTATGTATGAATTGTGACTCTTAAACAAACAGAACTTAAAGACAAACTATCCATGAGTTTTCCTAATTCATCATAATATCATATAATAAGCTTTTTTTTAGTATTCTTAAGTAAGAAGTAAGAATTCGAAACACAGAAAATTGTGCTGATAGGCATATAATAGGTTCTTTGTATATATATGTAATTATATACAATGTATGACCATAATATATAAACAAGGGTACTATGAACTACTTTTTACTATAATTGTGCAATTATAGTAAAAAGTAACAACAGACAATGTCTTATTTTATATCGAACTTTAACTCACAAATCTTTGCGCTATACTAAGACATCGTAAACTAATTTTCATAAATTGATACTAAGGCTCAGGTAGCATTTGTGTACGTATGGCTTACGTAAAACGATAACAGTTCATCTTCTCGTGTACGTGTATCAGTTTGTGTGATAACGATTTTAAGTTGTCGGGTAACTAACTATAGTTTAAATTTATTAGATACAAATATTATCTCTATTAATATAGCGAGAAATAGGTAAGTTCCTAACTAATTAGCTTAGAATGTGATTAAAAGATTTACTTGTCAACAATTTTTAATAAATGACATTGCTCGTAATCAATTTTTAAAATTGTGCCACCTGTATAATAAAAAAAAAATACTTATCTATTAAATTAAACGTTTTGTTGATACGCGACTAAACTTTTATATATTTATGATCGCAATCATAGATAATAAAAACGAACATTTATGTTAGTAATGCGCTTGCGCAGTTAATCACTGTGGTTATAGTGTCCGCGAGTTCACAGCGGCACGGGTCCACCCACGCGCAGCCGAGTGGCGCCAAATGCTATCTGTTTGTGTTCTACTTTGCGTTTCACAAATTATTCTCATATTTAAGCATTCCATTTCGATGATGGATACTTTCAATTAAATATTTTTTTAAGCATCTATGCAATTAACGATTATTGAATAGGCAAAATGGTTTTTATCTACGCCATCAATTTAAAAAAAAGCAATAAAGAGAAGAGATATATGATTTTCAAACAGTATGTTTGAGAATTATATGTAAATATACTTACTTTTTAATTTTATTGAACTATTTTAATACTAGTTATAATAATAATGTAAGACTATTCTTATATATCTTATATACTATTATAACTGTATCGGAGTTGGTAAATGCAAATATAAATATGTTATATCTATGAAATATTACATATAAGATATGGTGACTAGAAAAGTACAATAGCTTTTATCACAACGTATTTAAATATTTTTTGTAAACTTATGAAATATTTATTACCACAAATAAACGTCACAATATAATAAAATATCATAAAAATACATAAACCTTTTGTAGATGTAGAATTTATAACTTATTGAATGTAATAGCTTTATAAGCAGATACAAAGCTGCGCTAGAAATCGGGATAAGATCCGTTATAAATTGCAAAAAGGCGAACCTTGCTATAAGAACGTTTCCTTCAAGTACTTTACAATGCGATCTTCGAGTATTGTGCGTTCTGATCCATTGGATTTGAAGGCTTTCTTTGCATTTTCTTGACAGGATTTATATACTTTTATTCCACTCTCTGAATAGCCTGATCAGATATTGTGTTGTAATTCTATCGACAGGTTTATATCTAACAGTTTAATGTTCATCTCTTGTGTTCACTTATTTCGCTATATATGCTATGTTTCTATGTGTATATCTAAGTGTGCCCTCACGCAACATTCCTGATTTTATTTTAATAAAGCACTTTGTATCATGTCTTAAGAAAAATTCGACCAATATTCTCAAAATTGCATATATATATTATTTGAATTTGTATCCCAGGTAGAGGTACATTAAGATGCACGTTTTGGTGATAATAAAACATTTTAAGTTATGACAGAACATAACATTGATTCAACGTATCGGGTAAGTAGAGAAGGAACACAAATACAAGCATTATATTTAACATACTATTACAGTGCATAGGTAGATACAGAAAAAATGCTAGAAATAAAACCTTAAAATTATAAATAAATGTGCTTTGAGTTTGATAAGACTGTAAAATAAACGTCAGGCGTCTGAGCCATTACGCATAATTACAGGAAAAAGTACTGTAATGGTATTATAAAAAAAATATACTGCACTAGTCATAGAATCGTTCGAGAAACGAGTTTAGTAGCTGAAGTAGATTTTGTTTTTATTAAAAATTGGATCATTCGTATTTCTGTTCAATATATAAATAGCAAATCAATCCGAAGTTTTTATTGGCTTGCTTTTAGCAATTGGGAATAATATTTTTATTTAAGATTAAATGTTTATATCTACTTATGTATATAATGGTAAAAAGTATCTGATATACATATTTTGTCAAGTTATTGTCATTTTTTGTCGAAAAGTTTAAATTTCTAAACTATATTGAAATATAATTTGAAGTTAAAAATTTTATCTCCAAATTATCTATCAATATACTTTGGAAAATGCCATGAGTTATAGTAAATTTATTTAATTATAATAAAGATATTAAACGTAACATAAACTATGTAATAGATATTATATTATATAGTCTAATAAAAACTATGTAGACTTTACAAGATCTGTATATTCTTCCGTAAGATTGCCTATTATTATTTTTTCACATAATACCCACGAATAAACTTCATATTTTTATAAAATATATTTATTTTTTTAACATTACGGGGAGTGGCATTTATCTCCGACGTCTGACGGCCGACGTCCTTCATGGTTCGCGTCAATTTCGCGCCAAGTGTTATTCCACCGCTTACAAATAGGTCCGAAACAATAAGAAAAAATCATATGTAATTAAGTATGATTATATTTTTTATATCGTGAAAATAGTAAATCAAAACAATAAATTAAATAAAGTGTTAAATGCTGTAATTACAAAGGAAAAAAAGAACCCTTATAAGATCACTTTGTTGTTCGTCCGTCTGTGTGTCTGTCTGTCGATCACGAGCCTTTATCTCAGGAACGCTTGGAGATATCTAGTTGAAATTCAAATCATATATATACTCAGGTCAACGGTCCCTGAAGAAAAATGTATTTATATATTATTTAAAAAACATATGGCCGTTTATATGGCAAAAAACGCGTATTTCAACACGAATCAAAATAAGTAGGGTCCTTCCAGTTCACCTATAATTATGAAATTTTGCAACTTTATAAATGCTTTACAGGTACTTCAGGAAAAAAATCTGAAAACCATACATTTCTAGTACATCAGCAAAGTTAAACACGTAATTTTAGCTAGGTTTTCGACGAAGAGGCGAAATAAAATAATTTAACAATGAAAAACGAATGTGGTAAAGTATTCAATTTGTTTTTATAATTGTATCGCTTATTATTTTTAAATAATATTTAATATCGTCCATAATTTTAGTTGAACTAGAATTTTATAATATAACCTAAATTATAGCGTTGCACATAGATAAATACAAGAAATACCGAAAAAATTTTGCCCGTGTGATCCCGGCTTAGAATAGGATCACCCTGGTACTGGTGGTGTCGTAAGAGGCGACTAAAGTACGTGTGGTAGAGTCACGTCGCCAGCAATGGCAACACGCATGGGCCGACTCGACCGGATCAATACCACCCCCGGCATTTAAAACCGGCGTTAAGTAGTGGCTTTATGCCACTGCGTTTCGCATCAGGTAATGCCGGGCTCCGGAGCCCAACCCCCACCCCTCCCTGGAATATGATAGCGGCACTCAAAGACAAACTACCCCAGGAGGGTACCAGCTCCTCCGGTGCTGGAGAATCCCTCCCTGAGTCTCTAAACTCAGGCCGCCCTTCGAATTCTGGGGAGGGCACAGTTCCGCGCTATAGACAGGGCAAACGAGACGTACGCTCCACGGCAACCCCTTCCACGCTCAACGTGGACTTTTGCAATATCAGGGGTCTACATTCCAACCTGAATGCCGTCCACCACCATCTTGAGACGGCACGACCGGCCTTGTTATTCCTGACGGAGACTCAAATTGCCTGACTGAGCGACATAGCCTATCTCCAATACCCCGGCTACAATATAGAACATAATTTTATGCCTCATGCCGGGGTCGCTGTGTTCGTAAGGGAGGACCTAAGCTTCCGTCGTCTTGCCCATTTTGAAGGTGGGGACCTGTCTACCATCTGGCTCCGTGTTGACTCGGACGATCGTGTCAGAGTCTACGCATGCCTTTACAGGTCCCACAGTGGTAATGCAGAAACGGATCGGCTCATGGAGCACATTCAATCGGCTATCGACGATATGCTCTCACAGATCCCCTCCGCTGAGGTCGTGATACTTGGCGATTTTAATGCGCATTATGCCAGTTGGCTTGGATCACGCACCACCGACCACGCGGGGAGGGCTGCATTTGACCTTGCTATGGCGAACGGATTGTCCCAATTGGTTGAGTCGCCTACGCGACTCCCGGACGTGGACAACCACAATGCCTCTTTATTGGACCTTCTGCTGACTTCACATCCGAAACAGTACCAGGTTGTCGTCGATGCCCCTTTGGGGTCTTCTGACCACTGCCTGGTACGGAGTGTCGTGCCCATTAAGCGCGGCAGCTGCAGATCACCCGCAACTCGTCGCGTCTGGCACTACAAGTCAGCAGATTGGGATGGGATGCGTACATTTTACTCATCTTATCCCTGGGGGCCGATTTGCTTCTCTTCTGATGATCCTAGTATCTGTGCCGCTGCTGTTGCCGACGTGGTTCTACAGGGCATGGAACTTTATATTCCTAGCACTGTAGTGCCAATCGGTGGCAAGTCACAGCCTTGGTTTGATACGTCTTGCAAGCTTGCTGCCTCTAGCAAACGCGAGGCATATTAAATCTGGGCTGAGGCACTGGTTACTAAGGATCCGGAGGTGAAAACCTCAAAAAGGAAGTATAACCGAGCCTCTAGGTTCTTTAAACGGCAAATTGCCAGAGCAAGGTCCGAGCATATCGCCAAAATTGGCGAGAAGCTTGAGAGCTACCCGTCCGGAACTCATCAGTTCTGGGCGCTCTCAAAGGCGGCACTTGGCAACTTCAGCCAGCCTTCGCTTCCGCCATTACGCACGGGAAATGACATCTTGGTCCACACGGCAAAAGAGAAAGCCGATCTCCTGGGCGCTCTCTTTGCCTCAAACTCGACTTTAGATGACCAAGGCACAATGCCGCCGACCATCCCGCGGTGCCAGAGCTCAATGCCTGAGGTTAAGTTTAACCAAACAGCTGTTAGGCGAGCTCTGTCCTCTTTGGACATCCACAAGTCGAGCGGGCCAGATGGCATCTCTCCCTTAGTGCTCCGTTCTTGTGCTCCTGAGCTGACACCGGTGCTAACGCGTTTGTTTCGGCACTCTTACTCAGTCGGCGTTGTCCCAGACTCATGGAAGAGCGCTCTTATCCACCCGATCCCAAAGAAAGGCGATGGTTCCGATCCATCTAACTACAGGCCTATTGCTATCACCTCCCTGCTCTCAAAAATCATGGAGAGCATTATCAATAGCCAGCTCTTGGTTTATCTAGAGGATCACCGATTGATTAATGACCGACAATATGGCTTCCGCCATGGTCGCTCAACCGGTGATCTTCTAGTTTACCTTACCCATCGCTGGGCTGCGGCTATTGAAAGCAAGGGAGAGGGCCTGGCAGTTAGTTTGGACATGGCGAAGGCCTTTGATCGAGTGTGGCATGAGGCGCTCCTGGCTAAACTTCCATCCTATGGGCTTCCCGAGAATTTATGCAAGTGGATCGCCAGCTTTCTCACTGGGCGCAGCATCAAGGTCGCTGTCGACGGTTTTTGCTCTAAAAATATGCCCGTGAACGCTGGCGTTCCCCAAGGCTGCGTGCTGTCCCCTACGCTGTTTCTTCTGCATATCAATGACGTGTTAGAGGATTCTAGCAGTCATTGCTATGCAGATGATAGCACGGTGGACGCTGTTTACTCCGGCCGAGCAAGTCTTTCTCGGGAAAACGCCGAACAGTGCCGAAATAAACTTGTGTCTTCCGTTGAGGCATCCCTCAACAATGTCTCCTCATGGGGTGAAAGGAACCTAGTTCAGTTTAACCCCCTGAAGACACAAGTTTGCGCGTTAACCACAAAAAAAATCCCATTTATCGTATCACCAGTATTTCAGAACATTCCCCTTACAGCCGCGCCCAGTATCAGTATATTGGGCCTCAATGTTTCGAGTGACTGCCAGTATCGCGATCATTTGGAAAGCAAGGCCAAGTTGGCCTCAAAGAAGCTGGGGGTCATCAACAGAGCGAGACGGTACTTCACGCCAAAACACCGTTTGGCCCTATATAGGGCCCAGGTTCGGCCTCATATGGAGTACTGTTCTCATCTCTGGGCTGGTGCACCCCAGTATCAGCTTGAACCATTTGATCGCATACAACGTAGAGCCATTCGAATCATTGGGGACCCAATAATCTGTGAAAGGCTTGATACTTTGGCTTTGCGTAGAGACGTTTCCTCGCTGTGCGTTCTCTATCGCATTTATCATGGGGAGTGTTCTGAAGAACTGTTTGACCTGTTACCTGCCGCCGAATTTTCTAACCGCACAGTACGCCATAAGTTGAAATATCATCCACACCACCTGGATACGTGGCAATCCACTACTGTGCGGTTTCGTAGGAACTTCCTTCCACGCACCACGGAACTGTGGAATGGCCTACCCGCGGCAGTGTTTCCAGGTCGATATGACATGGGTACCTTCAAAAAGCGCGTCTATCTCCACCTTAAAGGCCGGCAACGCACCTGTAGCTCCTCTGGTGTTGCACGGGGCCGTGGGCGGCGGTAATCACTTACCATCAGGTGACCCGAACGCTCGTTTGCCTTGTCCTTTTCCATAAAAAAAAAAAAAATACCGAAAAGGAGAAAGAAAGAATATTTTTTTCTCAAATTGGTATTTCTTAAATGGTAATAAAGATCTAAAAGGTTTTTTTCGCAGTAGTAAAAGTTTACGTTATTATTGTTTAATCGTCAATTATAAAAGCTTCACACCTAGTAATACAGTTGTAAGTCAGTACGTATAAAATCACATAGTAAAAATAGTAAAAAAAATATTTATTTATATATTTTTATACAAATTTTACCTAGTATCTATAGGTAAATAACGTCACTCAAGCGTAGCGTAAGGTTTCTCGCTGCGTTTCTAGATATCACTACGGCTGTAGGCTTAAATCTCACTTGTGAAAATTCTTATTGTATTGGATGATAACGATTTGTTTTCTTTTAATGTTAGTTTTTAAAATCTCTGCCAATGATATAATCGAATTGCTTAAACATATTTCAAATACATGTGTATTTATTTACCTATAGCTTTTTATGACTTTTAAGCAAAACACTATTTTGTATATAGTTTTAAATATTTTTTATAAAAATAGCTTGGGTGTTATGATAACATCCCATCTAAAATTATTAATAAAAATAATCGATCATTACGCCGTCAACGTCATAATTTCTAAGCGAAGTCCAACAAATTGGACATACGGGGTTAGTTGCGATCGTGTCTTATCTCGCTTAAGCCAGTTCATCCAATTGTAGAGTAGCATAATGACTTAATACAATGCACGTACGGAAACTGCTCACGAACGAGAAGTCCATGGCATTTGCTACTTTGTCGTGTGGATTATACTTGCATATGAGGTTGTGCGCTTAAGTCGTAAGCGAAAGTCGAGAGGCGTTCAAAATAGTTTCTACAATGTATTCGGAAAAAAATCTTGAACGGCCTTTTTTGTTGTAGGTATGCGCGAATTTGCGGTAACTATGTTTTTTTATTTGAGGCCTGTGGTGTGCAATCACACACTTGTGCCCACAAGTGTGTGATTGCAAACGCAACAAGTTCTGGGTTCGATTCCTACTTGGGGAAATTAAATATTTAATATATGCATTTCTCTACGCAAAGTGTAGCGTAGAGTTCCGCCAATCTACACGCAATGCCTCCAGAATTCGGCGGAAAATGGGGAATGAAAGTGTTTAATGGGAGCTGATCACTAGGTTCCCAGGTTTTCTCTGCTTACCCTGCGATGCTCGGGATACACCGTGAAACTAAAAATATAATATATTTAATTTTTGTGATTTGCATGATGAAAAAAATTATATAAATTAAAATTAAAAAAGCAAACAATATTCTTAAATAATTAGACTATTATTATTTTTAAAAATAACAATATTATTTGCAACTTTTTAAATTAGGTCTTGCAACAGTTTAGTACTTATCAAATAGTAATTTTATTAGTAATCATGATACAATAAAAATAAGTAGCATCACTAATAATACATTTAAGGACCTTTATACGTACATGTATATATTGTATATAAAAAAATAGCTGAGATGCTAGTAAAGTAAATGTCCATAGCGACGAATGTTTGCTTAGTGGACCCCAAAATCTTTATCTATATTAAAATCATAATTAATATGTGCGTAAGTAATGTTTCAATGTCCTTTAACTTAATTAAAGCTGTTAGTTTACCTTATCCAAGGATTGCAGCGTCAAAATGTTCGAAGTTACTTGAAGTTATCTCTAAAGTTCAGCAATCTACCTCGTAGGTCGGGCCAATCTCTTTGAAAATGGCTGTCTAAGTAGCCCAAAGCAGTCTTGCTCTAACAGCTCACGAATGTTGATATGGAAATCCTTCGCAACTACAATAGACGTCTGCAATAGACGTTTATAGCCACGCCAATATAATAGGAACTTAAAACCTGTTATATTCTAAAGTTTTATGTATACATTTTTCCCTAAAACTACATTTGAAATCAGTTATCTCCCTTTCATGAAATATAACAAACAAATGCTCCCCAAGTCAAAATTTTAAAATGCAATCTCTGCGGAAGCAAAAGATTAATGGCGTAAACGTTGTAAAGCGCAGCGGTGACACACCAAAAGTGCTTCTGCTCACACGGCGCGGCGTATGTAACAAAAACATTTATGCGGTGGATTTCCTTCATTTACTCTGTAGGAATTAGGAGGCATCCATTTGGATGGAGCACGAGCATGGAGGGAGGCCACATGCAAGTCATTATGCGGACGATCATTGAATTAATAACGCGAACGTTACGAGATCGGTAGTGTTCCAGAGCAGCGCGTTACGGCGTAACCGATTTCACTTTACAATGCTCAAGTTAGATTTTCTAACTTGGCTATTTATAATCTGTCTATATTACTATACACCGAATGAAATAGTTCATTTTTTCAGAGCATTTTTATAGCAAAATTAGTTTGCTAAAATGTATTAGCTTTTTACCTTTTTTTTATTTTTACTTCGAATAAAAGTTAAGTACTTTATCAGAAATATAATGAAATACTCACTAGCACCATTATGATAGGAAGACAGAGACACCCGGACGTGATGCATCAATGTCCCGATTTTGCTAACATTAAAGTTTTATATTTCGAGCTTTTACTTAAAAAAGGATTTTAACTAATAAATAATTGATTGTCGTGGTTCAGCAGAGTTTGCATGTTTAAATGAGGATAAGAGTTTGTTGCATACCCCAAAACACGGCTTGGTAGCCGTCTTGTCGAGCGGATTTCGAGGCGATCTGGTGAATAAAGTTGCGTTGTATTGAGTTTCAACATTAATTGGAACTCATCATAATAAATTCATATAAATCGTTTTAAAAAGTCTCTGAATATTTTTTTAATATTTTCACAAAATAAATTTATTAATTATATTGTAATTTAATTTATTTCATGAAACCTATTTTTAAATATATGAAAGTAAAGTAAATATTGCTTGTCTCTACATATTACATTATATTTATAAATTAAAATCCTCTGGCGCAGTTTGTCTTTATTACAGTAATCTCAGGAAGTGTTCTTTTATAAAAAATATTTTGAGTTTAGAAGAAAAAAGAATATTAGCAAAGATATTTTTCTTTACATAATATATTCTAATATCCTTGACAAACGTATCAAAGTGATTCTTAAACAATTTTTTAAGCTAGTTGATCTAACCTTACAATTCTTAATCATAAATACTTTTAAACTTCATTTTGAAAATCGAAAAGTTTAATTTAATTTAATACCGTAGAGTATTATTTCATCCGCTAAAGTTAAAACATTACAATTTTACAAGACTTTAGTTGATTGTAGCTATGTCTTTAAGAAGGAAAAGCGATAGTCTCTCGGTTCCAACTGATAACGGAATATTTGAACAGATACCGCGCGTTCATTGGCTTATTGCTCTCGGTCTGACGACTTCTTAAATGATTTCAGGGATTCTCGCCATATCTCTGCAACAGTTATTAGCTACCGCTATTTTAATAAATCAACGTTTTTAAGCAAGCTTATATTCACATATTTTAACGAAGAAGAGAGAGAGAAAGAGAGAGAGAGTTAATTTTATTGTTAAATTGTACCTCCATACAATTAATATGGATGTGAACAACATACACATCAAATATCTTCACATAAAGCTAGATTTCACATAACTTTTAAAATATTTTAGACATTTTTGTAGCGTAAGGTAAAATTTGGTGTACTTATTTCAAAATTTATACCTTTGAACATTTCATACTTTCGTCTAACATAAGGATGACATACAGTCCTTATCGTTTCATGACACTTGGCTAGCTCTGAGCCAGAGAGCATCCATTAAAAGTTTAACCCGCACTCCCCTAGTGATAGGTCACGTGACATAACCGTAGCCTGTAGACCAGACCAGCTTTAGAGCCGTGAAGTAAGTAAACTATATAAATTTTTAAGGATCTTGATATAAGTAGGACGTGCTCACTTATTTCTTACATGGTATATAGTAAAATGGGGTAAAGTTGGGATGCTAAGGCAAAAGTGTAAATAGAATAATTTATATACAATTTTTTTATAGAATATTACTCGAATTTAATTATTAGATTATTATGCGTCTTCATCATCGCTCTTTTTGTGTATCGTGTATTTTCATAAACATGTATTAATGTTATTAATATATAATATATAATATATACATATAATAAAATTGTAACTAATTGTTGCCTATACTTGGAAAATATTTGAGGAAAAATATAATTAGAGGGGCAATTTTCAGAATAGAAATAAAAATATAATAATATATTAACAATGATTGAGGACGGCGTGAGGGGGGAAAGAATTTTTATTTATTCATGTTTTAATTTCTTCTCTCTAGTAACAAGGCAAAGCGCCGCGTTAAGTTTCGTCACTCAACATGCAATACCTCAAAAGTTTGGCAAAAAGTGAGGGATGGAGTATCTTAACGCATCTCTGTGCCTACTCTGCTATAAGCGGGAAGAGAACTAATACAAGGGATAATATGTTTTAATTTCAGACAAAAAAGCCTGAAGGACCAATTAATTACAAAATAAATATAATACAATACTTTGCACTCTATAACGGCGCTATCTTCATCCTTATAGGATGAATTCTTATAACCTCTTTCTTTTACAGAAGTCGGTTATAAAGCAAAATATGTGTAGGGCGGCACGTATTGCTGACCAAAATGAGCTTGAGTAAAATGAATATATGAACTGAAACTGCTATCGGTAACAATATTAAACGTTGTTTAACGCCGCGGAGTATGGCGTGATGGGTTTATGCGAACTGTTATAGCGACATTAACTTAGTAAATCGTGACTGATGCCGTCTCGCGGTGCGCTTGCGGTAAGTAAGCGATGCTTGTACGGCGGTCGTCGTTGACATAATGTACACCACTGATGTTCTACGATTCGTTGTATGATAAGTAGATACCTACGTCATGCTATCTTATATCCTAGTACTTACTGGTGTTTGTGGTAGTGTCCATTTGGCTAGTACACGTGTGTGATGCTATTTTATATCCCCGTTCCAATGTGTAAATATGTTACTATCTTGACATTGTTACCTTTGAATCTCTTAAAGATATTGGATTATTCACGGCCACATTAATAAAGGATTCTAACCACTAGACTAGCCAAAATATTAATGAATAAATACAGAGTGTTTTTGTCGTCACCACTATAAATGAAAGCGTAGTTTTAACTAGTCTATAAAAGCTAAATGGAAAAGTGTTTTTTTTAAACAAAATAAATAATAAAATTATCGTTGTAAAATAAAACGCTATTTGTTAAGAATGATGCACACAGACACAAACCTTTATTGCTAATTATATAGGTATGTATTTAGGTATATGATGACACCTTATTTTTATTCAATAAAAGTAATTGCTTGACAAATGTAACATGACATTGTGGTATTTTGCTATTTTTGAAATAAGCTATATAGTTATTATATGTACAGTATACCTTATTAAGTAGATTATATATTTTCCCCAGATTATCAACATTTTATTGTATGATATACGTACTTCTTTTAATACAATATGTATAAATTCATTTTCAATTTAGTCAGTATTCGATAATTTTATTTTCTGCCAAGCTTTAAAGATACAAGTCTAAAAAACTCAAGGGTGTACGATGAAAGTTCAGCGATATAGTCTTATTGGCACCCTTACGTTTCAGAAACTCACAAAAGACCTTGATTTGAATGACACACAAGAAATGACAAAAATAATTTCTAGACAGACCGGATCTGCTTTGGTCGGGATTTACATAAATGGGAAGCTTATAGTTATTGACTATTTTTGGAGCTCGGATTTTGGGACACCCAATAGTAAAAGACTCTTTACCGGGAATTCACGTGAACAAAGTAATTTTCGAGGGGAAAAACGTCGTTACAGTAACATATCAAGCCTTACTGGGGACCGGTGGAAATGAAACTGTCGCTATTATTACACTCTTTAAATAATGTGGCTAGATGAAGGGTTGTAATAAAACATCTCATATTATTATTTTTTAAATTATTATTTTTTATTATCAAGCAGTAAAGGTAGAGAGAAATTACTGAGTCAATATTGATGTACTCCAGATTCCGTCCATATAGAAAAATGGTGAAGTGCATTACCGTACTCAGCAATGAACTTATTACAATTTTGACTAATATATTTCTATGCGTGCTAAAATTTAATTTCGTGACGTTTTGACATATTTTATTTTTGTAATTTATACGGTAAATAACGTATATCATCGCATACTTACGTTTACGTTTGTTTAATTATTGCGTTTGACTTGTAGATCTCTATATAGTTAGATTAAAAAGAAGTAAAATAAGAAATTAAGGCTGTAAGAAACTATTATATAGAAGTCCACCGAGGCTAACTTTTTCCTATTTCAATTAACATTATTTAGTTATGAGACATCTTGAAGCAGGGGCACAAGGGTGTGATTGTAAAGCGACGGTTGCGAGTTCGATCCCCACTCATGGAAATTAAATATTATTTATTAATATTTTCACTTCTTCTCTCTGGCAAAACCCCGCGTTGAGTTCCGCCACTCAACACCCAATGCCTCGAAAAATCGTTAGAAAGTCGGGAACGAAGTGTATTAACCATAGGATCACGTACAGGTATTAAGCTGAAATTCATATAATCAAATATTCAGGTCTAAGGTCTCTGAAGCACCGAAATAATCAAGCTTCTAAGTCAATCAAAAGATAAGAACAATTATAGATTGTTTTTCCTGCATTTTGTAAGAAATTCGCGTGATCAGCAAATACAGCTATGAAATGTGCACAAAGTTATAATTTTAATTTCTACAATAATTATTTTGTTTTACATTTAATCAAGAAGTGTTTGATAAAGTAATATTTTCAATTAATAATTTTGTGTGATTCGTAGAATCGTTACCAAGGTAAGCCTGGCTGTAATTTAATATTACAGCTAATTACCTTTTTGTTTACAATAATGGTCGTGATATACTTTTCGATAATGCCGTACATTTATATATAAAATATACAAATAATTGAATGATAATTTTTTTATGTAACGTTACTATAGGAAAACGTTTATTTGGTAAAAGATTTTTTTAAATATTTCTATGGTCTATTGAAAAACTATGAAAGTAGAACGGTAACGGTAACGGTAACAGTGTATTACTTACTATGGTACATAAAATGTACCTAATATAGACAATTTCTTTTTTCACAAACAATCGAGTTTTTAGACACATTTTGTTCCTTTAGTAGGTTCGCCTGTAGGCAGAGGGAAGCTAGTGCTAAGACACTCGCACTTTTAGTTGAGTTCTGGAGGCATTGCGTGTTGAGGGGCGGAACTCAACGCCGCAATATTATACTAATATAATATTGAGGCGTTTATTATTATATGAGTAATTTATTATATATTATTATATGAACCTGAATATGAAAGATATATTTAATGGTGTAGGCAGAGAGAGTCTAATATTAAAACACTCTGTCTCCCACTTTCCGGTAAATAATAGAAGTATTGTGTGTTGAGTGGCGGAGTTTAACGCCACAAATACCTAATAAAGTGTCAATGATATATTTAATAATTTTTTTTTCACTAAAATATATGTATAATTGAAACTTCATTAGGTATCTAACCTTTTATTATTTTAGCAATATTATTGTTCAATGTCTAAAACTTGTACCTCCAGGCGTAAGTGGATTTTCAGGAACAATGTTTGTTTAACATTCATTATGGTACTCATAATTTAATAATTATGTTTTAGCTAGAAATGCAATAAAAGCTCGTTCAATTTCAAAGCAATTAACTCGCTGTTTATTTTGGAGACTACATATTACACTCTATGTGTTCTCGAATTTACTTACAATTTGAAATAAATTTTGTTGGTGTTATTTTAGTTATAATTGCTTGAGTTTTACACTAAATTGTTGTAATTTTTTTATAAATTTTGATTAATTATTCGTTCTTAAAAGTATTATTAAACATTTAAGTCTGTTGTCTTCTAAAATAATTTTATTTAGGTAGTAGTAAAAAAAATTAATTACAAGAATCTTAAATTGAGGTCTCAGCCACGTGTTTCGTTATACACTATAGTCGTTTCGTTGTAACTAAAAGGAAAGGTTGATAAATGACAAACGCCGTATAACTTGCCTCATCTGCTTGAGCGTGCACCAGTTTCACAACCAGGGGAGCACTTCCCTCTCACTATGAATTACTAGCGAACTCATTAACCCATATGAGCTGCCGTACTTAGATAACTAGGCTTTAACAATTAAATTATATGCGCTATATATTGTCGATTTTGAAATTATTACGGTATTTTGTTAGCAGTATTGATAAGCATAATATTAAAATTAAATCAGCTTCACGCTGTATCCCGCACACAGCAGGGTAGGCAGAGGGAATTAGTGTTAAGACTCTCCGTTTCCCACTTTCTGCCGAATTGTGAGGCGTTGCATGTTGAGTGGCAGAACTAAACGCCGCATTTTGCCTCAACACCAGAGCGAAGAAATGGAAATATAATAAGCATAATATGTTAGATTATGTAGTGTGCGTCTGATTCAAATGCAAGGTTTTTAGTATAATTTATAGTAATTTTTAACAAAAAAAAAATACCAAGTTCCATAATTAGAACCTAACTAAACATTCATCAAACTATCCTTACAGTGTATCTTTTCCAATAAAATAGAATCATCGAAATCGGTTGGCGTTATATTGAGACATTTGTCCATTTGTCGCGCATATACGTAATGTAAATTTAAGATTTATGTGATTTTCTCATGGATACCATTCTCAGAAATGGACCTAATTATAATGGGACCACACATCACCAGCTTTCAAATAAAAAAAAAGAACAATCAAAATCGGTTCACCCAGTCAAAAGTTCTGTCGAACTTTTTATTTTTGATTATAAAAATAAAAAAAATACAGTCGAATTGATAACCTGCTAACGGAAATCGGTTAAAAGTATCTGCCTTTAAAATAGAATTTTTTATTTAATTATTCTCACAAATTATGTTATTTAGATGTTATTAGTGAAAAATGAAGCCATCCATTCAATAAAGACGTTAATGGCTTAAGCAAACACGATTAAATATCGACATTTAAAGTCTGAACTATCTTCAAGTACTTCAGTTAAGGTATACAGTTATGATCGTAATTATGATATTAAACTTTTTGTGGGAATTGATCTCAAGAGTTTTTCTTTTTATTAATACTAAGGTAAGTACTAATCTTAGCAACTTAAATTAAGTCAGTATCCTGGCAATTGAGGTGTTCTATAAAATTCTAGTATTTTGTCGAGGCCAGTCGTGGCGCACAAGGGTGCGAGTGTGTGGGTGTACAAGCGATAGGTTGTGGGTTCCATTTCGACTCCAAGAAATGAAATATTAAATATTTTAATTTCTTCACTCTGTTACTGAAGCATACCGCGGCGTTGAGTTCTACCACTCAACGAGTAATGCCTCCAGAATCCGGCGGAAAGTGAAGAACGGAGTGTCTTAACACTAGGATCCCTCTGCCTACCCTGCTATGTGCGGAATATAGCGATTTTTGAAGCTGATTTTTTGTAAGTACTAACTGATCATAATACCTGCCTATCACTGCGCATATTTAACAATCTTCGATCTCGTAAATAGGCCTCTAAATTATTCAATTAATTGCTTCCTCAGCTCAGCTCCTGCCATTTCTGTAATGCTCGAGAAATAAGATAGGCGCGTTGAGTACCTGTTTCATACTTGCGGACTGTCAGCAATTTTAATAATTTACATGCGAATTAGTAAACTCAGTCTCCTGACAATTGAGGTTGTTTTATAAAAGTTTTGTATTTTGAGGCCGGTCGTAGCGCAGCGGCACGAGGTGTGACTGCAAAACCGACTGGTTGTGGGTTCGATCCCCACTCGAGGAGATGAAATATTTACTTAAATTTATATTTCCATTTTCTTCGCTCTGGTGTCGAGGTTAAGCGCGGCGTTGAGTTCTGCCACTCAACACGCAATGCCTCCAGAATTCGGCAGAAAGTGGGGAACGGAGTGTCTTAACACTAGGTTCCCTCTGCCTACCCTGCTGTGTGCGGGATACAGCGTGAAGCTAATTTGTATTTTGCTGAGGCCAGTCGTGGCGCTCAAGGGTGACTGGAAACGTGATAGGTTGTGGGTTCCAGTCCTAGTCGAGGAAATGCAATATTTAATATTTTAATTTCTCCACTCTCTTATTGAGGCAAGGCGCGGAATTGATTCTCAACCGCTACTCAACACGTGTTGCCTCTAGAATTTGGCAGAAAATGGGGCACAGTGTCTTAACTCTAGGTTCCCTCTGCCTACCCTCCTCCTTAGATGCGGGATGTAGTATTTTGTCGTTTATCCAGTATTTAGTCATAACATTACTTTGTACGTTATCTAATAAGCGTTTATATTTAATAGATCTATAAACTTAATACTGTAAATACATATTCTGTTATTGGTATGTTACTTTACGATGTCTTAACACTTTGTGTAATAACTATAAATGTTTCGCATTTGGATGTAGTTTAGGTCATAAAAGGAAGAGAAGACGTTTTTTACGTTAACGTAACAAGAAATGTTGTGACATTCTTATACTATACTAGTGGGCGCGCGCAGCTTCGCTTAGCTTATTTGCACCCTTAGGGGTGAATTCTAAAAAACCATTAAACACGTGTTCAAAGAAATATTTTTAAGAGTCTGAATTTCAAATTTTATAAAAATCGGTGCCGAATTAAGAAACAATCCATACACACTTTCAACCTTTATTTCATCCCTTTAGGGTAAAATTTTTTTAAAATCTTTTCTTAGTGGATGTCCAGATTACGAAAATAAACATGTGTCCAAATTTTACGTTTCTACCATCATCGGTTACAACTGTGCGTGCGTCTTACCTCAGTCAGTCAAGTACATGTCCTTTTATATATATATATATAGATAATATATACATAAAATTAAATATATGTTAAATGGGTTGAGCATTGATAAAACTTGTCAAAATTGTAAATTATATTTACCTATTATTAATTTAGTAACTATATAACAAAAGTTTCCGTAGTAAATATAATATAATTTATCAATTTAATATTATTTGTTTAAAGTTTTATTTATGTTTCGGATTGTTTATAAATATTATATAGAATAGTTTTAAGAACCAGTGGCTTTGCCGACAATTTGAAATTTCATTTCATTTTATAACTTTTCTTTCATTGACGAAATATTAAATTTTAGTTATGAATTAATAAATGATGATCCTACAGCAAATTATGCTTTTTGTTTAAAAGAAATTAGTTGCTTATTTTTATACAGGTTTTTTTTTAACGTTTAGTGAATAACAAGTTTCCAATATTTCTAGATTAAGGAGATTTTATGAATAATTTAACAATAATACTACAAACAGATTTAACAATAATAATAAATTATTTAATCCTAAATGAGAATAGGTTTTTACAAAGGTGGCAGGTATATAGTAATTCAATTGAAACTTATGCAAAGCTCGAATCGTCAATAAATAAAAACTGTTTTTAATAAAAGCAACGGCGTGCAACGTGCGATCGCGGGCATATTGCATTCGAACGTATAAATTCACTAATACGCCTGAACTTGCACGATAAAGTCTAAAATCGCACAACTTATTTTACTACCGGAATAATTCTTGGGATTTTTGACAGCGCAATCGAAGTTCGACGGTAGGCTTTGCCGTGCCTTAATTAAGAGCTGCCGTGGAACCCATACACCCACGTTAGAATATTATTGCGAGGGATTATCGGTACTCAGTTACGCTACATTACAGTGACTGAGGTTACAGTGCCTTGTGAAAGGCAATCCTTCAATAAACCTTGTCTCGACTATACGTCATATATGGACATTTTTGAGATCAGATGCTTTCTGAAAATTATATCTTGCATTATACAAGCTAAAATTATACAACATAATTTTGTTTTATAAAAGAAAATTATGCTGTAAAGCATAAAATTATAAAAAATATTCGTCAGTTCACAACAAAATGATCACAATTATCAACTTAACGTAAATGTTCATTTAATGTAAACGAGCTGATAGAATTGGTCTGAAATTGGTTTGATTATACGAAATGAATCCCGTATAATCGACGGGTGGACGGTCGAGTTTACAAAGCGTTTACAAAAAGGGAACGATTACAGTAATTCGGTGGAATCGCAACGTGCACAATCAGCTAAAAAGGAACGAAGTTTTTACCGCCTGTCCAAGGCCCTGGGTCGTGGCTCGTGCCGGCCGCCTCTAACGAGCTCATCGGTAATTCAAATTGGCTGGACCGCCGCACCCTGTGATCAATAATATTTAATATAGGTACGTGTTTCCTGAAACCGCGACTTCGAGACCACTGATCGAATTACACCGCTCCGAACATGAGCTTGCCACACTATTATGATGAAGCGGTATACGTAAAGGGAAATATTCTGTTGTAAATTGTGTTTTCGAGAACCTTTTCGTTGTCGATATAATATAATTTATTTAGCTAGTGCTGGTAATGTTCGGTTACGGCAAGACTTAAATCCTGCTTGTTTAATACATACAGCTATTTTATTGGCTTTGTTCCAGACTGAGACGTGGTTGAGCTAATAATTTAAAGGCACTTTGACATGTTTTCAATTTTGAACACACTTAATAAAGCACATAAAGTAACATACATGTCTCTAATATTGACACAATTAGGAAAGTTGCTGGCTTTCACTATACATATTTAAAAATAGTATAATGTTCTTAATTATCTTCGATCTGGTGTAAGGCCAAAGCGCGGCGTTGAGTTCCGCCACTCAACACGCAATTTGTCCAGAATTTGGCGGTAAATAGAGAACGAACTCTCTAAGCACTATGGTCCCTCTGCCTACTCTATTGTCAGCAGGATACGCGTGCGTGAACGTGTTGCTAAAAAAATATTCTTAAAAGTATTACAGAGCGACAAAAATACATATGTTTCAATATTAATGTCACTCAACCTGTATAGTGGTCTGATTAGCGAAGCAACCACATCGCTAATGACGCGCTATCAACCAATGCATTATTAATTGAGTTGCATTGGCGCCATTCCGTTAAAAGTATCTCAATATGCATTCCGTATCAACGGGAATACATTACTGTTAAGTTACTTGGCAGTAACGAAACGCATCAACTGTGTTATTGACGACTAATTTTATATCTCGATCCCATTTTTGCCGATCAACCTCTCGTTTAAAGGTGTAAAGAGCTTAACTATCTTTAAGGATTCTATCTAGAATTGCTTATAAGTGGGTATAATGAAATTGTAAAGTACTTATGTTTATTGGATGATAATTTAAAAATAATATACAATTATATTAGCATATAACCTTTTCTTGTTTCTTAGTATCAATAAATTAAGAAGTACTTAAGTAACATTTATCTAGAACTTTTAGAAACAACTCTATATATAAAATAATCATATGGTTAGATAAAACGTGTGTGTCTGGTTGGTTTCTATATATAGGATCGACAAATAAATTGTTAATATGAACTTTGGCTGTAAATAGCATAATGAAATATAAAACTATGCGATATAGTGCGTCAATTTAAAAAAGATATCTTTTAAAATTTGTCAAACGCGACAACAATAGATAGAAATTTAAAATGATACAATAGCCATTATACTACACTATACAAAATACACTAAATTTACTAATTATAATTAATTAAATTAATCGATTCACCTATTTAAAACTTATTACTCATTTAGTTACCAAAATTATTTTGAGCGTAACACCATTTTGTGCGTAAAGATTAATAAGCCATAATAATTAAAACGTACAAGCTATCATTAAACACATTATTATATTGAAAATACAGTTATTTTACTACAGTTAATATCTGCATAGTTAGTAGTACCGCAAAATAAAGGTAACTGCTAACTGTACCTATAATCAAAGTACAGCAGTTCTACCTTTCCTCCTAGAGCATTGCTTCCCAACCAGTGGTCCGCAGAAGACTAAATATGGTCCGCAAACGAGTTTAATTTTATGACTGGGGATGGTGAGGCGATGTTTCTGTTTGATTATCACAATAAATTTTTACTATACCTACATGCATAGTGGTCCCAGCTACCAAGAATGATATAGAAATGGTCCTTGATCAAGAATAGGTTGGGAACCCCTGTCCTAGAGCGATGCCAAAAGCAATTATTAAGTATTATTCATTCTGAACATAACGTTCTCGATAGTATTCGTGAAAGACGCGAAGAAAATTGCACTAACTAATGATAGTATCGTTTCTTGAATACAGATTTGAGTCTTTCATCGCTGGGCAGTTGGCCTATGTATTACGAAAGTGTAAGACTCGGTAAATTGAAATGGCGTTATGATTTATAGCTGGACTCCACGAACCAGTATTACGGTCAGCTTCCTTCACGGACGTGACGTGAAATTAAACCGTACACTCCAAATTATAATATATATATCTTACTAATATTTTCATTTTCACATATATGTGACATTTCGATTAATATATTGGAAGAATCAAGTACAACACACATTCAAATTCAAAATATTCTTTATAGATATACTCTGTTGTAAGCACTTTTGAATGTCGAAGGAACAAATACAGATGTTTCATAAAGTGATGTAACCCAATATAGCAATTAGTTTTTCTTTTGAGTCTAGGAAATAAATGCCTTTACTCATAATAAATAATCACATAAGTTAATTTTTGAATCTATGAATCTACATGCAATATTGAATTTGTATGTTTATCGTGTCAAAATCAACCTTCGAAACAATGATTTAATGAAATATATTTTTTTAGGATTAAAATGAAACGAGACCCTCATAGAATCACTTTGTTGTCCGTCTGTCTGTCAAGTCTATTTATCTCGAAATCGCGTGGAGGTATAAAGCTAAAATTAATATCAAATATTCAGATCTATGATCCCTTAAGGCACAAAAAAATTAACTCAGTCAACGCAATCAAAAAGTAAGAACGCTTTTGCTTGCTTTGTATGAAATTAAACCTAAAAAGTATATCACGTGGAACTACAGTTATGAAAATTGGTGCGAAGTGATAACTTACAATACCATAACCAATAAAGGAAAAAAATCAAAGAAGTGAGTGCATACGGGCGTAAACTTAAGTTTGTTAACTTTTATAAGTTGTACTTGACTTGACTTACTGTTTTAAACTTAGTATGAAACCCGATGGGCAAGTCCGATTCGCACTTGACCTTTTTTTGCGTATAAAGTAGGTACTACATATAGAATTCAATTTCTAAAAGTAAAATTTATATTATTTGCCCATCAGCTTAAAAGGAATTTCATTTTTTGAACATAAAAAGGAATATATTTAAAATATTGGCAATAACGTCCGCCACGAGTGTCTTTTATGTTATTTAAATTGCAGAGGGTAAAATATAGAATTAATAGATTTTAATATTTTTTTATTTATTATAAAATATAAAATTTTATTTCTTGGAAAAACTCTACGCCTTTGAAACATGGTTCTAGAAATCTAAGATAATACTGGAGTGATTTCAGTTAAGTATTTCATTTAATGCATAAAGTGTCTACTTCATTGGAATATTGCCAAAAACAATGGTAGTAAGATACCATACACCGGGTAGAGAGAGGGAACCTGGGAACTTAATGTTAAGATATTGCATTCCTATTAAGACATTACCGTCCCCACTTTCCACTGAATTATCGCTTGCAGCAGGATGACCTCATATTATACAATAATTGGTAATTTTCTTATATTTTAATAATTTTCTTGCACAAGAGCTCGAATATATTTGTTATTTTGCAAGCAAAATATTTTGCCTCGGCTGACTTAACTGGGCGTAATAATATAAGTAAGGCACTATTTGTTATTATTAGGTCTTAGCTAAGGTGTTATCAGTTGATCTCGAAAAATAAGGCTAAGTAAAAATTTCGATCGTTGTGAATTTTTATGTACATTGAAGTTTAAAAACATGAATTTGAATTGTTAATACGTTTAGAATATTTAATATTTTTTTAAAAAATTAATTAAATCAGCTTCAAGCTGTATCCCGCACACAGCAGGGTAGGCAGGGGGAACCTAATGCTAAGACACTCCGTTCCCTACTTTCTGCCGAATTCTGGAAGCATTGCGTGTTGAGTGGCAGAACTCAACGCCGCGCTTAACCTCGACACCAGAGCGAAGAAATGGAAATATAAATTTAAGTAAATATTTCATCTCCTCGAATGGGGATCGAACCCATAACCAGTCGTTTTTACAGTCACACCTCGTGCCGCTGCGCCACGACTGGCCTTTAAAAAATTATTTTTTTTAATACCCAACAAAGAATTAAATAGACACGTTTTCTGTCTTATGACATACTACTTATAACATCATTACACATTTAATGTGCAATTTAAGTACTTATTCTTAATTATTTATTTTGAAATCAGCTTCACGCTGTAACCCGCACACAGCAGGATAGGCACCTTGTGTTAAGACACTCCCCACTTCTACCGAATTCTGGAGACATTGCGAGTTGAGTGACGGAACTCAACGCCACTCTTTTTCTCGACACCAAAGCGAAGAAATGAAAATATAAATTTAAATAAATATTTAATTTCCTCGAGTGGGAATCGAATCAACAACCAGTCACGTTTACAATTACACTTTGTGCCCCTGCGTCACAACTGGCCTCAACCATGGGAAATTTCAGCGAGCTACGCTGTGTAGTTCCGACTGTGCCCTGTCAGTCAGTCATTAAGGAAAGAGTTGTACCTACAAGTATATAGATAGATAAATTGTATAATTACGTTAGTAAAGGATTAAGTAACGTTTTATTTTATTCCTTGAAGCACATTTGATAAAGCTTCTTATTTAATAACCTTTATTTTTTTTGGTTTTGAGTTATAAATGTAGTTAAATATAAGGTAAGGAGTAAAGGAAAAATCTAAAAAAAATCATATATTTGGCAAGAAATTATTAATTTTATTTTAGTTTCTTATATTATAAGTGCCTTGGCGGTATTAGAAATCTGAATTTTAGTTGGTGAAAAAGTTATTATCAACAATTATTATTGAATAAACTCGTACTCGTAGTACTCTGAAACTATTATTTCGTTCTATTTAATATTTATTCAGGTCAAGCCTTATGTTGTGTTTCTGACAAATATTCTAGTATTCTAGCAAATTAATGTTTTTTTTACTATATATAGAAAAATGCTTACTTCTATCACGTATAACACCACAAGGAAGTAGGTTTAAGGTATTAGGTTTTTTTTTATTTCAGTTTGATCAGACAATCTTAACATTTCTTCTTGATTAATCTTTATTTTTTTGTAAATGGAAGGCCTAAAGTTTTTCGTACTACAAATTTTAAAACTTTATGTTTTTGTGAGTTGTGTATGTTTCTGTTTCCCCAACTCTTTTTGCACAGTAACCAGCTGTGGGCTAAAGTAACATAAAGAGAATTCAAATTTCTTGTATTGTTATTCTTATCTGACTTAGAGCCAGAGATTTAGCTCTATTTGTGAAGCTTTAGACTCGTAGGATTTGATGATACGTAGGTGCCTATACAGGATATCTATTGATAACTGTGTCACTCTTTCTGGCTATGCTGAAGGTCTCATTAGTTTGGCTTCCTATTTTCGGTATCCATTACATGAACATCATCATAAACGGTATACGAATATTGATATCTTTGTGTCGGTACTAAAGTTTACATATCGCTAAGTAATTAACATAATAAGATTACGTTTAACTCAATTTTTCCTGTTTTCATCATAACCTGCGTCGAAAAGAACCTCTTGGTCTTCACTTCCAAAAGGAATATTCACAAAATTCAGTATTTATAATAGTATTTTTAACATTAAAAAATATTTGCGACATAATGTGATAAATGTAAAAAGTATTTTAACCAAAAGTTGTGATAAATATGTAATAGTATAATTGAGTATTAAAACGTATCATCCATAAAATATAAATGTATATTATTTTTAAATACTAATAATTTACTGTAGTAATATATAGAACAACTTACTTTTGCAAAATATACAATTTGTTACGGCTCACAGTATTTTTTCGGATTCAAAACTATTCAGTTAGTATTATATTTTTAGATTTTTTAAGATAAGTTAAACTTTCTCTCATATTTCACACTGATCATGTGTTAAATGAAAACTTAACAACTTGTGTAGGAACTTGTGCTTTGTTTATAAAGTTCCTAATCATCCCACCCTTCTATCGAGATATCATAATGAAAATGGCGCTGCTTATATTGTTATAGCCATTAGAACGATAAATGTGGTTATCCCACATATGGTACTGGAGGCTTCGATGGTCATTTTATTTTTCGAGTTATTCCCCGCAAGTTCTTTTATTTTATACCCATATTTTAGATGAGTATTAAATAAAAGTAGTGCGCCATGTTGGATTTACAAAAACGTGACACAATTTTTAAACAACACAACGTTTCAGTTCAGTTCAAATGGCTGAAGATATGTGCTTCAAAAATTGACTTACAAGAATTTAAGAAAATATTATTTTTTGGAAAACGTTAACATTTCATGGCGTTTAGTCCCGTCACTCAACACCCAATGCCTCAAGAAATCGGCAGGTAGGTTCCCAGGTTCCAAGTTCTCATTGCTAAAAGTGAAGTGATGCTAAAATATACTGGTCAATTGTGAGTTGGATTCGGCCATTGTAGGTTCCGTACCAATTTTAAAATTGTAGGTCAACGGGAAGTACAATTTACAAAAGTTAAGTTAAACTGGAATTTACATACATAAATATGCACTCATTTCGTGTGAAATGAACATTCATAAGTTTATTAGTTTTACTATCTGAAATTATTAATTTTCATTTTTAGATTTTTATCCTTTATCTCATAATTATTTCCACGTGATTCCGAGATAAATGATCTTGGTTTGACTTGGAGAGAACTAAATGATTCTATAAAGGTTCTGTTTTTATCCTTTTAGAGTACAGAATTATATAAAATAACCGATGCAGAATTAGAACCGGCACCTCCCAGATAATGTTCGTCCGTAATTTCGTCCGTTTCCTTAAATTCCGTTACGTATTTTTTTTACGTTACTATATATTTCTCTTTTCTAAGTATGAAACAACACTTTAAAAATATAGCTTTATGTTTATATATTAACATAAACGTATAGCAGGGCTAACTGCAAGTAGAGTGAACCTAGCTACACTTCGTTCCCCGTCTTCCCCCAAATTTTCGAGGCATTGCGTGTTGAGTTTAAGGTATGCACCGTATTTAAAGTGGATTGTGCTTAAACTTTCTAACACTATCCCATGCAAATTAAAATCACATAACTAATGCCAGATATTTAAAAATTAGTCCAATAAAACAATTAAAACTATTGAAGTGGATATCCATTGGAATAACGAAAACGGTATTCGTATCATATAACTTAGCGTGTACTGACTGTTATATCCACAAATACGTTATGCAAACCAGAATATTTCGATGCAGTGCCCGTTGACCTGGTTGCTTTACACCACCTTAATACCTTACCCACGTACAAGTATCTGGAGGAACTGTAAGCTGTTATTACACAAAAATTTATGGCCTGAATTGCTTCTAAGTTCCGAGTTCACCGTAAACAACAATGTAGAACTTGCTCTGTGTTTAGGAGGCTCCAACTTAATGTGACATACGATTTATGTAAAAGAAATCCACAGTATAAATTTTTTAAGTTTATTTCTCACAAGTTTGTTGCATGAAACTTTGTTTGTGTGATAAATTAAATTATGAATTTTAAATGCTTATAATTTGTTACGTGAGCGCTGTGCTGTTTTTAAGTAAATAAAGTTTTGTGTGAGTTTTTTCAGTCATTATAAATATGGACTGCGAATTTGTTAAAACGTAAATAAATAAATCCCGCACACAGCGGGGTAGGCAGAGGGAACCTAGTGTTAAGACACTCCGTTCCCCACTTTCTGCCGAATTCTGGAGGCGTTGCGTGTTGAGTGCCAGAACTCAACACCGCGCTTTACCTTGACACCAGAGCGAAGAAATGGAAATATAATTTTATGTAAATATATCATCTCCTTGAGTGGGGATCGAATCCACAACCGGTCGGTTTTACAGTCACAATTTGTGCCGCTGCGCCACGACTGGCTTTTGGCCTAAATCAATATAAATTAAAAAAATATTGAAATTTATTTTTAGTTGTTCCACACAATTTCGATCTCGTGGACCTTGACAAGCTGTTTCCATTTACCATCCGCTTTCATAACAGCATGCAGCGGGCAGGCAAAGAGAATTTAGAGTGAGATATTCCCTTTTCCGCTTTCCACCTGAACTCGAAACATTGGTTATTGAGTGGTAAAACTCAACGCCGCGCTTTGTCTTATAGAAACGGGAAAATGAAAACACTGCGCTACGATGACCTCAATTTTCAAAATTTTTTATTTGTGAGACTGCCACGCTGAAGAATTTACGTTATAATTACGTAAACTCATGTTTTTTTGGTTATAGATCAGATCAGATGTTATAGATCTTTAATTTTTATTTTTATATGTAAATGGTAAAAATAATATAAAAATATAATAATTTTATATGTAAATTCCTATCACTGAACAAGTTTTGCCAAGGGGGCATTTGATTATGTCTTATAGCTTTAATAGACTATTTCAGTTAAATATCAGGTGTAGGAGTCTTTAAAATTAAGTTTTGATATTGATTTAAAAAAGATACTCGAATAGCTCTAGTCGTACTAACAAAGATGTGTGTATACAGATAAACAAACCAAAAATATGAAATTAGAATTTAAATTCCGTAACTGTTTTTACATTTTCTTACATATTTTTTTGTAAATTTTACTTGTATCTTTACTTGGAAAAATGAAATTTAGAATGTCAATTACATTTAAAATTTTGAAATGAAATTCGAAAAATGATTTTAGTTTTTATTTAAATTTTGCATAAAGGTATTGTTTGTAATTTTTTTTTCTATTTTTTATATTAACTTTATTTAAAAAAAATATTAAACTTATAAAATATATAATACCTACTTAGTCAATTTTTAATGTAGCTTGTGCATAAGTAATTTAATCACAAGTATTACTTATTGGGTGTTGTTGTTAGCTTTATTACCTATATTAAATTTAAAATTTGCTTTTTACATGTACCTCGTATGTGAGGCTAGTCATGACGCATGGGAACAAGCGTAACTGTAAACGCGACAGGTTGTGCATTCGATTACCACTCGAGTATAAAAAATATTTAAAATTTTTAAAATCCTCGTTCTGGTAACACGGCAAAACACGTTATTGAGTACCACCACTTTCATCTCGCAATACCGTCAGAATTTGACGAAAGTGTCTTAATGGGAACGAAGTGTCAAAACTCTAGGTTCCCTTTACCTACCCTACTATATACGAGATACAGAGTAAAGCTAATAGACTTTTCACGCTGTCTATAGCCATACCTATAGATAGCGTGAAAAATCGTTGAATATCTGTACATTCAAATTGCTTATCAAATATTACAAATGTTAAGTCACTGTTACATTATTTAACCCATTACTAGCACAGCAATCAACGGCTTAAGTGTAGTGAACACGCCATTTAACAATTAAGTATTCTAATTCTTCACGGAATATTCACGCGATGATATATTATGATGTGCTTTTGTCATTTTCAAATTTCAAAAAAAATATCACAATACGTAGTAGCTATAAGTGATATAGGAGTGTTGTATAAAGATTCTCTGTAGAATTATTATTTAAGTAACTACTTACTGCATTATTTAGAACAATTGAATACAGTTATATACAGTACAGTTTATTTATCTAGCAGAAATATATAAAAATAAATATAAAATATGTAAAAATCGATGGTTTTATATTATAACGTTGGCCAAAACGAGTTTCAGAACTCAATAGAGGCTATAGCTCAGCTACGCCCTTCCTGCCGATTATTAATTGCACGAGAACAAAAGCAAATGACTAGATGGAGGTGATCCCGTGAGAGAGGGTCGACGTTATCCATTCAGGTTCCAGACTTTCATGCGGAAGAGAAATGTTCATTTAAGATAACAGAATTTATGTCTTTGATTTAGGTAAAGTTTTTACTTGGCACCTCTCCACCGACACTTCATAAATAGAAAAAGGGTCGACGGTTGACATTTTTGATCAGTTCGTTATTATTGCATGTTGGAGCCGTGTGCTGTTGTCACTATTCAGCTTCCATCGACCGTGCCGAATTGATATAGGATCCGGATAAACTCCAGAGCGCATTTACATATTGTTCGCTTTTCAACCCTTCTCTGACTGAAATATCACGATATGTCTATTAAACAAATTGAACCTTCTATTGAAGTTGATGCATATATAATTTCATGACAAATATATAAATTAATATTTACAACGAAACGTTTAAAAATACATTTGTCACATTCGAAATAAGGAAGCGCCCGATGCAAAATGATAGCGTCCTTGTTGTCGCCACAATGTTCGTAGCACTGCAGCGGTGGTTAGGTAGTTTTATCTCACACAATTTCAATTTTTCATCTGCAGCTGTCAGCTTGGCGGCGGCAGATAAGTAACGTCCGCGTTCGCGTCGCGTCCCAGCAGAAAAGTTTGTTCGCCGCCAGTTTGTTCGCTCCACTTCCTTTTATAAACTTTTTGTATGAGTCGCTACCCACGCGATATCAATAATTCTTACTATTTCTGCTGTTTCTCAATCGATATTGGCCGTTTACTTACTCACTAATATTAGTAGGATATGAAATATTGTAAATATACGAGTTAAACAGGTAGTTTTGTATTGATTTCCTATATATACGAGTATATATATAACTTCTATAGTTAATATATATTCTTCTATCTTTATATAGATATATATATTCGGAAAATTCATTACTTTGAGTGGATGTTAAATCCACAACGTGTGTCACTTTGACCCTGCGACCCCCCTTTAATGTCGAATCTATATTTATGATTCGACATTAAAGAGTTTATTATAATTTTGAATCACTTACAAAGTTTCAATATCTTTCAATTATATGCATAACTATTTTATTTTCAGAAATAAAAAAATATAACTAGATCTATACTTCCTTTGAACTCAACATAAAAACAATATTCTGTATAGATATATATAAAATTAATATAAACAATTTATTTAACATCAACTGAACAATTTCATAAAATAAATTAAATATTTATACCATTTCAAAATAACAAAATTTCCCTCCATTTAAAGTTATCGGATCGTTGTTTGTTTGTATGTCTTACGTTATTTTACGGACAGTTAATTAAAGCTGTAAGTTCTTAGTTTAACTTGGCCGAACTTTACACCGATAACAACATTAATGAAAACTTGGCTGGATTTGGGCAAGTGGCGGTGACAGCGGGGGGTAGGGCGGGCGGGGCGCGTAGAGCTCGCCAGTCCGCGCCGCGCTACGGCGACGCTACGTCGACGCTACGCCGCCTCCCAGCGATCGCGACCGCGAACCACATGTCATTGAACGTTCAATTTAGAACCCGGCGCTTATTTAAATAATTCTTGTAGAAACTATAAGAGTTAAGAGAACAGTATGATGGACGTCTGTGCAAAGTGTGTGTATTGGATGTGTTTTTCATGTGTTAAATCTAGTTTAGTTTGTATGGGTGCATCGGTTGATCGCCCTATGCGGCTTGTCACTCACATTCTATGATTAGTATGACCTAATTTTATTATACTGTTCTTGTGGTAAACATTATGATGCTATCTTCGATAAGTAAAGTTCATTGATATCACTACATTATATAAAAAAATGCTACTAAATAAAAAAAAAGATCAAATTGAATAAAACAATTATTTTAAATTTATTTTATTTATCTAAATCTGTGTATAATAATTCATAAAAGTGTTTATATTTAAATGCCGTTAAATAAAAATATGTCTAACTGAAAATTATTTTTGAGCAAATAAGATACCATTCTTATGTTCCTTTTAAGTATATATTTCTAAATTAATATGTTTTACTACACGTTCTAATTATTAGTATTAAAAAACCAAAAAAAAAACAATATTAACAGAATTTTTATATAAGGGTAATAGATTATATCTCTACAAAAATATCTTTCAAATGATGAAAATAAAGAAAATAGTCAACACCTCAATTTACACGTCACAGTTAGTCATTTACAATGTCAGAACACATTTATTATCATGTATCATGGATTCAATAATTCCTATTATATATTACCTTCAACTACTGATCTTACAATAATCGATAATGATTATTAGAAACTTTGATACGTTTCGTAGTAAACAATATTTAGTTAGGGATTACAAGTAAATTCAACTTTGCTCCCACTTGAAACTCTAATAGGTGTATCGTGTTCATAAAAGTTTCGTTTCATAACAAACTTTAATATTCTATTGTACTTGTAGTTTTTGTTTCAAAATTTCATTTTGAATTAAAGATGGAAGGTGGTTTTATTACAACGTGTTTTGTTAAAGTGAACAAGCTTTTCAATTACCATAACTTCGTTTGAATTTACGCCTCGGGTAAAATTTAAATGATACAGTTGTACCGAAATAAATATATAGATAATTAAATATTTTGATAATTTCATTTAGGATAAGTAATCGTTAAAAAATCCTAAATCGTAAAACAGATTCGATAAGAAATTTTATTTTTCAGGAGATATTACTGATAAGTCATTATATTCTTTTATTTTTACTTTCCACCTTTAGCGATGCGGAAATAGACTGAAACGAAAAATACTTAACAAATTTTAATTTATATTCACCGCTCAATGTAACCTCAAATAATATTATCTATTTTTTACATTTTTAAAATGTTATTCCACACTCAGGAAAAATAATTATTTTATTGGAAAACGCATAAAAAATTTAAATTCCGCTACATCCAAATTTTTATACGAAAGAGAAAGATTTTTTAATATTGTCTAAATTTTATCAATGTAATAAACGTATATAAAAGAAAAATTCTCAAAAAAAACCTTTAAAAAATTGTAGAAGCGCGCTTATTACATTTAACTTTTAACTTTTTTTACAATGATTCACAAAAACGATTCGCACATACTAAAGTAATGCTGCAACTAAAAGTGATTACTTACACAAATAAACGTACATATAAAGTTAATTAAAATTACTCCTTTTTTGCCAACAGGTGTGAGTAAAAAAAAAGAGGGATTTGTAATTACATTTCATACACATTTTTGTCCCGCTTAATTTATTTAGAAGAATTTTCGCTGTATATCAGCAAACTTGAAAGCTTTGTAATGTTCACAAATGTTGTAAAAATGGCTAATATTGGCAGTTTTCTACTAAATAGTAATTTCTAATAAATGACAGTTTTGCGAATTAATAAAAAAAATATATTCAAATCTTACTACTACTGTTATATATGTCCCTCGATTTCTTCGTCATTTGTAAAACGATTTTAATAATTCTTTTTTTGCCAGCCAAGACAAAAATTAAATTAATAGATCCACTACAGGAGCAAAATCCAAAAAAAAAAAATTAAAAACTGTCTAAGTTGGCACCTATCGAAAAAATACTAATGCAAATATACATACGAATTTTTACGAAGAACAAAATAAGAACGATTATTTTTTTACGAATTTTATATAAATATTAATAATGTTTTTTTAATTTGAAGTAATATAGCTATAGTTATGAAGTAATTTTAGTTTTTCATTTTTAATATAATTTTCTGTTACTATAATATAAAATTTTATATTTAAGTGCATTGATTTTTAATATTTATGTTTAGCGCTTATTTTATTGCATCTATGGAGAACATATTTTCATACAAAGAAAAAAGAGAATGATAAAAAATCTCTGTAGCTAATTTATGTTACTTGAAAAAATATTTATGATAAAAACAAAGATTCATTCTTGCAAATAATAAATGTAACAAACATAATAAAATAGCGGTATATTTACTTAACTCCGCATTGTATTTAATGTGAAACAATTCTAAACAGTATAAACAAGAGTATTATACAAAGTTTACTATTGAATTATACCATACGCGGTTCACACGATAAGTTACTACGTGGTTATTTAAATGTTTAGACTATTTGCATACATTTCACGTTCAGGTGCTGGCCACCGATCGTTCCACACACGACCCGGACCATTCTGCCGAAACTGCTGAATACTGCGTTATTCCCCTACTTTATTGACTTAGCGACGCCCACTATTCTTGCTCACGCTGATACTGCTGACTACTACGAAAAGGGTACAATTTTGAATCTTTTTACTTTAAATTAAGAATATATAAATATTAAGTATATAAATGATTTTCGTGAGACATAAACTTTGATAATTATTTTTAAATGTGGGTCTTATTAAATATCACCAATAATCACTCGCAGCTTCGCCCGCATACTACATATAATTCTTTTATTATTATGCTGCATTTGCCAACAGATTCATTATATAATTTATACATTCAATCATGTTTCATAATTCTAAAAAAGTGCAATCACTACGCGGCTGCTTGAGAGGATGTCATCAGCGGCAAGGGCGCCCCCGCGGGAGTCGAGCCTAGGCTTGCGGCCGTAAGCAGAGCGCTGAATTATTTTAATTTTACATTTCTCGAAAAGTATATGTCCAATTTATATGTTATAAAAGCCAAAGCTTATCTTCACAAATTTTCCTTGATAAATTACGCTCAAACAAAAAAAAATCCTTGACAAATTTCATTTTAACTATACGTATATTATTTCTGCGACAACATTATCATTTAACGACAAAATCGTACTTCCCACTCACAGTTAGTGTTTTTTACTTAAATATTACTTCTTATGACACTTTAGTAAAATATTAATAAATAAAAATGTTAGTATATAATAAATATAATGAAAATATTAATGAATATAATTCATTATTAGTTCTTGAAAAATAAATATATAATATGTATTAATATCATAATACTATTAATAATTTTAAAAACTCGGGTGAATTTACTTTGTTTTTGGTGTTACCGCTTAAGTTCGAGTTTAGCGGTCGGGCGAAACTATTCAAGTTTTAAAGTTTTTCGCCGCGCATTCAATTAGTTTTATAGTGGAAGAAAGCGCTTTAATAAAAAATAAAATAGGTGAAAGTAAGATTAACTACTACAAAATGGCGCTAAAAACAAAATTGTTGCAAATTTTGCATTTTACATTGAAATCCTTAAAGAGGAAAAGAGAGGATCTGAATATATTTTGGTAAATTTTCAGGCTGTCTCTAATTTTATAGAAGTTTATTAGGAAAATATTACAATAGAATAAAAACATAACTTGATAACTTTTAAATAAAAACATTTTAAAAAAACATTTTAATACTTTACTTACTTACTTTACTTTTAAATAAAAACATTTTAAAAATTTTTAAATAAAAATATTTTAACGTGGTAAATTATTTATCATATAAAACGTTTACGAATATTGCCTGGGTTTACAAAAAACTATTGACGTTAATAAGTGTCTTATAATTTGAATATCTAAAATCAACTCAATTGACAATCTGGAAGCGGAGAAAAATAAGAAAAATAGTTTAAGATCCTTGATTGATATAAATAATCCATTACAGTACCTACTACAAAAAAAAATGATAATTTTATTTAAGTTTAAGTATTTTAACGTACTTATTTGTGTGTATAATTACAGTATAAATAAAGAAAAAGCCAATTAATTACTGAAAAAACAAAAAGAAATCCATTTTGAATCGATTAAAATAATTCAAATTTTAAATGACAAATGTGACAGCTGATTGACGTTGACACTTGTCTAATGAGTTTTGCATTTTTTCCTTTAATTGTTTCTTTCGTTCGATGCGTTTTGATTGCTATCCCGTTTATTTCCTACTTTGCTCCCTTGCTTCCTCAGTGACACTAAAATCTTTCGGATGTAACGACCACCACGCCCTGGATATTGATCGCATGGTGTGAATCGGTGTGAATTGTGCGACAGCCTCACTTTTACCAAATCTCTAATAACTCAGCTTTTAGATTGCCAAAACTGACAACATTTTCAGGGAGAGAATGATGCACCTGAATCTACTATTAAATCCTACCTTTTTCACCTCTACATTCTGAGCGCTAGAATGTATGAAATTGTTTTAGTCTCCTTTGTGCAATTGAAAATAATTTTATAATTTTATTGTGATACTTATTTTACGAATAGTGATTGATTTGAATGTATTTTTTTAATATTGGAAAAGTAATAAAAACAGAAAAAGTTTACGAAGTTTTTTAATATTTGAAAATTTTTCGAAAAAAGTTCCTCAGTTAAATTTTAGTATCGAAATTAACTATTGCACTCATTACTGTTTTCATTGTTGTAGGAGGAATGTTTCTATTTAAAACATTCGAAACTTCTCATTTACTCCTATAAAATACCAAAGCATAAATTACACTGCATACCAAATCTGCAAAAAGTGTGAAACATGCAAACAAAAGTTAGAAAATAGCACTCACGGTAAATAGACGACGGTTTTATATGCCTTTTTTGTTCAAGAATCTAGACTTTCAAGACGTGTATTACGTAGTAGCGTGGTCGACCTGCTTTGGGCTTTTTAATCTTGGACTTTTACATGTTAATATCTATTCAAACCTACAATATCAGGTATCATTATTATCAAAATTAAATATTTTAATTTACATAAAATTCTATTTATAATTATTAAGTTTGGATTAAATAATGAATAAATTTGAAAAAAAATGGTTCTCAAGTTATTGAACGAATACACTGAATTTTGAAATTAAAATATGTAAAAATCTTTTTATATCGTAATATAATTTAATTTATTAATGAGATGAAATTTATATACATACACATACATATAACTGTACAACAATTTAAAATGTAATGTGCTATAGCGATATCGCCATCAAAGGACCGTAACTTCTACTTTACAATTGCCTATGTTTTGGTCACTACATCACTACGTCGTATAATGATATTATACTTGATATTTCTTGCTAATATTGATGAAGTTATAGTTATGTACAATCAGGAAAATGTAACTCACAAAAATTAGATTTATCTACAAACAACTCACTAAGAAAAGTTTATTTACTCACGTTGCTACTTCCTTGTCTACCTTATCCGGCGAGTGATGAAAGGGGCGCTTCTCCTAACACAAAAGATAAATACCACTGCTGAACAAGAGGAGTAATTGAGATAAACAGATGTGTATTCTAGTATACTATAACTTTTTGCCTCCAAATGTAACATATAACAAAGTCAACAAAGTTTGTCTATCAACTTATCTTTTCTTTACCAACGTACCTTTTTCATAATATTACACGGACCGATTTCATCGATATTTATATAATACCCAAATCTAATCTGTCGTGACGTTGATAGCATCATAATATTTATCTTTATGTTTGGAAAAATAATTATTTTTATAGTAGAAGTGATGTCGTCCTTAGTGCAAATTATTTCAAATGTTGCGAATAAAGACTGAAAATGAACAGGTCGGGCTACGAATATACCGTGCCTGTATCTACAACGTACTACGCTACTAATTCAAGGCCACCGCAATATGAAAGGGGGTATGGACAGCTTGCGCCCGTGCCGCTTTACAGTCCCTCTTCACATCCACTTTCTAACTATGCAGACGTATATGAAGGCAATAATGATACTACACTGCGCGCAGAGGAAAGGCATTGGTATATAGAAAATCATAAAAGTTTACAAAGCAATTATAGCACAAGTCATGACACGCCTTCAGAAGATATTAAAATTAAGAAAGAGGAGGAAAAGAAAACTGACGTTCAAATTACGAGATCAGACGCAGCCCAAATAAGACAGAGGAGGAAAGAAGATCGTTGTTCATGTGAATGTTGGCCTACTTCAGACAATAACGGAATTCAAGATACTGGTGGCAATGATACAACGAGATCTCTGTCAGGAGTGGACATGGTAGCATCTTACGGAGTATATGGGACGTCACAAGATGAAGATCACTCAGGATTTGCACGTATTTCTGAAAAGAATGCTACGTTTAGCCAAAGAAATGACACTCCTGTACAGGGTGTGATAGTTAACCAACAAGGAAATAGTGCTGTAGTAAGATCAACGAGTAATTCAGATTCATCATGCAGCAAATGCTGTCGGTGGTCATCTAATACACCAGCAGCGCAAGCGAATTCTGAAGATTACTGTTGGATTCATTACTGTAGACCAGCCCTTATAGTACTATTATTACTATTTTTTCTAGTGTTGTTGGGAGTTTCAACAGGGTTCTTATTGACAAATAATTGTAAGTATAATTATCATATTATAATCATTTTTTTTTGTAAATTATTTACATTCCGTCCTTTATTCATCTCGTTCAAAAACCAGAACCCTAACAATACGTATCTTAGTAGTAACTTGCTATCGTAATGTGCCTAATTTGACTAATGACAAAACTATATTATAGTAACGAATTTATATAAAAGTTGATATTTTGATTAGCTATACTGAGTTTAAGCTGGGGAGGCGAGTGTGAATGCATTCTAAAAGGAGATTCTACTTCAATGATATACTCTATATATGGCTCTAAAAAATATTGCGGCCAGACTTGAGACAAAAAATAATTTAAGGCGAAAATTGACAAAATACAAAGTAAAGTAACCTTAACGTTGCACGTTTTTATTTCACGAACACTATCAAAACAATTTATTTATATATAAACATAATATGCTACGATGTACACAAATTAGCCTAATTTAACAAATATATTACAGTTTAATAGAACATTTTAAATTAGGACATTAAGAACATCATAAGTATAAAAAAAAGGCTTAAATCGTGCATCGCTAAAGCAATATAAATGATAAGTGCCGTTTGTATGGCCTACGCCCTTAATTCACAGTTGATTCTGTTGAAATGAAATAGTGAGGTGAACGAGCGTGGGGCGCGGGTATGGGGAGCTGCGTCCCGCTCGTTTTTCTCTCTGACAGAACATTTATTTTAGTGGCACTTTGGCTGCCACGTAGGGGATTTTCAAATTGCAATGAAACTATTGATGAAATTTAAATATTAATTTGCGAACAAATTTCAATTTATTTTGTATACAATGTTTAAGCTGAAATAGACTTTTATATTTAGACTATCAATTTAGAGTAAAACGGTATATATATTTGATTGTGAGGCTTGTTTATATTTCAAAGATTAATCCTTAATATTTATTTATATTTTTGTGTTTATTGGAAACTGTTGGAATAGATACACGTGATAAACGTGACTTTTGCAGCATCTTATTTTAATTAGCTGCTATAAGCTGTTGTGGGCGCCTGTGGTTTTCTCTTTAACGCGTAGAAAAGTCAAGATAATCTAGTTTAATACACTGTTCTAATTAATACAATGTTATGTAATATATAATATTTTCAACAACAATGTATGTCATTTAAATGTATTTTCTCAATTTTTGCTGTGAACATTTAGCTTATTAAATTTTATTTAAAATGTTGTACATAATTAGAATGTTTAATGTTAATCAAAAAAATCAAATCAAATCAGCTTCACGCTGTATCCCGCACACAGCAGGGTAGGCAGAGGGATCCTAGTGTTAAGACACTCCGTTCCCCACTTTCTGCAGAATTCTGGAGGCATTGCGTGTTGTGTGGCAAAACTCAAGCGCTTTTCCTCAAGACCAGAGCGATGAAATGGAAATATAAATTTAAGTAAATATTTCATCTCATCGAGTGGGGATCGAACCCACAACCAGTCGGTTTTACAGTCACACTTTGTGCCGCTGCGCCACGACTGGCCTCAAATTTAATATTTAATCCTGAGATTTAATGTGAATAGTTATAAGAATATCAACACATATATTAATATTAACATTGGATGGTAATAAATATTAATATTAAGATTTTTCTTTTTTTTTATGCTTAAATTGTTTTGCGCCACAGACTTTTGTTGTCCGTGCCTTTTTTGTTCTTAATTGATTTTTAAAAGTGTTAGTTTTTCTTTTTAAAATGTGAAGTGGACTTTAATATCTTGACTGGTCTGCTTTTGTCAAATCCGAGTTCCTTTTGTCAAATCCGAGTTTTTGGCCGTTGATTATGTTAATTGCGGCACAGTTAGTTGTTTCCGTAATATATCCATTGCCTCCTCATCTCTATAGGAAATAGCCATTTTAATGTTGTGTTCCACTATATCAGTCACGGAACCTTCATTTGCCCGGCGAATGAACCTGCCGATAGCGTCTTCTTCGGCGTCAGTGTAGTAGATGCATCCTTTTGTATGCCTTGTTAAGGCGACGATTGCATGTGATATGCTGTCGTGTAGGGCGTTTTTAATGGCCTTAGTTTGGATGATTACTACAAACTCGTATGTAAGTCCCTGAGATTCGTTGATGGTCAGGGTGCGTGAGTTTTCCCCCTTTCCGTATCCTTTCCTGGTTAGGTCCGCTTTTTCTGCTTGTGTATGGACCAGGTACAGAGTATTGGGGGAATCTATAGGGATGGAAGCACCCGTATATCGCGATTTTCTCAAGGAGCGAGTTATCTGTCGGGCTGAGTAGATTCCGTTATAAACTTCGTTGAGCGCGTATGTCACATCCATTGGACATCTATATGATCTCGCTAGCTCTTGACTGATGGTCGTCACGAGGTTTGGGCCGATATAGTGCATTTGGAAGAGGTTTAATCTGTCGATAAAGGGTAGTTGATTTATGTCCCCGATAAGTATAAGTGTCTTGGCCTTTGATAATATGGCCGCCATTACGATTGCCCCAAAATGGTTCATTAGGGCCTCATCCACGAAAAGTCTTGCGGGACTTTCTGTAACACTATTTACCAGAATAGAGGCGATCGTTCGGACTTTGATTTTTGCGTCCCTGGTGCAACTAAAAGGGATCTTACTCCTGAGGTCCTCGGCTGCCTCAGTAGTTGTAGTTGCTACCAGATCTCTATCGGGGATGAAATTGTTCACCACCCAAGTGGACTTACCGCAGCCAGGAACGCCATTCACCCATTTTATGTCAGGTGGCTCCCAATGCTCCCAGATGCTGGTTGGGTTTTTTGAAGCTTGAATGGTAAGCGCTGTGTTTAGTATCCTTTGTTCCAGCGCTACCTCCGTGCATCGAGCTATGACGAGGATTGGGTCGTCCGAAGATGTTGCGTACCTGGGTGGGGAATTTTCTACTGTTGACCTGTCATCCTTGTATACAAAGCCATCTTTACCGCTGTAGGCCGGCATATGGGGGAATTTAGGTGGGTTTCCCCTTAAATATTCCAATTTATTATTGTCATATATGGCGGCTTTCTCCTCTTCGAGTAACACTCTAAGCAGACCTTCGTTTCCGAGTTCAAAGGTCGTCCTAATTTTCTCGCAGGTTGCAAGGTTGACTTTGATGGTTTCCCTTACAATTGCTGTGTACTCTAGGAATGCGTTTTGCATGTGTTGCATGGCATCGTTTGCAGGAGACAGGTCAGGTGCTGTTACTTGGCCTTTGTCTGCTCTAGTGATTCTACCCTTTCTTATAAGTTTTTGTATCGGTTTTAGTATTGTAGGTGGGAAATTAAACTTTTTGCTTTGGTTTTTAGGTTGTTTCTGATTGTTTTGTTGTTCCTCTTCCGAGGCTATCTTCCTTTCAAGGCGCTGCGCTCCGCTCAATGTTGAAGTGCTTGGAATCCCGTCGTCTTTTTTCTTTGCTCTTAAGAAAGCTAAATCTTGTCCTCGATCTTCGTACACAACTATGTTGTACTTTTCTGAGGCTGGAATACATCCCAGTAGGTCTGTGACGGCACCTTTTACAAGATCTGCTTTCATTACGTCAACGCTTAGTGTCCGGGATCCGTGTTTGGCTGCATCTGTGTTCGCGGTGCCCAGATGGTCGAGCACCTTGCACACCTTGGTGAAAGGGGAAACTCCGTCTTGTCCGTCGAATAGTGCGATGGTCTTGTTTTTAGTTCGAACTATCCGACATTCCCAGTTCCCTAACCTGATGATAGGCATGCTTTCGTAGTCCGATTTTCTCATGGTGGTCTTGCTGGTACAGCCCTTGGTAAGGGCAGCTAGACCTGGTGATATGTAAATGGATTTCTTCGGCCCTACGACACAGAAGCTGAATCCCAGTTTCTCCTCTCCTTCATCCATAAACAAGGCCACAGGTCTCAGTTTCAAACCCGGAGGACTGATATGTCCATTACACAGAAAGCGTTGGATTGTTGTTGGTTGGTCTGTTGATTGTCCAGTTGTAAGATTTTGAGTGGGTGTAATATTAAGATTGGTATGTATTGTATTACTCGTTATCATTATCAAGCAATGTTATCGAGTTTTATAAAGTAGGTTACAGTGATATTTGATTCATTTGTAATGAAACCTTATAGAATCACGTATTATTTGTTACGGTACTGCTAGGAGACGTACCTGCGTAACAAATTGTAGAATGTTTTATATGCTTCACATATTTCATTTTTAATATCAAATACAATAATATAATTTAGAATATTATGATATTGGATTTTTGTTTTTACATATTTAATTTAACATTTTAATCATTAAGTGGTAACAATTATTTCAGCTATAATTTTAGTGTTTATTTTATATTAACAGATCCTACTTGTTTTTACTATTATACGAATATAATAATCAAACTGTGCTTTGAACCAGGGAGGCAAAATAAAAACAATTCATTCCTCCGAGCGGAATTAAACCCATACCCATTGCGTTTACAGATAGACGTTGTCACACGGCGCCACGTTGGTCTTTACAGTTCGCGAGTGTCTAAAAGTAAAGCCAGAAAAACAAAATTCTCATTGAAGATCAAACACAAAAAAAATCGAACATTAAGTATTATATAAATTCTTCTACATCGGACACTGCATCCTCGTTACTTTCACTTTCGTCTGATGCGCCCTTTGAGTTAATAATAAAACGTTCCGTTATATCATCAAGAACATCGTTGTGCTCACGGTTTTTTTTCCTTTTTTAATAGCTTACTCACGTACATTTTTCCATTGATTATTCTTGTACAGTGATAGTGTCAACCAACACTATCTTTTTAGCTCTACGCTGTGTTTCGTACGTAGCAAGTTAGGCGGAGGGAACCTAATGTTAAGAGACTCCGTCCTCCTTTAAGACTCTTTCGTTACACACTTTCCACCGAATGCTTCAAGCATTGCATGTTAAGTGGAGGAACATAAGAGAATAATAAAATCTGAACTTAGTAAAAAAATGTGTAGTTCAAGCGGGTATAAATATTGATATAAGCTGATATAAGATATGAAGCGGTATAAATATTGATGTGATAGTGAAGTAATTGTGAAGTATGTAATTGTTTACACGGTAGTTTTAGGTTTGTTTCCTATTGGGTGGAATGTTTGTTTTAAAATTGCTCTCATATCATTGATTTTCAATACATGCGTTGAGCGGTAGCTTAAAAGTTAAAATACACAACAAATACTGCTACAACGCATTATATCTAAAATAGACGGAAGATAGAAAACAGAATGTTTTAAATCTAATTTTATTAAGCACATTTATACAAAAAATAATAATTTTAACTTATTTTTAACTTTTTTAAAGTGTTATTCCACACTTAAGAAAGAAAAATACTTATTTAGAAAACGTATAAAAATTTGAACGTAGCGGGAACGTAGCTGGAACCTGGTCCGTTTCCAGGATGCGTGTTCGAGTCCCGCTGCGTTCAAATTTTTATACGTTTTCTAAAAAAATATTATCCACATCAATATAAAACAAAAAAGCCACAATTTTCGAAGACGCAGAGGCTCCGTATTACGTAAACGTAGGCACACTTTGTTACGAAGGAATGAAATTGTCAAGAGGGTTTAACTCCGCTCGATGGACTGTTGAAAAAGTAGAAACGGTTCGTGTAAACTTTTCTTTATTTTTCCTGAGAATTAATTTCTGCCGGTGCCCGGGGACTGATTCACGGGTCACGTCCAACTTTAGCTTTGGAACGAATGGCTAATCGATCGATTAATTTTCACGCTATTCGAGCACAAAATTCTTGTGGAATATATGAACCGATTTGAAATATTTACTTCACTAAATTCCATCTACGGTTACATATTACTGCAGTCTTCTAGATGGATGACTTACTAGCATTGTCTTTGTGCAAAAGGTTGCTTACTTTTTATTTATATTACTCAGATTATTTAATTGTGTTAAATATTAGAAATAAAGGAAAAATCAGTTTCACGCTGTATCCCGCACACAGCAGGGTAAACAGAGGGAACCTAGTGTTAAGACACTCTATTACCCATTTTATTTGCTCAATTCTGGAGTCATTACTTGTTGCGTGGCAGAAGTTAACACCGCGCTTTGCCTCGTCACTAGAGCGAAGAAATGAAAATATAAATTTAAATAAATATTTCATTTTCTCGAGTGGGGAACGAACCCACAACGTAATTAAAAGTAAGTTTAATATTTTAATTCGATAAATTAAATGCTGTTGTAAATATGCATTTTTTATTCTTTTTACTTTAAATGTATTAACTTAACAGTTTATTATTTCTTTGTTTAAGGCAACAAGCTACGAGCTTAGAAAAGTAATCCCGTATATTTGTTCTCTTTCGTCTTAATGGATTAAGTCGTTTAAATCCATTCAATATCTTGTCTCTTTCTTAGAAAATGATAAGTCTAAAGTAGAAAGCTTAGGCTTTTATTATGAGTGGCACATAATAATAGTTTATAGGTAAACATTATACCTATTTTCAACATGAATGCCAACAACTTAAAATAGATAATCTTCATATTTTTAAAATGTTATATATACGTTTTACCATTTATGTCCCTATTACCAAGCATTATAGTAAATTAACTGATTAAAAAACCCAAACATGAAAGATTTTTCAATAGATAACGTTTCCTTATAAGGAAATCAAACCCATAACTGTCACGTATCATCAAAAATTTCTATTTGCACTGATGTGATATGAAACAATATTGTATTTTTTTTAAAGTACTCATTGAAACAGTAGAATTATGTTCATTTAACTATAATTATTAAGAAGTGATGTTAGGAAGTAAAGCATTTGAATCACGCACGTTGCTACGCTTGTGTACCGTACAATGAAATAATTGAGTATAAAGCTATAATTTATACAATAATCAAAGTGACTAACGGTTACTTAGCACGAAGGCTTCCACTCTAATGTATAAAGACCGGGTGCTGTTTATTATAAAAGTGGTGAATGTATAGTTCCAGGATAGATATAAATTTCTGGTTTCTTGCAACCGTGACTAATAGGTTTTGTTTAGTTTTTATTTTTGCTTCACGTTGTTTTCCGCACGTAGCAGGATAGGCAGAGGGAAACTGGGAACCTAGTGTTAAGAGAGTTCGTCCCCATTGATACACTTCCGTTCCCCACTTACTGCCAAATTCTGGTGGCATTGGGTGTTGAATGGTGTTTCTTGAATGCAAAAAATATTTGTCTATTGTTTTATTTCTTAATATTTTTTTCTTCTGTATTATTGAAATTTCTTAAAGGAGTATTATTATTAAATTACTTTAGATTCTGGTGTTCCTGGTTCTCTACTGTGTTGGTTCAAATTGTACGTAACGAATAGATCCTTTGCTGTAGTTGTGAAGGGCTTCGAGTCTAACGCATCTGGAGTGCCACAGTCACATCTGGGCTCAATCCTATTCAATATCTTCTTAAATTACATTGTTTTTTGAAATCGCATTCATTTTTACAGATGACAAAATTTTCGCTTAAAATTTATATCTATTATGATTTATCTCTACTGCGGAACGATTTAAATACATTTCTGAAATGTTACAAAACCAATCACATCCATCTTAAGCACATAAAATTTACTAGGAAACATAACCCTACACGAGTATACCTATAATATAATCCTCGTACAGTTGTACTATGCCATAGAACATTATACATTAACTGAAGTGGAGAAACAAAAAAATCTTGGGATAATCATTGATACTAAATTGAGCTTTATTTCTCATATTGACTCTGTTGTGAAAAATACATCCCCGTTACTCGGATTTACCACTCGTTAGTGTCAAAGATTCTAAAACAAAAATTTTGCTATACTATACACTAGTTCGTAGTATACTGAAGTACCGTAGCATTGTTTGGAGACCACATTTTTTTGACTCACGAAATCGAAAGAGTACAAAAGGGTCTCTTTGGCATTTATTCTATAGTGCGAATATCGCCTACCGGCTTGGGTCTTATGGAGAAAGACTTAATCACTTTCAAATATTATCTGTAAGCAATCGATGCATGATTCGATTGACAGCGCTGAGTTATTGGGCTTGTGTAATTTTAGATTTCCTATTACTGATTACATACTACTGATTTCCAACTATATCCTTAGAAAAACGGTACTAAGCTCTAATTCACCTATTTCGAGAATAAGCAAGCTTTCAAACGGTCTCCTAAACGATATTGACATTTTTGCGGATTCCCTCCTTATTATTAAACATAAATTAAAATTTATACATAAGTAGACCGAAATAGGTAAATAAAACTCAAAAATATTAAATATTAAAATTCAGCTGTTTCATTTGTGTTTTTTTTTATTATTTTTAATTCTTACTTAATTTATTTTTCGAAAATTGTATTATCCTTATTATTTTACTTTATGTAAGTGTTTTAGCATCATTTTGTTTATTTTTTCTTTATTAGATTTTTTTTTAAGTTGCTGATTGGTTTATTTTATTTTATCAATTTATATAATTTTAATTGATGGTACCATTTGATTTAATTGCACTTTTTAAAATAATTTGTTAAAGTATATTTTAGTTCTAAGTTTTTATAAATGTATAAGTAAAATGATTGTATAACTTTATTTTAAAAATTGTTATTGTGTGTTGAGCCTACCTGTAAATAATTGACCAATAAGAACTGATTTACGTTGTTTTCTTTTAATGACATGTAATAATTGTTTTAATTGTTGGTAGGCCTTATAAATAAATAAACATAGTGTCAGTAGAAGCCTTCATTAATATGCTAGTAGTAGTAGTAGTAGCTGCAGCAGTGTATAAAAAACCGGTTAAGTGCGAGTCGCACTCGTTCACCAAGGCTTTCGTAGTCTTTTCAGGGTTGTAGGTCAACGGGAAGTATAATTTATAAAAGTTGATAAACTTATGTTTGCAGGTATATGCACTTTGTAGGAAATAAATAAATATACGTCGTGGTAAATTTCATAATTGTAAGTATACGGTAATAGGTTTTGATTACGCGGCTAAAATATGCAATCATTTTGTATGAAATGAACTATAAACATAAATTTGTCATATTTTTTTTCTATGACATACATATAAATTTCCGCTTTTCAGTTTTTTTCCCTTATTTCTAATGTAAGTACTCACTTTGTGCCAAATTTCATCCATTCAACCTTATAGATTTTGATTACGGTGAATTTTATACAATATGCAGCAATAACGGCGCAGAAAAATACACGTCATAGAAAAGAGACGACATCGAAAAAAGTAATTACAAACTTAGATTTGTAGTTTATGTGATAGAAAATGAGTGCATGCGCACGCAAATTTTAATTTGTAAACTTTTATAAGTACTGTACTATTCTCGGTGAACTACGTACGTTGAAATTGGTATAAAAGCCATAAAGCAAGGTACTATTCGCACTTGAGTTCTACTCGCACTTGACCGGTTTTTTTATCATATATAGCTATTTTTTAATTACTATATAAAAATATATTTATATATATCGAATCAAAGGGAGCTAACGATCTCAAGATAGAGATCGCACTGGCTAGCGGGTGCGTGATTGCGCTTGACACCCGTAATATCCGGTAGCTGCCCACCGATGATATCAATTTCAATTTGTTGCGGCGCTGTACCGGCCGCTTCGATTCCTTGTAAATCGATATCACTTCAGTTTCCTGTTGCGTCCCTACCGGATTTAATCTCGGACTCGATTTAAATGCACTCTATCCGCTATCTGTTAAATTTTCCTCTTTTCAGCTTTATAATTATTGAAATGCTTAACAGCGCGGTATATCTTTTGATAGGTACATAGCCTACCAATATGTTTATTTGTAGTAGTATTAGGTAAAATTTATATTGTAAACTTACACAATCCTTGTAACTTATGAACAATCATGTTACATGTGTAAAATCAGCTTCACACTGTATTCCATACTCAGCAGGGTAGGCATAGGGAACCTAGTGTTAAGACACTCCGTTCCACGCTTTCCGCCAAGTTATGGAGGCATGGCGTGTTGAGTGGCGGAACTCAACGCCGCGCTTTGTCTCGACACCAGAGCGAAGAAATGAAAATATAAATGTAAATAAATATTTTATTTCCTCGAGTGGGGGTCGAACCCACAATCAGCCGATTTACAGTCACACTTTATACACCTGCACCACGACTGGACCATTTAATACATTATAATGAGCATATCACGTGATTTAATAAAAAAATCATTTTCCTTATTCAAAATTTAATCCTAATGCATAAAATGTCAATCTTTTGTGTATTTAGAAATATTTGTGGTTCTCTACGAAACATTAGGTACGCTAGACACAGTTTAGTTTTTTTGGCAGACGAACTAAATTTTTTTAGATTGCATAGCTACAGTTACGAACGTGGAATCGAGTTTGATATTTGCATAACGTTTTTTTCGAACCTTAGTTACGTGTCATGTGAGTCGATGCCAGTTCTACGTCTAACATTGTGCAGCGATCGGATTCGTTTAACACGTGACTGGGCACCGGTCGTAGTTTAATGGCCTCGTATATGTAAAGGACAGGCGCGGTACGTCCAACCAATTTGCAATAAAACAATATGGCATCCCAGCACACCCTGGCCTGTGACCGCGCGTTTTGCCAGCCTCTAGTATTTTATATTTATCCGGACTGCGGACCCATTAGGCGCGACCTCTTTATGTCACATTTCAAAATGTTATTTTCTGTGCCTAAAGTGAAATTAATCCTTGTAGATGGTATGGACCAGTGTTGTTGTTGTTTATACGAAATAATTACTTCAATAACTAATTATATGACAAAAATAGGAGCGTTTATATCTTGTTTAATAAGATTCGTACGTCCTGTTTTATGAAATAAAGTGAGAAAAGGGCTGTCCGCTGTAAAATTGTTTGGGGATCACTCGTATTTTGTTCATTATACTTAAGATTGACACAAATTCGAATCTTTAATTTTCTCTCTTCTCATAAGTGACTGAGCTGATTTCGATTAAATTTTGTTTTTATAATTCACTGGGTTCCTGGATGATTTTAAAATATAATTGAATCTGATAGATACCACTTTTGTAATAAATTATTTTAACAGTAATATAAAATTTATTGTAATGTTTTACTTCTGGACATAGCAATGTCTTTCGGAAAGCTAGTCTATACGTCCATACATATAATTTAAATTTATTTATTTTTTTTGAAATTTCCATGTGCATATAGCCACGCGATACCAAAACACAAACAAATTGTTTTAATTGTTTTGTTTGTCTGTCCGTTTTGTTTGTTCGGGCTCATCTCGGAAACAATTGAACCGATTTTAGCGGCATTGAAAGGTACAGGGAATTTAAGAGTAACATAATAAGATACTTTTTATCCCGATATTTCCACGGAATCAGGATTTGGGCGAGGATGTCTACAGCCCATCTATATAAATAGGGTGGAAGTGTCAGCACCACTTTAAATGAAACCACAGTTTTAACTACTCTATAAAAGCCTAATACAATTAAAAAAATATCTCCCAAAAATTAATAAATGATTTTTTAAAACGAAATAAATAATAAAATTATTGTTGTTATATAAAACGCCATTTGTCAAGAACGATGCACACACACACATAAATCTATCTAATCCGAAATCGAGTCGTAGGTATTGGCGGCAAAGTTCAAAGTTGCTTAACCTTCAGTAGTTTTTTTGTAGCAGTATGTGTCTACGTTATTGTTATCTATGAGTAACTGCCTCACACGAAATACAGGTATGGATAAACATCGTAAAATGAAAAAAAATCCTAAATCTAAACTGTTGAGCTATTTTGATTAATTTCTTTAGGCATAGATTTCAAATATTTTACCCTATATGCTGTTCCCGTAACTGTAGCGCTGACACTTCCACCCTATATAGTTATATGTAATACACCCACCCTAGTTATATGAAATAACCGACTTTTTTCAAAGAAGAAGTCGCAGAATACTTAAATAACGATTTATTTAGTGCATAACACTATAGATAGCCATAATAAAATAATTATTTAATTATCCTTAAATACACTTAAACAGTATTAAACAAATATTCATTTAGTTCAAGCAAAACCTCGTGGGTGCTTGTTATTAATATAGATGTCGGCGCTAGTTATTATATAAATTTTAAGATTTAAAAAAATGTTAAAAAAAAGAAAGACAGTATTTTTCATTTTCTATTTCAAAATTATACTTTAACTAGTGGGCGCGCGCGGCTTCGCCCGCTTATTTGGACACTTAGGGGTGAATTCTAAAAAAAACCACGAAACACGTGTTCAATAAAATATTTTTAACAGTCTGAATTATTTTTTTTATAAAAATCGGTGGTGATTTAAAGATTTTTCCATACAAACTTTCAACCCCTTATTTGCACCCTTAGGGGGTGAATTTTAAAAAACCATGAAACACGTGTTCAATGAAATATTTTTAAAAGTCTGAATTTCAAATTTTATAAAAATCGGTGCCGATTTTAAAAAAAATCCATACAAACTTCCAACCCCTATTTCATCCCTTTAGGGTTAAAATTTTTCAAAATCCTTTCTTAGTGGATGTCCAGAATATGAAAATAAACGTCTGCCCAAATTTCACGTTTCTACCATCAGCGGTTACGGCTCTGCGTGCGTCTTACCTCAGTCAGTCAGCACAAGTCCTTTTATATATATAGATTATTAAAAATTATCTGCGGAAAGAGGAATATATACTTTGAGTTGACTTTAATATAATTTTCCAATATTCAAAATATATAACATTTAGTACCACTTAAAACTATTGAAGCAGACAACGAGTAAAGTTAAAACACTGCGGCGCGTGTGGACTGGCTTAATAATTAGATTATTGTGGTTTCTGCTCTAAATAACAATCCGAATGGATTTACAAATGAACTGCGCGACATTGTAATTTTAAATAATACAACACTAAATAATTTAAACATTGCATAAATTTTCTGTAGTCTTGAATATATATACTTTTTATTGGTTTTTATAAAATGAAAAGGTGTATGTGTTTTTATAAATGTGAATTATAAAGATTTTTTTATGAAAATCTGAACCTTATACATCGTTTCTACAAAGAATGTAAACAAAAGAGATGCATTGGATTTAAAATGTTATACTATATCAAGCTATAATTATTAATTATTATGTTTAAATATTTTTTTCTATTGTTGCAGATTTACATTATCAACCACGACCTCCAGCCCCAGAAGGTAAGTTCCTGTGAACTTAACTGATTGCTCTGGTGAATTGCCATTTATTTATTAGTAAAGCTATATTTTATTTATTATATTAGTATTTTTATGTAAAGCGATCGATGAACTTAATATAAAAATGTAAATTTTTAGCTGCTCTAGTTAACATATTGTAACGATCCATACCAGAACTAAAATGTGTAGGTGTAAATTCAAAATAATAATAATTTATAAATAAATATTATAAATATAATTTAGAACATTATTTAATTTATAGATTAAGAAAAATACCATCTTAAAAATAATAGTTTAGTTCAGTTCTTTAATTACGCGTTCCGTTCACAAGTAATATTAAAGTGAAGTAATATACCGTAGGTAAAATACGCTGATATAAAATATATTTATCTCTATCTCTATATATAATAAGACAGTAAAAATATTTTGTCTGTACATTTAGTAATTTTGACTCAAATGCATAGAGGGACACTTAAAAAGAATAATAGAAAACAAAAATATATTTTTTTAATTTCTTGTCTGTCTGTCTGTCTGTCGATATATTTATGTCCACTGTTTTCTCTGAAAATACTGAACCGATTTACTTAAAAGTTTCACCAATTGCTTTGTTTTAACTCAACTTAACTACTAAAGTTTGGTTCATCAAAATCGGTTCATTAAAAAAAAGTTATCGTCATTTGAATGAGCTCAAGGCATTAGTTTGCCTGCGAACTAACGTTCGCAATAGCAATCGCGCTGGTAAGATTCCTGGCTAAAGAATGACATTCGAAACGTCTTGGTTATATGACTGTTGATAAAAATATATATTTTTGAAGCACTATTATACAATATTTCATACAATAAAGTTAACAAAATTGAATTATTAGTGGAGATTACCTTCATAAATCATAACAGTTAAGTTTAAGTCGTAATTAATTCAACACAGAGATAAAGAACGATTTGATCTTCAAAGAGATTTCAAGCAAATACATAGATTTTTTGGTTCGTTCGTTCGTTTGAAATAAATCTATATAAAAATGCCTAAAAACATCCTTTCTACGTGTACTCTGTAATAACTACATATTTACCAATTGTACATTTAGCTAATAATATGTGTAACTAATTTAAAAACTGTACAGGAGTTAATATGCAAACATTACAGTTATTTTACAAAGAATATTATGAATTCTTACCCAAATCAATAATTTTACATTTAAGGCTGTTTCTGAAGCAGTACATTAAATTATTAAGTGACATCAGCACATTTAACAGAGCTTTAAAAGACATAACATAGGTAAAAAGAACGTAATGTTCCAAAAATATATACGTATAATAAATAACTAGCTTTATGTATATTTTATGAATATCAAATATCATCATTGGTCGTATTTTTTAATTCGAAACTATCAAAAATTCTTATAGAAATTACGATAATGTCGTAAAAAAATCATATTAGAATATTACAGATTAAACTAATAAAAAAATCATATTAGAAGTCATTAGAGTTGTCAATCAATTCTGCTTATTAAATCAATAATCATGTATTTTAAACGGGCGAAGCCGTGGGCGAGCCGCTAGTTAAAAATAATTTAATAATTATATTTAAATATTATGTATTTTAATTTAAAATAAATAATAACATAATTAATATTTTATTTATTGTAAAATATCATGTTGGCTGAATAAGCTACTGTCAACGTCAAAGTCAGAGATAGTAAGGAAAGAGAGGGGAGATGGCGGACGCGTCTGGTGAAGGATAGTTATTCTTAATGTTTAGAGAAGTTTTAATTTATAATTAATGTATATTTAGTTACATCTTATATGTAAAAAGTATGTTAGTTAGTACATGTAATAGTGATATAAGTATTCGAGGCTGGTAAGATAAATTATAAGTGCTTTCACTAGTTACGATTGCTTGTTTTGGAATACTTCGTCGGTAAGTTTTTAATAGCTTATTATTAAAACAAAGAAGAGTAATATTAATGCACATAATGCCGTCAATATCCAGAGATAATTATTATTTATTTAGTAAATGGAAATAAATACATGAATATGATTTTATGAGATGTGTAAAATTACAATTATATTAATGCACGCAGAATGCCTGCCGCCATCTTTGTTAGATGCGTGTATGGAAATTGTGAAATACAGAATTAAATAGGTTTGATGAATTATAATTACTTATAATGTAATTTGATAATTTCTATATATATTAGTAAATATTTAACATGTTACTGTAAAAGGAAATATTAATATAATAGTATCATTTATAATATGATATAAAACTTATATCAAAATACATATTTACAATTTATAAATATAATATAATGAGTCTATTTAATGTCCTACAATAAAAGTAATCTGCCAAGATATTTAATTAATTATCATAAAGATATTAGACAGTAACAAAATATTAACTATTTACGATTTATACGACTGCTAGAGTTCATTGACCCTATGGTTTACTAATAACTGATATTGGAGTCACAACCGACTGCTGCTTGGCTTCGCTGGTACTAATATGCTTGTCTAGGCAAATTGCTATGGCCTTTTATTGTTAAACTGCGATCGACGTTGTCTCGCGGTGCGCTTACGATGCATAAGCGATGCTTGTATGGTATTGGACATACATATATGTAAAACAGTTTCTACAATTGTTCTATAACTCGTTATATGATGAGTAGGTGTGTGGTGTTATTTTATGTCCTGGAACTCCGGTGTATGTAGTAGTGTCCGCCCGTCTTGTATGGGTGTATGGTGCTATTTTATGTCCTGGAACTTTGGTGTATGTAGTAGTGTCCGCCTATGAGTCTAACAACTTGATTTTATGTAGAAAACAAATGAGACACGACTGTGGGGTGTGTGCCGTGAGTTTATTTAACATATCGGCCGCCTTGCGATAGTGCGTTCGAACCAACGACTTACATTGATCTCACAAATCAATCAACATCACGAATCACCATTCTAATACAATCTTAATATAAACAAGCGTAACCAGTACGTTAAGAAAGATCACACACGCAATCCGTCCCCGGGAGTTCAATAAAGACTGTTGCAACTAGTGTTGCCGATCGATAGTGGACTATCGATCGGATTTCGATATTCTATCGATAGTAGTCCGATAGAAGGGCTATCGATATTAAAATCGATAGTATCGATTAAAGAGATAGTATCGAAACTATCGATAGTTCTAAAGGGTACAATACTATCGGACAAATGCAATACTATCGATATTATCGATAGTATCGTATCTCCAAATCAGAAAGACATCGATACTATCGATAGTATCGATACTATTGAATTTCTAGGAAACGATAATATCGACAGTATCGATAGTATCGATACTATCGATTATTGTGAACTATCGATTGCTTGCTAATTTGCGATAGTATTGCTTATTATTTTCATGTGTAGTAACCAATCATTATGATATTAGAAACATCTTAGTTGAAGTACGTAACTAATTGCTTATTCATACGTAATTATAAATATAATAAAAACGTATTTTGTTCTTTTCATTTCATCTTGTAATTAAGCTTAAGAATCATACTCAATACTATCGTAAATTAGCATATAATCGATAGTACAAAATAATCGATGGTATCGATACTATAGATTTTATCGATACTATTGTATCCTAGACATTTAATAGTATCGATACTATCGATTGTATTGATTAATTTCCGATTAGGAGATACGATATTACAGATAGTATCGATAGTATTGCACTTAGCCGATTGTATTGTATTCTTTTAAGCTATCGATAGAATCGATAGTATCGATAATATCGATACTATCGATTGTTGTATCGATCGTATAGGCTTTTTTAGATTAAAACTATCGATCGCGAAACTATCGATAATTTGGCAACACTAGTTGCAACCACGGTCTGGTAGGAATTCACGGTATAGGAGCGGGGCGGTGCCCTTGCGCTTTCTTCCTTTTATTATAACTAAATATTTTACACAGTAGAGAGGAAGATAGGACGTCTTCGATATACTTAAGAAATGTCACGGGAGATTAATACGGACAGACTATGACATGTTATTTATCATAATATATTTAATTTGTACTTATATAAAATTTATGGTACATTTCATATTAATATTGTTACCTCTGAATCTCTAAAAGATCTTGGATTACTTACGATCTCTACGAAAGGGTTCTAACTATATTAAACGTATCACGAGCCATACTAAAATAATAAAATTATTATTTAAATAATTTTATTTAAATATTTTATTGAGGAGTAGGGTGGGATGTCAGTTACAATTTAAAGCATTTTTTATTCTTCCAAAATCTTTCTCTAATCTTGTGAAATGACGAAGTGCGGCGCTTTTAACCTAGTTACTAATATATCTAGTAACATTTAGGATACATTATAATTTAATTATCTTTATTAAAATTATAAATTCAAAACAAAATGAAAATATAACAACATTTAAAATATTATATATTAGTGTAATTTATTTTCTACTTAGCCAATGTTACTAATATATAAGTGAGTAATAAGTAAGCGTGAGTTTGTAAGTTATTTAAATAAAAAAAAAACCATCTGAGCTTGTTGCGAGACTTTAGTCGATTATTTCATGTTCAAAATATGAAACCTGTAACTTTTTCTTTTCAATAGAATTATTTGACTTCGATTTTGATATAATTTTTATATTTGACTGGGTAAGCATTATTTGGAAAGGACAGACAGCTTAGATCACGACTTTAGCTTTTCAGATTGTCCCACTCTACTGAATTTGATTTTCCTTTTGTCGAGTAAGTATTCTATTAACATAAATGCTAGGGCTGTTTTCTGATGGCGAGTACATTACTTAAGGTTCTATTCATATGGAACGACGATTTATGTTCAATGGATGGCATGCTTTTAAAAGAAATCGTTTATAAACTTTTACAAAAAGAATGATTTTTTTATTTCAACCTTTAAACCCATTTTCATTTTAAATGATGTTATGTTTTAGAAATAAATCTGTTTTAGAAAATATATATTTTTTAAAACAGCCGTCGTTGATTTATCTCTGATTCAGTGGCTTCTTTACATATATTGAATATATTATTTATTTAGGACCATATATTAATTTATTGTTTTAAAATATTAATCAATATTTCTCAATTTTATTTCCAATATTTTTGTTATAGATAATTTATAGAAAACAACAAAATCACATAGATACTATAGATATCTATTATAATATTTCGTTCTTAATAAAGATACATATAAAACCGTTGTAAAATACACATTTTTACCATCATTTCCCAGTTATCAGATAATAATTGTTTTCTGAAATATAATATAATAGCGGTAATTATAACGCGTCATGACTTTGTTCTGTGTGTTTGGAACTTTACAAACCTTATCTTAGGTCCGCACGTGTACGTTGTGCGGGTGACATGCCAACTACGTCGAGAGCCAGCAAAATCGCTTTGTTCAGACTTTGGGAGGGCGCGTCCCACATTAACCTCTTTAGTCCGTCCCATATTATATTATGGCTGAAACTAGTTACATTATAAGTGATTATTCGTGTTTTACACGGAATAGTAACATGGTTTGTTGTGATACTAGAATTCTGTATAAAAATATTTTTTCGTTTAAATATATATTTAATGTTATTTTTTTTTAAATGAGAATATGGTGCAATCATCGCTGTTAATAAATAAAATTCTACTAAGATAAATGCGTTTCACCTTATATAGTACTTTGCCTAACACAGTTAGGCAAAGTACTAAAGTAAACCTAATGGAATCATTCCAATACGAATACGATGTTTATTTTTTATAAATACTTACGGAGTATAAAAATAAAGTATATATACAGAAAAGTATTTGGATCTACTTATCGATAATTTAAGCAGTTCGAGCGTAGCTGAAAGAGCAGCGCGGTGAATATCCTAATTTTCTTCAATTCACGAGGCATCCGCCATCATTTTTATCTCCCCTCCTGTCTCCATTTATATCAGGCGCCTACATCGATTCGCCTTCTAGAGTTGTGTTTGTTTCTTCGAAATTGTTATTTCCGACTACTTTCGTTTCTTTAAGCGGATTCATCTACAATCTTTATAAAAGTCAAGGAAATGAATTCTTGGTTAAATCCCAATTCTTGATCTTATTTTCCGTCCAAATCAAATCTACGTTTTCGTTTTAGAATAACATTGGTTTCTGTAGTAATGTGAGATATTTGTATTTCAATAAAATATTATTGAATTTAATAAATCGTATATTGTAATGTGATAATAGACTATTGCGGTTATTACGCTTATGTTTTACTATGTTATATCATATTGTACTACAATTGTATTTTTTTATTGCAAAGTATATTTCACTAACTTAATTTACTTATAATAATTTTTATATTTTTCTAAATATTATTTCGTCCTCCAGTATTAAAAAATATATCTAAAATATTAAGAAGTATTAAAAAGATAAACCAAAAAAAAAATCCAAGTTAAAATTTTGAAAGAAAATTGTATATTAACTTTTACTTAAGCCTTGTGTGACTTCGCACTCGACAATCTCTGCTTGGAATTTTAACTAGGCGATAGAGATCGGTAATCCCAAAGCCTGCTAACACAATGCAGCGGTGAGGCGGATTCGCATCTTATTTTAGATCGCTTTAATAATTTAGTCACGGACTCGTCTCCCCAGGTAGAAAATTGGAAACTGTGCTATTCTTCAAGGTTTGCCTTAATCATGTCACGCCAGATCGTCCTGTTTATCTACAAGGCTCTATTCTTATTAGTTGTCTAAAGCCACAGACTATTCTTAAAATAAATATTTAACACTTCCCAATAAAATGAACGATAATTGCGGTAACAGTAAATGTGGTTAAGAAGTAGATTCTATAATTATTTAACTTTCCGAAACAAAATCTAAATTCATTATAATCTCATAGTAGCTCTTAGATACTTTCAATAAAGTTTACTTTTTATATCGTTATTTACATTACAACTTACTAGCCCGTTAAAACTTTAATTATTTAAAAAAATAAATAAAAAAGAGTAATCATCAAGGGGAAGAATTACGCGTATACATTTTTTTAATATAACTTATCATTTATTGTGCAGAAGCATGTGAAAAAACTTTCTGCCGGTGGGGAGCGGAATGTGTTTCCCTGGGCGACGGCCGCGCACACTGCGCTTGCCCCACCAGCTGCCCCTCATCAGCTACACCAGTTTGCTCCACTGCGGGCCGGACCTATCGCAACCATTGCTATCTGAGAAAAGAAGCCTGCGAGAGACGCCTTAATTTGCGCATCAAACATGAGGGTGAATGTGGTACGTACCCGTTTTTATAATATAATATTTTAGATATATACTGATAAGCTGTATCTTTTATTGCCTCCAATAACACGACATTATGTTTCTTAAGCCATATCATTTTATTTGTATTTCTTATAAACCTGAGATAAATTTTATCGTTGCTTTTAAAGGTCTCCGATTTAACTGCAAAAGTCGTATGTTTAGTTAAAATGCGAAAAATATACAACGTTCCTGCATAAATTTCAACGTAAATTAGTGTAGAAGGTAAATAACAAAACATGAATAACCCTTTACCCAAAGTCATCTCATAAAATATGTCGTCTCGCGACAGCAATTGCGAGTATTTTGCCACGGTAAATTGAACTGGAGTTTTAGTTCATTTAACATCTAGGGGAGACTTTTCGAAAAGTACATACAAAGTGGCCAAAAGATAGGCATTTAACTTATGCATTGGGCATTATATATTACGCTTTAAACGCTAAATTAGTATATTATAATGAAAAGTTGAGGAACTATAGAATGGAATAGAATTTTCATACTTTGTTCATCTATAAAATCATTCTCTATCTAGAGCAAAATATTCTACATTATTTTAAACTGTTCCAAGCACTAATTAAAATATTTATAATGAAAATGTTTCATTATGATGATGATGATGATTTTAGTGCAAACTACGAGATATTTTTGATTACGTTTCACTTAACCTTTGGTAAATACTTTTGTGATTCATAGTTTTATATATTTTCTTTTAAATAAAAATAAATGTACCATATTCGATTGAGTACGCTGTGGCGCAGTTAACCTTGTTTTGGGCTCGAATCCTGCAAGTATAATACAAGTATCTGTTTCTTTTAAAAACAAAGTTTCCTTTTTTATTATGTAAAAGCAGCTTTAAATTCAGCCTTCTAAAATTATTTATATATAAAGAAGCAGGTGCGTGGGCCTGGGCAGGTAGTCCTGCCTCTTTAGGTCTTCCGTCTCTAAAAGCTGACAATTGACATTGACAGCTGACAGTGTTGCCATCCTCGGATTACACCCAAGTCAAACAACTTAACGTTCCGTATATGAATACGCCGCGACATATAGATTATTATATGAAAATTATATGTTTCAATTTATGTGATCAATATTTTTAAAATTAATAAATAATTCTATATGTATTGTAATAGCCGAATACGGTATAAAATGTACTTATTGGTCCTCAGAAGCGGGTGATCCGTGCAGTGGAGTAACTTGTCCTACGGGTGCCAGATGTATAGTAACTTACGGCCAAGCCGAATGTCGGTGTCCTCGAAGTTGTCAAAGGCGGAAGCCAGTCTGCGGCAGCGACGGTCGCGAGTACCCATCCGCTTGTCACCTCGATAAGCACGCTTGTGACAATCAACTCAACATCACTATCAAGTATCATGGAAAATGTGGTTAGTATATGTATATTATTTTATATAATATTATATTACAATTTTTATTTTTTTTCTATAAATATATTGTCAATACTGAAATTTCATTATACACTTTTTACTAAAATATATTGATAACTTTAATTTCATCATAAATAAATAAGCTGTATCCCGCACACAATAGGGTGGGCAGAGGGAATCTAGCATTAAGATACTCCGTTCCCCATTTTTTGCCAAAATCTGAAGGCATTGGGTGTTGAGAAGCGGGATTCAACGTCGCGCATGGCGTCGTCACCAGATAAATATTTCATTTCCTCGAGTGGAAATCGAACCTACAATCTGTCGCATTTATAGTTACACTGTATGTCCCTGCGCCACGACTGGTCCAATCTGACTGATCCAATAAATAAATACCTGTTTACTAATAGAAATTCAAAATAAAACAATAGGATCATTTATTTCTGTCTCACTTTAATATTTTCATATAAATTGTTTATGAAATCGTAACAAATTAATACAAAATATTAATCTTTGTATTATAGAAATAATTTGAAACAAATAACTTTGTATTGTTTCATCTCAAGTTAGAAAATCATGAATGAAACTCATTAAGGAGGTTGCTTCTAATGAAGGGAATTGAGTACATAAAAGGGTCAACATCTTTTATATAAAAATGCTCAATCGCCAAACTGTCACCAAACAATAAAAAGAAACGATATTAGAAATTTGCATTTGATATATTTTTCACTTTTTGCTTTACATAATTGTTGTATTATTATACAATAAAGTTTTTTGCATACAATTTTATATGTAGTATATAGTTTTATAAAATTAATCTATAACTAATATGAAAAGAGCCTATCGCAGGAGTACAAGCAAAGGTCCTAGATTCTTACAAAGAAGAAAATAAGTCACTTTGTAATAAAAGTAAAAGCATGTAACAAAAATCTTTTTTTAGGAAGTAATTTAATCTCCTTTACTCTCTCCACGTACGTTTTGTGAACCCTTTTCACAAAACTTGTCCCCGGAACATTCGATCTGGACTGAATTTGTACAAGACCAAATGCCCGAACATTCCGACATCCTTTGTAAATTCAGTGCTTCACTAGTCTGCTTTGTATTTATTTTACATTGCTTATCTTAAATATTACATTCTTTTAAGAATATTTAATAATTCACCGAAAAGGCATTGTTCCTTAATGAATACATACTACATTTTGAGGTGAAATTTAATCATATGAATGTTAAAACTAGATTAGACTACTGTATGCAGTGGTTAAAATATTAAAAGCTCCACTTGGAACCTTATGTACTCTCGTTTACTCGCAAAACATTTTTCGACGCGAGAATTTCTGTATTAAACGGGACGTTGCGAGTAACTTTATTGAAGTGAAATGTTTTTTAAGTTTTAATACAGCCTTCGTGCGGTGATTAGATTGTTAAAAGCTGGGATGCTTTTAGTATAGCAATAAAGATGATTTCGCCGCTGATAAAACTTTGAACCTTCGTATGAAGATGAATATTTGGCTTTTTTATTATCTATCTTGCGAAAGAATGCAGTTTTTACGTAACTAGTATATGATTTTTTTTTATTTTTATTATTTCGTTGACCTTATTATTTTATACTTCCAGTGTACATAACGTAAAATTACACAATTTTTTTCTATTATATAATTTCATAATATTTTATTATAGTAAACACTTTTTTTGGTCCAGATCCGTGTGCAGAACACGAATGTATGGATGGGGAGGTTTGTCATTTGAATGAAGTCCGGGCACCTGCCTGTAAATGTGGGCCCGCGTGTGATCTAATCGTGCGTCCAGGATCAGCAGTCTGCGGCTCCGACTACAAGGACTACGTTAGTGAATGTGCGCTGCGCCAGGAGTCTTGCCGTACTAGGCAGCAACTCTCTATAGCTTATAGAGGGGAATGTGGTTCAGGTTTGTTCTATTGAAACTTAAATACGGAACTAATTTTATATTAATAAATCATCATATACCTGGATTGAAGTAAAAATTTTTTATATCAATATACTTTTCACTGCTACACTATATTTTTATAGTGTAGTAGTAAAAAGTTGGAGTAAGTTTTAATAACATCTATACAGAAAGAGACCCAGAGATCCTTTGAGTATAAACACGTAGTTACCTCAATCTTTTGTCTAATCTAAAATTAAATCTTTATTCGGAAACGCAAAGAGGCCCCGATATTGGAGCCTGTTGAGGAGACATTTTGTTCTAAAGAAAGTAATTGGACACGAGCATCGAAGCGTAGACTTCCCAAAAGCAATTGTGACAGCAACGATATAATTCAATTTTCTGGAGTTATTAACTCAATATTTGAAGGGTTATTATCTTTTATCTATCCTTTTATCATTAAATGGATACTCTCCCTGATTGAAATAATAGTAACTTCGAAATTAACTGCCGTTACGTCTTTCAATATACATATATAATATAATATTATGAAATTTATTTTCTAAATGAATAGAAACTTAATGAATTTCCTTTGGGACTTGTTAAATGAATATAGCATGACAGTAGTTGTTTTGTATACTTTTCTATATTATTTTAACAAAAAATTAAAATAAATCAATATTTGTTTAGCTCAACATCCCTGTGAATCAGTGAAATGTGGTGTACGTGAGAGGTGCAGCTTAGATGCTCGAGGAGTAGCCGTGTGCGGTTGCGGTCCGGACTGCGAAGAAGTCATCCGGCCGGTTTGTGGGACTGACGACCGCACATACGACAGCCCCTGCCTCCTGGACCGCACTGCGTGTTTAGATAATAGGGACATACGAGTGGCTTATATGGGAGCTTGTGGTGAGTTTTGACAATTTAGTACCTGTTAGATTGGAGTATCTAGTACAAACGTGAAGGAATATGTGGTTTTGGATTTCAAATGTGTTATTTGATATTGTTTAAAAATAATTGTATCAATCGTTTTAATTTTCATTGGTTAATGCTTTATTGTTTGTCGAATAAGTTGCGTTGGGTTCCGCCATCCAACATGCAATGCTTCCAGAATTCGGCCTAAAGTTTGGAACGGGGTATCTTAACACTAGGCTCTCTCTGCTTACCTTCTGCATGCGGGACAAAGTTATACAATAAAACATTAAAATATCGTTATATAAAAAAATATTAAAATAGAATCTATCGTAACGGAAGATTCTATTTAATATATTAATATTTTTATCTCAGCTTCACGTTGTATCCCGCACACAGCAGGGTAGATAGAGGGAACCTACTGTTAAGACACTCCATTCCTCATTTTTCGTTGAATTCTGGAGGCATTGCGTGTTAAGTGGCGGAAGTCAACGACGTGCTTTGCCTTGACACCAGAGCGAAGAAATGGAAATATAAATTTAAATAAATATTTCATCTTCTCGAGTGAGGATCGAACCCACGCACAATCAGTCGATTATACAGTCACACTTTGTGCCCTTGCGCCACGATTGGCCTAAAAATATATTTTTTTATTAACATTTTTTATATATCATATAAAACTATTCAGAAAACTATTAAGTTTTCATAGTCATATATATACATAGGTTAGTATTTATAGAGTTGCTCATGGTATAGAATTGAGAATTTGTGATTGTCCTATTTGATAAGATACGATAACATGTTTATGTTGGCATTTGAAATCTCACAATAGTATAGGCCTACAAGCATGAACAATTTAGTTAACCAATCAAGATTTAGGCATCAGTCGGTGTATGGATACGGAGCAATTAATAGCTATCATTGAATATATATTCTCGATATCGATTTAATTAAATCATCCATAACACAAATTAGAAATGATATCAGATATTAGTTCTTACAAATTATATTTAGAATTTTATTTAGTTATAAGAAAATTTCACCTAGAGTGTGCCAGCACTTAGGTAAATGAAGACTTCGTTTATACAATAGCATACGCTTAATGCACTTGATACTTTAAAGAGCATTTTCCTTTCAAAACAATAGGAATTAAAAGTTTTCCTATTCTTATGTTTGTTACTTTATATTATGCTAATTATATAAAGGAAGAAAGTATAACAGCATATGAATATTTAAATATATCGGCAGCAGCTTTTTGAGAGAATATGTTAATTATTCTCTCAAAAAATTGCTACCTTGTTAAATGTTTTGACCTAAAATTTTTATTTACTATTATTGATACTTGATTATTTATAAGAATAAAGATTTTGGATATCTAGAATAATGATAGTCAAAATCAAAAGGGTAGTTGTGTATGTGTATGTATAGTGTTATATAAGTAATTCATAAGATCAATTTTATTAATTTTTCTAGGAGCATAAATATATTTAAAAGTAACATATTCTTTAACATAGAACATTTTACACTTAATTAATTAAGGTTTACTTTTATTTAAATTGTTCTTTCCAAATATTTTTAAAACATTTTTGTATCAGAAAAAATATTCGTACATCAATATTCATATACAGTCCACTAGTATCTATTTCTGTTCTGTTGTTGTTTTAATCCACTTAGTTAATTCAGAATTTTTGTTGGTTCTATTCGGAAATAGAATATGAATTTATTGACATGTCACAGGATCATATATATTACTATTCAACGTGAAAGGTAAAGGCAACTGAATGTGTGACGTTATTATTTTATTTTCTTACGCTAGATATATAAATATATAATCTAGTAGAATTCAAGCATCATTAGTCTAACTCTATTAAAAATAGAGGCCAGTTGTGGCGCAGGGGCACAAAATGTGACTGTAAAACCGACTGGTTGTGGGTTCGATCCCCACTCGAGGAGATGAAATATTTACTTAAATGTATATTTCTGTTTCTTCGTTCTTGTGTCGAGGACAAGCGTAGCGTTGAGTTCTGCCACTCAATACGGATTGCCTCCAGAATTCGGTAGAAAGTGGGGAATGGAGTGTCTTAACACTAGGTTCCGTCTGCCTATCCTGCAGTGTGCGGGATACAGCGTGAAGCTGATTTATGTTTATTTATTTTTTATTAAAGATATAATGAAATATATAGCTTTAAGTAGTTTTTTTGCGTTTTCCTGCATAGCAGCATGGGCAGAGGAAACCTATAATATTAAGACACTGCGTTTCTCACGGCCTCATAAATTACATTTATTAAGAATTTAAGCCAAATTAAATTACCTTTATTTGAACTTTTATAACTTTTGTCCAATTTTTAAAAAAGCTAGTATTTTGACATAGGTATAGAAAATCCCTGCGCAAGGGCGACGTGTCCCTGGGGCGGCGCGTGCGTGACGCGCGGCGGCGCGGCGCACTGCGCGTGCCCCGTGTGCGACTCCACGCCCGCGCCGGTGTGCGCGTCCGACCGCAACACGTACGGCAGCGAGTGTAAGATGCGCATGCACGCTTGCCAAACCAGCCTGCGAGATGGTGAACTTCGTGTACTGTATAATGGCACTTGTCGTAAGTATCGAAGTTTATATATGTTTGTTTTTATCTACATCCTAGTACGGATGCTAGCGTATGCGTAGCTATAGATGGCTACGTACTTTAATTTTGATTAGTTCCTTTCCGAATCAACCAAAAAGCTTAACTTCAGGGCTGCCACAATTCATCGAGCGTACAAATCTACCATACTTTCCTAAAGTACCGTTTCAACATCATCGATATTGTTTAATTCACGGCGTAGGTCAATGGCGCACTTTCTTTATTAACTTAATTTGTCATCATATTAATACTTTAATAATAGAGATTTGATTAATATTGATGAATTGATTTTAATTACTTAACTTAGCTTCACGCTGTATCCCTAGCGGGGTAGTCAGAGAGAACGACACATTCCGGATTCAATCAGCTTAGCTGACTCCGCATATTCTACGAATGGATCGCATCTCCACGGCATTCATCTCTTTTCATTCTTCTTCTGTAATACCCACGTTTCGCTGCCGTATAACAGCGTCGGTACCAACACTGCATTGCGTACGGCCAAACGTGCAGCTGTGCTGACGTTTCGCCGTCTCATCAATGCAGCTAAGTCTCCGTTAACCATGTTACCGGCAGCAATACGCCTTTACACATCCATCTCGTACCTATCTGCCATCTCTACTGAACATACTTCCCAAATATACCACTTCATTCACTTATTCTAATATCTTACCATTTATACTGATTTTGCATTATGTTATTTCTTCATCTCTTTAAAAAAAATGATTTTAATTACAAAATATAAAATTGATTTAATTGTTGTCGTATACAAATTACCTTACTGATAATAGTCATTTGGCCAATAAGCTAGAGTAGATATTTATAAATCGAATTCAAAATTACAGTAAAACCTAAATACGTGACTAAGTATAGCATAGCTAGTTGCCACACTAGCTGCTTGTATATAATTGTCAATAATTTAATAATAATAATATGTAATAAATTATTAATACAATAGTAATTACAATCTCTGCCCATTTAATAAATTAATGTGGTATCGAGTGTCCCATAGTTGTTTATTATTATAAACAACAATTTCTTTCTATTAATTATCATTATCGCTTAAGGCCAATAAAAAAACTGAAAACCGGTGAGTTGGGCTGCTCACCGAGGGTTCCATAAAAAATTGGCGGTCTTAAGCTTTTCCTGAAATGCAAACTTAGCTCAGCTAGAGCCTTTTTATTTGGCTTGACTCTTTATCACTGAAACTAGCGATTGTAATACCAAAATTTGCCCCCTTTTATAGCCTTTCTATTATTTTTTGAGGATTTAACCACAAATGTACAATTTCCAAATTTTTTCCTAAACTAATACTACCATAATAATTTTAATAATTTATAATATTTTTTATAATTATTTTCTAAGTAAATATAAAAATATGTTTTAATTAGGAAATTTTGGGGCCGTGGATCTATGTATATCGTTTGAATTTCAACTCGATATCTCCAAGCGTTCCTGAGGTAAAGGGTTTTGAAAGAAAGACAGATAGACAGACATACAGACGTACGGACAACAAAGTTGTCTCATATGGGGCCTTTTTTTCCTTAAAAAGGTACGGAACCCTAATATTTCGAAGATAAGAAAGTAATAAGTTCTATTATGTAATTAAGTAGGCAAGAAAAACATTTGTATGTTATCTTAAATCATTGGTCTACTACGCGTATAAAATAAGTATTTATATAATAAGTATCTCGATATTGATTTTCTTTGAAATGTGTACACTTATAAAAAAAAACATTTCCATCCGCTATTCAGCTGTTTGAATCCGGCGTCGATGAGTACAAAGGTAAAGATGAAATCAATTATAAAATTCTCCCGGAAAAATCGCAATCAATTTTCCGCGATGAAAGTCTTTTCCTTTTATGAAGTTGTCAATAAAAAGCGCACAAAATTCCCCCAGCACAAAAACGGTTTTATAAAAGACCGCTTATTTTTAATAACGGATCCATCACACGCCTACATTAATTATTATCATAAACTGTAATAACTCATATTGTAGGCTTCACGCTGTATCCCGCATATAGCAGAGAGAGCTTAGTGTTAAGACACTCTGCTACGTTTTCCGCTGAACTACAGATGCAATGCGTGTTGAGTGATGGAACTTAACGACGCGCTTTGCCTCGACACCAGAGCGAAGAAATGAAAATATTAATTATTTCATTACTTCGAGTGCGAATCGAACCTGCAACCTGTCGCGTTAGCAGTCACGCGCTTATGCCCCTGTGCCACAACTGGCCTGACATTTTTTATTTTGTAATAAAATCGTGTATACGTAGGTTTCGTAATTAAATATAATAATAATTAAAGCTAAATTATACGTACGTATTTTTATGTAAATAAATTCTATATACACATTTGCTCTACAATAAGCGACTCTATATTATATCAGATCGTAAACGTCTCTGAAATAATTCTGAGATTTGTACCATTTTAGGTACATCAATTCATAAAGGACTAAATGACATATATCAATGCTAAACGAGGGAATACTCGGTTATTATACATTGTACAACTCCGGTACTATAGACACTCTTTACTCAAGTTCTAAGCCTCTTTATCCTCCGGCTTCACAAAAGTTGACTCATTAGGCTAATAGGATGAGCGAATATTAATAACAATGGATTTATTACTTCCGTTCCCGTTCGAAATGTCAATTAGAGATTAAAGCAATTGTAGTGAATAACGGAGTGGCTCAGATTAACGGACGAATACAAAGGATTAGTTTTACAGAATCTTATTGGATATTGAATCAATATAGAACAACGATGTCTCCTTATAATCGCAATCATATTTTAATGAAATCTCTTTCCCGGGATTTCAATTTCGCACTTAGAAAATCATTTGCTACAAACTGTATTCCCCGGATCGAGATTAAGCTCTCTCGCCTTAATCCGCTAGAGAATTGCTTAAACACGCGGTCTTAAAATATAAATTATAAACGAGGATACCGGGATCCAAGGGAAAAATATCTAAATATATTTACTCTACAGCTTATTTACGAGCCAGCAATTATTCTTTAAAGGTTAAAACGTGTCAGATGCCAAATAACCTAAATAAATATTTTTTACATAAATTACATTTATATATCTTTCAATGGAACAAAAATAAAATGAAGAAGTTTAATTAGTTTAGTTGACTCCTAAGTACTTATCTTATTAATTAGTTGAAAGAAAATATAGCCGCATGGTTTCCGCTCATTCATAATTGCTTAGACAACTAAATTTAATCACTTAAGAAATATCTATTTAAGAATTAATGAATTTGTTTTTAACATTTATATTAAAACTTAATTTAATTAATTTAGTAATTTATCGAAATGACTAACATGAACAGTTTCATTTTTTTTTAAAGTGCTTTTTTGTAATTTTTTATTCTCCTCTGGTTGAATGTCTTAATATAACTTTTTATTGGCTTTGTAAATAAAATAATAAATAAAGAGCAGCTAGTACTTGTTTACGTGTTGGGTGGTTAAAGTTAATCTTTCACTTTGTCAAAACTAAGTTGATTAAACGTTTTTTTAGCTTCACGCTGTATTCCTCAAATAGCAGAGTAGACAGATGAAAAAGAAACATCTAATATTACATTTCCTCGAGTGGAAATCAAACCCACAACCTGTCGAGATTACTATCGTATACTTATGCACTTAGTCCTCAATAAAAAATATAAACACTCATATTAAATAAATATAAACATTCACAGTATTTGGCAAGTATTTGGAGAATCTAAAATTATGATAATACCGAAAACGTTATAGCTGGTATTACGCGACGAGATATCCATCTTGTAACAGATTTTTATGATTAAATAAAAAAAAGAACTAAATAAATTACATACTGATGTTATTTTATTTTATATAGAAACGTGTGCTGATATCATATGCGAGGGTGGAGGAGACTGCGAAGTGGACTCTGAAAGCGGACGCCCAGTTTGTCACTGTAATCATAATTGCACAAACACTAAGGTAAAATATTGACTTCCTTTGTAAATGTTGTGTATTAATAATATATTATATGTGTTATAAATTATATTAAAAAAGTAGTTTTGTTATGATTTTATATTATTTTGATGTAATAGTCTATCTACACGACCGGCCGGTGGTGGCACAGGGGCACAAAGTGTGACTGTAAAATCGACTGGTTGTGGGTTCGATCCCCACTTGAAGAAATGAAATATTTATTTAAATTTGTATTTTAATTTCTTCGCTCTGGTGCCGGGCCAAACCGCGGTGTTGAGCTCCGCCACTCAACACGCAATGCCTTCAGAATTCGGCGGAAAATGGGGAACGGGTTGACCTAACACTACTTTCCCTCTGCCTACCCTGTTGTGAGCAGGATATAGCGAAGTGAAGCTGATTTATGGAAGTGAAGCTGATTTAGTCTACATATTACATAGGTAGACTTACCTTATAAACTCCAATTACATTTTGGTTTTCTAAATACGATACATACGATGCATGATTTAAACCTTAATTTGATTGATATTGATTTCTAATTTTAATTTTAATATTGGAACTATTTTAACAAAATATCGAAATTAAGAAAGCTTCAACGTCTGCCGCATGTTAATAATTCATCGACATTCATCATTAAACAATGAAATCACTAAAAACTTTTATAATTTATAAAAAAAAAATGATTTATTTGATCAACGTTTGTTATAGTATTATTATATAAAATAAGTATGTTATATAAAGTACAATATAAAATACACAACCATTTTAAACACAAACTTTTAATTGCCCTAATTTAAATATTATTGCTTCCATTATATGTTCACGTTGTTTTTAAAGCTTCGTAATACAAAGCAGGTAATTTTCGCGAATTCTGTGATTATGATGCGGTATTTCGTGATCCCAGATTAAAATTATGGTCCGGATCACTTATTTTGATCACAAAACAACTGTTAATTTTATACGTTTAATATTTATTCTGTAATGTAAATGGCGCTGACGAGTCAACATTAACAAGCAGTGTTGAATTTTGCTTTATAATATTAACTTCTGGTGTTTTGTTTTTGTTACGTACTTTTGTTTTTTGGAATTGTTTATATAGGTCAAAGTGAAAGTTTCTTCATTTTACTTATCTTTGTTTACTTTATACCAAGATGTAGGTATAACATTTAATTAAATATTTATATTGTTTTTAACTAAAACGATGTTTTTTTTTAATTTACCGTTATTTCTAATCGGAGTTTAGCAGCGTTCTGTATTTTTTTTTACCCCCACAGGATTCAGACGTAGTATGTGGAACGGATGGTCAAACTTATCCTTCACAATGTGAACTGGACTTGACGACTTGCCGTGAACAAAGCGCACTTCGTTTGGCCTATAAAGGAGACTGTGGTGAGTAAAAGCATTGGTGTATTTGTTATTCTAATATTACCGTTTGAGAAGTAAAAACACAATTACTTATGTGTTCATCCGGCCATACGTACGCAAACTCATACTAACCGTATGAGTAACTCCTCCGCTGTAGTGTTTAATATTTTATTATCTACTTTGCAAAATCTCATGTTTTGTTACAACAATCAGTTCTACGTAAATAAACTTCCAAATAGAGTCACTCATATCATAATAACATAAACTATTAACTAGATCTAGAGTATGAAAACAAAAGATAATTCTTACAATATAATACACAACACTATATAGAGAGTTAAGGAATAATAGTGTGATAGATCACAGGAATCATATATTAATGTATGCGGCTGGCTGTTCGAATCCACCCTTTGAATAAGCTTAGCCACACAACTCACGTCTAACTGGACCTAATAGTATACGCTCGATTACACTTTGACAGAATAGGCCTGTAGTAAATCCATATTATTATAGATCGCAGATGCGATTCCACCATCTATGATATTGACGTTATTGTTTAATGATTATGTGCAGTAATTATTTAATATAGCAGTTCTATACTATTCTATAGATACTACTACTACTTTTGTATGTCAAATTAGTTTTAATATGCTTTATTTTAGTATATTAATAAATATATAATAATAATAATAAAATTCACATCACAAACACGCAATGTCTCCAGAGTTCCGCGTAAATGGTGAACGTGTCTTATCACTAAGTTCCCTTTGCCTGCCCTGCTATGTGCAGGATACAGCATGAGGCTAAATATATATATATATATATATATATATATATATATATATATATATATATATATATATATATATATATATATATATATATATATATATATATATATATATATATATATTTAATTAAGGTTTAATTTTAAATTGTAAATATTTATATTGTGCACTATTGCATTTTGCTAGCAAATGTACATGAAACTAATTTAATAAATTTAGTAAACAGAGGGCTCTTCAGTTTTCACTCCTTGCTCGTTTCGCTTCTCTGTTTCTTTCGCTTGCTATAATAAAAAAAAACAAAAAAAAGGCCTCTGCAGGTCAGCAATCTATTTTTTTAACATAGAACAGTGCTTACTTATAAACAATATCGTTAATTTTACATAGCTATTTATAAATTTGAAAAAATATTGCGTTTTATCCACTGTTCATATGGATTGAATCTTGATGATTTTATCATAGTATTTTGGTATAAAATTTTAAATTTTTAATTTATATTTTCAAACAAAACCAATTATAATTACTGAAATTAAGAATATTTAATTTCCGAGCTTATTATTTCTTCTTTTATTGAAAATCATCTGATATTCATAAAAATGGCGGGTATTTACTTACTGAATTCTAAGGATTTCTTCTAAAATGTGTTGCTCAATTTGTGGGCGGCTTAAAGTTCTGCTCGACCACAGTGCTGCGAACTAATTACGACTACTTGCGGTAATTCCAGAGAGGCGGTTTGCTTTGCATGGTGCAAGCGGTCATTACCTAATTTTATATATGCTATGTATAAATGAAATATTTATTTATATTTATATTTTCATTTCTTCGCTCTAGTGTCGAGACAAAGCGCGTCGTTGAGTTCCGTCACTCCACACGCAATGCTTCCAAAACTCGGCGGAAAGTGGGGAATGGAGTGTCTTAACACTAGGTTCCCTCTGCCTAAACTGCTGTGTGGGGGATACAGCCTGAAGCTGATTTATTTTTTTATAAAAAAATATACGGTGGAATTTAGGGTCATGATAATTGTCATTAAAATTCCGTCTCTCAACACGCAATGCCTTGAAAAATCAGTGAAAAATAGGGAACAGAGGGTCTAAACACTAAGTTTCCTGTGTCTACCTTGTTAGATACAGCGTGAACCTGAAATAAATATTATTATAAATTATTTATGACTGTTAAAACTGATTTATTATAATATAAGTAATTTTTAGTAATGAAACAAAAAGTATATTTTTAATTTTAACTTATATTTTTAATATTTTAGTTGAAAATTGCGAGAACTTATAATTTCTTATTTTTATTTTCATACTGAAAAAAGCTTAGAGCTCAAGTTGGCCAAATTTTTAATTAGACTTTGTCAACCTGCAAGCCATAATAAGACTGAGGCACAAAGAGTCGGGTACGGAGATTGACGCACGACGAATGAAATAATCTCTGATTATATTCATATAAAATATGGCTTACTTATTATGTATGATATATACTTTCTATTCAAAAGATGATTAAAGGATTTCACTCAAAATTTTAGATTAGAAATTAGTAAAAGTATACATTATATATGTTATATATTTTCTATGATGTATCTTATTGTAATTAGATACAAAGTAAAATATAATTGATTATATTTTAAAACGTATGTACGAGTATATGTAATTAATTATTTCATATTTAACGTACAAACAATCTTATTTATATTGTTTTGAAATTGATATTTATTTTTCATATATGAGAGCAAAGGGAAAATATTAATTAATAATAATTCATTTCCTCGATCTGAAATCGAACCCACAACCGCAGTGTTTCAGCCATATGCTTGTGCTACTGTCCTAGGACGGCATGCTCACGACATAAGTATTTTTTATGTATTGAATGAAACAGTAAACGTATTATTTATTCTTAACTTAAAAGTGTTGAAGTTTTAACAACTCTCGCCGTTGTAGTGTGAAATACGGGTAGTTAATAGCAGTTTTATACTCGTATATTCGTAATTAACTTAAGGTAGCATGCAGTGGGTAACTTGCAATTTGTATTCAAACATTTTTATGCTATAATCATATTTTAAGAGAAAGCATACGTACAAAGAGAGTTTTTTATACTTCGAAACAATATTATCGCTACCTAAATTTAAATATTAGCCACTAGTTCTACGGGTCTTTTTTATATTTAAGATTTTAATATATATCTTTTTAAAATAAGATTATTACAATACTATTGATATGTGAATTAATAAACACAAAATAAAATAAAAAAAAATACAATCAGACCTCCATATAAACAAAAAAAAAATACTTAACAACTACGAATTTCGTAATCTTAAATATACTTACATTATTTTCATATATATTTAATTATAAAAAAATTTACGAAAATCATGTATACAGGGTTGTTGTTCTGATTATATTGCTTTGTAAAATGTAGTTGCAGCTAAGATTCTAAGTAAAGTTAATGCTAACATGCTCCGTAGACGCTTAATTGCTGTTTAAATACCCCTGCAGCTACGAATAAATGTCTGAAAAACATACGGTTATGTTCTGTTTGTGAAACTTATTGTCTTATTATTGACCTAAGTCAAAGTTCTAAGATATTAGAATTTATTTTAACTCAACATCAATATTAAAGACAAAATTAATCAAATCAAATCAGCTTCATGCTGTATCCCGCACACAGTGTAGTGTTAAGACACTCCGGTTCCCACTTACTGCCGAATTCTGGAGGCATTGCGTGTTGAGTGGCAGAACTCAACGCCGCTAACAACAAAATTCATATTAAATAAAATATTTACATTTAAGAGAATTTACTTAATATTTTGAAAGGTGCTGTCTGTACATGTCATAATATGTGAGTACATGCTTCGTTTTGGCGTAGACTTGCCTTAATGACGTGTTATTTCTTTTATTATGATACACGTAGGTGAGTCTGGCGCGTTTTTGACGTTTCTTTTACTCATAAATAAATGTTATTTTTTCATTAAGAATATTAAACTTAATATAATATTAAGTTAAGACTTCAATATAATTATGATACGTTCATTTGTAATATTAATTTAATTTTTGTTTAATTTTCTATATAAGCCAGTCGTATCTTGCGAGGTCGACCAGTCACAATGTGGTTTTTTTTTTCACCTGAGAAAAAAAGCGTCGCAACGCAGCTTTTGTCCAGTTTGAAAAACAAAAGAATTCACGCAGTGCACGGTTAATTAGAGACATTTCAACTGAAATGTGATAAAATTAATTTTATTATACACAAATAGTATAAATTTCTTTAAAGTTTTAATTATTGTAATGTCACTTGAATTATATTTCTTCACGATTGCTTTATTCAGTATGTCCTGAAAAGCAGAACCCTTTTGGCGCTTAGGTAGAGAAAACATAAGGAGGTATTGGACTTTCACCTCGGTAGGAAGGTGGAACCTAGTATTAAGAATTTTCGAGGAATTGCTTGTTGAGTAGCGATACTCAAGGCCGCGCTTTTGCCTCAGTACTAAAGCGAAAAAAAACGAAAATATCCATAAATAATAATTCATTTCCTCGAGTGGAAGTCGAACCCACAACCGTAACACGCCTGTGCCCCTGCGCCGCGACGGCCTCAATATTTGATTTGTTATCCGATTATAAAAATAATAAAGGTTATATAACTATTAAGTTTTTTTTAGTCTACATAATTTTCACTAAACGGGTGACGTTTACTGTTTCACGTCGTTCAGGGCAACAGATCGATAAAGGATTAAACTGCTCTTATTTGGCGGCTGCCCAAAACGAAGTTAGAACTAAATCGCCTTTTTGATGTCCAACTTCGGGTTACTTTGAGTTTAATCGTCTCGTCTTATCATTAAATATCGTTGAAATTGATAAAGAAGAAAATTGCAAGTCAAAAGGTGAAGAACTAATTTAAATTTTTGTGGTTAAAATATCTTAATTATTAGTCCATGTCTATATTTTTAGGCTATCATCTACATGGAAATTTTAAAGTTTTGGCCGTTTTGGTACATTATAGATTAGTTTCAATATAAAATTTTATTGACTATAATTATATTTTTAAATTAGGCGTTGAGTTCCGCCACTCAACACGCAACGCTTTTGGAATTCTGCAGATAGTGGGGAACGTCAGTCAGAATGGATATTTTTTGCTTTGTCAGATATTGCCTGTAAAATTCTTAAATTAGATTAAGCATTTATAGAGTTAAGCAACACTTGGATTCTATTTAATAAACTAAAAAGCTTTTATGTAAAATCTATCAACATAAAATCACTTATTACAATTTAATAATCTTTATGTTTATAAAAATACGTGGCTAATTTATAAGTTAGAGTGCACACAATTATGTATTTATAAAATATAAAATAATTATATCTACATATATTAATTAATAACTTCAGTTAGAAAATTGTAAAAAAAAAATATTCTCATAAGTTATACTCTCACTGTTCACAAACTTTTTAATTAGCTGTACCTATTTCATTTTCCTTTTATCTTGCCCTCGGGAAAATATATTTTTAATTGTAGCAACCCATTTCTGTTTTCCCAGTGGCCAGAATCGACCGTCCTACAACGCTTTCATTTTGTGCAAGTGGTAAACAATCGTTATTAAATTTTTCACGGATGTCTTCTCTCATCCCTTATTCCGGTGAATGGAAACCAGAACATGTCTCGAGCAGTAATGGGGTTGTGTGCGGAAAATTTATTGTTCTATTGCACGATATTAAAACTTGGGATATATGGATGCTATAAATAAAATTTGTTTAGTATTAATAATATTTCGGGCAAGTCGTATAAGATTAAGAAGATATAAAAGTATATTTTATCTTCAAAAGTTATATATATTTCATGTATAAAATAAAAACGAACGCTTTTTCTGTAGCGCAACGTTTTAAGATTCAAGGTTGAAGTGGATACTGTCTTAAAATAAATATAATATCATTATATAACGTAGAAAATAGAAAGATATTACTTTTAACGTTTATAACGATTCCGTTTTGTGTACTAGAATAGTGAAAATAAATGTTGTTACAGCGCTATGCGAGGGCGTCCAGTGCTCTTTTGGGGCTCACTGTGTAGCCGGTGAATGTTTGTGTCCGACCGATTGTACGAGCGCGCCTCGGGAACCCGTTTGCGGTAGCACTATGCAGACCTACTCTAACGAATGTGAACTACAGAAGGCGGCGTGTACACTGCCACCCCCCGCTAAACTTCATGTCATTTTCTATGGGGACTGCAAGGATAGACTCGCCGTAGTTCCACCGATCGCTATGAGTACGTATCACCAACTTTACTGTTATTGCCCAACTTTCTAACTAACAACTTTGGTTATTAACATTACATCGCACCGTTCTTGAATATAACAAGTTTAAACTACTATTATTCCCAACGTTCTGTTTTTATAACTAATATAAGTAAGTAGACTGAAGTTACTCTTCGTGGAACATATTCATTCATATTTGTTGACTAATGTTTTATAGTAGAGTGTTACTTTTAATAGAGTTTCTATAAATGTTTGTTCGAATTTAATATTTGATTGTGTTTTTAATATATAAATATGTTGTGCGAAAGGTAACTGCGCACGGTCGTGAGAAAATATTTACTATCCTACCGCCATCAACCAGGTCGTTACTAATTCCAATAAAGCAACCCCTCCGATCAATTAACTAACTTTACGCTTTACGCTCGACTAACACGCAAATATTTGACTCGGTGCGGGTAGCGACGACCGCGATGACCACAACTGAGGGAGAAGAGGGTTCCACGGACTTCTTGGGCGCGACCGAAATAGGAACGACCAGTTCGTCGGCGTGCCGCGACATCCGCTGCGACTTCGACGCCAGCTGCGAGGTCGGCCTTGATGGTTACCCTCGCTGCTCGTGCCTCTTCGAATGTCCCGCCGATGACGAATACTTTCCGGTCTGTGCCTCAGACTTTCGCCTCTACCCCAGTTTGTGCGCAATGCGGAAGGAGGGCTGTCAGAAACAGCTGGAACTTAGATTAAGGCCCTTGGATCTGTGTAAAGGTTAGTCAATTTTTCGCATGACTGCCGAAAGCTTTTTGCCGCACTAACGTTTTACTAACAAACAATATATTTATAATTCAAAACAAAAAAAGATTAAAGATGTATAGTGAAGCATAATGTAAATTATCTTATTTTATCTCTAGCCTTTCCAAAAAAATGTGTAAGTAATGTTAGCGTACTCGTGTAAAAGAGGGTAGATTTAGTGTAAAAGAGGGTAGATTTAGGTGGAAAATAACTATAAAAGCAGTGGAATTGTGTCAATCGGGGGCACTCGCTTGTAAGTGACGGCCCCTGTTGGAAGGAAACTAGTGTGAAGTATTGTTAGTAGGTGATACATATCACTTATTGCAATTACATAGTATCTCTTTCAAAATAGTTTAGAATCATATAGACGATGTGTGTTTTTAACGTGTTTCTTTAAAAACGTTACCCGCTTCCGATTTTTAACAGTAATTATGCTATGCATATGTATATGTAAAGTATTTTGTATCATTTTTATATCTGTAAAAAATAATGATCTCACTATTTACTAAAATAATCAGTAAAAACCAGAACAACAACAATATTAAACAAAGATGTCGACTTAATACAGGTATGGAAGTGCGCCCCTGTGGTAATAACAAGGCAATGATAGACCTGTCAACGGGGCTGGAGATCGACTGCGGGAACGGGCCGCATCGCCAGGACTGCCCGCCCGGGACATACTGCCACATCACGCTCGCTGCGGCCCGTTGCTGCCCCAAAAGTGAGATTTTATTTTACCAAGCTATAATTATTCTTAAATAATCGTATTACGTATCGTGATTTAAATTGGTTTGTTTAAAGTTATTGCATACTGCTATAGTTGTAAGAATTAATTTATACTCGTACAGTAACATATGTACATTTACAATGAAAAATAACAGGAACATTTAGTTTATTTTTGTGTTCATATGCCCATATCATCTAGTTGTATGTATTATTGGGTTTATATAAAATTTTATTTGTTTCATAAATAGAGCCGTAATATAACAGAGACCAAAATTATATTCCAATTTATATGAAAATCAGAAACATTTCGTGGAAACACCGCTTAAAGCGTAGCGTGGTGTATAAATTTTTAATGAAGCCCTTTTATTCTATAGAACGAAATACATCTACTTATTTATGAAATGTCGCAGTAAAGATGGTGAAGGTACAAGACGCTACGAGTAAATTGGATACAATCACGCTAGCTGTTACCGCCTTGAGTCCTTTGTTCCGATCTTGTAAAATGCACTGGGAATAAAATGTAATATTTTATAAAACATGCAAGAGATTTTCTTCACTTTTCGCGTTCCTTTTGTTCAGATGATACGAAACAAGTGGACGATAAGCGGTCACACTGTTCGGAGAGCGTGTACGGCTGTTGCGCGGACGGTGCGTCGTTCGCCGCGGGCCCAAACGAGGACGGGTGTCCGGTCACCACTTCGACTTGCGGCTGCAATCGATTAGGATCGGTGTCCGATAAGTGTGACGACAGCGGTCAGTGCGTGTGCCGGCCCGGCGTGGGCGGCCTCAAGTGCGACAGATGCGAGCCCGGCTACTGGGGCCTGCCAAGAATAGGATCCGGACACACTGGATGCATACGTAAGTGACCATACTATACCATGTTTTTCATATTATAATATTAAAAATGTCTTTTTTTTTAATAATGTCATATTGATCACAAATTTTATATTTATGATTAACGATTAAATTGTAGTTTCAGAAATTGGAAAAAGTACTTACTTTTACATTTGACGTGTATGGATGTTAATAAATACTTTATTTTTAACGTTAACTACTTTATATTATTATAATTGAAATTATAATATATTCATAAATTGTATTGATTACTATTTAACTAGTCGCTTATATTTTTAATCGCTTAGCCTTATTGGTTGGCGATATATAATTGGAATGCCTCATCCATGTTATCACCAAAATACTGATATTGAATTAACGTGGTAGCATGCGGATGTTCCGCGTTCGGCTCGGTCCGCGAGGACTGCGAGCAGATGACGGGGCGCTGCGTGTGCCGCAGCGGCGTGCAGGGGCAGAAGTGTACGGTGTGCGCCGATCATCGACGCCGCCTAGGACCTAACGGCTGTTCCGATCGTAAGTATCCGATAATCCAGATATATTACTTTTTATATTGGAATATCTCTCCTCAACGACCAATTTTTTATTCCTTTTATGTGCTTAGGATGCCACTAAAGAAAGACGTTACGTTTATTATAATTTATGTCGATATAAAGTGTTATGTAGTCATTTATACAGAAATAGTGTAATGGATTATATTATAATGGAAAAGGAGGAGATAATGTCATCATTATCATCATTTTTTATCTTGTGTACAAATTGCTACAACAGGCCAATTTAAGAATATATATTTGTTGTGAAAATTCACTCTTGTTAACTTCAATTAAGTGTACGAGTGAAATATGTTAAAGCTAATTGGCATGTATGTAAAAACGTGGGGCTAAATATAATGAGTTCTTTTTATGATACAAAGTGAGCAATAATATTATATATAGCTTTACGAAAAATAAATTATATAGACGTAGCTATATATATACATATGTCATGGATATATAAGCTATAATGAGATCATTCATTAAAATTGTTGTAAAAGATCGTCGATTTTTATATTTAATTGACAGGTGGCCAATTTTTTTCTGTCAGATTTGTAAGAAAAAGCGGCTCAACATTTATTGCCAACTAAAATCGTCGTGGCGTAGAGGCACAAGCCTGTGAACCATAGAAACGCGACGAATGGAATATTTACATTTTCTTGATCTGGTAACGAGGTAAAGCGCGGCGTAAAGTTCCGCCACTAAACACACAATGCGTCGAGAGGCTCTCCTGCTGCTTAAATGCTTTCGGAATAAAGTGGGAAACGAAAGTGAGACGGAGAGTCAGTAACACAAGGCTTCCAGGTTCCTTTGGCGTTACTATCCTACAGCATTGATACAGTGTAAATCTAAATAAATACTTCTAATGACCCATATTAGCCGTTCTCGTGTGAATACGATTTTTAAATTTTAAAATTAAAATCTGATTCCGTAAAACCGATTATGTCTGTTAAAGATCGGTTAGTTATAGCTATGTGTGGCTTGGCCTTTTCTTTACTATTGTGACGGAACACAACATCATCTAGTTTAAAGGGTAGTAGAGGATTTAAAAATTCTGTGTTATTATTATTTATAACAAGTCAACAACTCTCATTCTATAAACTTACAATTTTCGTCTCTCTCGTCTAACTACCTAATTTTAAATTTTTACATAAATTTTGATAGATCTTTATATAAATTTTAATAGTTATTAGTCAGTCAGTCAGACTGTGACGTAATCAAGAAATTTCGTCGCTCACTGATTGGCTAACTGATGATAAGATTTTAAATGATAATAAAAATTAAAATAGTATGTAAATGATACATAGTACTGCACACTGTAGGGTAGGCAGAGGGAACCTAGTGTTAAGACACTGCGTTCCCCACTTTCTGCCGAATTCTGGAGGCATTGCGTGTTGAGTGGCACAACCAGTCGATTTTACAGTCACACCTTGTGCCCCTGCGTCACGACTGGCCTCAAATGTAAATTATACTTAATGTATATATTTTTTAACTTAATAGACCTACTAATTACATCATTTTCACTTAATTTTGTTAATATGTAACATAATCCAAACCAAATTACGTTTCAAGAAAAGATAGGTAGGCTCCTTGCGGTTCGCTTAGATCGTCTTAGTGGGGCCACTATTCTGACCCCAGATTTAGGTTAAAAAAATACTAACATAATATTAAAGTGCAAAAAATTAAGTTAATTTTATTCTATCGTACTTCTTTAGCTGAAATCAGTGGAGTAGCAGAATCATGCGTAGAACTGTCATGTTACTTCGGCGCGGTGTGCACCGACCGTACCGGCGGCGCGCTTTGCGAGTGCGCCGCCGCCCCCTGCCCTGATAGCGACTTGAATATGCTGGTGAGTAGTGTTTATATATATTTTATATGTATTCAGTAATGATTTCTTTTATTCCATTGTGGGGCAGCTTCTGACTCTATACGCCAGGATTGTGGGTTCGATGGTGGGATTGATTATATTTATCTCAATTTCCTTGTCTACCAGAGTGCGGAATTGAGTTCCGCCTCTCAACACGCAATGTCTAGAAAATTGGGCGGAAAGTAGGGAACGGAATGTCTTAACTCAAGTTCTAACTTCAATACTCAATAATCTACTATGCAGCTTAAAAAATGTAGCTTTGTTTATATTTTTATATATTTTTATTTTCATGCCATTATCGTAATATCTGGAGTGAAGCTCAAAGGAAACTCAGTCAATCGAAACTAATGTTCCGCTTTGTTATCTTAAAAATCGTGATTTATATTGTCATCCCACTACCTTAGTGAAATTCGAACCGATACCGTTCGAGCTACGCACTTCAAGTTGCGCCAGCGTTATTATATTTTGATATTTTGTTGTATTATAACTGTTGGGCTTATTTTTTTCCGTCATTCATCACGCGTCACGTAATTTAGCTTTAAAGTTAGATTTTTTTAACTTGTTCTACAATTCTGTAGGCAAAAAGTCAAATTCAAGATTGATTGTTTTCATGTAATAATATCTTGTACATAAGTAAAACCAACCGCCCCTTGAACTTTAGACTATTCATTTAGAAACATTAAACATAAAAGTTGAAACCAAAGAACAAATTAACTTTTAAACAAAATGTTTATTTTAAGCAACATTTCTAACTCAATTAAAATGCTAAAATTCTCAGACTCTCATAGTATATTAAGACACGTTCTCAAGTAAAGGGCCTTTCAGACTATTTTGGGATAGTCGGAATTCGAAACAATTTTACGCTTGTATGGCACTCGTATAATATTTCATACATATCTTTGTGTTGAATAGTAACTGGTTTCATATAAATATTTTTATTTATCGTGTTCATTATATTGATTTTTTATTCTCAATAAAAATTCTATAACTTTACTTTAATAGTAAGGATTATTTTATTTAAGTTAACGTGTTTTTGGAGTGAAGCAGACGCAGACGGGTGACAGCAAATGACGATTGTGGGTTTAAATTTCAGTTTAGAAAATATTTGTACGTGTAATATTATTATTACATGACAAAGAGAAAAGTTCAATCGAGTTGCACTTGGATACATTCGTAACAAACATCACAAAAAGATATCATATATATATATATATACATATATATATATATATATATATATATATATATATATATATATATATATATATATATATATATATATATATATATATATATCCTCATATGTTCTTATTTCTGTGATTTTCTAAAAAACGTTCTCTAGACTTAATCTTTATAAATTTGAGATTGTAGCTTTTAGTCCAATTTACTTATGGTTAAATATATTAGTCCATAAGACCTTAATGGTACTATAGAGGTAATAAAGACACGTACAGTAACAAAGGAAGTAATTCGGAGAAAAACCTCATTTGTACTAAATCGGAGTAAAGCACATTGCACCATTAACAAAGCTTAAACAAATACGTACTTTGTAGCTGCAGACTACTAACAAGTGGAACCTTAAAATTTTACCAAAATCTTAGCCATTTCCACGTAGATTGTATGTAATATAATTAATTAAACGAAAAGATTCATTAATAATAATGCTCGCTCTCGAATCTTGAAGTCCAACAAGTGTTCAGATTTTATTGGTCTCTCAACGAAACTTAAAAGTTGAGGAGATCTACAAGTTAAATTCTCTTTAACTTAGTTAAGTGCAATAAAATCAACAGGTATGCGGAAGCGACGGTAAAACTTACGAATCTGAATGCCACCTCAAATTACAAGCTTGTCGTACTCAGGAAGACATCGTAATCCAAGCGTTTGGGCCTTGTAAGTTATCAGAAGTTGCAGGAACGGTCGGTCCTCTGAGGCCCTCCTCACCGATACAATTTACTCAACAAGATGACGGAGCTGCTTCAAAATCAACGAGACATTTACTCAATCCAGAAAAGTACTACAACAAATATGATTGGACAAGAAAAGAAACGCCCAGTGACTTTGACAGCGTTGTAACGGGGCAAAAATTGAAGGGTGAGTCACTTTGACGAAAGACAATAGGCGCTTACCGAAGCAATTTCGTAATTTCAAAGCCCAAAGTGTTTAATTATTTCGGCGATTGACGACGTTAATTGATATTTTCCTTTTAATATTAAAACGTCTCAAATATTATTCTCAAGCATTAGCATATTGCAATATTTATATTTTTCTTCTATATTTATGAAACCGATTTGAATTGTAAATAATTTAGAACGGTCGTTTATTTTGCAATTACGAGTTTAATAGTATTTTATCCGCTGCCAAATTCCAACAATAGCGGCGATGCGATACTCTAAAGTTTCAAAATTCCTGAATTACTTAATTTACTGTAGACTATCCGGCACTAGTATTTTAGTAACATCTCAATTCATCTTAATCACGTTAATTTTGTAGAGATTACAGTTTGGCTTGTTGTGTGAGCAGTTTCCCTTGTCACTTTGTGACACTGTTCCCCGTATCCTTAACTTAGTTACCGATTTATCTTACTTATTTGTTGCTCCGAAATAATGATAGAGAATTTGCTGCTGTTATATATAATAAATCATAGTAGAGAATTGCTGCTGTTTTACTTGTTTTAGTATCAGTGCGTACAAATTATTCATATATAGATTATGTTTTACTTTGCGACAAATAATATGTAGCTATTTATTTTTAATAAAAGTAAGAGATATACAAAAATTGCATAATACAATAATGCTTTATTTTATGTTAGGTTTAATTTTATTACATTTTACGAAAGTTCGGTTATGCAGTTGTTCAACTACCTTTTCAATATAAATAGTATAATTAATTGAAATAAATCCAAATCGACTATTCAGTAAGTTGCCTTACGACTGGTCAGGTTCGCAAACAGCCACTACCGCCACGGTGGGCGCGGTGGGCGCGCTGCTGGGCGACCTGTGCGCGGAGGACGCGGACTGCGCGGCGCTGCCGGGCGCCTACTGCGCGCGCGGCGGCTGCGAGTGTCGCCCCGGACACGTGCCCACTGCGCACAGGAAGGCTTGCGTTGGTGAGTTGTTCGTGTATATAACCTGTGTAATAGGAAAGATATTGTGGTACTCCCATATATATAATTAGATTTTTTAAATATTATAAGCATTTGCTATGTTGATACATTTTTATGAATTTGGACGTGTTATAATATGTCCTAAAGTGTGATCTCTAATTATAAACAAGCAAAACATAGATATATATATAGATATACTAAGTGAATTTAAAATCAATGCTATACGATATATTTTGATAAACGTTAGGTATATAAATAGTAAAATATAAACAATATATATAAAATAAGAATTTGTAAAAGTGCAGATGTAGAAGGTTTTATCGCTTATAGCGATCCAGCTTCAAGGCAACCTTTAAATGTTAAAGCTGTAAAAAGATGCTAGATACCATCTACTGTAAAACTGAACTTACAAAGACACAAATAAGGCATAAGCAAAAAAATAGCAAATAATAAATAAGTAACATAATTAATTTCAATTCAATTAAGTTCATAAGAGCACAAATACAATCTGCCTGTATGTGTACATATTATATTGCATGTAACTGAAAATATTCTTCACTTTTGATTAGAGATCATTAGTTCATATATTTAATTGAATTTATCGAGGAGTTTCTATACAGGCGTCAAAACCATTTTTTTCGTACATAACTTGCATATATTTTTTTTATGTTAACATTCTATTAATTTCTGAATGAATTTACATAACAGTTTGAGGCAAACTCGTTGCCTTTTCAAAAGCTATTTAAAATTATATTATTTATTTACAATTTTTTAATATATTTTTTTGCCGATGCAATTTTTTGTTGTGAAGCCAGCGTGCTATTGTAATTACACTTATTTGAATGTGTGTAAGTTCAGTTTAAGAGTAGAGGGTCACTACTTGGTGTATTAAATTATAGAACTACAGACCACCCTATTTGTATGTTATGTATAATTGAATTTATGTATATTACTTTTAAGTTTTACATATATGTTAAATAAATATTTCAGTGTACCCTACTTTAAAAATAAAACAACAGTAACATACAGAAATATAAATTGTAAAATCTATTTCAGTAGGTACTCTACAACTATAACATTTTAAGAATTCAAACACAATGTATATTTTGTTGCATGAGAAATACTTACGACATTGTTGCAGAACAAATAACGCAAGAAACAACGGAGGAATATAGTGCATGTTTATCAGAGCCGTGCTACAATCTAGGCAGCTGCATAGACTTGCCGGGCTCCACGTACGCCTGCGTGTGTCCCGATCCTTACACCGGCCTTAACTGCGAATTTCATATCAAAGACGCTCAGCCTTCAAGTTACATCGAAACTCCATCCTTTGACGGATCGTCCTATATACGCCTAAAACCACTAAAGGCTTACCATAAGTTGAACATCGATATTGAATTTAAGGCATTCTCCGAAAATGGGGTCATATTGTACAATCAGCAGAAACCCGACGGAACGGGTGATTTTGTTTCGCTCGCGTTGGTAAACGGATATTTGGAGTTCAGGTGATTTTTATTCTTATTTCATATTTCGATTTCGCTGCGGAACTGCGGGTTCGGAAATATTGTGAACAAATATTATCTCTTTACTATTCCATGTGTGTTGAATGTAACGTGTCCTATCTAGAATATAATTCGAATAGGACACTGAATATTGGCAATTTTTCGATCTTTATATAGACGTTCGTAACTTTTTGTTAGGTACAATCTTGGGAACGGCGTAATAATTCTAACATCACTTGAAAAAATAACGTTGAACGAATATCATAAAGTATCGGCGAAACGATATCATCGAGACGGTATCCTCTCAGTCGATAATATGGAAGATGTCGCCGGACAATCCACTGGTAATCTAAAAGCGTTAGATCTCGCCGAGGATGCTTATATTGGAAGTGTACCTACAAATTATTCCAGGTATTGTATAAATTATAATAAATTCTATATAACAAGCATGTGCTCGCATTTCGTTAAAATATTCATAAAGTAAAACACTTGGTAACTGGAAAAGTTTTGAAAATACTCTAGAGTGTAGAATCTAATTCCCTCGTATTCTCTATGTAATTTATTTATCATATAAATTTTATACATGAATAACCTAAGTAATAATATATATTTAAACTATTGTTCTTATTTCTGTTTAGAGTATTCGATAATATCGGAACTCGGAAAGGTTTCATCGGATGCGTAAAATACTTGAGGATAATACGTCATCAAGTCACAAAGAAATTGGGTCGTCCGGACTCATTATTAGTATCCATAGAGAATGTTCGAGAGTGCCAATCTAATCCGTGTATGAGTATGCCGTGTAAGAATGGCGCCACGTGTAAATCCGAATCGGATACTGAATATATATGTCGGTGTCCGATAGGATTTCAAGGAGCCAATTGTGAGGAGAGATTAGATCCGTGCGAATCGAATCCCTGCGGATATGATGAGGGGCTATTGTGCGATATCGGAGCGGACGGCGGACACGTCTGTCGGTGTTTGTTCGGCGATACTGATTCTAATGGGAACACGTGCAACAACGGTAATTACTACTCGATCATTTCGTTCGACATCGTTAACCGATAACTTCGAATTCTAATTTACATGAAATTAAAATACTATTTGTTTTTAGACGTCAATGTTGTACAAGAAACTTTGACACCCCAATTCAACGGGACGAGTTATATTGAATTACCGCCGCTCGAAGGCCTCGGCAAGGCATTCAGAATCGAAATTTGGTTTTTAACGAACCGATTTTCTGGAATGCTCCTTTACACCGGCCAGTCAAATAAAGCCAAGGGGGATTTTATAGCGATTAACTTAGTTAATGGATACCTACAGTTTAGGTACAATTTGGGGAGTGGAATCGCCAATATCACGTAAGTAAGGCTTAGAGGCCGAAGAATTAATTTAACGAGTTAAGTAAAACGCTTAGGTCCACAACACATACCATAATTTATTCTCCGATGCAAATAGAATCTCTGCCAACTTAGACGAAAATTAATAATTTAACAGCCTGATGAGTAACGGCCAAATAATAATAATTACGCCGAGGGAGCTATTAGTGCCTTTGCTCAGTAGACTAAGATATATTTCGCTTGTACATACATACAAGAAACAACACTACTATAACAAGGACATTCTCCTCGTAATGTTTGCTAATAGGTTTACTGTTGTGCATATTATATGTATTGCTTATTTATGAATTGTATTAATAACTTTACGTTATGAATATTTAAATATAAAACATAATAACCATACTTTACTAGGTCACCTGTATCAATAACAAAAGGCAGATGGCATAGAGTGAGAGCCACTCGTATAGGAAGACATGGAAGCTTGCAATTCGATCATCATCCAACACAAAGAGGCGCATCTGCTCCACCACTCACTCATCTTGAGCTTACCCTACCACTTTTCATTGGCTCGTTACCGTAAGTGATACTTGTAATATAACAGTACTTTTAATTTTACTCTGACGTAGTTACTTCGCTAACTGAACTTTTAAAGAAAGTAGTGACTTATTGACTGAAATATATATTGAATATTAAATAAACTTCATTACTTTAACTTTTTCATACTATAAATAAAATATGTTATACAGAAAATAAAAATTAATCCAGATTATCAATTCGATTTTATTTGATAAAATTGCTATTATAGCTTAAAGGATATTAAAATTACTAACGAAACAATATATGAACATGAAAATATTTGAACCTGCGCCTTTTGGAAACAGTCCAAATGAATTAATTAAGCTTATCTAGACAGTAAATCTTTTTAAATTGTGTATTTTAGTGCTAAAGATTGTGACTATCATATCAAGATACGGGATTTTTTATATAAAATTCATCGGTATTTTCTTAGAGAGTCGTGAAAATTATACTTACATATAAAAAATTATACACTGGCTTTTATATAAAATCAAGCATTTACATCAATTTCACTTCACATACATTATTTACATACATTACTCATAGTAAATTTTGATATTTTGGTCAAATACGTAGTGTTGCGAAGCGCAATTTGTCATACGAGAATGAATATGAAATATTTTGCAAGAGAAAACTCATTTTGTTTTTAGTTCTCGCTTCACTGACATTCAATTTACGGTTAAAATTTGGCGCACGAACAATTTATTTTTGTATCGCTGTGAAAAAATTGTGACTGACATATATATGTAGATATAATTGTGAATTGTGAATGTCCGCCGGAAATAATGTTACAACCCTTTTGTAAGGATATTTACGAGATTTTTAAGTCATTTTTATTCCTGAAATATATTTCTTTTACATTAAATTATAATTCTCATAATTGTATATCATGCTAACAATATTTACTTATAAGATTAATAGATTTCTTTTGACAAAATACCATATTAATATAATATTATCTTTTTATCATCTATATTACATTATGTAAAATATGAAGTGTTCACTATCTAAAATAAAACCAAGATCAAGGTATCAAAAATCAAATATTAAAACTAGTCATTCTCCCGCAGTTCCTACGTCCGTCCGCACAAAATGTCGGGAGTGACCAGCAGTTTCATAGGCGCGGTGCAACAGGTGTTCGTGAACGGCAGCCCCTTGTCTCTGTACAGCGGGGACGTAGCTAAGTGCTCTGTGGTGGCGGAGGAAGACCGCCTGCCGTGCGCCACCAGCGGCGTCACCAAGTACGCCGGGCCGCCTTGTGGGGACGGTGAGTGCATGACTTACGTACACTACAACAGATTTACTTGATTGCTTGCTCTTGCACTTCCACTTGCAATCCTTGTGCTCGATTTCAGGTAGTTAAAGTTGGATTAGTTTCCGAACTTTAAGTTAACTAGATACTGTGGTTGCTATGTAAGCCATGTGGCACGGATTTGTTAACAAATTTGTAATTTAAGTCGGTTAGTAGTTAATGGAATATTATTATGATATTATCCTCTATAAAATATTTATTTTTGAGGCCGGTCGTGGCGCAGCGGCACGAGGTGTGACTGCAAAACCGACTGGTTGTGGGTTCGACCCCCACTCGAGGAGATGAAATATTTACTTAAATTTATATTTCCATTTCTTCGCTCTGGTGTCTCGAGGTTAAGCGCGGCGTTGAGTTCTGCCACTCAACACGCAATGCCTCCAGAATTGGGCAGAAAGTGGGGAACGGAGTGTCTTAACACTATGCTCCCTCTGCCTACCCTGCTGTGTGCGGGATACAGCGTGAAGCTAAAAAATATTTATTTTGATTTAGTAGCTAATAAAAAAACATAAAGCCATCTAAAAGATATGTTTACAATAAAAAATTTCAACTTCACCAAATATTTAACCAGCTAGTCATACCAATTATAAATAGTTACTACACTAAGAATGTAAAATTAAAGTCTTAAACGCTTCAAATTTAATAACTGAGCCTTGAAATGTGAAGTAGTCAAAACCTTTGTGTATTAAGAAAACGTTTCAAAGCAAATCTGTCCATAAGATATATAATATTACTATCGCATTTAAAATTTACATAAATCATTTTTGTTATAAATATAAAAAAAAAACATTACTTTAATAAATGCACCATCCATCTAGGTCTCACCCCCTGCAAAAATAACGGTACGTGTATACCGTTGCTGAACGAATACAAATGTACATGCCCAGACGGGTACCAGGGGAGGAACTGCGAGGTGCAATTAAAAGTGGAGATGTTAAACGACGGAGCGCCCATTAACTTCGACGGAAATAATTATTACTCGTACAGAAGCCGAGGCGGCCGCAGGTAAGTTCCAAATGGATTAATATTCATAATATACACTGACAAAACCCTCTCCGCACCTATTAAATCAATAGACAACATTATAACAACAATCATTGTACTACAATATCAATTTATTAGTTAAATTAAGGATAATTTATCATTTTCAATACGTTTCAATTCGTGTCGTCAATTATGCTAATGAATATAAAAGCCACAGATTAATAAAATAATTGCACCAGAAAAATATCATTTAAATCAATGGATAATTCGATCGTTACATACCATTAAGGTCGCTTTCAGTTTCGTGTGGTCCGTCGCATCGCAAATGGCTGCATTGTTTACGATAATAATGTTATCAATTTTATCCACGCTGATTGTACGTTGATACGCTGCAGTCGATTTCTCAATTGACGATAATCCGTAATGACTTTTTGAAACAATAATATCACTTGTATATTATGAAATATTAATTGTTTAATTTATATTTTGTTTGTGTTTTATACCTTAGCTTAATGATGTGTGTGAATTATTGATTGATTGTAGTTTCACAGTTTAATTTGAAAAATAATATTGACAATAAATTATAAATTATGATTTCTATTTTGTGAATTAGCTAAATTTATACAATAAACTATTCTTCAAGAATTTATTTTTTTAAGTTTATGGCGATAGGAAATGGGTAATTTACCTCTCAGTCGTTTACTACCAATTACCTAAATTCATTTGTCTTTCACTAAACTATGTTGACCATGATACTACTTCGTTTATTCGTTATATTCTATTAGCAGTAAATTATTTCTTAATTTAGAAATTCTTTCCTTTTATTGAATAACATTAATTTTATTTACTCAATTTCTTTTTTCTAGCTTACAAACTAACCCTGAAGGTGAAGGACATTATGATGTAAGATAGCACTCGACGGTTGCTCGCAATAATGCATTTAGATATAAGTTTTAATGAATCGATCTACAATATAACATAGATTAGGTAAATTTACTTTACTTGTTTAACCCTTATACATACCATGCACGTTAACTAATTTAAACTTCTATTTCCATGTAACTACAATTTAGTTTTGATTATATTATGGTAGTAACCGGCAACAATATGACAAACATTTCTAACTTAGACATTAAATCGCATTATACATTCGGAGCTTATTCCAATAGTGGGACTTCATTAGCCTTTGTAAATTGAGTTGAATCTATCAGATCACGCTAAAGTGCTCGTACGTGACTTGCTTCAATTCGATGGAATATGCGAAACTCGTAACGTCCTTTCAATGACGTCAACTTGTGTCAAACTGTTATACGTTGAACTAACTTAATTCATTAAAGGCTTCCAATATTTAAGCATTTAACTTACCTCGCTTGAACCTTTGCGGCATGTAGAATGCCTTAGGCTCTGTTTGTTTCTGCATGGCGTTGGATCTTCAATTGCTTGCCTTTTATCTTTTTCTATTTTGGCTTTAGTAAAAATAAAGTACGAGACAAATTATTATAACAATGTATTTTTAATTTATACAAACTGTTTTTGTAGTAGAACATTTTTATAAGGGGTGGGCCAAGCGTTGAGCAAATAAAAAAAAATATAGAAAAAAACTACAAATCATAAGGTAGATTTTTTTAATGAACTTAATACGTTACAATTTTATGTTTTAAAAATCACATCACTAACATGTGTCATGAAGACTCGCTTGCACATTGCTGGTGGAATAACGGTGATATCCTCGCGAATGTTGTTTTTGAGCTGGTCAATTGTCATTGGCTTATTGGCGTAAACACCCTTGAAACGTACTTGAGGTATCCTCAGTTAAAAAATCTAATTTCGTGAGGTCTGGGTTTCGGAGGGGCCACGGAATGTCCCCTTGACGTGATACCAGTTTGTCACTAAGTATTTCGTTACAACTGTCAAATACTTGCTAGATGTATGTATGTATGTTATGTCGTGCCATCCTGTTAAAACCAGATTCTGCTCTTGCAAAAAGTGGCCATCTCGTGAATGTCGTTATTGAGCTGCACAATCGTCGTTGTTGTCGTGGTCTAGGTCGGTTTTACACTGTGTACCGCGCACAGTTGGATGGGCAGAGGGAACCTAGTGTTAAGACACGCCGTTTCCCACTTTCTGAATTCAGGAGGCATAGCGTTTTGCGTGACAGAACTCAACACCGCGCTTTGCCTCGACACAAGAGCGTAGAAATGAAAATATAAATTTAAATAAATATTTAATTTCCTCGAGTGAACCCACAACCAGTCTGCAGTCATATTTTGTGTCTCTGTGCCACGACTGGTCTATATATGATATAAATTTAGATAGTTAAGTCTTATTCGCTTTTATTGATGTAAAAATGAATTAGAAATAACACCGCCGCCTCACAATTTGTTTATTGTCTTTTTAATCATAACAGTATCTTCGTTTCTCACGTACGAATGAGTACATTCATTGTGATAATCGAAAACAAAAAGAAGAACGATTCGGTTTGTTTGATAACAACGACGTAGGCTGACGATTTCATTTTCATTTTTCCATTATTCCCTCCTTAGGCGTTAAAAAAATTAGCAACGGATTTGAATATTCCGTTTTCGAATGTACCGTTTAGTTAAGTGGCGCGTAAATTATTGACGAAGTGGTCGGGGCGCTACACAAAATCCGTTCGGATGTTTTCATGCATTTTATATGATGCGGTCCGTTCCGTCCACTCGATAATAATATAATCCGCGCGAGCATTCGCGTGAAAATGAATCGCACGCATTACTGCCGCGTATTGTAGCCGGAGCTGCATAATAGAGGATATTGAAATTTATTTTTATTTTGACCACTGGCATGCTATTGTTTAACGGGTTCGTGTTTTTTTTAAATAGTGGAATGGCTAAATTTTATCTCTTTTTTTTTAGAATTCGAAATTATTACAAATCGAATTACCGAATTGTAGTTTATTTTTTTATTTTTTGTGTAAAAGGCATGTATGTAATTTTCTATGCTTTCCGTCTTTCCGACTTAAAAAATAAAATGAACGCAGTTTTGTATTATAGTATATGAAAATCTGTTCTGTTTAGATGACGTTGGTTTAGCACTGGTTAAAATAACTACTCTCAAGCCTTTATTAAAAAAAAAAGAAAAAAATATGCAGAATTGTATTATTTGCGATTCCAGAAACATCGTAGTCTAGCCCAATTGATATGAAAGCACTTTTTTACGGCTAACAATAAAATACAACTTGGAAAATATCTTACTTTTGCATTTATTCCAGTATATATTACCATATATTAGGTACATAACACCCTTGTTAAATATTCCTACATCAGCTACCGAGTGTTGAAATCGCAGCGGGCGCTATAATAAAAGTTATCCATTTGCATACGAGCATAAATTCAAAATACTGTTTTCCATTACATACTGCATCTATTAATTATTTGCATATAAATGCTTCGTTAATAGTTTAGAATAGTGAAAGAATAATAAATTTAATACTTTATAAACCCATCTGCAGTATTTATGGGTATCATCTATTTCATATAAATGTCGCATTTATGTATAAATTGAATGTGCTTCGGTGTTTGTACATACGTTATGCTAGCAATTTGTGATATTCAGTGTATTTTTATATTTATTTAATGACAAATATGTATTTTTACTCAAATATATATATATATTTTTTAGAAACCTTTTAAAAAAGAAATTAATATAGCTTTTTGCTTTTGATGTTCATATATTTTACTATGTTTAAATTAATATTTTTTAAGTAAATAAAAGCTTTTAAAGTATTATAAATATAATATAAAATTTGTCCCAATGTTAATAATATGTTTTTTTGTAGGAATCGCAACCTCCGCGGTATAAGATACGAAATAAAGTTTCGAACTAACAACGACTCAGGTCTCATAATGTGGAGACGGAAAATTGGTATTCGACGAGATTTCATTGGACTAGGGCTTAGTAATGGAAAACTTCAACTTATATATAGCGATACAGATTCAAAGGAATCGAATGAATGGTTTCAAAGTGTTGAATCTAAAGAGAGGGTCGACGACGGACTTTGGCATACGGCGGTCGTGAGAAGACGCAAAAGACTTGCGATGTTGCAAGTAGACGACCTCCCCCCAGTTAGAGGCTACTCGCAGTCACTGCTTGTTCCCTCGAAAGCCAACCCTAAAATATGGATAGGTAAGTTGAAATTCTCCTGCAGGTTTTTGAATATGCATATCTTAGAACGGGTCAAGTTGCTATAACTTTACATTAATTAAAAAATAGTACTCCAATTTTTTTATTATTCATGTTTTTTATTTACCTATTATGCTTTAGGGAAATAGGTTGTGCTTGATTATGTGAAGCTTTTTATTGTTTTTTTTTAAATTGGCTTAAAGGTTAAAGGTCTAGTATAGTTTTAGGCTATTTTTAGTTTTTAAAAATTTGACTTACCTATATAATGCAATGGGCTATAAGTTTTTTTTTATTTGTTGTTAAACAAACGAATTAATGAAAATAAAAATCAGCTTATTTCAACATTAAACTCGTAACATAATGAAACATAAACAACACTAGACCCACCGAAAAGTAATTACCGTGTCCATCATAAAACAAACCGAGTACGCTCGAATAAATACGCTCATACACTACAAAAGGAGCAAAAATATGCCAATCGTATTCTTAAGCTGACGCAAAAATCCTATTCGAGACGTTTTGCCCCTCCATACTGTTTTATGAAGTGAATTAATTTGACGTTTCATGATAGGAGGATCGCCGTCCCTGCCCCTGGGGTTGCCTAGCGCGCTGTACGCCGGCCTGCGAGGCTGCGTCGTTACGCTGAAGGCCGCCGGACGCCACATCGACGTCAAAACCCCCATTCGACCCTCGATTCCGGTACGGTATTGCGATTAATTTTGTTATATTCGTTACACTGACTTATCGATTTTATCGACTGGTTTACGAGATTTGAGCCCACTTTTGAAAGGAAGAACCGAAATTTTTTGTTTGATATAAATGTTAATAGTTTTCTTTTAATTGAATTTTATGTAAAGTGATTTGAAATTTGTTGAGAGAATTAATTTGAATTAATTAAAAAAATATATAGTTTTATTAAATTTTGACGTATTAAGTACGCCAATTTGTAACAATTTTGGTCGCAGCGTACCGTGAGTTGTAACGAATGAATGGATAATATGATGTAATTATGAAGGTTCAAGCTTTTAATAATGGAGAAGTCGTAAGACATTTTTGCTGTTGTGCAGTCAAGTTGACTATCTATATTTGTTAATGTTACTTAATAAAAAAATTACGTGAAAAATATAATGTTCTATTTCCACATAATGTCGTGGTCAACGAGGGCTTAACTCAGACTAAGTAAAAATTTTTGCACCCTACCTATACTTGGCTAAAGGCCAATTGATGACATTTAAGTACTTATTATTATTATTTCTAAGTACGCCTGTTTATTATTATTAATAATAATTATTAATATTATTATATTTAAAATATAGGTAGTGAATTTGATTATACATAAGATGAATATTGAATGTGAATGATAATAACATAGTAAATTGTCATATCCCAGTCATATCTTTGAAAGATTATGAAATGTGAAAGTATTATTATTTGTGTATAATAATTATTTAGTGTTAGAGTACCTGGTAGCTAATATTTTTCTTTATGACAGCATTGTGTATGGCGATGTGTTCAATGTTTATTTTTATTTCTATAATATACAAATTCAATATATAATAAGTACATAATATATGTTATCCAATTTATAAATAATCCACATAATTGAAAATTTCGATGTTAATTGGTAGTAGATATTGTGTATACATACATAGAGATATAATATACGTCATATAATACAATTGATTAAAGCGACCTCAATGTTTGGCATGTGAATAATTTCTGTTATTATTATTAATAACGTTACCTAGTTCTGAAGGGAATATACTTGCTTGATTGACGTAAATTTTACTTATTAATAAATAAAAAATATTTATGTCTGATTTTTATCATTACCTACATTAGGTACACAATGGTTACGTATTAAATCAGATTTTTTCTATGGTCTATAAAAATTAAATGTTAAATTGACTTGCTAAACTTTCCACTCTGTAGAGGAAGGAAAAAGAGCGTATTAAAAAATTATAGCTAAACTATTTACAAAAAATATATGAGAAACAATTTCTTTAAGGCAGTATTTTATTTATATGAAAATGACACATCGCCACAAGGACTTTGCCGCCGTTAAGAATATACTCATACATATCTAATACATTCATTTAATTTCTGTTGTCGTTTAATCAATATGATGTTTTCACATGTCTAATATAGAACAGTGTAGAAAAACATCCACATATATAACCAAAAGATAATGTTGCCATAATAATTTATATTTATAGTTTAAGATATATAGGTTTAAATAAATGAAAAGTTCAATCGGTGCTCGGTTTACACATCAGAGGTTTATCATATCGTGAACAAAAGTACGCATGTGCTTAAATTATAATGTGTTATTACGAAATAATATTTAATGGTAGTTCAAACGACGATATACTATCTACGTCTGAATTCAATATGAGTGGAAATTTGTTATTGAATATTAGAAAGGGTATTCATATAAGAATATTAATGTTAAATGGGCTTTAATGTTAACATTCCGTATTATAAATGTAACGCTTCTTATAGTTATTTACTTTAACCGCAATCAGAATAATCAATTAACGTTTAATGGATATTAAATAGATACATACTTATTGTGTTGTAGGTTAAATCGTTCAGGTCGATGTTAGTTAAACGTTAATTAACATCTCTGAGTGCGGAGTAAGTTGCCAATATTCAATAGAGGCAGCTTAGTATGTGACTACCGTAATATACGGGGTGATTTTTAGATTTTCAAACTACCCTCAATTATATAATTTAGCAATTCCTTTGTTATCATTCCAAGTTGAATAAGGTTACATATAAATAAAATAATTATACTTTAAAAAGTGCCATAGTTGTACAGTAGATGATTTTATTAGATTATAGTTCTAGTATATTGCAAGTGCTTACTAATTATACTTTCATTTATATCAAATAAACTAATTCTGCTTTTTGCAAAACTAATCATTGACAATTATTTTTTGTATCAAACTTACAAATGAATCACTGCCACATACTTATTAGTATTTATTTCATTTTCGTATAAAAAAAATAAATTATATAAAAGCATTTTTCACAACCCTACTTGATTTTCAAACTTCCACTTTTAAATTCAGGTAGTCTGGATATTGTAATGTATTTTAGACAAATTCTAGTAAAAATAAAATGTCTAGACAAACTACAAAACACTTTAACGCTTTGTTTTTAATGTAGATTAGCAAACATTACAGTCACGCAATACAACGGCCGTACGATAGGAATCGCCTTACGTTTTAGTACATTTTAATAGGTATTTCGATTCATGAGGGGAATGCACGTCAGAGTACTTCACTAAAGTCGTTGAGAATTCCCAAATAGCTTTCCCAAGCTTATTTATATTTTGAAAAATTTGGCCATTATTGTATTAAATTTCAACTTTTTACTTTTGTTGTATATGAGTATAATATGTTGTGTAGCAGTGCTTATAATATTTGCTATACATTTTAAAAGAAATTTTGGTTATACTTAAAACACGCTTCTTTATTATTTAGTTTATAATCTAAAATGTATCGAATCGATCATTTAATATACAAATAGCTATCCGAGTATTTATATGTTGTTTGACACCAGGTTATTACCTCCCACAGTTTAATTTTATGAATAAATCATGACGTATAATCAATACACACAATATTTTGACAATTTTAAAGACACTGTAGAAGAATAATATTGTTAACTGCTTTCGTATTACTCACTTCTTATAGAAAACGAATAAACTTTATTTCTTAATAAATACTCTACATTTCATTTCATTATAGACGTTTCCTACTTGAACTTTGATGTTTAATGTTACATAGAAATATTTTTCATTCATCTTGTCCCAAAAAATATTTTATTTATTCCATATTCAGTTTCATGTACTTATAACGTTTTGTAATATATGTAAATAGTTATAGACTAGATTTTTTTACAAGACGCTTAATCGTTACTTTTCGATGTCGTTTGTCCACTACTTTCAACTTTTGTTTAAGTAAATGTACGCTCTATAGATTTTTTGAGATGGATTTTCGAATTTTGTTCACAACCGTATTGGAACAGCGAATTTATATTATTAAATTTTGTATTGTTTTAATTGACGAATCGATTTTTATCGAGTTAGTTTGCATAAATAAAATAAACACAATATAATAAAATTCAAAAAGTCTTTTTTTATATATATAAATATATATAAATTGCTTAATTATCTACATGTTTTCTACTGTAACTATATACATGTTTAATATAATACGTAAATGCTAATTTAAAGTAAACAATGACAATATTAAAATATCTACGCAGCGTTTAGTGTTAATTTTATAACGTGGTAGTGCTTCATGAAACGTAAAATAACCGTTTCTATTCTAGAATTAGGTTAAGTTTTCCGCCATTGATTCGAGATACATCGGACGATGGGGGAATTAAATTCCTGCTATTCGTAGAGCTAAAAAACATTTTGAAAATGAGCTTTCTTGCATTTTTACATTTAAGTAAAGATTTTTATCGTATTCATGAACGATTTTTGTTTAAATATTACCACCTAAATGCTTCTTTGTTCTACGAAAAGCATAATTTACAAATATTTGCTTACTCACTGTATACAGGAAATATGAATGTGTAAATCAAACCAATATTTATCGATGTGGCAAAAAGTGTGGCCCAATAAGAGTTTATCCTTACGTACTCTTTATAAAGCATTGTGCAATCAAAATAGCCTATTACGGTTTTCGATTGTTAGTAATAAACATGTAAATTTGAACTGTGTCTACTCATACATAAAGTTCAATTTCACGTCACTCTTTGCCATATTGTTTCCACGTTTTACTACAAATGGTTTGAAATAGGTTTATGGTATTATTCGTCCGAAAGCTCGGATGAGTGCAGCAATAATGACCTGTAGTTATATCACAGTTGGTTAACAAAGAGGTGAACGCTTAAGAATAATTGACTAAAACATTTACTTACCTTAGTTTTTCCACTAAAAATATTTATTTAAAAAATATTAGAAAACTTTATATAACTATTATATTGGTAATAACTAGATTCACTATCTCGAGTAACTCAACAGCCAAATAATTTGAATAATTATTCATAATCGCCCACCTCGAAGCTCTTAAAATATCTTCCGATCTAATTTATTACGCATGTGTGTTTTGATGTACCTATATTAGTTTAAATACAAATGATAAATTAAATGAGACTGCAGATATCTTGTTGTTTTATTTATAGCTTTTATTCTATCTATCTATAGTATATAAAAACACTCATATAATATGAATCTCCAATTTAATATTATTGTATGTCTGTTTGTATACGTATATCTTATGAAATACTGAACTGATTTGAATGAAACATTTTTTGTTGTATAGCTGTTTGGCCTAGACAGAAATCGATTTAATTTTATTTAATAAACTAAATTTGTATTGATTTTTCATAACAGCCAGCCCTAACAAACGTTGTTCAGCGCAATCATCTTTTTCTAATGATATATAAAAAATATGTAGAAACTTGAGACTGTCGTAGCGTAGTGGGACTACGTCTGACTGCAAATGGATCTAAGTTCGATTTTCCCTTAGGGAAACGATTACGTTTTTTTTTTCATGCTCAGGTAAAACAAAGCGTGGCGTTGAATTTCGCTAATCTCAATGGTCTTTCAAATTTCTTTTAATGATAATGAGGAAGTAGCGGACGGTCACTAGTTCTTTTAGATAGATAACCTGCATCGAATCGACGTAGTTGCTTTTGTAAAATCGATATAATTCGAATGTTTTTGTGTCACAAAACGAGCCGTTCCTGCCAACTCAGTAGACCATCAGAGCTTGCAAGATACACCCATATCGCTTCGGTAAGTGTACTACTTTCATCAGTTTTTTTAATGAAATATATTTCCGTATGTCGAATTGACGTATGGTTATCTTTAATGTAAGTTTTACAACTGTTGACAAAATCTATTATTGCCACTGTTTTGAGGTCAAATGTGCATATTTTTTCTTAGTTTTTATATGTGTTATAGGCAACAATAATCAATGTAATATTATGACGAATTTATGTATACTATGCAGAAACAGATCGTTTGTTGCATAAAACAAGCGATTAAGGGATTCAGGGATCGGATAGTGAAATTGAAGACCAAATACCATGAGGTGAGTGCTCCGCCAGTGGTAAAGCCCTTGGGTATAGAAGATTTATCAGAAAATTGAGCTGAAACTTCTGAAAGTGCTTTGCTCAGTGTGTCGAGTTATATTGTCATGCAAAAAACTCCATATTCTTAGAGGTAGAAAAGATCATCGTTAGGTGACCACCAAATTATGGTTTTTTTACATTACAGAGGTCATAAAAAAAGATTTTAAAAACTTTACGTAATAAGTTATAAAACTTAAGAAGAGATTCCTAAATGTATAAGTTTTACAAAGAAAGAAGTACCTTATTTTGTTATTTATTATTTTTTTCTATTAAAATATAAATAAACTAGCTGTGTTTTTATTTACATAGTAATCTAAAATATATTCATTCAAACATACGCACGTCAAGGCGACGTATGGTTATCTATATAGGGTTAGTAAAAATATTCAATGAGTTTCAGAAATTAATAAATTTTCTCTTACTATGAATTTAAACACGCATATATACATTCCTACGTGACATATTATTTTTTAATAATTTTACAGAAAAGCTAGCGTTCAAATATAAAATAAATCCAACTAAGATAATCTAAAAAAATAACAACGGTAGATAAGAAAGCTTTAAAGTTAATTATTATGCATATTGAGTTTCCGCTTCTCACCCCCTTCGCTACTTATCAGTATTTAAGCATCTTATGCTTATTCTGCTTGAGTCTCTGGTCTTGAAAATATTTAGAAATTCATAATTTGTATTTTAAATATTGTCGGGTTAATTTATTTAAATTAATTATTCAAAAGGTGTCTAATAAGAATAAGACTAATAGGATCTTCATAAAATTTGTTAAAATTATGATATAGTAAGAAACGGCCTAACTTATTAACTGACGTGGAGATTATTTTATTAAAAAATATTTTAAAGTCAATGATATCATTACAAATATTCTTTGAGCTTAAATATTTTATGCCGTAGTGGCGCAGTGGCATAAACATGTGACTGTAAACGCGACGGTTGTAGATACGATTCCCACACTTATTGGATACAATAAATTATTGTTTAATAATATTTTCATGAGGCCAGTCATGGCACAGGGGCACAAACGTGTAAAACCAACCGGTTGAGGGTTCGATCCCCACCCGAGGAGATGAAATATTTACTTAAATTTATGTTTCCATTTCTTCGCTCTGGTGTCGATGCAAAGCGTAGCGTTGAGTTTTGCCACTCAATATGCAATTCCTCCAGAATTCGGCAAAAAGTGGGGGACGGAGTTTTTTTACACTAGACTCCCACTGGCTGCCCTACTGTGTGCAGGATAAAGCGTGAAGTTAAAAAACAAATAAATTAACTAATCACGATTTATCCTTCCAACATTATAGAAAAAACTTAACCTATTAAGAATAATGAATCATGAAAAAGGTGAAATTGTATAGCGCCTCATATCTACCATCAACATTTCAATCGGAAGAAAGTAACGAAAGAACGAAACGTGCTTTATCAATGTTCGATCAAAAACATTTTACGGACAGTAAATTAGACTATTCATTTGGTGCCCTTGACTCGTAATCTGGAAGTTGAAAATTATTTTCCTAACAATCAACGATCACGAAGGCTTTCGAATGGTGGCCCATAAAAAAATCACTACTAATTAAACGTAAATATGAGAATAGCTGTCGTTATATTGGCAGCTTTCTTTTTTTGACACGAGGCCAGTCGTGGCGCAGGGGCACAAAGTGTGACTGTAAAACCGACTGGTTGTGGGTTCGATCCCCACTCGAGGAGATGAAATATTTATTTAAATTTATATTTCCATTTATTCGCTCTGGTGTCGAGACAAAGCGCGGCGTTGAATTCTGCCACTCAACACGCAATGCCTCTAGAATTCGGCAGAAAGTGGAGAACGGAGTGTCTTAACACTAGGTTCCCTCTGCCTACCCTGCTGTGTGCGGGATACAGCGTGAAGCTAATTTAATTTAATTTTTAATATGCAAATAGCTTATAGTAATTTAACATAAGTTTAGGTCCTTTATATTTTTGCTTTTGTCGTATTTACAGCCAGTTCACACATAAATTCCCTCCTTTTCCCTCCACTATTTTATGTTCACACGCTCATAGGAAAACTACCCCGCATTCTATATTATCTGTAGATATCTGTTTGTTTAATACTAACATTCCTTCTGCGGGGTTTAAGCCGTTCCTTGTCTACTGTATTTAATAAGCGCTATTAACTATTATTATTTGCTTAATCTTATTAATATTATACGGCAAGTATTACGAAGACTAAGTCTTAGTCTCAAGTCATGTAAGACTTACTAGTAAATGAGATCTACGAAATGGAAGCTAATTTCCATTTTAATATATAAATAAAATTAAAATTAAAAACAAAAAATAACGAGGCTGTCGTGGCGCAGTCCACTATATAGAACTTAAGGTACATGAAGGGGTTGCTACCCGTCGGTTACACTTTTAAGCGTTCTTCGTGTGAATGCGACGAATGTGGGTTTGATTTTTCGGGGGATTGAATTTTGATTTTCTTGGTCTAGAAGAAGACAAAGTGCGACGTTGAGTTCTGTCACTTCACACGCAATATTTCGAAAATTATACTGAAAATGGAAAACACAATGACTTAACTTAGGTTCCCTCTGCCTCAATTGCTAAAAACACGTCTTTAGTTGATGTAAGCTTATTTAGAGAATGAAGGATGATAATATTTTAGTAGTTAAGTTTATAACACGTAACAATACGAAAAAATAATAAGACTTACTTCTTTTTCGTATTCTTTACCTGTACACTTTCTATTTAATTAGAAAAGTCGCGAACTACGAGTGATGGCTCTTTGGAGACCATTAATTTAAAGAGAAGTTAAATATTGTCAATATTAGAAGTGAAAAGTATGATGAGCCAGTCGTGGCGCAGGGACACAAAGTCTGACTGTAGAATCGACTGGTTGTGGGCTCGATCCCCACTCGGGGAAATGAAATATTTATTTAAATTTATATTTTCATTTCTTCGCTCTGATGTCGAAGCAAATCGAAGCGTTGAGCTCCGCCATTCAACACACAATGCCTCCAGAAATCGTCGAAAACTGGGGAACGGAGTGTCTTAACACTAGGTTCCTTCTGCCTACCTTGTTGAATGCGGGATACAACGTCAAGCTGATTCGATTCAAAACTATGTCATCGTTATAAAAAAATTAAATTTAGTAATTAACCAAATATAACAAAACAAAAAAAAATCTTTAAAGTAACAAAAAAAATTACTGCCATTATTATGAAATTTGGGAACTAAAATAATTAGTAATAGCTTATAGTTATATTATATATTAGCTATTTCATAAAATATTACCTTACGTATTAAACAAAAATTTGTATAAAACAAGTAACGAGTTCCCCGACGATGAGCGTGCGTAAAATGGGTAAGACCTACGTCGTATGTGGCCAAACTTCACGTTTAATATATGCACCCTAGCTCTCACGATATCCCGATAAAGGGAATTTTATGCAGGGATTTTTTTTTCACTCGATGACTTGCGAGAAATCGTTTTACTTAAGTTATATTATTTATTGTACGGGTTAATTATAATTTTAGATAACGAGGTCAGTCGTAGCGTAGGGGCACAAAGTATTACTGTAAAATCGATTGGTTCTGGGTGTGATTCCCATTCGAGATTAAATATTTATTTTCATTTATATTTTCGTTTTTCCGCTCTGGTGTAGAGACAAAGCACGGCGTAGAGTTCCACTACTCAACACGCAATGCCTACAGCAGTCGGCGGAAAGTGCGGTACGGAGTGTCTTAACAGCGTCAAGCTGATTTAATTTTTAACTTAAAGATATATTATTTATTTTGATATTTTGTAAGTCATATTTTGAATTTCTAAGAAATGAAAACAAACTTAAAAAAATATATTTTTATAAACTAAATTAAATATATTTTTTGCCAATTTAACAAAATCTTTTAACATTATTTTATTCATTGAAATATTATTACTTACCTACAGATAAGGGCCGTTCTATACATAAATGAAAAATATGCACAACACTATTTATATGTCCATAGACAGACGTATGTATGTATATTTACGTAGAAGTTTTAATCTTTTCCTGGTATTAGATATGTGTCTTTAAAATGCAACAAAGGCTTGCGCTATGCTTGAAGTGAATATAGCGCTCCTTGGTAAAGCTAGCTCTTTAGTAAACTAATAAAGAAGTAGACTAGTAGAGATTTCGCAAAGTAAACGCTAATTTAAATTTTGAACCGCAGAGCAGAAAATATGCTATAATATTATTAGTACAATATTATCTAATATGTGGCTTAAGTAAATATGTTGGTTTTATTGAGCTTATAAAAATGTTTATTAAAGGGTATGTGAATTCGAATCCATAGCGTATTTAAATTATCTATAATTCCTAATGAGCTATAATTCCTAGTTAGCAGTTAAATCGAAAGTTATTTCAAAGCAAGCAAAGTTTTAGAAATATAACTACTTCAGAAGTACAGAGTCATATGACAAAGACACGATACTGGTAGCTTCTGCATATTGCAGGATAGGAAGAGGGAACTTAGAGTTAAGACAGTGAGTTTTTGTCAAATTTTATAATTAAACATGACACTATAAACACAAAATTTGATAAAAAACACAAACAACAAAACATCGGCAACAAATAAAGGAGGTCGAAAAAGAAAAGCACTCGCACATAAAGTAGATTGATATATCATCCTTTACATAGTCCGCCTCTAATCTCAACTAGGCTGAATTATGGTGTAGAAAATATCCTCTCATTCTTTGCATAAGCCATAAATCACGCGAACCACCGGAATCCCTCGAGGCATTACGGAGGGGAAAATAAGCAATAGATATTAAGCAAAACGTGTTATGGTCTCAGTTTTTATTTGTACGTGTGTTTGTTACTTTACTGTCATAATTCCTCTAAAGTATTGGTGATTTGAATCTGTTATTTGATTGATGTTTAATACTATATGAGGCCAGTCGTGGCGCAGCGGAACAAAGTGCGACTGGTTGTGGGTTCCATCCCCATTCGAGGCGATGAAATATTAACTTAAATGTATATTTCCATTTCTTCGCTCTGGTGTCGAGGCAAAGTGCGGCGTTGAGTTCTGGCACTCAACACGCAATGGCTTCAGAATTCCACAGAAAGTGGCTAACGGAGTGTCTTAACACTAGATTCCCTCTGCCTACCCTGCTGTGTGCGGGATACAGTGTGAAGTTGATTTATTTATTTGTATGATACTATTTGTGTTGTAAAGTCGTAAAGATAAAGAGGTAAAGTATAACTGTAATGTACTGTTTAGAAAAAATATATTAACTAAAATGAAAGAATATGTTATAATGTTTCCAAAATATAAAAGAAATTTTAAATTTATGCAATCCCTAAAGCAATTGAGCGCTATAGAAAATCCTTTATTTGTTATAGATTGAGAATGTTACTTGTTTGTAAATTGAAGGTTGATGAGGCGATATTGTGGATCGTCTCGCTGATCCGGATCATGTAGGATCTGCGGCTCTGAGAAATTCTGAAGAGTTGTTATTGAGAGGGACAAAAGGGTCCATTACGTACGCTTACCTTCATACAAAAATATTATATTAATAATATAATTGCTTTGAGAAAATATCTTTGGAATTTTATGATTTAATTAATTACGATGAAAGTGTCTGAATGAGAACGGAGTGTCTTAACATACAAAAATAACTAAGCACTAGCAGGTTCGCTCTACTTACACGGCATGACGCAAAAAAATATGTTTGTTTATGATTGATATTCATAATTAATAATTCATATAACGTTACATAATATTTTTAGTTGATTTGCTTAACTATTAGTACACACATACCTATAATAGAATATTTAATTTCTAAAGGTTTTTCTAAATTCACGAGAAATGCCAAAAATAAACAACAACATGAACGTTCTGCAAAACTACGTACTGCTGTTCTTTTATCCTAAAAGACGAGAAAGTAGAAATAAAAAAATAAAAGTAAAGGAAAATAATAAGTGAAAATGTACAAATAAGCTATAAGAAATCATAAAGAGCATCGCGTGTTTGGCGCAAACGTTTTATCACTTTATTAAAAGCTGATATTGTGGAAGCAGAGCGCTCTCAGTCCTCGTACGAAGTATATCGTGTAAAAATATTTTTCATTGGCTACCTACACTTCTCATTTGAAATTTTATATTTACAAAACAATCAATTTATTTTAAAGCGTTAAAATATGTTGTAAGAAAATATAACATTATTTTAAATCTACTTTTACTTCGTTCCGTTTTGAGTATTTTTACAATACGAACTTTATAAAATAATACTATACTCCATTTTACATTTTCAGGGTAAAATTTTTAAAAACATTTTTGTACCGCGTTCGACCAAGTAAAACCAACAAATTAAATTTCAATTCAATATGGAGGTACCATATCGAGATTTCATATCATATTTTTGTTCTTAATGGACTAATATCTGATTAATTAAAAAAAATATATAAATAATATACAGATATACAGATAGATATATTTTACAAGTAAGCATAGCAAGTCATAATAAAGAAAAGAATAAATTAAAAACTGTGTAAATTAATAAGAAATATAACCCATTTGCTACCCCTATTATATTTTATGAAGAAGTGGAAATATACAACATAACCTCGACACGCGATCGTGCACCTATTTTTCATTCAATCGTATATAAATAAGGCTAAGGTGAACATGAAAGTGTACGTTGTGAACAGATTCCTTGCATCCCCGAGGATTTGTATCTCGTCTCCCCGCAGCGTGAGACGTGTTTTGAATACACCTTTATATTTGACGGAATTCACATACGCTACCTGGAATACTCTATTTAAATATTAGTTATATAACACGTAGACACTAACTGATAGTTTTTATGCCATCGTAGAGCAGTGGGGTAATGTTTGATTAAAAGCTTAATCGCTCGCTGGTTGTGAGTTCGATCCCCACTCGAACGAATAGTATAATGTAATATGTCAATTATTTTCATTTTCTTGCTTTCATGTGAGAAAGTACGTGGCCAGATACAACAAATAGCTGTCTATAGGCGTATACAAGAGAATAGACTACCCGATGAGTCTTTTATTATAAAAATAATATTACCTTATATTTAAACACAGACAACAGAAAACAATAGCATTGTCCGAAAGGATTTTTATAAAGATAATATTGTAACGTCTTATGAGATCGTATGCGAGGACAGAAAATGCGAGGTTATGAAAGGTTAGTAAAGAAAATAAATTGGGGTTGATATATTGTCCCGGTGGAGTCCCACACGAAATGAGGCACATTGAAATATGATTGCTGAAAGCGTGGTACTTTAAATCTATGATAAGATATATTATTCCTTCGAATGAAATAATAAATACCTAAATAAAGCAATAATGGACCCTGAAATCAGATTTGCACAACTTTGTATCATAAAAAGATTATTCTCATATTTGTATTTCAAATCAAATCAAATCAGCTTCACGCTGTATCCCTCACACAGCAGAGTAAGCAGAGGGAACCTAGTATTAAGACACTCCGTTTTCCACTTTCCACCGAGTTCTAGGGGCATTGCGTGTAGAGTGGCGTAACTCAGCGCCGCGCTTTGCCTCGGCACCAGAGCGAAAAAACGAAAATGTAAATGTAAATAAATATTTAATTTCCTCGATCAGCGATCGAACCCACAACCAGTCCATTTTACAGTCACAATTTGTGCCTCTGCGTCACGACTGGCCTCTATTTGTATTTACATCCAACAAACGAAGTCAACAGCAATAGAATAAAATTATAAATCACGCACAGTAAAAACAAGCAAAATTTGAGACTACAAAACCGAGCGATATACGATCAATCGTGTTAAACAAAACAAAATTTCCCTTTTATCCTTTATGAAATATGAGGGTAGAACAAATTTAGTAACTCACAGGGGTGCTCCACCAAACGAAATTAACATTACATGCGCTTAGAGTGAGACGTAAAACAACATATTGGAAGCTGCGACAGACCCGGGAAAACCGGGGACCGTGACGATAAATCGTTTAATTCCACCCCAGTGACTGGACCGATTGCTGGGTCAGGACACCATCAGGATTTACAACAGCCAGTTAGGATATCAACCCGCTCTGACAATTGTGTACTTGGAAATGCCATCCATTGGACATCCGATCTTCGATAAGTATGTGGAGCGTCTTGGAACACGAGTATTGATCTTACTCGCACAACTTTGACATTGCTTCGGCGAATTTATAGCATCCAGATTGCAGATCTATTTCTATGTAAGAGTAGAGGTAGGATGAGAAACTAACCAAGCTTTTAAATAAGTACAATAATAAATATCTATCTCTTAGAACTAAAGAACAACTTTTTTTATGCTAATGTATACTATATACGAGTAGGTGCTTGTATGTAATGTGTACGTTAAAATTGTTATTTGTAATATTTATTATTTATTTTGTTATATTTCCATTTCTTCACTTTAGTGTCGAGACAAAAGTGCGGCGGTGAGTTCCGCCACTTAACACGCAATATCTCCAGAACTCCATAAAGTGGGGAACGGAGTGTCTTAACGCTAGGTTCCCTCTGCCTACCCTGCTTTGTGCGATATACAGCGTGAAGCTGTGTTAAGCAACAAACAACACTGCAATATAATCTTAACTAACTTAAACACTGGTACATATACTTTGTTTTAATGTAAAGTTATTTTATAATATTGAAAAAATTAAAAGAAATGTCTTTATTTAACAAATTAACACAAATTTTACAATTTACATTTTGAATTTTTTTTATTTTTTTTGTCTGTAATTGAACAAAATGTAAATAAAATCTACATTATTATCAATTTAAATATATGTAAATATTGTTCCATCCATACCTGTTAAGAGCGTCGACGCAAAGATTATTTTGCTTGAATTATTATGCGTGAAACTTCGGAATTGGTTCCGTGTAGGATTTGAAAATTTTCACCTTGTAAAATTTATAAGTAATCAAGAAATATATTTGTCCGAATATATTATTCCTAAAATGGATAATATTTTTACAATAAAGATGTTACATTTTTAAGCCTCATATTGTATCAAGCACACAGCGGGGAAACTAGTGTTAAGATACTCCGTTCCCCACTTTCCGCCGAATTTTTCTAAGCATTGTGTATTGAGTGGCGGAACTCAACGCCGAACTTTGGCCATGGTGCCAGAGCGAAGAAATAATAGCACATTTCCTCGAGTGGGAATCGAAACCACAAACGTCGCGTCACATTTACACCCTTGTGCCACCGACGGCCTCGAAAAAAAATACTTGCTAAGATTAAATCTATATAAACAATGTAAGAAACTACTTTGTAAATACTAGTAACATACACCAATTACACCTGCGTCGTAAAATATGATATGCCTAAATGATCTCTATTAAGCTCACCGTGTCGCCATATCTTGCAAATTGCATTACACTAACGTCGGTCGGAAGGTATATACCTAATCCTATCTTATTCACCTCATTACCTCACTAGAATATATGTGAATGGATAACACATACTGTCAGATATCTTAAAAAAATATTTTTTTCTTTAAGAAGAATTACAGTTAAGTTAGGAATAATATTTTTGTTGAAGCAAAACGCTTTTGAATTGGCAATATTTGCATAATGTGAGTGTTGGGAGTCCCCCGGGACGCTGCCGCTCGCAATGTACTACATTCTGTGGATATTTTCCGCGGAATTCAACTAATACGATATATTGACGCGACTGTTTATTATAAAATTGGTTACAGTATCGAAACTATTTTTTTTAATAGCTTCACGCTGTATCCCGCAAAGCACGTAGGCAGAGGGAACCTAGTGTTAATACACTCCATTCTTTACTTTTCGCCGATTCTGGAAGTACTGCGGTTTGAGTAGTGGAACTCGACGCCGCGCTTTTGCCTCAACACCAGAGCTATATATGAAAATATAAATTTAAATAAATATTTCATTTCCTCATGTGGGGATCGAACCCACAATAATTCATTCAGTCGCGTTTACAGCCACACTTTTTTCCCTAGGGCACGACTGGCCACGGCATCAAAACATTTTATTATTTATCATATTTTAGGGTTCCATACCTTTTCAGGCAAAAAGTAAACCATATACGATCATTTTGTTATCCGTAGGTCTGTCTGTCAAGAGCTTTTATCTCAGGAACGAAATTCAAACCATATATTGAGATCTACGGCCCTATGAAATTCTGAAAAAAAAAATTATTTCTAAATTTACTTAAAAAAAGATATGGCCGTTTATATAGGAACGAACACATTAAATCCTAAAACATAATAGCCTTAAAAAGGAGGCAAAATTTGGTATTAAAGTCACTAGTTCAAGTGAGGTATCAGATGAAAGGGCTCTGGCTAAGCTAAACCTGAATTTCAGCAAAAGCTCGGGACCTTCAATTTTTGTACTCGGTAGAATCCTCGGTGGTCGAGCCCGACTCCCGCTTGTCTGGTTCTTTGTTTTTTTATTATTATTATAATTAATTACATATTCAAGCTTATTAAAAATAATTATATGAAATTGCTGTTTAAAATTTTAAACAACAATTTAATATATTCGTTTAGTTGCCTTACTAGAATTAAATATATATTTGACATAAGATTTTCTCTTCATTCATTAATTTAAGTATCACAATTCTCAAATTATTGAAATATACAGATGAGGTAAATAAATATATATTTTGACTGATACTTCTAAATATACAACGCCGCCCGTTTCCCGGCCAAAACTGGCATCTTAGTTTAGTTTGTAATGTCACAAGAACTTTGCCTAAGTCGTATTTAACTTGTGTGAGCACAGCTTGTTTGGTAACCGCATACCAACAAATTTTGACAGTGTATATGTTATGTACTGAGTGATAAATTAGTGCGTCCTCTTATATCTATAGGTAAGGTTATGTATACAATAATATTCAATAAGAGTAATCTTAATATAATTCTAATATAACTATTTTTTATTCAGCTTCACGCCGTATCCCCCACACAGCAGGATAGGCAGAGGGAACCTAGTAACCTAAGACACTACGTTCCCGACTTTCCGCCAATTTCTGGAGGCATTGCGTGTTGAGTGAGTTGAGTGAGTAAATAAATATTTCATCTCCTCGAGTGGGGATCGAACTCACAACCAGTCGAGTTACAGGCACACTTTGTGCCCCTGCGCCACGACTGGCCTCAATATGACTAAACTTAATGTTTGCAGTTTTAATAAATGTAAGGTTATATATAGTATCTATATTTTTAAACTACTGATATCGTTGACAGCAATTACAATCATAAATCAAAACAAAATAGACATCATAATTGTACACCTGAAGGTAACATAATGATAGAAAGTTATTTATTTCTAAAAAAACACATTCATCAATTCTATAATTGCTATACGCCGCTCCTTTAACATATGTATTAATTATACTAGGACATATTGTGGTTAATGTTATATAAATTATATTGTTATCTACGTTTATATAAAGTTCAATCAGTTGAACTGCATAAATAATAAAAATATGCTATTAGAAATAATTTATTATTATTATCAGCTTCATTAGCAGTATCCTGCACACAGCAGAGTAGGCAGATGGAACCTAGGGTTAAGACACTGCCTTCCCCACTTTCCGCCGAATTTTGAAGTTGATTATAATGTAATTAAATAAAATTGATTACAATATAAACTTGGTTAACGTTTATCTATAACTCTTTCTAATATTATATGTATATCTTAAACTGACAACTGCCACGACAACGTCCAAATATTCGAGCCTATTGTGCCAAAGGATAACTTAAGAAGATCTTGCCACAAAATTAAAGTGTTAAATAGGAAATTAAGTTTACAAAATTTACATAAGTATATACGACGTAGTAAATTAAAATTTATAAGCACGCATTTGTTTATATAATAGCATAAGATTAAACACAGAAATGATGATGATCTAATTTAATGTAAAATTGTTTTATTTACTGATGTTTTATGTTAAATGATTACTTAATACGTTACGTGAGGCGGTTAAGCTGAGCTTTGCATTTGTGTGAGTGATTATAAAAGTACAGCCAAAAAAGAATAAAATGAAGTTTATTATTACATACAAGCCATACAAAAAATTAAACATTAAAAAAATATATCAATTTTTCTATCCTGAATTTACATCCTTATAATTTTTACTCTCATATGACGTGTAGTTATCAAATTAAGCATAGCATAAATTTAGTATAATTAATCTTTCCGTGATATCATAAAGAACAGCTTTTTATCCAGGATATTTTTATATTTTTTCACTGCCTGCTGTACAGTGATCGTGCCAACTTTATCTTTTACTTTTAATAAATCGAGCAATTAAAAATTAGATATGTGACGTTGCTATCAGTACAACCGGCCTGGTTGTCAAAAAAATAGTATCAAATGATTTGACCCAAGCCAATGACGTTACATCTGTGCTATAATATATTTATAAACACTCACACAAATGCAAGGCTTAGTTTAGACCTCGAGGATTAGTGAAATACTAATTTTTATATTACATATATTTTATACACATATAATTTTTATATTTTTTCATTATAACTTTAATATTCATACTAATTTATATTATAGAGAATGTACGAGTATGTATGTATGTTTTATGTCACCAAAACTTATAAATTTATATAATTTCTTTTACAACTTATTTCCAATAATTAAAATGAGAGCATTAAAAATGTGTACAAACAAATTTAAGCTAAATAAATACTTTATCATTCTGAACGTTGTTATTTTTAGTGATACTTAAACATTTATTTAATGAATTTTTAAATGAATTGAAATGATTATATTTATTTTATGGAAATCATAATTTGACTAGTGGATGCAATGTTTATTTAAAATATTTGCATTATTGTGGTTGCAGCCCCTAAATTTTATAACTTGGAAATATATATATTTCAATCATTTAAACACGTTGTTGTATCGTATAACGCCCCATTTTTACAAACTATAAAATCTGTCATGTGCGAAATTGTTCTTCTTTTCTACGTTGACAACCAGTCATATATTGCGTTAATTTTGGGACATCTATAAAACAAGTTTTAGCGACTGGTGGTAGTCAAAAAAAATATACGAAATTATTTTTATCCAATATATTTTTAACTATAACTATGTTAGAAAATGGTTAGTAGTACCGACCTACAAATGCAATTTGGTGAGAAATAAGATTATTCCTTACTTTTCTTTATTTTTGAAAAGCACACATAAAGCATACAAAAAAATTGTATTTTGTTGTGGTACAATTTTTTATTATGTTTCGTTTTATTTCAAATATAAAACTCACATAAAGCTAAATTTGCTAATAATTTTGCTAATAATAATAAAAATACTGGTAAATATATCCGAAAAATGTGTAAAGTTTGGCTTCAATGTGGAGAGATTGAATAGTAAAGAAGACAGGATCAGGCCAGTACGTTGCATAGTCACGGCTGGTTGATTTTCTTCTACGACAAAATGCACTCACGCCTCCGCTGGGCCGCGTGCACTCACGAATGCATTTACATATTGATCTTTACGAATCACAACGACTGGTAAGTGGAAAAATCCTTTTATATGTATCATTGTTCTCTTAAATTTATTTTATGATCTCTTTATTTCTGTTTTTTCATACGATTGATACGTTTTGTACTTTAAGATAAGTTATTAGTAAAAAATAATTAGTCCTAACTTTTATGACTTTGATAAGAGCATATAATTCTCACGTTACTAATAAACAGTTTACAGTATAACCGTTATATTTAGATAGAAAGATTGAATGTTTGAATGATTTTTCTGACGAAATTTCAGACATTGCGTGAAAAAGTGCGCGTAAATTGAAATACGGTTTGTCATACCAGAGCGGAGAAATGAGAATATTTTAAATATAATCATTCAACAATCCACAGTCATATATATACTTCTGCTGAATACTGATAGACCGGGCATGCCTAAAATTTGCTAAATCTAAAACTGATAACAGCTTTTTTTTCTACTTATTTCTCAAAATATAAGAAATGGTAATGAGGTATCAATTTGACATAAAGTATTATATCGTTTTTTTTTATAAATTATTACTGCCGAAATAAATATTACATATTGCTCAATATATGATTATTTTTTTTTATTACAAGTATTACATTTTACGTATTTGCAAATATTTTAAAAATAGTAAGCTGCTAGATCCTGTCATCTCTAGCATACCAGACAAATAATTTTTGCTATAGTATGCCAACATGTCACGATGGCTCCATAAACGGCTTATTTTGTATTAAACATGATTTTACTCAACATTATTAATACTCTGTAATATTTGCAATAAACGACTAAGCTGCAGTAGTGATTCACCTACTTTATTAATGAAATTACTAAAAGCCTTGGTAATGAATTGATATAGCGCCATGACGCGTGCTGCCTATCCATTAGCGGTTTGAAATCTCGCGGGCCGGCAAACAAAATAACTCAAAACACATAAGTCAAACTGATAAAAAATAGTGTGAAAAAAAAAAAAACTTCATTTTTAGTAATTTTATAAATGTTAGCGTGGAAAGCCGGTTGCGTTCCAGTAAAATAAATAGGGAAAGTTTGTAATATTATCATTATTAAGGTTTCCATCGCAAGCGGAATGGACCTTAAGGACTACGTTGAACTTGCAAGAATAAACTGCAAACTTGTATTCCCACCAACAAATAGTTGGTCGGTAAGGACTGGGGGAAGAGGGAGAGAAAGAGAGCGGAATAGTCTAATTACGGATTCCGTTCAACTTGCAATAACAATTTATATAATAACGTTTCCACACAGAGAGCGGTGAGCGATACGAATCGAAGTAAGGGACTCGCCTCGACTCGCTTGCTTCATTTAGATGTAGCAAGCGAGTCGAGGCTTTACACTTTTTCGACTTAACGGCTTTTTCACCAACCCGAAAAAGTGTAAAGTGAAGATTCAAATTGTGATTAAAAGTAATATGAAATTTCACATGATTCATTGAAACTTCATTATGTCGTTTAAACTAAATTAATTATATTAACTTCATTTAATTTATAAATATTATAAATTAGGATTCAAACTCACTGAATCGTGTTATGTCGGGCACATCGCAACACGAACTGGGGAATTTTGTAATTAATAACGAGATTTATAAATAAATGCATAACTAAATGCAATAGAATAAAGTAATATTTCTTTAAGAATTTAAAAGTTTTACATTATAATCATCAAATATGCAATATTCAAATATGCACGACATTCATACTAAATGACTAAGCATTATATGATTTTATTAGAGTAATTTATATAAGCTGTTCTATCATCATACATTAGATTCCAAAATAGTTAGATATTTTATATAAAATCGAAATTAAATGTCAATTTTATCGGAACCCATAGCCGAGAAAAAGAGCAGTGGAATTGTCTTTGAGAGTTAGAACATCTCTAGTGCTGACTGAACGAAACGTGCCTGAACAGTCCCGAGGGATATCCAAGAACAGTTAACTGGCAACATTCTTTATAAATTCAGACAACAATTTGTTCTATTTATTCGCTGACAACACTTGAAAAGCTTTTAATTAATATTACCAATATATATTTAAGTAACACTATAAATATAAGCATATATTATTTCGTACTACACTTAAACTATGACGTAATTGGGCAATGCACGAATGTATACTACGGCTGTGGATTTGTTTGTTCTATGGCTATAATACAGCTAGGAAATTTTCCTATCATACCTTTTCTGATCAAACTAAGGACTTGTTAAGGCAAAGCGCGGCGCTGAGTTTCGCCACTCAACATGCAATGCTTCCAGAATTCGACGGAAAGTAAGGAACGAAAGTGTCTTAGATACCTTCTTAGGTTCCTTCTGCCTATCCTGCTATGTGTGTAATACAGCGTGAAGCTAAAAAAGGAAGCGGAAATAATTAGCACAGTAATTATGAAAGAACAAAAAAATATACATTTGTCTTTCATTAAATAAAAAAAATAATTTTATTTAATTAATTATTAACTTTGAAACAAGAATATGATTTTTAGCCAATGCTGTGTACGAACTAATATTAGATTCGAACTTACATTTAATAGGATTATAATCTTTCGTAACATTCAAAGCTTTGTGGAATTAAACCAAGTAGGTATATTCCAACGTCCCAGCTTAGCACTGTCCTCATATCTAGTGTGTGAGTTTTATGATTCAACCGAGAAAAGTAATTAAGTTTTCCTTTGTAGACGAGTTTTGCTTGAGGCTGCCTCACTGTTAATTAATCATCCAAGCTGTCTCTTCTCCTCTTTCTGAAATAAGTGGATAATAGTTGTCTTTTTTGTATCCTTCTATAAATTCTTTATTCAATAAGCAAATATATCGAAAACATTTCTTTAATTTACTGGAAACTTCGAGATTTCATTAGGCCGCGAGACGACTTTACAAAGATTTATCAATATTTGCGAAATTAATTTCTTCTTTGCTTCATTTCTCTGAAAAAATATTCTATGAGTGAAGATCTGATTTCAATAAATTAAATATAAAATGGTATTATAATATAAGAAAAACTGAAACGAACCTTCACGATTAAGTTCCACATTGGTTTTGAGTTTCATATAAAACTTTATTAATATATTTGCTTTTTGCAGTCAACATATATTTAATACAATTTTCATTTTTGGTTTATACAATTCACGAAAGTTAAATGAAATTATTTTTCAACAGAACGGTTTGTGGTTACGGTAGGCTGAATTATTGTTGGTTTTTCGTTGAGTAGTAAATAAATAATATGTATATATAATAAAAAGCTTGATTTTCTATTTATTTCACAATAAAATTTTTTTGAAAAAGAATCTCTAACATGACTTTCATTTATTATATTTTAAATGAAAATAAAATGATTATTTATTACTTTCAGGCTTAGAATTACAAACATATTACATTATTTATTTCACTATACAATATTTCAATAGAAATGTATTTTTTTCCTTGTAATTGCAATATAAGGGAAGCAAAATGAGCTATTGTAGATGCGCTGGCCGACGCAGCATCGCTCTGTTGCTCCGCCGCGTCACAATAGACGATTTCGAGCGTATAAATGGTAACTTTCCTAGTAAAATATATTCTATTAAATAGTTATATAAATTTAAAGTGCTATATCAAATTAAATAAAATATAGGATAAACATTATACTAATGCTTTTTATCTGATCCTAGTCTTGCCGTGAATTATAAAAAAATATTTTAAGCATTTTGTAATATTTTTTATTGTTGTCGTTGATAGAAATATTAGCTATACGAGTGTATAAATGGTAACTTTCCTAGTAAAATATATTCTTGTAAATAGTTATATAATTTTAAAGTGCTATATCAACTTAAATGAAATATAGGATACATTTTACATAATATATAATATAGGAACATTATACTAATGCTTTTTATTTAATCCTAGTTCTGCCGTGAACTATAAAAAAAGTATTTTAAGCATTTTGTAATATTTTTTATTGTTATGTCGTTGATAGAAAGTTTAGCTATATTAAGCTTATGATAATATAGATTTTATTAGCGTACTCGTGTAAAAGAGGGTAGATTTAGGTGGAAAATAACTATAAAAGCAGTGGAATTGTGCCAATCGGGGGCCACTTGCTTGTAGGTAACGGCCCCGAATGGAAGGAAACTAGTATGAAGTATTGTTAGTAGGTGATACGTATCGCTTATTGCAATTAAATAGTATCTCTTTCAAAATTGTTTAGAATCATATAAACGATGTGTATTATTAACGTGTTTTTTTTAAAAACGTTAACCACTTCCGATTTCTAACAATAAATAAATATTTTTAATTTATTAGAATAGATATTTGAAAATAATTAAATATAAATAAACATTTCAGTTTTACATTTTGTTTATCTATAGAAACTACTTACCGTAAAATCATGAAAATTAAAAAAGGGGAGGAGGCCATATTTTACAGTATTCATATTTTTTTTTATTTCAGAGAGGTATATTTTTTTACAATATATAACCTATAATAATAATAATATCTAACCTAGAAAAATATTTTAAATTATATAGCCAAAAAGTACAAACAGCATTATGATCAATAATATTGAACTAGAGTATTGGGATGCCAAGTAGAGCACACGGATCTAAACGTGAGTGCATTTTGTCGTCGAGAAAATCAGTGAAGCGTATTTTCTGCATAAATACGAAACTTAAAACTGAGCAGCTACGCTTACCAAGCAGTGATATATTTTTCTTAGTTCCTTTTTTATTTTTTTATGTTATCAATACAACTATAATGTATTTATTGGTGATGCTCACTGCTATAGGTAGTTCGATTCGTATCGTCTTGGGTAGAGGTGGCATAAAAATCGGAATGTACAACTTATAAAAGTTGATAAACTAAGTATGCATATGCACTCATTTTGTATGAACTGAACTTTCTTTTTTTTTAAAGTTTCGTTCTATGAAATTCCTTTATCTTTTTAACTTTTCAGATTTTTTATTTTATTTGTTTTGTAAATTCTCACTTCGTGACAAATTTCATAACTGTAGGTCTAGGGGAAGTAACTTATAGGTTTGGGTTACACGACGAATTTCATATAACCTGCTCGTATCTTTTGATTACGTTGACTTGGAAGTTGGATTTTTTTATGTAGGTTTTTAAATTTTATATTTTATAGAAAATGTTAAAAAAATAGTTTATAGAAGAATTATATATTATAAGTTGCTGTTACAGTAATTCTGAAACTTTTGGTAGAAATATAAAATGCGAGATTTAACTACGCCATTTTCCGTTTCGCCACCATGGCCATATCATGGTTGATATAAATAACTAAGAATTGTGTATATACACATGACCCATCAAATATTCGAAGTGTCGAAGGTAACCCTGATTGCAGATACATTGGGTTACATCAAAACGATTAACGTGATACAGGTCTATAGCCTTCGCCGATAAATAGACTATTCAACACAAAAATAATCAATTTATCAATTTGAACCAGTAGTTCCTAGGGTTAAGGCATTCAACCGAATAAATTCGTTAGGTTTATTCACTAGCATAGTATAATTACAGATTAAATAATTTATCAAACACTGTCAATACACTTCACTTAAGGATTTAATATAAAAAAAATGTAATATTAATCACTAATAAGTTTTTTTTTTATATTAAATAATAATATTATATTACTACGCACTAAATCTCAAAAAAAAACATTAAAAATTTGCTTTTCTGTATAGTACTGTTAAAAACAAGTTACTCTATATGTATCTATATAAAGTAACAAAATTAGACCCATATTTATAAAATTATTTAAATTAAGATGGAGCACTAAGCGGTGAGGTGATAAGAAGTTAAAGCAGAAAATTTAAATTAGGCTACGCTTTATCTCTCTCCGTAAGAAATGTCTCTTGTGGTACCTCAGGCGTACCTAAATAAATCTTCTGGCTACGTATAATTTCGTCTCATTTATTTTTTATCTCACTTATGTTTGTAGCACAGCATAAAAGGTAAGAGAGCTAAAAGTTGAGATTTATATGGAAATTTTGATATTTTTAAATGCAAAAACACGATCGATATAGCTTATTTTACTAAAATTGGATTCAGATTGGATCAACATTTTCTGCTATGTTATGAGTGTAGATTAAATATCATACAGTATTAACTGTATCGTACTTTGATAGTACCTGAATAATGTTTAGCGTTTTATTAATTTATGTATATTATAGCAACGGTTAAATAAAAAAAATATAAATTATAGAAAATTTGTAAAAGAAAGCAGTACATAATATTATAATAATATATATTATTGAAAATAAATAAAATATTCATGCCGTACGCTACAAGTTTACCGCTTTTAAAATGAAATAATTGTATAATTATATATTTTTAATCCATTAAGTGTCTTAAGTTTTTTTAAACAAATTGTATTGAAATACTTTAAAAATAATATAGTTATTGTTATTATAGTTATATATTAAATTCATTCTTAATTTAAATAAAAGTTTTTATTTCGTATAAAGTATAAATAAAGAGTGTAATGTGTTTTTTTGTTATTTAAAAATTTATTAATTTATACCCCTGTACTCCACTAAATGACGTCATTGCTTTTTACAATTTTTTTTTGGAAGTTTCGTAGCATTTAAATTACCGTCATTAAACTAACTACTAATACTTTAGTTACAAAGTTCTATACGAAAGTAATAGTACCTACTACAACTAACACTGTCAATTTATTAAGAGAAGTTATAAAAATTGGCATTACTATTTCCGCTAAGGGTAAAACTTCGATATTTCATTTACCATTTGATTAAATCAAAATTCAATTTAGATTTTTTATATTAAATCATCATTTTACCCCAAAATCCGTATCCTAGTTATTTCCGAATGTAGTTTTCATTTAAGATTTAAATTTTAATAGTTACTTTTTTATATATATTTTAATAGTATTTAATTAGTAAAAAAAGTAAAAGCAATGAAATATTATTTTGGACTCTATTGACATTGCTCTTAAAGTTATGATTATTACGGTCAAGTCAGTAATTTTTTATTGTCTTTTTTCACATAATAGCAAAAAAAGTGATTATTATTTCAAACAATAATTTATCCTTCAATACAATATATAATAATATAATATTATAATATCGTATTTTATAAATAGAGGTATTAAATAATTCTAGTCTCCGAAATTTTATAATTTTAAAATACAACATGGCGGACTATGGCATTCAGCTACGTCGTGCGAAGGTTGGCCCCTTTTGTGTTTCGCGCCATTTTTGTTGAAAGTGTTACTTAAATGTAGATTACACTTTTACGCATGATTTGATATTAAAAGAATTATTAAAATTAATCAATACTATTTAGAAATAATTTCTAAATAATAATTTATTTTGTATTGAGTCGTATCTGTGTAACATATAAGACTTGTTTCTAATTAATTTTTATAAAATAATATATCGAAATTATTAAACAAATGTAAATAATAATAAAAATCTTAATTAAAAATTTAAAAGTATGTTCGAGAAATGTTTTCATTAGTGGCAATACCCATATACTATGAACATTTTTAATGAATACTTTTAATTATCTGTGTAAACTTAGCCGCGAAACGGCTAAGTTTTGTTAAATTAACCTTATTTTCTTTCTCTTTAGACATTAATTATTAAGTGTTTTAAATTATTTGGATGTTGTGTAATATTAATTTTATCATTAATAGAATTTTTAATTTTTTTTTTCTTAAATATGAAACTATTGCGTGTCAGTATTTGAGTGTACCATCAAAAATACATTTTTTTAAGACGAGAAACAAACAAATGTTGGCTTCCGGTATAATGAATTAATAACCAGTGCGTCTAAAGCAATATCTACGAAAGAAATTTTGTTTATATTTCCAAATGAAATCTACCTCTGCAAATGAAAACTAACATTAATATTATTTTAGGTTGGGTATTTTAGGCATAAGTCGAAGTCAAAGCGAAAAATAACTTATAGATATATTTTGAAATTATAATATGTCATCCCCAAAATTAAATAAAAATATATGGAAAAAACGTATAATAGAAAGCAGCATTTGTAAATTTGTACAAGTCAGGTTTAAATATTATTTTGCTTAAAAGCAAGTAGCTAATTGAAATCATGAATAATGCATTTTGCATACATTATGTACTTACAATTTATATTTTACTAGAGGACCCGTCCTCGTCTTGCTCAGGTATAACAGCACATTAAATGGACTGTAGTATAACGACAGTTTACATATTTTATCCATATACATTATAAGCTGTCGTATGTTGTACTTACCGTATTACATTAAATATTAAATTCAAGTTAGAGTAAGAGTATATAATATAAGTTTATTTTTCATAGAAATATTTTATGATTAATATAAAATCTCTGCCCAGCTTGTGCCCCTGCCCAGCGCAAGGGCACAAGCGTGTGACTGTAAACTCAACAGTTCGTGAGTTCAAATCCAACTAGGAGAAATAGAATATTTATTATTTTCATTTCTTCCCAACTGTGTAGAGACAAAGCGCGGCGTTGAGTTGCGCCACTCATTCATAAAGATTCGAAATTGAAAATGCTCGCAAATTTTAAATTGATTTTAAGAGATTTTAACTAGTTGATTCTTACGAGTCTCTTCTTTCTTTTGCTTCAATATGAAAAAAAACAATACGTAAAGGAAATTTTATCTGCTTTTGCAATGTGTGATTTTTATTTTTCTAAAATATAAAAAAAATTAACATCTACAAATTTTGTAAAACCTGGCCGGATGGCTAGCTTAAAATAAAATGGACAATAGATTCAGGCACGTGACTCGATGTCACACCCACTTATACAACTGTTCTGAGCCTGTTTCAACAAAAATAGGGGATACTCCGGAAATTACTTACTTAATTAATTTTGAGTTTGTTTACTGAAATTTATTTATCTAACTAAGATTTTAATTACTTTTAAAGTGCCGAAAATTTCAAAATTTGCCTAAATTTCTTATATGTTAACTGTTTATTTTTATTAATTAATTTACCTACATTTATCTATTAAAAAAATAAACTTATTATTTTATTAAGAGTGCTGGATGGTAATGTGTCACATATAGTCACAATATATGTTTTAACAAGTATAACCAAATGACGCGTATAGTAATATGCGTTAGTGTTGCTATAGCAACATGTATGCTACTTTATAAACATGAATGTGTAAATATTGTCAAAAAATATTGAAAAATATTAACATTCTGCTATAATAAATAAGTGTGCTAAATTTCATACTCCTCCGTAAGTGCAATTTTCGTAAAAAGGGGTCAAAATTTTTGCTTCACATATTCACGTATATATTATATAGATAAATAAAAAGGTATATTACATTCCAAAATATTTTTTTATTAAGTTAACCGTAATTACATTTATGAACAACTTTACATTGTACAGTATATTTATATAATACGATTTTGTGTCAGCATTCAAGAATAGTACAGAAAAACAAATTCCAACTTCGCAAATGTAAAGAAAAGTTAATCTGCAAAAAATAGAGACGCTGCTTAATTAAATCTTGAAGTCTCATGCAAATTAAAAATTCTCAGTGACTTATTTGCTTATTGAATAAAAGAAATGGTGGAGAGGATGAGAAAAGACAACAATTATTAACCTATTTCGAAAGCGAAAGAAAAGAGCCAACTATAATGATGCATTAACATTGAAGCAGACTCTGGCAAACCTCAACTACTAGATGGGAACTTGATTATATTTTTGTTTTGAATCATATTACTGAATAATTCATTAGTAAGAGATGTTAGTTTAAGCAATGTAAGATGTGCTCGACTGTAAATTATTATAGCCAAACCAAAATGTTTGTTCTTGGCAATATCAGAATTTTTATTAGCCTTATAACATATTATTTGATATTTCAAATGGATAGGTATAACAAGTTCACGTATATTAATATTCTAAAACTGTAATTAAGGCCAGTCATGGCGCACAAGCGTGTGACGTGACAGTTTGTGGGTTCGTTGCCCACTTTAGAAAATGAAATATTAAATATTTTCATTTCATTACTCTGGTGTCAAGGCAGAGCGCGGCGTTGAGTTCCACAACTCAAAACGCAACGTCTCTAGGATTCAGGGGAAAGTGAGGAGAGAGGTATCTTAATAGTAGGCTCTCTCTGCCTACTCTGCTATCTGCGGGATACAGTTTAAAGATGAAAGAAAAATAATAAACATCATCTCCATAACCATAGTGCAATATTTAAATTGAAAAATATATATCTAGAGAAATAGGGAAATAAATTTTATATAATATAATAACAAATTTTAAGTTTAAGAACGTAGAATGCGTTTGAGTAAAATGCATTTATCTCATTCTGTAACATAGAAGATTTATATCCAACTTTTATATTTGAAAGTCTTTCAAGATTAAGAAGTCAGACTTCGCCGCGTTTTTATAGAGAAAGTGGATTAAATTTTTCTTAGTATACCTAAAATTTCGTATAACTGTATGCTGTTATGATTTATAGGAGAACTTTGGAAAGTTTTGCATGCCATCCATAAGTTACTTGCAAATTGTGAAAAGGATTTATAAATTATTTTATACTTTTATTAGATGTAGTTATATACTACATAGTTAAATTATGTGTATTATGTTTAAATGCTATTTAGATAATATTTTAGATTTTAGAAGAACAGCCAGAACAGAATCTCTTCTCATTAGAATTTTTTGAACAGCCTAGAAGAAAGGTCGTTCGAATCGAAATGTCCCTTTAAACGATGTTCTTGAACTTCTACTACTCTCTCATCTACTCTTAACTTGGGCTCTTATCTTGAATCCAGACTTCCATTAGTTGCTAAGGAACTGGGCATCCACTCAAGGTAACAATACTTTATTCATCAACACCTTCTCATACTGCATAATGCATCTGTAAGATCGTATAGGGAGCACTGCTCTCGCTTATGGGATGGCTAAGTACCAATTACATATATTGCTTTTTTGTTTGTATTATTGGTTTTTTACCGCATATATTTTGGAGAGTGCGGCTTTAAATTGCATAACCTAATTCCCGCTGCTCATTTTAACCATAGAACCTCTAGTAATACTGCGTCACTTTCTGTACATGATGGAAAATCTTAACGTACGGAAAAAACACTTTGAGACTATATTCTGTAATCACACAGCAAGAGAATCGAACTCATTGCCGTCGTCTGTATTTCCTATGACATAAAATGTGGGGTTCTTGAATAACAGAGTAAATATATATATATTAGACAAGCGTGCTTCTCTGACAAGCGCAAGCCTATTCCAGTATAAAAATGCCAAAAGACTTTGATCCTAGATAAGACATAGACAGTTTTAAAAATTGCTATATATATGAAAGATATTTTTTTCCGTTATATAACTTGTGACATTGAAATTATTACTAGTTTTCGAAGGGCACCGTGCTAGGAGTATTATAACTTATCGTTTATATATATGTAGAATTCAATATAGTTGGTAGCACAGGGTAGCTATTGATTAAAGTATATTAATTTTCATCCTCATCTTTGTAACCAATGCAGAGTAACAGTCCTACAAAGATTTTTATTGAAAGTAAAATGTATCCACCCTTCATGGAAACACAGGCTTTAAACAATACTGGGAGAAAATTACCTCTGCAATGGTTCATGTAATTCCTATTTATCAAAACGATTTATATAATGTTTATTGAAACTATTATTGATATTTTTTTACTAAAATACACTAAAATCTTATAAGGGTAAATTACGAAATTTAAATTTATATTACAATTTCTTCGCTCTGGTGTCGAGGCAAAGCGCAACATTGAGTTCCGCCTCTCAATACGCAATGAATTCAGAATTCTGCGGAAAGTGGCCTCTGTCTACCCTGCTGTAAGCGGGATACAGCGTGAAGCTTGACTAGAGACTTGATTAGATTTTTTTACGTAATAAATTAATATTATTCAAATATGTATGTATGACGTCAATTAAGTTTGCAAATAATAAATAATAATCTGTAAACAAATAATAAATAATCTGTAAATTGCTGTGACAAATTATATTAAATACAGAAATAAAGCTAATTGACTAAATATTATTAAAATTAATTCAATTATTTTATTAAAGGCCATTAGCGACAACAATGGAGTTGTTAACTATTGTTAGTAATATTTCTGTGTGCGGGCGGTATTGAATTCCAATATTATAATTTTCACTCTTATAAAATAAGCGCTTATTAACAATTTTTTTCCAGCTCCCGTTGGAGTCCCGCAGGGGACGCTCTTGCCGCCGCGCCGTAGACATCCTCCACATATCCACGTAGTCCTTTAAATTTCTCATAGACAGAGTAACTTCTTTCCTACTAACGCCATGTCGCTGTAAATGCCAATATTGCTAACAGCATTAGCCTCTGGTACCCGTTGTGTTATTTAATGTTTGATTGTAAACGTTTGTTGATTTGTTAGTGATGTTGCATTTCTATTTTATTAAAGTGAAATATTGTTAATTCAGGGCAGTTTTTAATGAAATTAACTTGAAACCACCTTAAATTGTTTTATTATTAGGGTTTTTTATTATTAGAAGGAAAAAGAGGTTTATAATATCACTTTGTTGTCTGTCCGTCTATCTGTCTGTCTGTGTCTTGACGGGTCTTGACCATTTATTTCGGGAACGCTTGAAGGTATCGGTATAGATTTCCTGAAAAAAAGTATTTCTACATTTAAAAAAAATATATGGCCGTTTATATAGCAAAAATGCGACACTGTAACGGGAATCACAATGAATAGGCTTCCGATGAACGTAGAATTATGAAATATACGCAGCTAACATCTACAGGTTAGTTCAGGAAAAAATCCGAAACTATACTTTTGTGGTAAATTCCTAAAAAATATTAATTTTAAAAGGGGAACAAAATTTGACATTAAAGCCGATAGGTCAAGTGAGGTATCAGATGACAGTACACAGGTTAAGCTAAGCCTGAATTTCACAAGAAGCTCGAGACCTCTAATTTTTGTACAGATCCCTCAGTGGGCTAGTCTGATTCGCTCTTGTGCGCTTTTTTAATATTTACATATAAAGCGCTATACGTACTGTTGAACAGAGTGCAAGTTTTTTATGTGTAAACAAGATAAAAATATTGATAGAAAAAAATTAAATAAATAAAACAGTTTCACGCTGTATCTCCCGCACACAGCAGGGTAGGCAGAGGGAACCTAGTGATAAGACACTCCGTTTCCCACTTTCTGTCGAATTCTTGAGGCATTGCGTGTTGAGTGGCAGAACTCAACGCCGCGCTTGGCCTCGACACCAGAGTGACGAAATGAAAATATAAATTTCTTTTTCTTTTATTAATTTGATAATTAATTATGATCTTTGTGAAGCTTAAGTACGCTGTGATGTCATATTGAACGACCACTTGATTACATTTTCCCTATGTAATCACTGCTTGCATTTGCTGTTATCGATAATAATTAAAGGCCTGATGATATCCGATAGTGCAAATTGTAATATAAACTTAACAGTATTGTATTTCACTTTGAGATACTATTTTAGTAATTAAAAGCAAACTGTTAAATTCGCATTAACGAATAAAATCTATATATATATAATATATATTGTAATAAAATTGTTTTTTGTTGTATAGTACTGATCGTTCGGTTGTTATTCAAAATATATAAAAGACGTTGAAAGCTTCTCGCCGCTGCAGGGATCGCCCGCGGCGTGGGACTTTCTCTCAATAATACCGCAAGATTTCTTATTTCACTTTTTCCATTGTTATTAAAGATGGAATTCATGTATTTTCGGCGACATATCCTGAATAAAAGTACTCTTTAATCAGTTGTGTAAGAATAAGGCGAATAAAATATTCACTGGAATAAAAGGCTTAGTTTGATATAGAAATAAATGTTTCAATTATATAAGTAGGAATAATATAAATGCAAGCTGCCATATCTCACTAAAGACTTACTAAAATATCTGTTTTCTCTGTACATTGATTTCAGCTTTTAACGTATGACTTTTAAGATAAAAATTAGGGTATTTTTTAATTACTTAGCAACAAGTTAATGTATTTTTTCGTAGATGTTTCGTTCTGACTACAAAAATATACCATTCGGTGCAAAGAGTTAAGCTGCTCAGGCTTGTGTTTATGCAGCGGGCACGTTCCACTGGTTTCCTCGACGACAAAATGCACTCACACTGAGTCTCGCGTGCACTGAGCTCGCAATTCCAATACTCTAATATTATTGATCACAACATAGTGTCGCGACATGTTTGATTCAAATGCGAGCATTTCCGGATTCATATATAAATATAGTTGTGTTATTTGCAGTCGATTTAAATCATGTACTAGATGAATTCTTCGCAAGAGTTATTTCATATTTAAACGTTTTTCGCATACGCTTATATCACTTTCATAAAACGTTTTAATGTTATTAAGAAATCGAAGTCTGGCGAATATTCTCTACAGAAATACTAACAATAAAAGGTAAAAGCACAAAACTATGAAAAAAAAAATCTTTGATAGAATGAGAATGTACCTATATTTTAATTGTCAAGGGACAGTTTTCAATACTTCGACAATATTCATGAGGGTAGATCCAAATCATACCGTTTCTAAATACTTACGAAAAAAATGCATATTATGTCTTAAATAAAAAAAAGTTGTAGTACATAGGCCCACAATCACTTCATAGCTGCACGTTGTTGTCGTGCCCATTTCCCATCAATGTCCAATATTTTTAAATAATCTCGTCCAATATTCTTAAATGGAACATTAAAGGGCAAAAAATTATCTAAGTCTCATTTTCATCCCACGAAAAGCAGAAATTTTGATTTTTCTTCAATGTCCAATTTGAAAAGAAAAGAGCATTCATTTAACTTTTTGAATATAAAACTAAATTATGAACACATCCTTTTTGAGCCTATCTTACAAAAAAATGTATCTTTAGGGTACATACTTAAAAATTATACTATAGAGTAAGTAAATAAATAAATAAATATATAGATAACTAAGTGGTCTTCAGGCACCGACCCCTATCGATTTATTAAAACATATACCTATACTTTGATGGAAGACATATTTTTGTCTTGATGCTTCCTCAATCACAATATTATTTATTTCACAGAGCTCCATAAAAAATACTCACACTTTACTTATAATAGAAATATATAAATCCTCTGTAACTGTTTTACTTTTTGTTTCTCTAAAATTGCTAAACATAAGACAGCTTAGACGAGCTCTGGAGGGACAAATGCAGCTTCGGACGAGCTAGTGCTACAATAGCTCATTCTGTTCACTAATGCTGCAATTAGAACGAGAAATACCACCGAAAGGATTTGTCTTTCCTAATGAACACAACAAACGGTTTCAAGACTTCATTTACTATACTCGATTGGAATTTTTGTGGTACGTATATTTTTGTTTTTTTTTTCTTATACTACGAGATCGTCTCGCCAGTGGTTGTTTTTATTATATCTTTATAAATCTCTCATACACATGGCGTAGCAGAAATACCTTAATAATATGTTTTTAGAGTTGCTTTGGTCTACAATTTTCCTTTTCTCCAGGAAACTTTGCTTTTAAAAGAACTACGTTGCAGAAGTCAGCGCGGCACCTCATATAGAACGAATTCTTACACTTTTAATGCAAAATATTTCCCGTAATGGAATTTATAACTGACAACAATATGAAGTAGACGTCACAATTACACCACGATAGAGCGGAGTTTTATAAAAATGTAGTTTTATGTGTTTACTTTTCCTTAGGCTTTACGCTACTACAAGATATGGGATACTGAATCCCGTATGTAGGACGATACGCAAATAGAATATAGAGTGCAACGCCGCGCTTAGTCATATGAGAGCAAGCAAAAACAATCCATCTCTCCTATTGGGGATAAAACCGACAAATATGATATTTGACAGTTAGATGTCGTTTTGCGTCATGATGGTTGATATCTTTGATTTTTTTCTTGGTTTAATACAAATGTATTTATTACTATTACTACTACTACTATTATTATTACTTAAATGTACATTAAAACATAAATCAGTTACGTTAGTTAAACATAAGTCAATAACAAGCGTACAAGAATGTCTAAGTAGCTTGATGAGATCGTATGGCTTAGTGGTCAGAGCGCTTGGCCGGTTTCTAGAAGGCGGATTCAAATCCCGCAACTTTCAAATTTTTATATTTTTTCTAAATAAATATTTTTCTTTCCTAAGTACGAAATAACATTTTTAAAAAATATCAAGATAAAATTATATCTAGAAATTGATCTATTTATTATTAAATTAACATAATTTGGAAAAAAATCTCCGTCCTGCAATACGCTATAATTATAATATGCTGAAAACATTACAGTTGTCAGCGAACAAGCACACAGTGGAGTGTAAGAACTGTAAGGAATGTAGGCAGTTAAATGCTCTTAAAGTCCCACGGGATTGTTCAGACACGTTTAGTTCACTCAGCATTAGTTTTGTTGCTCAAAGTTTCAAAGGCAATGTTACTTTTCTCTTTTAAAAGTATATAATTGATATGTATAGATATATATTTTAACTTCACACAGTATAACGCACATGTTAACGGGACCTTATCTCTCTCTCTCTCTCTCTCTCTCTCTCTCTGCAAATTTTCGGGATATTGTTGAGTAAAGGAACTCAAAGCTCGGGCTTTGCGTTGTTAGCAGAAATAAGAAATGAAAATATTAAATTATATATTCTTTTACTTTTATTTTTTCATTGTATACTAGTGAACCCGCTTGAACTATATTAATATTTATTAAAATACTAGCGACCCGCTCGCGGCTTCGCCCGCTTTAACTACTGAATTATTCATATAATGTACCTATGTTTGCAAAGCACTTAAGATTACTAATGTGAAAATTATTGAAACCTTAATGCAACCCACATTTTCGTAGCTCCAATAAGGATGTTCCAATTGTTTAAAAAACACACACCTGAACAAATGACACAAACAACAGAAAACTTAAACGAAAGAAATTATAAACAACAGACTACCTACTATTCTCTTACCCAAAAATACTTAAACGAAAGATGTAACCAACAATGCCGCGACGAAATACATTATAATTATTGGATAGCTCCAAAATACGTGCAATCGCTTCTAAATTTACTTTGCTATAGAGCCAGGCGCAGAATTGAAGCATTCTCTCGTCCATCTCCGTAGTAGCTCCGAACGACATCTGGGCGTTGGTTCCATGGCCGTGGTCTCAAGCGATAACCTGCTCTAGAGCAGACACAGAGAGAGGCGTGCGGGACGGGATTGGAAAGATTATCAAATGCCATCTAGGCGGTCAACTCAGTCAGGTGAGACCCGCGGTTTCCTGAGGGAGGCCCAGCTTAAACGACCAAGGATCAATGCAAGGCTCATGAGTCGCATTTGGAAGAGGATAGAAGGAAGTCCTCGGAAGTCATCTGACGTCTGACCTCGGGCGGCCGGATATGCCACGAAGTGCTGCTCCTTAGGTGCAGGTGACCCGATACATTGGCGCAGCGGAATGCGTTGGACGCGAGACGACCAATGTGTACCTCCAGGCTTTCTATTTTTAGGTTGCGGTGATGCGTGGTGTTTCTCACGTAGTATGGCGCCTGCGTCACTCGACGGAGGATGAGGTTCTGGACCACCTGCAGGATTTCTCTTTGAGTGATACTCGCTAGGGCGATGTGATGTCATCAGTGTATAGTGCGTAGAGAGCAGGTGACAAAATGCTGCCCTGGGGAACAACGGCAGCGATCGAGTCGCTGCTATACTTCGAACTCTTAACTCTCAAGCTAAATGTCCTGTCACTGAGGCAGGGAGGCAAAGACATGCGCGACGTGCTGAGGGGTGCCGGCTCTGAGCATTTAATGAAGTAGGTCCGGGTACCAGACGTGGTCGAATACGCGTACTACGTCGAAGAAGACTGCTATTGCTCTCTCCTTTCGGTTGATCGCTGTTACGGCGTAGTGTAACCAGAGTAGTATACCCGCTCGCCAAACTGCTCGCTTCGTGGGTGGATGTGCGCCTGGAGAAGTGAGAGGAATAACTTCTCGGACAGCTTGGAGACCGCGCAAAGGAGGGTTATAGATCGGTACCCCTCAGGCTGCTATGGGCTCTTCCCAGCCTTGGGCAACATGATGAGCAGGCCCTCCTTCCATGCCCGGGGAAAGCTAGGCGGGTGCGGCGGATCCATTTTTATAAGCAAAATGTCGAGGGCGCGGTCGAGGGCGCGGGGGGAAGCGTGGAGGTCGGCGAGCCGTTACACAAGAATTTTTTAGTATCGTAATTTCAAATCTGTGCTACTAATCAACATTTTGATCTACATTAAATGGCCAAGATAACTAATATACTTATTTATACACTGAGAGTAAGGGATAATATGAGTCGAAATAGCTTTTCTCTAAAACTATTTTTAATTTCGAAATATTGTAAAAAGCAAAATTTATCTTTGTTTAACGTAGAAAATTAATAACTTATTTAAAAGGGTAAGTATTTAATATCATTATTGACACACATCCCTCTCAATAAGTTTTTTTTTTTTTTGAGATGAATTTGCAATCAGTTCTTTACTTTTAGCAAATGTGTTTTATGTTCATGGCGTTAAAAGGCGTGACTCCAATAAGCAATCTACCTTATACTGTTTTTCTTTTTTTTTTTTAGTATTACTTTTATTTTATTTTTTTATTTTTTTTGTTTTAAAGAATATCACTTCGTTTCAATCTTTTGGCATAACTTCGCGTTACAAGGGCAGATGCAAGGTCATTGGGATGTCTTTCCAGTCGCTGTCGATATTTACAATTATATTTTATTATTTCATCCGCAACAGTGTCCATCTTGAGGTTTTCATGGATTTCCTTGTTGGTAACAAACCACGGTACTTGGCTGATTGTTCGCAGTATGGAGTTTTGTACTCTCTGGATTATCGTGATATTGGATTTACATGCACTTCCCCAGAGTTGGATTCCATAGAGCCAAACAGGCTTCAGTATAACATTGTATATGAGAAGCTTATTGTCGAGGCTCAATTTGCTGTTACGCTCTAGTATCCAATTAAGGTTTTTGTAGTGGATATTAAGTTCACACCTCTTTTTTTCGATGTGATTCCTCCATGTAAGTCGACGATCAAGATGGAGACCCAAGTACTTGACGCTGTCGTGATGTGAAAGTGTGGTATTTTCCAATTTTACTGGTGGACAGTTTCCTTTTTTTAGGGTGAAAGTGACTTGAACTGTTTTTATCTTCCAGCTATCCAGCCATGTTGTGATTTTATCCAGGCTTCCCTGTAGGATCTCAAATGCAATAACTGGGTCTTCGTGACTAACAAGTACGGCAGTATCGTCAGCAAATGTTGCCGTTGTGACACCTTCAGCTTGCGGAAGATCTGAAGTATACAGTATGTACAGTAGCGGTCCCAAAACTGACCCCTGGGGTACGCCAGCTTTTATTTGGAAAAAGGATGATTTTGCATCCGCTTCTTTCACCTGGAACATCCTGTCTTCAAGGTAAGATTTTAATATGGTATAATACTGATGGGGCAAGTTACTCTTTAGTTTAAATAAAAGACCCCTATGCCAAACCTTGTCGAAAGCCTGTTGGATATCGAGGAACACGGAGGAGCAGTATTGTTTTTCCTCGAGGCTTTTTCGGATTTTATCACATACTCTGTGCACTTGTTCTGTGGTGGTCCCTCTCAATTAGTAAATATATTTAAATTACTATCTAATTTCCGTCTCATATACGCTTTCATTACTAAGATTTAAACGATTTTTATTTGCATTTCTTGTTCTACGACCTATATTTGAACGACTTTGTCGTGGTATAATTAAATTAAAAACATTTCCTATGTTTAAAAAGGTAAAGAAAATAATAAAAGAACAGAAGAAGAGTAAACAAAATAAACAACAGGATACTTAAACGCAAGAAATGATAAACAAAAGCCTACCTACTGTTCTCTTAAACTAAAATACTTATACGGAAGAAATTATGAACAAAAGACTACCTACTATTCTATTAATCAAAATAGACGAAACTAAATATATTAAACTTCAATTATCCAATACGTACAATCGCATCTACATCTACTTTTCTACAGTACAGAGACAGGCGGGCGCGGCGGACGCGCTTCTATAAGCAAAATGTCGCGGGGCGCGGGGGGACGCATGGCGTGTGTCGAGCCGTTTCAAAGCAAGGATTTTTTGATATTGTAACAACTTCTAAAGTACTTATTAAAATGAAAAACAGTAAAAGACAGTTTTGATCTACATTAAATGGCCAACGTAACTAATATACTTATTTATATGCTGAGAGTAAGGTAATAAATGAAACTTGCGCCAAAACTGCGGTTTATAGCCGGCGTGATGTGTCAACAATTAAATGCGTTTTTCTCTAAAACTATTCGTAATTTCAAATTAGTGTAAAGAGAAAATTTTATCTTCGTTTAACGTAGAAAATTAATAAAGTATTTAAAAGGATAAGGATTGATACCATTATGGACAAACATCCCTCAAAATAAAAAATATATTCAAATTACTATTTTTAGACAGAAATATGCTCACTGTATGTTATCCTTAGAAGATACGAATATGCTGTCGCTGACTTTTTTGTAGATCTTATTAAGAGAAATAATACTCTAGTACATTGTTTTCATGTAGGACTTACCATTAAAGCAGCGCATGCGTGAAAGTGTCTGAACGGGTAGGACTTTATACACATTTATCATATTTATGTCAAATTACAATAAAATATACATATAATAAACCATATATAATCCTTCCCTGAGAAATACTCTACATAATGGTGAAAACCGCATCAAAATCCGTTGGGTGGTTTAGAAGAAGATAACGTAGAAAGGCCAGACAGAGAAAAAAATCGTTCTTATTTTATAAGATATAGAGATAGAGAAGAGATATTTATGAAATTGTTTTCAGTTTTCAATATGATTAGTAAGAAAATATAAGACTTAATGAAGAAAATACGCTGAAAAAGATTAATAAGTAGGGAAATAACTTATTATTACAAAAAATACCCGATAATTCAAATGAACAAACAAAATAAGTAAAAGTAACTAAAGGAAATTCTTCATATTAGAAAAAATACCTAACTAAATTAAATGGACAAAAATAATATTTTATTATGTTGTCGGGCTGTTCTCCTAAAAATGTTATTTTTAACCAAAAAAAGTGTAATTTTTAAAACCAGCGTGTAAAGCCGTAATTTTGCTGTGAGATGTAAGCTTGGACATTATAATACACGTTTATTGAAGTGGCGTCTATGAACAACCCCTATTTATTTTATAAATGGAATTTTTAAAAAATGTGTTAAATCGGACAATGACGATTAGTGTAGAATAATGATTAAGCAACTGGAGAAAAATCATTTTCCTCCAGCGCTGGTACCAATAATGATTCTTTACAACATAATTGAAATTAAATACTTACTTATTTAGCTTCACGCTGTAATACTAGTGGGAAAGTCAGAGAGAACGGAACCCCAAACGCTACGGTCTCTATATACCTCTTTCACCTCGTCCTCTATCATCAACTTTTCATACATGCCATCTGGAGCGTCCTCATGCTTTTTACGTGATTTTTCTCCTTCATTATCTTTGATGCTGTATTTTCGAAGGTCTATCTTTATTACCGCTCACTTTTTCTTCATTAATCTTTTTTGCTTTTCCTTCATCATCAATCCATTTTCACGTTCTATTATATTCTCACCGTGAAAAGTATGATTGACTTATTCCTAGCGGATCAGTATATTTAAAGTTAAGTTGTGGACACACGAGTGCTTAGGATGCTATCTTGGGAACAGACCAATATGTAATCGTTGCTATAATAAGGAGTCTGTTTCATTTTGAGGTACAGGACGTCCAAACTTGGAGTCGAATTATCGCATAAGAAGCTGGAAGTTTTAAGATCCATCGATCAAAGAGGAATAAGTACTTCCAAAATATGTGTATATAAACAGAAAACGGAAATTCTATAAGAAAAGCAGCGACAGAAATATGTGGTAAATGATAAGGAGGTATAGTAAAAAGCACGATAAATGTGTTGATAAAGTAAAAGACACTGTAGAGAAAAAAAGGCCGTTTGGATCATAAGGCCTCAGATAAATCTCTTTAAAAAAGAAAAAGGATATGCTACAAAGGCACCAAACGAAAGTACTGATAAAGATGAAGCGTGAAAGTTCTGAGAAAGAAAGAAATAAAATGTTAACGAGCAATTTTAGTAATTCCTAAGGTTGTTTATTAATTTACCACACATTTTACAGCAGTGAGCAGGTCGCAGGAGGTCCTAAACCAAGAATTTTTTTTTAGATATTTGACAAAAGTATAAGATGTTTTGGGAGACTACCTCGGTACAATACTTTAATGGCTTCTCTTGTTGTAAAGTCTGTGACACAAATTGCCGTGCGAGGGAAAATTTCCTTCCCAAGGAAAGAAAGACCAGAGCCTATTCTTACATTTGAAAGAAATGAAGAAAAGACGCACAAGCTTATTGCTGCCGATAACAGAATTAGCGGTGCCTTCACGCGCGCTTTCACTGTCTCACCAATGCATCTAGCATTGGTGAGACCGTGAAATAACAGAATAGTTGCACGTTTAGTAACACTGTGTAATGCTGACGAACGACGCTGATATACGGCAGCGAAACGTAGGTGTTGCAAAAGAAGAATGAAAGAAACGTAAGATATGTAACATTAAATCCCTCGTAACTAGTTATGTAAAATATCCTAAATTGTATAGGTTGTCGAAAATACACAATAAGACTAAACTGACTGTATCTTCAATAGTTAGCCAAATCGGTACGCCGAGGTATAAACTCAACATGCCATGGACTCTTAAAATTTTGTTTGTGGGCTGAAAGATCTTAAGTTAGCTAACAAAGAAACCATACTCACATACTTCAATAGTGAATCTTCCCACGTTTATCTACCATTGGCAAATTTTTATTTCAAAGAGCCTACCAATTCTGCGACGCTGTACACCTAAGGGACGAGCTTTGATGGGTGAAGAATGCCTTTCATCAGAGCAAGATGCCTACTCCCCTCCAGCGTTATCAGAAGACCCTCAGTAGAAAGGCAACCGGGGCTTCTATCATACGAAAAACAACTTTCGAAACAGACAGAATTGCAACATTTTAAGAGAAAAGCTTCCATTAAAACTATATTTAAGTCTAACAAGAAAGTAAATCCAATTCTTATGACCAGTGAAACGTAATTTACCTCTGCAGTGTGTAGACCTATAAAAACTAGATAGTAACTGAGATTTAAAATAAACTGTTCAAAAAAGGGGAAGCATCGATATTGGGAGAATGCTCGATGTCAAGAATGGACATGCATCGAAGTCAGCTGCGTCTGAGTAAAGAGCGGATAAACCTAACCATAATATCGGGTCTTATAACTCCCAAACCCTCGCTCGGGAGAAAAGATATATGCAGAGGTCACGAAAAAACATGGCATTTGTAAATAGATAGAAGAAGTAAAGAAGAAGTAAAACATACAGAGAGTAGAGCTGTTGGCGCTCCGTTCTCTCTGACTACCCCGCTAGTGATAAAGTGAGATGTAAAAAATAAAGAATAATGAAAAATAATAATAAAAACAACTAAAGAATATTAATAGAAATCGTTAAATTTTAGATATATTTTATTAACTCTAAATATAAAATTTAAGTTGAAGTAGCTTATTTTTGTACTGTTCTGTATGCTAAAAACAGTAATATTATTTATAATGTTTCCATTACACTGAAACTAAATGCTATGGAAGTGATATAGCAAGAAGATTCAGAAAAATAAAATCCGAGAAAAATTCACGAACAAAATTTAGGTATTACGTAAATTTTTAGTCATACCTGGCTTAAACATTAAAAATTCTTTACACGACACATCAGTGAGTACTAGTACTATTAGAAATATGTCTAAGATTCAGGACTACAGCCTGAAATCAGACCCATTCGTCTACTATAAAAGCTAATAATCATTGTCTTCGGCTACTTTTCTTGCAGCGTCATTGCCATCTTTTACTATTTTACTACCAATGACGTCGCAACCAATGATGTTTTTACATGAAACAAGTTGGAATTTTATGAAAAACTCATTTAAAGTGCATGAAATTTGCTGGTTACAGATTTGTTCAAAATGTCAATATAAGTATATATTAACGATTGCCGAAACATTTTTAATCTATAAGTAGTAAATAAAGATATCAATGACGATTCATGTGCCAAAATTAGGAGAATCCAGTTTAAGACGTATTAAAAAAAATGTTAAAGCATCCGTGGCGGCAGTTGCACCGTCGGAAATTAAAGTTCTGCATGCTAACATTATTATAAGCCAAAATAAATACTACGTTAGATAACGTATTTTCGTGGCAATATTTAAAACAAAAGCTCGCTCGATCAATGACGCTATTTTTATGAACTTTTTTTGCGATCGATTTTTGTGTAGCTACACCTAAATTATAAGCACGTTTTATTATTAAAAACTTTAAGTATGTACTTATTTCATTAAAAATAGCAAATAAAATTAATATAGTTTAATCACGAATATTTTTGAAAAGAAATAAGCTAAGAACACACCAAATCTCCACGTAAAATATTCAATTTTTTTAAGATTTTTTCTTAAAATATATTTTTGTATATACTAAATCATCAAACTTGTCTAGACGCCTTGTTTATTATTTAGTTAAGTATTTAATGCGATATTCATCTTATTAAAATTATTTACTATTAATGAGTAATCACAAGGAAATTAAAATTTGAGCGTTTTGGAGAACTGCCATGTCGCTGTTTTATTTAGATTTTTTAAAGGAATACAATATGCTCGTTACAATATATGATTTTTGCTTAACTTTGAACATTTACGCAGCTGTTCTACTCTTGTAATGGAAATTTGTAATGGATATTTTAAAAGTTTTAAAATAACATATCTTTTAAAATATATATTTCAGTAATATGCTCTAAAAGCTAATTTTAATCTGTATAAAGGGCGCAATGTATCTAACATATTTAATTGGATAAGAAATAATACTGTTGAAAATTGTTTCGCAATTATCCCTTCTTTATTTTTAACCCGCCATTGATGACGTTAATTTGACTAACATCTTTGGTGATACCGGTCTCACAAACCGGGATCTTTAACCTAATACACTAATCAACTAGTTTCTTCATATATGTAGCTTATATTTTTTTTAAGGAATTGTAACAAAAAAAACATAAACACTCTTTTTGTACCGTCAAACAAATAATGCAACAAGGCACTATGTACTCAAGGCACAAATTCCATTTTCGTTTTCACTGTTCCACTTTGTCTTTTTGTAAAGCACCAACAGCCCCATTCATATCATCCATCCTCAAAATTTCTGAAAGTCTTAGTATAAACTGTCATTCTCTTTTATAAAACTTAATTAGTTTCACTAACGGTAACTTTATAATATTTTGGTTTCTAATCTGAGCGGATAAACAATGGAGTCCGAATATTGATCTGGGTAAAAGATATTCCAGTTATACTTCGCTTTCATCTTCGCTATTCGATGGTGCTTATGACAAATCTTCATCAGATAGTTTGGCATCTCGTGGATACTCTTCGAGCTGACGCTGTTTGTTTTTATATGACATTCTTAATCAAAATATAAGAATTTATTACATATTTTATAAAATATAAATAAAATTATACAAAGAGCTGCTTATTAATTGTTATTCTTTTATCGTTATTTTACTATAATATTATACAAATACTATAGTCAAATAACAATAAAACAAGCACGTACTTTTGCTTATCTTATAATTTAAAAAAGAAAATACAAATTCACTTACATAATTGGTGACGCCGGTCTCACGGACCAGGTTGGTGGTTGGTGCCAACACTCTGGAACGTAACTTCGTGGTGTTGTTATGTTGATTAGTAATTGCGGGGACGTAAAATGAGACAGATAAATCATAACACGCATATATGTCGGGTCAAAAAAGTATACGTTTTTTTCGAACCACCCGGTCTTATAGACATACATGTCACTAATGGTGCATAAAATACAAAAATGTTTATTGTGGGAGTGAGTGAGTGAGTGTAGAGAAAGACACATTAAGTGCTTTAGGCTAATAACATTACGGTATATTTCTTTAGTTAGCCTCACATAACTAAATAACAATAACAAAAACGCCATCGAACCGCGAGAACTGTAGAAATTATAAAATTTATATGCAATACATCGTACAACAAAAATATTCAATTTCGTTCGTTCTAATTAAAATCCGCGACACCATATGTGTTACAAATAAGTCACAATAAGGCATTTTGTGACAAAAAATAATTGAATATTGCAAGTTTTCCGTTGCTTTGACAATTTCTTATAAATAAAATTGAAGTGCCTGTTTGTGATTTCAAAATAAATGTGTCTTAATAAGTGCATGTGGTTGTTTATTTGATACACAAATTAAAAAAAAACTAATAAAAATTAATAAAAAAATCTAACAAATTTTTTCCAAGCCAAGAGTAATATAAATTAATAATAAGCAGCAAATAACCACATAAAAATTATCAGTAGATCGACAAAACCGTCAACGTCGTCGGCCGGTACGGGTCGGTCACCTTGCAGCTCGTAGGCTAGGTCATTTAAAATCAGTAATATCTCCCTTAAGTATTTATTTTAATGATGTACAGTGAAGTATAATTTCAATCTAGGTGAAATGCTAAAGGTGATTATAATATTTATTTTAATAAGGATGAATAATAAATTATAGGAAATACATTAACAATAACCCGATAAATTTAAATTAAATTTATTAAAATGGTTACTGTGGCTCAACCTTCAGAGATGAACATATACAATCTTGGACTTTTTATAAGATTTTTTAAAGGAAAATATTTTTGTAAAACATTGTTTTTATGTGTCTCACAAGGTAGAGTCGAGGCAGGCCATGTAAGCGTTCAGAAAGCTCCTTTTGGGCGACCTTTTCTTAAAATAACAAAATTCCTTGTTGCTTAACGTAATTAGCATGGTAGAATTAATTGCATGTCAAATTGAAAGGTATTTTAATATATAAGTTTATATCGAGAATATTACAAATATGAAAAAAAAAATACCTAACCTATATCTATCCCAATACCCTCAAGTATCTTTATATGAAATTTTATCACAATTGAATCAGCGATTTGGTCCTGATTCCGTGACAGACAGAGAGACAAATTTAGACAAGTATGGAAGGTATTGATTGACTTAACTGCACTAGCACATGCATTATACATATATGTAACGTGTGCCATAATTAAATTTTAAAATATAGGATCTAAAAGTTCTTCCAATACTTGTACAGGAACGGGACCACAACGAAGTTGTGAACTACAGCAATAGTACAAGATCTCGTATTATTGTTAAATTGATAGAACAACAGCAAGATAAATATGTCAATGTGTGCGTAAAGACTACTTGTAGACTTTACGTATATACTAACTATCAACTAATTAGTTTGATATAATAATAACGTCAACGAACAGACGGATGCCACCTCAGTCTACGAATCTACATGCCCACGGGCTATTGCTAAGTGTTCGGAGTCGTCGGGTGTCCAAAAATGTATAATTTTTTAACATACGGGATTAATCCGATTAATAAATTTCATTTTCACGTAGTATATAATAATAAAAATATATTTGATCACTTTGCAGAAAAAGAAGCATACGATTTTATTTACAGAATAATAATTTAGGAGAACATATTGCACCTATCCATACATATATCTTCCTGTGTTTGTAGATATTCTATCACGTAGTTTTATAAAATATAATATAAAGTCTTTGAAAATTATAGAACTAGAAGCGTTGTTACTAAGTTGAGATTTTCTGAAGCTTCTCGTCTAATATTTCATAATATTGTACATTCGTATGATTTATAGGTAAACTTTTTAAAGTTTCGCGTGTCATCCTCTAGCTCCTTGAAAGTGTGATGAAAATTTAAACTTTTTAAACAGTAACAATGACGAAGATATATTTTATATACAGTACAAAATTTATAAAGAAAAGTTATTGGATTTTCTTTTTTATAAATATTATATAGTACCTATAGAATTACGTGATTATTATATATTTTAAAATTAATTTACACATTTTTATTTACAAAAACCAATAAAAATAGTATAGATATAGATTTTGTGTTTTTAATTGTAGGAAGCATTTGATATCCCGATATAGTTTTTCATAACAAACACAATTTAGATATATGTAAGTAATTACCAAGAGATTATAAATAAAAAGCAAAAAAAAACATTACAAAAATTCATCTTTTAATTAAAATTCTTAACAAACCCCAGTAATACAATTTAATGTTAAAAGTTTAAATTTAAGATATTGGGTAACAAGAGTTTAAGAAAACAAACTGAAAGGCGTTCGAAGACGAAGTTAATTTCACGGGTTGTGGATGCGCTTCAGAACTCATCTCGCTCGAACAATCCTCGAGACGGTCACCATTAATCACCACTTGCAGACAAATACCATTATTTTTGTTTTGGCATAAAGTAAACGGTGTTGATCGATATCATAAATATATTTTTTTTTTCAGATTTACAGTGTATTCCGTATATAGCAGAGTAGGCAGATGGAGCGTAGTTTTGAGACATTCCGCTCCCCACATTCCGCAGAATTCTGAATGCATTGCGTGTTGAGTGGCGGAACTCAACGCCGCTCTTAGCTCGACACCAGAGCGAAGAAATGAAAATATTAAACATTTCGTTTGCCCGAATCGGAATCGAACTCACAACCTTTTGCGTGTACAATCAAACGCTTGTGCCTCTGCATCACGATTGGGCTCCGACTGGACATAGATACGTGTTTGATGAAAATATTAATGTAACTGGACATTTTTCTATCATTTTCATTAGACCTCAAAATTCATAATATAACACAATAGGTAGGCTCATATATATGTACATATAACAGAAATATTATAATTTTAACGTCAGCTATAAATATGTAGATATACCTAAAAAATATAAACTTCTTTAAGAAATAATTCGTAAAAAATATATTATGTAAGTCCATTAAAATATTTTTTCTACCTTATAATAATAACAATTTCAATAGTAGTTCTAATATACAGTTATTAACATATTCACAATATGCATCATAACGCTAACGGTACTTTAATAATGCCATAGCTTTTAGTGTATGCCTTTGTTGGAGTAGGCCAATTACTGCACTGGGGAGGGCAATTACAATTATATACATGAATTGGCTTTATGACCATTCACGTGAATATTATAAAGTTGTTACAGTATCTGAAAGCATATTTAATGTTATATAATTTTGTTACGATTTTTTTTTATGAAAAATGTGTAAATTGTGGTCATAAAAGCTTAAATATTTCTATGCAGCAAGCCATTCAAAATGAAAATTGATTTATTTATAATATTCAGGTAATATTTAGAGTACTATGCCTCAAAAGGCCAGGCCATGCAAGACAGGCAAGGACAACGAGACTTTTACAGGCTTACTTTGGCGTCCGTCTATCCATATCTCAAGATCATTTATCTCATGATCACGTAGAGATATCAAGCTGAAATTAATGTCGAATATTAGGAGTATACAATTTTTTGGAGTTTAAAACAAATTCAAGCTTCTAGCAATCAAAAGATTCGAGAGCATTTATGAATCGTTTTTATACATTTTATTCGCCACTTATTAAAACCAACAGAAACCTATAGGTATTACTATAGTTCTTTCTACTTAATAAGAATTTACAATATAAATAAAGGAAAAAATCTGGCAAGTGATAATTTTATTCATTAAAAATATTGGAAATTTATTATTTTTAATTCATTTTATTTATTATATTATTTTGAATATTTTTTATCAGAATCATATATTATTTGAATAACAAACACAAAACATGGCATATTTATTTGATTTACATGTTTCTTTATTATATCGACAATTTCCAAATAACATCGAAATTAAAACTGTCTCACATGTAAATAGCCACAGCGCAAGTACTAGTCACTCTTCGCTGGTAGACACGACAAAGCTCCTTTTACTTTACTCACAGTTCCATATTAACGTATATTTTGAAATATTATCATAAAACTTTGTGCACACATTCTTAGAGGAAGAATATAGGATATTATTTATTAAAACAGTATATTTAAAAAGAAGATATTATCCTTTTGCTATAATATAAAAATAAATTTAAACTATCAAAGCTACGTTTGAATCTCTAGTACTTAAATATTACAAATGTAGAAGTTTCTGAGAATGGATATTTGTTCCACTTTCACTCAAAAACTACTGAACTAATGTAGACGAAACTGTATAGCAATATTGCTTATACATCAGAACAGCACATATAATAATTTATATATAGATTCTGTATAATTTGGCTATTGTATGACAATAAGTTTAAACGGCGCGCAGCGAAACCACGCTTGGCCTGTAGTAGTTTGTAACAAAAACATATGAATATCGATAAGAAAATAAAAATAAAATCTAAATTAATCAGAAATTTAATGTTTCTTATTTTAACAAATCAGGTATTTTCGTTTCTTAAAAAGACAATTTTGTGCTTCCAATCATTATTTAAAATCGTTATTGATCGTATTGTCTTTAGTAACGTTATAAATGTATATTTCATCTAATAAAATAATAACAGGATGCCAATTGTTATATGAACGAAACATATCCTTTATTTAAATATACCTTATAATTTCACTCTATGCATATAAAATAACAGAAATCTGAAGTCTTACTTCAACTGAGTTAAGGCAGACAATTTGACAAGTACACATAAGAAGTTACGACGTCACAGCGTATATTTGCGAAGCAAATTGGATTACTGAATGGGATTGTTTAATTTGAAATCTAAATACTAACTAGATTGAGAAAATATTTACTTATGATATTTGTGTAAACTTAATAACGATACTATTTTATTAACGTATAAGCACTTGTTGCGAATGTTTGTGGCAGTATTCAGAAAAATATTTTATACACGTAAGTTTTTGGAAAATCGACTGATTTTTTCTTTTGATACAATGGATAAGGGAAGTAATACCTCTTTCTTATAATTTTTTTTTAGATTGCATTAAGAAGTTCCAGGATTTTTATAAAATCCTTGTTCTAATGATTAAGGAGGCCAGTCGTGGCGCAGCGGTACAAAGTGTGATTGTAAAACCTACTGGTTATGGGTTCGATCCCCACTCAAGGAGATGAAATATTTACTTAAATGTATATTTTAATTTCTTCGCTCTGGTGTCGAAGCAAAGCGCGGCGTTGAGTTCTGCCACTCAACACACAATGCCTGCAGAATCCGGCAGAAAACGAAAGCGGGAACGAAGTGTCTTAACACTAGGTTCCCTCTACTAGCCTACCTTGCTGTGTGCGGGATACAGCGTGAAGCTGATTTATTTTTTATTTAATGATTAAGGATTACTGTACATGGTTTTTTTTTAAATATCTATATATTAACCATTTACAAAATCATTGAAAGGTTTTTTTCCCAGTTCCTTTCATTATTATATTATAAACATTCCTTCACTATAATAATATGTCATATAAATATTTTTTTGTTTTCATATAAATAGAAGAAGACACAACAAATCCCGCCTTAGTTTACCATAAACAACAAATGATTACACGTGATTAATAACGTATAGAAATAGGAAGCGATAGTGGGAGATGAAGGCAATTTCGAGATCGATACCCAATTAGCCAGATGATAATCGTATTTAGCAGTAGATATATTCCCTTGACACCATTGTTCGCATAGCTCCACCACTGCCGGCTTTTGTGAGCGAGCTATTGAAATATTACTGACGCCGTTTTCAAAGTAAATTGCTTAGAGCATTATTAATATACTAATCTTACATATTATAGTTATGTGGTAACGTTAGTATGTATGTGCGTCGTCATATATATTCGCATAGATTTGATATTTTATTGGAAATATGTAAAAGGTGATTTTATTTTCAAATGAATATCTATACTAATATAATAAGGCAGAAGAGTTTGTTTGTTTGTTTAAACGCTAATATCTCTGGAACTACTGGTCGGATTTACTTTTTGATTGGTTTGAATGGCAGCTACATTCTTTAGGACTGCTATAGGCTATATAAAATACGGTTTATTTCTTAGTTAGCCTCAAATATTGAAATAACAATAAATAGGAACGTCATCGTATCACCTTACACCTTACCTTACTTTGCAGTGACAATATAGTTTAATATATATAAGTACTTTGTACTACAAAAATAATCAGTTTCAATAGTTCTAAAATAACGTCCGCGACACTCTATATCTATCTCTTATAAATAAGTCACAATAAGACATTTTATGACTAAATATAATTGAAAATTGCAATTATATATATATATATATATATATATATATATATATATATATATATATATATATATATATATATATATATATATATATAAATAATCATTATAAACAAAATTAATTAGTATCGTCGTTCAGTACCAAAGTGTGCTTAGATCAAAGATATTTTCGAGTCGGAAGCGACTCATTGAGCCCGCTACGTGAACACTTATCCCAAATTAGTGACGGAGCTCGACGGATCTACCATAAAGCGTTGCACGCGATGGAGCGTGCCATCCCCCGCACTAACTTACCAGATCCTGTCTAAACGAGCCCCTTTAGACATTCGTCGCTCGCGGTTAAGACTTATGTGTACGAATTTATCATCGTAGAAACTAACGTGGTGCAGTGGAACAGATTCTGTAATACACAATAGTTCTAGGTTCTAATCTAATTCCAGGGATGGTTTTATTATTTTTTCTTTCCCGGTTATTTAGAAAAAGTGCAACGTTGATATCCGCTCAGCTTATGCAATATCTTGGATTCAGATTAAAAGGGGAGCCGATAACCGTGCTATGCGGGTAAAAGTTACTTTTTTGTAGGTAGGTTTCTACCATAAATTCTACAACTGTGTCTATAGAATTACTTTTATAAAATTATCTTAACTTTATATGATTTTAAAAGAGACCATTGATTGAACGATAGCCACTTAATGTTTTGAGTTGTATAATCACAACCAACTACGATGGATATGATTTTCAAATATTAAAAGATAGTTAAGAAAACTACTTTATCCGTTTTTAATAGAAATTCTCTTACATAAACGCTTTTTAATTTATCAGTTGTGTACACATAACGTAACACTAGGCTCCCTTTGTCTATCCATATCCCGATTGCTACATGCGGGATACAGCGTGAAGCTGAAAAAAAAAGTATATTTATATGTTACGTAAAAATAAAATAAAAATAAATAAATAAGTCAGCTTCACGCTGTATTCCACACATTGCAGGGTAGGAGGAGGAGGAGGGAACCTAGTGTTAAAGCACTCCGTTCCCCACTTTCTGCCGGATTATGGAGGCATTGAGTATATTACATAAGATTATTTATAGTATATTATAATAAAAAAAATAGTAAACTTTATTTAAAAACGACATTGTGACGATATTCATGCGGTCCTTGGTAGAATCATTTTCATTTTCACAACGCTAGCAAATTCCTTTGAACACAGTGTATTAACTATGTTATGTGAAACATTGGACTACACTCGTATACTTTAACACAGTAAAGTCACACATATAATATAAGGAATATTTTCTGTTAGTCGTTAGTTACTTTTTTGTTTGTTTATTAATGTACAATATATAAAGCATCTTGTCTTTTACATAATATTCTTATATTATGAGTAAATTGTTTCTTTTAAACTCAAAGCATTATAATTTTTGTTTAAGTTTTAGTTCCACCACTCAACATGCATTGCCTTCAGAATTCGGCGGAAAATGGTGAATATAGTGTATTGCTGTGAGGGATACAGCGTGAAGCTGATTTAAAGTTTATTTTATTACTATTTTTGAATAATAATTATTATATATAGTTTTAAAAAAAGCACTATATTATTCAAGGTACACATTTCCACGTAACCTAACGAAGTATTGCATGGAGTGATTTACAACGAAACCTTAACAAAATATCTTTAAATATAATTTGAAATATAATCAAATTTATATATAACTATAGTAATATATTATCTACAATAAGCCAACCTAATATTTTCGATTTGCCATCGACTCATTGAGCTACGTGAGCACTTCCCCTAAATTAGTAGGGGGTTCAGCAAGGATCCACCATGAAGCGTTACACGCGATCGAGCGTGTGATCCTTCGCGCTAAGTTAAACCGATCCTGTCTAAACGAGCCCTTCCAGATATATATGCATATGTGTATACAATGCTCTCCGACCTAAATGTATTTATTTATTATTAACTTCTCTTTGTATCCCGCTTATATCATGGTAGACAGCTGGAACTGTTTGTTAACCAGTTCCCGCCGAATCTTCGAGGCTTCAAGCTAGGAAATGAAATATAAAGCAATCCCCAAATGGGAATCTAACCCACAACCGTCGTATTAACAGTCTCAGTATACAGCCACGCTACGATGCCCTCAATGTATTTTTTTAGCACGCTGTATTTCATAGCAGAGTAGACAGATGGAACGCAGAACTCAGTATTAAAACATTATGTTCCTACTAAGACACTTCCGAGTGAGAAAATGAAAATTTTAAATACTCTTTTCGAGTACTTGTGCTACTGCGCCGACTGCGGCCTTTATATGTTTGTAAATTCGTTACCAATTCGTTTCATTTAATCTATGTTCTGTACCTTTATTTAGATCTAAATAAAATCTCGTTGTAAGGCTACAAGTTTCTATTATAACTTATACAAACATATATACATTACATTATAAGTTGTTATGAGCTACGAATATTTCCTATAACATTTATTTAAAATATTTCTGTTTGTATTGACTTAGGATAATGTTAGTTATTATTTAATCCGCTTTTGTGGTATGCTACGTGTACGATAAATAAATAAAACAAAACGAGGATAATCTAATATTATGTTAATACTAAATATTATTTTGATAATATAAATAAATCTTATCTTATACATATGTATATTTTTAGCTTTAAGCTCTTTCACGCATATAGTATGATAGACAGAAAGAACCGAGTGGCAAGAAATACTAAGGTCTCTATTTTCCGTCTAATTTTCCACAAATTGCGTGTTGAGTGGCGGAACTTAACGCTGCATGACGACACAACCGTTTACAATCACACAATTACCCACTACACTATGGCACTCATAGTACAATTACCACATTTACATCTAATACGAAATTTTGTGTACCCTAAGGACAATATAGAGTATGTCCTGTATATACATAGAGGTCCTTATTAGCTAAAGCTTTAGTTGTAGCTTCCTGTTTAGCAGCTTCACCTCATCAAGCCATGTATATAGAATAATTTAGATCCGTAACACTGTGTAGTGAAATGTACTCATCCCGCCATAGTATCAAAGCCAGTGCATAATTGCGTGCTACGCAGTTCGTGTCAATGATTACCTCTACTGCTACGTAATCAAGGGAACTAACCACCAGTTTGAAGCGCAAATAGGGCACCACATGCGGATGATTGTTTATTGTTGGGATTGAGGTATTTTCAAATTGACACTTGTAGAACTTTTGATGAAATATTTATGTTTAAGTTTTTTTTGCTCTTTTGCTTTTGAAATTGCCAAAAAGCTATAGCTTAGTTTCAATAACTGATATAAATATTTAAAATTGTATATATTTAAAATTCCACTTTAAATTATAATTTGTGAAAACCTTTCATACCTTTTGCTTATTTATGTACATTGTAAAGCTTGTCACACACCACCTCGATCTAACTTAACTTTCGCAAAATATCCTACTACAAATTCAGAAACCTACTTCACATGCTACTTATTCGTAGCAGCTGCGTAGAGCCTGTAATCAACGACAACCTCCAAAATGATTACTTACTGATGTTTAATTTTGGTCTCTTTAGAGTTCCATATAGCAAAAAGAAAAAACAGAACCCTTATAGAATCATTTTGTTGTTCGTCGGTCCGTCTGTCCAGACAATTTATCTCGAGCTGATCTGATGCATTTTAAGTACATTTCAAGTGTCTAAATAAGAACAGAGTGTCTGCCGCACGGAATACGGAGTGAAGCTAAAAAAATATTCAACATTTATTCTAATAACCGTTCACCTCAACGGAATTTGAAATTACATCATGAATATTGTAATTTTGCCTATTTAATATTAAAATGAACTTTCTAAATTTGTATATATCGAGGTAAATTAAAAAAAAATGGAACTCTTATTTTTTACTTTACAGCAAAATTTTACAAAATTCAAATAAATTTTAAGTATTTATATGAAGTTAAAAAAAAAAAACAGAAAATATTAAAAACATATATTTACTACCTGAAATAAAATTACCTATATAAATTGATAATAGTGACGTTTGTCTGTTTACTTTATGTAGTATATATTTTTCTTGATTCAAAGTAAAATATTACATTTTATTTCAGCTATAAAAAGAGTTACACGTATATAGTGAAGGTAGCAAGCACATCTTTGAAGGAGCTGATTCAAGTAGAATCGGCTAGTTTTCTAAAAGACTTTAGACGTTTTTATGAAAAATCTGGAATACAAATCAAAATATTATTAGACATTTATTTTCTGTAATTATTTTTATTCAGATCCGTTTAGAAATTTAAATAGCCAGTAAATTGTAAATTCTAAGATATTCTACACCACACTATCGGGGCTGTATACGCTCAGATTGAGTGTTCGGTCACTACCAGATTGAGTGTTCGGCGTAACTCTCCAGCACTTAATAATAACAAAAATAATATATAGTTTTAAAAAAAAACTAAGAAACACCAAACGGTACAAGTGCTATAGAATGTACTCGGAGCTATAATTTGTATGAGCCTAAACTGGAATGACTTACGAATAACCTCTGAAGAGTCCTAATATTCAGGTCGTAGCTGCATCATCACACCATCTCGTTGATACCACAATATTATATTATTATCTAAGCTACGTATAACTGCAAAGTTTCATGAGGATACCATTTAATAAGGTTCAAATTCTGATTCTTAGATTTTATTATATAGTTTGTTACAACTCGACCTAATAAAAACGTGTTAAAAATACACGGAAATTGGAGAACTGAATATATAACGGTATGTATTAACCCTCTATAAACGGAAGGTAAACTTAAAAGATATATAATGTTAGTATAGATAGATATAAATCAGAATGCCAACAATTGAATGACATGCAATTAGGCTCTTGTCGTTGATTATTACCTGTCACGGTCCAATCATGAACCGCAGCTACAACGTTAGTACGGCCCAAAATCAACAATACAGTGATTGGAATTAGGCTATAGAAAATGTGCTTACTAAATAGTAATCAGGAATATTTCTACATTTTACAAGAACAATAAAACAGTTTTCTTTTTTTTAATCACGTTTTATTAATAATCTATAATTAATTATTACATTCAAAATATTCCTTCCCTCGCCAGTCGTGGCGCAGGGGCACAAAGTGTGACTGTAAAATTGACTGGTTGTGGATTCGATTTCCACTCGAGCAGATAAAATACTTACTTACATGTATATTTTCATTTATTAGCTCAGGTGTTAAAGCGTGGCGTTGAGTTCCGCCACTCAACACGCAATGCCTACAGAACTCGTCGAAAAATGGGGAACTTTGCCTTAACACTAGGTTCCCTCTGCCTACCCTGCTGTGTGCGAGATACAGCGTGAAGCTGATAAAATATATTAAAGTACACAATTTCTTCAGAAAATTTATATTACGCTGGACATAAATTCTAAGATCTACCCCTTTCGAGACATCAATTTAAACTTATGTTTCAAAGTGAAAGGTTTTAGTATTAAATTCAATTACGAGTACTTCCCCGTTTTACACAGAAAGTGTTAATCCAACAAAGTTTATTGGTTGCGAAGAGATCTAATTTGTCCTTTTGTAACAATGGGTGAGTGCTGCGGCTTCGGACCAATCGTTCTGATTAAAATATTTAATTAATATAAAGAATAAAATTAACAATATAAAAAAAATATTTAAGTATTTTGTAATATATGCAAAATAAATTTTGTTGTGTAAAATGAGAATTTTAGTATTTTTTTGGCATTTATGTCGTGAAAGTCGCGAGCAAATTGTGTTAATATAGGAAATAAGAAAGTCTAACTCTAACCCAATGTTTAAAATAATTCTATTTTAGAGATACTCAAACTTCCCGACGGATAGAATAATATTTTACTTACATATATAAACATTCCTATATTAACAAAAAATACGAACAAACGTTTATATTTTATATAAAACCGTACGCAAAATAAAATGTGTTGTACGTAAAGTTTCATAAAATATGAACTATAACAAAAGGGTGTTAAAAGCTTATTTTATTAGTTTTGTGGATGGGTAATAGCTTTTACCTACACATGAGGCTTATTCACGCCTTCTGTGCCTATATTCCCATAACAATTTTTTTCTACACTATGCTTTATTAAATGGAAATATTAGAGACTACCATTATGTTTTTCATAAAGATCATTGAAAGAACTTATTAGTTAATGCTTAATATTTACAGAAAAAAATATATAACGAAAGGCGACGGAACAGCAGAATAAGATAATTCCGTTTTTTAAGACAATTGTTACAAAAAAAGTCTAGAAAAATGTTTAAACTTACAGTTCTATTTACAATAATTTATTAGTATTTTCGTAGAATACATTTTTATATAAATCTCTTCTATTTAAAATTCTTTCCAAGCTTCTCTAATAAATTAAATTTTAAAATCAGATTACATTACGAAACTTTAAACCTAAGCCCGCATCTAGTTCACGTTCTCTTTTGATCTCAGCTGTACGAGTATGAAGCAGAAATAGTTTGCAAAGTAAATAGCCGTTGAACGGTGGACATTTTGAAGTAAAACGCGTTGCCATTCCGTTTATTAATTTTTATAAAATACAATATATTGAAAAGGAAATATAAGATAACTAGAGCTCTCTTAAATATATTTTTATATAATAGTCCAAAGGATAAAATATATATTTTTTATAAAAAGTATCCTATGTCCTCTATTTGTGTACAAAGTTTCATGGTAATCGGTTCTGTAGTACTAACTTTACATTTCTTATATTGAGTATGATGTTAAAAACATAGTCCTTATGTCAATTAAAATGGTCAAATACTTGAAAGGAAATATTGTAGCACAGTATTAATACCTAAACCTGAGATGAATTCAAACCTCAGATTAAGTACCTAGAATAACACAAAATCTACATTTCTTACAAAATTTACATTATAGCATTATTTTAAAGTAATTTAACATAGGTCATGGTGGTACAGGGGTACAAGCGTGCAACTATAAGCCCACTCTTTGATTTCCGTTCGTGGAAATGGGAAATTGAATATTTTTATTTCCCCACTCCGGTAGCGAGGCAAATCGTGGCGTTGAGTTCCGCACGCAATGCCTTAAGGATTCGGCGGAAAATGGTGAACGGAAGTTCGTTCGTTCCCGGTTCCCACTACCTACCATGTTATGTGTAACATTAAATAATAAAATATCCTAAAAAAGCTATTGCTTTCTTGTATATACGATGGATAGATCGAAAAAGCGTAGGCGTTAGTAAACAAGTAAAATTTTACAAGGAAAATACAGTATTCACGCAGGTACGCGCCCCGATCGACTAGTTTCACTGATACACTCGTCTAAATTCGATTCATCCGTGACTGGGGTAAATAAAATCGGCCGTACTTTAATTTGTAGCTCCTTTAGTATCATGAAAAACTCGTCCTGTTCGGGAACATTGATGAGAACAAATTATCAATACAATTAAGAAGATAGGACTTTAGGGATTTTTTTATTATTAGCCAATTGTTAAATTAGTTTTTTTTACAAATTTTTGTATGTTATTTTAATTTCTTTATTTTTTGCTTCACGCTATATCTCGCAATCAGCAGAGTATACAGATTGAACTTTATGTTAAGACTCTCCTTTCCACTTTTTCTCCAGATTTTAGAGACATAGCGTGTTTATTTCCAGTACTCAACGCTGCGCTTTCCCTTGACACCAGAGAGAAAAAAAAGAAAATATTCAATATTTAATTTTCTCAAGTGAGAATCAAACCTGTCATATTTATAGCCACAAGCCGCGCCGACTGCACTTAATATTATAACTAATTATTCAATATTGATGTCTATTTATCTTTATTAATACATCTGCTTGATGCATTCTTTTATTAGAAAAATCTATTAATTACGTTTTTTTGCTGCAAATATCCATACCATTGCTTTCAGTATGGTAAATATTTGCGATACATTTTAATTTAGTGTATGTAGGTAGAGAACAGAGCAAGTAACGCTACGGTACGTGCTTACCTTTTTAGCCTAGCCACTGTCATCATTCAGTTTATATAATGTTTGTAAGGGGAGTACTAATACTTTTTACAGCACCTACTTCTAATATGACCAAAACTGTATAATCCTAACTTTCATACTACATAAAAAAAATGTCTTACTACTTCACTTACTTCTTTAAAAAAATGTATTTACTCTTGTATTATTATATTGTTAGTAATCGGAAGCGGTTCCCGTTCTTTTAAAAAAAATCGTATAGAAATACATATTGTCTTTTGTTTAATTATTAGGAAAGAGAAAAATCTATTTTTGGTAATAGCAATAAGTGATATGTATGCAAATGCTCCCGATTGACACAATTCTATTCCTTTTATAGTATTTTTCACCTACATCTACCCTCTTTTACATGAATTTACTAACAATATAATTATATTTTAATTGATAATAGTATACAAGCGAAAATATACTAAAAAATGTAGGTAATGCTCTGCCTATAAAATGTATTTAAATTTAATTAAATTCTGTAGAATTACTTAAGAAACTATTTTTTGTTTGTGAAAGACGTTCTCGTAGATATCAATGAGAAATGCGGGGCACATTCAACTCGAGCGATCGCTGTGCTTTGGTGCATACCAAATGTGTGCAAATTGATCGAATAGGAATACCCTTAGAAACCACTCTTAGGTAACTTATTTGAAGATGAATCTAAATATAACCGCTACTGAGTGTAACTGTAAGTGCTTTGGCAAGTCCAATATTCGTCACCGATTAATATATAAATGGTAATCTAAAAATAGCCTATACTAGAAAATGGAAATAAACTTAAGAAAACAAATCAGCTTCACGCTGTATCCCGCACACAGCAGGGTAGGCAGAGGGAACCTAGTGTTAAGACACTCCGTTCCCCACTTTCTGCCGAATTCTGGAGGTATTGCGTGTTGAGTGGCAGAACTCAACGCCGCGCTTTGCCTCGACACCAAAGCGAAGAAATGGAAATATAAATTTAAGTAAATATTTCATCTCCTCGAGTGGGGATCGAACCCACAACCAGTCGATTTTACAGTCACTCTTGATGCCGCACTAAACTTAAGGCTTTATTTTATTTCTGTATATTATAATATTTCGTAAGTTATTATTCAAATGTATCATGGAACCTTGCTGAGACATTTTATTTGTTTATATGCATATCTGATAATAAAACTAATACGATGGTGTATGTACGTCGTCAGTATTATAATATGGCAAAATTCTTATTTTATTATTGTTCATTAATTTATAAAAAGGTAATAAAAAAAGGATGTATATAATACAGAACTACTTCGTAGACTTTAGATTGTCTACCTTTAATTGTCTGCCTTTTGAAACAATTGTTATTGAAGCTTTTCTTATTAAGTTCTTACTTTTAAATGTAGCAATCAAAATTGTTAAAAATTCTAACAAATTCCATTACTTATCTTTCTTATCTAATCTTTCCTAATATTTATTTCTTAGAAAACCCGCAATCGGTTAAGGTATTCATGTAAGAAAGTAATAGGAAAATTGGCATACGAGGCATAAAATAAGACTCAGGTGTACTTGATAGCTTTTATCCGCCAAAACTGATAAAATATGCTTCTCGCGCAGACCCTCATATTATGTTAAGTTTACGCTGTAAATTGCGAAAACCTTAAATTATACTACAGTCAAATTTAATCTAAGGAGTATCGACATGCCATATAAAAAATAAAACGTAGGCTAATCTTACTTTTTTTTTCAACTTCACGCTGTATCTCGCATGTAGCAGAGTAGGCAGAGGGAGCCTAGTGCTAAGACATTCAACTCCTCATTGTCTGCTGAATTCTAGAGGCGTTACGTGTTGAGTGGGAGAACTTAACGCCGCGCTATGCCTCGACACCTGAGCTAAAAAATGAAAATATCTAACATTTCATTTCCTCGCCTAGAAATCGAACCCACAATCTATTGCATTTACAGTCATACGCATATGTAACCACGATTAGCCACGATTAGCCTCAACTTTATTTAAAGTAATTTTAATAGCTAAATACTTTTTAGAAAACATAGAAGACATTTAACGTAGCGAAATTTTTATGTTTTCTAAAAAGTATTTTTCTTTCCTGAGTGTGAATTAACACATTAAAAATAAAAAAATAATAGCTTTTACAGCCGTAACCGCTGTGCGTAGAAACGTAACACAGTTGGACAGATATTTATTTTTGTAATCTGGACATCCACTAAGAAAGGATTTTGAAAAATTTTAACCTTTAAGGGATGAAAGTTTGGATGGATTTTTTTTAAATCAGCACCGATTTTTATAAAATTTGAAATTCAGACTCTTAAAAATATTTCATTGAACACGTGTTTCATGGTTTATCAGAATTCACGGGTGCACGGGTCATTTAAGGGTTCAAATAAGGCGTTGAAAGTTTATATGGAAAAATCTTATAATCACCACTGATTTCTATAAAAAATTAAATTCAGACTGTTCAAAATATTTCTGCTATTTATAATTCTATTATATAATTCTTTTGGGATTTTGTAAGTTAATATAAACTTACTCTAAAAATTCTACTTTTAAAAAAATCTATTCTGTAGCCGACTTTTTTAAAGTATAACCTTTAAGACTTTTATAAATATTATAAATCAAATAAATCAAATCATATCATCATAATCATAAATATTATAAGCTCTAATAAAACACATTTCATTATGTTCAAGATAAAGAGAGAAGAAAAAAGAAAAGAGAATGATGAAAAACTATATTTTCTAATGTATAAAAATTAATCAAACTATACATATATTTTCAATACAGGATATATTGAAATTATATCCTATATTGAAAATACTATAATAAAATTTAGTCATATATCATGTATTATATATTTACAAGTAAATATATTACTATGTTGGTAATAACAGGCGTATCGCTAGCAACATTTGGTGCGCTTTCATTATTTAGATACGTGATCAGAATTTCGATTTCAAGATTAGCCACTGGACCGCTACCGATCAATTTTGTACAGGAAACCTTGTAATTATAGCTTATTTGAAAATTTTGTTGAATTTCGCAATTATTTTCAATTAAATTTACGTTATCACTGAAACGAAAATGTAGGCTTATTAAGTAAACATGTTTATTTAAGTTACAGTAATGTTTGAGGCCAGTCGTGGCGCAGCGGCACAAAGTGTGACTGTAAAACCGACTAATTGTGGGTTCGATCCCCACTCGAGGAGATGAAATATTTACTTAAATTTATATTTATTCCATTTCTTCGCTCTAGTGTCGAGGCAAAGCGCGGCATTGAGTTCTGAGAAAGTGGGAAACGGAGTATGTCAACACTAGGTTCCCTCTGCCTACCTTACTGTATGCGGGATACAGCGTGAAACTGTTTTTTTTTTAGTAATGTTTGCGAATCTTTTTATGGCCTAAACTATACATATCTTAGTTAAAAAAATATTTTTTCTATCGAGTATTCGTAATAACACAACTTATTTAATACGTTTTCCTGAAGGTTAAAAGCCTTTTAAAATATATAACGGCATTAGAGACGTTCTCTCGTGTCTAACAATTACTCATCGTGACTGACTTCTCAATTAAACTTCAGGTAGTAACTCGTAACCTGCACTGCTATTTGACTCGGCGAGAGCTAATACTGTAAAGTTTATTGGTTACAAAGGAAACTAATCTATTTTAACTGAAATCTCAAAATTATGGCTTCGTAATACCTTTGTTCAACAATCGGCCTATTATGTTCTGTTAACAAATTAGCAGTCGATGTGAAAAGTTTTGCTTCAATATTATACTCCTTATTCTATCATTACCATAACTTTTGTTTAGGTATTTAAATTAATTTTATTTTCTTAATTTATACCTATAACGGCTTCGAACCCGTAGCCAAATAAAAATGAATTAGATCTGCATGTGGCACGTGACAGATTCTAAGTATTTGTGGTAAATCTGATCACAGGTACAGTGGGCTGCATCCAAACGATTAACATTCTATAATATAGTCTACAGCCACCGATAAATGGACTATTTAAAATAAGAATAATTCAATTCTAACGAGCAGGTATTAGCATTGAAACAAACTTCACTTCAGCTTTATAAAATTGGTATTAAAGTATAGATATCGCATCAAACGCAAATTTTATTTACGTTTGTAGTAAAGATAATAAATTAAACAACATATATTTTTTTCAACGAAAGCAGTGGCTATTGTAATTATATATGAAGCTTATATTATTTTGAATACGAAAGACTATATAAACTCTTTAGAGTTTCTTCAGTTCAGTTTTCAATTCTAGTTTAGATTCGTGTTTTTCACGTATAAATATGCATTTACAAGCATAATATGTATATGTACGTCACTATTTTCTGTGATTGATCTCTTAAACTGATGTACAGCACTCCAAGCACATTAGCGCTTTCATCTTCGTTGAGGTTTCGTCTTAATTTATATATCAATGTTATATTTATTTCAAGTCACAGTCATTTTCTTTATCTAGGAATTTAATTGAGGATACGATGGTTTCATGCGATATACATACGATGTTTCATTATTACATTCTCTTTCATATGATATTCTTCAAGTTTATATAAATATTATCTATGACTAGAGTTATTAACTCTAGTCATAGATAATATTTATATAAACTTGAAAAATATCATATGAAAGAGAATGTAATAATGTTTATAGTATATGCTTTATGAAGGTAATTTTTTTTTTAATAAAAATGAGTAAACAAAATGCAAGCAAAGAAGTTTACTCTATATTAATTAAGTTAATGAATAGCTGCATGTTAAACGCAAATACTTTTAGAGGCCAAACACATTCTTGTATCTAAATAATTAAATTTTTTGTTCAAAAATCGTTCGGCATCAATTTCAGAATTGTAGGTCAGCGGGCTATAAAAGTAACAGAAGTACCTATACAAGTAATAAAAGTAGATAAACTTAAGTTTACCGCCGCTTATTTTGTATGGATTAAACTACAAATAATAATAAAAGTTTGTACCGATGTTTTTCTATGAAATATATTTAATTTTTCACTAAATTTTTTATCTTTAGTTGTATTGTAAGTTCTCACGTCATGCCAAATTTCATAATTGCGTTGCTTTAATTACGTTGACTTGAAGCATAATTTTTTCTTTACTTTAAGTTGCTGTTAACTTGAATATTTCATAATAATTTCAGCTTGATATCTCCTCGGGATCTCGAGATAAATTGTCTTGACATACGGACAGACAGGGAACACAGTGATCCTATAACGGTACAGACCTAGAAAAAATGAAAACGAAAAAACTGCAATATTTGTAGTTTTTGTTACAGAACATTAACAAGATATTAATAATATTCTTAATGTAATGCGAAATTAATTTACTTTATAAGATTCAAAATCTTTTTATGAAATTTTGATATGATATTATATTTCAATGTTGGTCATCTTATATCATAAAACTTTAAATAATATTACGTATAAAAAATATGATACACAACTTTATATTACATTTATTATTACCTTATGATACGGATTTCATATGGTAATAATAAATATATATATTTAATAAGAATAAAACATTAGTTCATAGCATTTTTTATTTGATAGTAAATGTTTAATATTATATTACTGTAGGTAAGTATACAAAATTATTTTCTTGGCATCACACTGTATATTGCACATCTCTGGGTAGGCAGAGGCAACCTAGCGTTCCCCATTTTCTGCCAAATTCTGAATTCATTGTTTGTTGAAGGGTGGAACACAACGCCGCACTTTGCATCAAAATAAAAATATTAAACTTGTCAGTAATACCTCTGCGCCACGGCTGGCGTGTGTGTGTGACTGTAAACACGACTGATTGTGGATTTGATCTCCATTCGAGGATATAAAATATTTGTTTAAATTTATATTTTCATTTCTTCTCTCCGGCCTCATTCGGCAGAAAGTGGGGAACGAAGTGTCTTAGCACCTGTCACGCTTGTGCCCTTGCGACTGACATCAACTATTTTTTTACCATCGACCTCTCTCTGGCCTCTGGTATAAAACTATAACCAATAGAAAATAACACTTGTACAAAACCGCGATAGGAAGCAAATAATGAAAAGTTAAAACTATTTAAATCACACAAATCAATGAGAGTGATTTATATCCATTAGTAACTTAAACTAATTTTAAAAGCACTTCAACTGGGTCGAGATTAATTAGCGGGTGTGCTTTGCGGCGGGTCCGCTGTATTATTGCAGCGCGGAGCCGAGACGACCGTGTTTTCTCATATTAATTAAAGGAATGGGTAGACGAAGAAACACTTATCACTAAAAACTTACGTCGATTCTGTAAAGATAATTAAATAAATTCGTTTTAAATGTAATTTTTGCGTTTTTTTTATGTTGTTATCAACTTCACGCTGTATCCCGCACACGGCAGAGTAGGCAGAGGGATCCTAGTGTTAAGATGTTTTGCAACGTCGCGCTTTGTCTTGACATAAGAGCGAAGAAAGGAAAATATAAATTTAAATAAATATTTCTCTTCCTCGAATGGGGATCGCCCACTACCAATCGCGTTTATAGTCACATTTTGTTTCCCTGCGCTATGACTGGCCTCTTAAGTATTTTTTTTATTTTTTATTGCTTATAGCGATTATAAAAGCGATTTTGATTTGTGACCCATCACTCCAGAAAGGGAAAAATCGGTTTATTTCAATAACATTTTTTAGCTAGGTATATAAAGTTACAGCTGCGAATCGACCCCCCAGGCATCAAATAGCTTACAATCAATACATATAATATAATAATAGTTAAAATGTACCAACGAAACTCACCTTAGGCACCAATAATCGTTGTCTCTCGAATTTGTAAGGTTAACGTTCTCTTTGAACGAGACAGCCATTTCAGAGACAGATAAAAATGAAAATCGTAGCGTAATAGGACGTCTGGGACAGCGTCTGTATAAACACGATGATCGTGGGTTCGATCCTAGCTAATCATTTATTTAGTTCCGCCACTTAACACACGTGTCGTATTTAATTAAAAAAGGTTAATAATATAATCTCTACAGGCAAAGTTCTGAATATACCTTACATTATAAAAGATTATTAGATTCATAATATAAAAAGTGTAACTACTTTTATTTATCCTATACTATCTGATATAATATTAAAATACTTGAACTTTCCCATAGCATTGTGAACGTCATTGATAGACATCCTGCAGGTAAAATACGTATACCCACTATTAATGGCATAGGGGGATTGTTAAAAGCGATATTTTCTCATAGTGATGTATGGGGATCTTGCTGGGGCTGTAATGAGAAATTCCGCTGTCACCGCTTTTTGTATCACGGGTAGGGGGCGTTTTTGAATACAATTTGCGATGACATGACTTGATGGGAGCCGTAATTACGAGTTTTTTGCCTTACATAATTAGTTTCCAAAAAGACAATTTTGCAATAAATGTTGTTTGTATGTACTTAGAAAATGTCTTCAGTACTTTTTAGCACATTTATATCTTTTTTTCTTAGCTTCCCTTTACACCGAATTCTGGAGGTATTGTGTCTTGAGATGCGGATCGCATCGCCGCACTTCGTCTCATCACCAAAGCGATATAGATTAAATATTCTATTTACTCGAGTAGGAATCAAATTCACAACTTGTCGTGCTTACAGTCACACGCTCTTCCCCTGTGCCAAATATGGCCTCAAATATTTATATAAAAGTATAAAAGAAATTTTGTAATAGTGTAGTCCCGAACTTTCTTTTGTACCATTGAAATATATTTTATCTAGGTTAAATATACTTTGTCCATATTATTTCTAAATTGATAAGTAGTTTCGGTCTGTATAAAATTTTTCCTGTTCCCATTCTCGCTTCCTTTACTATATTATTGCGGTTCCAAAGTAACTCTGCTATAAAGGACTCGATTCTATGCGAAGCGATAACATTTTCATGATTATGCTAAAAGAATATACTTTCCTTGTGTAGGGTACTTTTCGCAGCGACACTTTGGAGAAAGATGTGAGCGTATGAAAGACATGCACTTTAGACATAAATATAATATGCAATACAGTGACGTTGTGTTAAAGATAATAAGCAAATACATAAACAAAAAAAATAAAAGCTGGCCTGGGTCGTTAATCTTGAGCTTATTTTTTTTTCAACTTCATGCTGTATCCCACAGAGAGTAGAGTAGGCAGAACCTGGGAACCTAGTGTTAATACACTCCATTCTCATTAAGATACTTAAGTTCCGCACTCTCCGCCGAATTCTAGAGGCATGTCGTGTCGAGTGGCGAAATTCAACGCCACGCTTTGTCTAGACAGCTGAGCAAAGAAATTAAAATAATAAATATTTCATCATATCGTATTCATAATCATATTCCTGGAGTGGGAATCACCCACACTGTCTCATTTGCAGTCACACGCTTGTGCCCTACGCCCCGACCGGCTTCTCAGTTAATGGACCATAAGTGTCAGTTAATGTTGTACTTAGTTAATGGACCACAAGTGTCCGAAAAAGTACGAAGTACTTATTTGAGGTGCCAACGTATCTATAAAGTGCATCTTGTATAATACCGTGCATGTAATATACATGTACATAGTTAGACTTTTTTTTTAGTAAACAATATTTGAATATAACTAGTTTATTTGTTTTGAAATTGATTGACGATTTTATAAATGTCTATAGCAATAAGGACTACAATACAGTTTTGAACTAAAGTAGTCATTATCAAATTGTGTGTCATTATCATTTTTCAATAAAAAAATATTATTTATTCTCTATTATGAGACCAATTGCGGTATATAAATTACCCTAACAACTTTTTTAAACTAATAGCTCATTGAAATGACTTCTTTTTTTTAATATAAGCAAGCAATTACACTTTTCACTTTAAGGTAAATAAATAAAATTTATTATAATACATTTTCGATTATAATTTAAATTTTCATTTAAAAAATATTAAGTTAATTATTAAGGAAGCTAATTTAAAATAAAGAAACATTATGTCGTTATCGAATAAAAAATAATTTAAAAAACTCGTCCGTACTAACATGTAGATAAGATAAAGTAATAGTCGACCTCCGCCATTTTTAACTATGAAACTTTCGACTCCGACCATTTTTCCAGCCTTTGTGAAATTCACGTTCAATTTTTTGACGGTTTCATTTGGGAATAGAAGTTTTTAATCCCTCTTGATTATATTTTAAAAATATGTTTTTATTCTCGTAGCCATTTATATCTTGATATTTTTGTATGTAGATGAAATATAATAGTTATTTCTGCTGTTTTATATTTTAATGACAGAATTATTTAACTCTATGTACAAAAGTTTTTTTTTCAGGTTCCCGTTGTATCCCGCATGTAGCAAGATAGGCAGAGGGAGTCTAATGTTAAGACACTCCGCTCTCCACTTTCGCTCGCCAAATTCTGTTGATGTATCAAAAGCTCGTGATGTTGGGTATCTACGATTTTTGGTACTCTGCCAAGGCATGCGTACTGGCGTTTGATCACTGTAGAAACTAGAGAGTTTATTGGAAGCCTTCTCTCGAAAAGGCTTTGCTCCATCCACTGTTTGCAGGTTTTGTTTAACATTCCATTCTTAAATTCCCAATTCTAATGTACTAAATGGTCTTAAACTTTTAACGTTAATTCTCACTTTTTCACATATCCTGAAAAGAACCGTGTTTGGCAGTTTTTTCAAAATAATAAAATCAACTAATTATAAAAGAATTTAATACTAAAATGGAATATTACCAATATATACTACTGTAGTGAACCAGTATATCCTATACATATAAATTCATAAATTTTAATTACGCTACATAATACAAATCTTTTACTTTGTCTCTATCTTTTCCTAATGTAATCATACGTAATCGGATGTAGGACATATAAAATTTAATATATATATTTTTTAAGTAGAATAATTTAATTATGTATAATACATAAAAAACTTTGTGATAAATAACAAATTTAGCGGAAAAGGATAAAAGATTTAGGATTTTTATATTATTCTGGAAAAACGCTGATTTTTACTTACAATAAACGACAAAGCGCGCGTTTATACATTTCTTTCCCGAGCGCAAAGGTACGGGAATTACCTCTCTTTGTAATGCTAATTTTAAAACCAAGGAATTCATTTTTTATTCATAAGTTTTTCTGCTCCAAAGCCTGCAGTCAGAGCATCCAGCTCGTTTGTGATGAGTTTGAAGTTAAGCTTTTTTTGTTGTATAAATATTATTCATGTAAAAAGTTGTGTGTTCAGATTAATCTGAAACGTTTTCAGTTAAATCATTTTGATTCTAAATTGTTGACATACAATATACAAAAAAAATCAAATCAGCTTCACATTGTATCCCACACACAGCAGGGTAGGTAGAGGTACTTAGTGTTAGGACACTCCTTGGCGGAACTCTACGCCGCGCCTTGACACCAGTGGGAAGAAATGAAAATATTAAATTTCATTTCCTAGAGTGGCAATCGAACCCACAACTTATCGCGTTCACTGGCGCACTCTTAAGCCTTTTCTGCTTTTTAACATATAACATTATTTTTTTGGCCAAATACACTATGAGCAATACAGCAAATTGATAATTGTTTCCAAATTATCGCAGCCGTCGTGAATGCGTTAAATAGTAAGAATTTTAAAAATATCCTATATTTAGAGAAGAAAAATACTTTTTTAGAAAATATAGAAGAATTTAACCAGTGCTTTTTAGAAATACTTTTATCTTTAACAGATTACAGACATTTCCTTTTAAAATAAAAACCTATTATTTTATTAATTCATTTCAATATGTCAGTTATCCTTAAATAATCACGTGGTAATATCAATCGAGTCTAAATCGAATATATCATCCGATTATAACTTTCCCAAATTATCATATCAACTTTTTGCTTTTTCCTGAAAAAAAAAACAGATGACAATTTATATTAGAAAAAGTCGATCCAATACTTTATCTGATAGAACGTTTTTACATTTCCTCATTGAGTTTCTCATTGACGATTCAACCCTTGCGCAGCCTAACAAACTGGATTAGCCGAGACATGTACGCTTGCGAGGGAAATAAATTGTTTTTTTTTGTTCTGTTTTCAACTCACCCGCAATAACAGGCCACAATGAAAAGTAATAACACATGCGAGATTGAACTATAGAAAAAATTGATATGGCAAAATGTATGAATAAGTGAATGAATGTAAATAATATATATGGTGAAAATGGCACACGATCAAAACGTTGCTTATTGTTTTTGCCTGATAAAAATTGTGGACAGTTGTGTTTTATTAACATTGCCTTTTATTATTATTTTTTCTTTCAGTGATTAATTTTTATCTTTTTTTTTTGGGTGTTGTGTTTGTAAATAAGCGCATATAAGAGACGCGAAATTTTAAGAGATATATAAAATTTTTAACGTAACGAAAACCTACGTTTGTCGTTTACCAAGACTTTGTACGGAGTGTCTTCACAATAGGTTTTATTAAAGAAAAAAAGTGTGAAACTCTCCAAAAATACTACTGTATAAGTCATTTATAATGTGTTGTCACTAAGCCTGCACTATGTTTCATTTATTAAACTAAAATGATAACCAAAATAATATAATAGTAATAAACTAAAATATTTACTTTTTAATCGCTTATAAAAGCTAAGTACTACATGAATAATGCGTTAGTCGGGGATATAAAAGGTATGATTTGCTTCTAATAGAAAATCAATGTTCAAGAAAACCCTAAAAGTTATTCTATTCGACATTTTTATGAAAAAAATCTTATAAGGGTAATAATTTCCCCAAATAAAAATGACTTGTTTTGATTTTTATGAACAATGACTCGCTGAAACTTGCGATATTGGATGCTTCTATGGCGTAATGTTTTTTGTTGGGGCTACGAGAATCCATTCCAAAGTTTTTTGTATCGTTAAACCGTTGAATATAATAATAATAATAATAATTAACTCTTTATTGTACACCCAAGAAAGACACAGAAATACAATAAAAATATATAAATGTACAAAAGGCGGCCTTATTGCTTAATAGCAATCTCTGCCAGGCAACCTTCAAGCAGAGGAAATAGCAAATTCAGATATTAAGATAGGGGTAGGGTGCAAAAAAAAAAAAATAAAGAAATATATAAATATAAATAAGGGTATAAAATAAATAAGAATGTAATTACCATATACCATAAATATGCAAATATACATACTATAATAAATTATACACATATAAAAATATCAGTATACAAACATAACATACATAAATAAATATATTCATATAAATATACCTACATACAAATAAATATATATATACACAATTATATATACATATATAAAGCGCTATAAGGTAAGAGTAAAATTTGTAATGGCAAAAAAAAAAAAAAAGGAAAAGAACCTAAATCTTAAAGTGACATAAAGTGTAACTTTAAGCGATGTTTGAAGGTCAAAAATGTTTTGGCATTTCTGACATATAAAGGAAGGGAGTTCCACAATCTACACGCAGTTACAGTAAATGAACTGCTGTAAAAGGAAGAAGTGTGAGAAGGTATTTTTAGGGTGAGATTACGTTCAGAGCGAAGAGTTCGGGAATGTGTCACGCCCAAAAACTCAAAACGTTCTTTAAGGTAAGGAGGGGAAATTGGATTGAACAGAATACAGTAAAGAAGATGAAGTATGTGAGTATTCCTGCGAAGGCGGATAGGGAGCCACTTGAGTTTTTTACGGAAATCAGAGATGTGATCAAATTTGCGTAGACCAAAAATGAATCGAATACATAAATTTTGAATGCGCTCAAGTTTATTTAATTGCTCCTCTCTTAAGTCAAGATAGCAAATGTCAGCATAATCAAGAATCGGTAGAAGGAGAGTATTTGCTAACGAAATCTTAGTAGGTATAGGAAGAAAATTACGCAAACGTCTAAGAGAACCTAAGGATGCAAATATCTTTCTGCTGACCTCACTTACCTGTGAATCCCAAGACATATTATTGTCCAAAATGATACCAAGATCTTTTACAGTTTTGCTGAATGGTATAACATCGCTATTAATAAGTACTGGTGGTAAAGTCGATACATCTATTTTTGAAATAAGTTTTGAACTACCAATTAAAATCAGTTGAGTTTTTTTTGAGTTAAGATGCAGACCAAATGACTTACTCCAAGAAGATATACTTTCCAAGCTTCTGTTTATGTCCTTGATTGCGGTATGTAAGTCAGATACTTTAGCTTGGTTGTAAATCTGCAAATCATCCGCATATAGATGGTAGAGAGAAGAAATAGTACGAGAAATAGTATTTATAAACACAGAAAATAACAAAGGAGACAACACGCCACCCTGCGGAACACCAGCAACGACAGGAGACCAGTCAGAGTACGAATCTTGTATTCGTAAACGTTGCCGGCGTCCAAACAGGTATTCATGAAACCAGTTAATTGCATCAGGAGATATGTTAAGTGACTTTAAAGTAGCCAGCATGATATCAAGGTCAACGGAGCCAAAGGCATTGCTGAAGTCCAGCAACGCTAGGACTGTGACTTGTTGCCTTTCCATGCCTGTACGGATGTCATCAGTAATTTTTACTAATGCCGTTGTCGTACTATGACCAGGACGGAAACCGGATTGCAAAGGATTCATAAGGTTACCTTGGTAAAGAAACTGGGTGAGTTGAGTGTGAATTAGGCGCTCAAGGACTTTGGAAAGGAAAGGAAGAATAGAAATAGGACGGTAATCAGAGAAATCAACGGGATTAGGTTTTTTTGGTATAGGAATAATTTGTGCATCTTTCCACATTGAAGGAAATTGCTGAGATGTTATAGAATGATTAAATATACATGTAATCACAGGTAATATAATATCGAGGATGGGAATGATCATTTTACGACTAACGCCGTCAGCACCAACAGCGTCAGATTTAATGGCTAAAATTGTCTTCTTAACATCACTTTCTGCAAATAAACTAAAGAAAAAATTAGGAGCACAAGGAGTGGATACAGCATTGAGATGATTAATAGTTGATAATTTTGTTGTGTTATTAATAACACAAGAGGAAGATAAATGTCTATTAAGTTCATTTAAATTGATATTCTTGGGATTTATACATTGTTGCGCTTTTCCAACTCCGATAGATTTTAAAAAATTCCAGACTTTGTATGAGTCTTTTTCCTCAATCACAGATTTGTATATATGGCGTCGTTGGTTATCTCTACACATCATATTGCAGCGATTGCGAGCTTTATTGTAATTTTGCCGATTAGTGTCATTAGGGTTTCCATTGAATTTCATTTTTGCAGTATTCTTTTTGTGTTGCAGCTTTTTAATTTTGTCTGTTAACCAGGGAGCAGGATAATGTTTTATTCGTACAGGACGCAATGGAGCATGATGATCATACAATTTTATTATGTGCGAATTGAAAAGAGCCAGCTGAACATCACTTTCAGTACAGATTAGTACATTCGACCAATCGATTGCAGCCGCGTCCTCACGCAAGCAATTTAGATCTATACCATTAAAATTACGTTGCAGAAGGGTTCTTGATTTCGCTTTAGGGGGCCTAATTTTATAAGATAAATATATGAGATCATGGTAAGAGAATGCTAAGGCAGGATATTGGCCATGTTTTTCGACATGGTCAATAGAAGAAACAATCATAAGATCAAGTAATGAAGGAATGCAATTAGGAAAGTTATGAGTAGCAGATAGGGGGAGTAGATGTAAGTTAGCACCATCAACTATCGATTTTAAGCGGGAAGAACGATGATTTTTCTTCAAAATACAAGTATTAAAGTCTCCCATTATAATAGTGTGATCGTAGGAAGGTCTATAGTTCTCTAACAGGGCTTCAAATGATAAAAAGTAATCCACCGCAAGGTTAGGATTATAGTAAACACCAAGAAGGATCTTTGTGTGAGTAAAACAGACCTCAATAAAAAGGTGTTCTGGTCCAGTGCTAGGATCACTTTTGGAAAAGTCTACTAAGCTATAAGGAATGTGTGAGCGTAAATAAATGGCAACGCCACCTCCTGCTCGACCTATGCGATCGTTACGGATCAAATGAAACCCAGGTAGGAAATATGCAGCCGAAGGCAGGCATGGTTTTAGCCATGTCTCTGACACTAAAATAGCATGGACATTATTATTATTGAAAGAAGATAAGAAATCTGGGAAGTGTGCAGGAATACTTTGAGCGTTCAAATGAACAATATTAAAATTTTTCAGTACATCTGAGAAGCTTGAATCTAATGTTTCACTTAGAGTGGGGAGGCTTAGAAAGCTGTCATTACTGCTCAATCCATCAGAAGTTGCCGATAAGGAAAGGAAAGAATTATTAGAAGTATTATTGTTGATTGCCATTAAAAGTATAAAATAGCACTAAATAAATAATAAATAAGCAAAAATATATAAGATAATAATAAATAACGAAAATATAAATAAAATTTAAATAGGATAAAAAAAAAAAATACCAATGTAAAAAGTAAAACGATAACCCGTTTTTAACTTCTAAATTTGCTAAACCACCCGCTAGTTGCAAAGAAAAACCAAGATAGTAAAAAAAAAAAAGAAAAAGAACTTATGTAAAATTAAATAAAAAAGCAAAGCACAATCATTTCAATGATACCATGAACACAAAGAAATATCATTTATAAAAACAATACCTATATATAAAAAAATACATAAAATAAATCTGTACTAAAATAAAAAAGTAAAAAAAAAAAAAATATAGTAATAATAAGCAAAAACAAAACAATATATGTAAAAAGAAAGAAATTACAGAAATAAATAAAGAAATAACAATATTATCTTAATATATATATATATATATATATATATATATATATATATATATATACACATATATCCCTCATTAACAACTCTAATATTTAACAATTATGAGAGAGAAGCCAGCCATCTAATGCTATTAATAATGCTAAATATTATATAGCCTATTATAAACTGTTTAATAATATTCATACTTTTTAAGCGTTACATGCCACTTTACAACCTGACAGATTTAAATGTAAGCAAAACGATTTTCTTTATAGAATAAACGATTATATACATATAAACCATTATTGTAGGAAATAGAAGACATAAAAATAAAGTGCAAAAATTAAGAAACAGAAAAAGAAAAAGAGACATATGTAACTTATAATAATAAAATAAAAAAAAAAAAGAAAAATTGCTAAGCGTTATTTTTAACAAAAAAGAAAAATAATAATAATAAATAAAATATAACAGTTAAATAACGAATTGAATAAACAGTTACTTTTTCACCACTCGCTTACATCTTTGGACTGATATTTTATTATTGGAGCATATTGGAACTGATGCAGTGTCCAGCACGACTGGAGGAGGTGACCTTGAAGGGGCGACGGGTATACTTTGAAGTTCAGACATGCACTCAACACGATAACGCAAACCATTGGAGGCAATTACGTTGATGGAACCATCCCGCGTCCAGCACTTCCCCACACCAAAACGTTGTCTTGCAAGCATGAATACGTCATGGCGATTTTTCGTCAGGAATTCAGAAACAGTGATACCTGAACCTTTCAGTTTAGTTTTTGAAATCCAAACACTATGGCGCACATGTGTACTAGTAAATTTAACCACTATTGGTCTGGGTTTATTTCCAAGCGAGCGACCCAACCGATACGCTGTTTTAATGTTTGAAGTGGTAAAATCGGCCACGTCGAGATTATTCACTACTAAATTTGTAACTACACTGTCAATCAATTCAGTTTTTTTTTCTTCGACACCATGGAACAGGAGCATTTTGCGTCTTCTGCACATGTCAATACGATCGACATTACGCGTTAAGAGTTCCACCTGTTTTTGTAACGTTGTCAGTGCAGTGTGGATAATTTTTTTGAAGGAACTAAAATCTGTTGCCAAAGATGTGATTGTAGTTGGTGACGCAGATTTGTTCAGATCTTGTTGGAATTCGCACATCCTGGCGTCAAACATCTCAGTCATAGCAGTTATAGACTCCTTGATTGCGTCCATGGTTGTGGTACAGTGACTTTTTATAAAAAATACAATGATTGTTATGGAATTTATTATAGGATAACACTAGCGGTAGGTTTATTTATTATTCACAAGCACATAAATCACATTAAAATATTTATAACTATAATAAAATACAATAATTAATAAAGAGCTCGAAAAATTTGTTGTTTACTTTTTCACGCCTACCCGCTAATTCAATATATCAAATATATTCAATATATCAAATATATTCTCTTTCAAACAATATTATCTCTATATATAATAAGACAGTAAAAATATTTTGTCTGTACATTTAGTAATTTTGACTGAAATGGATAGAGGGACACTTAAAAAGACTAATAGAAAGCAAAAAGATTTTTTTTTAATTTCTTGTCTGTCTGTCTGTCTGTCTGTCTGTCTGTCGACATATTGTTGTCCGCATTTTTCTCTGAAACTACTGAACCGATTTACTTGAAAATTTCACCAATTGCTTTGTTTTAACTCAATTTAGGTTCTAAAGTTTGGTTCATCAAAATCGGTTCATTAAAAAAAAAGTTATCGTCATTTGAATGAACTCAAGGCATTAGCTTGCCAGCGAATGTTATATAGAAATCGCGCTGGTATGACCCTGGCTAAAGATTTGAAATTACGATACTAAAAAATTCTTGCTGTGTAGCGGCTCGCCGACCTCCACGCTTCCTCCCGCGCCCTCGATATTTTGCTTATAAAAATGGATCCGCCACACCCGCCTAGCTTCCCCCGGGCATGGAAGGAGGGCCTGCTCATCATGTTGCCCAAGGCTGGGAAGAGCCCATAGCAGCCTGAGGGGTACCGATCTATAACCCTCCTTTGCGCGGTCTCCAAGCTGTCCGAGAAGTTATTCCTCTCACTTCTCCAGGCGCACATCCACCCATGAAGCGAGCAGTTTGGCGAGCGGGTATACTACTCTGGTTACACTACGCCGTAACAGCGATCAACCGAAAGGAGAGAGCAATAGCAGTCTTCTTCGACGTAGTACGCGTATTCGACCACGTCTGGCACCCGGACCTACTTCATTAAGTGATCAGAGCCGGCACCCCCCAGCACGTCGCGCATGTCTTTGCCTCCCTGCCTCAGTGACAGGACATTTTTCCTTGAGAGTTAAGAGTTCGAGACTCGATCGTTGCCGTTCTTCCCCAGGGCAGCATTTTGTCACCTGTTCTCTACGCACTATACACTGATGACATCAAATCGCCCTAGCGAGTATCACTCAAAGAGAAATCCTGCAGGTGGTCCAGAACCTCATCCTCCGTCGAGTGACGCAGGCGCCATACTACGTGAGAAACACCACGCATCACCGCAACCTAAAAATAGAAAGCCTGGAGGTACACATTGGTCGTCTCGCGTCCAACGCATTCCGCTGCGCCAATGTATCGGGTCACCTGCACCTAAGGAGCAGCACTCCGTGGCATATCCGGCCGCCCGAGGTCAGACGTCAGATGACTTCCGAGGGACTTTCTATCCTCCTCCAAATGCGACTCATGAGCCTTGCATTGATCCTTGGTCGTTTAAGCTGGGCCTCCCTCAGGAAACCGAGGGTCTCACCTGACTGAGTTGACCGCCTAGATGGCATTTGATAATCTTTCCAATCCCGTCCCGCACGCCTCTCTCTGTGTCTGCTCTAGAGCAGGTTATCGCTTGAGACCACGGCCATGGAACCAACGCCCAGATGTCGTTCGGAGCTACTACGGAGATGGACGAGAGAATGCTTCAATTCTGTGCCTGGGTCTATAGCAAAGTAAATTTAGAAGCGATTGCACGTATTTTGGAGTTATCCAATAATTATAATGTATTTAGTCGCGGCATTGTTGGTTACATCTTTCGTTTGGGTATTTTTGGGTAAGAGGATAGTAGGTAGTCTGTTGTTTATAATTTCTTTCGTTTAAGTTTTCTGTTGTTTGTGTCATTTGTTCAGGTGTGTATTTTTTTAAACAATTGGGACATTCTTATTGGAGCTACGAGGAGCTAAATGCGGGTTGCATTAAGGTTTCAATAATTTTCACATTAGTAATCTTAAGTGCTTTGCAAACATAGGTACATTATATGAATAATTCAGTAGTTAAAGCGGGCGAAGCCGCGAGCGGGTCGCTAGTTTTACAAATAAAGGAGAAACATGTATTACACATGCATACATACACATATATATTTCAATATAAAACCTAGTTTTTAAAGTGAAATTTTCGTTTAAGAGTATTTTTGTTCGAATACTATAATAGCGTTCTACTAATACAATTCAATTTTCTTTAGTACATTTAACTCCGCAGAAAATACGGTGTACGGTTGTTACTACTAAAGTAATAAAAATTGTAATTTAAGAAGATTACTACTGATTAGATTAAATGACGTTGCTGAAGTTGCTTCTATAGCGATTATCTATTAATTATATGGCATACCTTACCCTGGCTGACTTAACCTAACGTTATGTATCGTAAAACCAACTTTCTAGTTGCTTCTTTTACAATATAAACTCAAGCTAAAGTAAATTGCGTTTTTATATTAAAAACTAGCAAACCAAAAAAAATCACAAGCTTTTACATTTATAATATTAGTAGCATATTAATAATGAATGTAATATAAATTATATAATATTTTAATTATATAGTATATTAAACAAGCAAGAATTTATTTTTTAAATGAAAGAGCTAAATGTAAAGCTATAAAATATTGGAAAATCTTTTTCATCTGTGAAGGACTCTATCAACATATTAATTCGAAGAATATTTATCTACTCCTTTTCAGTACTAGATGATTTTATATTTGATTGGTAATTAAAAAAAATAATTACGAATTAAATATAAATAGCCACCTTGGCAATGGTCTGACGCCAAGCGTGATGGTTATGTATTCGATTCTCACTCAAGGGCAAACAAATATTTTCATTTCCTCTGTCAGGTAAGAAAGTGAGGCGTACAATTCCGCCACTTATAACATAGTGTCCCAAATTTGTAAAAGGACGGAGTGTTAACAGATTATGTCTTCTCTGCCTACCCCGATATATGCAGGATAAAGAGTGAAGCTAAAATAGTTCATTATTTGTTCTTATTCAGGATCAAGAGAGGTCAATCAGTATTTAAAATGTATGTTGTCCATTTCTTCGGTCTGGTGTCGAGACAAAGGGTGGCGTTGAGTTCTGTCACTCAACACGCAATGCCTCCAGAATTCGGCGGAACGTCGGAACAGAGTGTCTTAGCATTAGGTTCCTTTTACTAACCCTGCTGTGTGCGGGATACAAATAAAATCATTTAAATAATTTTATACAAATATAAAAATGATTTATTTTAGTATCAATGCCACCTAATGTTAAAACATCCGTTTTTCACTCACCGCCAAATTTTCGATATATTGCATGTTAAGTTGCGGAACTCAATTTCGCGCTTTATCTTGTTATCAGAGCTTGTGAAATACTAAATAATTCATTTGCTTGTGTGAGAATCGAACCTTCCTTCAACCGTCGCGTTCTCAATTACACGCTGTACCCCACTACACCACGACGACCTAATCTATAGTTGTAAAAACTACCCTTAACGTAATAAACCTACAGTTCTTTTTATTTGCAGAATTCCAATATCGATTTTTTTATTTCAAACACTAAACTAATGTAAACCTATAATAATAACGAAAGTTATATCATACTACAATTGAAAAAAAAAACACTATCATATATAAAAACAAATACACATACACATATATAGCGAAAGAAAGAGAATGGATTTTATAAGAATCCTACTGGACTCTAAGATAAACCGATACTAGAGATGTAGCGGACGTGGCCCGAATGTAAAATACATTACTATCGCATTACGAATATATTTCGCTCAAACGAATTTTATGTAAATACAAATACAACGTTACATTCAAATATTTTTCTTAATAATATTCGTTTTGTATGTTATTATCATCAGTATATGCTCATTTGTGAGGGAATGTTTGCTTGCATTACTAATCAAGGTTATTCCTAACTTCTTAATATGACGCTACGTTAAAGAGGTTCCGTATCTCAAAAGGTAAAGACAGAACCCTTATCACTTTGTCGTCCATCTGTGCGTTTGTCAAGAACGTTTATCTCAAAATCATGTGAAGGTATCAAGTTGAAATTAATATTAAATAATAATAATAATAATAACTTTATTTCAACCACAACATTAAGAAAGAAAGTACAATAAATGAAGCCGTTTGAACATTAACATGTTGTGGGTTGCTGGTGTCTGTGATAGGTACGAAACCCGTGTTACAGGTCGCCAGGTCTCCACCTCAGCATCAATTTAAATAGACAAGGCTACATATTGTCATCATAATATAAAATAAAATAAAACGAAATAATTCACATGTAAGAGTGCATGTGCATGCGCGGGTGTGTGCGTGCGTGTGTGTGTATGTGTGTGTGTGTGTGTGTGCGCATGTGTGTGCATGTGTGTGTTTGGGTGTGTATGACACTGTTATATTACCTTGGGATTTCCAGAAGTTGAAGATGGAATGTTGAAGAAGTGGTAAGAAGAGCCTCGAAGAATAAAGAAAAATAAAAAAAATTAAGAAGGAAGCCTCGATGGGCGAGTCCGACTCCCACTTAACCGATTTTTTCATTTTTTATTTAACTATTAAAAAAATATACTTCAATAAGCAGGAATAAAAACAATAACAAAAAGCACTTAAGAAATATTTCACACTAGAAAAACTATATGACGACTTTTATTATTTAAACATAATATAAGCATCGCAATTACACATACAAACAACGGGCTAGTAAACTCGGTTAAGTTTTTAATAAAACGATAGTCCTGTGTGTCAGTTATGAATGCTGTTTTGTATCCTGCGAAGCTACGTTGCTGCAGTCTCTTTGCATATTATGTTTATTTAGCTTCACCTACGCTACGTACATTCGTTTTCTATTTATATTTAAACACAGTACCTTCATGTTATATTAAAAAAACAACGATGTATGCATTAAAACACAATTTGGAAGAGATCTCTGGAGATAAGTATACCTTTGCGATGCAAGTATTGTTTTTTCTAATGCATTTTTTTTTAAATAATATAGAATTGAATAATCAATTTTATAGACTTCAATTTTATCCAATTTTTTTTTTCATATTTTTCCACATTCAAAGATATCATTTAAACTTCCCGTGCCGTAAGCTATATAAAACTGGGGTCATGTCCGGTGGCTGCGAACCAAACTGCATGCAAAATGTAGTTTATATTACAGCTATAAAGTGTAATGCTTCCAGTTTCAGAGAAACCCATTCGCCCTTTTAGTGCCTTGCGCTTCCAGAGCGACGGGTTAAGAACGGTCGTCTAGCTGAAACAATGACGAATTTCAAAAACCCTTTTACTGTGCAAAACAACTATATTGGTAGAGCCAGACCATTTCCTTATGTTACTGTTTCTTGTATATACTTTAAATATATTGCCATTACTCGACTCTATTGTAGAGTAATTGTAACGAATTCAATTTTACTTAGTGGTTGTGAATTCAAATTTTCCTTGAGTTACTAGTTATATCCCCAGGTCTTAACAAACAAATTGCCCCTTTTGGTGCCTCCACTAAACATCTTCAAATTTCTAAATAAACGTTTTTGTTTACAATCGGCTACGTTTTTATTTTTACTTATTCACTACTGCCATAATGCTTTAAATATGATATCTTACATATTTTTATCAAATTTAAAAGATACAATTACAGTTATTAATTATGTTGTGTAATTATTGGTTGTAATCTCATAAAATAATCGATATTGTCGGCTCTTGAATTATTATTTTAAAAGACTACGAAATGAGAGATGTATTTTCTTTGTACATAATAAAGTGTAATGTTCATATAAAGCAACTGTATTATTTCAAGTGAGATTGTAGTTATATTACGCTTAGAAAATCGCTTTAATACCGTGCAGCTATAAAGAAACGAATTTGCTAGTTTACCCATTGCAAAGATAAAAGTTTAAAAGTAGTAGCACTCGAGTTAAAAATATGGCTGTGTTATAATTTTATTTGAAAAATAGAGTTCGGTCGTAACTTTGGTGAAAATATTAATATGACCATGAATATTTTGTGTATGCAGTGTCTATAACATGACTGTCATTATGTTTCGACCAACTATTCTAATCTGTTATCTAAACTAGCTGTATCCCTAGCTGGGTAGTCAAAGAGAACGGAGCACCAAACGCTACGGTCTCTGCATACCTCTTTCGCCTCGTTCACTGTCATCAACTTTTTACGTGAACTTCCTCCAGTATTTTGGATACTGTGTTTTCGAAGGTGAACTGAGTGACTGACTTTCCTTAATAAACTTTTTTTGCCATTCTTTCATGACTCATTCGTTCGCCGTGCCCAAACCAGCTGAGCACGTTCTTCTTCAATCTCACAGTAACATCCTCGCTAGTACCTGCCATTCTGTGTATCTCTTCATTGCAGATTCGATCAGCTAAGCTGACTCTGCATATCTTACGAAAAGATCACATCTCGACAGCATTAATCTTTCTTTCATTCTTCTTCTGTAATACCCACGTTTCGCTGCCGAATAACAGCGTCGGTACCAACACAGTACTGTGTACGGCCAAATATGCAGCTATAATGATGTTTCGCCATCTCATCAATACGGCTAAGGCACCATTAACCTGTTTCCAGCAGCAATACGTATTTCCACATTCATCTCGTATCTTCCATCTACTACTGAACATACTTCCCAAATCTACCACTTTATTTACTTGTTCTAGTATCTTTTACATTGTTCTTACATACCACCCTTTCTTCATTTCGTTTAACTTCTGTATGGATGAATATATCAAAAACAGAATCACTTATTATATGCTGCCATTTTTTTTTTCATTTTAATAATTTATTGTCATTAAGTATGTTTAAATCTACAGCAAATGCGCTTGTGTATTTTTTTCAGCGTCACGCATTATCCCGCAAGTAGCAGGATAAGTCCAGAGTGAAGAAATGATCATATTAAAATATTTCATTTCCTAGAGTGGGAATTGAACCCACAATCTGTCATGTTTACACTCAGCTTGTTCTCCTACCAAACGATTAGCCTGGTGCTCGCCTATAATATTTTATATTATTATTATAACCTAAAGGACCATTTCAACTGAATTATTTATGTCTTGTAGCCACGTAAAATTGTTATTAGTTGTACATGTACAGGCTGAGAAATTTTCTTTTAATCATTTATAAACTCACTCTTGACTAGAGATATATTTACATTTAGTTTATATTTTATATTTAGTTATACGATATACCCTATTATATAAAATTAATTCCTTATAGCTTTTAAAATATAAAATAATTAGTCATTTTATGCGCTTAAAAAATTTACATTAAACTATTAAAGTCATTATTATATTAAACTATAAACGTAATTATTATATTAAACAATTAACATCAAAAGAGAGTTTAACAATAAGCATATTACGGAATTTAACAATTGTGACCAGCATGAAAATGTATAATGCGAACTTTCTGAACTACTTTCCTATTAGAGCGAGGTAAAATGTTGCAGTTGCGGTCACGTCGCTAACCTCTGACTAATCCAATATCGGAGCTAGGGTACCATACTAATTTATTATTGATCTAATTTTCGCTGTACCACTATTTATATATATATATATATATATATATATATATATATATATATATATATATATATATATATATATATATATATATATATATATATATATATATATCTATACTTATTTTTAAAATATAATTTATATTAAGATATTTCTTGTTTTTATTATATTTACACGTTTATTTATTCTTGTTGCTGCTAATATATTATATATATTTTACATAAAATAAAGCCAAGAGAGTGTATAGACAATATTTTTTTATTTAAAATATTTCCCCATAGGTAAATGGCGTAAACAATAATGATGAACGTATATAAACTAAAGAAATTAAACTGCATATTACGCGTTTTTTTTAATATGTGTACCTTCTCTATGCTTCTTACCATATTTAAATCGGTGTAAAAAGACAATTAAATTTTCTCCCTAATGAGATTAAAATTAAAAATGAATTCTTATCGATGGTCTGTATATTTGCTTTGAAATATCTAATATTTTTCTTCGATTAGACTTTTTTTAAAAAAAATATCACTTACGCTTTGCGTTCGGATTCGAGACATTGCGTATAGTGACGGAGCTTGATGCCGCTCTTTATCTTGATTTTATTTTTAATTAGTGTACAAATTATTATAAATAGAAATTTCTTTAAGGAGATCTCCATTAGCCTCCGTCGAATAGATTACTGACAAAACCTAAGAAACAACTATAATAAAATGGTAAACTAAACTATAATATAATGGTACTATTAGTCGACCACAAAATAGCTTCTCCAATTGTATGGAGAATGAGAATGAACAAGACATGTAGGAGATTGTTCGGTAGAAAAGAGATAGATCACACAGTAATTAATAGCATGTTAAAACATCACCCAGTTGACTTGACATTTAAAAAGATAAATAAATAAATCAGCTTCACGCTGTATCCCGCACACAGCAGGGTAGGCAGAGGGAACCTAGTGTTAAGACACTCCGTTCCCTACTTTCCGCCGAATTCTGGAGACATTGCGTGCTGAGTGGCGAAACTCGACACCAGGAGAAAATATAAATGTAAATAAATATTTCATTTCCCCGAGTGGGGATCGAACCCACAACCAGTCGATTTTACAGTCACACTCAATTAACAAATTAATTTGTCAAAAATATGTTAAAATTACAGATGACAAATACATATACATATGTACATATATTAAAAACATAGTATTATTTATTTCTTACTACCTTCTGAATTAGTCATATAACTTAAAGTTTGACGTTGAGTTGGTAAATTTATAAATATCCTCTAGAGATAACAAGAACACATTTATGTGCGGTAAATATGGGAGGAATTTACTTTACGTAATCGGAACGACGGAGACGAAATACCAACCTTTATTAAGTTAAAGCTAAAACGTATTAAGCACACGTCGTACATAATCGTTACTATAAACCGCAAGATTTGAACGTGGGAGATTCTTGTTTAACGTAAACATATCTAATGTTATGTGTTAGACTAGCTAACTCCAATGTCTTTGCGTCCATATAAATGAATAAAAATATTAAAATGGATTATACGTGTAGTTGGCTTAACGGAATGATACTATTTATAGTACCTAATAATTAATCAATCAGCTTCACGCTTTATCCCGCACACAGCAGGGTAGGCAGAGGGAAACTAGTGTTAAGACACTCCGTTCCCCACTTTCTGCCGAATTCTGGAGGCATTGCGTGTTGAGTGGCAGAACTCAACGCCGCGCTTAACCTCGACACCAGAGCGAAGAAAATGGAAATATAAATTTAAGTAAATATTTCATCTCCTCGAGTGGGGATCGAACCCACAACCAGTCGGCTTTACAGTTACACTGATCGTCGTGCCGCTGCGCTACGACTGGCCTCCTTTGTTTTAATAGACCAGCAATCGTATATTCTCAAACGACATTATCAATAAAAATATTTTTTACCATAAAAAAAAGCAACTTATTCAATTTCAATCCGGATCCCATAATCAGAACCTAACCAATTTTCACCAAACTATCCTTGAAATGTATCCTTTCAAATAAAAAAAAGAATCATTGGAATCGGTTGACGTGATATTGACTTATTCGTCCATTTATCGCGCACATACCTAATGCAATTTTAAGATTTTTGTGATTTTCTCATAGATACCATTGTCAGAAATGGATGTAAAAAATATAAACACACTGGAAGCACTAGCTTTCAAAAAAAATTAATCAAAATTGGTTCACCCAGTCAAAACGTGACTGTCTGAGGTAACAAACATAAAAATATACAGTCGAATTTGTAATCTCCTTTTCTCACAGAAGTCGGTTAATAAAAAGAATGCAAATATTAGATTTAAAAGAGCTAAAAGTAAAGAATCCTATCACGATACAGCACCCACTATGTACCGTATGTCAACTAACTGTAAACGGTTAAAAAACCTACATATTCCATAAATGTTTTAACATTCGCTTTTGGACTGTCGCTTCCAAGTTGAAATCTAGTTATCGTGTGCTCGTGCGTGACTCGATTATCTCATGTATCATTATGTAAGGAACATTTTATTTCATACACTTTAAAAGAAATATTTTATTTTTTATTTCGTAATTTGAACCACAACCTTATTATTAAATATTGTTCCTAATTTCAACCACTGAGCTTACAGTGTCAATAAAAAATAAAATTAAAATTCATCTCTATCTTTTCCATTTATAATTTGGATTTCGTCTATTGGAGATTAAGAAACCTTTATATGATTTAGTTACTTGAAATATTTAATGAAATTTCGTTCGGAGGGTATGAAACGAATCCATGTAAAGGATAAGCAAAAAAAGCAATCTTATTTAATATACTAATTTTATTCTTCAAATATAATTTTAATATAAGTTTATCTGCTTTATGTACATTAATGGAACGATAATTATATATCAAATTATGTATAATATCGCTTATATGATTAGAACCAATTGATAGGTCATTTCAGTCAGATTAGTTTTGATGATGATGATTTTGGGAAATATTTTGATATAAAATCATTTAATTAAAATTACAATAATTAATACATATCATTATTATTAATAATGATGTTTATCATTTACACTCACACTTACACTTTAAAGCTTAAAAAAGACACAGAAATTCAAATTCAAGAACTATAAAAAGCAAACTAAGCTAACTTAATTTAATAATTTTAAGTAATATAAATAGAAAAAAATAAAGCCGACTTCAAATTAGTATAAAAAAAACAACACAGACAGTAAACTCAAAATGAAAAATGCAAGTACTACTACCCAACTATGTTTTCCTAATTTCCCCATATTTCTGAAACTACTAAAGCGATTTTAATGAAACTTTACTGTTCCTTAATTTGAAGTATACTTAACTTAAATTGAAAAGATTTATCTTGATATGACTAATAGTTTTAGAGAAATTCGTGGACAAACATACAAACAAACATACCTTTACCAAATTCAGCACACGTACTTGGAAGCCTAAATTAATTATCATACGCAAATATTATTCAATTTCAACAATTTTACATATATAAATATGAAACTTATAACCTCCTTTTTAATTTCTTATCTTATCGGTATATAAAAACCGAATTTAAAACCATAACTATATGCACTAAACATAAAAAATAAATTACAGAAAATAATATTTTGATTACTTCATAGTAAAGAAAGTAAAAAAATAAGTAAAATCATTAATATTTATGTATATTTATTATCTATTTAATATTTAAAATCCATTATTCCGAAGTCAGGGTGTCAGGTCAGATCAATTTAGGCAGTTCAGTCTTTGTTTCAAATTTATTTTGTAATTTTTTGCAAAAAGTGTTGAGCAACTAAATTTTTATATTTTCTTGTCATAACATTCTATGTTCATAATAATTTATAACACGTACATGAGACGAAAACACATACTTCTCCATATGAAAATATAAATTATTTACGGATTCATAAAATTTTATTGCAAGCGTAAACTTTTTGATTACAGTGAAAATTCAACTTTTATTAAGCTTATTATGGGCTCTTATTGCATTAATAATAATAATTTGCATTCATTTTATGACAAGATTCGTAAATTTTTTTCAAATGTATTTTATAATGTTGCTCTACGACGTCACCAGGCTTAAATTTTCTTCAATATATTGTTTTGGTAGAGTACGAACTCACTCACAACTTCACGTTTAAGTATTTTAAAGCAAATACTTATTTAGAAAATGTATAAAAATTTCGACGTAGCGGGACTCGAACACGCGCCTCCTAGAAACCCCATACAGGAGGCGAGGGTTTGAGTCTACGTTCAATTTTTTATACCTTTACTAAATAAACGTTTTTTTCTTTCCTAAGTGTGGAATAGCACTTTTAAAACGTTTAAATTATTTTAAGGCACTTAAAAAGAGAGACAAAAAGCATGAAAATAGGGATACTTATAGATACGTAACACTTAATTATAAATTAATCATAATTTATATCAAAATATAACAATTTTGCTGCTAAATAAATAATATATACCTAGCGCTTACCGTTATAATCCTAAGCTTATTATTAATAGCTCGAACGAAATCAACCATTTATGTCATTAAACCAATAAAGATGGAAATTATCTATTAAAATATATTAAACAATATCATTCACTGAAAACGATTTACCTTATATAATATTGAAACAAGAATCGAGTTCAATATTTAAATAAATATTACCTAAAATGAATCCTCGAGGCCAGTCGTGGCGCAGGGCACAAGGTGTGACTGTAAAATCTACTGGTTGTGGGTTCTATCCCCACCCGAGGAAATGAAATATTTATTTACATTTATATTTTAATTTCTTCGCTCTGGTGTCGAGGTAAAGCGCGGCGTTGAGTTTCGCCACTCTACTCGCAATGCCTCCAGAAATCGGTGGAAAGTCGGGAACGGAGTATGTTAACACTGGGTTCCCTCTGCCTTCCCTGCTGTGTGCGGGATACAACGTGAAGCTGATTTTTATAAATATATTTTCATTTCATCGCTCTGGTGTCGAGGCAAAGCGCGGCGTTGAGTTCCGCCACTCAACACGCAATGCCTCCAGAAATCGGCGGAAAGTGGAGAACGGAGTGTCTTAACACTAGGTTCCCTCTGCCAATCCTGCTATGTGCGTGATACAAAGCGCAAAGCAAATTTTTTATGAATCCTAATCATAACGTGGATTTTGAGCTCACTTCACTCTCTATTGTATTCTCATAAACGGAATGAAATTATTAATTCCGTTTTGCAAAGGAGATAATTTTGCAAAATGGTCGCGTTGTTTGACTTTAATTAATTCGAGTCTTGTCAACGGTGAATGTAATTTCGCGGATGTGTATGTTGGAAGGAGAGTTGCGCGTTAGTAATCGTTAGCGTTCGTTTGTGTTGATGACGTATGGGAACTGAGGAACTCATATTATGTCTTCATGGATTATTTATATCTGAAGGCTGAATGCTTTTGGATATCACGATTGTTTATTTTAGAAATTTGTTAAATGGATAGATTTAAATTGTATGAGGCCAGTCGTGTCGCAGCGGCACAAAGTGTGACTGTAAAACCGACTGGTTGTGGGTTCGATCCCCACTCGAGGAGATGAAATATTTACTTAAATTTATATTTCCATTTCTTCGTTTTGGTGTCGAGGCAAAGCGCGGCTTTGAGTTCTGCCACTTAACACGCAGAACGGAGTGTGTTACACTGGGTTCCCTCTATCGCGTATAGCGTGTAGTTGATTTATTTATTTATTTTAAATTGTATGTATATCGTGTTCATTCTTAGCTAATGTATTGATTTATTTTGTTTTTCTTGTTGTGGTTAGAATATTATTTTGAGTATTCCCCTTTGCAATGTCAGTGTTTGGGCGGAAAATGGCTTATAGTGTAATATCTCTAGATTACCTCTCTGCCTGCCTAAATAATAAATGCTGTATTATAACTAATTTTATTTCTTTTCTTATAGTATTTTTAAATATCATCTAAAACAGCCAAATCTATATTTTTTTAATATTTCACGTGTGTGCTACAATAAAAGTGGAGCTCGAAATCATAATACCTATAATATGAGCAGAACGTGTATGTCACGTGCTGAAGAGGAAGAGAAATAGCCGTCCATATTTTACATTGTCTGTGTTATATTCACGTAATGGAGATCATTTGTCAATCATTCAATACTATTCGATTTTTTTTTGTATATTTTTTTTAGCTTATCAATTATAAAACTTCAATATATGTACATTGAAATTAACAATTTTGTAAAAGATTTAACAAATTAAATTTTATGCATTTTTATATGGGAGGAAAAAATTCAATTATCTCAATATATAATAAGACAGTAAAAATATTTTGTCTGTACATTTAGTAATTTTGACTAAAATGGATAGAGGAACACTTAAAAAGAATAATAGAAAGCAAAAAGATTTTTTTTAATTTCTTGTCTGTCTGTCTGTCGACATATTTTTGTCCGCATTTTTCTCTGAAAGTACTGAACCGATTTACTTAAAAAATTCACCAATTGCTTTGTTTTAACTCAACTTAACTACTAAAGTTTAGTTCATCAAAATCGGTTAATTAAAAAAAAAGTTATCGTCATTTGAAAGAAGTCGTAATTAATTCAACACAGAGATAAAGAACGATCTTGAAAGAAATATCAAGTAAATATAAAGATTTTTTTGTTGGTTCGTTCATATAATATATGTAACTAATTTAAGAACTGTACAGGAGTTAATATGCATTTATTACAGTTATTTTACAAAGAATATTATGAATCCTTCAAATCAATAATTTAACATTTAAGGCTGTTTCTGAATGAGTAAATTAAATTATTCACTGACGTCAGCACATTTAACAGAGATATTATATAGGTAAAAAGAACATAAAGTTACAAAAATATATACGTGTAATAAATAATTAGCTTTATGAATTTTTTATAAATATCAAATATCAACAATGGTCGTATTTTTTTATTTAAAACAATCAAAAATTCTTTGACGATAATGTCGTAAAAAAATCATATTAGAAGTCATTACAGTTGTCAATCCATTCTGCTTATTAAATCAATAATCATGTATTTTAAGCGGGCGAAGCCGTGGGCGAGCCGCTAGTGTTAAATATTTCAATTTGAATTATGATATAAACTTCTAAAATAGTACACGTCAGTTAAAGCGAACGTATTCCAAACTTCCTTTTATACATGGCGGAGCATCAACAAAAGGCAGTTGAAATCTGCACTCGGCTTGCATCATGGGACGGGAAGAATACTTGACTCTCTGAATGTAGGGAGCAGCGGAACAGTGACATCTTCCCCGCTAGCACTCTTCAGTATAGAGATGACTCATAGTCATTTCAGACAAAGGGTGAAATTGCCTGAGGAGAAAGCTCCCAGGTTGTTCCGCGAGCGTTGACCGCCTTTGACGCCTCTGCGGTTAATACACATCTGCGTGCTTGTATATTATTTAAGAATAAGATTGAATGGCCACACTAAATTTATTTATCATATGACATATCTATCGTCATATAACTTACACAATTCTTTTCTTGAATTTCATTTAGATGACACAAATATTATATACAAGACAAGTGGACGCGCGCAGCTTCGCCCGTTTATTTGAACCCTTAGTAGATGAATTCTAAAAAAAACATGAAACACGTGTTCAATGAAATATTTTTAAGAGTCTGAATTTCAAATTTTATAAAAATCGGTGCCGAATTTAATTTTTTTCCATACAAAGTTTCAACCTCTATTTCATCCCTTTAGGGTTAACATTTTTCAAAATCCCTTCTTAGCGAATGTCCAGATTACGAAAATAAACATCTGTCCAAATTTCACGTTTCTACGTACAGCGGTTACGGCCGTGCGTGCGTTTTACCTCAGTCAGTCAGGTACAATATAGATTGTAAGAACAATTCCTCAATTATTTCAATATATTATTAGTATGAGATTTCAAACTAGAAATTATTTTTAGGGTTGTATGGGAAATGGATTGACGTAGTGATTTTGCTATTATTATATTAGACAAAAAAAAAACATCTAATACACCTTCATTTTAAAATGAAACTTCACGAATATATGACGGTTAATAATATTCATTATGGTATTAAAAAAAATATTTATAAGAAAAAAAACAAATAAAAAAAAAAACCTTTAGAGTCATTCAAAACTCACTACCAACTTTCATTTCGATGTCAATTACATTACATCAATCTCGGTTAAGTACTGAGGACAAAGTTCCACCCGAGTTTGTCTAACAAGTACGTCACTGTTACATTTTGTTAAACTTCTGAGACTGCAGCGGGATTCATCACAGTTCGACACACCATACGGCTTACTTATCGCTAGCTTCAACTAATCCTTTATATTATCGATAACTATTCTCTTTTTGTTTTATTATTTATTTTATTATATTTATTTTAAATTCAATATTTTTTTTATTTATTAATTATTTGTATGGTATATATTATGTACCTTAGTATTTTCTTTAATATATTGAATATTGAATATATTGAGGCCGGTCTTGGCGCAGAGGCACAAAATGTGACTGTAAAAACTGGTCGCGGGTTCGATCCCCACTTGAGGAAGTGAAATATTTATTTACAATTATATTTTCATTTCTTCGCTTTGGTGTCGAGGCAAAAGGTGGCGTTGAGTTTCGCCACTCAGCACGCAATGGCTCCAGAATTCCTGCGGAAAGTGGGGAACGGAGTGTTTTAACACCAGGTTCCCTCTGCTTACCCTGCTGTGTGCGGGATATAGCGTGAAGCTGATTTAATTTTAATTTTTAATATTAAATATGGAAATTGCTAAATTTATGTAGTCATTACAATCTTAGAGCCGGAGCAAGTGCCGGATCCATGGCATTGCATGGGAGAGGAAGTCGGTAAAGTGACAAATAGGCAAAATAGCTTAAGAGCTTCCTTTAAAACGTACATTAACTTTAATATACAAAATCCTCTATAAATCCAATAAATACCAAAACCTACCAAAAGCTATATAATCATAATTATATTTATTCAGTTATCCTTAGCTGTTAAAATAATAAAATAATGACGTCTCTCAAAAGAGAAAATAGTTGAGATAGTTAAACAAATACTATTACTTCGAAAACTAAATAAAAAGGCATTTTCAAATCAACTACTAGAATAGTACGATCTCTCGAAGCGTCGCAGTTTTAATCAAACATTTACTCGACTTCCATTGCATTACACTCTAATCCTCAAACAAATTGAAATGGTTTTTTTTAAATATAAACATATGGTGTTTAACATAAGATTTTTTTAACTATGAATTTAAAAAGTTTGTCTTTAAAAGCAATTTTGGTTAAGACATAACACGAGTGAGTGTTTAGTTTCTCCATCCTATACAATGTACCTTAAGTGTATTTTATACAAAATGGTCAAGACTAAAATTATAGTACAATTTTAATTTGTCAACTTTTGTTTTATTTCTGATTCACCTGAAATTGTATGTATGAGTCTGACCTGCATTTGGCTGATCTTTAAAATTTCATGCAACCGGTCAACAGGATGGTGGTAAAATTTTGATTACTGGATTTGAATGATAACATACACTATTCCCCATTTTTTGCCTCAATTTTCGAGACTTTCGATATGTCTTAATATCCGAGCGGTGAAATGTAAATAATTAATACTCCGAGTGCCATGTATTAATTTTATTTTTTATTACAAAAATCAAATCAGCTTCACGGTGTATCCCGCACACAGCAGGGTAGGCAGAGGGAACCTATTGTTAGCACTCCGAACTCCGTTCCCCATTTTCCGCCAAGTTCTGGAGGCATAGCGCGCTTTGCCTCGACACCAAAGCGAAGAAATTAATAAATATAAATGTAAAGAAATATTTCAATTCTTCAAATAGGAATCGAACCCACAACTAGTCATTTTACAGTAATACTTTGTGCCCGCCACGACTGGCCTCAATTATTTTTAATTATAAATTTATAATAGACGCCGGTAATTAATAATCAAGCTTATTCTGAACGTTAACAGCACAAAAGATTTTTAAATAGATTGAACTTGTATCGATTTAATAATTGGTAACTTGACTTATAAAATAAAAAGTATATGTTATATTTAATTAAAGTTTTGGTGAAAAATATTTCTTGATGTAATTTAATTTTATAAATGATATGTTTAATGGTTGAAAAATTTATTAGGACCAGTCGTGGCGCAGGGGCAGAAGCGTGTATAAACGTTGTGAGTTCGATCCGATTCGGTTTTGAGTGAGATTGAGGAAATGAAATGTTTAATATTTTCATGATGCTCTTATGTAGAGTTCAGTGGAATTTCAGAATTCAGCGGAAATTGGGGAACGGAGTGTTTTAACACTAGGTTCTCTCTACCTTGCTGTGTGCGGGATGCAGCGTGAAGATAAAAAAAGCGAAATGAATTCTAGTATAAAAAAAAAATTACAAGTCTGCCTAATCGAATAAACATTTACAATTCAAGGGTTACAAGCCAAATACGTTCTTTTACAAAGAAAAAGAGAACTTGCTACTATTACATTTTAAATTTGTTCATAATTACTTTATACAAACAGTATACTTTATAAGCCAGAATTTTATTAACTTCTGTGACATTTAATAATACGACTAAGTAACATAATCGTTAGTAAGAATCGTTAAGGCAAAAATTTAAAGAAATAAATATTTTGACAGTTGCATCTCAATACATTTTTGAAAATGTTATGTATATTAAGAAGAATATTAAAGATTTTGCCAAAATTGGTGATGTACATAATATCAATACTAGAAATAGGAGTAAACTTATTGCACCTGTGACCCGATTACATCGGGTCCGTAATTCTTTTATGGGACAATGTGTACGCTTTTACAATAGGATCCCAGAAAACGTCCGAGAATGTTCTATATCACAATTTAAAAGAGTTGTGAAAAGACGTTTGTGTGTTAAAGGTTATTACCAAATTAATGATTATATAAATGATAACACGCCTTGGGAATGAAATCCAGTCTATTTCAAAGTATCATTGTCAGAAACGCTGAAATGTGATTTTGTATAATTGATTTAAAAAAAAATAAGTCCCGCTGAGTTTCTTGCGCCGGTTCTTCTCAGGTCTGAGGCACTAATTTTAGTGAACTGGTGGTAAATTATTTGACGTTCAAAAAATGAAGCATGTAACTTTTTATTTTGAATAAAATTATTTGACTTTGACTTTGACTTTAATAATATTTGAATAATATTTTTAGAGAACTACCAATCTGATGAAATAATGAAAAAGAAATAACTAAATATGAAAATAAATCAACAAAAAACATTGAAAAGGCGCCTTTTATATACACTTTTTCTTTCAAAAGACCTCTATTAAATATTGAGATTTTAATATTTGATAAGCTCTTCCAACTGCACTTTACTTAAATTGCAAAATATAGATCATAGTAACTAATGTAATTGCTTGAGTATTTGGTTCGATAAAGTCATGAATACAAGGATTCAATTATTATTGAAATATATATATCATATACAAACAGATAAAGCATGCATAGTGATGGCACTCCTTGTCCCAATGGGCATGGTACTGACTGTAAGTAAAATAAAATAGTTAATATTCCAAGCAAATAACTTGATAACTTGATAACTTGGCGCGGCGTTGAGTTCCGCCCCTCAACAATCAATAGCTTGAATTGGGGTGCAGAACAAAATTTTTTGACACTACACTCCCATTGTAAATATACATATACAAAAAGTAATGAAAAAACCAAAAAATATATATTAAACCAAACAGATTTCTAACAATAATATTTAAGTCACTATATTATTTGACGTGGTCAGCTATATTTTTATATAAATAGAGCATTACATAAGCTTTTCGAGTCACGAAGCCGATCCGAGTCCCGACGCACGTTAAGCTGAGCGGAATATGTGCTATATTTCATGGTGTTCACGTTTCCAGCTCTGTGATAGAAAATCCACATTTTACCCTCAAGAGGTTTTATAGAGTAGTTTTATACAAAGGATGGTGTCATATATAATTATAATACCCTCGTATATTTTATATGGACAGTATTTATATGTGTTATACAACTTACATAAATGTTGTTCGTAATTATTAGTTGTTATAATATGGGTATCGTGGATTTTTTTTATATAAATTCAAATTATTAAATTTTAATACTAAAAAAGGGACTGACTATAATAGCTTGAATAATTTATAAAATGATGATTTAAGTTTTTAAAAATATGAAATTATGTTTTATTTAAACAGAAAATATTTCTATTCATACGCTATAATTACAAAATCTAGAAAATAATGTTTTATACATTAACGAAAATTAACGTTTATTATAATTACAGCCAACGCTACGCGCTACACTGGTTTCCGCCTAAGTTTCACTATAAAATAAAGAACGCAGAAACTGTTTACCAGCTTTTTGTGTACTCTACGGAATGACAAAAAAATTATAAAGACGATAAATATTGAGAAAATCGTGGCGCGGGGGCACAAGCATTTGACTGTACGCGACGGTTGTGGGTTCGATCCTCACTCGAGGGTAATAATTATTATTTATTGTTATTTTTAGCTATGGCACTAGGGCAAAAACCTGGCGTTGAGTTCCGACAGTCAACACGCAATGCCTCGGAAAATTCGACGGAAAGTGGAAAATGGAGTGTCTTAACACTAGATTCCCTCTGCCTACCTCACTGTCTGCAGGATACGGGGTGAAGCTAATTTTTATTATTCAATAAAATAATCAATAATAACCAAAACAATAAAATCATTTACACAATCAATTAGTTTTAGGATGATAGTATTTTTTTTAAGTTTTCATATTAAAATGATAAATATAGTCAATAACAACGTCGTCGTCGAACGCCATCATTTGTATAATGCGGCCAATGTACGCGTAAGTGTTCTTCTCCGGTAATTGCACTCTATGTTTCAATTACTGTCTCGTTTTCGTTATTTCATTCGTTATATAAAATTATTCATATTATGGCCAAACATGGCCAATATTTTACATACTTATTCAATATTTTAAGACTTCCACTATTATATTAGGTCACCTAGAATGGCACTACGTACTGTTTTAAAACTATTTTGTTTTATGGATAATATGAAATATAAGAAAAAAAAATTGAAGACCTCTCAATATGCAAAACATCGCAGCCAAATTATATGACATAGCTAAGCTTTATTTTAATTTATACTCTTAAGAAAAAAAATCCTTTATTTGTCAAATATATTGATTTTTTTCATAAAACAGTCAAATTTGTTTCAACATATAATTACGTATGTAAAATACACAAAAATAAAACATTTATTGTATAAAAGTTTCATATAGTTTCATATACTTTCACAGAAAGCCTCCCAGCACCATTAAAATGATTTTAACTTAAATATAAACCTTGCAGTACACATCACCTTTGCATCTTAATACGTAAATTAAAAGGAGAGAAATTCCATCACTGCCAAGGCGTGTAGCCTAATCAAGTAACCGTTTACAACTCAGCGGTCCGAGCAAGCCGATAGACCAGTTACTGGGTCTGTACAGCCAGTAGTGTCGCAATTGGGTGACTTAAACAAACATTTGTCCAATAATTCTGAACACCATGTATGCATCGCAACAAGGTGATTGTCAATAATTGCAAAAAATCTGCTTACGTAATACTTGAACGGCCCCATACCGCAACTTAACGCCGCAGTTTTAAAACAGATCAGGAGAAGAGAACAAACAGGCAACATTTTAAAACTCTTTCAAGTGACATTTGAAATCACAAACAACATTAGACTATTTATTATAAGTATTTTTTTTTGTTGGTATAACTTCAATAAACATAACATATCAATCAATATACAGTAACGATTTCAAGTTTTTCTTTCATCGAATATTCCTTCATTCGTGTATTACACGATATAGTAAATAAATCATACCATTTACGAGAAAGAAATATTGAGATAACATTGGTCCAGCAAAATCTATTTATATTAGAACAAATCTAATGAAAACAAATCTTGTCCGAGGATAATAATGATAATATGAAAGAAATAAAATGGATACATAAAATACGAAAATATTTTTATTGTGAATAAATTTCAATATAATGATTTAAATTAACATTAATATATAAGCTTTTTCCTCTGTCTTCGCCCACGTAGTCCAATGTAAATAAGTAAGAGTTGTGCATGACTACTATCTCTACTATTGCAACGTATAAGTAAATGTGACCGTAAATATAATGGGTTACATCGAATTGTTAAAGTTGTTAAATAATATAGCATATTTCTTCATTAAACCAATACAAAAACAATTTTACAATTGAAATTAACTTAAAACTAAACAAACTCTTCACCTTCATAATATTAATATAGACTTATATTTTAAATTGATTTTTTTTAACATTTTTCAATCATCTGTTTTGCCAATTTACAATCAATGAAGCACATGCAGGCGAAGTGACAAGACACTATCCTCTTCCCACTTGTTTTTCAGACACATTGCGAATACTAAAAAAAAACAGATTTATCACTACTTATTTACCTTTCAATAAATTGTTAGGAGCAAATTTGTAACCAAGTCCTACAGTGACATTCATTACTGTTCGACACGCTGGAACTTTATTAGAACGAGCTGCATCAATTAGAATGGATAAATCTTAATCTACACCCCCAACTTAATTTATTCTCTTTGTGATATGTCAATTTAAAATAAGATATTTAATTGTGCTTGAAATGTGTTTTACTTAAAATTTTCTACATAAAAAAAACAACAAACAAACAGACTTCGCATAGGGAACCTAGTATTAAGACATTCCGTTCCCCACATTCCGCTCAATTTCAAGTGGCGGAGCTCAACGCCACGTTTTCTCTTCCAGAGCGTTTTTATTTATGCAAAAATATTTTAATTATAGTCATCCCTTCGAGTATCACACCACAATCATCGCGTTTGCAGTCAACTGCTATAACCACCATTAATAAAAGCAAATAGTATTATAACATTATTTTTTCACGACAATGTATTTTTAGAGCACAGTACCTAACTTATTCATCAATAGTTTCATTTAGCAATAAACATTGTGACAACTTTTTTAACCTAAAAGTGCGCGCAGCTTCGTCCGCTTATTTTTCCATATAAAATTTCAACACTTTATTTGAACCCTTAGGGGGTGATTTCTATAAAACCATGAAACACGTGTTCAATGAAATATTTTTAAGAGTCTGAATTTCAAATCTTATAAAAATCGGTGCCGATTTTAAAAAAAATCCATACAAACTTTTAACCTCTATTTCAACCCTTTAGGGTTAAAATTTTTCAAAATCCCTTCTTAGTGGATGTCCAGATTATGAAAATAAATATCTGTCCAAATTTCACGTTTCTACCATCAGCAGTTACGGCTGTGGGTGCGTCTTACCTCAGTCAGTCAGGTACATGTCCTTTTATATATATAGATAGATAATATCAAATTGCACAGCTCCACAGAATTTTATTTAGTACACGAACACAGCTACGTACATACTGCATTTGGCTATGTTATACAAACAAATGGCTGACATCGGCCATTGCACGTTGTTTAACCCTAACGGTCATAAATCTACATTGATTACTGTACAAAACGGTGCGCTTTTATTTAAAATATATAAAAGATAAAATAAAATTGACTGATTGAATTTTGTTTTCAATTCAATTTGAAGTTTTAATAAATAGATAAATAATGATTTATATTTTATTAATACAATATATTTTTTATGTAAAGGGAATCTGGTGACAAGTCACTTTATTCCTCATTTTTAAATTATTGCATTTATCGCACTTGGTCTTGAGAGATCAGAGAGAGGAAATGAAAATAATTCAAACACCAGAGTGGAAATCGAACCCACAACCGTCGCGTCCGACGCTATGAAACTGCATTTAGACGGTCTTTACTCTCACATATAAAATAAATGAAAAAAAACCAAGAAACAATTTTTTTTTAACAAAACATAACATTTATTATTGTAATTTAATTAAATATTATAATTATATTACAATAGCAATATTTATCTTCACTTTAAACTAGAATTATATTTCTTAAACTAGCAACCCGCTCGTAGATTTGAGAATTACATAATTATTTATATAATATGAATAAGAAATACATTCAAAAAATTGTCATTTCAAAGACTATCATAAAGCTTGAATATTACGCCTATTCAATAAAGTAACTTCGTAGCATTTTTTTTCAATTAACAATACTGTTGTTGATACTACTATAACTTTTTTTATTTATTAACCAATCTAAATAAAACAAATTTAATGCTGTCGTGGCACAGAGGCACAAGCATGTGATTGTCAACGCGAAGGTTGCGGGTTCTATTCCCACTCGAAGAAATAAAATATTTAATATTTTTTTCCTCGCTGCTGTAACGAGCCACAGTGCGGCGTTTAGTTCCGATACTTAACACGCAGTGCCTAAATTCGCAAGAAAGTGTGTGATTGAAGTATTTTGATGGAACGGAGTATTTAACACAATCTTTTCAGGTTTCCTCTGAATACTTTACTATATGCGGGATACAGCGCGAAGGTAAAAAAAGAAGCACTGAATGTTAAAGGAAGCTTATAAAATGCATAATAATTATGCAAAACGCAGCAAAGTCGATGCATAAATACTCGTATCTTTTGATTGCGATGATTAGAAGCTTAATTTTTTTCTGTGCAACTAAGAGCTATAGAATTCAATATTTGATATTAATTTCAGCTTGATGACAGATCAAGCTGAAATTGCGATCTCGAGATAAATGGTCTTCACTGACGTACAAACGGAGAACAAAGTGATCCCATAAGGGTTCCATTTTTACTTTTTGAGGTGTGGAACCCTAAAATTGTACAAAGTGCCATTCACATAATATATTCAAACAAAATCTGGATTTGAAGGTGTATTTTGAGGCTGAAAGCAAAAATTTACTTCGATTCGAGTTGTGAAACCGATAGAAGTCCCGCACGTTGAGCCGGGCGGAATCTGTACCATATTTCATGTCCTCTACGTTATGCGCACTGTGAAAGAAAATACATTTTTCACTCTCTTTGGAGCTATCGCAATATATTCCTTTTATTTGTTTCGCTCGGAATACCGATAGTTTTTGTCCAGCTTTAAATATGAATCGTCATTTTAAATCGTATTCCAGGCATTGTAGCGGACGCAACTTTAACTTCCTACTTCTATTTTATTCACCTGTATTTGATTTAAACGTTATGTAAACAAGTAAAAATATTATAGAATAAAAATATTTTTTGTACATAAAAGTAATACACTTTAGTTATAATTAAGATTATTTTGTTGGTTTTCACTTCTTCCTTTTCCTTATTTGTATTATGCTCACAAGTTGGACATTTGTATTATCGATAAAAAGCTTATTTTATGTCCTAAATTAAATGTACAATTGTAATAATAGTGCTAAATGAATTACCGCTTACAAATAATAAAAAAAAATAATTACTGATATATTGCCTATGTAAATACATAAAATAAAACTTTATAAAACAAATGAAACTTAATACATTTCTGAATACAGAATAAATATTCAACTATTCATTCATTCGAAACTTTTTTAATTTAACACTTTTTTGTACCAAAGTACAATTTTCGACGTAGCATTTAAGTTTTATATTTTTGTGTTCATTTTATCACGAGGGAAATAACCGTGTCACTGTTCCGCAGCCTACCGCTCTTGAAAAGTCAAACATGCTTCATAGTTCATGGTGCAAGAGCGCAGTTTCAACAGCCTTTTGTTGGTACGAGTCGAGTATGAAAGGAAGTTGGTAAGAATTCCACCTTTTGCGTAAAACGGATTCTAAATAAGTTAGCAGCGATGCAATAGGCTTATTAAAATTCTATTTCAGTTATACTTTTTTATACAAAGAAAATAGTAATAAAATGTTTCTTAACTTATATTTAAATTTGTTTTGTTCCATGTCTTTGTAAAAGTGTGTTGTTATGTATCGCTATTAAAACTTAAAACTTCAGCTTTCTAGAATTATTTAGTAGAATTATTATTCTCTAAAAGTATGTCTGAAAGTAAGCTATTATTTCATCCTTGTATTGTAATAGTAGCCATCCGTAACTTCGTTTGCGGGGACTTTATGGCCATTTCCACATTGCCCCATTTATTAACCGTTATCAATGAAAAGACCAAAACTTTGAAAACTTGTGTTGAATGGCGGTATTCAATGTTTAAATTCAAATAAAGTCACTCCCCCAAGTGGAAATTAAACTTACTTAATCTTGTTTACACACTGCGCCACGACGACCTCAGGGGTACACGCATGTGGCTGTAAACGCAACAGGTTGTTGGTTCGATTCTCACTTGAGGAAGTTAAATATTAAATATTTTCATTCCTTCGTACATTACACCAGAATATATATTACACCAAATGTAGAGGCAAAGGAGAAAAATGGGGATCGGAGCGTCTTATCACTAGATTCCTTCTGCTTACCCTACATACGGGATACAGCATGAAGCTAAAAATTATATAACCATCCTATCATAACTTTTATTTATGTGCTATTTATTAAAATTAACCTGATCTGCTGATTAGTCAGATATTACGAATGTAATTTTTTTTCCATCAATGAAAAATGCTTGTTAAGATCATCTTTTGCGAAGGCGGCATTTCCAAATTTCTTAAAGCTGAACAGTGAACTATATATGGCATTCCATGAGATCTAAAGATCTTGAATTTTTACATATCAATAGTAAGTGTTTATCTCGTTCAACAATCTTTGTTAAAGCAGCATTACATTGTTTCTTATGGCTTAGTTGGATAACTATACCTATTAGGAATCAACATCAGGTGAAATCTTTCCCAGGCCTAATAGCTATATAATAAAAAAATATTTAAACCCGTCGAAGTGTTTAGAAGATGCACAAGCTGACAAACAGATGAACAAGCTAACAGTTGAACAGAGAAAAAGACAATAATTTAAAAATCACGGGTTCTTCTAATATTTTTCTTTACTGTAAATTATAGTTTAAGTACTTTCTCGTAAAAATATTCAAAGTACAGCCACATTTTTTACTGTTTTCGTATATCGCTTTATGTAAAATAATATAATAAAACAATTACTTTTATTATATAAATGTCACGGACCACGCTCTATAAAAGCTTCCCTTTCTTATTATATACTGTGAAGAGAAAAATACCTTGGTTTTCAACTCCCAGCATTAGTTCCTTTGCTAAAAGCAATATTTTCCAATCTAAGTGACAAAGTGCACTTACAACGGCTTGTCGGATACTAAAACTTTGCCATTTGATCGGCGTCTCCTGCAACAAAAGTCCAAGTAAAACTATTTTGTTTCTTTTTTTCTGTATTGATGTAGTCGTAATTTTTTGCAATGTAAAAGCTAAAGTTTTATATTTATTAATAGTTGCTCTCGAATTATTTTAGAAAAAATAAAAAAAAGGATATTTTGTTTTATATTTTTTTTTTGTCGTTTCTTAGCTTCACGCTTTATCTCTAGCGGGATAGCCAAAGAGAGCGTAAGGCGACGAGCTACGGTCTCGACATATCTCTTTTACTTCATCTCAACCGAGGTACATATCTTCTTGCCTGGCCAATTATAGAAATAATATATTTCAAAAACCTTTATGCAAGAGAAAATAATTATTAATCAAAAACGATATCAAAATAGACTGACCTAATCTATATTATATAAGTAATCTGTGCAGAATAATAGTAGAATTTCTTTTGAATTTACAATCAAAAATGGCTAAATCTGAAACTGCGAGGGAAACGAAGGTGTGACAGCTTGGGTAGACAGCTACAACGAAACTTGATGTGTTCGATTTCTTCCGTTTGCATTTGGAATTCTAAAAGAGCTTTGGTTATTATTTTTTCAAAGCCAAAAATCAGTTTTAACGATTCAAAATATTTTTTTTTACGATATAATTTTTTTTGAACACAAAATTTTAAGATTATTATGTTTATTATATGTATTATTTAAATTTATGTTATATACTTTTATATATGCTATGTTACCGTTGATATATATTATTAATTTATATAAATATACAAAAAATTACTAAAACGAGTAAAGGTATAATGATATTGGTATTGAACTTAGTGCCTTTTACACTTAGCCTTATCCAACAAAAGGCAAAATAAATTATCTCTTTTATTGACTGACTTTTCTAGTAGAATTTATACAGTAAAATAGTGATAGGAAATGGCAAATGTTTACTTAAGTGATGTTTTTAATATGACGACCACAGTGGTTGATTTCTATTTTTAAGAGCATAAGATATTTATGTGATTATCAATTACTGAGAAGTATTTACTTTGCGCTCTGTAATTCTTTAATAAGTTATGGTATCATTGTTTGGGGGGGAGCTAATAAGACATTATTATTGAAAATAGAAAGGGCTCAACGTGCTATTTTTAAAGTAATGTTCTGTAAAGATTATAGTTACCCTACTGACACTCTCTACAAAGAATTAGCAATGCTAAATGTAAGGCAAACCTATTTATTGGCAATTTTGAAAGACCAACACAAAAACTCAATCGTGAGAATTAATACGCACAGAAGACGACAGGATTTAGTATATCAGCTTCCCACAGTAAAAACAGCTTTTGCACGTAAATTCTATCTATTTCTGGCACCATATATCTACAATAAAATATCCAAATCTGTAAAGCTTCAAAATCTCAATAATTATACGTTTAAAAAAACGGTTGATAAATATCTTAAAGCACTAACATACAACGACACTGAAAAAATTATCAAACCAATATAAGCATACTTACTATTTAAAATGTTGAGAAAAATTAACCTCATTATCGCTAAGCATTAGAATTTCAGATATTCACAACACACACACATACACACACACATACACATATACACACACATACTCATACATACATACACACATATCCACATTTCATATATATTACTGAATTTTTACTTACGGAATTTATATATAATCCTATAAATGTATCTATATATCTGTCATAAAAATAGTTCTTAGATTCATTAATTTCTTATTTCTTTATTTTTTTCTATATATACATAAAACTCTTTAAAAGTATATTATATAATTGTTTTATAAACATATATAATACTCTAAGCGTAACCGTTTTAAATTAAGTTTTTACATTCTTTGTTAGTGATATAATTATTAAGAAAATTTAAACCAATAAGTGGCAGCATCTAAACTTTTTACATATACTACATGAAGTAAGTAAACAAGCATGCGAGGAATACTATCCTACCGTCATACAGTAAAACTAGTTCGGAGGGTAGTGTTTTATCAAAATTTGTTAGCTTAACCTTCAAAATTGTCATACCATTAATATATAAGCCATTATTGTATTAGGTTAAGATTTAAGTAAATAAATAAATAAATAAATAAATAAATAAATAAAGTGGCGTAGCTGGGGGGGTGCGAGCGGTGCAGTCGCACCGGGCACCAAAAGGAAAGGGGCATCAAAGTCTACGATTTATTTTTCTAATTTTTTTCAATCATGAATCAAGAAATGTACAAGATAAATGAGAAAATAAAAATGAAAAATACAATTCGCTATCATGTCAATCGAACATGAACTCGTCGATATTATTGATTTTGAAAATGTGATTAATGACTTTGTTAGTCAAAAAGCGCGTAATGTCTGTTTGTAATATTTGCAATAATTTTTACTCACAATCTAATTTTATAACTTATAAATAGTTATTATAGTTTTGAAGCAGTAAAAATGTATATATCTACTCTACTTTGTTTTGAAATCTGAAATTATTTTGACCATTTTAAAGGGCATCAAGTCTTAAGCTGCACCAGGCAGCAAATACCCTAGCTACGCCACTGGACGACCATCATTTTGAAGTTTGTACGCTCAGGTTTGTTCTTGTGGATCTTTTACTACAGTAATTTACTTACCGCCATAATCCAGTTTGTAGGAAATAATGAATAATGCCAATAAATAACTACTTTTAGTAGGAAACAGTGTCTTAATACTAGAATCCAGAATTTGCGGAATAGAACATGAAGTTAAAAAAACGAATTTTCATATAAATCTCAGTCGTAGTAGAAGACTTAATATTTTAGGCTATTGTCATTTATTTTATATTGACTTATTTATTTTATATTCAAATTGCCAATGGTCTTGAAATAACTATACTATGGAAACGATAATATTTGTAAATATTTACTTTCTCCCCAAAGAGAATCGAATGCACGACCATCAAACTTTAACAATAACTTTTCGATGGCACCACTCACCGGACATACTACGTGATTTGGCATTTATTGTTCCAAGGTGACGAACACAGTGTATTGTGTGCGAAGTACATATTTTATGGGCAGCGTAAGGTTACTACCAGATTGTTTGTCCCCTAACTCAGTTTACTTGAAATATTACTCTTACTGTTATAGATGCTAGGATTATTGATTGTTGATGTTATGATATTTAGCGCTCTAAAATTTGTATATTCTGTGATTACATTTCGTATTGTTTTTTTTTATGTTCACGTACAAAAATACGGGAAGAAATGTATAGTTTCATTGACTACTTTTCGTTTATTTTGGTTTACCTTATCCAACTACTGAAAATAAATTTAAGCCGCCGAACAATCATACAAAAAAAAGATTAAGTGTTGTTGCAACTGCTCCATAACGTCCCAAAAATATATAATTTTTAATCAGTTACCACTAAAAACTACTGGGGCCAGTCGTGGCGCAGCGGCATAAAGTTTGACTGTAAAACCGACTGGTTGTGGGTTCGATCCCCACTCGAGGAGTTGAAATATTTACTTAAATTTATATTTCCATTTCTTCGCTCTAGTGTCGAAGCAAAGCGCAGCGTTGAGTTCTGAAAGTGGGGAACGGAGTGTCTTAGCACTAAGTTTCCTCTGCCTACCCTGCAGTGTGCGGGATACAGCGTGAAGCTGAAAAAAAAAAAAAAAACTACAGCGAGAAAGAAAATAGCACAATCGCAATGTAATTTCGAGATTCGTAACTCTCCGTAGCAGGCGTCGTAGCTATCGCAATTGACTGACTTAAACAAACATTTGTGTAACACTCTCGTCCGACGTTTGATGCATGGCACCGAGTACTGAAATACATGCTGTTTCTGAATCAAAAATGTACTGATATTTTTGTTTTTTTTTCTAATTTATATTTTTTAAATATTTTTTTTTTGCTCTTTGTTATTAATGTAGTGAGCATGGCGAATGCTATGGATGTAGATTCAATTCCAACTTAAGATTTTTATTTTTACGTACAGAAAGCCAAAGAATACTTATTTAGAAAACGTATAAAAGTTTGAACGTACGAACGCAGGACTCGAACCAGCGCCTCCTGGAAACCGACCTGGTTTCCAGGAGGCGCGGATTCGAGTTCCGCTACGTTCAAAATGTTTATACGTTTTCTAAATATGTATTTTTCTTTCCTAAGTGTGGAATAACACTTTAAAAATGTTTAAAAAAAAGCCAAAGAATGTTTATTCTTTTTATTTTTTTCATCAAAAAAACAAAAAAATATATATTACTGTTCTCAATTTTATATATTAAAAAAATATATAAACATGAAAACAGAGGTCACGTTGAAGACATCAAGAATATCCAGAAATAAAACTAATAATGTTTAAATAAACAACAAGCCACTTTCTTCCCAATATCCAATATAAATATCTTATTTCTAAGTAGTAAAACTAAATGGACTTGTGTTTCCACTAAACTAACGCTCTGTACATGATCGAGGTTGGAGGTAAGGAATGTTACGTAGTCGAAGACGTTTCTCTCCCACGATCCTTGCCAACATCCAGGTAACATTTGCAAGAGATATTCAACCATCGCTTAAAGATATGTATATATTAATGTATTTAACAATTTTTCTTTCACTTAAACTAATTTTATTTAGAATACATAAAGAAATATTATGGTTATTAAAACATCAAGAAATTACAAAATATAAAACCTAAAAAAAATAAACAGCTAAGAATTCATTTTTTTATCTTTACAAGTGCCAAATTTTTTAATTTTATACCAAATGTATACCAAAATAAAATATATTACAATACAAAATTGTTATATTACAATATGTTAAATTAATACAATTGGTAAGACGGTTTTACCAAAAATAATTACATTTTCGAACGAAACGACGGTACATTCAAGGCCGTACGTGAGCACTTAGCAGAAATTAGTCGCGCTTGCTGGGAATTCTTGTAAATACACATTACCGCTTCATTGAATTTTAGAGTGTTTTCCGTAAAAATGACATTTTTAGCATATTTTTTTCCTTAATTTGCTTTAAGCTAGATTAATATGTGTAATATAATTTCAGAAACTTTTTTTAAAAACTGTATCTTATAAACGTTCTCTTTTGGCGTTTTGTCACCATATAAAATATTATTATTGATCAAACGATTCCATCTCAACTTTTAGATTTACTAGAAATATGTAAGCATTTCACACTACACACTTTTTGGATAAAATAGATATGCTTCAGAGAGTTAAATTCATTTATCTGTACTAAAATCACAAACTATCATTTATATGTAATTTTATTGTAAAAAATAATCAATTCTTATATCATCAAATGTTCTATTTATATTGCCCCTTAAAGCCCTTTGAACTTTACATTATTAGTAAATTATGCCCAAGATTTGAAGTGTTCAACATTGCGGCCATACAAGAGGATTCCGCCACTGCTAAGTCATGTGCGTCGGCTTAACTAAATGCTTCCAATCCACCGCTCGATTATGTCGATAGACCGGCTCCCGTGCCTGTGGCGGTCTATATCAAACTGCCTTGTGTTTTCAATGAGCTAATATAGTATAGATTCTATATAACAGTATATCTATATATGGTATAAAGCCTATATTTAATAAATAATAATAATAATTTATTGCACCTTAAAAAAAACCATGTAAAAACTTAAAATCGACCTTATCGCTTAAAGCGATCTCTTCCAGGCAACCTTTGAATATTGGAGTTGTATATTTTTGTATTATTCTAAACAAACAAAAAGTTTATAAGTGTAAAATCCACTGTAAGTGTTCTATAAAGTAACACACAAAACATTATAATTCAAAAGTCATTGATTATTTATTAATTATTTTATTTCATATAAAGTATAGGATACCATTTCTATATCATAAATAGATATTCTGACAAAAAAATAATTTCTATATAACAATAGTCAGTATTTTATTTTTTACTATTTGTAATAGCAAATATATGTACTATATTGAAAAAAATTAATAAATACTAAATATAAATAATTTTTCCACTTAGCTATAGAACTTTGTGACTTTATGAAAAACTGGGAAACTTAAGAAAGCTATAAATTCAACACCTACAGTCGAAAGAACCGCAAGAAATACTTTTAAATTTTCTTGAAAAATTCTACACAGGTTTCCTTTAGAAAAAAAGAATCGCAAATATATTTCCGTCTACTACTCACAATGTCTTAAAATTTGGGCGAAAAAAGAGACACCGAGTGTCTCAACTCTCTCCTACTTGTCTCTGCCTGCTATATGTATGTGGAATACAGTGTGAACAAAATACAATACACAGATTATATATCTAATCTAAGATAAAGCAAAACTAATTGTATAGGGCTAACAACAAACAAACAATTTGAAAGTGACCGTATATTTAATTGGTAACGTTAATCCAAGTTTATAATTGGAAGTCTGAGTGCGCCGCGAAATAAATTCATTTTTCCACTCACTTTTGGTATGGAAAGTGTATTCGGGTTAACACCTCAAAATTCGTATACAAATAAATAGTAGTGTTTGTACAGTTTTTTTTTGTTTTTATTTTTGGTATCTTAGTAAGACAGATTATAGCTTTATAAACACAATTAAATTGATATGCTAAATAAACGATTTTTAACAATTAATTTTGTAGGATTTTTTTTTTTCTATCAATATCAATTTGTTTTTTAGTACATTAAAACATACACCACACGTCACCACAGCGAAGAAATGAAAATATTAAATATTTCATTCCCCCAAATGGGACTCCAATCCACAACCAGTCACGTTTACAGTCCCCTTTACTACTTTAGTATTAACAAAACTAAAAAAAATTATAATAAACAAAACATACGTTTCTTAAACACCACAAAACGCCTCTCGACGACACTGTACCGCATTATACGTTTACGGCACTTGACAGCAATCTTGCGTCTGAACGAAATGAAATCATCGATTTTGTTTGTAAAGTAGAGAATTAAGCGGAATGGTCGCGTTGTTTGACTTTAATTAATTCGAGGCTTGTCAACGGCGAATGTAATTTCTGGGACGCGTCTGCCTGAAGCATGTTTCTCGTTACGGTAATCGCGTAATGTTCATTTAGTGTTGATGACATTTTGCGGTTTGAACACACATGTATGTATATGTAATAAGTCATCAAGGTGATATTAATTATTTATACAACATATATACATATATAATATATGGCTGTTCGTGTAATGTTTGTAATGTTGATTATTGTTTTAGCGTACGTATAGAGGTCGTTTGTTTTAAGACCGTCGTAGCGCAGTAGCGGGTTGAGTTCCATTTGAGGGTTGATTATATTTAATTGTTATTTACTACCTCTGGCTGCCAAGTGAAGTGTTAAGTTCAGTTTAACACGTAATATTACGATAAATTGAGCGTCAAGTAGGGTATGGAATTTAAGTATAGGAGGTGAGGTATAGCTTGTGGCTAAAATCTATTGACCAATAATTTCTCCTCATACGAAACTAAAGCTATAAAGCGACCTGTGCGACCATATTTTTTCAGTCAGAAGTACTTTCAATTGGTTTAAAATTTTGACTGCGAAATTTAATAAACATGTTTCTTGTATGGAAATTATACCTTTATTGTCTTTTATATTTAAATATATTATAACTAATATTAAAAAGATATAATTATTATACTGCAACTTTTTGTGTAATTCATCAAAGAAATAACCTAACACAACGACTAATACTCATAGACAAAGGCTCTAACTGTCTTTCTAAGATATCCTACATTCCCTAGAGTTGTTTACGGTGCGACAAAGGGAGACGACTCGACTTCACACTTATGTAACTTGAGGTAAAAGAAACCTTAAATACTCTAATTAATATAATATGCATATTTAATGAGGCCAGTCATGGCAAATGGGTCATAGGCTCGATTCCCGCTCGAAAAAACGAAATATTTATTTCAATTTATATTTTAATTTCTTCGCTCTGGTGTCAAGACAACGGTGTTGAGTTCCGCCAATCAATACGCAATACCTCCAAAATCCAGCGGATAATGTGGAACGAAATGTGTCTCGAAGCTTGTCTCTCTGTGTACCCTGTTGTGCACGGGGTACAGCGTGAAGTTCTTTTTTTATTATATTTATTAAAATATATTTTAAATATAATAAATAAATAGACTAAATTTTATACGTAAACTAAAAAAAATACATTTTCTTTATTATTGTTGATTTTTGATAAATTGATAAGACACGTAAAAGAAAATTCTAAAATACATCCATTCCAATCAATCTTATTTTTGGGCTTACAGGTTCATTTGTATCCTGTTAAGACCAACAAAATGAAAACCGCGATAATATTCGACGATCGTCGCTCTTCGCTAAGTAATCCGCAAGGCGAATAAACAGATAAAATATTATTTTTCTCTGGAAATGTATTTTTAATATAATTGTCGTAGATTCCTTATGAATAAAATATAAAAAAGTACCTACTTCTTTATGTTTTTAATATATAAACGGAATCTATTTTATAATTTATTTCCAACGTATATAATAATTATCATCGTCATCGTGACGTAGTTAGAACGTGACAGTGTTTGACACATATGTGATTATTTGGATACGGATCTCTCCGATATCAAGCAAATTACTTTTATTTTTCTTCTGGTAAGACAAACCTTTGCGTTAAGTTTTGCCACTCATCACGCAATGTCTCTCAAATTAATAAAGAATTGTATTGAATTGAAATTTAATTTTTACTTTCTAGTTACATGTTGGTCGCCGGTCGTGGCGCAGCGGCACGAGGTGTGACTGCAAAACCGACTGGTTGTGGGTTCGATCCCCACTTGAGGAGATGAAATATTTACTTAAATTTATATTTCCATTTTCACGCAATGCCTCCAGAATTCGGCAGAAAGTGAGGAACGGAGTGTCTTAACACTAAGTTCCCTCTGCCTACCCTGCTGTGTGCGGGATACAGCGTGAAGCTAATTTTATTTTATTTTTTAGTTACATGTTGATACGTGATCAACATGTATGTATATATTGTATGAATTATTCTAAAAATGTTGTATATTTGGTCCTACGTTAGCATTATATAAATCTTAGGTCTAGACAATGTACTGTGATATCTAGAACTACGGCAATACAACTTGCATTGCCGTAGTTTTGGCTATCATACTAGCCAACCACGACCTACCGGCTAGTATATAAATCTTACAAGAGACGTGTGCGTTGAACCCAATCATTCATTTAGTATTTACATATTTTACCGCACTGCGCAACAGTCTATACTCGACCAGGACTTGGGGCTATTGTAGTGCTATTCGTGCAACATAAATAGATTTTATTATTCTTTGAAAACAATGTTTGAATTTAAAAATATATGGACGTACATAACTAATATGAAAAAATATTTTTTTTTAATTATATCTCTTTTATTTCATTTTCTATAATAATATTTTCAATATCTATAACATGATCATAATAAAGAATAAATCATTCTGAATTATTTTATTTTTTCTTTTCAGGTTCAGTTTCATTATAATATTTGTCAAAATTTCGTAAATAGTTCCATGGAGACTCCAATTGGTAGCTTCGCATCTCTTGAGCATACTCCACAGGTTCATACACAATCTTTTTTAGTTCATCATCATATCTCACTTCTATATAGCCCGTAAGTGGAAAATCTTTTCTAAGTGGGTGTCCTTGAAAACCATAATCGGTAAGGATTCTTCTCAAATCTGGATGATTAGTAAAAATAATACCAAACATATCGTACATTTCTCTTTCCAGCCAATTACAATTACCCCACAGGCTTACAGCAGAATGTAAAGGAGTAAGCTCGTCCGTGTATGTTTTCACTCTTGCTCGTTCACCATACCTTAAGCTTAGAAGATTGTATACAACTTCGAATCTGTACTCCCTACTTGGCACATCAACAGCAGTTGCCAAAGAGCATTGATTGAAGCAAGCGTGTTGATGATGGGCCATAAACGTTAAGACGGGATGAAATCCTTCAGGGGCAATCAATATTTCTAGTTCGTCTGTATGTTGCATTTGGATCTTTTGAACATATTTGGGCATACATGCGGCAACGTAAAGACCAAACTCGTACAGCCGTTGTCGTTTAGCATTGTCATGTTTTCTTAGTGTAAGGCTCTCGTACTCTATTGGTTTGAGCTGAAATGAATTATTAAGTGGTACGTCTTTTGTTTTGTCCTCACATAAGTAATTAAAAGTACGAAAACACCGTCTGGAAATGATCGTAAATGCTTTTCTTGCCAGCATTTTTCAAATTAATACTATCGATTCAAAATGACATGTTGAATATTTACAGTAAAGTGACAATTTATTGTAAAAAAAGGTTTATAAATCCTATAGAAACTTTCCATATCGTAATTATAAAAATATTTATTAAAAATATACCGCATATTATTAAATACCGTATTTCATAAATTCAATATTCAATATTATGATAAATTTTGCAATATTGTTTTTTTTTTGAGACTATTCGTTACATTTGGGCAAAGCGTACCAAAGGTTTACTTTTTTTTTATTAAGCCACACAAGAATTTAATTTCGCCGTTGACAGCTACCCGCTTATTACATGATAAAATTCCTCCTAAAAGCGTTCAATAAATTCGCTTATTTTTGATCGAAAATAAATTGTAAAATATCTCCTTTGATAATAACAGCCATACTAAAGTAATAAAAGTAATATGATATTCGAAGTTATACTGTTTTTATTTTTACTCAATATTTTATATGTAACATGAGAAAAATATATTGTGATCTTCTGCCGAGACTGTTTGTTTTCCTATATTTTTTTGTTTATAATCGACTCGTATTCTTTGATTTATTGTAGCTATTCTTTGGCACTAAGCGATCTAATAAAACAAGATTAAATGTAATATGTTGTATATATTACTTTTATCTACATACCGGTGGGTTTTCTTCACGAACAATATGTCTTTGTTCTAAGATAAGTAAAGGTACATACACGAAAGTGTATTACAGAGATGAAAAAAAAACGAAAACCCTAACAAGCAAAACACAGGAACAAAAAAGGCACAGACGGCATAAATCTGTGACGTATATCAACAAAAAACTTGTCGTTTTATTCTTATTATTAGTTTTTTTTTTTCTAACATCATTTTATTTTATTATTTTACTTTTTTAGCTTCACGGTGCATTCCGCGCGTAGCAGAAAGCTACGAAAGACACTTTGTTTATCATTTTTCGCCGATTTTTTGAAGCATTATATGATGAGTGGCGGTACTCCACGCCACGCTTTGTTACTAGAACGAGAAAAAGAAAGGAAACCCGCAACCGTCGCGTTTATGGGTCATGATGGCCTCGAACGTTTATTTATTACATTACTATTTATAAAACAAAATCAACTTCACGCTGTATCCAGCACACAGCAGGATAGGCAGAGGAAACCTAGTGCTAAGAAACTCCGTTCCCCACTTTGTGCCGAATTCTGGAGACATTATGTGTTGAGTACCGAACTCAACCCCGCGCTTTGCCTCAACACCAGAACGAAGAAATAGAAATATAAATTTAAGTAAATATTTCATTTCCTCGAGTAGAGAACGAACTCACAACCAGTCGGTTGTACAGTCATATTTTGTGCCCCTGCGCCACGACTGGCCTCACTATTTACAAAAATGCAAAATCCAAGTTGAACGTTTAAATTTAATTTAATTAAAGTTGTTGATAGGTCGACTAAACAAAGACAACGTTAGAACGCCTCATCTGTATTGCTACGTTAGCCGAACATGACTTCGAGTAACGCCCACTGATTGTGAAATTGACTGGCTTTGACTCATCAGGATATATAATCGTTAGTAAAATTACTGCTATACTAGAGTAAGTAATTTATTTACGTTTACATGATTTTATAGCATCTTTTAGTATGACGTTTGGATTTTAAATACCTTTTTTTAGAGTTCCTGAAAAAGTAAAAACTGAACCCTTTGTTGTTCATCTGTCCATCTGTTGAGAGCATTTATCTTGAGACCGCGTGGATGTCGATTTTCGAAAATTATTTATATTAAGCTAACAAATTTTATTTAAAAAAAAATAAGGAAGAAAAATTAACATTTTGAAATTTCCAACGTTATCCAGAGCCCAGAGGATATAAAAAACAAAAACCCGCGTGAGAACAGCCAGACACATTTAACGCGCAGACAACTTCACGCTGTCTCCCACGCACAGCAGGGTAGGCAGAGGGAAAACCTAGTGTTAAGACACTCCGTTCCCCACTTTCCGCCGAATTCTGAAGGCCTTACGTGTGGAGTGGAGGAACTCAACGCCTCGACACCAGAGCGAAGAAATTAAAACATTAAATTAAAATAAATATTTATTTTCCTTGAGTAGGGATCGAACCCACAATCAGTCGACAATTTATAATCACATTATGTGCCCCTGCGCTACGACTGGCCCGCATTCTTTTACAAATAAACCAAATAATATACTTTTAAATTAAATTACAAATAAAAAATAAAAAGCTAACGACGCAAAGTACTACGATTGACATATTACCTATCGATTTTTAAGCAAAAACTCCGAGAGAAGATTTTTATTTAAAAGTTTTAATAGGAGTTTAAATAATGTCAATAATAGCTTCCGAGTATAACAATAGGCTTCCGTCCACCGACAGACAGCATTGTCAGGGCTCAATGGAAGTCCTCTCAGTGGAAAATGGCTCCTAGAATGATTTGCTTTTGTAAACTTAACAAGTGAGAAATTTCCTTTAAAATATTACTTAATTGAGTTGTCTTTAGAAACGGCTTTTGTGGAATTCAAATTAATTAATTGGACTAGTTCATATCTTATGAATATATTTAGAAAGGAATAATGTTTTAAGAAAAAAAAATCTAGGCCAGGCCAGTCGTTCCGCAGGGGCACAACCGTGTGACTTGAAATGCGACAGATTGTGGGTTCGATTTTCCCTGGAGCAAAATAAAATATTTAATTTTTAATTCCTCGCTCTGGTAACGTAAGCGCGGCGTTGAGTTTCACAATTCAACACGAAATGCCTCCGTTATTAGGTGGCAAATAAGTAGAAAACGGAGTGTCTTAAAATGTTAAGACTCTCCGTTTTTCACGTAGGTTCCCTCTGATTACCCTGTATCTGCGAAGCTGAAAATAAAAATGCTTACAAATTTATTTATCACTTATTTCAATTTGCTTTATGATATATTAAATTGAAAATTACAAACAGCATAAATTAAGACCTAGCTACAAATTATTTACATCAAAGTAGATCGAGTGCAAAATTTAATATTACTAACAGTACACATATACTGGCCATTATTTACATATATAAACAACTATATAAACTATCGGGATTGCATAAAACCTACACACCCTTTGACATTTTTGAATATAATAATAAACTATCACAATTAATAAAAAATCATAATACGATATTGAATAGTCAAAGCATTCCAAGAGACTACTAATGGCTTTATCCTCAAATATCTTAAGACAAGGTGACATTTAATATAATTTAAGACTTAAGAATAGTGTTAGAAAATAGGGCTACTATTCTATCTAAAGTTAAGCTTCCCAAGGAACGTAACTGACCTGGATGAGTCTGCAATTAATTACATTGCTACCGTCCACAGCGTCTCGTAGCGAGGTTAAGCCTTATTCTCCCAGAACACCTGAAAATCCTGCGGTTTCTAGAAATGTTCGTTGAATTTTTGTACTATATGACTGTTTTTTTCTTGTTTTCTTGGTATTTTCTTATATTAAACTATGTTTTCTTATGTATTGTAGATAGAAATTAATAAATAATACAGAATGTGTCACAAAGTGCGGTGTTGAGTTACGTCACCCAACACGCAGGGTTTCGAAAATAGGGCGGAAAATAGGGAACGGAGCGTTTCAATACTAGGTTCAATACTAGGTTGTCAATTCCGCTTTATACAGAATAAACGTGAAACTAAAATAAATAAATAATATGTGTAGATGATAATATATTGAAATAATGAATATGGAAGTGAAATTGACGGGAAAAAAACCATATTGTGTTCTAATATAAAAAAATACTTTTTTTTCGTTATGGAATCGCTATAATCATTAGAATGTTTATTGTTATGATACAGTTTTCTCTTAACCGGGCATCGATCCATTTTGTGTATAGTCAAATATGTATCAAATGTACTGCAAGGCAGTCTATTTTATTGCTTTTTTGTGCTTCACGCAGTATCCCACACACAAAAGGATAGGTAGAGGGAACCTAGTATTGTGACACTCCGTTCTCCATTTTCTGCCGAATACTTCAGCATTGCGTGTTGAGTGGCGGAACTGAAAGCCATGAAAAAATAAAAATGTTCAAATAATTTTCTCGAGTGGGAATCGAACCTGTCGCGTTCATAGTCATATGATTGTACCCCTGCGCCTCGATTGGCCTATTTTAATTTTAATGTTATATTACGATATGTTTAAAAATATGACGCTCCAATTTATCACGGCGACGATCAGGTACAAAGGAGTCATTAATATTCGAATATTGTCTAAACTGTGGTAAAAATGAAAACGTATTATAATAACCACAGTATTATACTCTACATCCATTTTATGTTTGAAAATATTAAATATTTTCCTTTGCAACTGAAGTAAGAAATAAAATAAATAACTTTGTATACGTAGTTGTCCTCCTATATAGATGATTGAGTGTTTTAATGTACTACGAACTAATAGGTATTTCTTTGCAGTTTCAGCAACTATACGACGTAATCAAGTTTCCAAGTTCACATTGACACCTATTTCATGGCGGTGTCCAATAACTCATAACCCAATATTGTTTCATAATTTAATAAAAAATAAAACTGTCAGCAAACCAGTAAGTTACTTATTCTATATATTATTTGTCTTCTATCTTTCTTGATGTAGAGGGAATAGAGAATTAAAAAGTAGAGAAAAAAAATTGTATTTCAAGCCTCAAATATAAATATATAAAATGTACATTTTTCTTTCATGAAGATATAACTTATTAAAGTTAGAATATGTACTTGGAGGTCATATATATCAGTTAAGTAAGTTTACTAAAAATATCTATATATTTTTAGTAAACTTACTTACCTAATTGATACTTCTGGTAAACGATTTAATCATTTAGTTTCCAATAGAATATTTCAAAAATATTTATTTAGGTCTTGTGCGTGTTTCATGAGATTTTGCTTTAGTAATTTATCCCAGTTATTTCATGTAATTTATATAGAAAGTATCCTTTCTTAATAGCCTATTTGCGTTGCTTGGGTATATATTCTACGTATAAAAACATTTTTAAGTGGTTGTCTGTATGTATAGAAGTATATATAATATATAGAGATAAAATGGTTTTTATTTCCTTACGTATCTACAATATAAAATAAAAGTTTAATATTTATTTTTACGTATCTTTTAGAGGAATACTGATCTAACTATAACTCAATAAAGCTTTTAAAGAGTAGTGTTTGTTCATACTATTAAGGTTCGTTTTGTAATGACACTTTTTTTTATAGAAATATACATATTTGTCATAAGAAAACCTTAATAATATTAGTTGAATGGTTATTAGTATTAGGGAAATTCGATTGTTCTGATTCTGTTCCTTTATATTATTATGTGCTGATGCTAAAAATTATATATTTAAATTTAACTAAAATATGACTCCTTGCGTTTTTACAATTTATTGTAATTTGGTTGATCAAATTTGTTAAATTTTATATTTATATACGTCTTGCAACTCTACTTATTCGTATCAAGCATGTAGCAGGGTAGGCAGAAATAACATATTGCTAAGACACTCCGCCCCCCACTTTTAGCCGAATTCTGGAGGCATTGCATGTTGAATGCTCTACACCAGAGCGAAGAAATGAAAATATTAAATATTTCTTTACTCGAGTGGAAATCGAACTCACAACCTGTCGCGGTAACAGTCACACTGGCTGGCTGGCGTCTTACTTACGGCTTAATACATGTAATTATTTCATTTCAATTATAATATTACAGATAAGAACTTTACATACAACTCCGATAAATCGTCAAGAAGAAAAAGCTCACGATCATGCGAGGCTCTGGATCATTGAGAAAGGAACATCAGCTCTCCTTGTTGTGTTAATACCTTTTGGGCTTCTTATACCAAACAAGCTATTTGATACTATACTTGCTATACTCATTACAGCTCATAGTTATTGGTAAGAATATTATTCTATTCCACTAATATTGTAAATATGAACTACTGACAAAAGCACTTTATTGAGCTGAGCGAAGCTATTACTGGTTAAAAGTGCATTTCGTTGTAATGTTACTCCTCCTAGACCGTTAAGCCTACAGCTCTGAAATTTCGCAGGAACGTTGTGGACGTCACGGTGATCCCAGCGAAGTAGCTTGGTGATAATTGTAATTGTAGTTTTAGAGTAAATGGTCAAAATGTTCCCCATAGAGTTAGGCTGTAGAACGTTTTGAAATTCACTCGCACACATTGAACTTTGACAAAATTTGCCCAGCGCGTGCGGAGAAAATAGAAAATTTTGAATAATTTTAGGAAAAACTACGCAAAGTTTTGCACAACATAGCTTCGCTCAGCTCCACTCGCCGTGCACAGAATGTGCATGTGTCGAATTCTAGTATAAACATTTGTATGATTCAGTTATAATTAAGCGGGCGAAGTCGCGTTTGAGTCGCTAGTAATGTACATAAATCTGTTTTGACGCCGCCTTGTCGCATTCGGAAAGTGTATTTTTAACATTGTTTACCGCACGCGATTGTACTACGTAGTTATAATGACACACGAGAAAGTCCTATTTAAAGCAAGTGTAGGTCTTGCATATAAGAACTTAGAAGCAATAGCTTCCGCCACCCAACACGCTATATTTCTTTATAATTATAGAGCATTGTGTTTTAAAAATGTAATCTTACTATAAATATTAAACCTATATAAGAATATTAAAAAGTTGACATCATTGTGATAAATTAGATAATATTAATATTTTGGTTTCCTAATTTATTTTATAGAGTCAGAGCCGAAGGGCTGGCTTGCAACATAACGCGGGTCTGGCTTGGTTTGGCTCTGGTACTAACGGCAATGAAAAAATACACTTGAAATAAAATATTTACAGAATATTTAGTTATATATTCACTTTAAGACTAAATAATTAAATTAAAATAAAAAAAATGTTGTACTTGAGTTCCCATGGAACTGACATGATTTTTTGCTGTTTTTATAGATACCAGTAAGTTACACTTCGCGCGCGAGTCCAACTCGCACTTGGTCGGTTTTATTTTTCTGCTCTGGTCTGTAATAATGCAGTGTCTTTAATTCTGACGGAAACTGGAGTACTGCACTATAAAACGTTGAGCTGATAAAAAATTACAAATATATAATATTTTGTTATATCTTTAGGGGGATGGAAGCTATAATGGTAGAATACGTTCGTGTACTGTTGTTTGGACCGCTGATACCAAAAATTGCTATTAGCTTCGTTTACGCACTGACCGCTTTGATGCTAGGAGGTCTCTTTTATCTTATTCACAACGATATTGGCATGTGCAGAGCATTTTGGAGGATTTGGAGAAATATGAGGAAGCCTAAAGGATTCGTTACAAAGTGTCGTTAGTGCATTTAAAGTATTGGAAAAAATATACTATAATTAACTGTTAATATTCTATGTTTTGTTTTATATAATATAAAATATTTCGTTTGGAAAAATATTTTTGTTTTCCTAAAGCAGAGACGAATAAAATATTTTTAAAAACGTAACATTGAATTATTTAGTACTTTGTGAGTTATTTAAACTTTACTATCATATTTCAAAAACTACGAATCATATATTTCTGTCTGCTGTACTAAAAGATTTTCAAAGTTAATACGAACAAACAATAGACCCGCCCGCCCAAACTTGGGAGTTTATGTCAGTTCTATGTAGTCAAATAAAAAGAATGAACGATTTATCCTTACCTGTTAAATTGAAAAAGTTACCAAGACCACTGTAAGGGCAGATTTACGTGCACCGGGTGCTGAGTAATATCAAAAAAGTTTATAGCAAATGCTTAACGGTCTCTGTGAACGGAAATTTCAATAATTTGAAATGAATTGAAAAATATAACTCCAATAACGATAGACGCGGTGATTTTTTTTGTCACAAAAATTAAGTAATTTCTTTGTTAAAATTAAATTAAATCATATTTTTGGTAATTTTAACACGTTATTCCACACTTAGCAAAGAAAAATACTTATTTAGAAAACGTATAAAAATTTGAACGTAGCGGGATTTGAATCTGCGCCTCTTGGAAACCGTGCAAGCGCTGTGACCAATAACGCATATTTTCTCATATTTTCTTACAACTTATTTTCAACTTATTTATGTTGTGACAAGCGTATAAGAATTAGAGACGAAAGACGTAGCGCGATGAGAACGTATAGCGTAGTGGTGAGAGCCCTTGGACGATTTCCAAGAGGCGCAGGTTCGAATCCCATGTTAACATTTTTATACGTTTTCTAAATAAATATTTTAAATTAAAACAGATTCATGCTGTATCCCGCACACAGCAGAGTAGGCAGAGGGAACATAGTGTTAAGACACTCCGTTCCCCGTTTTCCACCGAATTCATGTGTCAATGGAGGCATTGCGTGTTACATGGCAGAATTCAGCGCCTCGCTTCGCTCGCCACCAGAGCGAAGAAAATAAAATATAAGTTTAAATAAATATTTAATTTCTTCGAATGGGAATCGTCTCTAATATGCGGGAAAAAAATCAGAATAAACACTCTTAAAATATATATTTTTTAAATTAAAAGTGCACTTGGGTTTATTGGATGATTCAACGCCGCGCTTTGCTTTGTTACCAGAGCGACGAAATAGAAATGTTAAATACTTAATTTCTTCGGGTGATAATCGAACCCACAACTCTCACCTTTAGAATTACACGCTTGTGCCCACGACTAGCCTCTAATAAATATAAGTTTTCCTCCGAATTTATTTATTTGTTTATTTAATTTATTTATCCAAAAACACCGCGTTCAGACGCTGCTTCATTGTGCCACGATACGATTACTTCAATGTTGAAATTTCTACCTACCTTATTTCTTAGTAACATAAGCTAGACGTCGTCGTATAGACACAGTTAACTTTAATCACATAGGTTTAGTTCACCTATAGTTGAAGCCGCGGGCAACGTTAAGTAGAATAAATTTATGGCTAAGACAAACTTTGAACGTGACCTCCTAAAATCTTATTTGCTCAAACAGTCTGTTTACATTCGAGTTTAATTTTGAAGCTAGTATTAAATGGGTTAGATTCGTTTCGAATATTATATGTTATGAAATTTAGATTAGAAATTGAAATTTGTATGCTTTAGAAAAACTAAAAATGGGCACATTATTTATATATTCATAATATTGCGTGGATTCAGGCATTTTAACCATAAATATGAGGCCAGTCGTGGCGCAAGGGCACAAAGTGTGACTGTAAAACCGACTGGTTGTGGGTTCGATCCCCACTCGAGGAGATGAAATATTTACTTAAATGTATATTTCCATTTCTTCGTTCTGGTGTCAAAACGCGGCGTTGAGTTCTGCCACTCAACACGCAATGCCTCCAGAAATTGGTGGAAAGTGGGGAACGGAGTGTCATAACACTAGGTTCCCTCTGCCTACCCTGCTGTGTGCGGGATACAGCGTGAAACTGAAAAAAAAATATACATAGGATAGAACGAATAAATGGTAATGACTTTTTTATTATTGAAAAAAATCGAACAATGCGATACTAAACTTTTAATTTCAGCTGTGCGTATATATTTTATAGTTGCTCTAACAGTTAAAAATTAATACGAACTCAATCTATTTTTATAAAGATTATGCCAAGCGCGTGTTAGGGGAATTTAGTTTTACTTGTCCAATTAATATATTTAGGTCATTATATTGACATTACATTAACATAATTACTATGGCCATATATCAACAAATCAAGACCGGACAAATAGATATGTTATGAATCACCGATTGGGATTTCAACACTTAACTATCAGGTTCAACCAGAGACAGCTTTCGAGTATAAACCTAGCCTAAAGCTGTTAAGCAAATTCTCAAGAGAGGCAACAAACTATGAGTATAGTTATATACTATATATACATATTGATGAAATAAAGATTTTTATTTACTTTCGAATAATATTAAATTGTTCAAGTACATAACAACAACAAACGGATTTAGCAGTTTTATACGCTACAGTCTTACTAGTACTCTCGTCTACAGCTGATGATATCATATTTATTATACATATAAAAGAAATCAAATATAAATATCACGCATTGGAAGATTGTATGAAACTGTTGCCTCAATTGAAGCCAGGCACCTGACGTTTAATAAAAAATAAGCGGACGTTGGGGACGCTAGCAATCTATCACGCTATGTCATAAGCTGACTTTAATGCTGGGTCGACTTCAAACCTTTTTGTTGACGTCAATATAATTCTCATTTTCGAAATATATATATACTGTTTTGATTACTATAGTAAAGAAAATATAATATACTTTTTTGAATAACTGCCACTAAGCGTTGATTTTTTTTTAATTCCAACAAATAAATCTACAATATTTTTAAGTTTATAAAAGTAGAAACATAAATGCGCAGCAAAAAATCTATATTCCTTTACTTTTATAGGTCAATGTAACAATGGCTTCTATGGAAAGAGATCAGACGCAAGATCTATTGTAGTATATATTAAAATCTTTTAGGTGACATAAATAATATATATAATATAATTTCCATATATTCGAATTACTGTATTCTCTATTTTAACTTAAATTTGTGAAAAATACTTTTCAAAAGAGTAGTCAGAGGGAATTTAGTGTTAGTATAATAAATACTTTTAGTACTTATTTTAGTCAAAAATAGTAGTATTTCAGACAGTTTTCATTAAGGCTAACGACATATTCTGTTTTTATCTTAACTATTGTGCAGGGATTTGTAGTAGCAATGAAGCTAATTACATTATAGCAGTGCATTTATACTGTACTACGCTTTCATTAATATTTTTAAGATCTCGAAAGACTGTGACTTTTTTTTCCATAATAGACAAAGGGAATCTAATGTGAAGTTCACTCTTGTCCCCATTTTTCGCCAAACTCTGGAGGCATTGCGTGTTCAGTGGCGGAACACAACGCCGCGCTTTGACTCGACACCAGAGCAAAGAAAATGGAAATATTAAATATTTCATTTTCTCGAATGGCAGTTGAACCCACAACCTGTCGTGTTTACAGTCACACTTTGTGCCACGACTGGTCTCTCAGATGTAGTAGTTCTGTTTAACAAGCAATAAATGTAATGAAGTAAATGAATCTAGGTCACAATCAGTTCTATCTTTTGTAAATTCCCTGTAGAATATTCTTATCTATGATATCCGACACTAGCTTTAAAGGTAAAAGCCATTACAAAGCCCGTATGCCACATAATAAACGAGATAAAGCAATTCCGCGAGAGTACAATTGGTTACTTCTGCATTAAAACAAAATGTTAGTTTCTAGGATATCTAAAGCATTGACATTATTTTATTTACTTTTTTATATTTAAGTAATTTTAAATGTTATTGTAATAAGTGCAGTATATTTTGTAGTTTTGTATATAATATCAATATAGGATAAAAAATCGTTTAAAATTTAAAAAATGCCAATTTTTCGGTAATTTTTCACATATTTCATTTGAATATATTTTCAAACAACTTTGTCTTATTTTTTTTTATTTTCAAATAATTTTACTGAATAAAAATCTACCTAGTTATACATATTACAAAGAAATATGTTATTCAAGAGTTCTTAAATATATTTTTTTATAAAATATTATCATTTTTTTTAGTAACATTTTTTAGGTGCCATCCATTTACGTAGGTACTTGTTTGTAACATCTGTTCCGGCAATCATTTACTACTCGAGTCCCAGCAACATAAAATTTTTCCTCGATAAGGAACGGCGTCTAATGGCTGTTTCGTAATTAAGTGGAGAACGATCTAGAACATTTATTGCCGACGCAAGGTGAAAATTGTGGAAGCTGAATTGGTTTATTAAAATATTGTAAAAAAAAGAAGCCAGTTGTGGCGCAGGGGCACAAGTGTGTGGCTGTAAACGCGACTGGTTGTGGGTTCGATGCCCACTCGAGGAAATGAAATGTTTATTTTAATTTATATTTTCATTTCTTCGCTCTGGCATCGAGACAAAGCGTGGCGTTCCGACACTCAACACGCAATACCTCTAGAATTCAACTGTAAATAGAGAACGGAGTGTCTTAACACTAGGTTCCGTCTGAATACCCGTGCGTGCCGTGTGCGAGATACAGCGTGAAGCTAATTTTTTTTTAAATCGTAGCTTTTAGATAATATGGAATATACGTATGTTTTTGGAAGCTTACTATTCAGAATTGTCATTATGATAAAAGCCATCGCTGTGGAAGCGTTATCAGTCTACTGATAAGCTGTTATTACCTCACAGCCATTGGAAATCCACTATAATTATCAAATCATAGTACTTGCACTGTATACAGTTTATATTAAAGATAATATTTTTTTTTGTCATTTAAAATTTTCGACAAACAACGGGTTAACAAGACGCAGCTGCACGAGTTGAACTAATTTTACCCAAACATGACAAGGGTATTAGTTGGGTCGAGGCCCTTTTTATAACTCAGGTTACTAATATATACTTACCAAAAAGGTTACACGCAAACTACTAAAAAAATTATGTATTAACTCTTCGGTAAAGATAACAAGATTTAAAAAATCACTTATACCGTTTTCATTTTGTATTATAAGAAATGCTAAGAATTATATTTGTTAAAGGATTTTGCTTAATACTTACAAATCATCCTAGCTTAAGAGTATTAAAATTCATACATTTACTAATCCAGTAAACTCCGAGTTATACGGTCATTTATCTTGAATAAAAGCGTAGTAGCTCTTCACTGAAAATCTAGTACCCAAGTTTTGTTAGATTAAGGAAAGTCACAAAACAAGATTTAAGAAATAAATCAAGTAAAAGGTTTTTGATTATAATTGTCTTTTTACATTTTTTTTTAACTTAGCAGAGTAGGCAGTGGGAACCTGGGAAGCTGTTAAGACAGTTTCCATTAAGACATTTTCCGTTCCCCACTTTTCGCCGAATTCTTGCAGTATTGCGTGTTAAGTGTTGGAGTTCAACGCCGCGCAACTAGAGTAAGCAAATAAAAATATTAAACATTTCATTCTCCCGAGCGGGATTCAACCCACAACCGTCTCGCTTAGAGCCACACGCTTGTGCCTCTGCACCGCAACAGCCTCAAATCACAAATCTCTGTTTGTTAGTACAATCAATTATATATATATTGCATATTATGTATTACATATATTAGTATCAAATTTAGTCATTATGTCACTGACATGACAAATAGAATACCAACATTATTCATAAACAATACAAAAATTTTAGGAGAAAGTTTAAACCTTTGATGGTACTTATTACATAAAGTTGTTCTTAAATCATAAAGTTTATCATTAAGGTATAAGCACAATGTGAATATATAAGAGTCCCAAGTAGATTTTTACTTGTGACGAATACGTCGTCTTCATAATAAATTCAGCCCTGTCGCCGGCGTGGGGAGGGCCTCGTGAATTATAACATCAGAAAGCTCGAACTTTTTGTGCTGAGATTAACTGCGTATTACAAGCCTAAAGTATGCGAATGAGGGGTGTTTCCTAAACTTCTTAATTAGTTACGAAAGGTTTTTCTTGCGAACGCCTTTTAGGCAGATAAGGAGTCCGTATTTTAAATGAACGCTGTAGAGAATGTCCATATTGGAATATTTTGTTCTAACTTTGGCGAAATATTTCAATGTTCTCAGTTATTAAGCCTTCTTTAAGAAAATATTTGTATAATTTTTATCATATAATTAAATATTCATTCATTCAGCCGTGGATATGACTATCGTATGAAAATTATTCTAAATAAAGTAAATAACCTAAAACAATTACATAAACTATTACATACATATGAGAAGTATTACAGAGATACAAAGTGATACCAGAAATCGTATATTCAATTTCAAGATTTACTTCAGAACTTCAAAGATAAAACAAAACCACTAAATTTGACGAGTGAGACGATCACTCAAAGCTAGGATACTGGGACGTGATAACAACGCCGAGATATGTACCTATGTTTAATGGGTTAGATAACAGTTCAAAATATATTATCTTTAAGTATAAAGACAAATAAATCAGCTTCACGATGTAACCCGCACACAGCAGGATAGGTAGAGGGAACCTTTTAAGACACTTTTTTTTGTTAAGACACTCCGTTCCCCACTTTCTGCCGAATTCTGGAGGTATTGCGTATTGAGAGGCAGAACGCCGCGCTTAGCCTTGACACCAGAGCAAAGAAATGGAAATATAAATTTAAGTAAATATTTCATCTCCTCGGATGGGGATCGAACCCACAACCAGTTGGTTTTACAGCCACAGTTCGTGCCGCTGCGCCACGAATGGCCTCAAAATGTAAATAATATAAATATATATGTCGCTCTAAACATTTTTATTTATTTATATAGGAAAACAATTTAATATACAGTGTATTTTATCTGTCGTAAACAAGTTAGTATGGAATAAATTATTCATATTTATTTATTCATATAGGAAACCATCATAATATATACTACATTTTATCCTTCGTACGTAACTGAGTAGGGACGTGTTAACATAGATTTGTTTCTAAACTTACTTTGTATTCAATTAAATTGTTTAATTTCATTAAATAACACAGTGAATATTAGAATGTAAAAAAAATAATGTCTTTGGGTTCCACTGATCAACAAAAGTATTGCGTACACTATGTGGACAGAGAACAGAGAACAAAATCATTTCTAAATTGAACCTGTACAAAAAAAATATTCCAAAACAAAACTCCATTCCGTTTCTCACAGCGTTCACACAAACTAAAACACATTTCCATTCCACCAAAAAAAAAAAAAAACAAACGGAATATAAATCGAAACGAATCGTTAGCTTCTATCAAAATTACGATCAACATCGTTAGAGCGGTTGAACAAGACTTTAACGCGTATTACCAGTATCAAACGGCCGCCTCTAAAGCAACAAAGATAATACGTACCGAAGCGGCAGGTTCATCAGTATTCAGCGGCGAAGCAATTGAAAGTGCGGTAGTGCTCGGTCCTCCCACTCAATTTCCCTTGTTCCGACAGCTCGAGTTATTTGCATCACAAAAACACAATGTCGAGGGAGCGCGAGACCATTAATCACGTGACTCGTGGCGGTGTTTAGCGCATTCGTGAATAACGTCAGCCGCACGCGAATCCAGACATTTTGCTGTTCTGATCGGAGGCAGCCAAACGCGTGATTCCTATATCGGTTATATCGAAGGTACCTGGAATAGATATTACTTCCTTGAATGATTTATATTTAGTTGGGGATTTGTGTTCGGGTCTTAAACAGGGTTATGTGTTTATTAGATAGCTTCACGCTGCATCCCACAAACTACAGGATAGGCATAGGGAACCTAGTGTTAAGACACTCCGTTCTCCATTTTCTGCCGAATTCTGGAGGCATTGCGTGATGAGTAACACAACTCAACGCCGGGCTTAGGAAAAGGGAAGGGGTTATAAAGTCCACGCAAACGAACGACATTTTTATAAATAAATCCCTAATTATTATAATTAAAGAAATGTCTTAGGTAGAAAATACAGCTCTAATATAATATCAAGTTGATAGTGTAATCTATATATAATCTTTTCATTCATTAGCTAAAAAATAGGTAAAATTTATTCTGATTTCATGAAATGGTCTAAATTTTCTATTTTAATCTAATTCAATTCTACATTCATTTCTATAATTGCTACTTCTATAAATCTCCAGTCAAGTTGAGGTTGTTTGTAAAAACATTTTTTTTATATATTTAATAATAAAATATTTTATATTGTCTTAAAATTATATTACATATCGATGTAACCATACAATAGTTCATGTTATTTGTCATAGCAATGGGAAAGGTATGTATGTAACATACATAAACGTTACTTATTCCTTCCTAACTATATTTGAACAAAACGATTTACTATTTTTTTATAATTATACTGTACTAAGAAAACAATTCTAAGCATAATATTATTTTTAAACAATACTATAGAGGCCAGTCGTGGCGCTGGGACACAAGTGCGTTATTGTAAACGTGATTTCGATTCCCACTCGAGGAAATTAAATATTTAATATTTGGAGAGTGTCGTAACACTAGGCTCCCTCCGCCTACCCTGCTACGTGCGGGATACCACGTAAAGCTGAAAAAAAACAATAGATATAATCCAATATTTTCTTAATAATAAATGATTTACTAGAACAGCTAGTCTATAGTTTGTCAATTTTACTAAATAAAATAGAATTATATTGTTTAAAATGATCACTGTCTATACTTTAGAAGTTTTTTAAGTGCCGGAACAGACCGCCGCTTTAATTGCACCAACCGGAAAAGGGAGAGATGAATGGAACGAAACCGCCTTGCCAACCGCCCTACATTATTAAAACTTGCCTCTCACTGGAGAACCGTGTACTCTAGTCTGCAAGCATAATGAATTGCAATATCATCACAAATAAACTTCAAATAAGTTTGCTCTCGATCTATCCAAAACATGTATTTTCAATTTATCTTGGTAAGGCTTTTGTAAAATTTAAAAATCAGCTTCACACTGTATCCCGCACAAAGCAGGGTAGGCAGAGGGAACCTAGTGTTAAGACACTCCATTCCCCACTTTCTGCCGATTTCTGGTGGCTTTGCGTGTTGAGTGGCATAACTCAACGCCACGCTTAGCCTCGAGACCAGGGCGAAGAAATGGAAATATAAATTTAAGTAAATATTTCATCTCCTCGAGTGGGGATCGAACCCACAACCAGTCGGTTTTACAGTCACACTTCGTGCCGCCACGACAGCCTTTTGTAAAATTTATATGCGGTTATAACGTTTAATATATATCAGAGTACATCATGTCTCGTACCTGAAGACGCAAGGTAAAGTAAACAAAATTATCTACATTGAGGATAACTAGAAAAACAAGCGAGCGGGTAAACTAATTGCCTCCTCGAGACGAGAAGCGAGTTAGTGGAAGCTCTCAAGATTGTTTATAAAGGTGTGAAATAAACGGCAATCCCCATGTCGCCGCGGCCGCCTTATTACATTATATGGGTACCTCAACAAAGCCTCTTTCGTGCCTTATCTGCGGCACCGCAAGAACCTCATAAGCTCAGGTTGGTACCTCGGAACATATTGTAACACATTATGCGGTAAGGCGACAGCAACTTACCCCGCCCACCACGACGCGACCTAATAATACTATATACACTTAACTTTGAACGTTTTCACGATAAAATTATGTTACTGATAATACTGGAAAATTGTTAGTTTACAGATTCGAATTTTAGTAACGATGAGTGCTTATATGACTGATATGATGAGTATTTAACACACGTTTGTGAATGCTTTAAAGTTTGAATTTTTATTATTTTTTTTAGTTTTGTTGATTTTTTTTTATATTTCGTTGAAAAACATACTATAACAATGAATAATACATAGTTAAAAAATATATTTTCCAGTAATTATGTAATAACTAAGTAAACATTATTAATATGTTAATAGAGTAAATTAATATGTTAAAAAAATATTGGAGCAACATGTGTGCTTATTAATGTCCTATCGAACAATACGCCCAAGCGCTCTAGTCAATTAAATTATACGCCTACATTGTGAATTTGCTGAGGCAAAACAGTACTATAACAAAAAAAATATGTATTTATCATTGTCTCTTTTTGCTAAGATATTTATTTTTATTAGATACTATTATATATTGTAAAAAACCATTTAAATTCCAAAAAAAAAATACTATGCAGATCTTTGTTATTCTATGCCAATTCGTTAAATTATCAGGACTTGTAAATAAAATAAATTATTCAAACCTATATTTTTTAATTTTTAGGGTTCTGTATCTTTTTAAGGAAAAAATTAACCCTTATAAGATAATTTTGTTGTCTTTTCGTCTGTCTACTTACCTGTCTGTCTGTCAAGACCCTTTATCTCAGGAACGCTTAGAGATATCACGTTAAAATTCAAAACATATTCTCAAATCTAAGGTCCCATGATTATCTGATTAAAAACATATTTCTATATTTACTTAAAAAAGAGACATGTTCGTTCATATAGCAAAAAACGCGCATTTCGACACTATAAAGGGGATCAAAATTCATATGATATTTCCAGTTGACCTATAATTTTGAAATTTGGCAGCTAGCATCTACAGACAGTACTAGTTCACGAAAAAAATCTGAAATTATACATTTGGGGTTAAATCCTAAAAAATAAAAGGCTTAAATAGCAAAAAATGCGTATTTCGACACTATAAACGGAATTAAAATTAATAGAATATTTTCAGTTCATCTCGTTCAGGAGAAAAACTGAAAACTAATTGTGGTTAAATACTAAAAAATAATAGCATTAAGCAAGGTATAAAATTTGCTATTATAGCCGCTAGTTCAAGTGAGGAAGTGCGATCAAATGAAAGGGCTCTGGCTAAGCTAGGCCTGAATTTCAAAAAAAGCTCAAGACCTCCAATTTTTTACGGAACTCTCGGTGGGCGAGTCCAACTCGCCCTTGTCCGGTTTTTTCTTATATCATTTATGCTTATATTTTAATAAAAGTTTTCAAGTAGAAAGAGCTTTGCGGCAAAAGCTGCACTTTGTTTCTTGTTTGTTTTTTTTTCTAGGATGTCTGTATCTCGCATATTATAGGGTAGGTAGGTAGGTCCGTAGCTCAATTTACAAAGGCTAGAAAATCTTTTTAAAATTAAATTTCAAAAATTAAACGTCAACGAAAAGGGTCAAAAGAGTGTGACTGTAATGCGACGGTTGTGGGTTCGTTCACTACTTGAGGGAATGAATAATCTCTTTATATAATAAAAGGATAGTAAAGTCAATTCTGTACATGAAAGATATAAAAAAAAATTGGTCGTTATTATAGAAGCTAAAAAACCACTCAGCAGAATCTTGTCTGTCTGTTTGTTTTTTTTTCTATGGAAAAGGACAAGGCAAACGGACGTTTGGGTCACCTGATGGTAAGATATTACCGCCGCCCACGAACCCGTGCAATACCAGAGGAACTGCAGGTGCGTTTTCGGCCTTTAAGGTAGAGATAGAAACACTTTTTGAAAGGTAAAAAAAAGGTACCCATGTCATATCGATATGGAAACACTGCCGCAGGTAGCTCATTCCACAGTAAGGTGGCGCGTAGAAGGAAGTTCCTACGAAATTGCACAGTAGTGGAGTGCCGAGGAGACGTCTCTACGCAAAGCCAAAGTGTCAAGCCTTTCACAGATCATTGGGTCTCCTATGATTCGAACGGCTCTACTTTATATGCGATCAAATGGGTCAAGCTGATACTGGGGTGCACCAGCCCAAAGATGAGAACAGTACTCTATATGAGGTCAAACCTGGGTCCTATATAGGACCAATCGGTGGTTTGGCCGTCCGCACCGTCAGTACCGTCTCGCTCTGTTGATCCTTTTTTTCGTTGGCCTTTTTTCGTTGGCCTCGAAGAAATTGGGGGCCCAAGTTTCTTCGAGGCCAACTTGGCCTTGATTTCCAGACGATGATGATGAGTATAGACAATGATAGAGGTCCAATATGCTAATACTGGGCGCGGCTGTAAGGGAAGTGTTTTAAAAGACTGGCGATACGATAAATGGATTTTTTTAGTGGTTAACGCGCAAACTTGTGTCTTCAGGGGGTTAAACTGAACTAAGTACCTTTCACTCCACGAGGAGATATGTTCGAGGGATGCCTCAACGGAAGACACAAGTTTATTTCGGCACTACTCAGCGTTTTCCCGAGAAATACTTGCGCGGCCGGAGTAAACAGCGTCAATCTGCATAACCTTGAATGCTAGAATCCTCTAACATGTCATTGATATGCAGAAGATACAGCGTAGGGGACAGCACACAGCCTTAGGGAACGTCAGCGTTCCCGGGCATGTAATCCGAGCAAACCCCGTGGACAGCAACCTTGAAGCTGCGTCCAGTGAGGAAGATAGCGATCCACTTGTATAAATTCTCGGAAAGCCCGTAGGATAGAAGTTTTGCAAGGAGCCTTTGCCACACGCGATTGAAGGCCTTGGCCATGTCCAAGCTAACTGCCAGGCCCTCTCCCACCCACCGCTGGGCTGCGGTTATTGAAAACAATTCAATAGCCGCATCCCCTCGTGGTCGGTGGTGCGTGATCCAAGCCAACTGGGCTTAAAATCACCAAGTATCACGACCTGAGCGAAGAAGATCTGTGAGAGCATATCCTCGATGGCAGATTGCATGTGCTCCATGAGCCGTTCCAATTCAGCATTACCACTGTGGGACCTATAAAGGCATGCGTAGACTCGGGCGTAATCGTCCAAGTTAGATCGTCCAAGACCTTCAAAATTGGCAAAACGATGGAATCTTAAATCCTTCCTTACGAACACAAGGGCCCCAGCAGGAAGCATAAAGTTATGTTCTATTTTGTAGCCGGGATATTGAAGATACGCTGTGTCGATCGGTCGGTCAATCTGAGTCTCCATCAGGAATTTGTTATTCCTGACGGCGACTCAGATTAGCCGGCCGTGCCGTCTCGAGGTGGTGGTGCACGGCATTCTGTTTGTCTGTCTGTCTGTTTGTTTGTTTGTTCGCCAATCAAGCAAAAAGTACCGGATAGAAATTTATATATGGTTATATAGGCCTAGGCTTTGGAGGTACATTTTTTTTTGGGTAATACAATTTACTGTAAATATCAATAACTACTGGATGGCAGTGAATGATATTTAGCATGGTAATAGTTCAAAGTAGTATGCGGGCGAAGCCGCGAGTGACCCGCTAGTATAATATTTTCATTTCTTCGCACTGGCACCAGTTGAGTTCAACCACTCAAAGCAATATCTCGAGAAATTTGGCGGAAAGTGGAGAATCGAGTATCTTAACACTAGGTTCCCTCTGCCTACTCTGCTGTATGTGGAAAATCTTTAAATCATTTTTTAGTTATATTTTAAAAACCTAAAAATAAACTATCACCTGCAATCTAATACGCTCAGATACTCGTGATCCTGTATTTATTATCATATAAAGGTACCTTATAAAATTTTCCTTTACTCAAATTAAATATTTAAAACGCTTGTCCCCATTACCAAATATATTTCCCAAAACATAGGAAATTTAATATAAATCTTTATTCAAAGTAGGATTATAAATATTTCAAGCCCTTATAAACCTTTGTTATTTTAATACAAAGCGAAATAGGCAGGCCCTAAAGTCACTACATAATCTCGGGTTGAGTAAAACGGGCCTAGTGAACGGCGTAGAATAATCGTCCACCGAGACGTCAATCACACGGTGGACCAAAACCGAGGATAAGGCTGAAGGGTTAGATTATAAGGGTCCGATTCTCTTGGGAAAAGGAATATTAATATTCAGGACCACGAATGGTCTAATTTACTTTTATAGCGTTTTCAATTGTTAGTCTGTTTTTGGGCTCATATTTAATGAGGTCCACGTGAAGTTTTATTTTATTTCGTGTTATAAATACTTTATAAAACAAGTAATTAGCTTATAATGTTTTGTAGTGAAGAAGAATATTTTTATAGAATTATAAGAATATATTTTATTATAAGAAAGTTGTTTTAACATAAAATAAAAGTGAAATATAAAAGTGCTTCCTAATAAAATATATACCAGAGCAGAATCGTAAAATGTATTTTTTTGTTAAGTTATTTATTTAACTGTTTTATAGCAAATCTCAAATAGAGCAGATTTGTATACTATACGAATGACAACAATATAAAATGTATTTACATTTTATTAGCGAAAAGTATTTGAAATATTAAATAAAATAAAAATGTGAAAATAAAGTTAATTTAAATTATATAACTAATCCAAAATCTTTTAGAAATTCAGAGGCAATAGTGTTATATTTGCAACACATTGTAACGATCCATACCAGAACTAAATTGTGTTAGTAAATAATATAATTAATAAAAAAAAAAAACATTTATAAAAAAATATTATAAATATAATTTATAATATTATTTAATTATAGCTTAAGATAAATACAATCTTATAAATAATAGTTTAGTTTAGTTATTTAATTACGCGTTCCGTTCACAAGTAATATTGAAGTGACGTAATATACCGTAGGTAAAATACTCAGATATAAAATATATTTATTAAAAATAATTTAATAATGATAATGAAACGTTATGTATTATAATTTAAAATAAATAATAACATAATTAATATTTTAATTATTGTAAAATATCATGTTGGCTGAATAAGCTACTGTCCACGTCAAAGTCAAGGAAAGAGAAAAGAAAGAGAAGGGGGATGGCGGACGCGTCTGAGGAAGGATGCATGTTTTAAATGTTTAGAGAAGTTTAATTTATAATTAACATATATCTAGTTATATTTAATGTATCTAAAAAGCATGTGAGATTGTGTTTTCAATTGTGATATAAGTATTTGAGGTTGCTAAGATAAGTTATAAGTGCTTTCACTATTTACGATTGTTTGTATTGAAATACTTCGTCGGTAAGTTTTAATACATTATTATTAAAATAAAGAAGAGTGATATTAATGCATATAATGCCGTCAATATCCAGAGATAAATATTATTTATATAGTAAATGGAAATAAATACATGAAGATGTTTTTATGAGGTATATAAAATTACAATTATATTAATGTACGCAGAATGCCTGCCGCCATCTTCGTTAGATGCGTGTATGGGAATTGTGAAATGAAAGTTAAATAGGTTTGGTGAATTATAATAGCTTATAAACGTAATTTCTATATATATTAATAAATATTTAACATGTTACTATAAAAGGAAATATACATATAATAGTATAATTTATAATATGATATAAAACTATTATATCAAAATATATATTTACAATTTATAAATATTATATAAATATCAGTCTGTTTAATGTCCTACGATAAAAGTAATCTTTCAATATGTTTTATAAATTACTTTAATTAAATATAATAGACATTAGACATTAACCAAATATTAATATTTACGATTTATACGACTGTTAGAGTTCATTGACCCTTGTTTTAGTATATATTATATAAATATCATATAAATATGAGTCTGTTTAATGTCCTACAATAAAAGTAATCTTTCAATATTTTTATATATTACTTTAATTAAATACAATAGACATTAGACATTAACAAAATATTAATTATTTACGATTTATACGACTGTTAGAGTTCATTGACCCTTGTTTTAGTATTAACTAATATTATAGTCAGAACCGACTGCTGCTTGGCTTCGTTGGTACTAATGTGCTTGGCTAAGTGAATTGCCGTGGCATTTAATTTTATATATATTATATTTAGATAGTTTCGCGGTGCCTTGCGGTGCGTCAACGTTAACACTTGGTGTATGATGGATAGGTGTGCGATGCTATTTTATGTCCTGGAGCTCTGGTGTATGTAGTAGTGTCCGCCCGTCGCATACGGGTGCGCGATGCTATTTTATGTCCTGGAACTCTGGTGTATGTAGCAGTGTCCGCTTGTTTGTCTAACATACTTATAATATATAGCCGGGCGTCACTGGTGCTGGCATATTTGGTATAAGCGAATTGCTTTAGTAGTGTTGGATTCTGCTGCTGAGTTTCTTCCGCCAGTACAATTTGGTGCCGTGACCAGGATGGTCAAAACGGCTTTACATTAAATATTTTATCGTAGGCTTTTGCCTACAATTTGTTGTCCGTGAAATGGAGAGAGACAGAGGAGGTAATATGGTGTTAGGAATTTTCAGGTCGAGGGATTGAAAAGTTAGGGGGTTGTATAGTCGGGGGGTTGGTTAGAGAATTGTTGAATCTGGGGGTTATTATGTTAGTGATATATGAAATCTGGGGGTTGATAATAAATGTAAGTAGAAGTGTAAATTCTATTCCGATAAACTTCATAGAATTTAGGGGGTTGATTGTAACGATCCATACCAGAACTAAATTGTGTTAGTAAATAATATAATTAATTAAAAAAAAAAACATTTATAAAAAAATATTATAAATATAATTTATAATATTATTTAATTATAGCTTAAGATAAATACAATCTTATAAATAATAGTTTAGTTTAGTTATTTAATTACGCGTTCCGTTCACAAGTAATATTGAAGTGACGTAATATACCGTAGGTAAAATACTCAGATATAAAATATATTTATTAAAAATAATTTAATAATGATAATGAAACGTTATGTATTATAATTTAAAATAAATAATAACATAATTAATATTTTAATTATTGTAAAATATCATGTTGGCTGAATAAGCTACTGTCCACGTCAAAGTCAAGGAAAGAGAAAAGAAAGAGAAAAGAAAGAGAAGGGGGATGGCGGACGCGTCTGAGGAAGGATGCATGTTTTAAATGTTTAGAGAAGTTTAATTTATAATTAACATATATCTAGTTATATTTAATGTATCTAAAAAGCATGTGAGATTGTGTTTTCAATTGTGATATAAGTATTTGAGGTTGCTAAGATAAGTTATAAGTGCTTTCACTATTTACGATTGTTTGTATTGAAATACTTCGTCGGTAAGTTTTAATACATTATTATTAAAATAAAGAAGAGTGATATTAATGCATATAATGCCGTCAATATCCAGAGATAAATATTATTTATATAGTAAATGGAAATAAATACATGAAGATGTTTTTATGAGGTATATAAAATTACAATTATATTAATGTACGCAGAATGCCTGCCGCCATCTTCGTTAGATGCGTGTATGGGAATTGTGAAATGAAAGTTAAATAGGTTTGGTGAATTATAATAGCTTATAAACGTAATTTCTATATATATTAATAAATATTTAACATGTTACTATAAAAGAAAATATACATATAATAGTATAATTTATAATATGATATAAAACTATTATATCAAAATATATATTTACAATTTATAAATATTATATAAATATCAGTCTGTTTAATGTCCTACGATAAAAGTAATCTTTCAATATGTTTTATAAATTACTTTAATTAAATATAATAGACATTAGACATTAACCAAATATTAATTATTTACGATTTATACGACTGTTAGAGTTCATTGACCCTTGTTTTAGTATATATTATATAAATATCATATAAATATGAGTCTGTTTAATGTCCTACAATAAAAGTAATCTTTCAATATTTTTATATATTACTTTAATTAAATACAATAGACATTAGACATTAACAAAATATTAATTATTTACGATTTATACGACTGTTAGAGTTCATTGACCCTTGTTTTAGTATTAACTAATATTATAGTCAGAACCGACTGCTGCTTGGCTTCGTTGGTACTAATGTGCTTGGCTAAGTGAATTGCCGTGGCATTTAATTTTATATATATTATATTTAGATAGTTTCGCGGTGCCTTGCGGTGCGTCAACGTTAACACTTGGTGTATGATGGATAGGTGTGCGATGCTATTTTATGTCCTGGAGCTCTGGTGTATGTAGTAGTGTCCGCCCGTCGCATACGGGTGCGCGATGCTATTTTATGTCCTGGAACTCTGGTGTATGTAGTAGTGTCCGCTTGTTTGTCTAACACTTGGTTTTATCGTAGATAATATAATGCGTCAATCGACTGATGTCGACGACATACTTATAATATATAGCCGGGCGTCACTGGTGCTGGCATATTTGATATAAGCGAATTGCTTTAGTAGTGTTGGATTCTGCTGCTGAGTTTTATAAAAGGAAATATAAATATAATAGTATAATCTATAATATGATATAAAACTATTATATCAAAATATATATTTACAATTTATAAATATTATATAAATATGAGTCTGTTTAATGTCCTACAATAAAAGTAATCTTTCAATATGTATTATATATTACTTTAATTAAATATAATAAACATTAGACATTAATCAAATATTAATTATTTACGATTTATACGACTGTTAGAGTTCATTGACCCTTGTTTTAGTATTAACTAATATTAAAGTCACAACCGACTGCTGCTTGCCTTCGTTGGTACTAATGTGCTTGGCTAAGTGAATTGCCGTGGCATTTAATTTTATATATATTATATTTAGATAGTTTCGCGGTGCCTTGCGGTGCCTCAACGTTAACACTTGGTGTATGATGGATAGGTGTGTGATGCTGCTTTATGTCCTGGTACTGGTGTATGTAGCAGTGTCCGCCTGTCTCGCACGGGTGTGTGGTGCCGTTTTATGTCCCAGCACTCTGGTGTACATATATAGTAGTGTCCGCTTGTTTGTCTAACACTTGGTTTATCGTAGATAATATAATGCGTCAATCGACTGATGTCGACGACATACTTATAATATATAGCCGGGCGTCACTGATGCTGGCATATTTGATATAAGCGAATTGCTTTAGTAGTGTTGGATTCTGCTGCTGAGTTTCTTCCGCCAGTTCTTCTCAGCACTGAGGTTCTTTACTGAACTGGTAGTAGAATCGTGCCTACTCGGAGTCGCTGGCTATCCTAGCGATAACTGAGTATTTTCAATTAATGATTTCTATATTACATTCCCACAACTCTTGAGTCTAGTGTCAGTTCAGACAAACAGCTGCAGGGTGTGTGCTGTGCATGTTATTCTACGACGGTTCTGTTTAAAAGAGGCGTTACAATAACAGTGAATATACATTATATTAATATTGAAACTAGGGCACGAATATAATAAGAGCACGAAGGTAATAATTATAATACGAATTATACTATATTAACGAATTCATACGGAAATAAGAAACATTAAACACGTCACATTATACGTACAGAATTGAATATTATTAAGATACGATTAATAAATATATAGTTATAAGAAAGATACACGAAAGTTAAATGGGTATATTAATGTAATGCCCTCTAAAGAAACAAACTGAAGTGGATTCACATGATCGGCCGCCTAGCGGTAGTGAGTTCGATCTGATATGTGAAGCAGAGAGTTATATGTTATATAATTATGGCTACGGCCTACATATAATAATCTCAACTCCATTGCAAGTATGTATATTAGACTTCGGTCTTTGCATCAGAATAATTATAATATGAAATATATAAATGGGTATATTAATGTAATGCCCTCTAAAGAAACAAACTGAAGTGGAATCACATAATCGGCCGCCTAGCGGTAGGGAGTTCGATCTGATATGTGAAGCAGAGAGTTATATGTTATATAATTATGGCTACGGCCTACATATAATAATCTCAATTCCATTGCAAGTATGTATATTAGACTTCGGTCTTTGAGTCAGTTATTTAATAATTGATCTTTCACAAAGGCATTATAAGAATCACAAATATTAACTATTCCGATCCGTCCCGGAGGGTTCAGAGCCGAACGGCCGGAATCCACGGTAAGTGGCGGGTGCGGGGCCACTCACTATCCCCCCTTAGTTATAACTATCAGTAATGACTGGGTATAACTGAGAGGAAGATAGGACGTCTACGATATTCTTTTAGAAATATCACGAGAGAATGAAACGGACAGACAATGACATTTTATTTATCATAATATCTTTTATTTGTATTTATATTAAACTTATTGTACATTTAATATTTATATTGTTACCTCTGAATCTCTAAAAGATCTCGGATTACTTACGATCACTACGAAAGAGTTCTAACTATATTAGACGTATCACGAGCCATACTAAAATATTAAAATTATTATTTAAATATTTTATTGAGTGTAGGGTGGGATGCCAGTTACAACATGAGTTTATATAATGCCATCAGAAGTTTATCTAAATAACTGAAACTCGACAATATTACTTTGTCATAACTCGAAGCTCTTCCAAAGAAAGGCCAAGAGCTCGTCCTACCTTCCTCTCCATTATAACTGCCCCTATTGTTAGTAATAATAAAATGAATAAAGCGCAATTGCCTCTATACCGTGAATTCCTACCAGACTGCGGCTGCAATAGTCTTTGTTGAGCTCTTCGAGACGTTTGTGTGTGACCTTTCTGAAAGTACTTGTTACGCTTGTTTGTATTATTATTACTTTATACATGCTTGTTTATAATAAGGCCGCCAACGCATCTGTAGCTAATCTGATTTTACTCACACTACTACATACATCGGAGTTCCAGAACATAAAATAGCACCAGACAACCGTATGAGACGGGCGGACACTACTACATACACCGGGCTGGGGCATAAAATAGCATCACATATCTACTTATCATACATCGAGTTATAGAAGAACTGTAGAAACCGTTATGTCCAATACCATTCAAGCATCGCTTACGTTTCGTAAGCGTACCGTGAGATTGAATAAACACTATACGAGTATAATAGGCCAACATTCATTAGTAGTAACCTTAGGCTAAAACTATCAGCTTCGACGGCACTAAGTAACGCTGTTTTGTGTGACCTATATGCTGATAACTGCAGCAAGTTTTAGCTTACCAAATCCCGACAATCATTTGTCACATTGCACTCTCTACTTTGTTTACAAAGTGTTGAACAAATACGTGGTACATAACCGCCTTAGGCATAGGTCAATAGTGTCTCCCTTTGTTCATCTTACACTAAGTCACGTAGAAACTACAGTATAAGCCTCTGCTTTCTACGATAAACAAATTGTAGACAAACACGTGCAATGCTATCACACTGTTGCATAGTACCATAAATTTCTTAATATCTATTCATCATACACTAGTCGCACATAGAAATTACAGTTTAAGCCGTTACATCTATGTCCAACTCCATACAAGCATCGCCCACGTACCGCGAGCGCCCCGTGACACAAAATTGAACACGATATATCAACCATTCATTTCTAATGTACATTTTATTAAGGAAAAACATTTTATTAACAGTATAATAATAATATAATTATGTTCGAAGCTCCCTTTACAAATCAACGTGTCGACCCTACACATATTTTGCCTTTATAAGAAATTCAATCCTAAATCCGTGCCATTATAGGCTTCAAATGATTATAATTCATTTATTATATATTTAGTACGAGTCTTTATGTGCATCACTTTTATTTGTATCGTAGTAGTTAAGAGTTTGACTCGACCACTGCCTTCCGACTGCTACCCACTATATATATATATATATATATATATATCAAACGACGGTTGCGACACTCGGGACGACAATATATGAACTAGCTTAGATTATTATTCAAAATATATAGATTGTATTATTCATAATTTACTATGTTATTTATGTGTATTGCCACGCATACTTTTTTTTAAATACTCCTAAAGTACATATTGTTGTTAATAGGTACAAAATGAATATTTGATGTTAATTTAAGCTGCATACCTCCAGGCGATGTCGAGATAAATGATCTTAATAGAGGGACATGTTAAGGATTTTTGAGGTACAGCACCTTAAAAATACATATTATATACACATACTTGTATTATTCCATAGAGCGCTTTGGAGTAGGGTCAATTTATTTCAAATTCTAGTACAAAGACACGAAATAAATTTTAACACTAACACTACCCCCAATATCGTTACTTGAATTTTTTTTAAATGATTGTTAACAATTTACATTCAAATTTATATAATTTAGCAACCAAAATAATTTCACTAGACAATAGATATCAACAGATATAATAGATTTCGTTAATCATTATTATTATTAATAATAGTAATAATAATGATAATAATTAAAATAATAATGAGCCACTCTATAAGCACCGGTAAAATAACCACCTAGTGTAATTAACACAGTGAAGTGGAAGCGGTAAACTAATTTTGTAATAACGAAATTCATTTCAGGTTGAAATAAACACCGCAGCGCAAAGGGAACCAATTAACGAGAAACCGAATTAGAATACGCGTGTTTAGGAACATGTTTTGCTTTTACGTTGCTCGCTATTTGTCGATAGTTTGAATAAATTTTGGAATTATTATTATATATTTTTAAATGTACATATATTATTGAATGGTGTAAGAACTGTTTCAAAATAAGAAAAAAGTATATATTATAATTATTAATGTTATCAGTTATTTACTTAGATAGGAATCTGTTTTTCATACCTGGTCATTTTATACTTTATATTTATTACATAGGTACTTACAATATGTACCTATTATAACTTTAATTTGTATACATATATCTTATATGTATACAAATTAAAGTTATAATATATATATATCTTATAGTACGTACGTTTGCTTACCTGGCTTATCATAAAATGTTTTATGTAAAAAAAAACTAGCAATTTCCAAACGGCCCTAGAAATAAATTGATTCGTTCAAGCCGACGGCTAATTTAGAATATGAATTGCAAATCGAGTAAAAGATTGTGTTTACGTAAAATTATTCCACTCAATTTTGCCTAACGAGATGTTTACTTTATAAATTTTTTTTCAATCAAAATCTTTAGCTATATATAGTATGTGTTTTCGAGAAAACATGTTCTCTCAATGTAGGAGTAGATTTCTGTGCAGCTGGAAGGTTTAGTTCATACAATATTAATGTAAATGTAATGAATGCATTTCAGCACTAGCATATTTCAATAATGTATACATACAGTACTCGCTCTACTCACTCAACTAAACAACATAATTATATAATTGTTCTAAGATATTTTTTATGTATAATATAATTGATTATTAATCACTTATAGTGAGACCTTTAATAAAAAAAAAATATACTAATTCAACGAAAACTGCCTTTTTTAATTTTAATAATAATATTTAGTTATATCGTAGAGGCCAGTGCCAGACAAGCGTGCTACGGTCGTGCCCCTACGACTACGCGGCAGGTGTAAATGCGACAGATTGTGTGTTTGATTCCCATTTATGTAAATTAATTATTTTTATTTCTTCGCTTTGGTAACACGACAAGCCACAGCGTTGAGTTTCACCTTTCCACACGCAATGTCTTGAAAATTGGGCGAACAGTGGGAATCGATTTGTCTTGACTTCCCTTTCTCTCTGCCTCCGACTCTGGAATATGACTTGAAGCTAGAGAAAATATAAACATATATTTATACACTAGCGGCTCGCCCACGGCTTCGCCCGCTTAAAATACATGATTACTGATTTAATAAGCACAATCGATTGACAACTATAATGACTTCTAATATGATTTTTTTTACGACATTATCGTCAAAAAATACTAAAACACTAAAAAAAAAAAAAAAAAAAAACAAAAAAAAAAAACAAAAAAAAAAAAACAAAAAAAAAAAAAAAAAAAAAAAAAAAAAAAAAAAAAAAAAAAAAAAAAACAAAAAAAACAAAAACAAAAAACAAAAAAAAAAAAAAAAAAAAAAAAAAAACAAAAAAAAAAAAAAAAAAAAAAAAAAAACAAAAAAAAAAAAAAAAAAAAAAAAAAAAAAAAAAACAAAAAAAAAAAAAAAAAAAAAAAAAAAAAAAAAAAAAAAAAAAAAAACAACAAAAAACAAAAAAAAAAAACCACCAATTTGTATTTACTTGACATTTCTTTCTAGATCGTTCTTTATGTGTGTGTGTGTTGAATTAAAATAAATTAAAATTAGCTTCACGCTGTATCCCGCACACAGCAGGGTAGGCAGAGGGAACCTAGTGTTAAGACACTCCGTTCCCCACTTTCTGCCGAATTCTGGAGGCATTGCGTGTTGATTGGCAGAACTCAACGGCGCGCTTAATCTCGACACCAGAGCGAAGAAATGGAAATATAAATTTAACTAAATATTTCATCTCCTCGAGTGGGGATCGAACCCACAACCAGTCGGTTTTGCAGTCACACCTCGTGCCGCTGCGCCACGACCGGCCGGTTGAATTAATTACGACTTAAACTTAACTGTTATAATTTATGAAAGTAATCTCCACTAACAATTCAACTTTGCTTACTTTATTGTATAAAATATTATATAATAGTGCTTCAAAAATATATATTTTTATCAACAATCATATAAACCAGACATTTCGAATGTCATTCTTTAGCCAGGGTCATACCAGCGCGATTGCTATGTAATATTCGCAGGCAAAGTAATGCCTTGAGTTAATTCAAATGACGATAACTTTTTTTTAATGAACCGATTTTGATGAACTAAACTTTAGTACTCAAGTTGAGTTAAAACTAAGCAATTGGTGAAATTTTCAAGTAAATCGGTTCAGCACTTTCAGAGAAAAATGCGGACAGAAATATGTCGACAGACAGACAGACAGACAAGAAATTCAAAAAAAATCTTTTTGCTTTCTATTATTCTTTTTAAGTGTTCCTCTATCCATTTCAGTCAAAATTACTAAATGTACAGACAAAATATTTTTACTGTCTTATTATATATAGAGATTACTACTTTAAACTTTTTTAAGTGCTGTTCAAGTTCAATTGGAGACACAAATTCGATGTTCCCGAACAACTTTACGATAGCTTCAAGTTTGTTCAACAATCAACAAACGCGTATGTGGAAAAGACGGTTGTGGGTTAATTTGGGACTATATAAGCAAGTCTGATAAGGTGGAACGTTCACTTAAAGACAAAGGAATACGACAAAGCTATTCTGGGCGAGTCGAATCTCTTGAGGGTTGCGGCTTGCATTAGCAATACTACGTTTGCAAATGTATCGCCTGTTGCTGGAAAACGGACAATGAATACATAAGCGGTGTCCCATATCTACTATTTGCTAGTGATTTAACATTTGGCTGGTAACCAAAACCTGATCTATACAGTGTATATAACTTCGTATAGATTTGGTTCATTTTTCTTAAAGATTTTGATTCATTCTATTAACCATTGGGCTATGGGTATATAAGTCATAATAATACATCTAGCTATATTGCTCAATTTCAAATATACACTTTCACGGATAAGTTGCTCGTATGTATAAAATAATAAAAAGAAAAAAATATAGATATCTATACCATAAACTTAATCTCTTCTCTATATATAATAAGACAGTAAAAATATTTTGTCTGTACATTTAGTAATTTTGACTGAAATGGATAGAGGGACACTTAAAAATAATAATAGAAAGCAAAAAGATTTTTTTTGAATTTCTTGTCTGCCTGTCTGTCTGTCCGTCTGTCGACATATTTTTGTCCGCATTTTTCTCTGAAAGTACTGAACCGATTTACTTAAAAGTTTCACCAATTGCTTTGTTTTAACTCAACTTACATACTAAAGTTTAGTACATCAAAATCGGCTCATTAAAAAAAAGTTATCGTCATTTGAAAGAAGTCGTAATTCATTTAACACAGAGATAAAGAACGATCTTGAAAGAAATATCAAGTAAATACAAAGATTTTTTGGTTGGTTCGTTCATATAATATATGTAACTAATTTAAAAACTGTACAGGAGTTAATATGCAATTATTACAGATATTTTACAAAGAGTATTATGAATCCTTCAAATCAATAATATAACATTTAAGGCTGTTTCTGAATGAGTAAATTAAATTATTCACTGACATCAGCACATTTAACAGAGTATATTATATAGGTAAAAAGAACATAAAGTTACAAAAATATATACGTATAATAAATAATTAGCTTTATGTATATTTTATAAATATTAAATATCAACAATGGTCGTATTTTTTTATATGAAACAATCAAAAATTCTTTGACGATAATATCGTAAAAAAAACATATTAGAAGTCATTATAGTTGTCAATCAATTCTGCTTATTAAATCAATAATTATGTATTTTAAGCGGGCGAAGCCGTGGGCGAGCCGCTAGTATTATCTATATATATAAAAGGACTTGTACTGACTGACTGAGGTAAGATGCACGCAGAGCCGTAACCACTGATGGTAGAAACGTGAAATTTGGGCAGATGTTTATTTTCATATTCTGGACATCCACTAAGAAGGAAATTTGAAAAATTTTAATCCTAAAGGGATAAAATAGGGGGGGAAACAAACTGAAAGTTTGTATGGATAAAAATTTTAATCTGTACCGATTTTTATAAAATTTGAAATTCAGACTCTTAAAAATATTTCATTGAACACGTATTTCATGGTTTTTAAGAATTCACCCCCTAAGTGTTCAAATAAGGGGTTAAAAGTTTATATGGAAAAATCTTTAAATTGCCACCGATTTTTATAAAAATTTAAATTCAGACTGTTAAAAATATTTTATTGAACACGTGTTTCGTGGTTTTTTTTAAATTACCCCTAAGGGTGCAAATAAGCGAGCGAAGCCGCGCGCGTCCACTAATATTTCAATAAATTACGTAAAGTTCCCTTATTACGTCAGCTCATCATCATACACGCCTCTCGTATTTCATGAACACTGTCCATTTTATATTCTTTCGTTTCATTTTTCATTGCATTACAGGCACCGCTTCAGATTGTTTTATTATAACTTTTTAGAATGTGAAATTTTTACATACCTCTGTTTTGTTTCGTTTCATGAATTCACAAAGCGAAAAGCGAAAACGCCCGTTTTAAATGTAAAAAGTTATTACTCGTAAAATTCTATGCATTCGTGACTTCTACATGATACGTATTATGTGTGTAGAATATTTCGCTTTTAGTGGTTTATGCCGTAATTAAATCATATTTTCTGTATTATTGTTTTTTAAATCTCTACAAACTATAAAGCTCAAAGTATTGTATAAAAAATCTTATAGCTCAGAATTTTCTCGGTTATGATATAACAAACTTTTCCTTTTTTATTGCGTTTAACGGCTTAGGCAAGGACAGTCTACATTATTTCACACTTGGCTTTTCGTCTATGTTTAGAGAAATAGCGTTACGATCGGTTACGTATTCTCGTTTAAAATATATACTCATTTGAATCTGCAAATTGTGAATATTTATATGTTATAAGATAGACAATACGCTTACTACGTTTAGATAAAAATCAATTAAGAAATAAGGACCTCTTTTTACTAAAATTGCGTGAACAAAAGAATATGATTTTATAATATGACATTATATTTTAAAAGAATTTGGCACATTTACAGTGTACATGAAGGAGAAATTCAGAATACTAAAATATTTTTAATAATAATGCTTATAAAGTACATTAAATCAATAAATAAAACATTACACACAACACTATGCATTCGACAATATTTACTAGATTTACTATATTAATAAAAAATATTTAAAGCCGTCATGACTGAGGGGCACAAGCGTGCAACTGTAACCGCGACAGGCTGTGGATTCCGAATTCTGCGGAAAGTGGGGAACGAAAGTGTCTAATGGGAACGGAGTGTCTTAACACTAGATCCCCAGGTTACCTCAAATCAGACAAAAAGTAGAGGTATATTAAAACAGTATGACTACAACCCATTCATTTATAAAAAAGGGTACCTTTAAATAATATATATCAATAAAACCACATTCACCAATTATATGTATTACTTCATAATTTTGTAAAATATACGACGAATCGACAGCTGAATATCCTTACAGGAAATTAAATAGCGATAGGAATATATTTGTTAAAAATACACATCAATCACTGAGATGATCGTATTTCCTATTTAGACGTCGGCAACAGAAGTTTATTACAAGTTTTGAAATATATTTTTATTTATTGGCCATTTTGTCAGTCTATAATGCTAATGATACTCACCTTTTTTGGGCTTGGTTTTTTTCATTATCTTTACACATTTTAGAGTTAAAGAATAGGCGTGAAGATATGAACTTCCTTTATTTATTTTTTGTAGTATATTTTTTGTAGTACAAAAAATGATAAGAAACAAAGTTTGATTTAGAGGCAGTAACTTAACTGGATCTCTTTTTACATGCATTCTTCTATTGTACAACTTTCTCTCTTTTTCGCCGTACAAATTTCTTTACGTGTTCTCATTCTGCGTATATTTTACGTAAAATCTTATAAAATAAAGTTATGAAAACATTATTGTAAAAAAATATTATAGAAATATGTTAAAAGATTTATAAAAGCAAATTGTCAAAAAATACCTAGTGTGGATATATTTATCAGAAACGATTTCTTAAAAAAATACACGGTTCAATTCAGCTGAAGTTCGAGGTGCTGAAACCTGAAAAGCAGAGAGCAGCGTCTTGACACTAGGTTTTCTCTGCCTTGGTTAGAGATGCGAAAAAGATTAATGATCTAGTCAAATAATATTAATAATGGAAATTAAAAGACTTATAAAGACTAACTTTTAAGTACGAACTAAAACTTACACAGGTACCTAACTCTCTTTATTATTATTATTTTAGTAAAGTAAACATTATTTCGTACCGTTGTCTACGCTACTTTTGGGACAAAAATAGCCACTTATATAAACAAAGTATTTGGAGCGACCTCAAATGGCACATTTTCTTCGGTTTACGTAACAATTAGAAAAAAGAAAAGTAAAAGGTGTTCTAATACCCCTTAATGGCCACCGCGCCAGAACCAAAATTAGCTTTAAGTACGTACGTCTCCTGTTTTTTGTATGTTTTGGTCTCTTTTTCACATTTTACGAGTGAAGTTAAAGATTTTTTCTTTTTGTATTTTACTGCTGAGGACAGTTGTTTTTTTTAACTAATACTTAATATCAATAGCTGAAAATGCAACACCGAAACAATTTTTACCTGTATTAATAGGCTTTTTAGTTTTTAAATCAAAACGAGAAAGTTCTTCGTAAATTTATTGCTTATTCTTTAAAACCCACTTATAAAATTACCAATACTTAAACAAAAAATATTAATTTATTTTTTAATTTATACTTGCCACATTGATATTTAAAAATATTATCCTCGAAAGCGTTGATACAACGATAAAATTACAACAAATTTATGCAAAAATACAGATCACTTTTGTTGAATGAGTTAAGTATATACATGTCTGATGGCATTAACCCTAATTGTAATTAGGTTTCGTAATAAGTAATTTGGGAAATTCTCCTCGCTGGAGCCTCGGCGATGGTATAATTAGATACGTCGTTAATTAGACGGTAGACTACAAGAGCACTCGGGCTTTCGTTTACTTTAGTATAAGCGTTGCCGTTCTATCCCTATTTAAAGGTTTAAGACTGTTTATATGAACGCTTATTTATATAGATTTTTGTTAAATTGATACTATTTAAGCTACTACAGTCGTATATATACTATAGTAAGTAAATATGCCACTGACAAAAAATATAATATTCAATTTGAATGGTATGGCTTAAAAAAACAACACACCATATGGAAACATTAATATATTTGTGAATTAAAAATTATAATGATATCAAAACAGAACGCACCTAGTATGACAATTTATTGGACAAAAAAATATTGTATTGGAATAGAAATAAAATAAAGAACGAAATTTTAATATATCAAAATTATAATTACCTGAACATATTATATGATTAATATCTTACACACTATAATATAAAATATATTAGAAATATATAATGATAATCTTTACAAAATGTCTTTGTTGATTTCATTTTCGTCTTTAATATGTAAATGTTTTTAGTTAGGTATGAAAAGAGAATACAAATAATTACATTTACATATTTTAAACCTATTTTGCAGAATTCATATCCATACGGATATTGGATACATCTGTTCAAACGAAACGTGCGATAGAGGTTTTCAAAGTTGTTAAAAGTTAGTAGTAGACTCTAGAAACAAAACAAGTGAAATATATTTTTAAAATAGTGCTGTAAAAGCGCTTGGTTTTAGATTTCACAATAACCTCACTATAACTTCTTTTATTTTTACGTATCCTCGGCTTCGTGTATTATGTAGCAGCATATAAAACACAATAAAAGTCACTCTTTTTACTTCCTCTAGATCATTTTACTCATGTACAGTCCGCGAGATCTTAGCAGAGCTTTGCATTTGTGTGAGTGTATACATACACTGTAAGTGCAGTGCATCTTATGATTGATCTGTTAGTTGACTTACGCCCAATATTAATAACCTATCTCCAACGTCAATCTTAGATTGTTTCATATATCTATCCTATCTAGAGATTGGATAGATATATGAAACAATCTAAGATTGACGTTGGAGATAGGTTATTAATATTGGGCGTTAGGCAGGTGCTGATAGCAGCCTTTTATGTTTTATTCTTAATATCTTATTTTTACTATTTTGCAATTAACACTGTACAAGAATGGGAAAATATCTATAACCAAGCAGTAGAAAAAGAACAAAAAACCATAGAAAACGTTTTTATGACGGGACAATTCATTATTTACACAAACGACACGACAACAGATGAGAGTAAAAATTATGAGAGTAAACAATGCAAAAATGGAAATATTTTTAAAATGTTTTAATTTTATTGTTGATTTTTTTATTAATAATAAATTATATTTTTAAAAGTATTTTTCTAGATCTATTGTGATCACTCACACAAATGCAAAGTACACTTTAAGCCTCGTGAACGGTAACATAGCTCATTGTGTGACCGATATTGGTGACCCAGCAAACAATGTCAAAGACTTGATTGAAGATTTATTGTAGGATGGATGGTTGTTTATTTAAGTTATATATATTCTACTGAATGTGAAGCGAATTTACTAAACCGCGAAAACAATCAAAATTGTTTTATATAATATAAAATAACTATTAAATACTTTTTTTTCTTAAAAAAAATGTTGTCAATAATTGCAAGGATCTGTAGTTAAAGTATTTTTTATGATCGCCCAGATACAGTAGTGAATGTGCTGCTTCTATGCTACAACATCCTAATAATGATTTTATTACACTATTTAAACATAGTTCGATTATGGCTTACCTACTGACTAAAATCACAAATATTTTGGTGACTGATTTAAAAAGTCAATTTTTCTATTAATATATTTTCTGATCTTTAATTATTGAAATGTTATAATATATATAACAGATGAACATACTCATAGCATTATTTTTTGACGTAGTCGTAACTCAGTTCTGACGTATGACGAGTCTAACTAAATGTCAACTGCACGCGTTGATTGTGAGATAAAATTCCGCTTGAAAAAATATGTATGGAAATATAAACTTTTCGGTAAGTATTTTTCCGATGTGCTGTACTATCTGATACCTAATATATTTTTAAGAGTACAGTACTTTTTTTAATGCCTGAAAATATGTATGTACACCAGCTTCACGCTGTATCCCGCATGTAGCAGCCGCCGCTCCACTCCCCATTTTCGGCCGAATTCTAGAGGCATTGCGTGTTGTGTGGCCTCGATACCAATGCGAAGAAATGAATATATTAAATATGTTATTCTCTTCTGTGGAAAATTAAACCGAATCGAACCCACGACCTGTCGCGATTACACCCTTGCGCTCCTGCGCCATGACTGGTCTGAAAATATGGAAAATAAATTTAAAATAACACTTTTTTAAACATTGTTTAAAAAAGCTTTCTAATTAAAAAAAGAACAATAGTTTCTGTTGTAATTATTTCTTTTAAATTAGAAAGCATATTTTTAATTATTAAGAACGATTCATTGCAAAAAAAAATGTTATACCACAGATGAAATCCTAATTTTGATAGTATACTATTTTCTAAACAAGCACAAACAAGTTAACCAAACTCAACCTCGTACAACGTGAATTTCATTTATAAATGGCCGCACGCAATATAGTAATGAGAAAATTACAATAAAAGCCACTTTTAATTATAACTGTATGTAAAACAGAGACAATGGAAGCTTTACAATCATTCTTTGTTCAGCTATAGATTAACTAACGTAGAAAACTAACAATCGCTGGGAATATAAATGAATGTGAATAAAAACTCTATACCTACTCCGGTTGCTATGGCAACGGAAGAAAAATAGGTGATATAATTTTCCGCGAACACATGGCGACCTCAGTCGTAGGGGAGGAAAGCTATTTTGTTAATGGAGCACAATGGAAAAGAAAACTCAATCAAGCGCACGAGTCGCCGTGATTTCTGCGTCTAACTACAAGAGATATATCGCTCACGTAGGGCTGTCCGACGGTAATATTACGGTAGATGACTATTATAAAATAATATTATAGTTATGTTTATTCTATTAATAATTCTTAATTCTCTAAGTATATCATGGTTAAGCATACGACGTATTAATTTGGATTTAGGTAAAATTTAATATTTTTACCTTATTAATTTAATATTTCTGTCATATTTTGAAAACAGACAACCCTGAGGTCCGGAGGTCATTAGCAGGGAAACGCCACATTGCCCTCACAGCCGAAATTCTTCTAAATCACCTTCACGTAACTTTTCATATGTGAACCTAATTTAGCGACCGACATTAGTTAACCCACGTTTTTATTATAAATACAAAGGTAATATTGAAACTGATAAAAAAAATATTTTTTCTTATTAAATAATATTACTAGATAAATTTACAAAATGCAGAAATTATGACCATCTTTTCTCAGAAGGAAAGCGTACTAACATATTTATACACGCTCCACTTCATAAAGTGAAATTTATTTCTACAAAACGGAATATTTTAACATTATTTAAAGTTAGTGTGACTTATGCTTTAGTCGTAAGGCTTACCGTGGGGTAATCTCGTCCTTATTATAATACTGTCGTTACAAGTGTGGGGAATACCAACCTATCTACATATTTATAGATCTGTTATCTCGAAACTTGTCAGGCCTGTCACGTGTGCGCGCGTGCTCAGATGAATTGAACGGCTGCTACGACTCACAGACGCAAATTAAAAATTAATTAAAAATAGAACCTGCACCGTTAATGGTTATCATTAATTACAATGTTATTAGAATTATGTGTTTTCAATTAACTTTAAACTACTTGAACCTATAAACTAAAATTTATTTAAAACTAAAATTTATTTTACACAACAGAGTAGGCAGAGGGAACCTAGTGTTAAGACACTCCGTTACCCACTTTCTGCCGAATTCTGGAGGCATTGCGTGTTGAGTGGCAGAGCTCAACGCCGCGCTTAGCCTCGACACCAGAGCGAAGAAATGGAAATATAAATTTAAGTAAATATTTCGTCTCCTCGAGTGGGGTTCATACCCACAACCAGTCGGTTTTACAGTCACACCTTGTGCCCCTGCGCCACGACTGGCCTCAATTTTCCTGAACTAAAATTTCTTACTTTTGAGTAAGGCAGAATATAAATTTACAAGAAAAGTCACGATTATTATTATAAGTTTATTCTTTTTCTCTTGTCGCCATAAGAATTCAATGAAGTTAAAACAAGGAGACAGTACAAGCAAAGTGCAAGTGTAACAATTTAGGTCCATTTGAAAAAAATAAAAAACGCAACTTCCAAGTTGTTACCAAAGTCGTAATCCCAAAAACGTCTGTTCCTAATTTCTTTGCCGATTTTAAAAGAGCCATCATTCATTTACGACGACATTTGGAACAAGAAAATTTCGGGCTTCGACACGAAGTTTTGGCAATTTCCGTACTCGGTGACATTTTTTGTGACCCCATACTTTGTCGTTAATCTTAAGAACAAAAAGTCCGCCCGTGGAGCCGTTACTGTAACAGTGTAAGACGACAGATTTAAATTGGCCTACACAAATTGGCCCTCAATGAAATATTGTAGCTATTACTAGGGTTAAAATAATTTAGCGAAAATTCGAGCTTTAAATTGATGTCAGCAAATTTGTTTCAGCTTTCAATAGTGCAGCGACAGTGTAAAATAATTTCCTTTTTTCACATAATGCTAGCTATTCTGGAAAGTCATACAATACTACTTTTTGAAAATAAATGCGGCGCCCGCGAGCTGAGTAGATAAAAGAGTTATTATATATAATGTTTTCAAAGATAACATTTTTCATTTACTGGATACACAGGAAAACTGGCGGACTGTGAAGCTATCAACAGTTTTATTAATAAAAAGCCTTTTAATAAATAGCATTTACATATTTTTTTTCTTTTGTATATTAAGTATACTAAAGGCTGCATTCAGGTACTATGATAATTTATATTATACATGTTTAAAATTTGCTATAATATTTTTCGTTATATCTAACATATTATAAGCAAATAAAATTTATAATAAAGTTATTATATCAACCCCATATAAAATACGAGAGGTCTAGATAGAAATAAGCATTTTACTTATTACGCCTACATTCATTCAATATACTAAAAGAGGTCCTCACTGGCTTATATACTTCCCCTGCAAAGGACTTTTCACATTTTCGATGTCTTTCATAACATTTTATCTTTATAAGAAAAAAGTATAGGCAATGTACTCATTGGTGTAAAAATATATATACTATTTGCTTGAGTTTAACTTGAGTCTCAATTTTTACTAATACTTTGAATAAATCTACGACAGATTTTTATTATTTACTTTAGATTTTTTAAATACTTATCATATTAAGACTTGTCAAAGTAGACCTGAAATGAAAAAAAAAACATACTGGGCCCCAGAGCAATCATAGAACAGCATCATTTATATAAAAAATCTAATTTATAATAATGTTCTTTAAAATCCTTGGTGAAATATAACTCGTGCTTTATACAATAAAAAAGAAGGAAAATTATACAAAGTAAATAAAATCAAAAGGAGGTTACCGTTTTACAATGGGATTGTAAACACGACATAAAATGAATATGTGTCTGGTTTTTTCTTCGATGTTGAGTACAATCACTCAACACACAACGATATGGCTTTGTATCAGTGGAGAATGAAGCATTTTGAGAACAGTATCACTCCGCCTACCCTTCCCACAAAAAGGCGTGAAGAAGAAGAAAGAAAATGAAATATATGACGAAAATACACATCATGGCGGAGTTAAGCTCATTTATAGCCGCGCATGACAACATTAATCTTGTCAGCGCGTCTCGTCTAATTAAATAAAATATTTAATGAATAATATGATTACTTGTGTATGTAGGTATGTATGAGGCCAGTCGTGGCGCAGCGGCACGAAGTATGACTGTGAAACCTGGCTGACTGGTTGTGGGTTCGATCCCCACTCGAGGAGATGAAATATTTACTTAAATTTATATTTCCATTTCTTCGCTCTGGTGTCGAGGCTAAGCGCGGCGTTGAGTTCTGCCACTCAATACGCAATGCCTCCAGAATTCGGCAAAAAGTGGGGAACGGAGTGTCTCCCTCTGCCTACCTTGCTATGTGCGGGATACAGCGTAAAGCTGATTTTTTTAATGTATGTATGTATATATGTATATATTGTTAATAAACGTTCAACACGTGAAAGCTTCCATAAGCAGGGGACAAACTCATTTGGATAATTCACCAATTAATTCTCATTAACTTAATTCATCTACGCACCGAATAATGAAGTAAATATGTTGAATCCATTTGCGTCCAAAGCTTATCCAAAAGGTTAAAGCAAATAAAAGATCTACTAAAAGAGTACGCATAAATAGGAGTACAGACTCTTCTTTTTTTAAAAATTATAATATAATTTCGACATACAGTTATTATAAAAATAAATGTATGTTATTTATATATCATATTAAATTTATATTTTATAGAGTTCTAGTTAAGTTTAGCATTATTATTATTTTTATTTACACAGCAGAACCATGCTCGAATTATTTATCTGCCCCATCACTATTTAGTGCGGTAATCGCGTATAAATTTTTAACTAGACTCGTTAAATACTAAAAACGACCCTCTAACGCACAAACACTGTGAGCTTCCATATAGGAAATTACTAATATATTACTGGAAAATTTTATGTTTCCTCGCTTTTTATAGACTCATATATCGAAGCTAATTCTACACTGAAACCATTTTTACTGCCCCCACGATCATAAGTATGTGTTTTATAGGGCTTTGGCGCAAAATTGCGATATATGCTTATGAATTTATGTTTAACTATTTTATTAAAAATTTAATTAAATAATGTAATCTTGAAATTTGTGGTCGTTATTTATTAAATAAATTGAAATTACTATATAGAAGAAGAAGACACATAAAATAATAATTACCAAATTATAGACTACTTATTTAATAGCAATTACGAGAAAATAAATATTTTTTAAAAACGTAATATTTCTTTCAAATTTAAAACAAACTTACTTTAATAACCGTAACAGTCATTTTGTATTTCTTATATAATACACCTAAGTGCTTGATATAAACAGTTTCCCCAGAATCACCGAATTGAGGAGACCTCGTAAAGTTTCACGGCACGACGCCTCCGGCCATCCCATGCAGATAGAGCGTGCATCACGAGCTATTTACCACGATCAATCTTACGTCTGAAACGCCTTTTGCGTATATCAATCGTTTATTTTCAGTATATCGTTGCGTACTTATTCTTAATTTTTTATATTTATTTTACATTAATTAATTACATACTAAACTAAGCTAAGGTAGGTAGAGGGAGGGTAGTGTTAACGTATTCCGCTCCCCACTTTTTGCCGTAATATGGAGTGGAACGGGACTGGAACTCAACGCCGCTCTATGCCTCGACACCAGAACGAAAAAATGAAAATATTAGATATTTCATTTCCACGATTGGAAATCGAAACCACAACCTGTCACGTTCACAGTCACTCGCTTGTGCCGCTGCTGACACGACTGGCCCCAATTATCCGGTTATTTTAAATATATTTTTTAAATTAAAATATATTATTGAATGTATTCTCCGTGTATTCAAAATCTGAATATACTAAAATATATGAGTTTATATAGAGATTTTGAAAACGGGAAATAATAATCAAATGTAATGTGAAATTATTTATCTGACTGTAATCGCGGTTGAGGATTCGATCACCACTCAGAGTAATGATGGTATTTATTTTTATTGCCTTGCCATGGTATACTACGAGATATTGAGTTCCGCTTCTCATAACTCAACACAAAACGTGTCGAAAGTTAGGCGGTAAGTTGAGAACGGAGTGTTCATGGGCGCATCTAGATATATTTTCTGGGGGCTGGACCTTAGCCTTGAACACATATGTTTCTGTAAATATTTTTATTTTTCAGAGCTATTTTTTGTTCGTAAAATTTCTGGAATGGGCACAAGATTATTTTGGAATGTGCACGGCTCACCCAGCCCTCACTATTCCTACGCCCATGGGAGTGTCTTAACACTAAGAAAAATCACAAAAATGCTTTTTACGACTAACAAAAAATTACATTTACCCCAAAACAAAAGCACCCATTTTATTCATTAATTCAGCTAGCTACACAAACAAATTGTTTAATCTCAAACATTCAAATTATCAATCATAAAACGCTGTAAGGGAATGTTTACTGTTAGGTACGAGTGGAAAATAAAACGTGAAACACAATGTGTTTTAATTTGCCTCACCTGCATTTTAACCGTTGGTTAAAATAGGAATGTGAACAAACACAGGTAACGATGTAAACAGATTTTTAAGCGACGTTCCGTACAAAGCCGCCGCGCCGCACGTCGAGCGCACTTGTTCGCTTAAATTATTGCCGGGGCCGACGCGACGCGCCCAACTTGCTGTTTTTGTTTTCAAGATTAACGATGAAGCCGTCGCAAAAAAAGAGTTACTGAACGCCTATCGCTTAAATCATTTCTTGTTGTTTTTTTTTGGTTTCTTTGAATATATTTTTTTTATTAGGATTAGGGATTATTAATTGTTGGCTTATTAACTCTTACTCGAAGATAAGGCAGAATGCAAGATTACAATAAATGGAAAGATATTAGAACAAGTTCATGAAGTAGTATCAAGGATACTTTCCAGAAACTACTTTATTCACTTGTTCTGGTAGTAAAGATAGCTCGCCTTTCCTTGGTTATGTAGTACTACTAAACATACTTGATTCGTAGAGATGGTACATTCTAAATGAACGTGGAAAGGCGTATTGCTACTTTTAACAGAATTAACGGTGGTTTTGCTACACTTGCATACATGAGATAGTGAAACGAACAGGACACTTTTAAAAACATTATACTGGAGGAAGGCCACGTAAAAGGCGCAAGGACCCCAAAAAGGACGACAAGGCAATACGTACCTTTGTATGACCAAAGTGTGAAGCTAAAAAAAAAATGTAAGTTTCATAGGAAAATAATGAAAATAAAATATTTCAGGTAAAATAAATACGTATTTTTAAAACAGTATAATAAATAATTATATTATAAATGGGAGTTCTACGATAATTGCTCACTTTGTTCGCCAAGCAGTTCTTACTTGGCACACTATTAATAATTATAGGTCCAACTCATTATTCTTCCGTCATCCGTCGTCCGTCGTCTGACATTCGTCATCATGTGACAGGAGACGGATGACAGGTGACCTGTCATTCGTCTTCTGTCATTCATCGATCATTCTAGGCATCCATGATGAAAAGATTGACTGATGGATGACGGTATTGAATGACAAATACTTACAGCACATACGTATATGCTGAAGTAGTGTATGTGGAAACACTGTTTTCTTACACCATATTCATGATTTTAGATTGCTATAAATTATAAAAATTGCTTACAATAAAGTAATTTGTTAAACATAATTTCACAAAAATCAATAGCATTTTTTATACAAATTGCCTCAATTCTCAATTCTGCTTTATCATCAACATAATTGAAATATAGCTTTTATATTAAAACGGTTTTCAATATAACGATTGGTCTACATAAAAAGTATTACGTTTAAAAGCAAAATAATCTTCTAACATTCTTTCATTTTTGATAAACGAACATTATGAAATTCTTATTTTGTTTCAAGCACATCGGCCCCGGCTCCCTAAAGCAATAAGAGGAAACCGCGACGTCCGGTGCGCCATTAACCACCGCATTATCTCTCCTTCTCCAAAAATTTGCACGTTTTATTTGCCATCACGTTATGCCTATAGATAGAAGTTTGTACCAAAATGATATAAAAATTGACCGATGCTATAAAACCGTTTTTACGCTTTTAAAACGTCATGACATATTATTTTTAGTCACACGATTTTCTGTTTTTAGGAATATGTAAAAAATAGATACTAGTTTAGTTTTTATTATATATACTTATTGATGTTCTTTCAATATGATCGAATTATTAAAGGGATCTTATCTAAAATAGTTTCTTTGTAGAATAGAAACCTTACTTGGCGAAGGTATACAATTTCTTGCCAAAGTTAGTGAGCAAATGTGTCGAGTTACCTTAGGCCAAATATTGTATTAAACTAAACTAATTATATGTATTTTATATATGAATGCACATGTATATCTATGATAAGATATAACTCACTAATAGTTTATTTCTGTTTCCGCTATAAGTTAATTCATATACAACGTAATCCAACCAATTAAATAGCCTAAATCATAATTAATTTTAATGCGCTTCATTCACGCTGTATCCCGCACACAGTAGGGTAGGCAGAGGAAACCTAGTGTTAAGACACTCCGTTCCCCACTTTCTGCCGAATTCATTGCGTGTTGAGTGGCAGAACTCAACGCCGCGCTTAGCCTCGACACCAGAGCGAAGAAAATGGAAATATAAATTTAAGTAAATATTTCATATATATCATAATTAATGCTTTGTGGAAATTACTATCAATACTACTATGACATGCCAAGCTGTAATAAACAACAGAACATAGATTCTAAATCTAAACATTTTAACGGGAGTCCATTTGGAACGGCAGATTAGGAAGATATAGGACAACGTTATCGACGTACTGTGACACAATATATTAGTGGTTTAAAACCATTAAAGCCAACTCCTATGGGTATTATGGCTGCCATGCAATTTACGCCAAGCATTGGTACACTTAATATAATTGGGTTTCGGAAAATTATTAAAATAGTAATATTAGTGAATGAACTGAATTTTATTATATCGTCGGCTTAGAATGTAAACCTGTTAACAACTTATTTAGCAATTTATCAAGAGGGGCGAAAAATATTTTCAAATTACCTAAAGTTTTTATAATTTGGAAAATTGAATTTTTATTTTACACTCTCGAGTGGTATAAAAATGTACATAACGAAAAACTAAAAAAAGGATCTAGCAGGTTTAATCTCCAAGCTGACGATATAGTTCTTTGCTGTACTTTTATGTGTGTATGATGGTTTAACTAGAGACCGTTGTGGTGCGGTGTAGAGTGTTGATTGTGCTCCGCCGTTCGGCGTTGAGTTCCGCCGCTCGACACACAATGTCCCAGACATTAAGTGGAAAGTAGGGAACAGAGTATCTTAACACGCCTACCCTGATAAGTGCAGCTAAAGAAATTTTATGATTTGAGTAGAAAAATATGTATATGACATAAATATATATATTCGTCTATACCCTTACATTTTATTTATATTTCACGCAAAAAATACGATTAAATTTGATTTAAATAGACAAAATTCAAACTTAATAATTAATTAAGACTGGTCGTAGATACAGATATATACGGGCATAAGTATATACGAGTATCTCCATTTCATATTTTTACTATATAGTAAGTAGCCAACTATAACGGAATTAAAAATAAAGAGATAGAAGTCTTACCTTGAAAAGTTTCAGACAAATGAGAAATTGCTCCTCCAATATATCTATGTATGTACTCGTACATGGTTGTATTTGTTTATTTGCTTTTGATTCCAGCCAACAACAGGTTTAATATTTTATTTTCAGCTTCACACTGTATCCCGCACACAGCAGGGTAGGCAGAGGGAACCTAGTGTTAAGACACTCAGTTCTCCACTTTCTGCCGAATTCTGGAGGCATTGCGTGTTGAGCGGCAGAACTCAACGCCGCGCTTAGCCTCGACACCAGAGCGAAGAAATGGAAATATAGATTTAAGTAAATATTTCATTTCCTCGAGTAGGGATCGAACCCACAACCGGTCGGTTTTACGGTCACACTTCGTGCCGCTGCGCCACGACTGGCCTTGGTTGATAAATTTATGTACACTTATATCGATTATATTAATTTCATGCAAAGATGAGAAAAAATAAACATTTCAGATTCATACATTGTACGACATAACCATACCATAACATACGTTAAAAATCGTAATTTATTTAATTTATTTTGATAAGAACAACAATTACAAAATTGATATAAAATTTAAAAAATCAAAAAAATTAAATCAGCTTCCCCATTTTCCGCCGAATTCTAGAGATATTTTGAGTGGTGGAACTCAACACCGTGCTTTGCCCTTGCGCCATGACTCACCTCTGGATATAAGAATTTATTAGTGCTTATAATTTAACCTACCCTTACTCAATATAGGTATTCTATATCAACACTTACACTGGTAACTACTGATTACTATCAACGTAATTGGAAGTTTAATGTGGCTTTGCTATCAGTTTTATGGACTTTGAGATTGACGTTGTACATCTACAGATGTACTACGTTTATATAATATACTATAATACCCATATGTACTGTGAAATTAGAAAAATCATATTAGAAAAATCATATTAAGATTTTTTGATAAACTTAAGATTAACATAAATTATATTTTACTAATCTGGACTGAAAACTGTAATTTTAGTGTTCGCACATATTTTAAAGGTTGTTCATATTTCACGCTGTATCAGAGTAGGCAAAGGGAGCCTAGTTGTTAAGACACTCCGTTCCCTTTCCGCCAAATTCTGGAGGCATTGCGTATTGACTGGCGAAATTCAACTGTTTACAGTCATACGCTTGTGCCCCTGCGCCAGGACGGGCCTCTGTTCCTCTGCGTCGCGACTGCGACGTTCACTAATATAAAAGCTAAAAAAACATATTTGTAAGTAATAAGCTGAAGAAACACATCACTACTTAACCACAAGACTATAGATAATAAAATATACTATCGTCATTACTAAATATACTTAAGTAAAACATGTAAATTCAATACAATCTATGTATAAACAAATTAAAACGAGTACATCCCGATTTCAGATCAATTATTTATTCGTTTAATCTGTTCGCAAATTACAAATCGATGTTGATTAATATCTCGAATTCCATTCCTGTTTCACCCTCCTTGATTCAATTTTGAATGTTTTTATTTAATTTGCAAGGTTTACTCAGGCACGAGGGAGTTGAAGTTGCAAATCTTGATTGATAGCTCGTACGAGGTCGCATCAATATCCCAAAAGCCGCATCTACACTTAAATGGACAAGTAGATCATGTAAGTCCATTTTTTATGAATTCTTATGTAGTAATATATAAAATAGTTTTGTATTTATTAAAAATATTCCCTTTTTTGTAGCTTCAGACAGAAGCTAGTAATATGCTCTTCTCTGCTCCGTCTATTTATCCGAATCTATATTGATATTAGATTTTCACAGCCAAATACAATCAAAATAAATATAATATTGATTTCTATGTTTTATCACTTTTACTAACTGAATAATACCTTAATTGTCAATAATGACATACTCTGACTGGGGTGAAATCAAAGTAATGACCTTTTGGCTTCTAATTAGTATCTCATAAATATATTAAATAAGAAGATAAACTGGCAACGGAGTGTCTTAACACTAGGTTCCCTCAGCCTACCCTGCTGTGTGCGGGATACAGCGTGAAGCTGATACAAGATAAACTAACAAACTATTCTTAAAGGAAACTTTTTGCGGTTTTGCAACTATTGTTCATATAATTAAGTAAGTCATTAATTTTCCAGTAGGTGCCAAGATACTATGATTTCATCTTAATGAGTGATTGATTTTCAAGAGCAATCTAAACACAGCCACCCTACATAGACCTCTTCAAAGGGATCAGATGACACTTATCGGGTCTCGACGGTGATTTTTTGAATAGAGCATAAACCTTCATTTGCTTACTTATCTTCAATACGTAGTAGTATAAGTAATTGAACTCAACTAAGTTATTCATTTATTATTATTTGGTTTTTTATTGCTATAATATAAATATATAATGATTATATAGATAAAAAAAGCGATGGATAATATTAAAAAAAATATTTTAGGCATAATATATGTTAATTTGCGACGTATTATTTAAAAAATATTTTATAGTAGTACAACGGTTTATTTTTTTCCTGTCCTCATTCTACATGTTTTTACACCTTACGAGAACCTATAAAATGTATGTAAATTTTTTATAAGCAAAACATAATACAAAATAGATTTATTTCACTTTAACTAAATAACAATATCAAGAGACTAGCGGACCATTCGCGGCTTCGCCGGCATACCATCTCTCATATATTTTATTTATTTTATTATGCTTAATTTAGCCAACATATTGTTCTGTGTTCATTGATACAATCAATTATGAACCACTTGTTTACATAATTCTGAAAAGGTGCAAGCGCTATGTGGCTGCTTGAAAGGATATCATCAGCGGCAAGGACACCCCCGTACGAGTCAAGCCTAGGCTTGCGGATGTAAACAGAGCGTTGAATTATTTTAATTTTACATTTTCTCGAAAAATATACGTCCAAATTACACACTATAAAAGCAAAAGTTTATCTTCACAAAATTTCCGTGATGATGGAATTACTTTCGTTCGTAAGTTTCAATATTCTTGTCAAACGTTCGCCGTTTGATAACACCTTGCAATTTTCTATATTTTTTGTAAAAAAAATGCATGATGCTGCCATAATATGATATAGCCTATAGGACTCCTGAGGGATGTACCTTTCATACAAAACAAAAAAAATCGGATCAGTAGATTAAGCGTTTATACAAACAAACAAACAAACTCACCCGCTTTATTATATTAGTGTAGATACCATAAATATGTATATACACACGTCTAGTATACGATATCTTATTCGGGAACGTATACCTTACTGACACATAAATCGGTCTCATGGGCCAAGAACATGACAGCCTTTTGAAATGATATAGCTGGGACTATTGTTGAAAATAATTTATCTATCTCCAATAAGTATTTTGTCTCTAAGGCAATATATTTTATATTGGATAGTATTGCTTTACAAAAATCTTGTATTACATCGAAGTTGCGAAAATCTCACGGGATAAACATGTGCAGAAAGAGCACGGTGACAGACCATTTATTTTCCGCTTTTCATTCTGTATTTTTATTTTGTCAATGGAAATTTCAACTCTATTCTGCAAATAGTTTACAAAGATATAAGATAAGATGTAAAAGCAAGGAGTTAACGTATTTATAAAATGCACATGTGTTGTATACTTAATCTAATGTCGTAATTAAAATTTTATTTTCTTTCTTTTATTCTTTTTTTTAGGTTCACGTTGTATTCCGCTTATGGAATATTAAAGCGAATCTAATATTAAGACACTCCTTTTCTCACTTTTCACAATCGATACAACACTGCGCTCTGTCTTGTTACCAGAGTGAGGAAAGGACAATAATCCATCCTCCCTCCCCCAAGTGGGAATCAAACCCAGCACCAAGATAAGACGTTGTGACCCTGTGCAACGATGGCCTTATTACTCTTGTATTTAAAAAGGTAAGCGTAGAGTACTTCATAATTAAATACTTCATTGTCTACGTATTTCATTGTTACTTCATAATTGAGACGTGCTGGATGACCTTTGACATCCAAACAAAGGCCCAACTTTCTTCTAACAGGGAAAAAAACATAATCTCTTTATTAAATTAAATTTGAAAGAAACTACATTTTAAACAACATTTAGTAAATTTTCTTTCTAAAAAACTTTAACACTCTTTTGTTAGACAAAAAATCTTAGTCAGTATCAACATCACAAGCATCTAATTGCAGCATCCAAAAACATCCATTGTCCTAAGTAACAGATGGTTTTACCTGTAATTAAAGTTTGCGGATGAGATAATATCGACTGCGATTGCCGGGAACTACTTAATTACGGGCGGAACGTTCCCGGGGGAGGTGATTGGGACTTGAGAGTGGCTTCAAAGATTTACTGCTCTTGACCCCACTTGATCAAGTCTAATACCGATACTTATTGTAACGTGTAATTATTGACCCCTGCGTAATTAAGATTTTAACGAAGTTATAGTTCAATCCAATTTAAATCTCAAATATTTTAAGTAAGGAAATGAACAAACTGATGAATTGACCTTTGTTTTTTTAATTTACCTTAATGATTTGATTTATTAAAATGATTTTCTGACAATAGAATATGTTTATCAGTATGTTATAGTTATCATTCTCAGTAAATACTAAATTGTCTATATCAAATAGAATAAGATGTAAACATTTATATTCCACTTTTTCTTAATGTTTCTTCTAATACTCATGCTAGGTATTGTTCTCCTTATAAGAATTGATTCATGATTCTTTTCATAATAAATAAAGTATTTTAGAACAAATATATAAGTATTATGGAACACATCCGCTATTGAACAACATAAATATTACGTTATTTTTAACCACTTGTATACTTATATGTTATCGATGTGCTAAAACCAACCTTAATCCCGCTTCTCACTTAATTATTTAGAAAATATTTTTATTCCTTTGAGTGAAATTTAAACAGATAACCGGTGCGTATTATCAATAATATTCAAACTATAAAATAAAGACACTAAACAAAAATTACACTAAAGATGATAAAATTTAATAAAAACATGCTATCGTGAAAAATACTTGTATTATAAAATGACCGCATCAAATAAGGAAGTCAGACCACGCAATATTCTAATTAAGCAAATTTGGAAAGAGGAAAAAGCGAATTCCTTTTCTCAGAGTTTCCAAAATGTTTATTGTTAACGAGGTTTGCTCACCTACTTAACAGTAATCAACATCTTAGAATTTCGGATAACAATTAGGTACGTCTGTCTTTTTTAGATATATAAAAATCAGTTTGTTTTATTGTAAATATGTTTTAAGGGCTGTTTTTCCTATCTTAACATACATTTCTTATATATAACCTAAAATAATAATTTCTTTTGTATACGTAATTATGTCAATAAAATACAAATTTTCTTTATATCATTATTATATTTGAATTGTTTTAAGTTTTAAATATCGTAAAAAAAAGGTTTATAAGATACAACGGTATGCATATATACATACATTCACACATTTACAACAAATATGTTTACAGAATAACGTTATAGAAATACAGAAAATAATAAAAAAAAAAGACATCCTCCCATTCGAAGAAATGAAATATTTATTTAAATTTATATATCCATATCTTCACTCTGGTGTTGAGTTCCGCCACTTAACACGCAATGCCTCCAAAAATTTGGTGGAAAGTGGGGAACGGAGTGTCCTAACAATAGGTTCCCTCTGCCCATCCTGTTGTGTGCGGAATAAAGTGTAAAAAAAAAGAATAATAATCACGGCTAAAAAGTTTAAATTGTAAAGTGTTTCTTTGAGCGCTTCTTAAAAGTTCGTCTCGTTTCATTGCACAGCGGACCAAAAATTCAACCTCTCCTTTATTAAATAAGGTGGATTGAACTAAATACAGTAAAGAAGATGAAGTGAGTACTGCTACGAAGGCGCGTTGGTAACTGAATTTTTTTTCGGAAGTCAGGGTTGTGATCATTTCTATGGACGTAGACCAAATACGAATCGTGTGCTTTATGTAAGCGTTCAAACTTACTTATATGCTCCTCTCTTTGATGCAGACAACAGAGATCAGCATAAAATCAACTTATCAAGAATCAGTACTAAAAGAGTACCTACTTATGCAGCTTACGTAGCAATCATAGTAAGAATAGGAAGAATTGCATAAACGTTTAAGATATTCCAATGTCGCAAATATCTTCCTCTTCACAAACCAAAAGTGTTAAGACATGTTCTGATCCTGATGTAATATTAGGTGTATGTTTAAATCCTGCCACGTATTTTTGAAAAATGTCACCATATTTTAATTTTTGAATAATGATTGACAAAAAAAGTTTTATATGAAAATAATTAAATAATAATATAATTTATTTATTCCATAAACATCTTTATTTCTATAAATATCTGTATATTATCATTTACATCCAGCATTTGGTGGTCTACACGGACCCGGCGTGGGAGGCTCACAAAACAAAGCTTTCTGAATACAAAAGCCAGGCGGTGGTGGATCCTCTAACAAAGTTGTTGGACCACTGGCAGGTTCACATGCAAATCTACCTGACCTAAAATATAAGTCATTTTGTAATTTAAGATATTTTTTTTCAATTATCTAATTAAAAAAAATAATAATAAAATAAAGTATGGTGCGTAGAAATATACCTTTAATTATTCATTTATTTTATACGAAGCTCACAAACTTTGCTTATGGCATGAAAATTTGAAGTTAACTGACATATTATATTGTCATAACTATCTTATGAAATATAAAATATTGTACTAACTGAGGGCCCCATGGCGGGATGCCTCCACACTTCAGAGTTTGAATAATGTTATGAACATCACAGACAGAAACGTCTTCCTGAATAAAATAAAATTGCATAGTAAATAACATCTAGAGAAACTAGAGAAAAGGTAACAAATTTTAATATAGAAACTTTTTGGCATCCAATGTGTTTCATTTCTATTTATTTAAAAATTATCTATTATATTTTCAGAAATTATCTTTTTCGGAATAACAGGATATATTTACGCTAATCTAGCTTTATATCATTAAAATCAATATTTCAAATAGGTCCACTATACTCATACGTACATAATAATCATCATCGATTACGATAACTGGAGCATTGACGCAAGCACCCTGACATTGCACGGCGTCCACACCAAACATAGAGTCAGGAGAAAGGCTACCAGCACAGCAGCAGGTAGTCTCTTCTACTACTTGAAGTATCGTGTCTGCACCACGGAGCATACACGGTGTTGTGACACAAACTTTCACATTAAACTTTCCTCTGTATCGCCTGCAATTACAATGTGTAACATATATTTATTATATATTTTATTATATTCCGGGATATAAACAGAATTCATATTTAAAAGTCCACCTTGAACCCTCACGAATATTATAATTGTTAAACAAATTATAAAAAAGAATATTACATAAAATTTTGCTAAAAAAATGTTACTAAAATACTAAGAATATCACACTTTTTCAAAGTAGTACTAGACTAAAGCACAAATAACGATTGACAGTTTCTTAGAAACAAATCTAAATACATGCCAATTTCCTTTATCAATAAAAAAAATACTTTATTTCAATATCATTTTTTTTTCTCTACACTACCTATTTTTGATAATAAATTACTTTTATCTATTAGTTCATGGAATGAATAACCTACCTCTTATACATTGAATAGAATGTAGCCGACTCGTATACTCTCATCCTGGGTACGCGTAGGATCTCTGCCACTTTGTGCATAGCTGATATTGGGATCCAGCCGATTTGTCTTTGTACTATGTCTAAAGCTGCGCCTAGTGCCGACCGCTGAGCTCCTTCTGGATAATTCTGGATTATTGCTGACAGCCTCTTAAACACAATACCATTTTTGTAATATGTTTTTTTTTAAATTCACGCCGTATCCCGCACATAGCAAAATAGCAGGATACGCAGGGGGAACCGGGGAACTTAGAGTTAAGATACTCCGTTCCCATTAAAAACATTCGCTCCCCACTTTCAGCTGTATTCTGGAGACTCCGCATGTTGACTGGCGGTACTCAACGCCATGCTTTGCATCGTTACCAGGGCGAAAAAGTTAAAATATTAAACATTTTTTGTCCTCCAATGGGATCGAACCCACAACCTGTCGCGTTTACAGTTGCACGCTTGTGTTCCCGCACCATGGCTGGCCTCTTTTTACTAACTATTATGGGTTTGTAAAAACATTAAAAAATATATTATTTTCACAATATCCACACATATTAATTCTATAGTTTATACCTTAAGTTATTGTCTACTAATAAATTTTGACATTTATTTGACACCTTTTTTTATTTTATCTTTTTATTTATATAACTTACTATAGAAAGAAACTAACAAATGAGAATAATCATTATTCAAATACTTTTTTCGATATAAAAAGATATATCATGAAAAGCCAAAAATTACCTTTAAATTGGCCTCTGAAAAGTCAAATGGAGTACGTGCATGATTGTCCTTGCTGTCACGATGAACGTTTAAATCTTCGCTATAAAACCGTTTCAACCCAATGCCTCTCCTATTCGAAACACGAAGCTAAAAATTATATTTTAAAATGGATTAAAAATATTTCTTAAATATTTATGAACAAAAAAAACAAAATAACAATATTTACAATATTAGATATCTTTAGTATGAACATGATGACATTTAAAGATGTTTTATTATTTCTACAAAAATTAAATGTCATAACACCTTTTACCTAAAGAGTTTTTACTTAAAATATTTTTTTGGGAACATGAGAGCGTAATGTTAAAACACACCATACGACATTTGGACATTCCGTTTCACATTTTTTGAGTTGAGTGGCGGAGCTCAAGAACGCAATATGCCTTGTTACCAGAGCCAGAAAATGTAATTGTTGCATTTTTTCAGTATCCCGCTTTATGTCGCTTATAGCAAGATAGACAAAACGGTCCTACTTTAGGGTCATGAAACGCACACTTCAACTGACTCAATAAAAACGCTAGTTAATGCAAACATAACTCTACAATAAGTAAAGATGACTATTTCATCACCTACACCATTTTTGCTTAAGCATGAATAATAGTCAGAGGCCGGTCGTGGCGCAGCGGCACGAGTTGTGACTGCAAAACCGACTGGTTGTGGGTGCGATCCCCACTCGAGGAGAGGAAATATTTACTTAAATTTATATTTCCATTTCTTCGCTCTGGTGTCGAGGTTAAGCGCGGCGTTGAGTTCTGCCACTCAACACGCAATGCCTCCAGAATCCGGCAGAAAGTGGGGAACGGAGTATCTTAACACTAGGTTCCCTCTGCCTACCCTGCTGTGTGCGGGATACAGCGTGAAGCTAAAATCAATAAAATCAAATCAATGAATAATAGTTTAGAGAAGGAAAACCGACCGGAGTTCTTTGGGTAATTTCAAGACATACTTATATGTATCTAAATACACACACTACTAGGACTTGGGCCATAGAAATTGTAATTTAACTTTAGGTAAAAAATATATTTATATAGGTTTTATATATATATTTATTTCCTTTTCACGTCACTTATATTCTACACATTATACCCGGTACTTTTATCGGAATTTTTACTGGTTACCTGGATCTATTTGATTAATATCTAATGTATCTCATCAAATTTGTAATAAAGAATTTTATCTTATTTTTTGAAAGTTAATTCAAAAAACTTATAATATACTAGCGGGCCCGGCTGCCCAGCATTATAGTGTATAAATACAATTATAAAATGTTGTATTAATTAACTCTGATCTTTTAAGTAAGTTAATTAGGATGTCATAAAAACAACTCGTTTTTTAATCGTTGAATTGAATTGTAAAGATTAACATTACTTATAATTATATTACTTATAATTATATAAGATTAACATTACTTATTACAAAGAAGTTTGTAAAAATGAAATGCATTTGTCAAATGTGTATCTACTAGATATTGCTATTCGAGACCAAAAATCATAGCTTGTCTGGTAGATAACGTTGTACGGGACTTTATCAGCCAGTGGTGAAACTAGCCCTAAACCTTACAGCGTTACGATATATGTATGTATATATTATGTTACAGGAATTGTGTAAAAACAGTATAACATCTCATAGATTATAATTTTACCAGAAACAAGGGTTCAGCTATAAAACAGCCGAAATCTATTTTTTGTATCTGAAATTTAGTATGTTTGTTTTGAATGAACCTTGTATTACTTTTTTGTTTGCATTTGTTTTGTTATATAAATATATTATTGGTTAAAGATGTTTTATTTTAGAAATTTGATATGCTATATTAATTTATGAAACTATCGTGGGACAGGGTAGGACTGATAAAGTTATGGGTTCGATATGGGTATTATGGGTTCGGGGAAACATTTATTATCATTATCTATCTCCGTAAGGTGAAGCGCAGTACTAATTTCGACTTATTTAAAAGTCAATTATTGATTTTTTTAAATATATTTTTTTTAATTTGAAACATGTGTGTTAACAATAAACTTAATTTAAAACTGATTTTTTGAACAGATAGCGGAAAACGATAAACATTTCACTATATGCTCTATATTCTACAAAATACAGAAAAAAATTGACAACGAGAATAAAACAATAATAATCTTAAATCAAAATACATGAAAACCCAAGCCAAGCATATCTAGTACAACCAAAACTCCACAGCATATATAAGATGGTTTAACAAGCCTTGATAGGTCACTGGGTTGAAATGATAAACATCGCTTACGATGTTGAAATTGCTTTAGCTATCTCTGCCTTCTCGGTGAAATTCTAAGGTCAATAACGTACCCAAGATGTCCGGAGCGATTTTATGGGAATGAGCGAAGATATTGCACCAGAATATTAGTGTCTACCACTTGATCCGTAAAGTGCCATCTTTTATCGTCTTTTTCCAATATCTGTGAATATGAAGTGTAATTGACTTTTATGTGCATAGGCTACTTGGCTGATCTATATCTGTGTTCATTGATATGTATATTTTTCTATGTGATTTTCTTTTTAATTCTGCAAAGTTGACATTCTGTTGATTGTTAGTGTATAATTCATTTAAATTTGCAGGTCACCAAGGTTTACCTTTACATATAAAGTGTTATAATTCTATTTTAAATGGTAATATTTATTATTCTAATATTTGTTGTCATTTTAAATTCTGAGTGTTATATAAATATTAGATATTTAGTATATTAAATTTCAGTTCACATTACTAATTTAACATAAACCGGCCAATTTCAAGTTGTATTCGCACATGAAGGGTTCCGCATCATAATCTATAATAACACCAAAAAATCACGTTAGATGTATGGGAGCCCTTTTAGATGTTTATTTAATGTTGTTTTTAGTATTTGTTGTTATAGTGGTAACATAAATACATTATCTGTGAAAATGTTAACTACCTAATAATCAAAAGATAAAGCCTGGGTCATAAGATAGATGGGAGTCATGGTAATCCGATCCCATTTTTCCCTGTTGGTACGGAACCCTAAAAATTAAAAAGTTTTTATCCAGTTTATCCTTAATTGTGGCCTGAGTCTTAACGCTTAATAAATGCCATTCATATTAGATTATGCTATATTATGCTAAATTATTTATGCTTTCCAAATGTTAAGATCGGAAAGAACTGTCGAAGAAATCAGAAGGTACGTTACGTTATACGTTAACCTCTTTAGCTACCTCCCGTCTAAAAAAATTTAAATTCGGAGGTAAAACTGAGGTCGTATTTTATCTCTTCACACTGTAAAATAATGAAATATATAACTATATTAGAAACTTCGTCCTAATTAGGATTAACAGTCTTAATCAAGTAACAGTATTCACTTATATTAAAGATTTTGAGGGTTCCGTACGTTTTAAGGATAAAAAGAAACCCTTATAATATCATTTAGTTGTCCGTTTGTTTGTCTGTCTGTCAAGAGCCTTTATCTTAGGAACGCTTGTTGATATCGAGTTCAAATTCAAATCATATGGCCGTTTATATAGAAAAAAACGCGTATTTTGGCACTATAATGGAAAACTAAATTACTAGCGTACTTTCCTAGTTAACCTAGAATTATGAATTTTGACAGATAGCATCTACAGGTAGTAGTACTAGTTTAGGAAAAATCTGAAAACTATATACTTGTAGTAATCAACCACAAAAATATAGTTTTCAGATTTATCCTAAACTAGTTTTTCCTAAAAAATAATACCATTAAAAGAGGGCAAAATTTGATATTAGAACAAATTTAAGTGAGACATTGGCTAAGCCTGAATTTCATAAAAAGACCTCCAATTATTGTACGGAACTCTCGGCGGGCGATCTGGACTCGCGCTTGTCCGGTATTTTTTATTAGTAAAGATACTGATCTCATATTATGATGATATAAATCAGCTTCACACTGTATCCCGCACACAGCAGGGTAGGCAGAGGGAACCTAGTGATAAGACGTTCCGCACTTTCCGCCGAATTTTTCAGTGCTTTCCAGGTAAGTGGCGGAACTAAACGCCGGACTTTTAGCCTTAGTACCAGAGCGACGACATAAAAATATTAATAAATAGTAATTCATTCCCTTGATGCCGTCGTGACCCACGAAATTAACGCGACGATTGCAGGTTAGATTCCCACTCGAGGGAATGAATTATTATTTATTAACATTTTCATCTCTTCGCTTCGTACTTATTAGATATTTCATATTATATATTTATACGTTAGTATAGAGTGAAATTTTATTTATGTATTCATTCAACTACCTTATTACTCATCCCTTATGAGCGATATTTCTTTACCGAACGTTTCCTTAATGAAAATAATACGTGACTCGTTTAGTAATTTGTTTTTATGTTACATCGTTGCCTTTGAAACTAATGTGAAAATATCTTAGTTCCGTTTTCTCTTTTATAAAAGAAGTTCCTTTTGCAACGCAAGATCATTGCACTCGTTCGACGCCAAAGCATGTAAGATTAAGTGAAATAAAACCTAACTGCTACCCAGTTTTATTCAAACATACCTCAAACAGACCAACAGTAGGCGTGGTATCTTTTGTCTTCGGTTTTACGTAATAAGTAAAAAATAAAAATTAGCTAACAGCTATTTATCTTAGCCATTTTTTGAAGCCTTTTGAAAAAGAATTGCTATCTAAGAAATATACTAGAGAGAATGAACAACATTGAGTTAAAATATCAGAAAATTAATTAAAACCCACAAATTTATATTTATATACAAAACCCTTACCGCATAATGGTATCTCAACCGAAAGAATCTCAGAAAAAAAGAGGCTCGAAAGAATTCATTCTCTTTGTTTTATGAGACAATTAAGACACGAATGGTCGACGCTAAACTTCGAAGAGTGAATTTTTGTTCTGTAACAGAAAAGAAAATATTTAAATGGAGAATTGAAAACTCTTAACGACCCATGTTAATTTAACGAAAAAGAAAATTTTCACCTCTCGTTCATTAGAAAGTAAAATATACTATGAAATACAATCTGAATTTAAAATTGAGACCACAATTTAAAAGAGTCCGAAGCTAAAGAATGTTTAGCTATTGCAAGAAAAAAAACTTTAGCATTTTAACACTATGCACTCCATCTGCCTCCTTTAAAGTTAAAACTTTTCCATTTAAACTTGGAAAATCTTGGCTTCGATACATAACAAAATAGAAAAAAAAATAAAGACAAGCAACATTTCAATGCTCGAGATAATTCGTTAATCTTTGCTACTAGAAAATTGATTTATTTATTCGTAATTTAAATATATAACTAATTAATCTATGTATACTATAATAACAGTTAAAAGTATGTGTCTGTATAATTTTGTCTTTCTGACCGTTTATCCGTTTATTTTTTAGTTTTACATTGTATCACGCACTTAAAAAAGTAAGCAAGGAGATTTTTAAGATTATATATTTTTGGAAACCCGACGTTCGAACACTTTGCAATAGTCCGTGGTCGCGGGTAGACTGATATTCGACTGTCAACCGACAGACGAATGCCACCTCAGTTTTATTTAAAACTAGCGACCCGCTCGCGGCTTCGCCCGCTTAAACCACAAAATTATTTAATTAACACACTGAATTATGTTCGTGTTTTGATATACCTATAATGTATGTTTGCAACGCAATGAAGATTTTTAATGAGAAATTTATTAAAACTTTAGGTCGCATTTTCGTACCGCCCATGAGAATCTTCAATTGAATTTTTGAAATAAAAACACAACTTATCGATACTTACAATAAAATCCTAACTCATCGTTGTCTGTACATGGAAGATATTACAATTAACATTGTAATAGAACTTGGTCAGTTTGTCTGTTTGTCTGTGAATTTGTTCACGATAATCTCAGAAACGGCTTAACCGATTTAAATCCTTTTTTGTTTGCATTTTGGCAATCTGCCCTTAAATATTCAATATTAGTTTTATTTTAATCAGCTTTACGCTGTATCTCTCACACAGCAGGTTAGGCAGAGGAACCCTAGTATTAAGACACTCCGTTCCCCACTTTCTGCCGAATTCTGGAGGCATTGCGTGTTCTCGTTCTTTCGTGTTCTCGTTCGCTCGACACCAGAGCGAAGAAATGGAAATATAAATTTAAGTAAATATTTCATCTCCTCGAGTGGGGATCGAACCCACAACCAGTCGGTTTTACAGTCACACTTCGTGCCGCTGCGCCACGACTGGCCTCAACTGGACTGGACTTTATTTTAATCGGTTCACATAAAGTTAAAACCAGATCCACGCTTTATCCCGCCTTTAGCAGGGTAAAGATTATGCGTAAGATTATGAGATTATGTTAAGTATTAAGATATTGCGTATAATGTGTGACTGATGTGCGAAATTAAAATATTATTAAACGAAATGAAAATATTATTAAATTATAATTCAATCCTCCAAGTGGGGATCGGACCCACACCAGTCACGTTACAGCCACAACTTTGGCCTTTAACAAAGAACAGAAGAGAAGCGTCAGCGCTCATTTTACGGAAATAGCATATAGTTAAAATATTTTAATTCCATACCTAAAGAATTTAAGCAACAGCAATATATTTTTTAATTTTTTAAAACTTAATCCATATTTTTAAGGTTCCGCATCATAGTGTCACCTTGTTATCCGTCTATCTCTGTCTGTCTAAACTATTTATCATAAGACCACGTCGAGTATTGAGCATATATTAATATCAAATATTTAATAAGAATTTAAAATTATTAGTATCAAATATCTACCGTAGATCTTGGAGCACAGAAAAAATAAAGCTTTTTAATCAACATGATCCAAATAGGGGAATTCCGGGCTATGCGAATAAGCCAGGCAAAGTGAATACCTCTCATTATTTCAAAAGAGCGCGTTCGTACGTATCTGTAGCTTGCCCCGAGGTCCAACCCCCTTCCCTCAGTCGTGAGCAAGCAGACCTAGCACAACATCATGCGTCATTTGCGAAAGAAGGAGAAAAAAATAGTGATAATTTGTTTTAAGGTACGTATAGTGTTACTCTTTTGGAATAGTTTCAGTAATAAATGAAAAAGTTCCTTTTTAAATCAACTCTACTACTCCTCCAAGATATTCTACTCCTCACAAAGAAAGGCTATCAATCTCCAAGCAAATCATGATCATGCATTTCCGATATATGTGATGATCACAGGATTCCAGAAGGTAATAAAGCAGATTAATGATAACTTCGACACTATCTTTAAATACAAATCAAACAATATTTGAGCCTCTTCTTTCTTCATCTGCCACTTATTTGTGTCCGAGAGAAATAAGAGCACTTCCGACTTCTTACGTTCCTTTGGGAACAAAAAAAAATATTCAAAGGTTTGAGGTGCTTATTAGCACACCGGTTAAGGGTGAATAGAAAGTTAAATTTGATTAAGCTAATACCAAAGTAATAAAAAATATTAAAGAAGATAAAATATTAAAAGCAAAAAACTTAGGAAACTTAAAACTAAAGAAAATGACGAAAACTGAATGTACAATTTTTGGTGAGATATAATATTATAATATTAAATATTGAAGTTAATTGGCAACCAGTTGATGATTGGATCCAATGCAGTTCTTGTAAGCAATGGTGTCACGAGAAATACACGGCATATGAAGGAAAAGGCATATTTCTTTGTGATAACTGCTCTGATAACTGATAAATTGCTTTCTTCGTTCATTTTACTCTTTTTGTTATTTCTATTTATATTTTATGTGTGATTGTTCCTAGTCTAAATACATGTTCACTTTTTCCTTCTTAAACATTTTTTTTTATTTTTTTGTTCATTGTATTAATTTTTTTAATAAAGACTGATTCATACTCTGTCACTATTTTATTTTTATGTCTATTAGATGACATTACAGTCTATCAAAAGTTAAGATGTCAACTTTACCCGGACTTACCCCTTTACCCCTATACGATTTAAGGTTTTTACTGCATTTTATACGAACGTCATCTGAAAGTGCTCATCATGTTGACTTACTTTTCTTAAACGGGCTACGTGGCTTTCACATCAGATATGATATATATTTTACCGAAAATGATTAGCTCCCTGTATATAACAAAATACATTACGTGAAATGCGAACAACAGACGCACAGAAATACACAATTATTATAAAAAAATATTTGGCTTCTGTTACTTGTGTAAAAACTACTGTTTTTTGTGTTACAGACAGCTGTCTTAGCGCCGTGGTACAGCGTATGATTATTCACACGACGATTGTAGATTCAACTCACACTCGGGAGAATGAAATGTTGAATATTTTCATTTCTTAACTCTGGTAACAAGACAGAGCACGCAATTATTAATAATATAATATAATATTTTTTATGCAGAGGGTAAACCATTAATTACCTTTTGCCTAACTCGATGAAAATGATCCCGCTTTCAGCGAGTTAGGGTTGGTTAACATCGTGAAGCTATTTCCTATAAATTTAAAATACATGTATTTTAACATTTTATCAATTTATTATATTTATTGATAAATTATATTTATAGATAACCAAGTTTATACATTTAGATATGTGCATGTGGCATGTTATCTAAATGTAAGCAGTACTTGCAATATGTCAAAAATTATATTATAAGAGATTAACGACCTCATTTAATGGTTTTTTGAGGATCTTTGTATCTTCCCCTGACCCTCGTCACAAGTAAACGTGTTATGAAGCAATTAACTCACATTTTCATAAACGAAATTCCTTTTTCGTAACCGTTATTTTTGCAAAGGTAAGTGTTCGGTGAAATAACATAGATCTACTTAAAAGTCGTGGCGCAGCGGTACGAGGTGTGACTGTAAAACCGACTGGTTGTGGGTTCGATCCCCACTCGAGGAGATGAAATATTTACTTAAATTTATATTTCCATTTCTTCGCTCTTGTGTCGAGGTTAAGCGCGGCGTTGAGCTCTGCCACTCAACATGCAATGCCTCCAGAATTCGGCGGAAAGTGGTGAACGGAGTGGCTTAACACTAGGTTCCCTCTGCCTACCCTGCTAGGTGCGGGTTACAGCATGAAGCTGACTTGAACGTGAACAGTATCAATCTATGAACGAAGAAGGTATACGATCAGTAAATTTATTTTTTAAAAATCTTTTGCGAAACGATTAGTATTAGATTATATTAATATATTAATACTCGATATAAGATATTATAATTACAATGTCACATCATTAAAATTCCATCTAGTTCATGTAGCTAAAGTAAAAATTGCACTTTTTTATAAAGTAGGTAAACCGAACTTTCAAACAAAGAGTAGATATAGAAATTATTTTCTCATGCGATAGTTCAAGTTTGAATACTGTACATGTTTGTTTTTCATACAAAACTATGAGAAATATTTTCTATTTTTGCAAAAGTTTGATAGTACAGAAATATTCCCATTGAATATTTTTCATCGTACCATCGTGGAGCAGTTGGACACTTTTTGCATGTTAACGCGATGGTAGTGAGTTCTATTCCTACTGGGAGAAATAATTTATTTTCATTTTCAAACATAATACAATAATAATAAAGCCCAAATCAGCATGTCTTGATACAAAAATCTATTTGCTAACCCTGCAATATATGCAAGGCGTAAAGCTGAGAAACCTATTTTTTTTATTAAATAATATAGCTACTTTAATTAACCACACCTGAGTTCGTTTTGAAAACCAAGGTTACCAAATTTTTGATATAAAATTAACCTTTAAAAACAATCTTATCTTAGACCCTTATAATCCTTACTTTAACTTTGATCCGTCTGAAATGGAACAGACCCACGGAGATTGACATTTACAGAGTTACCTCGCCCTAAAGGCTGTTTTGAACCACTAAATATGACTCGTACTTAAATTAAAATGGATTACATATGCTATGTTTTGATAAGCTACTGAAATTAATGTTTAAAATAGAATTTATTATATACCTAAAGGTGGAATATTATTTTAAGTGAAGCGAAAAAAACATAATTTATCCATTAATAAGTATATTTAAGAATTGTCCTTCAATATAATTTTAAGAAAACCGGTACAGTACTCATCTACAACTGTAAAATTGAATAAACTCTTCGATGAGCACTTTTATTTCAGCTTCACGTTGTATCTCAAAAATTATAAATAAGAGATTTGTGTTAGATAGTTATCATGTGAAGCGAAATTGCATCTTCTAAGTCCAATTTTGATCTTGAACAGTCGACATCAAATCTCGTCTTGGTAGCTGCACCATGTTGTCTTTCCATCGTATAAAAGCCAAAGTCAAAGTCAAATAATTTTATCCCGACTCCTGAGCGCCACCTCGGTCGCTGGTCGCTTCAGCTGGGCCTCCCCCGGGTTACCGAGGGTCTCACCCGGCTGAGCTGACCGCCCAGGTGGCACACGCTCATCCCGCATCCCCCGCATTCCACTCACAGTAACCAACCAGAAGAGGACAGTTACCCATCCCCGGGGCTATACAGGCCCTACCCAACGACGCACCCATGGTAATGGGTGCCGCCAGAACCTTCGGCCAGAGGGCTTATGCCCTGACGCCGATTCCCACCGCCACGGCGTTGGATGAAGACAGCACATGCAAATAATTTTATTTAAAATAAGAAGTTATATGCTTCATTTTTTTAACATCAAAAAATTTACCACCAGTTCACTAAAGTTAATAACTCAGACCTGAGAAGAACCAGCGCAAGAAACTCAGCGGGACTTTTTTTTAAATCTATTTTATACAAATATATATTTTATTATTTTTGACAGTGATACCTTTGAAACAAACTGGAGAGAGCATTTCATTCCCAAGACGTGTTATCATTTATAAAATCATTAATTTGGTAACACAACCTAACCTAACCTTAACCTTTAACACCTACGTCTTTTCAAATTTTTCTTTAAATGGTGATATAGAAAATTATCTGACGTTTTCTGGAATAAAAGCGTACACATTATCCCGTAAAATAATTAAGAATTCGATGCAATCGAGTTACAAGTGCACTAAGTTTAAGCTTTTTCAGGTATTGATTATTAATATTAAAATTTGTAACACAAAGTACATAAACACTGTTACAATTTAAAAAAAGCTTTGATGCATCAAGTTTGTATGATAATCATGACAAATAGTATTTATTTTTACATTATTGTCCTTTTATTGCATAACATATTGCCAGAGATAGGTATTCGTCCTAGTCTAGTATAAGCTAGTAGCCTCCACTCGAGCAAACTCCGTGTACTTCTTAGCAATCCGAGCAATGCATTCCATCCATCTTCACTTTCATTCTGCTATGATCTCCATGATGTTATCTTATCTAAGTATCTACATGCATTGTACTTTTAACGTACATATAAATAAATAAAAGCTATACATCTGTATTACTATAATTCTTAGATACGTAAAAACTTACTGTTATGTAAATAGCAAAAAAAAAATTTATTATAGTATATATCCCCCGAATACAAATTCGTTAGTCGTAAGCAATCCCTATTTATTACGTATTTTTTATTTTTTTTAAACATATGCACAAAGCACCATTGTATTGCATACTAATATTAGAAGCAACCCATCTAGCAATAGATAATATAGGATACTTTTTTAGAATTCTAAAGCTGCCTTGATTTTTTCATATATTTTACTAGCCTTGATTATCTTTAGGTATCTCTTGCATTTAGCATGGTAAATGAAGGATATGGCCTATATGTCGATTGTAAATTGTGAATCGAAAATATGTAAACTGAAAGAAATAGGCCAGTCGTGGCGCAGGGGCACAAAGTGTGACTGCAAAATCGACTGGTTGTGGGTTCGATCCAAACTCGAGGAGATGAAATATTTATTTACATTTATATTATTTTTTTTTCTAAAATATTTAACAATCACTCAGATTGTTAAATATTTTACCAGAGCGAAGAAATGAAAATATAAATGTAAATAAATATTTCATCTCCTCGAGATGGGAACGAAGTTAGTCAAACTTCCTTTTTATATTTTTTTTATTTCATGATGAAATATAGAATGTCTGCCTATTAAGAAACAGAACCATCAATAATTTAAGAAGAATAGTGATTGAATATAACGAAATACTAACGATGATTGTGATTTTTATATAAACAGCGTAAATTAGAAGAGAATTCGACTTCGCTTTTATGATATTGCGTGTCCAATAGCGCAAATCAACGCAGCGTTTAATCTCAACGGACGGACTACATACGTACACTATACATTTAGCTATATTCCCTTGAGTAAAATTTAAACCCACAACTATAACGTTAAGCCTGATGCATGCTCACGGCTCTATGATGGCATCTTATATCAGCTTTCAAACGATAATTCATTAAAGCCTCTATAAATTTTCAAAGGATTGTTTAAGTCTAGACATATATTAGGAGGGTTATTCCAAGTATTATTACTACCAATTATCGAATGTAATATATAGATATTTGATAGTGATTCTAAAAGGTAAGCGTGAATCCATTTTGTTTACTTTGACCCGAAAACCATAGTTTCCCTTGTGGCGGTGACATCGTCAAAGGAGCTTAGCCAAAATCTAGTGGAGCCTTAAACGTGATCATTGCCGTATTCTGTAAGCGAGAGGTTTCTCATGCGTAATCAGATTATACGCTTCTTGTATAAGCTTATATTATTTGAACATTGTTATCAAAGAGACCATACGTAGATTAACTTTATAATTATAGTTCGATAAATGATGGAATGCTTAATGACTGAGCGTACCCCTTTATATAAGGTATGTAGAATATCTTCAACAGAACAATAAGAAATTAATTATAATTAATTAATTAATAAGCGAAATGTTATTTTTAATGGCAAAAAATTTTGTTTTTTTTTACAAGCAGAACAAATATTAACTACTGAATAAGAATCGAACTCGCAATTGTCGTGTCAAGGAGTATTTTCCTTCCGTTTGATGTAAGTTTATATGTGAGAAAATACTTGAACATATTTTACATTTACATCTATAATAATATGATAATATCTACAGTACAAAATTATATGATATCAACTTCTTATATAATAAATAAAAATATATAGTGAAGCACTTCACAACTGAGAGTAAAAAAAATCTTTTAGTTTCCAGCATTACGAGTCCATCATATTTCACGTATACAAATGCCATAATGGTGGAAGGCGTTCAGTGCTCAAAAAGTGCTGCACCGGCGACACTCCATTAACCGACACATTATCTACCCCTGCTGGCTGCGAACACTCCTTTTAAAATATATCTCTATCCTAACACTACAAATTAAAAATTAAAAATAAATCAGCTTCACGCTGTATCCCGCACACAGCAGTGTAGGCAGAGAGAACCTAGTGTTAAGACACTCCGTTCCCCACTTTCTGCCGAATTCTGGAGGCATTGCGTGTTGAGTGGCAGAACTCAACGCCGCGTTTAACCTCGACACCAGAGCGAAGAAATGGAAATATAAATTTAAGTAAATATTTCATCTCCTCGAGTGGGGATCGAACCCACAACCAGTCGGTTTTACAGTCACCGCTGCGCCACGACTGGCCTCACACTACAAGCACTATCTAAACGACACTTTTATAAAAACTTTTAACAAAATCATGTGATTCTAACTTCGTTATCTTTCAATTTCCAATAAATAAAGATATAAAGAAATGTTTCCTCAATATCCTCTCGAATGTTCCCTCTTTTGAAACTTACAAATACTCGAAAGATGCTTGCGAGACGCAACTTTCTTAGAGCCCAACTATCCATGAAATGAAATCTCAGGTAATTGGATTCTTTGGAGAGGCTATCTTAATTATTTTGCAAAAATCTCGTGGGGATCATTTTTGAAAGGATTTTTAATAGGTACACCTTTATTCTCTAGTCAAATTACGAACTAATTAACCAAGGCAAGTTTCCCCATCGAGGCCTCATTATAAATTAAGAACAACTCGTTTATCTAAAATGAGATTGGGTTACCAAGGTTCAGTATTTCTCTTTGGACGAAATTGTTTTGAAGTTTACGAAGTATAAATTTGTACTCAGATGCTTTTGTCTAATGTTATATTCATCAAAGCTAAGGTAGGTACCTAAATATAGAACACTCATGTTTATTTTTCAATATTTAAATTTCACATCGTTACAGGATAAAGGTAAAGGAATAAAAACTTTTAGGAAAGTAAAAAAAGTTGTATCTAAAACTTAGATCAAAGAACGTAGGAAAAAAGGACATTTTTAACATAACAAAATGGTATTGATTAAAAGTAATAATTACTTAACAAAAAGTAATCATATTCTATCCTAAGCATTAATGTGTAATGAGAGCCAAGTTAATATAGAATGAGAGATCTATATGGGTGCCGAGTTCTTCGGTGTGTTTTAACTAGAATAACATTTAAGCTTTAAAATTTACTTGTCTTTTTTTACCACCAGGCACCAAATATCAACCTCATCCAGTACCAACTTGCAAATATAATAAAGCATCTACATAAAAAATGTTGAGTGGAAATTATAAATTCAAAAGTATACACAAAACTCTGCATCCATATAGATCTCGCACTTCATCTCAACGCGAGAATGACAACATTTAACTTGGCCCTCATTTCACTCTTATGTTTTTTAATGAGATAGTGACTGCAACAGATAAAAACGAGGCTCAAACTATATACATTATTTATAATAATATCTAGAAATTATTATAAATATATATTTAATATAAAAAAATATATGATTTATTTCGTCCATAACCACGGAATACCATGTTCCACTCGTACTCATTTTATGAAATAAAAAAAGTTTATTAATATTTATCAATATTTTGTTACTTTTACACATTAAACGTTTTTTTATACTAAAAAAACATATATATACGTAAAAATATAAGAAAACAATAGATTTTTTTAAATGTACAACCACCAACGATGACATAATAGGTGTCTTAAAACTGTGCACATAAATCTTGAAAGTTTCCCAATTTGAATTTAACTAAGTATCAACTTTAGATTTTGCTTAAGAATATTCAAAGTTTGAGTCATCAGTCACTTTTAAAGGTTATCTTATATTGCACGCTATATTTTTAATTTTGACTAACTACAAAGTTGGTATATAAGAACTTGTAGTAATAATAGGTATAAGTATGTAAACTTGTTTGAGTAGTGGCTGTATATGTTATTTATTTTAAAAAAAGGTAAACTGAAGCTGTTGCCTTATTGTTGTTATTGTTGATTGATATTACCTAATTTTAAACTAATATTAATCAGCCTGACAACGTGATGATTATGAGTTCGATTCCCGCTAGGGGGAAGATAATGTTTAAATTAACTTCATTTCCGCGCTATGATAAACAAAGCGCAGGGTTAATATTTATTAGAATGTGGGAAGGCAAATGTTAGACATGTCTTAACACATGACTCTTTGCCCTGAGGAAAAAAGTTTGTGTATCTTTGGACTAATTGAAAATTCTTTAAAAAGAATCGTAATGCAGAGTATAATTACAAATTATAATCAAATTTCATTAAATATTTTAATAAAAACTAAGTTTTTATTACAATTTGTTGTCAAAACGAGTTTGCCTAGAAACATACCATCAAATATTCATCTGGCGTCTAGCTCTTAGAGAAAGGCATAAGATTATGTCAAATTCATGAACTCCTAAGAAACATGCTTAGATGAATGTCAAAGAGATAGCGAGCGAATGTCTTCACAAGAAGATCACCTTCAAAGACTTTATACCTAACGATAATATTTCGATAGTCGCTTGTTTAAATCCGCAAGCAAAACTAAAATATGAAATATACGAGTATGTACATATAATATTGCCGAGTTATCTGAATGTAGGACAAAAGTACATATATGTACCTACAATAAGCTATAAATGTATTATTAATAATAAGCTAACTATAATTATTAATGACTCAATAAATTATTCATTATCTACTTTTATAAAATAATACTTTTTACCTGTAGTTCCGTCCGCGTGGACAAATGGAACTAACAGTAATGACACAAATGATAACAGATTTTAAATGCCCGCACTAACACTGACCGCAAGTAGGTGTATTGTATTAGATCACATTGAAACGATTACCGTAATGTAAATCCGGGTATATTTGGGAAGTATGTTCAGTAGAGATGGAAGATACACAGAATGGCAGGTACTAACGTGGATGTCACGGCGAGAAGTGTGATGACAGAATGATAAAAAAAGATTTATAATGGAAAAGTGGGCGGTAACAGAAGTAGTGGGAGACCTCGGTTGACCTTCAAAAATACTATACAAACAAAGGTACTGGGGGAAGATGACGTAAAAACATGAGGAGGGCCAAGAACATGTACCGTGGCGTTTAGTGCTCCAAGCTAGTTTAGTTTTACCGTTATGTAATATAGCCCCATCATTGAATTAAATGTGGTGTTTGTCCAAAAAACGTTTTTCAATTCGAAGCTGTACTTCCTGATATTAGTGCGTTCAACCAAACTTACTCTTCAATTTTATAATATAGATCTGAGCATAATTATTTTTGCAATAAATATAATAAATAAAAAAATAATTTATTTCTTCTAAATAAAAATTCATTCGCAGCAAGCAAAATAATGAACTGAGGTTTACTTAATTAGAAACACTTCCAATACGTTAATTAAACACAAACGGAAAAATTTTATTTCCTTTATAACGTTACGTTTTCCAGCTGCATTCCATTAATACATTTTTAATATAGAAAGATATTTCTGATGCACTTTGAAAGAATTTATATTTTAATAAGGAACCTAGCATTTACTTTCAGTAATTATTTAATTAAAAAAATCTATGTTAGTCATGTATGTGTTTATTGACTGTAGAAATATTATCTACACTATAGCTTATTGTATTATAATAAGACATGAAGGCCCTGTTTATTAAGGATTAAGGACTGACTGCACGATGATTTTCGGTTCCATTCTTTCTTTAAACCCTTAAATTATTTTTATTTCAAATAAACATCGTAGCCGTTACCGAAGCGTTTGGCGCTCCGTTCTCCCTGACTACCCCGTTAGGGATACAGCGTGAAGCTACATTAGATTAGATAAACTAAACGAGACTGCAGCCCGCGAGGCAGCAGAATTTGACAATTAAAATTGGCCTTATTCTGCGTCGACGCAACACGCAATCTCGAAGTGGGATGGAAAGTGGGCAACAGGGTATTGTTATACTTAGTCCCCTCCATAACATAATATGGAATAAAATAAAAATAAAGAATGCTTAAAAAAAGCGTGAAGCTACTTGTGTTATTATATGTTCTCCAGAACAGATATTTCTCTAGAATTCTTCAAAGACTGAGACAAACAAAACAAAACCGTTCTGTTATTTATGTGCGAGATTAATTACGTAATAAAGAAATATAGGGCGAGCTGTAATGAAAACCCCATCAAAATATGATTACAAGTGGACCTGGGGAGTAATTCATACGATCCATAACAACCAACTGACGGTTACGAAAAGACGTTAATATACGAAGGACTCTTCATTTCAGCAATACAAGGATATCTCTCTACAGACACTTTAACAGTTAGTATCTATAAAAGTATATTTGTATTTTGTACTAACTATTAATCTGATGAGGCCAGTCGTGGCGCAGCGGCACGAAGTGTGACTGTAAAACCGACTGGTTGTGGGTTCGATATCCACTCGAGGAGATGAAATATTTATTTACATTAATATTTTCATTTCTTCGCTCTGGTGTCGAGGCAAAGCGCAGCGTTGAGTTCCGCCACTCAACACGCAATGCCTCTAGAACTTGGCGGAAAGTGGGGAACGGAATGTCCTAACACTAGGTTCCCTCTGCCTACCCGTGTGTGGGGGATATATTATATCTGTTATGTATGATCTATTATATATGTATTAAAATACATGTATAATATATGAATTCATATATAATATATATTTCGTCCTGTTAGCAAAAAGACAATGAATTAATGCAATATTTATATATAGTGGATTTTCCACTCGTACTCAGTGTGGTTAAACAAAAAAAGTACAGTAAAGTATTAACCACCAACACTCAACATACACTGTCTCTAAATAGGTTAATAAAGAAAAAGATTTTTGTCTGGATTTCTTTTCACACTCCATTTATGTGGAGTGTTATCCTGGTAACTTAAAAATAGTAATAAAATAATAAAAGTGATTATCTAAATGTCATAAATGTCTGCGGGAAATATAAATCACATAAAAGTACGAAAATTTATCTACAAACTAGAGGGCGCGCGCGGCTTCGCCCGCTATTAGGAGTGAATTCTAAAAAAACCACGAAACACGTGTTCAATAAAATATTTTTAACAGTCTGAATTTAATTTTTTATAAAAATCGGTGGCAATTTAAAGATTTTTCCATATAAACTTTCAACCCCTTATTTGAACCCTTAGGGGATGAATTCTTAAAAACCATGAAACACGTATTTAATGAAATATTTTTAAGAGTCTGAATTTCAAATTTTATTAAAATCGGTACAGATTAAAAACCCCTATTTCATCCCTTTAGGGTTAAAATTTTTCAAATTCCCTTCTTAGTGGATGTCCAGAATATGAAAATAAACATCTGCCCAAGTTTCACGTTTCTACCATCAGCGGTTACGGCTCTGCGTGCGTCTTACCTCAGTCAGTCAGCACAAGTCCTTTTATATATATAGATTATAATAGTATTGTTAAGTCACCAATAAAAATTACTATATTTTAATCCACTTCCAATTTATTTTTATCAAAATAGCGTAATTGATTGATTGATTTGGTAGCTACTGAAAATGGAGCACCAAAAGCTACGGAGTCTACATACCTCAATCACAGCAATCTCTTCATATATACCCTCCAAAGTGTCCTCATGCTTTTTACGTGACCTTTCTCAAGTATCATCAATACTATGTTTTCGAAGGTCACCTGAGATCTCCCCCTGCCTCCCTTTAACACTATATTTTTCTCGACGTGCCCATATCACCTGAGCACGTTCTTTTTTATTCTCACCGTGACATCCTCGCTAATGCCTGTTGTTATGTGTATCTCTTCACTGCTTCAGTCAGCTAAACTGACTCCGCATATCCTACGAACAGATATCATCTCCATAGCATTCATCTTTTTTCATTCGTCTTCTGCCCACTCTTTATTAAATATCCATGTCTCACTGTCGAATAGCAGCTTTTGTACCAACACTGCAAGACTATAAAACCAGTAACTTTTTGTATTTTAATTATTAAATATTTAATAATTATTTTTTATTCGTTAGTGCATTTCGTAAGTACTAGTGCCGACGTGAATGCTGGATTCGGATTAATTATTAATTTTACCAAACATTTCAATCAAACAACGCAACTAAATTATGAATTTATCATGGTAAAAGCAGCTAGCTAGTAGCTAGTAGCTAGTAGTCCGCTCTATTGTAACACAAATGTCACATTTCCACGACATTCATTGCCATAACGACAGTTGTATGGGACCTCATAAAAAGGATCAGAGCAAACTTCGCCGGCTCAGAGGTCAAATGAAATATATTCTTTATGTTCGTTGGCAGTACGGAATCCCTCCGCGGACCCATGCAGCAGTACGCACGCAGGGAGCTTCCGAGGTGATTACTCGGAATCCCGTTCCGCTTTAACATTCTAAGTATTACGCCAAATACGAAGTGACAATGTAGTTCTTTGTTTGGGAGCTGTTATATTTTATGGCTCATGTGTTTTCTTTATAGGATATTAGGGAATAAGCTTAGATACTTACCTATTTTTGTCTGTGCTGGGATTTAAATAGTTGATAACGTTTTTTTTTTTCTGGTAGGCAGATGAAACCTAGTGTTAGGATACTCCGTTCTCATTAAGATACTTTAGAATTCTTGAAGAATTACGTGTTGAGTGGCGGAACTCAACGCCATGCTTTGCCTCGCCACCAGAGCAACGAAATTAAATTAATAAATATTTCATTTTGTGGAGTAAGAATCGAACCCACAACCGGTCGCGTTTACAGTTATACTCGATCAAGACTGGCCTCAGTGTATAGATAAAAGTATTTTATTGTACCTACATTACAAATATATCGAATACATATTTGAATTATAATAATTGAACCTGATTACATCAAAAGGCAATCATTCTGTGATGTATTAATAAAAACTGCGAAAATGCTTAAAAGCAATATATTCAGGTGTAATTTTTAATACATATTTATACTGCCGTTCCAATATTTCCGCGAGCGGCTTCAGCTGCGCGGCACACGCAGATTTTAAATTGGGTTTCAGATATCGCTTAAAGATATATTTGTTGAATAAAAATATAAAAACGTTGTTGCGGAGATTAAGACTTTTAAATTTTATCTCTTACAGCGGAATACACGTGGCGTTTATTACTCAGACAAAGTAAGTTCAGCTTCACCTACAATCTTGTCTTAAAGGCTTTAGTAGAGAATGATACTTTGTTGTTATACCTATATTTTACAATATAGATCACTAGATTTCCACTAGCCAACAATTTCAAAACTATGTAAAACAAAAAAAATATAATATACATATGAAAAAAATATAAGAAAACATTTTAACATTTTAAACGTAACAAATTTTACTAGAAGGAATCGTACAACTCTTAAAATCGTACCGCATTTTTTATAAATGAAATTTCACTTTCAGAAAAAACGTTATCTGTAGTACTCTAGCCACGTCGTGCTTTACCCAGATGAGTTGAAAAGTATTACATGGATGAGATAAAGAAGAACACTCTGTAAATGGAAATGGAACGGGTCAGTAAGCCCGTGATTTTTTTTCGTATTTCACGGCGTGATAAATGGGCGAAGCGAAGAGACGCCTAGACTCAATCGGAAGCATTGCCAATGACGCGAGAAATTGCTCTTATTTCTTCCATCTTAAAAGTGTTGAGCAATGTTTGTTTTAAATTGCATCTGAGTCTTTATTTACTGAAATATTGTAACATTCATAATATACTATAAATAATCAAATATTATTGATGGTATATTATAAATCTTATTTTTTACTCTGTTTTAAAAGTGCTGTAACGTCGAGCTAAAATAATGATTTTTCGTTATGAAAATATTATGAGGATGTCGCGGCGCAGAGTAACTGTGACTGTAAACGCGACGGTTGTGGCTTCGATTCCCACTTGGAGGAATTCATTATTTCGTATTTTCATTTAATCGCTCTGGTAACAAGGCAAAGAGCAGGTTTGCGTACAGCCGTACAACACGTAATGGCTCGAGCGCGGAAAGTAGGGAAGAGTGTCTTAGCAGTGGTTTCCCTCTTTCTACCCTGATATATGGGGGAAACAAGCATGAAGCTAAGACAAATATATATTTTTATAAATATTGGCAAACTTAATAAAATGTCTTGTAAATAGACACAAACATTCTGTGTGTAGGCTAACATCACATGTCACCCAAATTACCTTAACTAATTATTAAGTAGACAAACGACAACATTTTAAATATTTTACACGTTCTTTCAAGGATTTTAATCTAAAACCATTAAGTGTTTCTTATTTAACCCTATCATATTTTACATTTATCTTTTATTTTTAACTACATTTAATATAACTAAAGCTTACTTATATAAAATGTTTTAATTTAATATTTAAAAATAAACTTTTTAGGGAAAAGAAAAGACTTGTACCTACATCTCAATTATTATATTATTATATTTTTAGAAACGCCATCTATTGGAATTCTTATACACTCGAATACGGTTCATTTTAGTACTATACATATTTGTACATAGTTGTAATAAGTTCTCAATAGATGGTGCTGCCAGCAGACGCGTATATTAAGAATATTACTTTGTACCACAACAGAGGTCGCCGCATTAGTATTATGACATTATATTCAATATTTTGTAAGAGAAAAAAGTGTATTATCATCAGATTTATGACCATAAGTATTCAGTATACACATAATTTATGTAATAAAATAATATTATTATTGTAACATTTTTTCTTATTTCATATTTTTCATGCTGTATCTCGCACATGAGAGAGTAGGTAGAGAGAATCTGGAAACCTTGAGCTAAGACGCTTCCGTTTTCCACTTTACAGAGGCAGTACGTGTCGAGTAAGATATTTAATACTTTTAACGAGTGAAGCGACTGAACGAGAATAGTGGGAAGGTTTTGTAAGAGAAATATAATTATGTAGGTATATCATTTGTTTCCTCTTAGAGATTTTTTTTTCTTGGTCGATACAGCATGTATTCGGGGCGCGGGAATTGCCGTTCTCGCCGTACGCGCCGCATGCTGCAATCGTTGTTATTTATCGATAGGACCCGCATTTATCGGTTGGGAATCTCCCATAGGGATATGGGAGATTCCCAACTAATGGATTTAATCGGTTGTTAGGCCGACATACGGGGAATACCCATGGGCGTAGAAAGGGGGAACCCCCAGAAATTTTACTTACAACAAAATTTGCCCCTAAAAATTTTAAAAACGACATTTACGCGAACATATCTGTTCAAAGCTAAAGTCCAGGCCCACTCCAGAAAATATATCTAGATACGGTAATGGGAATACCCACATGCCTTATATAGATAATCTACTTTCATTAGTCAATAGCCGATATTCGGGGACTCTTCGAATGCGCAAAGCCTACAGCATTCAGACGGAATTAACGACCTATGAAAAAAAACCTTTAGGCATAAGTTCTATGATGAAATCATCCTTCATCCTGTATTTTGTTAACTTAAATATAAAAAAAAGCAATATTTAGATATAAACATACGTTATCCTCATACATACTCTATCAAATGCACTAAGTCAGTGTCTTACCAACATAAATGTATACTATATCCATTTGCCAATATTGAACAATGAATATATATATAATGTACATAATATCTTTCGAACTACAAAAACAAAACCTACCATGTTGCTATTGGCAATGATAAAATACATTTTTTCAATACATACGCCGTATAAGCCAGAGCTATCTGCAGATGGAACATTGTCCGAGTTGATTAATATTTCTGATTGACTTATTTCCGATATAGGAATAGAAATAGATCAAGAGTTAGTGATCAAAATAGACTCATATCGGATATAGGAGCACTTCGTATTATAATGCGAAGATATATGGAAGAATCCATTCTGTTTCTTACATTGTTTGATAATTTAACAAAATATATTTATATTTTGTTGATGTTTAAAATTAAATTTGAGACATTTAACTATGACGACCTAAAACTATGTTATATACAAATATACCTAGCTTTGAGGCTGATGAGGCCGTCGTGGCACAGATGCACAAGCGTGCAACCATAAACTCGACGGATGTGGATTCGATTCTCACTGCGGAAAGTGGGGAACAGAAGTGTCTTAATGAGAACGGAGCATCTAAACACTGGGTTCCCAGATTTCTTTTACCTATCCTGGTTTGTGCGGGGTACAGCGTGAAGCTAAAAAAAAACAACTAGCTTTATAGATCATCTTTTTTTAAATATATTTTTTTGCTTAATACTCTATATTCTTATATGCATATCCTACGTTTTATTAGACAAAGTAATAGTCATCACTCCAGTCTCACTCTATAAACAACTCTCGTAAACTTCGCAAATTATTCCCAACGATGTCACATTCTTAATTCATCAAGAAAATATTTAAACAGAAGCCTTTTAATCCGCACACAAAAACAAACGCTTAGAGGATACAGCTGCTGCCGGTAACGTTTAAAAACTGAAAAACATTTTAGATAAAGGATGCTGTGTACCGGGAATTTCTCTTCACTTGATATCCTGTATTTCGTATCCCACTGGCCCAGCTATAAAAATACTGGCTGGTTGGTTTTTATTTATTTTTATTGACCTAGATGAGAATTTCATGTGAAATGCGTACATAGTTCCGCACTGTACTGTTCAATTTTGTGTTGTAAAACAAAAATAATCAATAATAATTAGCTTCACGCTGTATCCTGCACACAGCAGGGTAGGCAGTGCTAGTGTTAAGACACTCCGTTCCCCACTTTCTGCCGAATTATGGAGGCATTGCGTGTTTAGTGGCAGAACTCAACGCCGCGCTTTGCTTCTACACCAGAGCCAAGAAATGGAAATATAAATTTTAAGTAAATTTTTCATATCGAGTAGGGATCAAACCCAGAACCAATCGGTTTTACAGTCACACTTCGCGCCGCTGCGCCACGACTGGCCACTACAGAAAATAGATAGTAAGTATTTAAATTTACTCACTGAAATATAATTCATATATAATAAAAAAAATGCTTAAACAAAATATTATTTTTTTAACACCATGGCGTTAGTGCCTTCAAGTTCTCTTATACAAAAAAAATCATAAAAAAATATATAACTAAACCATCTCTATTAACACCACGCAAAATCGAACTCCAGACTACACTCTAATTAACAACAATAACTAATTTAATTAGCCGTATCATATTTAAAGCTCCACTGAGCTCGAGGTACTTATATTACGTTGTTTTCAACATTTTAACCTGTCAGGTGTGATTAGATAACCTTGTCTATGTGAAAGAATAAAAAGAGAAAAATCTACTATACCTAATATGATTTTGAACGGGTCGTTCCGTGCCTGACGAACGTTCAGAGCTAAAATGTTTGCCTTGCCGACATCTTTAGCCTTGGCGAATTGATCGAAAGTCCACAACTGGTGTCACTGTTTATTTATTGGATTACGTAACATTTTTGCTTTGTATACTTATAAGACAAAAGATTTTATTTTTTGTTATTATTTAAAAATATAATATTGTGAATATAATATTAATAGTTAAGGCGCGGCGTTGAGTTTCGCCACTCAACACATAGTGCCTCGGCAGAATTCAACGGTGCCTTAAATGTTATGCGTTATTTAAAAAATATATTAACATGCTGCTCTCTGTTTCTATATAAACTATAATTGTGCCAAATTTCATAATGCTTCGGCAGCATAATTTATATGTATAAAAAGGAGTACAAAGTTTTTTCTAAAGTTATTAATAATTAGATGTCCAAAATGAAGTGGAAGTGGAGAAAGAGAGTCAACAGTAGATTCTTTATGCCTACCGTTACCGCTAAGAATATATGAAAAATATTAACTTCCTATTTTATCTTTTATTTTCCCGCTGCAGTGCAGTGCCTGTTAAGCAAGTGGACCACAATCAGTGAGGTGATAGCTGGGAATCCGATATCACCCTAAACCGCAGCGACACGTGTCAAACATAACCTAAATATTCATACCGAGTCTTTCTCCACTTTATAAAGTTGACTTTTATAATATTTATATAACTTATAAATAATATAACTTATTAATTAAATAACCAAAAAATAACGCATGTAAAATTCATTTTGTTTTTAGCATAATATAAAAATATAATTTGAATTGTAGTATTTGCAGCCCGTGTCTAAAAAAATACACAATCAAAAAATGATAGAAAAATTAAAAAAATATGTATTTAATTTTTTTATTGAATACTATTGGACTGTTGGACACTACTACTGTTAGAAGTAGTAGTAGAAGATGGTTTTAAAAACGAACTGTTGGTTAACCTACCAAAAGTCAATAGTAACGGCTGCGCCGCATTTTTCTGAAAATCATTCTTTAGTATTCCATATGGATAGACCATGATTATACAAATAACACACAAAAAATACTCGGACTCAAAAAAAATTGTAGATTGTATAAAATCTTGAAATTAAGCTACTTAAAAAAAAAACAGGCAATTATTTTAATTCCATTTATAATTGTATTGTTTTGCGATATAAACAGCCATATCTTTTTTTACGGAAATGTAGAAATACGTCTTTTTTTAGGAAATCAAGGAACCGTAGACTTGAGTATATGGTTTAAATTTCAACTCGATAAATCTAAACATTCCTGAGATAAGGGCTCTTAACAGACAGACAGACAGACAAATAGTCGGACAGACGGACAAACAAATAAGTGATCTTATAAGAATTCTTTTTTTCCTTAAGTGGTACGAAACTCTAAAAATGTTGTGGAAGAATGGACTCGGGCTTTTAACTGTTCTATTTTGCAAAAAAAAACGTGCTTTGTATAATGTTTGTAACTGTGCTGTAACTGTATAGTATAATGAGCAAATCTTGTTATCAAATTATCCAAAAAAGGCACGACTGAAAAAAAAAAATTACTTAAAATTTCAATTATATTTTCACGTTGGCAGTGGATATAAAGAGAATTTTACATAGTAACTAAAGTAGCTTGACTGATGTTTACTAATTAATTCTAAATTTCTTGGTACACACAAAAGGAAGCCATAGATAGAAAGAATGGCTGGCAGGCTGACGCGTATAACATTTCATGTAGATACCTAGTATATCGACCACTGATCGTAAGTTATGAAGCTTTTAAATGAAATTTCGTTTTCGTCTTTACGCACTCTATATATTACAAGAATTTACAAAATCATTAAGAGCAATTTAAAATGTATTATATCAAATGAAATCTTATTAATATGGCTTATTACTGTTATAGATAAATATTGTTATAACTAAGTCATAATAACAAATAACTTTTCTTTCTTTGACTTCTTTTTAAAATCGTTTATAGTAATAGTTTGATTCGAAAAAACTCAGATACGTTCATGTATATTCAAAAATATTAAGACATTTCGAAGACGGTTACTTTCATAATTGAAAAAATAATAATAAAAACTAAATCTTTTTTTTTTTCAGCTTCACGCTGTATCCCGCACACAGTAGAGTAGGCAGAAGGAACCTAGTGTTAAGACACTCTGTTTCCCAGTTTCTGCCGGATTCTGGAGGCATTGCGTGTTGAGTGGCAAAACTCAACGCCGCGCTTTGCCTCGACACCAGAGCGAAGAAATGGAAATATAAATTTAGGTAAAATATTTCATCTCCTCGAGTGGGATCGAACCCACAACCAGTCGGTATTACAGTCACACTTTGTGCCACTGCGCCACGACTGGCCTCAAATAATTTTATTGTTATTACATATTTATTTCTCTTTAGCTTTTAACCTATAAAAGCTGAATACAATTTTAATTTCCTATATATTCGTCTCTAGAAGTAGGGCAAAATTTAAAAAGAAATTAATGTCATATTACGTAGTCTTTTGTCCCTACTCCGTTTTGAATGCGGCTTCACGCGTCCGTGCACACCCATTTACTTCCTAACTAAGACAATCGTGACTTTGCATATTGGAGGGTAGAAGGGATAAATACGAATTTACTAAAAACTAAGCTTACGATATGCAGCTCTTGATATAATTTAATATATTTTCTAAATATATTATATGTTTTGTTTTATTCTATTCTTGTTTCACGCTGTATTCTGCATATAGCGGGGTCGGCAGAAGGGATCTGAAAATCTAGTGTTTAGATTCTCTGTTCTCCACGGAACTCAGGAGGCATTGCGTGTTGAGTGGGGGAATTCAACGTCACGCTTTGTCTCGACACCAGAGCAAAAAAATTAAAATTTTAAATATTTCTTTTTTTCGAGTGGGAATCGAATTCACAATCTGTCGCATTTACAGTTACAATCGTGCCCCTATGCCATTATTAGCTTCGACTGACTTCTAAATAAATAAAAATCAGTTCTTTTATTACCTAACTTATACCTTAACGATATTTTTCATTATTTATTTGAGCATTATATTTTATACGCATAACCTAAATAATTCAATTTTAAACTTAATACTATTGTGCTCTGTGTGTACAAATGAACCAATTAAACATAAATCCAAAATACCGTACCGTACCGTAATACCGTTTCATAATTAAAAAAAATACTATTTAATTAATTTCATGCATTCCATATCGAACAATGTAGTCAAGTTTTCATAGGATTTTTTACCAGGCATCCTTTTTTTAACAATACATACTCAAATGCACGTTGCTTATTTAGGTCACAGTAATAAAGGCGGGACGAGTTCGCATGATGTTGCAAAATACAACATAATATTCAGATTTTCCCATTGCCTTACCTTACCTGTTCAGACACAAAATAACGTTTGGATTACGTGACGAGGGCAACGAACCAAGAACGTAAATCAGTATATATAATTTATGCTGTTATTTTTAATATCAACACAAAGTCACGTCGATTTTTTGGATTTCGTACATTTTAAGAAAAAAGGAACACTTATAAGATCATTTTGTTGTTCGTCCATTTGTCTGTCTGTCTGTCCCTTGAAATTCCAACCATACATTCAGTTCTACGTTCTTCTGGCAAGGCAAAAACCATGTATTTCACACTATAGAAGGAATCAAAATTAATAGGTACTTCTAGTAGCCATAAAATTAATATTGGCAGTTAGCATCTACAGGAAATAATCATAAAAATTATACATTTGTGGCTGAATTCTAAAAAATAATAGCCTTAAAAAGGGGACAAAATTTGGTATTAAAGCCGCTAGTAGCTCGAGACCTCCAATTTTTGTATGGAACCTTCAGTGGGCAAGCCCGACTCGCGCTTGTCCTGTTTTTTATAATTCAGATATTTTTTTATCTTCGCTCTCTATCTCACATGTAGCAAAGTAGGTAGAGAGAGCCTAGAGTTAAGACACTCCGCTCCCTACTTTTCGCTGATTGCTCACGAGGCATTGCGTGATGAGTGGCGGCACTCAACGCCGCACAATGAAGATATCGAAATACTTCATATCCTCGAGGGGGAATCGATCCCACAATCTGTCACGTCTACAGTAACACGCATGTGTCCCTCCGCCACGTCTGTCTTCAATGTACTACATAATATTCTGATTTTCCCATTACCTTACCTGTTCAGGCACAAAATAACGTTTGTATTACGTGACGAGGGCAGCGAACCAAGAACGTATATAAGCATACGTAATTTATGCTGTAATTTTTTATATCAAGACAAAGGCACGTCGATTTTTATTATTCTGATCGCTGGATTGTGTTGTATTGTATAACGTATCACCTTATTTTATCTGATCTTCCAAGCTGGACTTTAAAATATTAATATCTATATTATACAGTGCTACTCAGTCTGTATAAAAAAAATGTTCCAAATCTAAAGCCATACGTTCAAATTAACTCAATTTTTTATGTTTTTATCCACATTAGCAGGGTTGGCAGAGGGAGCCTAGTGTTAAGACACTTTCCGCCGCAACTTTAAGGCATTGCGGGTTCACTGACGGAAATCAACGCCGCGCGTTACCTCGAAACCGGAGGGAACAAATGGAAAAGTACATACAAAATATGAAATATTTACCATTTCATGATTAAAATTTAACAATCAGAGCAGTAGCGCAATCGAAAATACAGGTACCTACCTCATATGACACAGGATGATTGAGGTAGGGGATGAATGTATACTACATTCAGTCTATTTGAGGCACTCATTATAAGCTTGACATGAGTGTTTGTACATATGCGATGCCAGTTTTTCACATAGCTTTATATTTTTTTTCTGGTTCTTTTTAACATATGATAAATTCATGTTTATTATATTATAATTTGAGATATATCTCACGACCCAGCGTTATGGGTACAGAATTTAGTAGAGGTATGCAGTATCAATAGGTAACTAGATTTTCATTAACCATCAAAAAGCTTTTGAAACATGAAATGCTAGATAGACAAAATAGATACATACATAAATATATATATATTTTTATATATATATATATATATATATATATATATATATATATATATATATATATATATATATATATATATATATATATTTATATATATTTATACACACGGGTTCACCCCTTAAAAATAGTCTTATACAATATAGTCAATTTATTCAAAATCTTTATATAAATTGTAGCCTATGTGTTATTGTGATGTATAACCTATAATACTGTTAAGTTTCATCCAAATCCGTTCATTAGTTTTTTGCGTGATTGTGAAACAAATAACCCTATAAATTTTAATATTTATAATATTAGTAGGATTTTTCTTTATTATTAAATGAAATCCGCTTCACACTGTATCGCGCTCACACGAGGGTAGGCAGAGGCAGCCTATTGAAGACACTCAGTTCTCCACTTTCAGCCGAATTCTGGAGGCATTGCGTGTTGTGTGGCAGAACTCAACGCCGCGCTTTGCCTCGACACCAGAGCGAAGAAATGGAAATATAAATTTAAGTAAATTTTTCATCTCCTCGCGTGGGAATCGAACCTACAACCAGTCGCATTTGCAGGCACACTTTGTGCTATTACGCCACGACTGGCTTCGTAGTTTATTAGTCTTAGTAGGATAGAATATGAATATATACATAATATAGACTTATTTTGAAAGAAAATTAAAACGACACTAAGCAAATTACATTACATCAATTATATATTTTATTTAAATTCAATAAGGTTATACAGAAGTCCTACAGTCCTAAGACCTATAAAAGACATTTAAGCATGAAAAGGATCCTTGGAAAGGCGTCGAAGGATTCGAAGGAAAGAGTTTTTAGTTTCGCTCTGTGAAGCCATACACCGGAGTCGGTACTTGAACTCCAGTATTGACTCAAGTGCGAGGTTTCCGTCTGCTACTTGTTTGAAGAATAAGTCTTTGAAGTCCCGGCTTATATCGATATCTGGCTTTTATGTTAAGTTCCATAGAAAATTATATTTTTAATGATTTCGGAATTCTACATCAATTTTTTTGATAAAACCGTTTCATAACGTAATTTATAAAATGCTCATATCCTATATTATAAAGCCGTCATATAATTTTGTTTAAGCTATTAAATTTAAACTAGAATATAATTTATCAGGTAACTTTATTCAAATAAATCAACGTTAGCTTCCTGGTGAATCATAAAGCACACAGCAGGATGTCTACCCTGCTATGGGAGGGAACCTAGTGTTAAGACACTCCGTTTCCCATTTTCCGCCGAATTCTGGAGGCATGTTGAGTGGCGGAACTCAACGCCGCTCTTTACCTCGACCAGATCCAAAGCGACGAAACGAAAATATTAAGTATTTAATTTCCCCGAGTGGCAATCGGACTAACAACCTGTCGCGATTACAGTCTCACTGTGCCTCAGCGCCACGACTAACATCTAAATAAATCAACATGTTTGCCCCATATACCAAATATTACATAACATCAAGAGAAAACTCAAACCCATTAACACATACCTACTAAGTTACACCACAATACATCACGCCGCCAAACATAAAAAGCATTCATCGTGAATTTAACGAACGATCGCGAACAAATCAATTACTTTGATCTAATAAGAAAAAGAATGAATTAGTTCTCTTATATAACCGGTCAATAACATCCTTAGGCCCACGCTTCGCTTGCACAATTTGAAGTGATACATCACTTTCTCTTTATAGATATTGGTTAGGTTCCATTTAGGTCGCCGTTCAACACGTTGTATTGTTTATGTATTCTCGTGGTAGGGGACTTGGCAAATGTGTAACCCATAAAGGTTACTAATAAATAAAACATTTCTTAATATTAATAATAATAGGACAGGTTCTGACGACATAACAGCATGGCAGTAGATTCGTGGTATATACTCTTGTGTAATGATGTGATAATAAAAATTCTATGACCTGCAACACTTTGCGAAATGTAAGACACTTAGTTTCCTATGTGAACTATAAGCACATTTTTTTAGCTTCAGACTGCATCCCGCACACAGCAGGGTAGGCAGAGGAATTCTAGTGTTAGGAAACTACGTTTCCAATTTCCCCCGAATCCTCGAGACTATGCGTGTTATGTGGCGGAACTCAACGCCACACTTTACCTTTGCCAGAGCGAAAGTACTAATAACTTTTGAGTTTACAGCCACACGCCTGTTAATTATGTTATGTTAATGAACCTTTTTTTTTATTATTTTCTACTATTATAAACAAAAAAATTAAAAAAAATTGCTTCACGCTTTATTCCGCACATAGCAGGGCAGGCAGAGGAAATCTAGTGTTAAGACACTCCGTTCCCCACTTTCCACCGAGTTCTGGACGCATTGCGTGTTGAGTCGCGGAGCTTCGCCTCGACATCAGAGCGAAGAAATGAAAATATAAATGTAAATAAATATTTCATTTGCTCGAGCGGGGATCGAACCCACAGCCAGTCGATTTTACTATTATAAACAAATGCCATTAAAGACATAATATTAACTAATCTATGTTAACACTTATTTCTATGTCTAATTAGCGAGTGACGATTTTACTTTATATTAAATATTTCAACAAAAAAGAAAAAAATACTTTATTTTTTACTAGGTATCACCATTTACAATAAAACTACATTCCTTATAAGCATTTTATATGTGAAAAAAAAAATTTACAATAGCACAGAATTTTTTTTTAATCACGGTCGCATTAATCACGCTAGCTGCTTTTTATAGTGAAACAGGTTCGAGCTACACCTACGACGTGTATTATGACCATAATAATAATAATAGATATATTTTAGGTCAGTGTCAATTTCTTATTTAACATCAATTAATATATACCTACCACCTGTTTTCGTGTAAGGTATTCTTGTTTTATATTGCAAAACAACTCCTACTTCTTGTACAGACTATTCAGCTGTTAGATGCATATTAAATGATAAATACCTATATGATGTTTTCTCAAGATACTTTAGTTTATGAAAATATATCTTTTATACCCATTTGTAGCTCCTGCCTCCACTTCTCGACCAAAGCGTTTGGTGCTCCGTTCTCTCTGACTACTCCGCTAGGGATAAAGCGTGACGTTAAATTAAGCTAAGTTCATTATATAAAAATAAGATTTTAAATTAAGTCGTGGTGTAGGGGCACAAGTGTACGATTTTTTTTATTATTTTTTTTTCATAGAAGAGACAAGGCAAACCAGCGTACGTACGGGTCACCTGATGGTAAGTGATCACCGCCGCCCACGACCCCGTGCAACGCCAGAGGAGCTACAGGTACGTTGCCGGACTTTAAGGTAGAGGAAATTGTAAGTTTGATAGGTTGTGGGTTCGATTAACACTCGAAAAAATATTTAAAAAAATAATTTCCTCGCTCAGTTACCTGTCACGAGGATAAGCGTGATGTTGAGTTCTGCTACTCAACACGCAATTCCTTAGGAATGCGACGGAAAATGGTGGACGGAAATATCTGAATGGGAACAGAGTGTGTGGCTACTTTTAGGTTCCCTCTGCATTCCTTGCTATGTGTGGGACACAGCGTCAAGCTACATAAAAATAATTGGCAGGTGGGACTTGCCTTATCAATATTTTTATTATTAATTATTAGTTTTTTATTACTACTAATTATTAGTTTTTAACTAAAAAAAAGCTTCTTTAATATCAACTAGATCCCATAAACAGAACCTAACCAAACTTTCAACAAACTAAAGTTGAAGTACCGTCCTTTCTAATAAAAAAAATATTATCGTAATCGGTTGGCGGTTATTTCCATTTTTTCGCGCACATACTTAAAGCAAGTTTAAGATATGTGATTTTCTCATGGATGCCATAGTCAGAAATGGATAAAATGTGACCAGACGGTAAGCACCAGCTTTCAAATGAAAAAAGAATCATCAAAATCAGCTCACCGAGTTAAAACTTCTGAGGTAACAAGCGTAAGAAAAGACAGAAGATTGATAACCTCCTTTTCTTATAGAAGTCGGTTAAAAAATCAGCACAGTACATGTAGGTTCATAAGTTGCTTTTTCAAATCATTTTAGATTTTTAGTGGAGTAGTCTGAAAAGTTGCGTCAAATATAAGCTTTTAGACCGTTTTTTTATTATTTTTATTTAATACATTTTGCAGCCCACTACCAGAGCTCAAAGTTTCATGAACTAAAAAAGAAACTAAAAATGTTATTTATTATATAAAATTCACTTTAGGGAAAAAACATTTTTTATGGTTTTAAATTGCATTTACCCAATATAAAAAAAACATCAAAAAATCCTCGCAAAGTGATGAAATTTGTTACTTTCGGAGCAGAAGCTGAAATCTAAATTTTCTCGATGTCACGAAGAGCGAAGAAAATGAAAATATAAATTTAAGTAAATATTTGCGAAATGTAAGACACTTAGTTTCCTATGTGAACTATAAGCACATTTTTTTAGCTTCACACTGCATCCCACACACAGCAGGGTAGGCAGAGGAATTCTAGTGTTAGGGAACTACGTTTCCAATTTCCCCCGAATCCTCGAGACTAGGCGTGTTATGTGGCGGAACTCAACGCCACACTTTACCTTTGCCAGAGCGAAAGTACTAATAACTTTTGAGTTTACAGCCACACGCCTGTTAATTATGTTATGTTAATGAACCTTTTTTTTTTATTATTTTCTACTATTATAAACAAAAAAATTAAAAAAAATTGCTTCACGCTTTATTCCGCACATAGCAGGGCAGGCAGAGGAAATCTAGTGTTAAGACACTCCGTTCCCCACTTTCCACCGAGTTCTGGACGCATTGCGTGTTGAGTCGCGGAGCTTCGCCTCGACATCATAGCGAAGAAATGAAAATATAAATGTAAATAAATATTTCATTTGCTCGAGCGGGGATCGAACCCACAGCCAGTCGATTTTACTATTATAAACAAATGCCATTAAAGACATAATATTAACTAATCTATGTTAACACTTATTTCTATGTCTAATTAGCGAGTGACGATTTTACTTTATATTAAATATTTCAACAAAAAAGAAAAAAATACTTTATTTTTTACTAGGTATCACCATTTACAATAAAACTACATTCCTTATAAGCATTTTATATGTGAAAAAAAAAATTTACAATAGCACAGAATTTTTTTTTAATCACGGTCGCATTAATCACGCTAGCTGCTTTTTATAGTGAAACAGGTTCGAGCTACACCTACGACGTGTATTATGACCATAATAATAATAATAGATATATTTTAGGTCAGTGTCAATTTCTTATTTAACATCAATTAATATATACCTACCACCTGTTTTCGTGTAAGGTATTCTTGTTTTATATTGCAAAACAACTCCTACTTCTTGTACAGACTATTCAGCTGTTAGATGCATATTAAATGATAAATACCTATATGATGTTTTCTCAAGATACTTTAGTTTATGAAAATATATCTTTTATACCCATTTGTAGCTCCTGCCTCCACTTCTCGACCAAAGCGTTTGGTGCTCCGTTCTCTCTGACTACTCCGCTAGGGATAAAGCGTGACGTTAAATTAAGCTAAGTTCATTATATAAAAATAAGATTTTAAATTAAGTCGTGGTGTAGGGGCACAAGTGTACGATTTTTTTTATTATTTTTTTTTCATAGAAGAGACAAGGCAAACCAGCGTACGTACGGGTCACCTGATGGTAAGTGATCACCGCCGCCCACGACCCCGTGCAACGCCAGAGGAGCTACAGGTACGTTGCCGGACTTTAAGGTAGAGGAAATTGTAAGTTTGATAGGTTGTGGGTTCGATTAACACTCGAAAAAATATTTAAAAAAATAATTTCCTCGCTCAGTTACCTGTCACGAGGATAAGCGTGATGTTGAGTTCTGCTACTCAACACGCAATTCCTTAGGAATGCGACGGAAAATGGTGGACGGAAATATCTGAATGGGAACAGAGTGTGTGGCTACTTTTAGGTTCCCTCTGCATTCCTTGCTATGTGTGGGACACAGCGTCAAGCTACATAAAAATAATTGGCAGGTGGGACTTGCCTTATCAATATTTTTATTATTAATTATTAGTTTTTTATTACTACTAATTATTAGTTTTTAACTAAAAAAAAGCTTCTTTAATATCAACTAGATCCCATAAACAGAACCTAACCAAACTTTCAACAAACTAAAGTTGAAGTACCGTCCTTTCTAATAAAAAAAATATTATCGTAATCGGTTGGCGGTTATTTCCATTTTTTCGCGCACATACTTAAAGCAAGTTTAAGATATGTGATTTTCTCATGGATGCCATAGTCAGAAATGGATAAAATGTGACCAGACGGTAAGCACCAGCTTTCAAATGAAAAAAGAATCATCAAAATCAGCTCACCGAGTTAAAACTTCTGAGGTAACAAGCGTAAGAAAAGACAGAAGATTGATAACCTCCTTTTCTTATAGAAGTCGGTTAAAAAATCAGCACAGTACATGTAGGTTCATAAGTTGCTTTTTCAAATCATTTTAGATTTTTAGTGGAGTAGTCTGAAAAGTTGCGTCAAATATAAGCTTTTAGACCGTTTTTTTATTATTTTTATTTAATACATTTTGCAGCCCACTACCAGAGCTCAAAGTTTCATGAACTAAAAAAGAAACTAAAAATGTTATTTATTATATAAAATTCACTTTAGGGAAAAAACATTTTTTATGGTTTTAAATTGCATTTACCCAATATAAAAAAAACATCAAAAAATCCTCGCAAAGTGATGAAATTTGTTACTTTCGGAGCAGAAGCTGAAATCTAAATTTTCTCGATGTCACGAAGAGCGAAGAAAATGAAAATATAAATTTAAGTAAATATTTGCGAAATGTAAGACACTTAGTTTCCTATGTGAACTATAAGCACATTTTTTTAGCTTCACACTGCATCCCACACACAGCAGGGTAGGCAGAGGAATTCTAGTGTTAGGGAACTACGTTTCCAATTTCCCCCGAATCCTCGAGACTAGGCGTGTTATGTGGCGGAACTCAACGCCACACTTTACCTTTGCCAGAGCGAAAGTACTAATAACTTTTGAGTTTACAGCCACACGCCTGTTAATTATGTTATGTTAATGAACCTTTTTTTTTTATTATTTTCTACTATTATAAACAAAAAAATTAAAAAAAATTGCTTCACGCTTTATTCCGCACATAGCAGGGCAGGCAGAGGAAATCTAGTGTTAAGACACTCCGTTCCCCACTTTCCACCGAGTTCTGGACGCATTGCGTGTTGAGTCGCGGAGCTTCGCCTCGACATCATAGCGAAGAAATGAAAATATAAATGTAAATAAATATTTCATTTGCTCGAGCGGGGATCGAACCCACAGCCAGTCGATTTTACTATTATAAACAAATGCCATTAAAGACATAATATTAACTAATCTATGTTAACACTTATTTCTATGTCTAATTAGCGAGTGACGATTTTACTTTATATTAAATATTTCAACAAAAAAGAAAAAAATACTTTATTTTTTACTAGGTATCACCATTTACAATAAAACTACATTCCTTATAAGCATTTTATATGTGAAAAAAAAAATTTACAATAGCACAGAATTTTTTTTTAATCACGGTCGCATTAATCACGCTAGCTGCTTTTTATAGTGAAACAGGTTCGAGCTACACCTACGACGTGTATTATGACCATAATAATAATAATAGATATATTTTAGGTCAGTGTCAATTTCTTATTTAACATCAATTAATATATACCTACCACCTGTTTTCGTGTAAGGTATTCTTGTTTTATATTGCAAAACAACTCCTACTTCTTGTACAGACTATTCAGCTGTTAGATGCATATTAAATGATAAATACCTATATGATGTTTTCTCAAGATACTTTAGTTTATGAAAATATATCTTTTATACCCATTTGTAGCTCCTGCCTCCACTTCTCGACCAAAGCGTTTGGTGCTCCGTTCTCTCTGACTACTCCGCTAGGGATAAAGCGTGACGTTAAATTAAGCTAAGTTCATTATATAAAAATAAGATTTTAAATTAAGTCGTGGTGTAGGGGCACAAGTGTACGATTTTTTTTATTATTTTTTTTTCATAGAAGAGACAAGGCAAACCAGCGTACGTACGGGTCACCTGATGGTAAGTGATCACCGCCGCCCACGACCCCGTGCAACGCCAGAGGAGCTACAGGTACGTTGCCGGACTTTAAGGTAGAGGAAATTGTAAGTTTGATAGGTTGTGGGTTCGATTAACACTCGAAAAAATATTTAAAAAAATAATTTCCTCGCTCAGTTACCTGTCACGAGGATAAGCGTGATGTTGAGTTCTGCTACTCAACACGCAATTCCTTAGGAATGCGACGGAAAATGGTGGACGGAAATATCTGAATGGGAACAGAGTGTGTGGCTACTTTTAGGTTCCCTCTGCATTCCTTGCTATGTGTGGGACACAGCGTCAAGCTACATAAAAATAATTGGCAGGTGGGACTTGCCTTATCAATATTTTTATTATTAATTATTAGTTTTTTATTACTACTAATTATTAGTTTTTAACTAAAAAAAAGCTTCTTTAATATCAACTAGATCCCATAAACAGAACCTAACCAAACTTTCAACAAACTAAAGTTGAAGTACCGTCCTTTCTAATAAAAAAAATATTATCGTAATCGGTTGGCGGTTATTTCCATTTTTTCGCGCACATACTTAAAGCAAGTTTAAGATATGTGATTTTCTCATGGATGCCATAGTCAGAAATGGATAAAATGTGACCAGACGGTAAGCACCAGCTTTCAAATGAAAAAAGAATCATCAAAATCAGCTCACCGAGTTAAAACTTCTGAGGTAACAAGCGTAAGAAAAGACAGAAGATTGATAACCTCCTTTTCTTATAGAAGTCGGTTAAAAAATCAGCACAGTACATGTAGGTTCATAAGTTGCTTTTTCAAATCATTTTAGATTTTTAGTGGAGTAGTCTGAAAAGTTGCGTCAAATATAAGCTTTTAGACCGTTTTTTTATTATTTTTATTTAATACATTTTGCAGCCCACTACCAGATGAGCTCTGGTAGTGGGCTGCAAAAGTTTCATGAATTAAAAAAGAAACTAAAAATGTTATTTATTATATAAAACTCACTTTAGGGAAAAAACATTTTTTATGGTTTTAAATTGCATTTACCCAATATAAAAAAAACATCAAAAAATCCTCGCAAAGTGATGAAATTTGTTACTTTCGGAGCAGAAGCTGAAAGAAGCTGAAATCTAAATTTTCTCGATGTCACGAAGAGCGAAGAAAATGAAAATATAAATTTAAGTAAATATTTCATCTCCTCGAGTGGGGATTGAACCCACAACCAGTCGGTTTTACAGTCACACCTCGTGCCGTTGAGCCACGACTGGCCTCTAATTTACTTATCTTGCTATCTGTTAACCAGAGTTTTTCAACAGAAACTCCTGCGTCAGAAGTAATATACTCTTTATCACGTAGATAATAATTTGAATTGATTTTATTCTGCGTACTATCAAAATTTTTAATACCTGATTAAAAATCTTAAAACTATGCAGCAAGTGGTTTTGTACAATTATGTTTGTACTAGAGAGCGCGCGCGGCTTCGCCCGCTTATTAAGTGTGAATTCTAAAAAAACCACGAAGCACGTGTTCAATAAAATATTTTTAACAGTCTGAATTTAATTTTTGATAAAAATCGGTGGCGATTTTATGATTTTTCCATATAAACTTTCAATCCCTTATTTGAACCCTTAGGGGGTGAATTCTAAAAAACCATAAAACACGTGTTCAATGAAATATTTTTAAGAGTCTGAATTTCAAATTTTATAAAAATCGGTGCAGATTACAATTTTTTTCCATACAAACTTTCAAACCCTATTTCATCCCTTTAGGGTTAAAATTTTTCAAATTCCCTTCTTAGTGGATGTCCAGAATATGAAAATAAACATCTGCCCAAATTTCACGTTTCTACCATCAGCGGTTACGGCTGTGCGTGCGTCTTACCTCAGTCAGTCAGCACAAGTCCTTTTATATATATAGATTACTAGAGGACGCGCGCGGCTTCGCCCGCTCATTAGGAGTGAATTCTAAAAAAAACCACGAAACACGTGTTCAATAAAATATTTTTAACAGTCTGAATTTAAATTTTTATAAAAATCGGTGGCAATTTAAAGATTTTTCCATATAAACTTTCAACCCCTTATTTGAACCCTTAGGGGGTGAATTCTTAAAAACCACGAAACACGTGTTCAATAAAATATTTTTAACAGTCTGAATTTAATTTTTTATAAAAATCGGTGGCAATTTAAAGATTTTTCCATATAAACTTTCAACCCCTTATTTGAACCCTTAGGGGGTGAATTCTTAAAAACCATGAAACACGTGTTCAATGAAATATTTTTAAGAGTCTGAATTTCAAATTTTATAAAAATCGGTGCAGATAAATTTTTTTTTCTATACAAACTTTTAACCCCTATTTCATCCTTTTAGGGTTAAAATTTTTGAAATTCCCTTCTTAGTGGATGTCCAGAGTATGAAAATAAACATCTGCCCAAGTTTCACGTTTCTACCATCAGCGGTTACGGCTCTGCGTGCGTCTTACCTCAGTCAGTCAGCACAAGTCCTTTTATATATATAGATTAAATGAAACTAAAATAAGCAGAATATTTTAAAGAGATTTGACGTGTTTAAAATTTACCCTGAAAATACCTAAATTTTTAAATTATTTGAGCTTTGGTAAAAGGTATTTCGAAAAAACCATAAAGCAACTTTTAAGACCTACTTTTTCACAAAAAAAAATATCGTCTCACCATACTATACAGACATATATATAATCTATTGAATTTTACATTTCCGTTTATATTTCCGATAGTAAAAATCTTTAACGTGTAGCTACACTTTACAGTGTATTTGCAACTCATGAAGTCGTCTTAGTCTGAATGAATAGCGATTTGTTTATCACGTTTGTGGGAGTTCGTACTAATAAATGTATTATTATGTGTATTTAGATGTGTATCCTAAAACAGATTTGTTAAAAATATTTTCAACGTTTAGATTTTTTTTAGTTTCATGTATCTCGCACATATAAGTGTATGCAAAGGGAACTTAGTGTTAAGACACTCCGTTATTCATTATCCGTCGAGGATTTAGATAGTATAAACAACTTAGTTGTGATGAGTGATTTATAAAAATTACAGATAACAGTCGTCTGTTCATGCAATTCTGTTGCGAAAAGGAAAACGCATGTGATACGTTAATACTATTTCCATAGCTTATTATTTTACAAATTAATGGAAAAATATAGTTCAACAAATAAAAAGTACCTGCATATAATATTCTTTGCTAATTCACTATGGAAAAGAGAGAATATCTTTTTTATACATATTTTTAAGTATCAAAAAACGACGTGAATTGAAATATGTAGCTTTTTTCTTAGTGGTAAAAATATGTGGAGTTAGTGAGAAAGTTAAGTATAGAATCTATATAAGTTATTTTTTTATTTCTAGTAATTTGTATATTTATGTAAATCGTATTAACTGTTAGCTATTAGAATTCATCTTTACATAAATAAAGAATTTTCAACATCAGTTATTCCAAACGACTGAGCATTGCATTAAGAATTTCCTTTTCAACGTTTTCTCGACAAGAAATTGACGTATCTTGGATTTAGCTATTGGATTTCGTAGAAATGGCTATAAATATATATTTATTATTTTTTTACAACTTTAACATATGATATAAAACAAATTTTATGATTGTATCTTCTAATAGATGTTCTTATAAAGGAATATATTTACTTTATGCTCAATTTTACATTGAAAGCTTCCTTATTTTTTTATTCTTTGTACGAACTTACATATATAATGCGATTTAGTAAAGATAACATTATCGTTACAATTGGAAAATGTCTGTCTGTACATGGCGATTTTATTCAATTTGATATTAATATCCGTTTAAAACAATCTGGAGATATATGGTCTTAACAGACCGACAGACAGACAACAAAGTGATCCTATAAGGATTCCACCTTTTTTCTTGATGTAGGGAACCCTACAAAAGAATTAAAAATATTGTACACTTTAATAAACAAACACTCATGACATTAAGCGCGTAAAATAGAACACGAATCATTTTTATACTTTATCTTTTGGTGACCCGTGTTAAATATCAACAAGCAAAGGGGACTTGACCTATTTAAACATTAATGCAGGTTAATGATAACAGTGTAGATATCGATGTGGTTGATAAGCGACGCGATAATTTTATCTACTTGTTATGTTTTGCTTATTTTCAAATTCTTTTTGTGTGTCGTCATATTTTTTAGGACGCTTTTATAACGACTAAGCGTATATTTGTTTTTTACTTCAGCTTCACGCTGTATATCGCATACAGAAGGGTAAGCAGAGGGAACCTAGTATTAAGACACTTGGTCCCCCATTTTTTTCATTTGCGCTAAATTTTTCGAGGCATTGCGTGTTGAGAGGCGGAACTTAACGCCGAGCTTTTGCCTTGGTGCCAGAGTGAAGAAATGAAAATATTAAGAAATAATAATCCATTCCCTCGAGTGGGGATCGAATCCACAATCGACGCTTTACAGTCACACCCTTGTGTCCCTACGCTACGACGACCTCTTTAAAAAATTATGTACCTATGGTATTTTTAATTCAAGCTACTATTGTTCATTAACCTGCTATTTTTTAATAAAGTATTATTGATCAGAGCGAAGCGAACTCTTACTGGTCAAAAGTGTGTTTCGTTGTAATGCTACTCCTCCTAGACCGTTAAACCTACAGCTAATTTTTGCAAAAACGTTGTGGATGACACGGTTATCCCAGCAAGTAGTTTGATGATAATTGTAATTGTAATTTTTGAGTAAATGGTCAAAATGTGCCCATAGAGTTAAGCTGTGGAACGTTTTGAAATTCACGCGCACAGAAAATTTTGCAAAAAAAATCGTAAAAAATTGCATAACGGCGGATCCTAGTTTAGATTAGACGGATCCTAGTTTAAACTCTTCTTTTTTTATATTATACTTTTATACTATACTTATTGTATAGACATTGGAATATTTTTTTTGAGGAAAAACAAAAAAGTGCAGAAATATAAGTAGGTTCAATTATAAGTAGGGGAGAGGGGGGCACATTCGAACGATTTTTAAACTTTGTGTCATATCTAAAAATTCTACAGTTTTTAACTTCTTTACTATTTCACAATGCTTAGTCCAACTATTGTGCCACACAATCGTAGCATCATATGTAGAAAAATATATAAGTTAAAGGTGCAATATCAACTTTAGTAGCAGTAGTCAAATGTTAAAAGCTGCCCCCCTTCCGGGGTAGCTTTGAACAAATATGGGGCAGTTTTGAACTATCATCGAATTCAATGAAATTAAAAGGCTTTTAAGAAATTTTATCAATAAACTTAACATTAGAAACGATGGAGATCAAATATCAGTACCCTGTTAACTTAAAAAAATAATATACCTAGTTTAATATTGCGATTGTACTAATACTAGTGTTAAATAACTTTAATATTATTAATAGACTTTAAAAAAAAACTTAAAAAAAACAAAAAAGTTGCTTTGGCTTCGTAGAAGTAATTAACATTATGGGATCAATCATAGAATAAATCTAATATTATGAAAATTTTTTTTTTTTAAATAAACAGCTTACTACCCTAATTTGAACTTAGAAAAATTAAATTTAAAGGAAAACATGGATGTAGTACGTGACGTAACCGGCAACTGAAATTGGGGGAAGTAGTCTACGTAAGAAATAAAAATCAGCTTCACTTTTTTTCCCGCACACAGCACGGTAGGCAGAGGGAACCTAGGATTAAGACACTCCGTTCCCCACTTTCTGCCGAATTCTGGAGGCATTGCGTGTTGAGTGGCAGAATTCATCGCCGCGCTTAGCCTCGACACGAGAACGAAGAAATGGAAATATAAATTTAAGTAAATATTTAATCTTCTTGAGTGAGGATCGAACCCACAACCAGTCGGTTTTACAGTCACACTTCGTGCCGCTGCGCCACTTTTGCGATATTTTTTTACATATAATAATATTCAAAACTGCCCCCTTTATTTTGTTCAAAGCTGCCTCAGTGGTATTTGAAAATTTCCAAACGTTTTTTTTTTAAGTAAAAGTTTAAAAATTGTAGTAATCTCTAGTTTATTGCATGATATATGAAACATTCTAACTAAAAGAGGAAAAAATAAAACCATATACCTACCTTGAATTGGATCCCTGCGATCCTTACGCGTTTATTTAAAAATGTATAAAATTTTACTCAAAATCAAACATTCCTCGTAACTCAACCACGGGCTCTCATATATCAGCGGTGACAAGTGACACGTGTGCAGATTAGTGCTGCCACTACTCAAAAAAAATCTACCAAAATTTCTTTTCGAAATAGCTCTGTTAACACATATTTTCAAAGGTGCCCCTGTTCAAAGCTACCCCCCTCTCCCCTACGATTAAAATGACGACGCATGACTAATAATGATTCATTGGTTGTGTGCTGGCTATATTATATTAATAGATAGAAGAAGAAGGTGACACGGTGCCACGGACAGCCTTCCGGGTTTACATTTACAGATTCTTACTACACGATCATAGTAGGTAAAAAACAATGAAGTCTAGATGTATTTAGTAGTATTGTAAATGTAAGTTGTATTCTTTAAAAATCCCAACAACGCTTTCTTTTGAAATAAATTTATTTAAACAATCTATCTATATATATAAAAGGACTTGTGCTGACTGACTGAGGTAAGACGCACGCAGAGCCGTAACCGCTGATGGTAGAAACGTGAAACTTAGGCAGATGTTTATTTTCATATTCTGGACATCCACTAAGAAGGGAATTTCAAATTGATTTTTGATTGATTTTTATAAAAATTTAAATTCAGACTGTTAAAAATATTTTATTGAACACGTGTTTCGTGGTTTTTTTAGAATTTACTCCTAATAAGCGGGCGAAGCCGCGCGCGCCCTCTAGTTTTACATAAATGTTTGTATGATGATCTTTAAGAGATTTTCAAGTTAATCACACCATATATCTACTTGGCAACGCGACAATAGCAGGAAAAAATACTCCTTTTCTATTTCTGATTTATATGTATATTTAGTGTATTTCTATTTCTTATTTCATTAAACAATAAATTTATTACATCAAAAAATATAAAATGAAATATCTATCTCGATCATATTTACTTTGACTGTTGCAAAAAAAAAACAAACAAAACAACATTAGAATATTTGATTGGATAAAGGTATAAAAAGCACAGCTACAATAAAAGCAAACCGCCGATCTTTTTGCATTGTCTGACATTGATGGATGCGTTTATTATCTGTGGCGCACATGTACGGGTGTGTTGTAGTGAATAGTGACGTCAAAACAAAAGATTTGCGACCGTGCACATGTGGTGCATCCGGGCCCCGGCAACTCACACGCGTCGCTTAAAAATACTTAATTTTAAAATACAACTTATTATAAATTATACGTTGTTGTTTATATTGATTTTTTGTATTTTTGTATGTATTTTTTTTTGTTGATTTAGGTAAAAATATTATTTAAGGATGGTATTTTATAGTTTTGATGCAGTTTATATATTATTTAATTATTATCGTCTGTTACCTTTCATTTATACTTAGAAATTTCGTACTTATTTTATGATTATTTGAAAGCTTTTACGTAATTCCTATATTAGGTAATATTATCGACATCACCAAAAAACTAACAACTAACAAATAATTTATTTTCTAATTGAAATTATTCCTTTACAATTATATTAATAAATTATCTTTTAAATTTAAAATTAATCAATATAAAATAAAAACTATAAAATCAATAGTCACTGCATACATGCTACACTTGTTAGGGCTAACGTAAAGCTAATATTATATGCACCAGGGCGAAGCTCACGTTCAAAAGTTGCTAAATTCACCCTCCAAAGTACAAAGCTTGGTCGGGCTTCGCAATACAACCGTATCATCGAGCGCGGTCCGCCTCCAGTCAGTCACAAACGGACGATCGTTCCGAGTTCACGTGTTGATCGTCGAAATTACCATTTATTCTCTTCGTCGCCAATTGTGACAGAAAGTGGAGTGAAACTTGTGAAAAATAATACTTTATTTGAACATTTGTATACAACGTATATTATATAAGTGGTGTTCGTGTGTAAATAGAGGGATTTTGAGTTTGTTTTCGGCGGCCCGGTTTGTGCCAGTGCACTAATTGCTGTTTGCGGAGGTAGGCAAAGTTATTTTTGTTCGTAAGTTTTTCTAATAAATTTATCCTAAATATATATTAGACTTTTAATAATATTCTTTTGATATTTTATGTATATATTATATTTATTGTTAATATATACTGATTAGATACAATAAAAAGTAATTATTTAATTTTAATTTACGATATTAACTAATCGCTTTATAATGTTATTGTACAAAATTATAAGTTTTATAAGTAATTTTTAAATGTCATTAAATCTTTATCCGTGTTCAAGCCGCTATAAAAAGGAAGCTTCTCATATTATTTCTATGGCGAGGCCTCATCCGCCGACAAACCAGTTCTCGGTCAGATGATGGTTTGTTATTATTTTTTTTTTGTTTCTCCAGCTCGGGTATTGTCATTAGCAATCATGTTTTTCCATCGTTAGATGATTATATTAATTTTCTTTCATATTAGAGATGTTTAAAAAAAAATCAGCTTCACGCTGTATCCCGCACACAGCAGGGTAGACAGAGGGAACCCAGTGTTAAGTTAACTCCGTTTTTTATATTTATTTGATGTTTTTTACTATATGAAATAAAAATATATGTTGGTTAGTAGAACCATAATGTAACCCTCTATTGTTTGCCCATCGGTGGGTCAGCTTAACAATGCGGCGCTTAGCGGCGCGATCCGCAAAAAAAAACGCTTCTATTACTTTGCCTTAATACAGCGTTTACAAAGTTAGAAATCCATAATGTCATCACTGTATCGACGTAACAAGTGGGGCGAAAAGGGACACCCTACGCTTCTGTTTATTGCATAACAACCATGTGCTATAGATATTATTATTATTTGTATTTCGTAGAAAATATTGTTTTGTGGTTAAGTTTGTGTTGTATATTTATGTATGTTGTCTGATCTTATATAGATAGATATTTTAGTTGTTTATCTTTACGTTTTTCTGTGAATTAGATGTAGAGAATCTACTATCCTTTTTTCAGCTTCACGCTTTATCCCGCACACAGCAAAGTAGGCAGGGGGAAATTCTGGAGACATTGCGTGTTGAGTGGCTGAACTAAACGTCGCGCGTGAATGAAATAATAAATATTTAATTTCTTCGATTGGGAATCGAACCCATAACCTGTCGCGTTTACAGTCACACGCTTGTGCGCCACTGTATCAAGACGTAATACTGTTCTCCCTTCTGTATTTTAAATAGCAGTCCCCCAAGTGAGAATCGAACCCACAACTCCCGCGCTCTGTCGAATCCTTAATATAACATACAAAAATAAGAAAACATTAAATATAATCTCATGACATAATAGCGACATAAAATTGTGAAAGCTTTTTTAATTGCATTAATTATTTTTTATATAGACGTTTGGTAACTGATTTGTATAGAAATTACATACTTGCGCTAAAATACTTCAGCGACGTAGATAAATATTTAATCATAGGTCATTATAAAATCAGAAGTGTGAATATTATTTTTATAGTGACAATTAATATTTGTTTGAAATTTCAAAAAATATTTTTAAGATTGGGTATTGAGTTAATACAATAAAAATATAAAGTTAATATTAAAAGCTTGAACGAATGATTCTAATAAGTCAAGTTACTTAAGTTTAAATATTTATAAAAATTATATAATATTTACATATGCATATTCAAATTATTACTTTTATTATAAAAGATATGATAAAAAGATGAACATCTAAAAGTTAAATTATCACCTAATCGCTGAATCATCACGCAAATTTTTGTTCTGAACGAATCCACCACACACAATCTGTAGAATTAAATTACCAATTATTAAATTATTTAGGTGTTTTTTTTTGATTAGTTAAATTATTTGGATGTTTGAATTTACTTTTCGTGATCTTTACACTCGATAAAAATATATATATATATTAGAATAACGAAAATTAGTCAAGTGCGAGTTGGACTATCTTATCGATTCGTCTTATCGTTCCGTACCAATTTGAGGATTATCGAGAGTATTCAACAAAAACTACAACCAATAAAATTTGATAAACTTAAGCTTGCGGGCGTATACATTCATTGTAATCATTTGTAATGCAAACTCTGATTCGTTCTCCTATTTCATAATTTTACTTAAAATTTAAATAAATCAATTTTACTTACCAATTTTCATAACTGTATATTTTTAATTATGCGGCGAATATCAGACAAAATGCAACAAAAGCTATGCTTAAATGTTTGTATTTTTTGATCGTGTTGACTTAGGAGCTTGATTTTTTCTGTACTCTAAGAGACCGTAGACCTGTATATTTGATATTAATTTTAGCTTAATACCTATACATTATCTCAAAATAAATACTCTTGTCTGACGGACAACACGGTGATCCTAAATTTAATATCAATACAGATAAAAGCATCTCGAGTAAATGATAATCAAACTTCTTGATGGCTAATTTAATTATCAGCATCGAGATGAACACGGAACGACTAATATTAGTTTTATACTGAATTGTAACTCCCAACGATCAGATTAAGATAAGATATCCGATATCGGTTATTATATCTTTATCAACATCCATTTGAGGCCGGTCGTGGCGCAGCGGCACGAGGTGTGACTGTAAAACCGACTGGTTGTGGGTTCGATCCCCACTCGAGGAGATGAAATATTTACTTAAATTTATATTTCCATTTCTTCGCTCTGGTGTCGAGGTTAAGTGCGGCGTTGAGTTCTGCCACTCAACACGCAATGCCTCCAGAATTCGGCAGAAAGTGGGGAACGGAGTGTCTTAACACTAGGTTCCCTCTGCCTACCCTGCTGTGTGCGGGATACAGCGTGAAGCTAATTTATTTTTTATTTTTATCAATATCCATATGGATATTTTCTCCGCGTTTTAAAATAATTCTCATTTTATTTGGTACTTAAGTAATTAAAGACAAGCGAATATATATGTATACGTGTGGATAAACAAATGTATACCTTAGTGTAGTGTAATAATGTTGGTAATACTTTTTGTATTAATAATTGAGACTAGTCGTGGCGCAGCGGCACAAAGTGTGTCTGTAAAACCGACTGGTTGTGAGTTCGATCCCCACTCGATGAGATGAAATATTTACTTTAAATATTTACATATTTACTTATTAAATATTTACATATTTAAATATTTAAATATTTACTTTTAATTTATATTTCCATTTTTCGCACTGGTCTCCAGGCAAAGCGCGGCATTGAGTTCTGCCACTCAACACGCAATGCCTCCAGAATTCGGCAGAAAGTGGAGAACGGAGTGTCTTAACACTAGGTCCCCTGTGCCGACCCTGTTGCTGCTGGGTACAGTGTGAAGCTGATTTTTTTTTTGTATTATTTAATTTATATTTGGAGTCAATCTTATTTTTTTTTTAAATTAAATTAAGAAACTACTCATGTTGTATCTATTTTAACAAATTTAAACTAAGTATAACTTTCAGTCAAGAACATTTTACCAATACCGATACAACATCGAGTTATAAGTCATGATTTTATATCTTTACTCACCATCAACTTGAAAGATTAGTCACTGGGTTTTCTGACGTTTTAATCGGTATAAAAAAAGATTTCTATCTTCTTACTATTAATTCTTGCGTAAATTTAACTATTAAATCTTTCTCTTCATTTACCTTCTCTTAAAAAAAAACAAAACGGATTTTGCATCAATTTCTGCGGTCATTTATAAAATTTCGGCTTAACTGTTATCAATTTAGCACTTTCAAATCCATTTATTTAATTTTAATGTTAATGTATAAAAGTAATGTGTAAGTGTAATAAATCGTTTCTAGGAATTAAGTTATAATAAAGTATAAAATTTTATTATATTTTGTAATCAACAAAATTCAAATCTTAATTTCAAAAATAGAAATTGGTAAGCAACCGGAAATATAAATAATAATTATCTAGCGCAAATAAAAGATACCTCCGCTTACGTTTAGGTACCTAATACATCATCGTACTTACTGATAACGCTATAAATAATTATTATAACAAATTTCTCGTGTCGCAGCTTGCAGCAAGAATGCAGGAGAAAGGCTTGATAAGACAGGGTAATGTCCCTTATGAGAATGTACCTACAGTTTGCTTAGATGGCGAATGCGGGTGCAAGATAACCAGGAGCAATTATGAGAGTACTTTACAACGTTTTCTTTTATTATTTTTTTCTAAGTAAATATTTTTTATATTTCTAGTTATTTTTAATATGACAATGCTTATTGTTAATATATAAAGGTATTTAAACTTACTCCTTAAATATTGGTTCGTTGATAATATTTCATACTATAGTATCGTATAGGAAACGGAAAAAATATTGCTGGAAAAAAACTGTTTAATTTCTTTATCTTCCACATCTCCACCTACCTTGCAGTTTTAAACTTTATATCACCGTCGCAAGTTGTTATGTTATCGTAGCTTTATTAAAAATAATTTAGTTTAATTCGATCTATAACTTCGACATATTGTATAAAATAAGTGCCTACAAACAATGATATCGGAATTAATAGTAATTAATAATATAAGAACAGAAGCACAACAAAACTTAATAATATTTAGACATTGCTGTCTGTACAGTCTATAAATTAATTTACTTTTTAATTCAGTATTTCTCTAAATCAAGTAATGCGTATAAAATTGATACTTAGTAAAAGAAGTGAAAGATTAGTGTTTTTTGCGGCTATTACAGTAGCTAAATGAAAGAAAAAATATTACAATGAAATGATAATGTTTTTGCCGTCACACAAAAATTAACCAGATCTGCATACTTTTTGCTAAAAGTTGCGAACCTCGTTTTTATCTCTTAACTGTATAACTTTGTCAACAGATGCTGAAAATATATACTGCAATTGCCGTCCCACTTTAGGGTAAAAAACTAGGAGTACCTACCGTTATATTTAACTGAATATAATACGAAATTGTTTTTATTATTTTTATAAATGAATTATATATATAATTCACTTAAATTTAATAATTCTAATTTAGCACATATTTTTAAAGGTCGATTTCATTGCTAAATATATAAAAAAACAGCTTACTGGGAAAATGTTGACGGTGATAAAATCAATTTACGTTATTATTATTAATAATTAAATTTATATTTGAACAAGTAACCTATTTAAATGTACATTATGAAAATTCCACATAATTTTCGAGACATTGCGTGTTGAATGGCGGAACTGAACGCTGTGCTTTATCTTGTTAGAAGAGGCAGAAAGTAGCAGCCGCGCCACTACCACGATGCTACAGCCTCAGAACATTTTTAGTACAAAACAAAATTATATTGTGTTTTCAAAATTCCAACATTTTGAAAAAATTATGTAAAGCTACTCTACATGTTGCATGTGAGATATTTTTTTATTGTTGCTTATTGATACATCGAACAAAGCAATTATTATTTCTTGTTACATTTTTCAAAAAAGAAAATAAACCCGCTTAACAATCAGTACCTAACATGTTATAAATTAAGCTGGGGAGGAAAAATTTATTCATTTTATTACTAAAGTACCTAATATTCATTCTTGTTTCATATATTTAAGAATAAATAATAAATATTATATAGTTAATAATATTCCATCAGTTTATAATATAAGGGTAGTTTAAACATGTGTTTATCAGATCGTAGTAACTTCTGGTCGTATTTCGTGAGGGTGGACGGTTTTAAATGTGGTGCTAATTTAACGGACACGCGTCCGTTCCCGCCAACGGATTAATGGCCGTTGGTCTTTCCAACTAATATAAATATGTCAATCAAATTATTAAAGATATAAACAATATTTCCTCTCGGTTTGGAGATGATGTATATAGTTTGAAATCATATTCAAATAAATCTATTTAATATTTTCTTTGCCGTTTACCTACAAACTTTTGCATACGTTCTAAAAAACGTGTGGAGTTTAAGGAAATATTACCTGTATATACACATAATGTAATAACTAAATATTGTTTTGGTTATTTATTTTACAAAGTGGATGACGTGAGTGTACTTTGTTTACTCTTTTCATATAAAACTACAATTTTGCAATACTATCTCACACATTCATAAGTTGACAACTTAAGTGTCTTGAGCAGCAAGTTTCAGATGTTGCATTCTACATTCGATTATAATTTTAAAATAGATGCAATGACGCCATGCACCGACAACGCATATGTACTAAGAACTAGGTTTATGCCGTGTCAACTTCTCAGAAGAGGCAACCGTCCAATTCTCATAATAATATTATATTTATTATGCTGCATTATTAAAAATATACATAATTACATTTAAATATTACTCTTTTTGCTTGCTGCTACTTTAACAAATCGTTTTTTTTAGATCGTTTATTGAAAAAGCAAGCAAGGAGTTCTCGTGAGAAAACATAACGGCATGGAAACTGTTCGCTTTAACTAATGTAATTTATAGAAAAACAAATAACAAATGTGCTGTATTTTTTTTTTCCCGACTGCTAAGTAAGGGTTATGTTTTTCGCGCGTATCTTGTATGTATGTAATATTCTTTATTACCTCGTATCTCCAGAACCGCTGAACGGATTTACATATTTGAGGTATCGTTAGATTCGTATTAGCAGCCCAAGTGTTCTTAGATAGGAGACTTTAATAAAAAATAATCATGGCGGCTGTGGTACGCCATTGGACTTAGTGAAAAATTTTTTTTTCGTTTCAAATACCACAATATGCGTATCAAATTCAAGAGCTCAATTTCAGAATTTCAAAAAGGTATATCATGATTATCATTACCATAATAAATTCTAACAAAAAAATGAAAAATAAAAAAATATTTGTAAAAACAAAAACCCCGACTGCATCAAACTAAACAGAAAATAAACAAGCCCAATAGTTTATTAGGATTAACAGTCGGGACCTATAAGTAATTCTTCAATCAATAAAATCTGTACCAGGAACCCCGCATAATTTAAAGAGGTTCCGACTTTTAATCCTAATAAACTATTGGGCTTGTTTATTTTCTGTTTAGTTTGATGCAGTCGGGGTTTTTGTTTTCACAAATATTTTTTTTTGACATAACTAATTAAAAAGTAATAAAATTATATTACGGAATAATTTGTCACCAGTATCAGTCCCTGCTTTGCAGCGTATATAATATAAAAAAAACTATGCAAAATAATTCCAAAAATTATTAATTTATTTGGTAAACAAAATGACATAGCGCGCTTAGTAACTAATCGTTGGAGGTGGTCTTGTTTCATCAGTTTTAAAGACGTGTATCATTGCAAGAAAATACTTTGTTTAGGCAAAAGCAATTGAGTAATTACGTAATAGAGTCGGTTTCACCTTGCCAGGTTATTCAAGAGCGTCTGAAGGAGCAGTGAACTTTGCCGACTGGCGTGGTTTCCTTCCCCACACCTGGGGTTCACTCACACAGCCATTAGTTCCGAACGTTTATAGTTTTAGATAGAAATCACTTTGACATGTATTTTTCTAAGTAATAAACCGGGATAGCGGTGAGAACTCACTTAATTGTTACTTCTTGTGTTGATGATACTATTATAATGATATATTATGTAAGAGCTGGTTTCTAAGAAGGTGATTTCCTATCTTAATGTATTATCTCAATTCATGTATATTAGAATATATGCTTAAAATGTTAACATACTTTGCTAAAATATAAAAAAAATGTCTAAACAATATATCTGTTTCTACAATAATCTTGCCTAATACGTTTTTTTATGAAATACTTAAGATATTTTTGTAATTGAATTGCAATCAGCGTGGGACTTGTCGTCGATCTTTAAAACTGTTAAAAGTAAACCAAAATTACTTATTTCAGCAAGTCATTCGTGTAATAGAGTAGAAGATTATGGCATAATTGCTTTTTGTTTGTAATATATTTGGTAAAAATTCTCATTATTTTTTTGACCTGCTAGCGTCGTGTAGGTTAATAAAATTTAGCTGCAGCGTTACTTTAATAGCCATTTTGGGAATTTATTTCGGGACTTTTATGATGGGTTTTATGTATATTTAATTCTCGCTACCATCTTATTTAATAAACAAATTGGTGGCGAGGAAACAAGCTAAAAATAAACATTGGAAACGGTCGACTTTCCCTCATAAAAGGTTCTCTTCAAATATACATATACTTATATCTATATATCACTCTGTACAATTGTATTATATTTGTTAGTTTTTAAGTGTAAAACCCACTTACATGATCCTATCACTGTCTAATCTTGTATATTTATAAAAAAAAAAATATATATTTTATTTTCCTGTATTTTTTTAATACTGGTTGTGTTAAACATACGGACGCCAAATATAAACAGATTTAGAACATTAATGGAATCCATTGCAGTAACTTAAGTCTCTCATAACAATGGTTTTTCAGAATAAATAGGTATCCTTATACAGAGTGTATACTACAGTTCTACTGTAAAGCTGTAGAATTCTAACACGCAACCCCTAAGGGGACTTCAAAACCACTGAGACACTTGTTAGAAGATTTTCACACTAATTACTACCTCCATGCACGATGTATGAATTGTTTATATGCGGGCACTTAGTTTAGTACGGTTTGTTATTATATTTTAACATAGTTAATTTGTTCTTTATTTCATTTAATAGATATAAAAGATTTTAGATATAATATATTTGTTTCATTCTTTTATAATTGTTTAAGTTATTTTATATATTAAATCATAATATTGTAATGTAGGACTAGCAAAAATTATATATGCATTTACTATCTTGTAATATCGGAAGACTTTTGATTTAATTTTTTTATGATAGTAGATTAAACACAAAAACCAGCAACTTCAAATACAAAACCATAAAATATATAAATTAATCGTATATTTTAAGTTATTGCAAGAATAAATGTAGATGCAAGTTTATCTTTGAACACAAAATTAATTGATAAGAATTGATAAGAATATTTGATAAAATCAAAATGTAAGAAAAAAAGCCGTTGACACAACAGATTGTGCTTATTTTCTATGATCTTTCCAACATGAAGGCTATTTGTGGTCAACATTTTGTATAGTTTTGACTGGTATATTACCAGCCATTGATGTTCATATTAAAATATAATAATAATATTTAAGAGAATGCTATATTCTCTTAAATATTTCTCATATCAGGAAAGAACAAGAATTATTAAGTAATGAGATCGAGATGGTATCCAAAGAAAACAGATTTTGTTAATAAAACCCGCGGCGCGTTTCAAAGGTACCTTTCTATAGTAGTATTGTGAGATCAAAACAAAGTACGTTAGCGGATTCGATCTGTCTTCAAACCCTTGAATAGTGGAGAGTAAAGTGACTGACTACATCTTCCTTGCCTTCGCTAAATAAAAGAGTCGATACATAAAGATAATAGAAAAAAAATCTATTAATATGTAATAAGGGCTATGTCAACAGTCTACATACGGACGCATACAACAATAACACACAACAATAAACATTCCACTACCAAATTTGATATGAACTTGTAATCACAATGACGACTCGATATAATGCTGTTTAGTTGATAGTATACTATAACCTTGAGAGGTCAAGGACCCCAGTTTTATTCGTCTACGCACGCTTCTTCACCATCATCTGTTAGTTACTAGAATAATAAAAGTAATAATTTGTTACTTGAGGCCAGTCGTGGTTCAGAGGCACAAGTGTGTGACTAAACGCGACTGGTTGTGAGTTCGATTCGATTCGAGTGGGGACTTGAGGAAATGCAATGTTTATTTAAATTTATATTTTCATTTCTTCATTCCGATGTCGAGGCCTAACTAAGCATGTAATGCCGCCAATATTAACACGAGGTTCCCTCTGCCTACCCTACTGTGTGCGGGATACAGCGTAAACATGATTTAATATTGTTACTTAGCTATAAAGCTTTATCATAGAACTCATAGTAAAACTTTTAACTCATGACTAGTTTGTATATACCTTTGAATATGTTGTAATAAAATTATAAAGTTGTATACAACACTTAAGTGAGGAAGTGAGTATTAAATCAATTGCTAAGCGAAGGTATTGTTATTTCCATGGTTATAAAATTATATTGAAGCCAGTCATGGCGCAGGGGCACAAAGTGTGACTGTTAACGCGACTGGTTGTGGGTTCGACCCCGCTCAAGGAAGTAAAATATTTATTTAAATTTTCATTTCTTCGCTCTGGTGTCGAGGCGAAGCGCGGCGTTGAATTCCGGCACTTCAACACACAATGCCTCCAAAATTCGGCGGAAAGTGGGGAACGGAGTGTCTCAACACTGGGTTCCCTCTGCATACCCAGCTGTGTGCGGGATACAGCGTGAAGCAGATTTTTTTATGTATAACAATATACACATACATATTGTATGTGTAAGATAATTTATGGATTTTTAGTCTGGTTGTGTTGGTACTCGTATGATTGGTTATTCCGCACCATCTGACGCATCGCTTCTATTTAGGCGTCCACTTTATCTTTAGGTAAGCGTAAAGTGGAAGGTGAAGCGACTTTTAGTAGGGGCTTTGTGTGTTCAGTAGAATAAACATGGAACCTAGAGATATACCTGAATAGTGTAAAAATATAATTCTTCTCTCTTATTAATTAAAACATGTTAGGTGCTAAAATACCTTATCAAAGTTATAAATATATACAGGGTGGAAGAGGCACCGCTCCATTTACGGAAACTGCATATAGGGTAAAATATTTCAAACCTATACCTAAAGAAATTAATCAAGATGCCTCAACAGTTTGGACGTAGGATTTTTTTTTTCATTTCACGATTTTTATCCATACCTGTATTTCGTGTGACGCGATTACGTATAGATCCCAATAACATAAACACTTACTACTACAAAAATACTACTAAAGGTTAAACAACTTTGAACTTTATCGCCAATACATACGACTCGATTTCGAAATGAGGCGTGTGCGGCGATGTTCCTTCGATAGGTTTATGTGTGCGTGCGTCATCCTTACAAATGGCGTTTTGTTTTAAAATGACAATTTTATTATTTATTTTGCTCATTTTTGGGATTTTTTTTTGAATTACATTAGGCTTTTATAGAGTAGTTAAAACTGTGATTTCATTTAATGTGGTGCTGACACTTCCACCCTGTATAATGTCTTCAAAAAATTAATCTTAAGGTGTAACTGAAAAACAGCAATGTTCGAGAATCGAACCGCAAGCATCAGTAGTTCAGTTACACCTTTATTTTTCAAGATTTCATAGCTATAATTGTTTTTATTATTATTAAAAGATAAAATCAATTTTACGTTAATCTTTCAAGGGACTGACGAATTACGACTATAAGTAAAGCTTCTCCCGTCGCTAACGTGTAAAATATATTATCTATTTATAACAGTTTTAGTAGGTAAGTTATCTCACAGTAAGGCTATAACGAGAAACAGGTGTCAAAACATCTTTAACTGAATATAGATTATTTCTACGAAGCACTAATAAGACGACAGAGTGCTGTCAACTGGGAATATAATTAAAATATTTAAACATTTTAGTTTGTTTTAGGCACATTTTTTTGTGGGAACGTTGGATTTGTATTTTATATGATAAGCTTAAGAGGATTGGCCCAAAAAGAAATAACATATTTCTAGCCTTTTTCGATCGTATCACAGAATTTAATTACCAGGAAGCTTTATCAAAATGAAAAAAAAAATAGAAAGTTAAATGTATGTGTTGTTTATTTAGAGTTAAGTTTAATAATGGCACTGAAATATTTATTAACTTCTTACGAATCAATCAAGTAGCCTAACCTAAATACTACCTAAATATTTCTAGGATTTTTAAATTTACTTCAATTTCTTAATTGATTAGTATCGAATAAATAAATAGAAACACAAATACTTACATATATCCATCTCAAAAAGAAAATAATATTTTTTTCATTTATTTATCCATCGTAAGATTGTTGATAATATTTAAAATAATATAAGATAAATATACAATATAAGTAAATCGACATACCAAATCGTAACGTTACCTCAAGTAAACTTACCGGGCTTTCCCTTTCACGTTATTAGCCCGGTTTAAGTTACACGCGGCTCGAAATGTGCGAACTCTCTTATACTTCTAAGTAAATACTAGGTGATTAAGTCGATATTACATAACTTACTATTAAGTTTGTAAGAGATAGGCAATTTACTGTCTGTCGTGTTTTCATTTTTTACAATCGTTGCGTAAATATATTTTTTTTTACGAATGAATGAACTAAAAAATACAAAAATTATAAATAAGGTTGACGCTGTATCCCGCACACAGCAGGTTAGGCTGAGGGAGCCTAGTGTTAAGACACTCCGTTCCCCACTTTCCGCTGAGTTTTGGAGACATTGCGTGTTGAGTGGCAGAACTCAATGCCGCGCTTTGCCTCGACACAAAGAAATGAAAATATAAATAAATATTTCATTTCCTCGAATGGGGATCGAACCCACAACCAGTCGATTATACAGTCACACTTTGTGCCCCTGCGCAATGACTGGCCTCAATTTACTACACAACTATATTTTAATATTTAAACGTAATGGATATATATATATTACTTTAGAACTACATTTTTACTATAACTAAAGTGATTTTATTTATAATTTACTAAAAACGATTAACAATTGATTGAAGAGTGGACAATAGTTGTTAAAATTGTATGCAAAATATTTTCACAATAGTATAAGTTTCTTCTCTTCTTTTTATTCTAAAAGAGTACAACAACCCCTTTATTCATTCATGTTCATGTTTTATGTTGTTATTATTTATAAAATTAATATAAAAATATCTGAAAATATGATTAAATAACGTCTTAGACGAGTCGTCTTAAATTATTACACTTTATAACTTTGAAAAGTAGACTATATAAAGCCACTTTTAAAAGATATTACTAAATATAAAGATCAAAAGAAAGATCTTAGCAACCCAATTTAAAGTAAGGTTCTAGTTATACTGGCGATGTACATTGCTTTCATTCGCCACTGAGACGTCGTGTCTCAAAAAGTCATTAAATAAGCTGTGTCGGGTAAAATGAATGGTGTCAGTCAAAAACTAAGCCTTTACAAAGTTGATTAATAAAGTTAGAATATGTTCCAGTTTGGAGATAGCTTTTGTGCCATTATTACGTTCAGTGGAATTTTGGTAAACATTTTAGTGTTGACTAGCGAACCGCTCGCGGCTTCGTCCGCTTGAACAATGTAATTATACATTTACTTATCTGTATTATTTCACCTTTTCTCGAGCGAAAGCTAGGTACATATGTAATTCATATTATTATATACGCAGTGTTACAAATAAGTGTATAGTACTAATTATTTTAATATTAATACATCCATAATTTTTTTTATAATTCTTAACTAAACATAAAAACATTTTTGTTATGTATTAGTTTATTGTATATTTTTTACATACTAGTATATTTTATACGAGGTGATTAAATATAAAAGGTAAAGAGGTCACCTGATATTTTATTTATAGTTGGAAGGTAAAATGGAATAAGCAAAGTATACGTTGGAGCACTCTATCCTCCCAGCATCCGGAAGTAGCCCCGCTTAATCGACTAGCGAACCCAATGAACCTCTATTTTTGCCTCGTTCCATATTTCCTCTCTGAAACTGTTGTTTCATTATAAATAAGCATTCTCTTATTTAAAATGCGTATTACAAAATCTTTGAAGTTAACAGAAATCTAAATCTTTCTTCATAGTTTTTTTTAAATAACTAAAAATGTAGATTAAAAATGTTTGCATTTCTTTTTTTATGTTGAAGATTCTTTAAAAGCACTTCGAGCTTTGTATCTAATAAAGCCTTGTTTGAAAACAATTAACAACTTATTAAACGTAAAACAGAGAAATATAAATAAGCAGATTCTTCTCAGAAACGTTCGGGTTTGTTAAGAAAAATAATAGTGCTTGCATTTTTTGCCGCTCACTTAATATTTTTATATAGGTATGTATGTTTTTGTATTCTCACGATCCGAGTTGAATACTCACAACACGACATCACTACATTAGAACCAAGACAAACGTGTAACTCAAATTAGATTATGAAATTAATCTCTTATTTATACCAATTCACACAAATCTTATTACTATTTGATTTAAAAATTATTTTTATTTTTTCATATATTTTATTTAACAAAGATTATACCAGCATAAGCTTCTAGGAAACATAAAAGTTTAAAAGCAATTTGAAATTTTTCCCACAATTTATAGGGGATATAACCGCAGGAATATCGCTCCGACGACTTCAGATGAGTATTATAATCTCATTTTTGAATCGAATTTGTTTACGTGTGAGAAAATCTTATATCCATATATCCATAGGAGATACAGACCGTGTATATTTATAAAACATCATCCATTGCTGGGAAATAAACAAGAAAGTAACGGAAAATAAGATGAGAAAGGAAATGAACGAAAAACTTATCGTATAATCATCAGGGAAGCGTCACCGTGTATGTCCGCCATGTATGACGTCTCTTAACTTGAGTAGAGACTTCAGTTGAGTTTGGCGTTCATGTTGAACGGACGTGTTAATAGTTTCATGTGAGTTTTTAGTGTTAAAAAAAAGAAAATCATAAATGAAGTGTTGCTTATATTTTACCTCTATTTAATATTAGTTAAAACTGTGTATGTGGTTAACCTATTATACAAGATTTTATAGCCGAGCTTTAGGATTTCAGGTTGGTAAACTTTGCAGCTTAGTTTTTAAGTTAGATATATAAGAAAATAATTTTGGTTAATAATACAAAATAATTATTAACAATAACACGTTGTTAATAAACATTTATTAAATTTTAATTAATTAAGATGACAATAATTAAACACAGAATGGGAGGCACGAGTCTACTCCGGTCTCTTGATATTAAAGTTGAGTTGTACTCGACGACGATTTTGAAATGAAGGCCGATTCATCAATGCATTCCAGAGCGTGATTCATTTTATTATTAGCAATCGTAATAAAAACGTCTGGTTTTTAAAATTATCACATTATAGATAAAAATACTTTTGATGTATACATTAATATGGAAGGAAATATTTTAATATACATTTATCTTATGTATTATGGGAGAAGTACATAGAAGTACAAAGTGAAAATCTATTGAGTTCTCTACTTTACTCACTTTAAAGTAATTCAGATGTTGTGTATAAGAATATCGATTTCTTTGTCTATCCACAGAAAAAGAAACCTAAAAAAGCGAATCAAAATTTCATGCACACATTCTTAGAGCGATGAGAAGAGGATATTCTTATATATTAGTCCAATTTTAAAAGAAAAAAGCACATGTAGAATGCAATCAAATAAACCAATTACGCCCATACGTACGTACTAACGTAGCAGACGAAATAAGAATAACAAGCAAAGCGTCCAAATTTTATATATATATTTTTTAAAAAGCTATAAATTTGTAAATTTTCTGATATTCTCATATCGTTTTATATTGACATGTCAAAATTAAATAGATAACAGCATTTTAAAGTTTTTATACATTGCTGATTAGTTTTATCTGTAACATTGAGTTTTCAATTGACACATGTTTTTGAATGATCGAGAGTTGGACATGTTTATAATTATCTCTTTCAACACTTCATTTAATTTTTTTTTTAGATTTTAAAAAAATGCATTACATATATGTACATATTATAATATATTACAAATGATTACATAAATATTTACTTATAACCTATATTGGTTCTTTGGGCAATAAATCATCTACTGTTCCAATTGATTATAACAGTTGAATCTACGAAATCAACATTTACAGATGATGTACGTACATCCATTCTGTGGATCAAGAGTTTATTCTTAATTGTTTTATTCAATAAAGAAAATAGATTTTTTTTAATAATTACCAGAGGCCAGTCCTGGCGCAGAGGGACAAAGTGTGACTGTAAAACCGACTGGTTGTGGGTTCGATCACCACTCGAGGAGATGAAATATTTACTTAAATTTATATTTCCATTTGTTCGCTCTGGAGTCGAGGCAAAGCGCGGCGTTGAGTTCTGCCATTCGACACGCAATGCCTCTAGAATTCGGCAGAAAGTGGGGAACGGAGTGTCTTAACACTTGGTTCCCTCTGCATACCCTGCAGTGTGCAGGAAACAGCGTGAAACTGATTTTGTTTTGATCTTAATAATTACACAATTTTGTTATTATTGTACCAATATGGACTATTATAATTTATCTCGTTTCAATTACAATAGATATCGTTTTGCATTCAAAAAAAGACGTAAAAGCTTTGCCAGCAGTTTATAATTCAGAATACTGTCTGCAATCTTGACGAAATAGTCTTTCCGCTGACGTGCTTATTATATTTGCTGACAGTTAAACTTATTTTGATAACTTTTTATTTCTTAAATAGACTTCCAACATAAATATTAAATATATCAGTATAATATTTTGTATAGATTAGATCAGCTTCACGCTGTATCCCGCACACAGCAGGGTAGGCAGAGGGAACCTAGTGTTGAGACACTTCGTTTCCCACTTTCTGCCGAATTCTGGAGGCATTGCGTGTTGAGTGGCAGAACTCAACGCCGCGCTTAACCTCGACACCAGAGCGAAGAAATGGAAATATAAATTTAAGTAAATATTTCATCTCCTCGAGTGGAGATCGAACCCACAACCAGTCGGTTTTACAGTCACACCTCGTGCCGCTGCGCCACGACTGGCCTCAATATTTTGTATAGATATTCTACTAAATAAATACATTGTCACAGGAACGCTAATAAAACTGACCTTGCATACTCGCATACGTGAGTTACAATTTTGCCTCGTGTTTTTATGTTTAATTTCGATGTAAACATGTTAATATATACCATAATTTATCATATATCTTATATTTCCGCAATTATTTAGTTTTATCTTCATAACTTCAGAATATTCTTTGTTATTGTCATATACTTATTTATTTTGCTTATTAGAAATCCGAATATATTTGATAGAATATCAAATTATTTGCCTAAAATAAATATAGCCCAACAAGTTCATAAATATTTAAAAATAAATAAATTAAAACTTACAAATTAAAATTAATTATAAATATAATTTAGTTTGAAAAATTACAAAATACATCAGTTGAAGCTATGATATTGGCACACTCTAAAAATACAGGTATCTTATATGACATATACTTTGATTGTACAACGTAGATATAATTAAAATGCAGTTTTTAGAACCATTTTAGGTTGTTACTTGCATTCTGGCTAACCAAAACGTACCCTGAAATGGGATTTGAACCTGCATTACACACACATTTATTATCCATTACAATGGCACAAAACGCAATAAATAATCTGTGCAGATAAGAAAAAAAAATATATTTTTATACACTTTCATTAAACGAGTCAATTACGACGAGCAAAGACCATCCATATATCACGAGAACCATATTATATTGACATTAATATAAACCAACGGTTACGAATGCGTCTAAATCATTACTTTCACTGCATACATCACGAGCAGAATTACAGGATAGACCTTATCTAATCGCTGATAGTCTTATAAGTCGTGCTGATCAATATAAGAAAGTAAACGTAAGAAATTGCCTTATTATCTTATTATAAGTAATGCTCGGTTATTACTGTTCTATATAAAAACTAGCCGTTTGATATCGTTTTATTCAATGATTTCTATTTTTACTTATGGCTGTTTTGTTATTATGAATAATTAAAAATAATATTAAGTTTTTGTCAATTATTTGCATTATTTGAAATGGGCTTAGATAAGTAAAATTTCGCTAATTGATAAAATAGTAGAATTTATTAGTTCAGCTTTAGAATGTGGAAAGAGCATGAAAATGCCTTGAAAATAATATTTTATGTAGAGATCGTTCTAACTATAATTATTGTAGATTTGTAATAACATCTAAAAAACGTGGTGCAAAAATATAGTCGTTAGGTGTACTGGTTTATATGTGAAGTAGTGTTATTAGGTATTCAAAGTAGTTTTACGAATCATCTCTCTCCTTGCCTTTTTAAAAAAATAAATAATAAAAATCCACTTAATTATAACAATAATATATTTTTTAGATAAATATTTTAAATATATTTATCTATATATTAGCTTACGGCAATTATAACGATACTTATAGAGGCGTATTGCGCCGTGCGCCCAGGTGTGCGGTCAGGTGTCGAAATGTTTGCTCTGAAACAAGTTACAAGACTTAAGAATGTAATATCACTGGTTTTTACAATTAATTAAATATATATGACATTCACTTACTATTTCAATAGATAAAAAATATTCATACCAATTTATAATGTTCCCATTAAAATACTTATTAAATAGTCCAAATTGGTTAAGTATATTATGTAGTAAATTATGTAAAATGATCTATAGTATTTTGTTGTATAGTAGTTGTAAATCTCTATCTCTTTTTTCCTTTTATATATTCATTAATGCAAATATATAAGAAAGTATTAATGCATTAAGGACATATTGTAAAAATTGTCTGTCATCGAACGTCACTTGGTAAGCTCGTTTGATTTTCACTATAAACTCATACTCATACTATCTTTGGATGAATCACAACTGGCTGGCTATTCTGCCTTGAAGTAGGCAATGGCAATTAGAGTGATAAGCGTGTTTATATCAGATTAGAGACATATATGTATGTTGGTAGCGTGGCGCAAGGGCACAAGGATGTGACTGTTACGTGACGGTTGTGGGTTCGATCCACACTCGAGAAAAAGAATTATTGTTTATTAATATTTGCATTTCTTCGCTCGGACACTAAGGTAAAACTCCTAAGTTAAGTTCCGCCACTCAACATGCAATGCCCTCGGCGGAAAGTGGAGAACGGTGTGTCTTAACACTAAGTTTCTCTACCTACCCTGCTGTGTGCGTGGTACAACGTGAACTCTAATTAAACGAAAGAGTCACTAACCTAGAACAACATAGATTTTAAATACTTAAAGTTCTCAAATTCTATATGTGTATAACTGAATACATATCACATAGATGAGATGTCGTCGAGGCAACGACGTGTCTTCTAATCTCTCACGAGGATGCAATCACGGCCAAACACGCTTCCATAGTCTAATAACTAAAGCGAGGCGGCGTTGTGCGCTATCGTTTACTTTAGATGGAATATGCAAAATAACTTTGTGTAAGGAAATTGATGGCTATATCAATTTTTTTTTAATTTCCCATAATAGAGTGACTTTGATATTAAAACTTAAGTTGTAATTAATTATATATGTTTAGCATAAAGTTATTAATTAACAATCTATTGTTGTGTAGATTCAATTCCCAATTTAAGCAAATCAATTGTAATAAGTAATAACATGATTTTTTATGATTATATGCATTATTACCTAAAATTCAGAATAAATATGAATATAAGGAAAATTGTTTTTTGCTACACACACCGCATATAAGAGGGTAGGCATAGAGAACCTACTATTAAGATAAAACACTCCGTTTCCCACTCCCACTCCGCCGAATTCTAGTGGCATGGCGTCTTAAGTGACAGAACTTAACGCCGCACTTTGCCCTGTTACCAGAGCGAGAAAATGAAAATATTAAACAATTCCTATAAAGAAAATTCCTAGCACTAGGTACTGTACCATATAAAATGACGTTACCTACCTTGCCGGTGGGAAGATAGAGATCACTGAACCTCGCCGATGCCCATTCATTTCACATTACTTCCGACTCGTTGATACGGGATTAGCGGACGCTGACTATAATTCATTGAGTAACAAATACAACATTCCATTATTGTATGGACCAGTAATTATTTTCTATATAACAGTGGATCGAGAAAGGCTTTTTTTCTGTTAAAATGTATTTATAGAGGCTAATCGTGGCGCAGAGGCACAAGGTTGTGACTATAAACATAAGTGGTTGGAGGTTCGATTCCCACTCGAGGAAATAAAATATTTAATATTTCCATTTCTCCGCTTGTAATACAAGTTGCGTTCCGCCACTCAAGACGTAATGGCTCCTGAATGCGGTGGCAATCCCTCTGCCTACCCTGCTGAGTGCGGGGTATAATATGAAGCTACTGAAAAAAATAACTATTTTGACTTCTCATTTGTTTACCTTGATGGTTCGTAGACGTTTATTAGAAAATTTTTAGTTCACCACAGTTGCTATTAGTTCTTTATGTGGAAACAATACATTAAAATAATTACACCACACAAAAGGCGAGGCTCTACATTTTAATTTTGTCGTAAGATTTCGAGCATACATGCTTTATCTTGTAAATGTCCATGTTTACGGTTAATCTTCAGTGTCGAAAGACAAAGGAGCTTGTGAATATTTCATGTTTTTGAGGCTCTTAACATTTTCTCTAGAACTCAAAGTTATTTACCAAACAAAACTGTTACGAAACAATGAATATTCATTACTGCACGACAGTAAACCTGAAACAACATTTCCTCAACTTAATTATAACCGCCACTTCTGTGTTGTGTTTGGGTTTTAAAAAAGTATTTATGTTGTTACTTGACTTTAACTTATTACTCATTTTAATTACGTTTCGTTTTAGTTCTAGAATTATATTAAATAAATAAATCAAATCAGTTTCACGCTGTATCCCGCACACAGCAGGGTAAGCAGAGGTATTCTAGTGTTAAGACACTCCGTTCTCCACTTTCTGCTGAATTCTGGAGGAATTGCGTGTTGAGTGGCAGAACTCAACGCCGCGTTTAATCTCGACACCAGAGCGAAGAGATGGAAATATAAATTTAAGTAAATATTTAATCTCGAGTGGGGATCGAATCCACAACCAGTCGGTTTTACAGTCGCACTCCGTGCCGCTGCGCCACGACTGGCCTCTTCGCTTTAGTCTAGAATTATATTAAGTGAATTAATATAAAAGTATTACAATATTATAATATTCTAACCTTAATTAACTAAATTAATGATGAAGTTGGCCATAAAAGTTAATTTAATTTAAATAATATAATATTTGAATAAAAAAAAGAGTCTCGTAACAGATTCACTGTCGTGACTATTTTAATGTCATGATGTCATGCTCTTACTAGTGTTCTCATTGTTTCATTAGCTATATGACATAAATGTCATTTTTAATAACAATAAATGAATTAATATGCGATAAAATATGTTGAAAAAGAAGAATAAAAGGTTGAAATTTTGTTATTTATAGTATCTTTGTAAGACGAAAACGAAAATATTTAAAAGAAATCTACACGGCGGCGTTTGTAATCTCTTCCAAATTTACTTACTCGAAACGCGTTTAAATCTCAAAGTAAACGTTCTTATTTCTCAAATAAGCAGCTTTATCAACCGTCAGTTTCCACTTCATTGATCGTAAAGCTCTATATGAGCTCGACTCAATTGAATTACCACTTTGAGATTGTAAGAAAAAGGCACAGCGAACGCCTAATTCTGTTTGGCAATAAAAAACTGAACTGCATGCAAATGCTGTGTTTGGCGGCCTGTTCATATTGTGAACCCTTTCATTTCAATACAAAAAAAATAAATCAGCTTCACGTTGTATCCCGCACATAGCAGGGTAAGCAGAGGGAACCTAGTGTTTATACACTCCGTGTTGAGTGGCAGAACTCAACGTCGCGCTGAACTTCGATACCAGAGCGAAGAAATGGAAATATAAATTAAAGTAAATATTTCATCTCCCTGATCGGGGATCGAACCCACAACCACTCGGTTTTACAGTCACACTTCGTGCCGCCACGACTGGACTAAGTTATTATTATTATTAGAAATCCATATTAAACGTGTTCAAAGATTAGTTTTGAAGTTCTGATAATCAGTTAAGATCACTTTTCTTCACTTCTCACTGAAGAAGACATGTTTTTGGATTGCTGTCGGTTTCCATAATAGAATTCGAACCTTAACTATTGCATTACACATTGGCTCAATAAATTATGCACGAGTGCCATGCCAGGTCCGCCATTCAATGCCTCAAAAAATGCGAAAAAATGTGGGGAACGGAGTGTCTTAATACTAAGGTTCCTCTGTCTATCCTGCCGTATGCAGGATACAGTGTAAAGCTGATTGATTCGTTAATAATTAATATAAATCAATACAGAACAAAATTTTACCGATAATAAGAGTTAAGTAAGAATTTATAATAGTGACAAAGAATAGCGGCTAGAAACAACATATCTTGATTATACTACGGTCAAGTTCAAATTAACATTGTGCGTAAAATGACATCATTGTGTTGTAAGATTAAGATAAATATCATGAAGTAAATTATAAGTCAGAGGCGTAACGTCATCTTCACATAGCTGGGACGTGTCTGATTAGAATTGGTTAATATTATACATATAATTGATGACTTATTTTATTTTCCACTGACCAAACAAAGCGCAGCGTTGAGTTCCGCCATTCAATACACAGTATATCGAAAAAATACATTGTATTGGATAATGGTGCGTCAAAAATAGAGAAACTTTGACTAGATTGAATATGGATAATATTTTAACGTTCATTCCAGTAGGATTATAGCCTTCAACCGCAGGTATGATTTATTAAGCTACTAAAGGACGAAGCATAACATCAACTATTGCAAAAAGTTAGTATTGGATAACGAAGACATTCATATTGTGGCTTCACAATTTGTAGATATAAATAGTAAAATAAATGCTATTTTGATTTTAATTATTTTTTATATAATATTTTTGTTTGTTATTTACGACAGTGAGATCATAGGTTGGTTATAAAATATCATAAATAAACTTATACATAAATGACGTCATTCTAACATTGTAAATGTTACTTAAAGTACCATGGAGTCGACCATACAAGTTTTAGATAAAAAACAGCTACTAAAACCAATTTTAACTTCATTCAAATTTAAGTAAATAAATATAAAACTTAATTTAAGTTGTATTTAACTTAACTTAAATACAAATCAAATATCGCTGTAGATCACCATTGCACAGTTGACTAAAGAAAAGCGGTTACGAATTGTTGAAATATAATTGTTCAAATGTTTTTTTAGCTTCACTTTTTATCCCTAACACCTGCTGGCAGACAGAAGAGCTTAGTGTTAAAACACTCTGTTTCCCATTTTCGGCCAAATTCTGGAAACGTTGTGTGTTGAGTGGTGGATATTAAAGCCGCGCTTTGCCTCGACATCAGAGCGAAGAAGTTTAATAATGAAATGTTTAATTTCTCCGAGTGGAAATCGAACTTCCAACCTGTCGAGTAAACAGTAACACTTTATGCCCGTGCACCACGACTGTCCTCAATTATTAATGCATATAATAAAAAATATATTTTTTATATATTATTCTATATTTTATGTAAATTCTCCATAATAAGTCTCGACTTTATTTGATTGGGTGGAATGAGGAGTTTTAAGGAATAACTATAATATAATTCAATAAAACAGTACAAACACTACTTATAGGCATAAAGGCGAAGTAAACGCCTGAAGTAAACGAGAAGCATTACAATTGTAGGCCAAATTACGTATACCGTAAGTACTAAAAGTTCGATGCGTCACTGCTAATCTTAGACATTCGATGTTGACATTAGTTGATTTGAACCTCGTTGTCGCTTTAAACGCTAATAGAAAAATAATTTAACAATCGGATATATTTGGTATATATCTATGATTACTCATGCCATTATTGCAAATGATTAATGTAAAAGAAAATGTAAAGAAAAAAATATATATTTTTTAAAACATTAAAAAAAATTGTAAATAAATTCATATGATACTTTGTACATATTTTGCTTACATATGACATTCAATATATTTATATCTTTGCCTATAACCTTATAAAACTAAATCAAATCAGCTTCACGCTGTATCCCGCACATAGCAGGGTAGGCGGAGGAAACCTAGTGTCAAGACACTCCGTTGCCCAATTTCCGCCGAATTCTGCATTGCGTGCTGAGTGGCGAAAATCAACGCCGCGCTGCCTCGACAGCAGAACGAAGAAATGGAAATAGAAATTTTAAATAAATATTTCATTTCTTCGAGTGGGGATTAAACTCACAACCAGTCACGTTTACAGTCACACTTTGTGCCCCTGCGCCACAACCGGCATCTTATAAAACGATATTTGTCCATAAATACTTATAATATTTCCGTCAACTAAAATTTATAATTATTTTAGGTAATAATTCATGAAAACTTCGGGTTCCATAAATAAATATGTAAATCAAAGCGGTTTGCCTTGGTTTAAGTGAAACCAGAGTATAAAGTATACCGGACATTACTCAGTTATGTGGTTGATCGTACTGTGGCTTTTAGAAATTCCAACCGCGTTGGCAGTACATTGATTCCTTGCAACTCAATGGGCAAGCCTTAAGGCTAAAAGACGCTTACAAATAAGCTGTCTGGTTACAATATACGGGGACTGACAAAACATATATCTATACTTATAATAAATCTGTAGAAAAGACGTTTCTGTACATTGTAAATATTAAAAAAAAAATTGCCAGGGTGTTAAAGGATAATTAACATAATCCATTTCCAACATTTTTGGAATTTTTGTCTGTTTGTCTGTTTGTCTGTTTGTCTGTTTGTCTGTTTATGTGAACACGCATCACGTAAAAAGTACACAATAAATTTAAGCAACTTTTATACATAAAAATTACAAATAAATCAAGGTAGGTTTTAGTGTTTATTTCATTGTAATTGCTTCACTCTATCAAAAGATATAAGTATTTAAGTTTTCAAGACGTTAATATTTGAGATAATAAAAAATCGACACAAGTAACGCTATCTATTGACAAAAATAGGTACTAACGAATGTTTCATACACGTAAAGCTCATCACTAATTGCGATGGGATCTATAGATAAAAGATGGCGCTGTAAAATATATTATAAATATAAAAAAAAATAAAAAATATATAGTTTGGAAAGATTACCGCTACACTCTATCAAAAAATAATGTACTTAAAGTTTTAAAGATATTTATATTTGAAAAAAAAAAAGAAACATACGCAATGATATCTATTGACTACATATCATAATGAATGTTATTATATTGTTGAGTTATTATCTGCTTAACGTTAATTTCGTCATGTAAGTGTAATCTATACTTATAATAAATTTAACATAAACATAGTAGTATTTTTCTAACAATGTTCGAATGGTTACAGTTCAATTGTAAGTCCAAAAGAACGACTTTAGAAACGTCTTATTTATTTGACCGTTGATAAATTTACGTATTTTTAAAGTACAATTGTTCATAGTACTAACTACAAAGTAAACTAAATTGAATTGTTGGTGAAGATTACCTTCGTAACAGTCTAGCTTAATTCGTAATTATGTTAAATAACAGTGATAAAGAATGACTTAATATTCAAAGAAATATTTTGAATAGGTTCTTCAGTCCGTTCGTTCGTTTATGTTATTAATATTTTTTTAAGAAACGTATAAAATCTTTAACTTTTGGGAGCAACCTCTAAAAAATTGTGTCTTAAGAAAAAAATGCTCTGACACTGTTTATAAAAATATCCCGCAGTATTATTTCATAACTTACAAGCGACACGACATTGCACTATTGCACCTGTATGTTGCATGTATGTATGTGCCAAGGGTATTTTAGGGTACATACCTCAAAATTCTTATAAGATAACTTTGCTGTTTGTCCGTCTGTCCGTCTGTCAAAACTATTTTGTACAAGATCGGTTAAAGGTTAGATACCTCAATGTTCAAGTCTATATTCCCTTAGAGCACAAAAAATCTATCTTCTAAATCATCGCAATCAAATGACGATGAAATATGAGGGTTTATGCTTCGTTTTTTGTCGCATTTTCTATCATAACTATAGTATAATTCCCGTTGATATACAATTACGAAATTTGTTAAGAAGTTAAAATTTACGGCACGTATAAAGGAAAATTCCAAAATTAATTTTTAAAAATTGAATATTTATTGTATTTGTGTCATAGAAAAAAACCATTAGGTACAAATTTTAATCTGTACTTAATTTAATACAAAATGACAACTTAATTGGTTATTCTTTTGGTGCTTTTGGTGTATATATTCATGAAACTGGTACGAAACTCTCGGGGCATGAGTACGACCTGAACTTGACCGAAAATGTTGATTATTTTATAGATTATATAAAAATGCCTAAAAATGTGCTTTCTATGTATATTCTGTATACCAATTATATATTTAACTAATAATATATGTTACCAATTTAAAAACTATACAGGAGCTAATATAATTTATTTTACAAAGAATATCGTGAGTACTTATCCAAACCAATTAATTAATAATTAAGGCTGTTTGTAATATCTATATTTCTTAAATGAATAATCATGTAATTCAAGCGGGCAACGCCGCGAGCAGGCCGCTAGTTCATACATAAGATTATTTCATTTGATTAAGATTATTTGAAGGCTTTTTTGAAACAAGATTTGTATTTGATTTGAAATATATCTTTTTATAATATATTTATATTTAATTTTATATACTGAATGGTGTTTATTTACTCGCTATGGTAAAGAGGCAAAGCGAGGCGCTGAGTTCCGGCACTCAACAGACAATTCATCCAATTCGGCGGAAAGTGGGAAATGGAGGGTCTCAACACTAGCTACAATATGTGCGGGATACAGAGCAAAGCTAAAAAAAAGTAATATTAACCTATTTTGTTTTCGTCTCCTGTATCTACTATGCCATGTGATCAAAGATAGCCTATACCTTTAATCACCATTTCTTAGATATTTTAGAGATATCCGGTGTTTTGTTGTGCAGTTCAAAGCCAGACTTTGATTATCTCTAGATTGCCAAATAAATTTAAAAAAATAATAAATTTATCATACAATAAATAATATCGATATCAAAATTGTAATAAAATAAATATTTTATTACAATTTTCAAAACAGTGAGGACACTCTCTATTGTCTCAACATTGAGATACCTCTAAGTATTTGAAGCTGTTTCAATTTTTAAGAATATTAAGAAATATTTTAAGATATATATGTATTTTATTAACAGTTACTTGTCAATGTATTTCTATCACGAATTTTGCAGAAAATTTCGTATTTTTTCCACGTTACCGTTCGAAATCGTATACCTTCGCAACACCAATACTGATTACCCGAATACGTGTTCTATACCAAATAAGTCAGTTTCTCTTTCCTTTCCCTATTCTTAATTTGCATTATAATATGTATGAATACGTTGGTGAAGCTTTACATAATAATATTTTACATATTTTTGTATATTATTATTTCGTACATAATAGGTAATCTCGTCCGTCTCAATGGCCTCTGTTAGTCTTTTAATTATATTAAACAAAAGTATTTTTTTAATACATAACTTTTTTAGAAATGTTAATAATATAGTTTCGCAGATAGAGAGAATATAAATGTAAAGTAGAAAAGATATTGTAGACAGCTCCTGAATAACTATCTAATTAGTTTTTGCATATTTCAACTTGAGATTACATTAAAACATCACTATTTCGGTTGAGAGACTAAACGAAACAATTGAAAATGTCAATACAAGCAGTTTTGTTTCAACTTCACGCTGTATCCCGCAAATATCAGGGTAGCTAGAGGGAGCCTGGGAACCTAGTGTTAAAATTCTCCGTTCCTATTAAGACACCGTTCGGTCCTTTCCGCTGAATTCTGGAGGCTTTGCAATTTGTGGAACTCACCGCCGCTATTTGCCTCGTTACCAAAGCGAGGAAATAAAAATATTTTTATTTCATATCCTCGAGTGGAAATCGATCCCCCACTCTATCACGTTTATAGTAACAAACTTGTGACCTTGCGCCACGGCTGGCACATGCATTTAATCTGCAATATTTGGAAAAAAGACTAGACATAATAAATTATACAAATAATATAATTCTGCAAGCTTTTGTATAAGAAACTCGCCTAAGTTCATCCTTGTCCTTGGATTTTAGCCAAATGAAGAATATAAATGCAAATCCACACAGAACAAAAACTATACAATGATTAATGATACCTTACTCCGAATATAAGCGTAAATATAAGCAATTTTCGTTCTATGGTAGCAATAAAAATATTTTTACAAGTTGAAACCATTTTACTACGCATTTTAATTTTGATTATGGTAATGCCGCCAGTGTTCGACCAATTTAAATTTTATAACAGCTTCACGTTGCATCCCGCACACAGCAGGATAGGCAGAGGAAACCTAGTGCTAAGACATTCCGTTCCTCACCTTCTGCCGAGTTTTGGCGCATTGCGTGTTGGGTGGCAGAACTCAACGCCTCGACACCAGGGCGAAAAATGAAATGAAACTTTTTATATTTTCTTATATCTGTAATGAAAATACGTTACTTCATTAGAGTGTGGACTACTGGTGGCATTACCTTATAAGGGCTTAGATTATATATGAACTAATAAGTTAAATATTTAACAGTTCGGCCTTTTTTACGTATTTAATAAAAAAACAATATTTTTTATTCGTTTATGTAAAATATCATACTATATATTTTTTATCTTCATATTTTATTCATATTATTGAAGCGCATATAATAATATATTCTACACATATGTATTGTCAACTTTATTAACTGAGCCACAATATGATTTTATAAGAGGTAATGACCATATAACAGTAGTCCATTCAATGGCATACAGTAATGCATTTACTCTTGACCGTAACCGTTACTAGCAACTGTCACACTATTCATATTATATGAAAAAATCTTAGCGCTATTCTTTTGTTGGTTAAGAAGAAATGGAAGAGACTTTTGGTTAAATACTAAATTAATTTATACATTAGATTAATTAGATTTATACATTTATATAATGGGCCATAAGTATATAATTTGTTGGAGCATAGTGACTCAATGGGGTACCGTCTGACTGTGAAGACGATGATTGTGGGTTTGATCCCCGCACATTATATAGAGTTCCGGTGGAAAGTCTTAAAGCAAAGCATACCTTAGAAATAATATAAATAAAAATTGGGAGTTTATTAAGATATTTAGCTTAAAGCGATGCGAGGGCTTGCTTATAGAGTAATATGTATTTACGTAATATTCAAATTTCAAATTATTCTCAGCGGTTGACACACTTGATTCGCGCTACTTTTAATTTGTTAAATTTCTGATTATATAAAGTTGTAATTTACAAAATTCTAGTATGTTATGTTGAGGCCATTGGCTGGGGCATATGTGTGTAACTGTGAACGCAACTAGTTGTGGATTCGATTCCCATTCCATGTAATGAAATATTTATTAAAATGTATATTTTAAATTCTTCGCTTTGTTGCCGAGGCAAAGCGCGGCGTTGAGTTTCGCCACCCAACACGCAATGCCTCCAGAATTCGGCGGAAAATGAGGAACGGAGTGCCTTATCTCTAGATTTCCTCTGCCTACGCTGCTGTGTGTGCTGATTTTACTTTTTGTTTTTAATGTTCTACTACTACGCTTATAAGCTACAAAATATAGTAAGTTAAGAAATTATAATCTTGCCTTTGTACATTTTTGCGAGATACGTTGTTGCATTCTTAACTTTTTATTTATACAAGAAGAAACTATTTAGCATTCCATTGGTTCACCGTACGGTCACCGGACCCATCACGATGTAGAGTGAAGAGATGAGCAGTGGCTGGAACTTGCTACACAAGTATAGGTTTAAGGACCCTCCGTAATTGCACACTGCCCACTGTTCGAGCTCCTCTTTTTACTTAACCAAATACTGCCTTCACTACTGCGCTACAAGCATATTGAATGAATTGATGATAATTTTAGACAAGCCGAGATATTTTAGCAAAATATACAGAGGTTACCTTTGGCGCCTATTTCTGTAGCGTACAAATTAATTTTCAAAACAATATCCGATCACTTGGTTGGTAAATTCGACGTATTTGTTTTCTTTAAAATAAACATTTTTAGATATATTTATCTATCTATAATTATTTACTCTTTAAACTTTTTGAGGACAGAAAAAAAATACATGTTACTAATTCACTTTGATAAGATATTAGTTGTTCAATAGCAAAAAGCTGCGTAATAACTAAAATATTATGTTAGAATATCAAACATCTCTTTTCCTTTCTTCTCTTATTATCTTAAGATGAACACTTTTTCCAATAAATAGATAATTTTAGGTCTATCTAACGAATAATTTTCAAATATAATTGTATTAGAGGCCAGTCGTGGCGCAGCGGCACGAAGTGTGACTGTAAAACCGACTGGTTGTGGGTTCTATCCCCACTCGAGGAGATAAAATGTTTACTTAAATTTATATTTCCATTTCTTCGCTCTGGTGTCGAGGTTAGGCGCGGCGTTGAGTCCTGCCACTCAACACGCAATGCCTCCAGAATTCGGCAGAAAGTGGGGAACGGAGTGTCTTAACACTAGGTTCCCTCTGCCTACCCTGCCGTGTACGGGATACAGTGTGAAGCTGAAAGAAAAAAAATGTATTCCTAAAAATATTAACTAGCCGTTAAGCTGTAATGTATAAAAAAAATTCGTAGTAGACAAAATATATGTAAGTAAATCCTCTGTAATATGATACCAACAGCAATAAAATCCAATTAAAGCGTTCAATCAAGATAACCTCAGCTCGTTTTATTTGCAAATCAAATTCATATTTATTTCCTTATCCTTGGGCCTTATTGATTCTGGTTAAATGCCAATATTTAGAATTAATATGGTCTTGACGTTTTAGCGTAATTCTAAATGCGTGTTTTAATTTTGCAACCGTAATAGGTTTTGCTATCTCAATATTTTATTGTAAAGAAAATGATATATTTTTTATTTGCATTCTTTATATGAACTATCAAAATGATATAAGTTTACTGTTAACAGCTACTCGAGTCGAGAATATGAATACTTAGTTTCCGTTCTCTCGCTCTTACAAGACAAAGTATGGCATTATGATGCTCTTGGAGTTTCATGACATTAATTGCGATAGTTGTGGGTTCGATACCCACGCACCTTTTCGAGTAAATTAGCTTTTTTAAATAAGCCTGCCATGGAGATAAAGTATGAAAAAAGAAACAAGAAAAACATATCAGTTTTAAATACTAAATACTTCAAAATCAAAAAGAGGTGACTGGGACATTTACGCCATAATATGCCTAATCTCGCACTAAATTATCTAAGAAAAAATCAGTAATGTTGGAAACTTTATTAATATGTGACCTTATTTATCTATTGTTCACTGTTACGAAATAGAGAAGTCAAGAATCAGTTCTACAGCAGTTCTAATTTGAAATTATAAAGTGTAATTATCTTATTATATACAAATATCAGCCTACACTTCGTCAGTTGCGCCGTACCCACATAAGCTACTTAAACAATGCTTATCGTCTCCGGTTGTACATTATAATGGTTTCTAGAAACACAGTCAAATAGGGCGGCATTTTTGAAATTATGAAGTTTTTTATTACTATAAAACGACAGTAATATTAACAGCATAAAAATGCATTTGAGGTCATTCGTAGTGCAGGGTACAAGTGTCTGTCTGTAAACGCGACTGGTTGTGAGTTCGATCCTCACTCGAAAAAATGAAATTCTTATTTCAATATATATTTTCATTTCTTCGCTCTGGTCTGGAGACAGATTTTGGCGGGAAATAGGGAACGGAGTGTTTTGACACTAAGTTCCCTCTGCCTACGCTGCTGTGTGTGGAATACAGTCCGAAGCTGATTATGATTTTTTTTATATTTCTAACGAAATATATTCAAGTTATGCATTTAACTTCGTTCCGTTGGTCTATCATTCATTTTTATGATTTCGAAGAATACAAACGATCGTAAATTTGATCGGTATTCGTATATTGTTATTTCAATAATAAGTAAAACTTTCCAGGAATATACTTTGTCAATTACATTCATTGATTACATAGTAATATTTTATATCCAGTGTCATTAATGTTTTAATGAATTGTGTTTTAGTATGTGTTTTTTTATAAATGTTACTAATATTTTAAATAGGTATGGAAAGTTCGTTAAGAATTTCATAAATATTTCAATCGCAGCTCATCTTTTGCGAGTATTATTATAATATATTTTATTAGCTTTGCTATATTCCGCATTTAGCCAAGTACGCTCCGTTCCCATTAAGACACTTCCGTTCCCCACATTCTGCCGAATTTTGGAAGCATTACTTGTTGAGTGGCGAAACATTGCCTTGTTACACGAGCGAGAAAATGAAAAAAAAAATCATTTCCTCCAGTGGGAATCGAACCCACAACCTTTACTTTTGCCCGTGCGCCACGTATGGCCTCAAAATTGTTGTAATTAATGAATGCTTATATAGAAGCAATTTTAGGATTTATCAGAAAACACGGAAGCTACCTTCATGAGAAGTCCAATGCCCAGTAAATAAAGGTTGTCACTACGGAGTTTTACCGTAACACTCATATTTCCTAGTTATTACGCAACGTTTAATTAGACTTAACGCTTGTTTATGCTTCAATATACTTCCGCTCTCCTTATAGAGAACATTAGAAACAGCTAGAGAATTCTCTTTACACTTTTTATAAGACAGGCATTTATTTGTAGAAAAATAATAAATTATAATTAAAAGATTCAATTTTAATTTTAATTAATTTAATAAACATAACACGTCTTTTATTCTGACATTAATAATAAAATACGCTGCATTTGATTTTTCTTGAAAAATACGAGTAATTTTATGATATTTGAGATACTTACTTTTTACAATTTTACATTGAAAACATATTTAATTAATTTATAACTTAACAGCTTACGCCTAGAGCAGTGTCCGTTTACCTGTGGTATAAGAAAATTTTAATAGATTATCATAAAAATATTGAATTAATTATGTATTTGTTTAAAAATAGTTACCTATCTAAAAAATACATTATACTTAAATAGTTCACATGTTTAATAGATATAATTCGTATCTCATTGATATATTACAAGTAGATTTTCGTTTTAAAATGAAGCGATCAATGATTATCTTGCGTAAGTTCATTGTGTGTATTCAACACGAGTTCTTCCTTTTGCAACTTCCTGACGTGTATGGGTAGTATTTACGCGGAAAACACGTAAGGACATCATTACCTGCATACTGAATGTCATTAGTGAGAGTGTTTACACTTATACATAGGTACATCCCTAAGCCTGCCTTTGAAATTTAACTTTGTTCATTCATTCAATCAAAAAAGTTTAAATATAATTAATTGTTTTTAATTGATTTATTTTATAAATGGTAGCATTTTGATCATTTTAACGTATGATTTTATATTTGGTATTTCACCTTTTATCTTTCATTTTATACCTATTTAGCACTGCATCTCCAAAATGATGCAAAGTCGAATTTGGAATGACTTATCAGTAGGCTATCGAAGTGTACCTAGGTCGGAGATAAAAAAGCCTAGTAGGTGTATAAAATAAAATAATATAAATAAAGTATTTATAAAAAAAATATATTTTGAAATAAAATATCCTATAATGTCTATTTTGACCTAAAAAATCTATATTTCAAATACGAAATGCAGATTAGCCTCTCATTTCAATATACAGCTTACATATACATAAGTATCAAATTTCAAAATTTACATACTTACAACCATTTTATTAAGAAACACTATGTGGCCACGTCAAAATACATGTGACACCAGATAACCTGGTCTCAATATTAGCGATACGTTCACATTTGCGATTCTGCAAGATGCATAAATTATCACATATGATGTTTGTTGAGCGACTGCATTTCATGGGATCAAAAGGTCGTCGAACCGCTGGCGACGTGATTGCACCGCATAGTTCTGCAATTGATTTGAATCAGATGAATCTAATGTCATATATCTACTAAATCGTTATAATAATCAGGAAGTGGTTTAGTATTTGAAACTTCGTAATATAATCATATTTTCATATTTCGTAAGTAAATTAGAGTGGTTAGATTAATTATTGGTCAGGTTTGATGTCGGTCATCGATAAATGTAGGATAAATTTCTGTGTGGTTTAATTTATTTGTAGCATTTTATAATATAAAACATAAACTCGAGACCGTCGTGGCGCAGGGGCACAAGGTTGTGACTGTAACGCGTCAGTTGTGACTTCGAAGGAATGAGTTATTAATTATTAATTATATTTTCTTTCGTAAGAAAGACTCTTGCAGTAAGACAAAAGTCCGGCGTTGAGTTCCGCCACTCAATACGCAATGCCCCGAAAAAATTAGCGAAAATTGGGGAACGGTACTTTTCTGTCTACTAAATTTCTGATTTTATATATTCTTGTTATAGCTTATAGAGGAATACTTATATAATATTAAGCATGGCAAAATAACAATACCGCAAGACTAACCGTAAATTATTCCTAAACGACATTGATACTCCCGTCGTCTTAAGATCATCACAAGAATGAATCTCGCGATGAGAATCGATTGCCAAATGTTAGTTACACAACTTACTTTTGCCGAACGTGAACAGGGCTGAGAAGTTACATGATACAAACGACATAAGATAGTGGTTAACTGACTTTGCTAATTAGGTGTTCTCGTGTTATTTTTGTATTTAATATATATCTGAGGCCAGCCGTGGCGCAGCGGCACAAAGTGTAAAAGCGGCTGGTTGTGGGTTCGATCCTCAATCGAAGAGATGAAATATTGACTTAAATTTATATTTCCATTTCTTCGCTCTGGTGTCGAGGCAAAGCGAGGCATTTCCTGTTGAGTGGCAGAACTCTGCCACTCGACAGGAAATGCCTCCAGAAATCGGTAGAAAGTGGGGAACGGAGTGTTTTAACAGTAGGTTCCCTCTGCCTACCCTGCTGTGTGCGGGATACAGCGTGAAGCTGGTTTTTTTAAATATATATCTACAAAATTAGGTACCGTGAAAACTAATATTATGATTATATATGGTTTGTGAAGTTAGTTTGACCTGGTTATAAATTTTGTTTACAAAACAGTTTTGGTGTTCATTAAATGAGGTTAAATAACAATGCTTGAACGTTTCAAAGGAAATTTGATTTAGACTTTAAATACAGTTCAGTATATTGTATAAAATACCTCAAATGCTTAAAATAAATTCAACATGTTTTCGCTGGTAACAGTATTATAGGCAGATAGAACTAAAACTGGTACTGTACTGTTAACATACTGTTCAATTAAAAAACTTAATTATATAAAAATAATACAATTACGTTGCATTATGTTTATTTTTTGTATTTATTCGACCAAGTCGATAAAAACTGTTGAAATTATAAAGACATGTCCTTAAAATACATTAAACAGCTGCACTAGCCATATTTTAACGAGAATTTGTGTAGAAAAAACATCTAGTTATAATTTAAGCAGTTGTTTACGAGAAATATTTAAGCGTTTTCCATTTCTTACAGTACTTTACTGTAACTTGAATAGCTAACCAGTTTGTCTGGTTGTAGGATTGCTAAATTTTTTGCGTTAAGAACCGCCTCTAAGAATCACCTGCTCTCCTAACCACAAATTTTATGTATATTCGCAATTAAAACATACGTATGTTTCATAAATGGAGACAAACGACATACTTTCCAGATGTGGATATATTTTGCTATAATTAATTTATGTAAACAACGGTTTATATATGTCAACTATTTACCCAGCTGGTATACTTACATACCAATGGCAAGTCGTTTTTGAAATTATGTTGGTAAAAATTTTACAAATAAATTTGTTGTTAGGTGTATTAAATCGTAATAATTTTATTTTTGTTACAGTGTAGTGAAATGAAAATGATGTAACTAGAAGCAATATGCGGTGGTTCAGAAAGGCTGAGCCGCCGCGGCTACTTGCCGTTTCTCCTGAGGCTGAACCTAGGACCTCACGAAGATCTAGAATAGGTATATAACCAAATAATACTTTTTAATATTCATCTTCACTGTCTTCTGCATTTTGAGGTCTGTGAAAACAAACCTAGCGATAAATAACGTAAAACATGTTATCCACTCTCGCATTTTGATTTTGTGACATTATGTCACGCTGCTTAAGCCCACCCAAAATACAAGAAGAAGAAAGACTAAATTTCTTTCATCAATGTAGACGTAAATGTTTTTATTTTTATTTTTGTTGTGGGTTCGATTACAGCCTGGGGAAATGATTACATTTATTTATATTTTCCTACTCTGGTAGGCGCAGTACACCGTTGAGTACCGCCACTTAACACGCAATGTTACTTAACACGCGATTTTTTTACGGAAAATGAGAACGGAGTGTTTTACTAGATTTCCCGCTTTCATAAAAGCGTGAAGCTAAAGAATATATAAATTTACATTTATTTAACCAGATTTATTTCTTATTTCAGACATGTCTCCAGTTCGCTATGGCAATAGAAAAAGTAGTAGCAGTTCCGTGGAAACTAATTTTTACAATTTAAACGACCAAATAATTATTGTAGAAAAATCGCCTCACCCATGTCAACGTAGTTTTGAAGCACCGGTGACTCGGCGAATATCACTGCAAAATGGCCCCACGTCGCCGCAAGAAGCTTGCAACACTCGCAAAAACCGCGGTGGCTCTTTAGAGAAAGAGTACGTGGTGTATAGAGAAAAACGAAACCCGTTACTTGACAAGGTTAAAAATACAAAACTGTCATGTTTTAAATCAAATGCCCCAATGCGGCCCGGTGAAGACGCTGCGTCGACTTCAGGAAGCGATTGTAGTGGATTTGGGCATAGTGAGGAAATATCACACTGCCGCTATACCGATACATACTTAGACCCTGCACATACTGAATTTGAAAACCAAAACCCTTGGGTTAAGATGCCAAATTATGACGATGACGTCTTTTTTGCAAAGAGTCCAGTGGAATGTAATTGGCGAGAAGGAAAATCATTTACAAACAGGGGCACCAGGTGCTACAGTTCCGGGTCAGAATGCGATCGGTATCATGTTATTCCTAAAGCTGGAACGAAACTGTCTAAATCAAGTGATCAGATATTTGACGACAATTATGAATCGTACGAAGATGCGTCAACTTCAGCAAAAACTTACAAGAAGACTGATAAGCTTAAGCCTAAAGATGATAAAGATACGATTGGACCTAGTTCTTGTTTATCCGCAAAACTACGTGCTATGTCTGATAGATATTTAAAATCTTCTACGAATAAATTTTTCTCAAAACTTTATAAGCAAAATGGAGAAGAGTTGGACTCAAATCCTAATGGGAATGATGCAATAGTTAAGTCAACTAGTGCAATAAGTAAAAGTCGTAAGAAACGAGGTGGAGTAAAAGCTAAATTGAGAAGTTTTTCTTACGGTGCTTTACCCGGACTTGATGAATTCCAAAAGAGCCAAAATTCTGTTTTTCATGACGACGTTTATCAAGTCTCATGTGATGATGAAAATGTTTTAATACAAGACTGTGAGGACGCAGATTCAGGAATCCTAGTCAATGAATCAGCAGCTTCTTCGATATTTGACAGTGACAGAATATCATCAAGATGTGAAAGTTCTGCTTCACATACGAATACACACGTAGCAAGTCATAGCAGAAGTGTCTCGGGTGACCAAAGTTATACTAAGGCAAGAATATCAAGCCGACGAAGCAGGGACAAAAATGAACATCCTAAGCCTCGACTACGACACAATCAAAGAGCTTTGTCGTTGGACCGTAAAGAAATTCTTAGGCGTATGCCGAAATGTCCCGATTATGCAGAACCACAATTTCTACAATTAACGGAAAAACAAAAAATGCGACAGAGAGATGTAAGCAGAGGTGATTGTGGAATACCTCCCATACCACCTTGCCGAAAACCTACTAAAAATTGTACAAATAAGCCTCACTCGGAGTTTAAAGTGGTGAGAATAATAAGAAAAAACCCGTCTGATGAACTAGGCATATTTATAGCTAAAACCAAGCTAGTAGATGAGGGACATGTAGGCTATTTAGTAGCGCATGTGGTCCCAGGAGGGTTAGCAGACAAGTAAGTTTATATATTTATATAATTTTTATTATAATTAAATGTTGTATAGGTCATTATTTTTTATATTATTCTATATTTTTTTAATAATTATAATTAGTGACGACAATTTTTTCAAGTTAATATCTTTTATATAATATTTAAATATTATTTTTAGGGAAGGCACTTTGCGTATAGGAGATGAACTCCTTAACGTCAATGGCCGAAGACTTCGTGATCTTACTATGTCTGAAGCCAAGGAAGCTTTAAGATCTGGATCATCAGAGATCGACATCGTAATTTGTAGACAACGTGAGCGAATAACTCCCGAGGTGAGACAAAGGGAACCGCCACAAAAAAATATCATTATAATGCGTGAAAGTTCCGTAGATTACGAAAATGCCATAATATTAGGTAAAGAACGACGTAACGATAAATATGACATCAGAATTGAACGTCAGACTCAGGATGAATCCGCGTGTAATCGCGACCTGTTATCAGGAGCGGACGAGGCGGATGGCGCGGCGGACACGCACTCCCGCTTCCTAAAAGGCCAGAACGCAAGCTACAGCAGTATGAACAACAAGTTACTGCGTCGGCAGGTCGTGAGTTACGGTGGTACAAACAAAGACGGTTTAACGCTTAGTTGTACGGGTGATATTGTGGATGTGGATGTGCCAGACGGTGTAGAACGGACTTCTGACAAGAATGAATGTGAACATGATGTGCAAACTCAGACGCCGACCAATTTCTGCACTTTGCCCAGGAGGCCGCGAGCACCAACCCACACTTATCATACCATAACGTTTGAGAAAGGACACGGAAAGAAACCATTGGGCTTTACTATTGTGGGAGGACGCGACTCTCCTCGAGGTCCTTTAGGGATATTCATTAAAAGCATACTTCCACAAGGCCAAGCTATTGATGATGGAAGACTTAAAGCAGGTAATTTTTATATTGTGTATGTGGTTTAATCTATATAAAACGAGAGAAGTTAAATAAACATTTTGAATAAACTTGTGCCCAGGAGCTCAAGGGTGCGACTGTAAACGCAGCGGTTGTGGGTTCGATTTCCACAATGTAATATTTTAATATCCTCGCTCTGGTTCGGGATACAAAAAATATTTTTGTATAAAATCTTTATATAAAGGTTAGTTGAGCTCAATAAGGTTGGTATTGCATTGTTTATACTAAAACGGTTACAAGGAACTAATAAGAATAAATTATGCGTCTACTGCCCACTGTTTACGATAACAATATCAATTATTGTGAGTATAAGATTTCCGTTTACCGAGTTGCGATGCAGATAGATTAATGTAAACAATGTTATCAGCTAGAATAAATTTAATACTAGACAATTAGGCATCATTCATTACGTATTTAATTTATGAATAATTAGGTATATATTATAAAACTATGAAACAATGGCTTTTTTTTAACTTTCTTATTCGTTCACTTTAATTGATTATTAACCACTAAAATAACTAGAAACAATATACATATTTAAAAAAAATACAAAATATTCAAATGTTTTTTAAATATACTCTATTTAAAAAAAATATTAAATAAATACAATAACATATTTCAGGTGACGAAGTGTTGGCAGTAAATGGACAAGCGTGTCATGAGCTAGCGCATGTAGAGGCACTGGCTCTCTTCAAAGCAGTGCGGAATGGTTCTATCGAACTAAGAGTCTGTCGCAGAGTCAAAAATCAGTAAGTACAAAAAACTTTGATTTGTTGAATTTTTTTTTGTTTGTTTGAATTGAACTAGGAATTTTAAAGTTAAATGAGGAGAAAAAATAAATAAATCGACACTAAACAGACACTAGTCTACTACTAGTCTAGTACTAGTCTGTTCTATATGAAACTACACCATTATATTTAATTTCGTTATAAGTGACATTCTTAATAATATAACATTCGTTATAAGAGACATTCTTAATATAAATATTTTGGATGTTTTAAATGGCTTTATTTATTTTATTATCACTATAATAAATCGAGTTATATATTTTATTCTCATATCCATCTAAGACAGGAAGTGTGATGAGTTGTATTATATTTATATAATATAATATGTACCTGTTTACCTTGAAGGATTGTTGTACGCCATCTCTTTTTTTAATATGACTGAGATGAATATGAAGAAAACGTATAAAAATTTGAACGTAGCGGGACTCGAACCCACGCCTCCTGGAAACCGACCAGAACCTGGATTCTGAAACCCGGTCGTCGGCAAATTTTTATACGTTTTCTAAATAAGTATTTTTCTTTCCAATGTGTGGAGTAACACTTTTTATCAAAGTCTTTATGTACCTAAGTAATAAATTAATATTCTATTATTCTTTTTTTTTCATTTTTCAGATCTACCAAAGCAAAATCCTGTACTGATCTACTAAACGACGATGACTGAAAGTATTCTGCCAAAATCATCAGCGTGTTAAAATATAAAAAAAGAAACAATGACGTCACCGTCAGCAAGAGATCATCTCGATTTAAATTTGGAAGTCACAGGCGATAAAATGAAGCAATTCAGAATAAAAATAGTGCATGCAACATTAATTTTTATATTATTTAATACGTAAAAATGTACATTAATAGTGAGTGCCATTCACTTCGTGTTATATAGCACGCTGTCTTCAAAAACGTCTTTTGCTCTTACACTCCAAGCATTATTTTATAATTCTGTACCTGACTTTCGTTTTCATTTATTAGGGAAGCTCAATTTGCACAATAAAAGTAATAATTGTCCCAAAGATAATGTTAGGTAACTATTCTGTAATTTCTTTAAATAAATAGGGAATGTATCAATGTACCGCTAACGTTAGTGTTAGTTCTGTATTTTTCTTTAGGACTTTATGATACTGCTATGTTTCAGTAGTAGAGATCGAGGATTTTCACTTTTAAAGTCACCTTAATATAAGTTACAAATTAGTAGTATGTTTCAAATATATATAAGTATACGTTTCAAACAAAAGAATTAAGTTTATTTCAATAGTCAAAATGTAATATCTTTTTTCCTTACTCTATACGCTGGTAGTTGGTACTCAAAATATACTTTGCTCATCATATTTGTAGTTGATTTTGGTAGTCATTAGTATTATTGTATAGCAATATATATTGGATTTTCGATGACTTAGGAAAGCTGCACTTATGTTTTTTTTTCTTTTCATATTTGCTTAGTGTGTGGATAACATTATTTTTAATGCTTGAGCTTGAAGCAATATTTTAATGGAATACACACTAAAAATGAACAAATCCATGTGCATGTGTTATTTTGTAAATGATCTGGCTACTGTGATAGTTTATAGCAATTTTGTAAATTTATATTTGACGTTTCACCTTTGAAGTATAACTCAAATAGTTTAATTGGCTTGTGTCGATTGTCCTTTTACTATACATATCGCTGATTTGGTGCAACAACGACGTAATTGGACTTTTTGTAAAAATAAAAACAAGTTAAATATGTCATTGCATCCGGACAATCAAAAATAAATTGTGGCTTTGATTGTCTCTTGCAATATTTGATAAAATGCAAATGCGTCATTGTTGCACCAAATAGGCGTCTCTTTTAATTTGTTTGTACCGCTCGTTTTGATGTACCTATTATGATAATATGCAAGTGTTATAAAAATTAAATATAGATATTAGATGCTACTGTAATTAGTTGTGATTGAAGAAATGTTCCGGCGATAGTATTGTTTATAATCATATTACTATTTTATTGTACATATCATTTATATTATTGTAATGATAAAATAAAATTATTTAATAATATTTAGTGTTTTATTTTGCTTTTATTATAATATGAAAATTCAGGTTTATTTTTTACTGAAGTGACGTTACACAATACACAAAAACCAGAAAACCGTATTACTTTAGTAATACGGATTAGAATATTGAAAAATAATTTTATATTCTACTGACACCTAGTAGAAAGCAAATGAAATGCTTCATATACTTTAAAGGTTTTACTCGAGTAAGATGCTACAACAATTCATCAACAGATGGCTTGACTAGAAAAAAAGTTTTTTGTAGACACGAGATGGCGATGCGAAAGTAAAATAATAATATAAAGTTAAATTTTTTAAACGTTAACGTGGCTGATGATTCAATTTCCTTCAATTTTGATTCCTCTTTTTTCTCGATATAGATTTATAACATCAAATTAATAATTATAAATTGAAATTAACATTAAAAAAATACTAAGCGTCCAACACCAATATTTTTTTTTTAACATATTACGTATTTACGTTTTGCTCGTGTATATATTAAACATTTTAAATAATAATATTATAATTTTGCCATTTGAATTAAAACTGAAAGATTAGTGAATTTCGAATACGCTTAACAGTAAAGTAGCTATTAGATATTGAAAAAGAAGGACATCCTTATCGAAATCTTAATTAATGTCATCAATTTACTATATAAAAACCTATTGCTAAATTAGCAATAGCTATCATTTACTTTCTATACGGGATATATTTTCCTCTAAGAGTTTCCTTTTACCAGACTAAGGCTACCAATATAATATATTTGGCTAGTGATGTAGAAATATAGGTATTCTATGAGCTTCAATGAAAAATCAATATGAAACTGCCGATATCAACTTTGTACCTACCTCCAATTTACTTCCTCCTCGATAAGATGCTCCATAAATGTCTATCGTAACAAATCGAACAAACGTGATGGGACGTGTTTAGATAAATTGGGACTATCCATTTTGATAGAGCAACACGTAGTGTGTAACTATATGTCACCAAAATATATTGTCATTACATAGAAAAAAATATATTTAAGACTTATAACGAAAATTAATCCAAAAATATAGAAAACATTAGTACAAACATTATATTGTTATACAGGTATAACATAAGATCTATCTAAGAATTTAAAAATAGTAATAGATGTTTTATTACAACATGGCGCCAAAAACATTTTGAGTTATACCTACTCGTAATACTCGTATATGTATTGTTTTATAACTTTAGTGTTCTAAGTTGAACTTTTTGGCTTTGCCTGATAACTATTTACTGATTTCAATAAATTATTAAGATTTTTTTCATATGAGGCACTCATATGAAAAAAAATCTTAATATTTTATAAGACCACAGACGATGTAAATTAAATGTTGTTCAAACGCTTCTTCGCAAATGATCGAATTCCTACAATCGCATGTGTTTTGTTAACCTTCAAATGCAGTTTAATATACTTTCTAGAATAAAGTTCATACAATGACTGTCGCAAAAAGTACCTTCTCTTCATCATTTCCAATGTTTGTATCAAACCCCAAAGGGAATATAATTTTCAGCTTATTAAGTCTATAAGTTACGTATCGCTATCCGCATTGCGTCATAACTGTTTCGGGAAAGGGGACGATGTCCCTTTTATATTAACTGCTAATGTATCTCTTAATGCACCACAATTTCCGTCGCGGCCCCGACGACTTCCTTCGATAGCGGGCATTAGTGTCGCCAAAATATCACTAACCTTCCCAACCAAGGACGCGCATTAACAGAGTGGTTTTTAATATTGGGATTTTTAGATTGGGTATTTTAAAGGTCATTAAAACTTTAATTAGAGGCCGTCGTGAGACAGGCTAATTTCTTAATATTCCGGCGTTGTGTTCCGCCGCTCAACACGCAATTTCGAAAAAAATGGCGAAAAGTGGGCAACGAAGTGTTTTAAAACTAGGTCCTCTCTGTCTACCCTGCTGTACGCGTGATATAGCGTGAAGCTGATTTAAAAATTTAAGACATTATTTAATAAATATTCAATATAATTACACAGCTTAACTTAAATTAAGGCTAAACGTGAGAAGCGAAACAGAGGTTGACTGATCAAATAATGACTTCGGATTTTATGATTTTATATTAAAATAATTGTAGGGTCTGCTTCCACAATCAAGATTGTAATACGATAAAAATTAAAATGACAAAGCCAAAATAAAAAAAAATTATATCGTCAAAGCTTACAATATTTTAGTTTGTAACTTAACCATGAAAAATTTGCTTAAGATTTTAATTTGAAGCTAATATATGTATACGCACTCTGCGTTTTCATATGTTCAAAAATATTCTCATGTGTATTTTTACTGCTTCTTTAAGTGTGTAAGTCCCTTCACCGGGGTTTTATTTTAAAACCTCAGTTAAATACCGACAGTACAAGATTGATTGGTTGTAATGTAACAGATTAAAATAATTGTTTAATGTCATTGGATGGATATCCACTTGTAACGTTAAAACTATTTTTATGGATAATATTATTCATCCATATAAATTATTCAATAGGTGTAAAATGTTTATAATTATACATATATTTTTACATATGTTTATTTATAAAACGTAATTAAAATAAGACCTAGTAAGAAATCATAGTAAACGTTGTGATTTATCTTTCCTTTCTAATGTCAAAAAAACTAATAGAAAAGGGAATGTTTTGAAGACCACAGATCGAAACCAGAGCAAAAAAATGAAAATATTTCTTTACTTCTAGCGAGAATCGAACCCACAACCTGTCACATTTAGACTAGCCTCAACTAAAGGTATTAAATTGGTTTAAAAAAAAAATAAACTTACCTACAACATTCATTCATTGTTTTAAACTCATTATGCGGTAAAACACTTCCATTGTGAGCACTTAGCTAAGTTTACATTATATAAATTCATACTATAAAATGGAAGGGCTTAAAATGTAGCCGTGTTGGTTATATTACTAAGATATTTTTAAATGACATAACGTTTATTTTTCTAGGCAAATATTAAAACAAAAATATTATCAAGATTAACATTCATATATTCAAAATAGTTAGTATGTAGTTGAGGCCAGTCGTGGCGCAGCGGCACGAAGTGTGACTGTAAAGCCGACTGGTTGTGGGTTCGATCCCCACTCGAGGAGATGAAATATTTACTTAAATTTATATTTCCATTTATTCGCTCTGGTGTCGAGGTTAAGCGCGGCGTTGAGTTCTGCCACTCAACATGCAATGCCTCCAGAATTCGTCAGAAAGTGGAGAACGGAGTGTCTTAACACTATATTCCCTCTACTAGAACCCTGCTGTGTGCGGGATACAGCGTGAAGCTGATGTTACGATGTAATATATTCGTTATATTGACACCCCACAGTAGCGAAATGTCTTTGTTACAATAATATTCAGTAGATCATTTCAATCGGTTTATTCATGTAGGTGTTGATTCAATTCCAGTTCAATCGGTAGGTATTTTGTTTTTTTTTTTAATTTTAAATTTAACGATAATATATTTTATTATGTGATTCTTCACACGCTTAAATATTAAACAATCACTAACATATTCATTATAAGGGCGATGATTGATTAAAGTAATATTTTTAAAAATATTTTTTTAATTTTTTGTTTTTCTTTATATATGAAAAAGGTAACAGAGGTAAGTAACAAAAAGTTATAAAAAAAAATGTTATACAAAAAAAAAACGGATCACCGGTAACAAATTAAAGGACACGTATTTTCAAGTTTATTACCTACCTAATATTTATTATACGCTGTTTTTATACAATGTACAATAATTTGGTCATACGTATCTAGAAAACATGTAAAAATTTGAACGTAGCGGGACTTGAACCCGCTCCTCTTGGAAACCGACTTAGGAGGCGCGGGTTCAAGTCCCGCTACGTTCAAATTTTTATACGTTTTCTAAATAAGTATTTTACTTTTCTAAGTGTGGAATAACACTTTAAATATGTAAAACAAATGGTCATATTTTTGCTATGATTAGTCCCTAAACAACAATAGTTAAAGGAATCATCTCATCTTAGAGCCGACTAAAAGCATTTCCCTGTTATTACAGCATAAAGTTGGGTGGAATTAAGACCTTTCATAAAACCCTAACAGGGATAAGGGTTATAAATTATATGATAAACACATTAAATCTTTGAGACTTTGCAAATTTTCATCCGAGGCCAGTCGTGGCGCAGCGGCACGAAGTGTGACTGTAAAACCGACTGGTTTTGGGTTCGATCCCCACTCGAGGAGATGAAATATTTACTTAAATTTATATTTCAATTTCTTCGCTGTGGTGTCGAGGCTAACTAGGCACTCAACACGCAATGCCTCCAGAATTCGGCAGAAAGTGGGGAACGGAATGTCTTAACACTATGTTCCCTCTGCCTACACTGCTATGTGCGGGATACAGCGTGAAACAATAATTTTATAAATTTGCAACTTATATACTTATTTAAGTTGTATATTCATAAAATCAACAATATATTGTGAGGGCCTATAGGCCTCATTTAACGGACATTTAAGTTAATTTATTTAAGACATTTAGGACTATTCATCTACAATCCTTAAAAGTAATAACAACACAATTTTGTGTATTCGTGAAATGTGCACTATATTGTTGATCTTATATTTAATTATTAATTAAAATAATAAGAAATGCAACAAAAAATGTTTGATGTTGAGTTTTGCCACTCACACGCAATGCCTCCAGAATTCGGTGAAAACTGCGGAAAGGAAGCGACTTAATGGGAACGGAGTAACACTCTTAACACTAGTTTCCCCGATTGACTCTGCCCTTCCTGCTATGTACATGATACCTGCTATCTGTAGCCGAACGTACTCACCCACACGAGTAAACATTATGAAATTTGTAAAAAGGGATGCTGTAAAAGAGATAAAGTATGAGTTGAGACGAGACGAGACTTGGCACACGTTGCACAACGCCTAAACGCCTGTATGATGATAATGTAGAGTTATTGCCCCTTTGTTTATATCACAGTTTCGTAAGTTCAAACATCTTTTTATAATTATAAGAAAAAGTAGTTCTTCTTTACTCTAGGTAAATAGCTTATAGGTTACTTATTAAACCTATGATTATATTTATGGTTATCACAATTTAGAATTTAGTTCACATCGTGGCTTATGTGTTATAGATTTGCGAAGTTTATACAATTAAATCTTCTGTCCCAACCTCTTCAGACATTGTCAGGCCCAAAAAGTGCTTACTTCCAGGCCACCACTTGCAGTGGCTCAGTTGAAAGAATCGATTACATAGCTAAATTTGCCGATGCAAAAAACATCCTGTAAAAAGGGGGTACAATGGCCAACCCACAAACCATGGTCTCCTGCCATAACTGTGCATTCACCAGCTCGTAAGACTATTTGATTAGGGCACCCCACTTTACCTAGTGAATGGTGGAACCTAATACCTAAGTTTGCAATTCACTTTATAAAGAGTAACATTAGAATACACGTTCCGGTCCGTTCTACGTGCACTGTAGGCCCCATGCAGGTAAACATTCATAAAACTACATATTTGTTGGTGACATTAGCCTTTAGTTTTGTAATTCTAATATAAATGTTGACAAAATGTGTTGATACATGATAAAGAAAGTTAAATATACAAATAATGACATAACCTCATACGATGGTTTTGTTATAATAGTTTAACATGTTGCGTAGTATTTTAAAATATTTAAAGTGATATTCCATACTTAGGTAAGAAAAATACGTTTTTTTTAAATTAGCTTTACGCTGTATCCCGTACACAGCAGAGTAGGCAAAGGAAACCTAGTGTTCAGACACTCCATTGCCCACTTTCTGTCGAATTAGAGGATTGCGTGTTAAGTAGCAGAACTCAACGCCGCGCTTTGCCTCGACACCAGAGCGAAGAAACGAAGATATAAATTTAAGTAAATATTTAATTTCCTCAAGTGGGGATCGAACCCACAACCAGTCGGTTTTACAGTCACACTTTTTGCACCTGCGCCACGACTGGCCTCTGTTAATATGTTTTTACTATATATTATAATATAATATTTTAAAAACATATTCCTTTAAAAATGAAAGATTCCACATATATCTATTCAAAAAGACGTGAAACGTGAAAGCGATCAAGATAAGTGACTGATAAGTATAAGATGATATTGCGACAGTATGGGAATAAAGATAAATACTTTTTTCGATAACTAACAAAAAGAGATTGGTATATCGTGAAATAAGGACTTTTAGACGCTGTAAGTCACGTAAAAAATACTTCTAAGATATCTATAGCACATAGATCACTTACCAGAATAAAATGCAAACTGGAATATGTATATACAAATAAAAAAATCCAAACACTACCAAACCTATTTCAAGAAATTATACGTACCTCTCGCGTCGTCGCATACCTTTAGAGCGTCCACCAGAGCGAAGAAATTAAAATATTAAATATTTTATTTCCTCGAGTGGGAATCGAACCCATAACCTGCCGCGCTACAGTCACATAGTTTTGAGCATTACCTCAGCTAAAGTTAGATAGGTAGCTATTGTGTCTTAATATTTTTTTTAAATACAACAATACACAGCTTAAATATAATATTTCGCGCCATTTCTTATTAAACTAGCACAATCAATTCGAAATCTGTATTTAATTAATCAACGGCGCATTCAGAAATAACAGAGCATGTCGCTTTGTGTCATCGCATGGAGTTTACACATCCCTATACTTAGTTAGTCTCGAAAAGTAGAATTATTGACGTTTTTCTACAAAAATTGAAACTCTTTCTATAAGGTATCTTTTTTCATATTATTTAGTCATAAAATATTATTATGACTTTTTTATTTTGATCCAAAAGATTTATGAAATAAAGAAACTACTTGTTAAATACTTGTCTTTTAAATAATATGTAATAAGTAATATTTTATTAAACAAAAATAATAACATCAAAAATATATTCTAACGTTTCAGCTTATATACCACTGTCTAAAAGTAAAATTTATATCAAATCGATTTTGCCACAAAACAATCGATATCTTTTATCGATATAACTGGAAATATGCAATATTGACTGCGTACGCTGAATGCTCTATGCAATAGCTTCCGCTGACGAAACCTAATAATAAGTAAGAGCCTCACGCAGCCTTACAATGGCTCGTAAAATATTAAGGATAGAGGCTATATTGGTATGTCCACGGTAGGTACGGGTATAGGCTTTGGAATGCAGACATCGATATGAAGTTACACACTGTTGAAATCTTTAATGAAAGAGTTGATACCTTTCGTACTTTGTATCGAATTATACCCCATGAGGTGCCTATCTTCTAGCGTATTACGTTATGACTACTTCATAAAGCTGATTAATTGCTACGATTTCGCAATGGCATAGTAATAATTGCTTTTGCTTAATTAGATGATATGCACACTAAGGATAAAACACAAACAGGTTCTGGGTTCGATTTCCACTGGAGGAAATTAAATATTTAATATTTTCATTTCTTTGATCTGGTGTCGAGAAAATGGGAAGTGGAGAATCTTAGCACTTTGCTTCCTCTTCCTAGCCTACTACGCTGGAAAGCTGAAAAAAATCTAAAATATAAATCAATGCGAAACTATCAAGCAAGAAATATAAATTTTTAAATTACTTTCTACATATACCTAATTACAAATAAATTTTATAATAGTGGCAATTACAGTCCTCTTCAATTAAGCGCAATATACTATAAATCGATGAACAAATGCGGCTATTACTCTAAGCACTGTTTTGCATAATTAAAATATAATCCCTTAACCGTAAACTTCAAGCGATATGGAAATTATTAAATTAGTTTTATGCTTCTCTAATGGTTTTTAATAAGCGTGTTTCAGAATAGTCTTTTATATCGATGTAAAGCAAAAACCTGCATAAACATTTTAAGGTTTATGTTTACGTCTAAATATCAGAAATCAATAAAAACTGGATTGGCTATAACCGTGGCAGAATCTATTAGATAGGTGCAAATTATATAGATTTAGCAAATTTTTTATGGCTTTCTATTTTAAGCTTATTTTCACTCTCCATACATCATATTTTGATGCTAAAATTGTATTCAAATGAGAAAACTATTTAGTAGGAACATAATTAAGCGATGCCCTTTAAACAAAACATTGGCACTCCTTGCCAATATTCTGCACTTATCTGGTTACAAAATCGACTGCAGCCTTCAAGGCGAGCGCTCACGAAGGGAAACTTAAAACCTCATAATTTAAAGAGCTCCGTTTTCACAACTGCCGGATACAATAGCAAAGTTTTAAAATACCATTTCTTACTGACAACCGATTCCCGGCTCTGGCAGGAAATGAGCGAGAGCTGCTAGTGCTGAAAACTTTGAATGATTTCAACAAACGTCGAGACTCTAATGTAACTTTTGTTTTCAGTCAAATTTTGGCTTGGACATTATTTTCAGTGATGATCTTTTGTTGTTTTATTGAAAAGGAAAGTAAAAAGATCATCTAGGATTGATAAAAGAATTGGATTTTTTTAAATAAAATAAAATCCTGAATATGAAACGTATTTCTATAAATTATCAAATCAGTAATTTATATTTATATTTTTATTTCTTCGCTTTGGTGTCGAGGCAAAGCGCGGCGTTGAGTTCCGCCACTCAACACGCAATACCTCCAGAACAAGGTTCCCTCTGCCTACTCTGCTGAGTGCGGGATACAGCGTGAAACTGATTTAATTTTTAATTTAATTTAATCAAACCAGTCATGTACACGTAACAAAGTTACAAATCACTATGGTGGTCCATTAGAAATGAAACTGATTCAGATTATAATGAAATATACAAGGTACTCATATATTGTAAACATCCTAAAACAAACAATAAAATATTTTATCTGTGCCTAACTTACATTATAAACAATAAGGTTAATTGGAGTCAAAAGTCAATTTTAAAATCATAATTAAGATTATACGTTTCTTGCCAGACGCTTTGCATATTATTTGATTAGTGAATGTACGTTTAAGGCAACTCACCGGTCACCCATAGCCTCTCACTGGTGTAAATGTCATCCTATACCCATACCGTGGCTGGGCGTGTTTCATTCCAACAGGTTACTGTTTTACTTGCCAATATCGGTGAAGAATAGATTCATGTGAATAAATTTGGTACCTTATTTTAAAAATGTATCTTAAAATTATTTTTATTTTTTACCATTACCATTATAACAGTAGTGGTTGATTCTTATATCTTGATTTATTTAATTAATAGGAAGATTTATTTATCTTACATAACTGAGTATAGAAAATTTTACTATACACTATAATGGGGTTATAGTGAAACCAGTGTGATAGTAGGTACTAAATTTTTTTCATGACATTTTGCCTAATAAATGAACTATTATGTAGTAGAATCTAATAACGTTTGTTTGCCAGAACAGAAAAATATTTTACTTCACGTTGTATTCCGTTCACAGGGTAGAGGGAACTTAGTGTCAAGACACTTCGTTCCGGATGAGCGATGGAACTATTATAACATAAATAATATACCTATATTTTGTAAACATTTTTAGTGTGGCATTTGAATAGATTATTTATTATGAATGAATTAGGCACATGCATTAGTTCAAATATGGTACATTATATAAAAAATATCTTATTAATGTATTATGTGTTTAGCAAGTCTTACAAGGTAGCTTAAAGGTTACAAAATTGGTTATCTAATGAGGCGCATCGCCTACTCCATTTCCTTCCATTGTCGATTGTTTCTATAAGTATTTTGATGTGACATATCAATATATTCGCAAAATAATATAGAGAAAAAATATTATAGAGAATATAAAAAAGACATATTAATGTATAAGAGAAGGATTTATATAATATTTATATAACTAATGTAAATATTTAAAAAATAAGAGAGAATGAGTGACAAAATGATGGCAAAAAAGATTTATAAACGAATGGTATGGTAAGAGAGGCAAGGTTGGCCTTCGAAAACATAGTATTGATGATACTGGGGGAAGGTCACGTAAAAATCATGGGAATTCTCCAAAGGATATTAAGAGGTTGATGGCAATGGACAAAGCAAAAGGAGCATGTAGACTGTAGTGTTTGGCGTAAGAGGCGGCCGGGTGCGCCGTGCCTACTCAGAATAGTCTTGTGACCACTCCAAAAATTGTACTTATAACAAAATTTTTCCCGAAAAATAAAAAAAAAAACAACACTGACACGAACATATCTGTTTAAAGCTAAACTTAATTATTATGAATGAATTACGCACATGTATCACATAGATACGCTAATCGCGCCATAGGGACCAAGCATGAAGCTAACAAAAATGTAACAATAAGATATAAACCAACAATCACAAAAAGCTATAAGAACGTAACGATAAACTTTCACGGTGCCATTTTGTTAACAACAGATTGTAATAATATTAAGAACGCCCCAAATTTCCTACTATAAATTATGATGTGTATATTTTACAGGACAATTTTAGGGCAAATGGAATGTAACACGAGTTGTAACTGTGAGCCATGATGGCTGCCGTTGATACCAAAAGCAGATGTTTTATTTTTGTGTGTCCCTCGCCTATATATGTTTTACGACCAAAACCGCTCACAGGAAGATATAATTAATAAAATAACATTAACAGGTCGTTTGTTATACATGCTTTAGCGGAAACTCGGTTTGGAATGATGTTGATTATTATTTGTTTACGGCCGCGTATTGTAAGAATAAGATAAAAGTTTACCTATTTATAATATTAAGTTATTAAATTATAATGTTGTTTCATAATTATTATTTGAAATTACAGTTTAAGTAAGCATTTCACTAAAGATATGAAGAAATGGTAGAACTGTAAAGTTAAACCGATTATTACATGGAATATTGATGACATGTATTAATTTATAGATTTTATGGTCACTTAATTAAAATTATTTTCTTATAATATTTTTAGAAAAGCTCTAAGTACGTCTCTGTATTTTAATATTTTCATGTTGTATGTTACTATAGTAACCTTGTATGTATTGTACTAGTACAGTATGTTTATAGAAGTCATACCTAAAGGGCAAAGCAGAAGGTAACTGTCAAAATCACTATATTTATTACACTATGTAAATTATTATATCTTTAATTTACACAGATAACTTATAGTAAACAAAATCAAAGTCTATAGAGATTGGAAGTAGCATCTGTAGTATTCAAATTTATTGTGGACTTCGTAAGTTTCATAAGTTATACGAGTACCTGCAGCATTATAAATTAGTAATATCTAATAAGAACCGTAAATATTGAGTACCCAACTCTCATGTAATGTTTTTGAAACAAAATGTAGTAATATAAATAAGTATTTTCATAAAATAAGCACTTACTGAACGAGAGTCAGCTGTTCTTTTTTTAATTACTTTAAATAATAAAAAATAAATTAAATCAGCTTCACGCTGTATCCCGCACACAGTAGGGTAGGGAGAGGGTACCTAGTGTTAAGACACTCCGTTCCCCATTTTCTGCCGAATTCTTGAGGCATTTTGTGTTGAGTGGCAGAACTCAACGCTGCGCTTAACCTCGATACCAGAGCGAAGAAATGGAAATATAAATTTAAGTAAATATTTCATCTCCTCGAGTGGGGATCGAACCCACAACCAGTCGGTTTTACAGTCACACCTCGTGCCGCGGCGCCACGACCTAAATTACTTTAAATGCTAATAAATATTTTTAATGCATGTTAACAGTTGTACATCCAGAAGTAAAATTTATGAATAAATTTAGCTTTAAAGTGGAAAGGGATGTGATTTGTTACTTTCAAATATAACAAAGTGCGGGAAACACATTAAATAAAATATAAAAATAAACTGTTAATATTGAAATAAATTGAATTATCTGTAGATATATCTTTACTAATATGATAAAGCGGAAGAGTTTATTTCTTTGTATAAACGCTAAGATCTCTGGAACCATTGGTCGGATTAACTTTTTTTGTTTTATATGCAAGCTACATTCATTTAACAATATTGCAGTTTAATTCTTATTTAACCTTATAATAACGAAATAATAATAATAATTAGGAACGTCATCGTATTACTTTAACCGCGTGCGCTGCAGAAATTGATAAATATATTTAAGTACATACAAAGATATCCAATTTAGATAGCTCTAAAAAAAGTATCTATAAATAAATCGTAATAAGGCATTTTGTGATAAAAAATAATTGAATATTCCAAGGTGAAGACATTTGACAGTTTTTTATTTCACGAAGATACTGAAACTTACGAGTGAAAGTTATTCCATCATTAATAAAATTTTATGAAGATAAGCTTGGGCTTTTATAGCATGTAATTTGGACGTATATTTTTTGAGAAAATGTGAAATTAAAATAATTCAATGCCCTGTTTACGGCCGCAAGCCTAGGCTCGAATCCCGCGGGGGGTGCACTTGCCGCAAATGACTTGCTCTCAAGCAGACACCTAGTGCTTGCACTTTCTAAGAATTATGAAAAATTTTTGAAAGCATCGATTATATAAACTGTTGGCAAATGTAGTATAATAAAAGAATTATAGGTAGTACGCGGGTAAAGCCGCAAGTAGACCGCTAGTCTATTAATAATTTGAAATTATGAAAATGTTCGTTATTTGTTCGTTCGTAAGGTGTTGTAACACTGCACAATAAAATATAGGGATAGCTACAAGTGGATTGCATATTTCTTCCATAATGCTATAAATGTGTAACTCGCATAGGGATTAAGTATTCGAATTGTTTCCTTTTCGAGTTTTATAGAACAATGTGACGCAAAAACTATAAAAGTTTCTTTACAGAAATGTGGTCCAGACTTCAATTACCACTTTGGAATAACACACGCTTATTACATTAGACTTAAATGCTGTTCAACAAGTTTATACAATAGTCAGATAGGTTTTGTAATGCTTGATAATTTAATTTTATATAATGTTATATTTTTAGCTTATATAAATTCACTGCCATAGTTCAACATTTTTGTTTAATTCATATGATGACTTGAATGAAAGAATTATTACTGATTCAAAAATATCCAAAAAGAACATTAACAACAAATCAATAGGCTAGTCGTGGCGCAGCGGCACGAAGTGTGACTGTAAAACCTACTGCTTGTGGGTTCGATCCCCACTCGAGGAGATAAAATATTTACTTAAATTTATGTTTCCATTTCTTCGCTCTGGTGTCGAGGTTAAGCGCGGCGTTTAGTTCTGCCACTCAACACGCAATGCCTCCAGAATTCGGCAGAAAGTGAGAAACGGAGTGCCTTAACACTAGGTTCCCTCTGCCTACTCTGCTGTGTGCTGGATACAGCGTAAAAATATAACATTAACAACACAATGTATATAGTCAATATTTGTACATAGGCAATTTAACTGCAAATATCAAATTGCAATTTACTTTTTTAGAAAATCCATGTTCGGTATCTATGTTGTAATGTTTCTAGATCGTGAAATGTCAGTCGACCGAAACTTTTACAGGCATTTACATTTATTTATAACACTGTTTTTACTGGTTGTCTAACACTTTTGTCTCTATTTGCTATAGACTATTTATTTAAATTAAAATACTACTTTGGACATAAAAAAACTAATTACTTAGAGGTAAATTTGTTACTATAAAAACACAGAAAATGTCAACTGAGTTTTTGTACTCAGCTAAGAATAATTTCTAGATTTCTTTCGTTTTTCTATAATAAAAAAGTCCTCTTTACTGAACGAAACTATCTTAATTTCTTTCAGCGAAACTAACAATGGAGGAGATCAGAATACTCATAGCAATTCATAATAGACATAGCAACTCAAGTGTGACTGTAAACAAGATAGGTTGTGGGTTCGATTACCACTGGAGGATTTTTTTTAATTCTTCGCCTGACATCGAGGCTAAGAGCGGCGTTGAGTTCCGTTACTCAACACGCAAATCCTCCAGAATTCAGAAGAAAATGGGAAACGAAGTGTCGTAATACTGAGTACCCTTGGTCAAAGCTAGTGATACGGGATAGTGCGGGATACGGCGTGAAACTAAACAAAAAAAAATAACTATGTATACGCAAGTGTGCATCTAAATGACTAAATGCATGTGCTTATGAGTTCGATTACTTACATAAATGTGTATACAGTATTTTAAATAATTAATTGTAGCTTCAGGAACGGAACATCAGAATTCAAAAACTCTTAACCTGCAACAGTTTTTGTTAATGTTTAATATTTAATTTAAATATTAAATATTTAATATCTAAATATAAGAATTTTATTAACACAGCAAGCAAGTGTCCATATATGTAGGTATGAAATTCCAACAAAATACAGAAAATATACATTTAAAATTTAAATAACACCGTCTGTGTATACAAATTTGTAAACTTTTAACCCTTCCTAGAAATTTATGCATTGAGTTGAGTGTGCGAGCAACTCTATTGTAGTAGTAACAGTGCTGCATTGTTTTAATGAAACAATATGGACAGGTGGCAAGTACAAGTAACTAGAGAAGTAACGTAAAAGTACAGGAAGACACTATAATTCAACGAAATTAGTCTACTGTTGTTCTACTATAGTAAAATTGGACTTGCATTATTTAAGAAGATTTCAATTAAGCACTCATAACATAGCACTCAAGTATATTACAGCACTCCGACCACCTTTACTTTCCCCCCATTGTGGTGATATGGGACGGAGTTAAACCCTGCACTTATAATGAACTGAATCAAACCAGTTTGATTCCTACTCGTGAAAATATTATATATTAGTTTAAATACATTTAATATTTAAAACCGATGAAAACCAAACATACAACATATACGATTATATGAAATATCATTATAAGTATATATACATAGTTACATAGTTCATTTAAGATATGGCTTGACTATAATTAAATAGGTAATAAGAGAAAATACAAATATGTTGATACATCCTCCACATTAAGCTTTTAAATTATATTTGATCACTGAAAGCAAATAAGTAAAAGTTACAAAGTTAAGTTTTAGTTAAAGTTTACATAAATTAATTAATTATAATATTGTTATCACTATTTAATTATTAATGATGATATTATTAATTTACATTTTCATTTCTTCGCTCTGGTACCGAGGCAAAGCGCGGCGTTGCGTTCCGCCACTCAACACGCAATGCCTCCAGATTTTGGCGGAAAGTGGAGAATGGAGTGTCGTAAAACTAGTCCCTGTGACTACCCTGCTGTGTGCGGGATACAGCGTGAAGCCGATTTATTTTTAATATTGTTATCAAATTGCATGAAGCTTAACAAGGTTCTAAGCATAATTAGAATATCCCTGCGGATGATGAACTTGTGCGATTTGCATTCGCGTCTATTTCAGTATCGTGAGATGTACGCGGCTACTGCAGTGTTTATAGAACACACGTCATTCTCGACGGAGAAAAGGCATTGACAGACTACTTCAATTATTTAGTTCACGTATAGGGAAGTATGTGTATTGCCATTGATATCTATATAGAAAGATGGTTAAAATATATTATTTTTGTATATTGAATGTTTGAAGAAGATAATTTGTAGAGTACATTATTTTTTAACTTTTAGCAGTTTAGGCAAAGGGAACCTAGTGTTAAGACAACCCGTTTTCCAGTTTCCCGCATAATTTTCGAGACATTGCGTTTTAAGTGGAGGAACTCAACGCTGCGCTTGTCTTGTTATCAGAACGAAGAAATGAAAATGAAAATATTAAAAAATCCATTCTCTCGAGTGGAAATCGAACCCACAACCGTCGCGTTCACACCTTCAGTCAAAAGTAACATTACTGACTCAAACATTGATTAATAGAATAATTAAATTACGCAAAGAATAAAAAACACAAGTTTGTCTTAACGTAAAACAATCAGTTTATTTTAGAATAATACTAAATAACTAAAATAATCTTAAGTGAATAACATACGGCAGTAGATAATGCTACAGCTGGTGGTTTTATATATGCTGCTATTACTGAATAAGCATACGAACGCAATACACGTATTTAAGTCGATACATAAAAAGATTCTTAACTTAGAAAGATTTCACTACTAAGATTAGAATGTAGGCAGGTTAATGAGAATTTACCTCTGATAGTACAATTTATATTAATTTATATTGCAAAATTGATATTATAGTATAAAATATATGCTATATATTTATTTTTTATGTACATATGTCTAATAAGTAAGTAGCGAACTAATGATTTTTAAACATTTATAAAGTGTTATCCTACACTCAGGAAAAAAAATACTTATTTAAAAAACGTATAAAAATTTTAACGTAGCGGGACTCGAACCCGCGCCTCCTGGAAACCGTCCAGGTCGGTCGGTTTTCTAAATAAGTATTTTAGCGAACTAATGAGTTGATGATTTTCGTATTTTATTATTACAAAGATAACGGTAATATACAATTTTCAATATTTAATATGGTTCTTTAAGATCAGAATTTCAATTAATTAAAAAGGGTATGCAAAATTCACCTAGTTCTTTACTTACTTTGTTCCCCCACATTAACCACTACGGTTAAATTTAAAAATAATAGCGAATTTGTCACGGAATTCAACGCCGATATTTAAGTTAATGAGATTTAAAAATAGATGGTTATACGTTAGTATAGTCATCTATTTTAGCTTTTTAGTAAGTTAATTTGCTAAAAAGCCAAAACTAAAACTTGTATTTACGATAAAAGAAAACAAAGAAAATAAAGCTTATCGATAATTAAACAAGTATAGTCGTTAAATAAGTCATATACTAAATAATTTATATAAATAGTTTTTTATCATATCGTAATCCTTGTAATAATATGTGAATATTTTATTTTAAAAGATTTTTCTGTTTTTTACTATGATAGTATACAACCACATATGTAGACGTGCAGCAACAGACGGACTGAAATGTTATTATTTTTCAAATGATTACCAGATATTTGCAATAATTAAAAAAAAAATAAGTATTTTTATGTTTATTATATAAAGAAACACTATCGTAAGTATTAAAAGTCACATTGTTGTCTTTCAAAGAGTCTTATTTATACTGTTCAGTGAAAACGAAGGTTAAAAGGCGAAACGACTGCGAGTCAAGTAAAGAAAGCTTTTTCGCAATACCTTACCCAATCATAAATATATTATTTATTTACAACATTGTCTTCATCATAATATCGCATCTCTAATACAAGATATAGTATCAACGTATATAGGGCTCTAGTTAATCAGATTAACATGAACGACCAGTTGGACAGGGTCTCGTGCGGTTTCGTGAGAGGTGTAATTACATACGCCAAATAAATAAACAAACAGCTCCCGATGACAGCCTCGCATGCTTGAGTTATCTAATATCTGGACAGAGTTTTATACATTATTATATAAAAAAATCTTTTTTTATTATTATTATTTGTTATTAAATCGCATGCAGGGTAGGCAGAAGAAATCTAGTGTTAAGACATTTCGTTTCTCACTTTCCAAATTCTGCAGGTCTTGCGTGTTGAATCGAAACTAAACGCCGTGGTTTGCCTCAAGAAAAAAAATGATTTCATTTTCAGACGTTTTTTCGAGTGAGGAGGGACTCAAGACATGATACTTGTGCCCCTGCGCCACGACCGGCTTTTTATAGATATTTCTTCGACGTCCGACTTCTTACTTGTTTTAATAACATTATCATTTATTGTTTAGTTCAAGTTATTTGAACACTTTTGTCCATCTTCTGAACATTTGAGAGCTGTATATATTTAAAATGTATTAAAATATGTAATTCAGTTCATTATAAGCTGGTAAGGCTTTCGAAATATAATAACTATTAATTTACATATTGTTGAGTGATCTTTATATATTTTAGTGTAATTTTATTTTCATCTGTTTCAGATTAATATAATATGTAATGGTTTAACAATGTGTTTGGTCTGGACAAATAGATTTTCATCACTGTATTTGGTCCAGACAAATTGATTTTGATTGATTATATAATGGATATATCTGAACGTTTTAATCCCTTCTAAATAAATCATTAGGGAAATTGAGGAAAAAGTTTTCCGAAATTCAATCCGAAATATAATGGCTCAAAAGTTTTGCAACGTCCACCTCAATCACTTGATCTGAACCCTATCGAAATTATTTGAAATGTGTGAAATATGTGATAAAAATTTGAGCGGCTACTGACAAAAAAAAACACCGCGCCACGTCCAGATCGCAAGTAGATAATATTTAATTAAATTAAAAGAATTCTTATCGGGATAGCAGAAGAATTTATCTCGATCGAGGTTTCTTTTAGGATTTCTTTTCAGGATGAGTTATACAGTCACGTCGCCAGCAATGGCAACATGCATGGGCAGACTCAACCAGATCATTACCACCCCCGGCATTTAAAACCGGCGTGAAGTAATGGCTTTATGCCACTGCGTTTCGCATCAGGTAATGCCGGGCTCCGGAGCCCAACCCACCTTACAGGCAGGCAACGTACCTGCAGCTCCTCTGGTGTTGCATGGGGTCGTGGGCGGCGGTGATCACTTACCATCAGGTGACCCGAACGCTCGTATACCTTGTCTTTTCCATAAAAAAAAAACTATCCCGCAGCAAAAAGTTAATTTTACAATATAGGCACGACTCTAAATCAGTGGTTTATAGAACAGTATAATAAATGTAAATAACTTTGGTTTACTACAAATAAGGCCCTTTACGTATTATAAGTTTCACGATATACTCATATCGTGTCATACATTGACAGCGGTGTGCGAGTGCGTACAACAAAATAATTGAGCCCGGTCTGACATTTACGTGAGAGTAATATTATAATCTATATGTACTGACAACCGTTTAATATCCCATATTAAGCATTTAACAACTGCTGCTGTTGTATGTGTTTAAAGTCAATCTGCGACAGCACTTGTATTAAACTAATAAATGTGTTTAAGACATCTCCAAGAATAACATATTGATAAAAAGTATTATATATTGATGTTTTTAAGAATTGGTAAGCAAAAGCAACTAAGGTACAGGTGTTTCAATGTGGTACCTATATACATTATAAAGATAGATGAATTTTAAATATTATTTTCTCCTCTTCATACCTAATAACTAATGCTTTGCCAATGTTACTGTGGATTCATACAGCGCGTTGCGCAGTGGTACAGCGTCTGACTGTATGACTATATACATATATTGTGCGTTCAATTCCCACTCTGAAACAATGAGCAAATATTACATTTAATATATTTTCATTTCCCCGCGCTGGTAGTCGAAGTGTGGCATTAAACTCTCCACTGTTGAGTGCAACTAGCAATATTTTGAAAAGACAGATTAGGTGAAAAGTCAGGAACGAAGTGTCTTAGTTCACACTGCCTACTCTGTTAAGCAGAAGAAACTTGAAACTAAAAAATAGTCACCTCATCCCGGTACCCTTCAGGCTCATGGATTTGTTATTAATAATATTAACATCATATTTATATCTCAAGCAATTTCGATTTATATTCATTGCGTAGAACAAATATTTTCTGTTTCATATAACCAAATAGCCAGTTAAGAAGTAGAAGTAGTTACTTTTTCTATCAATGTTATACCATTTTTTTTTTTTTTTTTTTTTTTTTTTTTTTTTTTTTTTTCGTGAGGAAATCCTGTTACGGATACCGGCCCGAGTGGGGACTCGAGCGGGTTATGTGGGGCTCACGGACTGGCAGATGGTAGGCCGTCCGAATACCCACTAAAACCTCACGGTGCTCCTCCTCGACCGCCACTAGCCGCGAGACGCGGGGACATTAGTCGTCCGCGAAACGCGGCGGCGGGAGCCTGCAAGGCACGTCGCGGAGTCAAGGGTGGTGGGCACCCTCGACGGCCTGCTCGGAGTAGCGCGCGGGAGCAACCTGCGCGCGACTACTCGGGCCAGGTTAGTAGGCGGCCAGCTTCCCCAAGCTGACCGCCCTCTGGCTCGTTAGGGCGGAAGGCGGCGATCGTGTGCCGCCCTCCGGCGACCCGGTCTCTTGCGGCGGATGGCGAGTTCGGCCGAAGCCTCCCTCGCCCGCTCCGCCGCCTCCTTCTCGAGCACCACTGCCTCGCAGAAGGAGGAGACCGCATCCCACGACGTCTCGCTGCCGGCCATGGCCTTGACCACGGCCGGCAGGGAGAGGTCATCCCCTATGACGTCGCGCAGAGCGCGACGTTGAGACGCCCAGGCTGTGCACACCTCCAACGTGTGCTGGGCCGTCTCATCGAGGCAGTCGTCACAGTGGTGGCAGCGAGCGTCGGGCTCCCTCCCGGCGATCCGACACAGGTAACCCCCGAAGCAGCCATGCCCCGTGAGTACCTGTGTCGTGCGGAAGGTTAGGACGCCGTGACGCCGCGCTAACCACTGGCGGAACACTGGACGAACAGCCTCGATCGTCAACCGGCCGGCAGATGGTGTCGCCAGCCGGGATTCCCACGCTTCCATAGCGGCTTCCCGCTCCTCCTCAGCGCGTGCTTGGCTAGCCGAATCCCTAGACGCTAGGCCCCGACGCCGGCAATACACCGACGCCAGAGAAAGCGCGTCCAGGTCCCACGGCATGACTCCAGCCAGCACGCACGCTACCTCACCGGAGATGGTCCGATACCCCCGTATCGCCCTGATGGCCATCACCCTCTGCGCACGTCGCAGCAGGGTGACGTTGTGCCGATCCAGGGCGTCCGCCCATACGGGAGCACCGTAGAGGGCCATCGACCTGACCACTCCGGTGTACAGACGACGGCTCGAGGCGCTCGGCCCACCCACGTTGGGCAAAAGGCGCGCCAAGGCCGCCGCCGTCTTCAACAGTTTCGGGGCCAAAGATGTGAAGTGGCCCCGAAAACTCCACCTGCCGTCCAGAACAAGTCCGAGGTACTTCATGCTCCTGCTGACGTCGATATTGACGCCACCGACGATGATATGGGCATCTGGTGGTGGGCCCTTTCGAGGAGCATGGAAGTATAATGCCTCGGACTTGTTTAGGGCGACTTCCAGCCCTAGCCGCCTAATGCGGCTGACGACCTCTGCTACCCCAGCCGTCGCTAGGACTGCCGCCTCCTGGTAGGTCCTCTGCTGCGCCAAGACCAGCGTATCGTCGGCGTAGCAGAGGACCTTGATCCCAGCCATGGTACTACCCCGCAGTACCCAGTCGTACCCGATGTTCCAGAGGATCGGACCCAGCACCGATCCTTGTGGAACACCGGCCGACACCCCAAACTCCTGCCATCCTCCTCCTGGAGCCGGAAAGATCACAGACCTCCCGGACAGGTAAGCCCCGATGACGCGGCGCAGGTATGGAGGCACCCGGTGGTATATGAGTGCCTCCTTAATGCAGGGCCAGGGCAGGGAGTTGAAGGCGTTGGCGATGTCCAAAGACACCGCCAAGACTCCTTCGCCCCGGGCCACCGCATCCTGCGCGTGGGACTTCACCTCCAGTATGGCATCCACCGTCGAACGCCCCCTGCGGAAGCCATACTGTTGGTCCGAGAGGTCCGGACCTGTCCCCTCCAGATGGTGTTGCAGCCGCCTGGCTACAACACGCTCGAAGAGCTTGGCGATCTCGCTCAAGAGCACGATGGGTCTGTAGGCGGAGGCTGAATCCGCCGGGCGACCCTCCTTCTTGATGAGGACTAACCTGCCTGTCTTCCACCGCTGTGGAATTATGGCTTGAGCCAGACAGGCAGTGAATAGTCCTCGCACTCTGGGCCCCAGGGTGTGCAGGGCCAGAGTGAGCGCCCGGCCGGGGATGCCATCCAGGCCCGGGGCGGTGCTCTTGTGCCGAGACCGGCGTACGGCCTCCTCGAGCTCCTCCTCCTCCACCGGTGGTGCGACATTGTCTTCCTCCTCTTCACGCGCTGCAGGGCGGGCCATATTGGGTGGTGTAAAGTTGGCCCGCTGCGGGAATAGTGACGACAGAACCCCTCGGAGGACGTCCGGTTGGAGTGTCTGTGTCAGTGGTGGTGACCAAGCCCGTAACCTACCGAGCACCATTCGGTAAGGTGTGCCATACGGGTCTTGGTCTATCCCCGCAATCATCTGGTCGTGCGACTCGCCTCTCGCACGACCGATTTCCTCCTGCAGCCGCGTTCTCGCCTCGACATAGACGTGGTACAGACGGTCTTCCTCCTCCTGCACCTTCTGTACCCGTCTGCGATAGTGGCTGTACTGGCGTCTCGCGTCAACGCAGATGGAACGCAGTTGCGCGATCTCCCACGACCACCAGTACACTTGCCGCCGCTGAGGGCGGCGCCTGGAACGGGGCATTGACGCGTCACAGATACGCGTCAACGCCCTCTGCGCCCAGGATGCGGCGTCTTCTGCAGACGCCAAGCTCTGGGGCAGCCAGGATTCCACTATCGCGGCCTCCTCCAACAACTCCCTGTCGAGACGACCCAATTGCCACCGCGGTCCGTACTCTCGCGAGGACGAACTGGGGGTTGGTTGCACCGCTGAATGTGTGGAGATCTCGTACAAGATGTAGAGGTGATCCGAGAGAGTCTCCACATCATCCAGCACTCGCCAACCCCGAACACGATGCGCTAGGGCCGGACTCGCGAACGTAATGTCCACGACGGATCCGCCCAGCCTTCGCACACACGTGTTCTTCGTCCCCTGGTTGAGGACGGACAAACCGGTGTCAATTACCCACTCCGACAATGTCTCACCACGTACATCCGTCGTTGCGGAGCCCCACACGCTGGACTTCGCGTTGAGATCGCCCGCGACCAACACCTCCGCCGGACGATATCGTTCTACTATTTCCCCCAATCGAATGAGGAACTCCTCGAACTCCGCGAGAATTCGATTGGGGGAAAAGTAGACCCCGACGACAACGACGTCGCCGACAAGTGCGGCGACGCATCCCGCACCTTTCTCTACTCGTGAGAAAGGCGGAGAGCCCGCCGCGACCTGGGTGATCAATGCTACCACCCCGGTGTTGTCGGCGACCCAGTTGTCTCTGTCGGGAACGCTGTAAGGCTCCGCAACAACCGCCACCTGAACAGACCACTGCGCCAGGCTCTGGAACAATAAGTCCTGAGCCCTGGCGCAGTGGTTTATGTTCGCCTGCAACACACGGAGAGCCATTATTTGACCTCCATGTGTTGCACCTCCTCCCGCCCGGCTGGGGCATTTATTTGGACCTCGGTCGGCCTCTTCCCTCCTTTTCGGCCGCTCCTCCTCTTGCTGGAGAATCCGGCTCTGGCGCATGCAGTGCTTCCCACTGAGTGGTCTGCAGGCTGACCTGCCGCCTGGCAGACCGGGCAGTGAGGTGCTGCCGAGCACTGGTGTTGTTTGTGCCCGTCTTGGCCGCACCTAAAGCACTGCAGGCTCCTGTCCAGTGTACTGCTGCACTTTGCTGCCACGTGGCCCATGTCGTGGCAGCGGAAACATTGTAGGGCTCGTTGTCGCAGCAGTTGCACTCGCGCCGAAACAAAGCCGACCAAGAGCCGTGAACTGCTCACTTTTTTTGCTGCCATAATAGGGCAGCGTACCCACGCAGTCCCCAGTCCGCTGCTGTCCTGCCGGATCCCTCCCACCTTGATCGACCCGACATCACAGCCGCCAACTTTGCTAATGGCCTGCGCCACCTCCTCCGAAGTGGCCGAGTCATCCAGGCCACTCACCCGTAACTCAGCACACTTCACCGGTCTTGCGACCAAGACCTCGCTGGCATCAAGGACACCTCGCAGCCGCTGCGCAAGGATATCCGCCTTTTCGCCGCTGCCGGCACCAGGTAACTCCAGAACCCTGGCACCAGTAGAGGCGACTCTGAGACGCAAGTCTGTGATGCCCAGGTCCTCTAGCTTAACTGCCTCCTTTATTTGGGTCATCACATCTCGGTATGTGAGCTCCTTGCTTGCTGCGGCCGGCTGCAGAGTCAGCGTCACCGCCGCTGATCGAGGAGGACGCAGAATCGGCTGTTTAGCAGCCTTTGGCTTCGCCTTCGCCTTCTGCGTTGGCTGCTTAGCCTGGGCTGTTGCCTTCTTCTTCCCCTTGCGTACCACCACGCTCCAGCCTTCGGTTACGTCGGCCGGAGCGGGAGGCAGCGGTCGAGGCTCCGCTGGTGCGGCTTGAAGGGCTTTTTGTCCTTTCACCTTCTTGGTGCCCTGCTTTCGAGACGGGCCTGGGTTGGAAGGCGCTACTAGGCTCGTCACGGAAGGCTCTGGGTCAACCCTTGGGACAGCCGCCTGGCGCCTTTTGTCCGCCGCCAAAGGAGGACGTACTGGTTTTGCTGGAAGGAGCCTGTCCTCTAGCGCTGCCAGTCGCGTGTTCAGTAATGTGCCCACCTGCACCATTACTGACCGCGCCACGTCGTCCTCTTTTCCTTTTTGCTGAGGATTTTGTCGCACGACCCGGGATTGCTCGAGTTCGGCCCTCATCGCCGACATATCCTTGCGCAGCTCCGACAACTCCTGTGACAAGCGGTTATTGGCCTCCCGCAACTGCGTAACCTCCTCGGTGGCCGTTTTATTCACCAATATCGCCACGGCCGTATTGATGGCACCAGCGGCCTCCTTAAGGGCTTTTGTAAAGGTGCCCTTAAGGTTGCCGGATCTGCAGGCGACTTTGTTTATTATGGCCAAGCTGTCCGTGACCTGGAGCTGCAGATCTTGCACCAGGGGGCCATCCACCTTAGATCCCTCCAAGTCTGAGAGCCTGGAGTTTGCTCTCAGTTGGACCGTCTCAGCCAAACTTACTACTTCCTCCTCCGCTTGAAGCCGAAGCTCCCTTCTTTTGGCGGTGGTCAATTTCTTTGGCTTCTCCTTCTCCTCGACATCGGAAGAGCCGGAGTTGTTGTTTTTGCTCCTCGTTCTCTTCCGATATTTACATCCCTCCGTTTGCATCGCTGTGTTCTGTGACTCCATTGAGACACAGCTTTCCGCCTCGGATTCAGAGGCCGCCCGGAGACGACCTCGTGAAGACGTGGAACACGACCTAGGCTTTCCGCTGATAACAGAGGCGATCTCCTCCAGGTCCAACCGTTCCACAACTACTTTCCCTTCGTTTGCGCTTCCGCCCGCTACGGGCACAACAAACCCCTCATCGTCTTTTTTATTAAAATTTAAATTTTTCTCCATATCTGATCCCACGAGTATGGGGGAAAAACGGTCCATCCAAGCAGTGCCCCCTGTACTTGGATAAGCCTAATACGCCACGGGTGTCGGCCGGTACCCTGGCGGGACCAGCAGTAGCGACTGATCATCCCATCAGCCACGCACCCCTCGCGCTGCTTCGCCGCTTGGGTTGGGGTAATTTTTTATAGAGGTTTTCTTCCTCGCGGCCCGGCCGGTGAAGGCAAGACCCTCGGTTCCACTCCTGATTACGAGACATGACCGCAACCACGAGTGGAGTTCCGATATAATCGGCGCTGGCACATATCAATGCGCCTGCGTGGCGGTAGTGTGAGTACACACCACGCGCGCCCTCCCAGTTCCTCGCACTGTGTCCTCTGCTAGTCAGAGGAACACGCGGAAGAACACCGTCGCGTCGGATTATTAGCCGACGAGCAATCATTACCCAAGGACGGATCCTGTAGGTAATAATTACTCGCCGCCCAGGGTGCACCGGTACGCTATACTGCTCGTCCTCCCCGAATGACCGGCATTCGAAAAGGGCCAACAGCAAGCGCACACACGTGGAGGTTATCCGACTTCGCACCCCATGTTATACCATACCACAGCTGTTAAGTATTTAGAAGAGTAGACGGCGCGAGCGACGACCAGACGACCGTCGCGACGGGCGCACCGACGTGGATCAATATTGCAGTCTGGCACAGGAGCAACAATAATAACAAAAACAATATTTTTATCAAATTATTTACCAGAAATATTTATTAGAAGATTATTATCTTATATTAAATTAGTATAACGATCAAACTAAAGCCTAGTTGGCATAAACGATAATCCATTCGGCCACCAATGTCGCCACGCGTCGCTACGGGTCGATACCACAGTCTGCTCTCAGATATAACCGCCGATTTATTGAGAGTACACCACTAGAATGTTAAGAGACAGGGAACATTTCGGTTGGTTGGAAGCAAATAATGGAAAAGAAATATGCAGTTTTTTGGAGATATTAGAATATATTTGGGCATATCCTTATATAATACGTTTACTATGAACAGACAGCGTTTCTATTGATCAAAAACAATCAATATATTTCATATCAAGTTTTTATTAAGTACAAATTTCTATTTTTAATAAGCATTTAAAGATAAGATACAATGTAAATAAACTGCTTCACAAAAAATATCATACGACCATTACAGCCATAAATTTATGACCTCTATAAAGGCAGGTGGCAATTTCGTAGGGCGGTCATCGATCTCTATTTATGCGTCCCAGATGTTACAAAAGGTCGGCGGAGACGAACACTAATATCACATTTATCCGCCTCGAAGGCATGTTAGCAGCGTTTCAAAGGTTGTTTACACTCAACCCCTTTGACTTCTGTTTATTACTAAAGTAATACGGTTTATCTATTAGGTTCACTTTTGTTGATTTTAATTTGTTGCTAGCTAGCTAAACTATAAGCAGGATGTTGGTATGTATTTTATAATAAAAACTTCTGCTGACATGGCACATTTGTTAAAAAACAAGGTTTTGGGTTGAAACTTATGTGTTTAAGTCTTTAAATCTGAGAAAATGACAAAAAACGACATTTCTGATATTCTCCTCGCATATTTTGCAAGATAGAAATTTCAATACGCTTAAAATGATTACTGAATATCTTATACTATACAGTATGTTAAAAAAGTTATTAGTGCTTACTTAATTTGTCATAAGTACCAATTTGCACAGTATATGACGTCATTGCGCCGCCAAAACTTTCTCGTCATAATGTATAATAATTCGAAGGAAACCAATCCAGTGGATACAAAAACAGTATAGGAACAAAGGAAGTTACGAAAACGTGATATCCGTCGCGACATGTGCGTTCGGAGCTTTAGCAAAACTAATCGGAAGTCTCTCAGAAGGCTTCCCATCTAAGCAACCATTCAATATTCCAAGCATTCCTCGCAGGTACCATATAAACTTTGTGGATATATGACTATACATTAGTATTCATACAATTATTATTTGAGTCACCAAAATTATAAATTTGGTGTCTACGTTGTTGTAGTCGCAATAAAACTAAATAATATTTTATTACACCTATATTTCTTTCATTTTCATCATAATTTTTATTCGAACGGATATTTTAAACGCTCTAAAATTCTATTAAAAAGATAAGAGGACACGAACATGTACCTTAATCATTTAAGGCGCTTAAACAAAATTAAAATAAGGATCAATTTTGTTTATTTTATTTTATTTATTTTAACCAAAATGATTTGAAATAATTTTAACAACTCATAAATACGAAAGATCGTCATGTTATTGTTAGACTAACGTGACTATATAATAAGACGTAAGCATTTAACAATTTTAACCTATAAAGCTAAATTGGCCTCTTATCTTTATCCAAGATGTTAAGTATAATTAAAATTAAACTTTCCATATATGTATAAAATCAAAACTGAACTATTTTAGTTCAGATTAAAATAGATTGTCCGCCGTGGAAAGTAAGTGAGTGTATCAGATAACTATTTATCATGTCGACCTTATCTCTTGATATATCAGCAACATACTTACATAGGCATGAGCTGTAAGAAAAAAATCTAACCATATCATTTTGTCACAATCGGGTAATATATTAAACTATTTTATGTTCTATAATACTTTCAGTAAATATTATCGTAATCCGTACTGTAGTTTTGGTTGCTAAATTTATAGGAAGAAAATTTATTTTTTTTGACAAAAGAAAATTAACATTAAATAATAGTATCACGTTGTATTTGATGCCAGTCGTGGCGCAGGGGCACAAAGTGTGACTGTAAACCGACTGGTTGTGGGTTCGATTCCCTCTCGAGGAGATGAAATATTTACTTAAGTTTATATTTCCATTTCTTCGCTCTGGTGCCAAGGCAAAGCGCGGCGTTGGGTTCTGCCAATCAACACGTAATGAATCCAGAATTCTGCAGAAAGTGGGGAACGGAGTGTCTTAACACTAGGTTCCCTCTGCCTACCCTGCTGTGTGCGTGATACAGCGTGAAGCTGATTTATTTATTTATTATCACGTTGTAGAATTTCGGAGAATATTTTTTTTTATCTGTGAAGATATTTATTTATATCACTGTTATTTCTCTGTTATGTTGGTATAGAATTTTACGTGCATAGGTACTTCGTAAGGTAAACAAAATGCAATAGTAAAATAATATTTGTACTTTACAGGAATATTGAAATAGCGTAAGTATATGTGTTTGTATTTGCATCTGCACTTTAACCTGTGTCTATGAAAATTTTGTACCTCATGATACAACAAGTACATAGGTTTCTGAGCATTATTTATATGAGACCAGGCGTGGCGCAGTGGTACAAGCGTGTGATTGTTAACGCGATAGGTTGTAGATTCGATCCCAATCGAGAAAAAGAAATATAAAATATTTTCATTTCTTCGCTCTGATGTTGAGGCAAAAGTGCGGCGTTGAGTTCCGTCATTTAACACATTTGACCTCTGAAAATGGAGAGTGGTATGAGGTAATGTTTTACCACTAGGTTTCCTCTGCCAACTTTGCTACATAAAGCTAAAAAAAAACCTTTTTGCAAAACCAGCCTCATTCCTAATGTTATCACAGTCAGTGTTTACAATAAAATAAAAAATACGATTTATTTAAATAGTCGTTACATATTTAAGTGTTAATCTTTAGTGGATAGCAATTGAATAAGCATAAAATAGGCACATCACAGCAATAAGAAAATAGTAAACAAGTTTTACATCGACTTATTTGCCGCGAACATATTTTCTGTATATCAATAATAATCAACTAGATTTATCATATTAAATAATAATTATTATCAATGAAAATATTTAAAACAATATTTTTATTTATTAAGTATTGTAGTAGTGAAAGATTTAATAACCGGTGTTATTATATATAAAAAAAATATATGAAATAAAGAACAGAAGAGAAGTAATAAAGCTTAATAAATGAATTGCATATAATAAAGTAATATTTCACACCGCTCAAGAATAATAAAAAAGACTTATTAATATCAGGCATTTGAATAAATTTATTTAAAAATCTCTATATTCTGGTTCATAAAAGTTATAAAAATCTATTATTTATATCAGGCATTTGAGTAAATATATCTATAAACCTCCATATTCTGGTTCATAAAATTTACAGTACAAAGTAATAAGGCGAAGCGTCACCAGTTGAATCAATATTGAATTTCACGCTATGAAAGGAAGAGAAATTGCAAAATAACAAGTAAGTCGGCGTAATCTCTCGAATGAGTGCTCCTACGCGCGTACGTATCCTGTTGACTCACAGCTATAATATCGGTAAAAGTATACGAGTGGCCCCTTGAAGCAATGGATTCTAACTTTACGTCGTTTGATAATACACACTTACTGTACTTTTTTATCATTTTTTTTATTGATTTATTTGTATAGATTCCGATTTTCTTTAATTATTAAAATGTTAATTTAAATAATGCAGAATTTATGCTAAAATATTATTTATACTGTGTTTTAATCATCAGGTTTTGAGTCAATTCGTATATTACTATCTTTTTATATATACTATACTATATATACTGTCATTTTTTTGAAATTACGTACTTGTTGAGTGAAGCAAAGGCTTTGTCTTAGTTGATTAATAATATCTTTTTTTTTATATACAGACATACACATCTCTAATTAATGTTTGTTCTGCCGATTGCCGATGCCGAATTCTGGAGATATTGCGTGTTCATCGGAACGGCTCGACACCAGAGTGAAGAAATAAAAATATAAAATATTTTATTTCCTCGAGTAGGAATCGAACCTACCACCTCTAGCGTGTACATTCACACGCTTGTGCCTCGGCGCCACGACTGGCCTCAAATTAATTTTATAAAAGATATTTCCGTTGAATATTATTAGAGTAGTAAACAGTCAATGCACAAATTAAATAATTAAACATCTAAAATTTAAGATTTTAGATACTGATGATACATTATATAAAAACGAATAAAAGTTTCAAACAATAGATATCGTAGTCACATTAAACAGTAAAAAGTAATTTCCACTTTCATTCTTTTTACATGTAAATGAAAATATTCATTTTTATTGTGGTTTTGAAGTTAAACTCAGCTATTAACCGTTGATTATTCACTCTACTATCTAATTACTACACCAAACGGTCCGGCACTATGCCAGTGGGTTTCCTTCGTATCTTATATATTCAATCTCACATATCAACGTTTTGAGAAAGCATCTTTTAAAATAACTATTAACTGAACAAACGATAATAGTAATCGCAAGGACGTTTTAGAAAAGATATCTCCCATAAACAGAGTTCCACGTGAATAGACGCGTTTCGAGTTTGTAGCAAAAAAGAATTAAGAAATTTATTTAGATCTTGATAGAGTGTATATTAAAGTTATTAAAGGCTTATTAAAACGACCATTACGCTCAGTGACTTACTAAAAATCCAGCAGTTCAATATAAAGCCCTGGAACAGTCGTGGCTGATTTTGAATTAGTTTAGCGTAGTTGTATTTTATATATTTTTGAATGTTTGATAAGTTGTCATTTGTTTACATACATCATACAAAATATTTAGTTAAATAATATTATTTTATTGTTTAAGAAACCGTAACAACTTTTACCGAAGATTAAATTGACAGTCACATCTCATCATCATAAAACATCAGCTTCACGCTGTATCCCGCACACAGCAGGGTAGGCAGAGGGAACCTTGTGTTAAGACACTCTGTCCCCCACTTTCCGCCGAATTCTGGAGGCATTGCGTGCTAAGTGGCGGAACTCAACGCCGCGCTTTGCCACACAATTGACAGTCCGTCCGTCTATTCCGTAATCTTTTTGGTATCATTTTTAAAATATTTTCCTAAGAAACTCCTTTTATTTACATTATTGAAAAAAAAAATTGTATGTTAGGATTTTTATTATTTAATTTTATACATGATGCAAAATGTTTACACATTATAAATAAATACTTGTGAATTAAAATATAGGCAAATATGCTTTACACATTGAAAAGAAAGATATGTGCCGATTGCGGTATAATAAACATTCTTGGAACCTTTCGAGCCGCCAACGGCTAGTGTGGAATACCAAATGTACTTGGTAACAATTATTCAAAATTAAAATGAAAAAAAAACACAGTTTCAGCTCTGTTTTGAGTATTTTTTTTTGTACTTTTCACATGTATATAATGTAAAGTAAACAAGGAAACAAAACTACAAATACTTTTTTAACTCTTTGGCTCTGTGCAAAAGGGGATTAACCCAACCATAACTAATATTATATGCATAAAATGATGTACCTTACACATAATTTTATTCGAAATACTTATGAATATTTTAGCATCGGTTTTTCACGAAAATTCAATATTTTTTTAATCCGCGACATATAACGTTATGTACTTATTTAGAAGTCGTGAGGTGGCCCCTAACGAAATATATCAATATTGTGAGAAGAGTGTATGCAACATTTGGCCCTGTAGGTCACATAAAACGGTACTTTTCTGTTTAACTTTAAACAATTGCATAAACATTGGGCGGTCCCTAGCTCTAGGATATACGGAAATGATATGAAGTAAATTAAATCAGCTTCACGTTGTATCCTGCACACAGCAGGGTAGGCAGAATGAACCTACTTTCTGTCGAGTTCTGGAGGCATTGAGTGTTGAGTTGCGGAACTTAACGCCGCGCCGTCGCCAATCGAAACTAGAGCGAAGGAATGAAAATATAAATGTAAATAAATATTTTGTTTCCTCGAGTGGGGATCGAACCCACAGCCAGTAGATTTTACAGTCACACTTTGTGCCCCTGCGCAACGACTGGCCTCAAGTTTATCAATTATGAAGTAAATTAATGTTTAATTTTAACATTGAGCCTTTAATACTCGTCTTTTTTTAATAAACTTTTACCGTTCATTTAATGTACCTGTGGACTGCGTATATCTACTTATTTATTGTATCTATAGACTAGTTGGCCAAAAGCGTACATAATCTTTCGTAATAATAAAAAAAAATCATAATGGCTTAGAAATATGTTCCCCTTGCTACGATTTTATATTAAAAAGTGGTTATCCTGTTTTTGTACCTCATACCATATCCAATATATCCTGTTCCGAGTCCGAGGGCCGGCCACCATACCACACAGAACACGACTGCCATTTAATAACGCAGTCACGCGGTATATCTCCACGGTTTTGTTTTACAAAGTTGTTCACACACCATTTTAATGAAACGTGCTTACAGTATAAGTAATTAATACACGAACAAACTTGGCTTATTTGCTTTTTTATTGAAGCAACATATTTTCTTTGGCTTATTTTATTATTTATTGTACCTGTATATTTTTATTGTTTATCATACATATATATATATATAGACGCCAGTCGTGGTGCAGCGGCACAAGGTGTGACTGTAAAACCGACTGGTCGTGGGTTCAATCCCCACTCGAGAAGATGAAATATTTACTTGAATTTATATTTCTATTTCTTCGCTCTGGTGTCGAGGTTAAGCGCGGCGTTGAGTTCTGCCACTCAACACGCAATGCCTCCAGAATTCGGCAGAAAGTGGGGACCGGAGTGTCTTAACGCTAGGTTCCCTCTGCCTACCCTGCTGTGTGCGGGATACAGCGTGAAGCTGAAAAAAAAATCGCACATATAAATGTGATAGTAATTTCTTAAGTGTGACAGTTAGTACTTAGGCTTATAAATTGTTAAATACTGTTATAGCTTTTATGAATGAATCATTAAAGGTTTATATTACATATTTACATAAAATTAAATTATCTGCGCTCTTAATCTAACAAGTAATTAGAGTGTATTTAGTACTCTTGTGGCTTTACACTCATGTAGAGACCACCATCTTAGAACATAAACAGATAGATACATTAAAAACATCAAAGCGTTCGGTATTAATATAATTTGTATATGAATAATATTTATATTTATGTTTGTATAGGTAAGATAAGCCGTATTTAAATTAATCCAATTATATTAGGATTTTTCAAAGAAAACAATACAGATCATCCGCCTGTTTTTCCAGCTGCCTATACTTTTGTATAAAATAATATTTATTAAATATACGTGTACGTACGTGTATTTGTTGTTTTATATCACATATTATATTCATATTTATATGTTTATTTAAATATTTGTGCATAGTATAATATATATAGCTGGCATCGGCTGGATGCGAAGAGCTCAAGATAGAACTCAGTAACGTGCCATTGGAGAGGCCTATGTCCAGCAGTGGAATAGGACAGGCTGATGATGATGATAATATAACACATATATAGGTATGTTTTGTTTTTAGTTACATAAGTAAAAAACAAATTTGCTATAAATCGTTTTTTTTTGTTTTATTTTCAAAAAAATAATATTTTTTATCTGAGTATTGATTATTTATGCCAAAAATATCAAGGTATTTGGTTCCACTTTGAAGTTAATCAAATTGCTTTTAATGTCAAGGCTCTACAATTTAACCGTTCATTCGCCATGACCATGTTATAAAACTGGCGATGCTATTACACAATAATAAATAATTTCTTGATCTTCTTGTTGTTGTTGATATAAAACGATTGCCTCTACAAAACACGAAAAGAATATAAAATAAAGTATGAAAAGTCATGACTGTTGATTCTCACCAAATCAAAAGCTACCACAACACACAACTTCTAACTCAGCAAAATTTGATAGAATACATAAAATTTACATAGCAAAAACAAAATCTTTGAACAGACAGAAAGTAGGAACGAATTCCTAACAAAATCATCCGTTCCCTCTGGCCTATTTTTCGGAAAGCCCCTTTTCGGGACACGCGTTCAATAGAATAAATGAAGCTCGAGAAATTTATGTAACATTTTGTGCTGGAATTCTCGACGACTACGTTCTAACGCCATTTCCGTAACATAATATACACCTACATTATTATTTTTTTCGTATTTGTATTAAATAAATTAAAATCCATGAATTATTATTTATTAATATTGTTATTTCTTCGCTGTGGTACATACCAAGGTAAAGGGCGGCGTTGACTACCGTCACTCAACACGCAGTGCCTCGAAAATTCGGCGGAAAGTGGAGAATAAAGTATCTTAATACTAGATTTCTTCTGCCTACCCTGCTATATTCGAAATACAATGTGAAGATGAAAAAAATCCATAGTTTCTGAATATTAAGCCGTACTTCATTATATATATAGTTAATATATGTTACCCTGTTCTAGTTAGTAGAGAAAGTGCAGAGTCGGTTTCGTATTTATTACGCTCTGTTTAGGAAGTAAGGAAGTAAATAGTAGAAATATGTTATTATTAAAAACTGTCTTAAGAACGTCGAATTATTTTGGCAAAATTGTATTGGACTTAGACTTGAGATCAATCTTAAGATGTATTCATTGATATGTAACTTCTGAATGAAAACGGCATCTCAAGTTCGAATTCAGACTTGAAATTGTCATAGGGTGAGATGTCCAACGTTTATATTATTTTGCGATTTTATTGCAAAATAAGTGAAAAAGACGATAGACAATCTTTTCCTTATTGGTTCATGATCAATACGTTAATACTTTATATTAATACGTTTCATGATACGCACGTTGTCTATCGTAAGCTGTTATCATTATATTTTCTTTACAGATAATCTTCCAAAAAAAGTCGATTTGGACTTATGTAGTATCGACACGTGCATTTGATTATACTGATTAGGTACATTAAATTTCTTTTTTTTTCATATGATGTATAACGCCTGAAGCAGGGTAAGCAGATGGCGCCTAGTGTTAGGACACTCCGCTCCTCACTTTCCGCCGAATTCTGGAAGCATTGCTGAGTTGCGGAAATCAACACCGCGCTTAGTCTTGACATCAGAGCAAAAAAAATAATTAAACATTGAATTTCTTCAAGTGGAAATTGAATCCACAATCTGTCGCGCTTATAGTCACTTGAGTCCTAGCGCCACGACTGGCTTCATTCAGTTCATATTACAAAATGTATATATATAACATTGTTTTTACTAAATTATAATACTATCATATTTAAAGCTTTTTATCAACGTTTTTTTTTTAACCGTATAACGTAATTAGAGAACATTTAGTACAAACACAGCCGTACATATATGTATGCTATACCACCGCTGTGTAAATGTTGGCGTATACTCAACTATAACTGTTGTCCAAACAACTGATGTCCCAGCCTAATTTATACATACACGTGGAATCTTTAGAATGAGTTGAGCGTTTCCATTGTCTAATCTTTTTTTTTTGTGTTTTTTTCCCAGCTTCAAGCTGTTTCCCACGTGTAGTAGGGTAGGCAGAGGGAGCTTAGTGTTAAAACACTCCATTCTCCACTTTCCACCAAATTCTCAAGAATTCCAGAGAAACTACGCCACGCTTTGCTTCGATACCATAGCAAAGAAATGAAAATATTAAATATTTTATTTCCTTGAGTGAGAATCGACCACACAAACTGTCGTAATTACAGTCACAAGCTTGTGCTCTTGCGCCACAACTGGCCTCTTCTCTGACTTCTTTTTCAGTGGTGACGCAATAATATTTTAAGCATAATATAAGGATTGTAAGTTGACATATTTAAAATTTGTATGAATTTAATATTATAGTATAAAATCAGAAACCATTTCACGCATAAGGCATTCTACAGTGATAAAACAAGTTAACTTTAGATCTATAGAAAGGACACACCGACAGAAAAGGACTATAAAAGCTGCCTATATTAGACATAAACATAAAGTTAAACGATCATATATTGCTACTATAAATTAAACTCAAAGAACGTTATTTTAAACATTATTAATAGATACATTAATCAACAGTTATCAATTATCAAAATAATAAATATTTATAACTTAAATATCCTTAAAAGCCATCCATAACTGGTTGAAGAACAATCTAGTAAAACAAACTTTGACGCAGCAATACAAACAATATCGATTACCATTATCTAGCGTGTGCATACAAAGAATCAGTTATCGGAACCAGGCGTAACTTAAAACGTTCCAAACGGTCCAAACCAGTGCATTCTAATCTCATTTGCTGATAAAGAGACGGCCCGAGGGACATCTGGCGGCGCTCCATCTCAAGTGTCGTGGGGTCAAAGATTAAAAAGGAAACAGAGCTTTTAATTTTTAACTGGCCGACGTGTTTTAATGCGGCCGTAATTTTTGTACAAATAATAGTAATATGAAAATGAAACAATTGTTTCTAATCTTTTCCTCAAAATTCATACATTTAAGCATCAAATTCAAAATTTGACACTTTACACTGCAATTTCGCTGTTTAAGACCTTAAATTCAAGCTTGTAAAATTAAAATTGCATTAACAAGATTAAATGGAATATTAAGAGTATTAATACTGATAAGGATATGAAAGACTAAATGTTGATAAATATTATTAAAACTGATGTTACGGTAGACTTCTCTAGGTCCGTTGCACTAGTCACGCAATCAACTACCTACCTCAAAATAAAGTCGAAAAATGCGTAGTGATTTTGCAAATTTTTCTCTAACACATAAAAAAAATCTGGCAGTGAGCATTTAATTAAAATTACACAAAATGTAAAATGAAAATTCCAGTTTCATTTGCAGAATAACAAAACCTCAACGCTCAATAAGTATAACTATATCGTATTTGTTATGGTCAAGGAATTGTAATAATATAAGTTTTCAACATAATATTTTTATTAACGGCTTCAAATGCCAGAAAAAATCAAATAAGATTATGATTTATTTAATTTAACTTCTACGCATTTATATTCCGGGGGGAGAGGGGGATGGTGGTCCTCATGCTTTCTACGTGACCTCCAGTATCTTCGTACTGTGTTTTCTAAGGTCAACCGAGATCTCCCCCTACATGTCTTACTGCTCACTTTTTCGTCATTAATCTTTTTGGCCATTCTTTAAACATTTATTCGTTCGTTTGGTTATTTTTATTTATTAAGGTAAGAATGTTGTGTGAAGCCCGTCGTGACGCAGGTGCACAAAATGTGACTGTAAACACTACAGGTTGGGGTTCGACTCCCACTCGAGAGATGAAATATTTAAGATCTTCATTTTCTACTGGTTCAGGGCAAAAGCCCGGACTTGAGTTCTGCCACTCAATAAACAATGAATCGAAAAATATGGCGTAAATTGAGAAAAGGAGTGTCTTATCAGTAGGTTTCCTCTGCTTACCTTGCTCTATGCGGAATACCGAAGCTGAAGAATGTAAGTATTACATACCATTATTTTTATTTAATAGTATATACCTATTTATGGTGTGATTAACTAAGAACAGCCATGAGTTACTCAGACAAACAACGCTGCTGAGATCGTAAGTGTAACGCGAGCCTCTCTGATTAGTGCCAGTGAATGAATGCATCTTTTACTCTACGCTGTGAAGTGTGATAACTGATTTTTCACATGAATTAGGAAACTATCATCATTAACCATTATTAATTTGAACATTACGCCTCAGTAGGTTTAAGACCACATACATACAATCTTTACTAAAAATAGTTAAATGTTGATGTTTATATTACAAACGATCGCAGCATATCTTTTTTGCTTTTCTACTCTGTGCATGTGTAACTGTCATCAATCTCTTTGTAGACTCCCTCAGGGGAATCTTGAAACATTCTACGTGACCTTCCTCCAGTGTCATCGCATTTAGTTTTTAGGAGCAAATCCAGGTCCCTGTCTCCTACTAGTAACTATCATGTTTTCACGTGCCTTAGCTATCTGGTTCTCATCACATTCTCCTTCATTCCTATATAAAAAAATGTACCATTCTCCTTCCACAACACATTCTCCTTCATTCCTATATAAAAAAATGTACCATTTGTGACAGACAAATGGTACATATTTTCTCATGATTCACGTCATAATTTGATTTGAAATACTGCTCAGTACCACCGCATTATATAAACAACTAACAGCTTTGTACTCAAAATCCCCCAGATCCTCGCACGTGTTAAAATTCGTTATCTTATAAAAATATTTAGTTTATTATATATTCTAAGCGAGTTCAACGACATTATGACTGGTGAATTAGGATTGGTAGACTTCTAGCTACTGTATAAAAGAGTAAGAGTCACTTATCTTATCAAAAAACAAACCAGTTGGGCTGATTACTTTGTGCCCAAGTATTTCATTGAGGTAATCACTGGTGCGCTTTCTGTAGCTCAATGACACGGACCGAAGTAACAGCACCATGGCGTTATTAAAGCACATGACTTGCTGGTTTACGGAAGCTGTAGTTGCGTCCGTTAATATGGACCCTCGAAAAAAGTGGAATACGTCTTTCACAAGTACACAGTTACATAGTCGTGATGTTTTTTTTTTAAATTTAGAATAAGCTAGTAAAAAAGTATTAGATATTTAATAATTAAGGTAATTGAGCACTGACATTGAGAAGATATTAATATTAGATAAGAAGCTTGCGATTTAAGATTAATTAGGACATAAAAAAAAATTAATGCAGGTCTTTTATTGTCTATATAACTTTTTGTCTATTTTTATTAATTAAGTTATTCTATACAATACTTCTTTGAGTGAGGGTCGAACTCACCATCGCGTATACTGTCAATGACTTCACAATAGTACCAGGATGGCGCCGATGTAGCTATTTAAATTTAAAAAATCAATTTTACGCTTTATCCCGCACGGTTAGGCAGAGGGAACTTAGTGTTAAAACTCTACGTTCCGCGAATTATGGAGTCATTGCGTGTTGAGTGGCAACTCGAGAACGACGAAGTAAAAATTTTAAATATTTAATTTACTCGAGTGGGGCTCAAATCCACAACCAGTCGCATTTACAGTCACACGCTTGTGCCTCTGCGCCACGACTGGCCTCATGCAGCTATTTAAATGTTAATATAAACAATATTCTATGGGGATATTGTGTACAGTAATGACTTAATGAGACATCGTTTAAAGCGCGCTCGAGACGATTTGTTCCAGGTGAGAAACAAAGGCCACGTCGTTCCTGTTAATCCCAGAACACTTTCCCACTCCATCAATGTTAAAAAGGAAGTCACGGAATCGGGTTCATTGCGCTTCACAAAAAATGCAATCAGTAAAAACGAATGTGGGTTTACCAAAACCGTTTAACGTTTACTTAAAAAAGCGTAACGAATTTCTTTATTATTATTACAATCATCACCTATTTGCTTACTATACAAAAAGTAGTGGGTAAAAGTAGATAATCTAACAAATGTGCTCAAATTAAGGCCAAGAATGGATTGAGTCACTTTAAAGTTTTATGTGTGTAAATAATAAAGAATTTAATATAAATCGTCAAAACATTGTCAATCGTGCAAATTTTAAGTTCTAACTGAGGATTTTGATTCTGAACTGACTACTAAGATCGTCGTGACGCAGTGGCACAAACGTGTTGCTAAAGATGCACTGCAAAGGTTGTGGGTTCGATTCCCTTTCGGGGTAATTAAGAGTGAGTGGAGTGTCTAAACACTATGTTTTCGCTGCCTATCCTGGTATGTGTGGGATATAGCGTGAAGCTATAAAAAAATATGAATTTCTTCAATTTTGAAATACTTACTTCGTTTTGGAAGAAGGCCTAAGTACTTTTAATACTCTAAATAAAAAAATCGAAAATAGTTCGTTCGTTTACCTTCAAAAGCAGTCAATTAACTGCGGATAGAACAAATCTACATACTTGCACGTCAGATTTCTACTTCCTGTAATTCGCTATACTATTATTTGCTATTAATAATTGTTGTATTGCATATATATATTTTATTACGGCACACAAAATACTAAGATCTGGCGTTATAGATGTGTGTTGTATTAATGGGCATAAAAAAAAAACATTATTAGATTGTCCTTAATTAGAAAAAGAGCATATAGAGATAGATCAACGAGAAGTAGGTATAACTTCTATCTCGAAAATGTAATATGTTTAAAAAATATATGTAAATATTAAATAGTAATGAAGTAATGATTAGTATCATATATAGCAATAATCAATAATAATGTATTCCATGTTTAAGTTAAAGCGGTAGGCATGTAATTATACGAACAAGGATACATGTGGAGCTGCTTTTAAAGCAACTGCAACTAAGTTGCTCGCATAATTTAAAAGTAATGTCTCCTCGCATGTTTACTTTTTATTTCAGCTGCATGTTGTATCCCGCATATAGGCAAAGGGAACCTAGTGCTAAGATACTCTAGTTCTCTATTTTCCGCCGAGCTTTCGAGGCATAGCGTGTTGGGTGGCGGAACTCAACGCTGCGCCTTACCTAGTTACCAGAGCGAAGAAATGAAAATATTAATAAACAATAATTCATGAGTGGTAATCGAACCCACACCCGTCGTACTGCCATTGCTACGACTGCCTCAACTACTTATTCAATACAATTTTATACTCATTTTATGTCAATGTCACTGAATCTAACCATTTTTATCTATCAGCGCATAGAGTTACCAGGATCAGTCTGCACTACCAGGATCATCAATAAAACACAGTTCAGAAAAGCAATCAATATTTAATGCCCCTTTAAATATACTTGCATTGTATTCTCTTACAAGATTTATTTTGTAATAAATACTTAGATACACTAAATTTTACTTTACAACACACATTTATATAGCATACAGGTACTAAATTATATTTCTTAACGCGGAAGGAAATAACAATAAATAATACCAGCATATATTAACGTTGTAAATGCACCATAAAACAAAGATAGGTCTTCTTTAATTTACGACTATTGTTTATCGTTTGATGTCACTTATCCGTTATACGTAAGTACTTAAATAAAAACCGACAGCAGCTACAATGCATTTTGTAGGCGGCGGTAAATGACCACGTCCTGCTATTGTAGATTTAAAGTGCACTTGTATGGTTTTAAATGTTTGAACACGCATTACGCACTCAGAAATAGCAAAAGAAATCATATTTTGTTAAAATTTACTGCACACAGCGGGGTAGAACGGGACCTGAAGGAACCTAGTATTGAGACACACCGTTCCCCATTTGCTGCCGAATTGTGGAGGCATTGCATGTTGAGTGGAGGTACTCAATGCCCCGCTTTGCTTCGACACCAGAGTGTTCATTTCTTATGAAAATATTAAATATTAAAATATTAAACATTTCAATAAAATAGAACCTACAACGAGTCGCATTTAGTCATACTCTCTATAACTTAGTGCCCCGGCGCCACATCTGGCTTGTATTTATAATTTGTAAATTTAGTTAATATTATGAATACAATATTAAAATTTAGAAAAGAAAGTAAGTCTTAATAATTTTCACTTTTTAATTCATTTTAGCTTTGCACGAGTGCATACTATACAAGATACTAATCAATACTGCACCTGACACTATCACTAAAGAGACGTGTCTGGTTTGCATAAATATTCATTTTGAATTATAATTAAACATGAACAATAAACATGTCAGTAAAAAAACTTTTATTTACTTCTATTTTCGAAATAAAACATATTATTTAATTTTCTTTTGCAATACATTAAAAAAACATACTAGTATATGCGCAAACACAAACGTTAAGTTTTTACCGAAACCACTCAATAAAAATAAAGGTCTAGCGTATAAAATGCAATAAAAAAAGTTGGCACGAGAAAAAGCCGCAACAAAAGGCATTACCATTAGAATAAATTACATAGAAATAACTGTTTAAACTTCGATGTTTTTGAGCGAGACTACTATCCTGTCTTAGGACTATACGGGAGCTCCTGCCGGCTTTAAACCTGTACCCATTAGCCAGTACCTAGCCGCAAAAAACAACTGGGAACGAATCGGGAATGCGTCCCGGATCAAGTCCTGAGTTCAGTGCTGCCAGGATTAAACAACGTTCATCGTCAAATAGTAAATCATAGTAAGTACCATGTAAAATTATTATAAATTGTTTTATTTTAAGTGGGAATTAATGAATATTTAATAGAAATTTATATTATAATATGTATATATATTATTTGCTCATATTCTTATACAATATACATTTTTAAATGATTGCTTAATACATTTAAAGTTATTCAAAGCCACTACTAAATTTTAATTAAAAATATAGACTATGTTACTCAATTGTCTAATCGTATTACCTTTCCACCGACATAGTATATGTATATGCGGATTATTTCCTCTCGTATATATCGAGTTACAATATTTAGTAGGCAAATCGTATCAAATGTAGTGAGAAAAGTTATTTCACACTGGTATCACTGATAATGAATCCATTCCACAGCGAAACAAACAGCGCACGTCCAGCAAGGACCTCATTTACGATGGACAGCCGATCGGAGCCGGTTCTACGCTTTAATTACACAGTTTATATCACAGATGTTAAGTATTTATTGTATAATAATTTTAAGACGTGATTCGTATTTCTAAATTTAGTCTGCTCTGATGTATATACAAAAAATATTAAATTATATTGTAATTGTATTGTTATATGTTTACTTGGTATCAATAACAAAACAAACAATTAAGTTGAGGCCAGTCGTGGCGCAGGCGGAAAGCTCGGAACAACAACAAGAAAGTATTTTAATGGAAACGGAGTGTCTTTAGTTCCCAGGTTCCCTCTGCCTACAATGTTATATGAGGGATACAGCATTATGCTAAAAAAAAGGAATTTTAAATGTAATTTCACATAAAAACTAGTCTCACTGAGACTATTATTACTTACAATTACAGACAATATATAGAAATAGTAAGACCTAAATGTAAAAAAATATGCTATAGTTATGTTTTTTATGGTCAACTATTTGACTATTAACTTTCTAGGAAAACCACGCACAAAACGTAAACAGACAGAAAAATCGTGGTTTCTACGGTATTCACCCAGAAACGTGAGGGGGACCCTTGTTTACATTTGGGTCGACTCCTAATTGGTGTTTTCGCACCAGGCGCTTGTTAGCGTGTTGCCTTGGAACTATGTCGTCGAATACATTCTTACCGCTACACCCGCCTTTGCATACTCGAGTAAATATAATGAAGCAATATTTATCACCCGTCTCAGAAATTATGATACTGATATTGAATATCCTTTCTAAATATACAAAGGAGTTACAATACAATCATTGTTACAAATATTTATGAGGCCAGTCGTGGCGCAGGGGCACAAAGTGTCTGTAAACGCATTAGGTCGTGCAAAGAGCGGCGTTGAGTTCCGCCACTCAACACGCAATGCCTCCAGAATTCGGCGGAAAATGGGGAACGGAGTGTCTTAACACTTGGCTCCCTCTGCCTATCTTGCTATGTGCGGGATACAGTGTAACGCTAACAAAGTTACAGTATTATTGTTGTTGTTATTAAAGAAAGATATTTTTTAAGCCTACATATATAGTGCAATCTACTGAAAATAATTCTGTATTCCCGTACGTCGCTAATCCAATGGGAAAATATGTCCGTGTTAATTGATTCGATATTTTTACTATCGATATCGTGGTTTTGCGGTAAACGCAGCATCCGCTCACATAGTGAATTAAAGTTTTAATTAGCTTAAAGAATTTAATATAATGTTATTGTAATAATTTATAAATAATTTTTAATAAAGCTTTATCAATTGTGTTTGTGTGTTATCAAATTTACCTAATATGTTAACATTTAATTGATATTTTCCGAAAAATAGACGTTTTTGTAATTTTTATGTCCTTAGAGGCTTATAAGCAAGTTCGATAAAAACATCAACCATGCCGTTTACCTGAATGTAACCTTAGTAAACAAAGTAGTAATACCGTAGCCTACGTCATAAGATCAACCTTAAATAAAAATAATTTGATTTTTTTTAAATATTGAGAGCAATTTGATCTAATTTAAGGCCAGTCGTGGCGCAGGGACATAAGTGTGCGTATGTAAATGCTATAGGTTGTGGGGCTCAATTCCCAATAGAGAACATCAAATATTGTATTTTTTTCGCTCTCAGAATAAAGCGGAAAGTGGGTAGGGGAATTGTCATAATGGAAACGGAATGTCTTACCACTAGATTCGCAGATTCACTATGCCTACCCTGAGGGATACAGCGTGAAGCTAAAAAGAAGGTAATAATTTATCTAATAAAATAATACACAATGGGTCATACACTCCAGGATCGGAAGCATCTCCTCTCATAAGTCGTGAGATTGTCCGAAGTCCAAGTGAATGACCAATTACGTCTGATTGCGGATGTGCTCGGTCCTAGTCGAAAAGTAATTTAAAACCGCCATTACCTGCGTCTCACAGTTGCTTCATCGTCATCAGTGCGTAATTCACATAATAAACGCAATCTACTGTCTGTCGGCTGTGACGATTTTGGTCGCGTCACTATTTTGAAGTTCTGTTGTGAAATTAAGATGGGTTAATTTTGTTATTATTTAATGTACTTTTTTTAAGAAGGCGTAAAAAATAGAACTAACGTTTTTTTATACGATACAAGTTCATCAAAGGTTTTTTTTAGTTTTCTTATTTTTTTAGCTAAGATATAAGTATAAATAAATAACATTTTAAAAATGTAAAAAATATTTAATATATAATATTCTCGTTCGCCAAATGATAACTCTAAGCAATTATCTTTGGCTAGCAGCAATTTGTAAAAATATCTCTACAGAGATGCTAGCATCAAAAATAAGTTGTAAAAAGTAGATAAGAATTTCACCGTACCCCGTTGAGAACGTATGGTTTAGTTGTTAAGAGCGCTTGAAAACTAATGAGTCGCGGGTTCAAAATTCCGCTACGTTAAATTTTTATATATTTTCTAAAAAGTATTTTTTTCCTAAGTGTAAAATAACACTTTAAGATTTATAAAAAATATTTATTTCTAAATATGATCTAACAAACTAAACAGTTGCAAATCAGCATCAACAGTGGTAATATGACCACTGTGTCCGTACATTACTTTCCTGATAAACAATACTTGTTAAGAATTCTCGGTAACCACTAGCAATAAGAAACCTAAGCCGTATAAGACAACATATAAGTACGCAAAAGGAGTTTTATCGCATAAAAACTTCAACATATATAGATCCACGCTAGCTGCTCTGTATTTACTGAAGAAATCTTTGAAGACTTCTTATTATAGTCCAAAAAAAGTTTTTTTTTTCTTCAGACAAGTTGAATGTTTTTCTTCTCGATGGGTTGTTTGGTCAAAAATAAAAACGACACGAGATAAAGATTATACTGAATTTATAGCTTATCAAATAGCCGGCATCCATTTTTTTAATTAAGCAAAAAAAAGTCTTATAAAAACAATTTAAGCAAAATTGGCAAAAGAAAAAAAAAACATAAAACATCCGAGCATTAGTTTCGCGCGTAGAAATTTATGACGGAAACGTCATACGTTTGATCACGTTTGTTATTTAATACTTAAAATATACATAGAAAATACATACATATGAAATATTTATTTAAATTTAAATTTTCATTTCTTCGCTCTGGTGTCGAGGCAAAACGCAGCGTTGAGTTCCGCCACTCTACACGCAAAATCTCCAGAATCCGGCGGAAAGTTGGGAACGGAGTGGTTGGGAACACTAGGTTCCCAATGCCTACCTTGCTGAGCACGGGATACAGCGTGAAACGGATTAAAAATATTTTTTAAGATACAAAATATATTTATGTCGCTAGTGTCAAAACAACTCGGCTACAAGTGTAAACTAGTTCCATGCTTTATGCATGAACAAATTAACATAACAATTTATTTAGCACCTGTAGAGTAATTAAGCGTTAAGCATAAATATTGCTGAACTGGAACCTCTTAATTTATGTGCATTAGGAGATGTTAGCTTAATGACAATGATATTGTTATTATATATATATATTTGAAATAAATAATTAATTATATATAGTTAATAGATACTATGATCTGTAACAATAATATATTCAAAACGCAATGCCTCGAAAATTGGTTGGGAAGTGGAGAACGGAGTGTTTTAATACTAGGATACATTGTGATACTTATGAAGAAGAAGATATTGTTAAACATAATCTATAAGATTTTTTAAGACAGCTTCTTCAATATTTCTGAAATATATTTTTTATCTAATCAATTTACGAGTGTCACGATTTTTAACCTCTCATAAATATGCAATATTATCTACAGTATCACAATGTAAATACCTATATAATATTATAACCGATCTAAAACATATTTTTTTTATCAGCTTCACGTTGTATCCCTCACACAGCAGGGTAGGCAGAGGGTACCTAGTGTTAAGACACTCCGTTCCCCACTTTCTACCGAATTCTGAAGGCATTGCGTGTTGAGTGGCAGAATTCAACGCCGCGCTTAGCCTCGACACCAGAGCGAAGAAATGGAAATATAAATTTAAGTAAATATAAAAATATGCATAAAATATAATTAAATGTTATTATAACACAAAACATTAAAAGTTATTATAAAATGGTTAAGCATCAATTGTTATTATAATAGCTGCAGCGGTGTAGCGTATAGCAGCCTCGAATGCGGAGTGGGGCTGCGGTCGCCCTACAAGTAACGACCTCGAAGGACGAGGCATAGCGCACAACGTACCGATTGCCGCGGTTGCGTATATATCCGCATACCGTCTGGCCGACCGCGCGTCTAATTACTGATTAGAACACGTAGTACTAAATCTACGTCATAAATAAATTATATATTTAAATTATATGTATGTATGGACATTTCTTTGTGTACGAGATAGCCATTTTTTATTTCAGCATTCCCGCATTCTGCTTATGGCAGGGAAGGCAGAAGAAACCTAGTGCTAAGACAATTCGTTCCCCACTTTCCGCCAAATTTTCGAGGCATTACGCGTTGAGTGGCGGGACTCAAAACCACAATTGACTTATTTCACTTTTAGAACATGCCATAGGTGTGGATTCAAAAAGCATTGAGAGAAACATTTTTTTAAATATAAATTTAGGTATGATTTCCTAACTGGTTAAGCAGAATACAGTAAAAAAGATGACCTTGGCCTACATTAATGTATACCATATATTCATTATATTTTGTTAATTTTTGACACTAGTCCCTATCATCTAATTCCATTTTAGATTTAGTTTTATTTTAATTATGATTTTATTGCTAGTTTTATTCAACAAGGTTGCCAAATAGCGTTCAGTGACCTGTTCAGGAAACTATAGCATTCCACGGCCCACTCACTCGAAGAGCGATAGACCGAGGGCTTCTAAATAAATAATACGGCCCACTGCCTGTGGAAATTCGACTACCTTCTATCGAATACATAGTTGCAGCTGGTCCAGGTCAGGCATTAAGACTAAGAGAAGAGCAAATTAAATAAAAACCCACTCACGGCATTTTTAACTGCGGGAAAAAGGATATTAAAAAAGAGTAAATGCTTTATAATTTTTTCGTAGGCAGGCAGGTCTATGTACGAGAGTACTCAGCATCTGCGGAAAAATCCATTGCGTACCGTAAAGCAGTACTCAGCGGAAGATCATCATTAAAACCCACAAGTTATGTGATTTTCTAAAGAATTCTACGGCAAATGCAAAGTCACTCAAACCACATTTGCCTACATACTTCTGCTCTTTCTAATTGCCGCCTATTTCAATATAATTACATTATAATCCTACATAATGATCAATTAAATCCTCTTCGGCCATAAGAATTCGTTTATTCTTAAGACTTATGTGTGGAAAAAACATTTTTGTATTCACTAACTTAATGAGATAGAACCTTTTTTGTATCGGTTTGTTGATGCTGGCATTACAATAGAATAAAATGTTTGGCTGAAAATAAATGTGATAGCATTTCTCTACCATTAAGAGGGTACGAGGGTCGAATACGGATTGTAAGCACAAAAATAATACGATAATAATAAGAATTATGAATAGAATAAATAGTATATGTATTCTATTCATAATAAAAGCTTGAACTTGATGTAAAATAATATATTACTAATATTTTTTTCAAATAGCTTTTAATATTTATTTTGTAGGTACCTATTCAAAAATTGGCAATAACTTTTTTTCAGCTTCACGTTGTATCCCGTCGCATGTGGCAAGGTAGGCTAAGAAACTAGACTCATTAGTTAAGTCACTCCGACTCCTACTTTACGCCGAATTTTGGAGGCACTACATATTGAGTGGTGGAACTTAACGCTGCGCTTTTTCTTTTTCGACACTAGAGCGATGGAACGATGACTTTAAATAAAAAAAAAATAATAAAAAAAATAAATGTATAATTTCTCCGAGAAAGAACCGAACCCACAACCTGAGGCCACAAGCGTATGCCTGTAAACGATAATATAATATTTTAAATTATTAAGTTAATTGCTTAACGTTCTGTTGCAGACAGCACTGACTACCAGTGCGCCCTTGAAAGTAGCGTGCAGTGTTTATTCCGCTGCGTCTCAAGCATATAAATAAGCGAAAGCAGTGCTCTTCACTAAATTATAATGCAACGTGTACATATTTGTAATGTGTAAACGCTACCAGCCAGAATGTGTACTAGAGTAACATATGCGCATATAACATACGATAAAATTAAATTATACTATCAAATTAAAAATGTTACAATATTAAATTGAATGCAGCTAACGGTTATGTTTCTCGCTCTTTGAACATAACAAATTATAGTTTTTAGGTTATATCTCATTAATTATTAGTCGTAAATAGAAATTAATTATAATTTTAAATTTTAAAATGTTTAAATCTTAGGCTCAAGAACGTCCCTATACTAAATTTAAATATGTTTCTGATGTGTATAAAAATTTTATATCGTTTTCTAAAAATATTAAAATATACTATAGTCAAAGATATTTACGGCATATTAAAGTTATTAAATAAAATTAAATTAAAGGAGGCCGGTCGTGGCGCAGCGGCACGAGGTGTGACTGCAAAACCGACTGGTTGTGGGTTCGATCCCCACTCGAGGAGATGAAATATTTACTTAAATTTATATTTCCATTTCTTCGCTCTGGTGTCGAGGTTAAGCGCGGCGTTGAGTTCTGCCACTCAACACGCAATGCCTCTAGAATTCGGCAGAAAGTGGGGAACGGAGTGTCTTAACACTAGGTTCCCTCTGCCTACCCTGCTGTGTGCGGGATACAGCGTGAAGCTAATTTAATTTAATTTATTTAAAGTTATTAAGAAATAGATAAGCTGTTAAGTATTTCGTAATTTATCAATAAGAAATCTTGCAATAAATAGCACATCCTTCTAGCCTATGATCATAACAATTATTTATTTAAATTTATTTCGATGTAAGGTCATGCCCATCCTACTATAGTACTCCCACAGCATCTGCTAAATGTTCATTAGAGGTCAAATCAAATCGAAAAACAAGATTTACGCCCAAACACATTTTCATTCTTTTTAATTTGTAATACCATAAAAAAATAATTTTATGAAGATTAATTACAACTAAAAATTACAAAGATGACAGTTTAACAAGTATATTTCACATCACTTTAATTTAAATATGCCTACTTGTACTTATGTTTGTTTCTGTTTCTTGTTTAACTACATTAAGAGCATTTAAAAAAAATAATATTGTTGTTTTTAAGATTTTAAAAAGGTTTTGAAATTAAAGAACAATATAATGCATTAAAGAAACGATAACGACATTGCTTAAAGTAAAAATAAAACGATACACGAAGTACCCTTTATTGTTCGCTTTCGAAATACTGAAAATCACATAATACTATTGTTTTGAACGTTATCAATGTATGGCTTGTGTTACCTACATACGTGATTATGACAGCAGAAACGTGCTAACGTCGCTAGATTCGTAACAAGAGGAAAAGCGAGTGTTTCGCGTGAAATAAGATGCTTGAAGAGCCCATTTTAAATCTTCACACTCCGCCCACCGTCCGCCAATCATTCCGTTAATTGGAGAGAATCATCGCTGTAGAAAGTCCGAACGAGGCGCCGCCGCGATGAATACAGTGTCAACGATCAAGATGAGTGCAATAAACTACGTACTGTATATTAGTAAACACGACATACATCTATCTACTTTGGTCACGCAATTTTGTATTTGTTTTTCGTCTGTGTTTAGAAGACAATTCATTTGGTTTATTTATAAAATATGTTCATATTTCTATAAATAACCAATAATTAAATAACTATTAACGACTATTAGTAGGCGATTAGTTTACATTACTATATTTTATTTATTACTTATTGCAGCAGCTGTTAACATGAAATATTATTAATAATAATCGCTGTGTCTGTAATTGTATGTGTATTATTATTTTCTAGTCATTAAAATTATTCTCTAAAGCAAATAGGATTAAATCTGAAACCCTACCGGTGGAACTAGACTTCAAGAACAAAAGTATTAATAATAAATACTTTTAGCTAATAGACTTATGGATTATTTTCAATACAGCTGTTTTTATTCTAACTGTTTTAGTATCTTTAACTACAATTATAGACATTATAATTGCTTTGCCATTAAAGCGCACCTGTTATATTATATACATACCAAATATGGCACAGTATCGACTATCGATGTATGGTAATCGATAAAAATGTTGCATCATAGTTCTATTCATTATCGTGAAAGGTGCGTGGTGAGTGCACTGTGTATGAGGCTATGAGGTATGAGGTCGTTGAGTCAGTGGCCCTTCCTGCGCACACGCGAACCATTTTGGGACGCGTTACGTGAGCGACAGGACGCGAGCAGCACTTCAATGTCAGCCTGTCAAGTTGAGACGGCGTAAGGACTGATGGATTGTAGGCTTTTATGGTAGAGCTCGCTTAGAACGTATAATGAATTAAATAATACTGGGGAATAGTATTTAGTTGGTTTATGTTGGCTTTTGCAATATGTAATAGTAAAAAGGACTATAATTGGAAAGCATTTAAAAAATATTTTTTTGGATTGGCCAGTCGTGGCGCAGGGGCACGAAGTGTGACTGTAAAACCTACTGGTTGTGGGTTCGATCCCCACTCGAGGAGATGAAATATTTACTTAAATTTATATTTTCATTTCTTCACTCTGATTGAGTTCTGCTACTCAACACGATATGCCTCCAGAATTCGACAGAAAGTGGGGAACGGAGTGTTTTAACACTAGGTTCTCTCTGTCTATCCTGCTGTGTGTGTAAGCTGATATAAGTGCGTGTGTCAGATTGTTTTATTAAAAAATCAAAACAAAATTACTTTTTTGTGAGCGAATGACCTGAACTTTCAACGTATTTATCAAATTTTAATCTTATCTATCTACGATTTGATTCAGTTATTTCATTTTAACAAAATTCAAACTTCTATAACTATGTTTCGTCTAAAATAACATCATATTCCCATGCCGTCTGTACCTACGCAGCAGATTGTGATGACTCATACAAAACACGCGATTACATATCTAAATTCAATGTCTTCGAACAATGTAATGTCATCATAATATAATAATATCCATTTAGGAATAATTGCTACAGTAAACAAGAAGCAAACATGAATGAAACGCGTCATCAAAACAAATTGAATCGTCGTGGCCTAATTAGCAAGTGACAATATCGCTTTGTTCTACATCACTGACAACACTGAAAGTAGGTCGTTCGTCTTATTTATAATTTTCGTGGGTTTACTTTGCTATAGGCAGTGGCAAAAAGTGACACATAAAAATCATAGAAATAAATATTAACAACCGCCCACTCAACACCTACTTATAGATATTATTTTAAAATGTATTATTACTAAAATTGTGATTCATACATATAATATTTAATCGGTGCTTGGAACTGATGGTAATATATATAACTTTTATCGTATTTCAAACGATTTGAAAGAAAAATATTATTACAGACCACCTGACATTGGTTTTTCTAAAATGGAGGAAATTAGTAGACCAGCTTACACTTTTTATATATCAACTTATAGTAAAAATAAATTAAGCAATATTATTTTCGAAACAAAGCTCGGCGTTGAGTTCCGTCTCTAAACATGTAACACCTCTAAAATTCGGCAGAGAACGAGGAACGGAAGTGTCTTCATAGGAATGGAGTGTCTTAACACTAAGTTCCCAGTTGCTCTCTGTGCATGTGGAGCATGAAGCTAAAAAAACTAAACCTAAATAAAACTGATTAAATTTAACTCTAAATAAAGCTCAAGTAACGCCAGATATTTCATTTAGTATTTTTAATATAAGCGCAGTATTGGTATAGTGAATAACAAGCATATTTTCTAAAGCTTCTAAAGACCGACATTAACAGTGCTATTTTCGAACTGATTCGCCTCCATTAGTTTTGTATAATCTGTCACATTACAACGATAAACGAGATACTGTCCACTGCCTGCACTGTCAATGAATGGCTTCAATACTGACGTGCTCTTTATTATAACTAGTACAAAACAGAGATGCTTCGAACGACGTCGCGTTTTATTCAGTTTTCGATTTGTCAAAGTCAGCGTTTACGTGACGTTACGTGAGAAAATAGAAAAATAAACACATATAAGTCTGTTTTTCTTAAAAAAATATTTTTTAGCTTATAGTGGTGCAACGTTTGAGTTTGACAAGATGGTTATGAGTTCGATCTCAAGTGGGGGGATTATATTATAATTATTGTTCTTTTTAAGTTCTGGTAAACAATATGTAATGTCCCAAAAATGCGGAGGAAAGTAGGGAATAGAGCTTTTTAGTTCTAGGTTTCTGCTACCTACCTTGGTATGAGAGAAATAACTTGAAGCCTTTTTTTTCCTCACTTACTCTGCCTTCGTCTTAATTATTAATGTTTAACATATTTATAAATTTCAAAAAATAATGTAATAAAATAAATAAAGAGAAGGTACTTTTAACAAAAAAACGTTTCATAACAAAAGTTAACTTTTCAAGAATTGCAATACTTGTTATTTTAAAACAGGTGTTTATTCGCAATTACATCGGAGGATGCAGAGTGACATTTTTCAGTCAGTTAACTGTGGGACGAGCATTCCCGCATGTAAACTCTAGTTTTTTGACGAACGACTATAAGAATCCCGCTGACATTCGCGGGGCAGGTGGCCCCGGCCATACATACAACTGACTAAATAATTATTTGTTTCTTGTATTCCTTTGCTCTCCTTTTATTGTGTTCCCACGACGAGTAGGTACCCATAAGTAGTATTAGTAGTATTGCTTGTAAAAAGCTTGCATTTTTGCTGCTTTTTCATATTGTATGACCGGTGTGTGGTTGTGATATTAATTATAAAATACATAACTTAACTTCTAAGTACTTAAAGAACCTTGTCTTTCAAAACGTTAATAATAATCAAGCGTGTGAATGTAAACGCGACTGGTTTTAGGCGGTTCCCACTCGAGGAAATAAAACATTTAATATTTTTCATTTCTTCGCTCTGGTGTCAAGGCAAAGCGCGACGATGAGTTCCGCCACTCAACTCACAGTACCTCCAGAATTCGGCGGAAAGTAGAGAGCGGAGTGTCTTAACACTAGACCTTCACCTACCCTGCTATATACAGGATACAGGGTGAAACTGGAAAAAAGAATTTACATCGAAAAAACAAAAATCGAACCTCGCTAATGAGGGGATGTCATAATGCATTAAGTTAATCGCCTAGTCCATACAAAACAAAGTACAACTTACACTCGCTGCATTCACCTCACATTCTTTATCTCACTAAGTCATCTGACGTTTGATTCCACGTTTGTTTACGCGGCTCGCGTGCTAACAATATTGCAAAGTCATTAAGACATAATTCGTTGTGTTAACTAATAAAATCTAAATGGAAATCTTATGCGTAATAACTCGATAGTTTTATAATCAAAATTATGTAAGTAAATAGTAAAAAAAATATGATATCGTTATCTTGATATTTAAGAAGATCAGTTAGTTCCTCGTTTGTGTAATATTTTCACTTGTTCCGCCACGTATGTATAATGTTACGATGTACAGAACAAGGACGTAGCCTGTTTTACATGTTTTTTTATTGATATTATAAAATATTTAATGCGTAATTGTGAAATTGTTTAACAATATAGTAATAAAAGTTGTACTTATATCATGTTATTATACTTAAGTAAACAAATTTAACGAAAATATATTTTTTTTCAGCTTTACGCTGCATCCGAGCCTAGAGTTAAGACCCTCTAATTCGCATTTGCCGTCGAATTCTGGAGACATTGCGTGTTGTTGCGGAATAGTAGCGGAAATCAACGCCGCACCTTGCATCGAAACATTCCTATTTTTAAATAGATTACGCAAAAATATTCAAGATAATAACACTATTGTAATTTGAATTTAGTATAGTGATACATATAATTAAATATAATTTATATAAAATATAAACAACTTATGTAATATTATAAATAATATTATAGAAAACGGACGTAACTTTGGCAAAAAAGCAATAAATTATAGGATGTAACCTTTCACAAGTAACAACTATAATATACTTTCTAATGTATTTCCTTCATAATATGTTTAGTTGAATTATTATACCTCCGATTATTACAACACTAATTTGAAGTTCTTGTTCGCTATCTAGTTTCCTTTCCTTATTTATAATGTCTAATATTAATAATAAATATCGTCATATAAATTTTCAATTTAAGATGACACAATGTACCTAGTAATTAATATTAAGGAGAAAAGTATTATAAAAAAAGATCAGCAGTTCTGTAAAAATACTGTAAGTACCATATTGTTAAAACTTTACTGTCAGACGAGCGTGTTTCTTATACCGCCACCACTTTTATTGTTATAAAAAAAACGGTCAAGTGCGAGTCCAACTTGCCCATCGAAGGTTTGGTACCAATTTCAGAATTGTAGGTAGGGAAGCACAACTTATAAGAGTTGACAAACTTACGTACGCCACCGTGTGCACTTATTTTCTTTGAAATGTACCTACAATTAGAATTTTGTAACAATTTTTATCTGTAATATAAATATTAATTTCCATTATTTTTCCTTTATTTGTACTGCAAGTTTACAATTCTTGACTAATTTCATAATTGCAGGTCTACGGGAAATGTGGATTCGTTTTGATCACGCGGCAGCATAAAGTTGATAAACTTTGCATTTATTTTGTATGGAGTTTCATTTGTACAATACAATACAAAGGTTCTCATTTCATCTTAAATTTCATAACTATAGGTCCACGGGACGAATCCTTATAGATTTTGCTGATTACTCGAGATAAATAAAAAAAACAACACCGTGCCCCTCACGGTTCCATTTTTTCCTTTTGAGGTACGGAACCCTAAAATTTAAAAGATTTTAGTGTCGTTATAAGAAAATATTTTCTAATATAGTTATAATATAATTACTATTATTAGATGATTGATGCGATTTTATATTTAATAGCACAATTAAGTTATAATGTCTTTTAAACATGAGATAATTCAGAATATTATAAGAACCATTCTTGGTTCTTATAATATTCTGAATTATCTCATAGAATATTATTATAACAATAGAATCAGTTATTTTTTAAAATTTATATATTTGTGGGTTTATATTGAAGTCATATATGATCAATGAAATTAAATAAAAAAACATAATTCTATGAAATTAAATGCATTTTAGGAGGTTATTTTTGGAAAATAGTGCTACTTTTAATGCACTATTCGAAAATCTTTTACATCTTGATTAAGTTTACAGCCGTCAACGATATTTCAAATAGTTTTACAAGTAAAATAAATTAGGACATCACAAATGATAACAATTCATGTAATAAAATATATAAAATTAGACCGAAAATTGGGACTTGTTTGTTTTTGTTTGAACGCGCAAACTGGCTCGTGGTAACTATGAAGCAACCTGCGCCTGGTACTGCCAGTGCCATTATTATATTGCAGTTAAAAATATATACATATGAGGCCGTCGTGGCGCAGCGGTACAATTGTGTGACTATAACTCAATGGTTGTTGGATTCGATCCCCACACGAGGGAATATAAAAATTCATTATATATTAATACTTTCATTGCTTCTCTCTGGCAACAAGGCAAAAAGCCCTTCGTTGAATTTCACCACTCAACACGCAATGCCTCGAAAAATTCGTTATAAAGTGGGGAACCGAGTGTTTTAGCACTAGGTTTCCTCCGCATACCCTGCTGTATGCAGCATACGGAATGAAGATGATTTTTAATTTTAAAAATATTTTCTCCAGACTACTCTACCCTTCCCCCTTGCGAAAGTAATCTCTTTTTGGTATTATTATAAAATGGATCATCAGCAATAATCATTAGTCATTATGCGGATGTAAATTAGCTCATACATCTTTGATATATTTACGTTGACATTAGAATGTATAGTATAATTTCCGGCCTGTCTTACACTAGTGTATAATTTAATGTGTCTCTCGTAAACGTATATTATGTTTATTTCACTATAATTTTAAAATACTTTTCTTGAGCTTAAGAAATATGAATAATATTAAAGTTTTGTATGTAACTTCACTCGAAACAGTAAGTAAAAAATATATTTTTTACTTACTTCAGTATACTGAAGCACTAACTAATTGATATAATAATTTTAGTTTATACTCTAAATATTTTTATGAGGTAAGTTGTAATCCTTATAAATATTATGTTCAGAGGATGTTAGACCCACATCGTACATCGAATTTTCGCAGCATTGCGCGTTAAGTGACGGAATTCAACGCTGCACTCATCAGCTTCACGCTGTATCCCGCACACAGCAGGGTAGGCAGAAAGAACCGAGTATTATGACACTCCGTTCCCCACTTTCTGCCAAATTCTGGAGGCATTGCGTGTTGAGTGGCAGAACTCAACGCCGCTTAACCTCGACACCAGAGCGAAGAAATGGAAATATAAATTTAGGTAAATATTTCATCTCCTCGAGTGGGGATCGAACCCACAACCAGTCGGTTTTACAGTCACACCTCGTGTCGCTGCGCCACGACTGGCCTCATCTCAATCTCAAAAAGATCATAATAACACATTTATTATTATATAATTAACTAAATTATTTTTTAATAGTATTACCTAAAATTCACGCTGTACTAGAATATAACAATAATAATAATCTTAATATGATGATTATTATATGGTCATAAGCACGTGACCCACAAATATAAATAATCGCAATCTGATTAAATCGTACATGACGTAGGAAACCTTTCGTATTTTCAAGTATATTACCATATACCGACATACCGGAGCAAGGTTAACACGGCGGCGGCGTTGCAAACAGTGTTATATATACAAGTTTTATATGTAATCTTCAATGTTTAAAAGAAAAATCTTGCAACTCTTATCATCTGTATATCTTTCAATATCTCCGACGTTTTTTTTTTGTCATATATTTGGAGTCATACAGCGTGACGTTTAACGGTTTGATTAGCACGTAAATAAATGTATGAAATATAGCCAAAATTGCATTTTATACATCACAATAATATATGAGGTATTAAGTATTACACAGCTATGAAGTAGTTATTTAAGTAATTATAGGTAGTTGAATATCGTAATAAACTAATAGAGTATGATATGCCTGCAAACTCTACATCGTGGCATATAGCGTTCGCTCGTTTTTCTACATATACTTATAATATTAACTATTAAAACTTAAAAACTTATTAAACGACTGGTTGTGGGTTCGATCCCTACTCAAGAAAATGAAATATTTATATTTATATTTCCATTTCTTCGCTCTGGTGTCGGGGCAAAACGCAGCGTTGAGTTCCTCCACTCTGCACGCAATGCCTCCAGAATTCGGCGGAAAATGGAGAACGGAGTGTCTTAACACTACGTTCCCTCTGCCTGCTCTGCTGTATGTGGGATACAGCGTGAAACTGATTATACTATTTTAGCACATAAATTAGCTGGTAAGAGCCATTTTAATTTCAAAATGTCGGTTGCTAAACTCATTAGCATATATCTTAAACATTCAAAACTCACCGTATGAAATTTAATAATCCGGTACAAATAATTATTTTCGTATCTTCTTTCATAGACGGCGAGATCGTCTGAAATATAATTCGTCTAGTTCGTTCATTGAACTATCCACTCGCCTTACAAACGCTTAGAAACAATGAAAAATTTACTCTCTTTCGTATGTCACACGTGATTTGAGTATCAATTTAAAAAATTTAATTTCGTCTGTTTATAATATATTATTTTTAAACATTTTTAAACATTTTTAACACTTTAAAAATTTATTTATTTATTCCACACTTAGGAAAGAAAAAATACTTATTTAGAAAACGTATAAAAAATTGAACGCAGCGGGACTCGAACCCGCGCCTCCTGGAAACCGACCAGGACGGGAACCGACGGACCTGGTCGGTTTCCAGGAGGCGCGGGTTCGAGTCCCGCTGCGTTCAAATTTTTATACGTTTTCTAAATAAGTATATAATATATTCTTATTACTTATCAATTAGTCACATATATCAGTTGGTTAGTAATTTTTATTAAGTCATTCTTTTGTCATAAATGTTATGCTGTATAATTCATGGTTAGCGTAAGTAGAATAAGTACATTTATATATGTAAATAAAACAAGGCTAGATATCTCATTTGCATATGTGAAACATTATTATATAAAAAAATATATTAATAAAAATTTTCTAGCCTAATAACAATTTCATAATAATAACATCCTGAATAATATATTTAAGTATCTAAATATAACAAAAGAGTTTCGTTAGATCGAAATAAAACGGCTAATACTACAAAAATTAGTTAGACAACTAACCAATTTGTTCAACAACCGTTATGCGTACAGTATAATGCAATTATTTTATAATAAAAGTTAACAGTATCGCAGTTTTGTAGTGAAATGATCAGATAAATATAAAACATCATAAAAGTATACCCGTAAATGGATAAAAAATTTTAGCAACATAAAAAATTACAATCGAAAACATAAAATAACATATTAATAAATATTTTATAGCGATACCGATATTATATCGTCATAATTGTATTCAACACGTGATTTTGTAAGGGAACGTGCAACTTCTTTGAAAATTAATTTGAAGGCCGTGATACGTCGCGATTTGATATCGTTCAAGTAATATTTTGTATATCAATGCACTTTAATTTTTAAATAATTATTTCAAGTATTGTTCCAGGCCAGCCCAGATTAGAGGCCAGTCGTGGCGCAGGAAACAAAGTGTGACTGTAAAACCGACTGGTTGTGGGTTCGATTCCCACTCGAGGAGATGAAATATTTACTTAAATTTATATTTCCATTTCTTCGCTCTAGTGTCGAGGCAAACACGGCGTTAAGTTCTGCCACTCAACACACAATGTCTCCAGAATCCGGCAGAAAGTGGGGAACGGAATGTCTTAACTCTATATACTCTGCTATATACGAGATACAGCGTGAAGCTGATTTATTTATTTTTTTAAATATACTTAGTTGTTCTTTTTAGCTATTTTTACTTATGTTTACTCTACTTTTCGTTTAAAGTTGATCTTGATTGCTTTTCAGAAATTTTAAGATAAATATTACTGGTAGTATTTTGTTATTAATAATTTGTTGCTAATAAGCTTTGTGGCAGTCACATGTATATTTAAAATTTTAATCGAAATGTCGAACTGTGGGTATTATGACTGACGAGCGCTCAAATGAATTAAGATCCGTGTTCTCGTTTGGAAATTGTCTGAGAATACATCTAATTAAATAGTGGATATATGAGTTATAATGAAAAATATAATATTATACCTTTTAGATTTTAACAAAATTAACAAAACATTTAATTTCTGTTAGTATTTCTGACATGAAGTTATTTTTTATCATAACATTAAGAAATCTGTTATCGTTATAATACAGATATTATGTTATTACTATCGTAAAATTAATATATTATTGGGAATAATATACAAAAATTTCGACGGTCTTTAGAAATTTCAAATTTATTACACAAATACACAGGTACATAATATGTGTCTTTTTATATGTAATAAAATAATATTAAAATTTTCGCTATTTTTAATTGTTTTACTTAGAATTACTAATTAACAATTATACAATAGCTGGGAATTAGTTATATTTTCTTTTTATCTCAAATTAGCTAATAGCTTTCACACTACATTATTATATAATGATGTTTATGTACTTATAGTATATCCTTAACGTCGATGTAAAAAAGTGACTCTCTTCTAAAAGATTTAATAAATAATTATAATATTCATATTTAATCTTATTCGAAAGCTTGATCAACTTAAGTGGTCACCGTGGCGCCCTTGAAAAATCCTGGATCGATCTCCACTTGTGGAAATGTATTTTACTGTATCATCACCATATTTTGTCAGTGAGTGTGCAAGTGAGTTGAGTTTCGTTACTCGAAGCGGAATACGGAATACGGAATGAATTAGATCTAAATCTCTGCCATATACCGAATAAAGCAGCAAAATATAATAAATAACAATATCCAGAAAATAAAAGAAGTCCAGAAGATTATTTCAACTTTTTAAATTATATTACATGATTAATATATCATCATACAAAAGCTTCCCAATTTAATAACATTTCATATCAATGTCAGCTTTTATTTAACTAACACTTTATAAATGTTAAATCATTCAGTCGTTTCATTAAACTACGTGTATTTAATATATGTATGTTAGTATCATAATGATTTTAAAGATTTAGTAGAGCATCAATAACAAAGTAACGCCACTTAAAAATCTATTTAAAAATTTTATACGCTTTCCAATGGTTTAGTTAAAATAGCCTGTAATTGCTGATATGTGCAAAAAACCTAGAGTCTATTATTATGTATTTACATACTGGTATTACATTGTAAAAACGTAGCACTCCAAACTAATATACGGTTATTACGATACACTGAAAGTTCACCTATTAATAAACTAGCATCAAAATATCTGTCTTCGATACCACACCGCACCACGATTCCGAGTGGTCTAAATCGAGCGAGCGTACTAATAGAAAGGGAATAAATGAATGGGTGCACTTGTCGAACGCGACTGTTTATCACCAATGTGATATAATGGAAGCACGCTGTGGGCTACAGCCGAAATTCAGTCTTTTACAACTCTATAGTACTCGCGCTCTCGTATCTAATATACAGCTGTAGAGTCGGCTTAGAAATGTGGTAGAGTTCTTTCGTATCGCTTCTCGGTTGTATCTCGCGGTGTTCCGCTCGCCCGCCGGCCGACAGTCGACACTCTACGGCCGCCAGTCGCGAGGCACGCACCGAGGTCTCCGCATGTCCCTCTCTGTCGCGGCCCTTATCAAAACAGTCCCGCATTGGGATCGATCTGAACGTCTACGGTGCGTACCGTGATAACGTACGGGCCCCGAACGACGTCGCGCCAGTGTCCCGTTTAGTGTTGTCACTTACGTATGCTCTGTGAACGCTTATTGGATTATTGTTTACGATTTTTTTGTTTGTTTTGCTACCTCACATTGCAAGCTTACCAGTAAGTACTGTTTGTTGATGAATTTGTATGTTTGCATTGATTATATAATGATTTTCTTATTAATATAATTTCAGGGAATAAATCTTAAAATATTACGATAATATTTTAACATTACCAATACTGAAACGAAAAAAAAATTATACAAACCCTTAATTTTTCAGGATAACTATTCTTATTATTAATATAACTTAACTATAAATAAATGCTCAACTGAATATAATAAAAAACGATCCACCAAAACACGCAAATTAAACAAATTTACTATTAAAAATGTAAATATCGCGAACTACGCAACAACATAATATCAACGGAGCCATGCTCTCGTAAAGCTGTATAGTAAATAATACACAATATTTTCACATTGACATTGATTTTATATTTCCTCGTCGAGATAAAGGCTACGCACGACTCCGTTTTACTGTCACTTAAATGCAATAATTTGATTCAATAAATTCTTTTTACGTGAACCGTTCGTATAAGTAGGAAGTTTGAGAATATCACTGAAAGTGTGAGAGACAAAAGACATATCCGCTAAAGGCTGAGCATCAAAAAGACGTATTTTTACACACAAACGCAAGCATTAAAAGGGTTACCATAGGGGAATGTGCAGCTGTGTTTGAAATAATCTTATGTCAGTAAAAGCTGGTTGCTCTTCTTATTCAGCTTTACTTATATACTTTGAAATATAATTAAATTATCACTATGTAAATAAAATTGAGGTCTAACTGAATAAAACTTTATACTTTCGGAAATAATGCATAAGAACTTTTTTTTAAAAGAAATATAATTCTTTTGTTAAGCAAAGTTTAAAGCTGTGATGATATTATGATAGTTCTGGGTTCCATTCTCATTCGAAGAAATGAAATGTTTAATATTTTGACACTCGACACGCAATGCCTCGGCGGAAAGTGAGGAATGGAAATGTCTTAATGGAGTGTTCTAACACTAGATTCTCAAGTTCCCTTTGCCTCCCCTGCTATATACAGATACAGCGTGAAGAAAACAAAAAATATTATCACCTTAGACATCTTTATAAATATATTACTGGTATGAAATTATAATTATTATTATTAGAACTATCGGGTTATACGTTTATCGAAGAACTCCTAACGACTTTGGCTGACTAGACTTTATAATAAACTACGGCCGTGATTATCCTACCGAGTGTCTCAAGTGTCGACGCGACGAGGCTTTTTATATGTAACTACTGACGGAAGCCTAATGATATAAAATAATGATAAACCTAATGATTCCTCCAGTTCCGTTATATGACATCTGGATGTTACAGTAAATAATTTTTTTATCGATGCAATTTCCGATAGCTCTACTCTACCTATAAAAATTAAAACAAATCTGTTTCACCTACTATATAATCTAGAAAAAAAAAGAAAACGCTTAATAATAGCATTTAATTAAAGCTATTAAGTTAAACGTTGTATTAAGAATAATTGCAAATTTGTGCAAAAAGTTTCCTGCGCAAAACGGGGCACATTAAGAGCGTCCGCGATAGCCACTGTGCGCGGACGCATGTGCGCATATGCGACCTGGATGCCCGGCCAGCACGAAATAATCCGGTCACTACTTCAACGCGGCCGTTGTAGTCGCCTGGTTAACATTCTTGATATTTAATTTTATTTCATTACTCATTAGCTGAAATTGAACTGATTTTGTTAATATTAATAATAACATTTTAATTTTGAGGCCATCATGGCGCATTGGCACAAGCTCGTGACTGTAAGCGCGACGGTTGTAGGTACGATTCTCATTCATTGAGTTGAGTTTCACCACTCAACACGCAATGCCTCGAAAATTCAGCGGAAAATGGGGAACAGTCTTAGTATATTCATAAACATCATATCTATGCATGAAAGCGGCATCTCAAGATCTATCTCAGACTTGAGAGTGAATTATAAATATGGGCCTAGGTTTACTCTGCCTACACTGCTGAAAAAAAAACAAATTTGTCAGCGTATAGTTTAAAAGTTTGAGATTTTTTTATATTATATCAACGTATATTTATAATATCTAGTCAATTGAACCAAGCAACAATAATTCGCACTTTAAACGGGTTGCACATTCGTGTTTACAGTAGAAATAATATTTACATTTGAAAACTTAGTAAGGCTATTCGTATTCATATCTTATCCTGTTAATCGGTGCGTAATTAATTTTAATTTGCTACTATGAAAATCATGAATTTATTCTTGCCTTTAAAATATTTTTGAATAATCATATCAAGAATTCGTACTTTAAAAGAATTTGAAAGGGATTTTGAGCAATAATTATAAAATAATTGAATAAGATACCAAAATTTTTAGTTTGTCTTACGCCTCTTTTAACAAGATGACTGTGAGTTCGAATCCTACACTTTAAGACTAATCAACTTAAGGTCTCTATATATAGATAGAAAGCAAATATATAGGGTTATACTTGTTTATCAAAAAGTGTAACTAAGTTAAACTTTAAAAATAGCACTATATGTACGTCGATATAACATAACGGGTAAAAATATTATATAATTTACAATATTATGTTATATATATGTATAGAATAAAATAAAGTCTGGAAATGTTTATTGAATGGAACTGTTTACGTTTGTTGTTGCAACTGTTACTTTGTTGCATATCTTTCTACTCTTTTCTGTTATTACTAAACTAACTTATTTACCTGTAACCAGTATTAAATTGCCATATTGATAGACAAAGAATTCAATATTTTATATTATTATAATAGGAATTCAACAAAATATTAAAATCAAAGATGTTTTAAATGAAAGTCTTTAACCGGATTAATCGAATATTATTTAGTATCATACTTTTTGTCCATGGTCACAGAATATTCGAAATTCAAAACAACGGGTTTCCAAAAATGTACAATACTTACTTAAATATATATTTAGTTAAAGAGTTTCATAGAAAGTTTAAAAATCGCAAAAACCAAAGATCTTAGCATCAAAATATTTATTTACATAAAATATATCCGTTTCCTAAAGTAGGAACTTTACAAAATGGCATAAATGACTACAGAAGCGCGCGCCTCTTGCTTAAAGTAATTGCATTGCAAATAAAATTGTTTGAAACAGAAACCTCCTTACATTCTACTTTTTAACTTAGTGGGAGGTAGATACTTTTTACATGCTCAATATAAAACTCAATATCAATTTGCAGTTATGTACCGATCTATTTTAATATTTATAAGTCACCAGATATATGTTAAAAGCGTATAATATCGAATTCATTATGTTTATTTTTTTTAATTGCTTTGTATAATGTAGAACCATAAACGAGATATATAAAAATATCTTCAAAACGTTATCGAAATGCAACATTTTTTTAACATTGGACTGGTTTAGCGTAACTCCGGAAGCGGACTGGTTCCAACTTAAAATACTTAAACAGTTAATTAATGTTTCGATTTAACTTATGAAAAATAATCTTGTATTGAATGTCGCTGACCGAGGATCGCTTTTTTGTCTCTATTACGTAGATCGAGTAACAGCTTTCACTTGATGCCAGTTGTTATTACCGAAGAATCACGCAACTTTTAGGTAACGCAGTTCTGCCGCTTCTTTCTGGACATGTTACGGCGGACGTAGATTTCATAGAAATGATTATCACTTTATTCTAGTCCCTAAATTTCCCATTGAATCTCTTCTTCCCAGTTTCCGGCGCATTCTGAGGCATTGCATCTGGTGGAGCTCAACGCCGTGCTTTGCCTTATTAACTTCTAAGTGAGAATCGAAACCACAACCGTCCCGTTTACAGACGCACGCAAGTCCCTGCACCACGACGGCCTCAATCACGGCCTCAAACACGTTGAACTAATTTTAAAATTATACCAATAAAAAAATGGGAAACTCCACTTATTACATTATTTCAAGCGTAAGGTATTCCGATAACACCATTGTACAATTAATTAAAATAACGAAACAGAAATTATAACTAATTAAAAGTAGTTACCTACTGACATACTTGCAAAAAGTCAAGCCTTAGAAATTATATATTCAAATAGCTTACTTACTAAATTTAAGACATGTTTTATTAAAATTTAAGAAATATTCATGAGGTCATTGTGGCGCAGTCGGACCGACTGTAAATATGATGGTTGGGAGTTCGTTCTCCACTCCACTCCGTTTCACCACTCTGGAAACGGGAAAAGGGAGAAGCTTGACACTAAATTCCCTCTACCTACTCTACCCTATTTTTTGAGTGACTAAGCAGGCAAGTAACAAAATATATTCATAAAAAGCATACATTAAAATGTAACATGAATAATGTAAAGACGCATGCTTAGAAAACTTAAAGAAAACTCAAACTAAAATAGTGTATGGATGTAGTATTGTAATTTCGGTCACTATAAAATATCAGTAAATATTCATAAATTATTCGTCATTCAATTTATTCAAGATCAACTTTTTAATTGAATGAACTTTTTAAATTCTAAATTTTATTAATTAATAATTTAATACACCTCACACTCACAAGATTATTGTATCTTGTGAGTGTGAGTTGTTGAAATTTATTTTATAATATTAATTTTCATAATTATTTCAAATCGTTTACATAAACCAACGTGTAATAAAACATGACGTGACAAACTAAAAGAGAAAGACAAATTAAAAAAGGTTCAATAGAAGAACACGTTGGTTCCGTGACCATGAAGCGTGACAAACTGCTGAAGATAATTTCCATGATCGCTGGATTCTTCTCCACACGTGAAACTAATCACCAACACGAGTTCCGGATGAGTATCATACGAGCATATCGTAATCCGATCCACTGGCATTGTAAAAGTAAATTGCATTTTCATTCCGCTGTCGCTGTCTCACCTACGTAAGCTATAATAAACATTAGAAAAAGTAATGCGTGTCTCGTTGTGCATGATATATGATAAATTTATTGTCAACTTCACGCTGTAACCCGCATATAGTAGGCAGATGGGACGTAGTGTTAAGACACTCCGCTCCCCATTTCACCTTTTAATTTTTCGAGGTATTCCGTTTTGAGTGGCTAAATTCAAATTGTTTTTCCTCAACACAAGAGCGAAGAAATCATATATAAAATATTTCCTCGAGTCCCAACCGTGGAATCGAACTCACAACCAGTTACGTTTACAGTCACACACTTGTCCCCCTGCGCCACGACTTGCCTCAAATGCCTGGTGTTTAATGTAATTACAGAAAAACAAATGTAAACACCTGCACAAGCTGTTAAATTCATTACCCCTTCTTGTCTCGCCGTAATCAGTTAAAAAAACCTAATGCAGTTAAAATGCTATTTTGTGGTAGGAAATAGTCCGAGATATCGTCTCGAGCACGGCAGGCACGGTATTTGTTTTATTACTAGCAATTAAAGCTTGACGCGTTTGATTTACCTCCGTTGCTCTGGGAGTGGGAGGGAGGAGTCACTTAACTTCCGATACCACGTGTAATGATATCTAATCAATGTATGTACAGATACGTACAGGTGCATTGAACCCCGTAAGGACTTAATTGGGACTGCAGCTAAGAACGACAGAGCGTAAATATTTTTGTTTCGGTATATCTTGTAATAATTTCTACAATTTTTTTTGTATATGCTAAAATATGTATTATATTTTTTGTATATACATAATAATATAAATTATTTTTATTTTTCTATATTCATACCACAAAACAATAACAATATTACTTTGTCTATTTAATTAAATATTAAAGCCACATCTATGCGTAGGTGAAGACACTTGCAAGGAACGTTTCTTTTGAATGGGAGTTCGCCCACGATGCGCGTGCGCCGGCCGCCCGCCTACACTCATATAAATTGTACGCTTAACAGAACCCAGGACAAATTGCCCTTGTAATAACTACGAGAGTCGCTGCTTTAAAATGAGACAGCTTTCTTCTTACCAGTGGTAACACTATGCTGGTGTAATACACGGTCATGCGATTCTAATTTAGATATCTAAATGAATGAATAAAATAACTTTTCATTTTTTATCATTAACAAATATCAATGTGTAATGTATAATATATGTAAGAGGTATCTAAGAAATAACTATATTTTATAAAATAATTTTTAACATTAAATGTCTTTGTAAAAATAAATTATTAAGTTACTATACTACTTATTAAAATTTAAATTTCTTTACTTTAGTACCAAGGCAAAGGCGAGGCGTTGAGGTTTACCGCTCAAAACGTAATGCCTCAAAAATTCGGCGGAAAGTGAAGCTAAAAAAAGATTATACTATTCAGAAACTTTATTATGTAGGTACTCGCGTTATTTATAATCTTTATTTTTAACATTTTCTACGATAAGGTCAGGTTAACGTGGATACCGAGATGGTTTATTCGTGTCAGTGTAGCGTATAAAACATATTTATGTGCAGAAAAAACAAAAGGTGTGAACTCAAATGACCGATACGGACCAAGGTTAAAAATAATATCACCAAAATTTTTACCTGTTTCTCAGTAAATATTATTATAAAGAAACAAAATATGAAAGGTCCCCGGCTATCAAGAAACCTGACAAATAAATTTCACAATATAATGAGGTAAGAAATATTTTCCATTTATAAACCATTCCATTCGAATAAAACAAAACTAGTTAAAATTAATCTCTTATAATTCGCATCGCATTCTTGTTTAAAGGCCGTCTGAGCCATTTTTCTTCTAAGTAAACGGGCCAGTGTAATCACGGTTCATTTCCAGCGTGCCTGTCATACTAAAGCGAGCAATCTCTCGCAAGATCTTCCGATAATCTCGCTTATCAGGACTTCGTCGCTTTTAATATTGAAATTATATGTATGTATATATCTTAGTAAGCATACACCTGTATCATTAAAGAAATTATTTAATAAAAAATATATATTGAATTAATTAGTTAAATTTTCGTATCAAATCGTTGGAAAAAAAGTTATACAAATTGCAAAATTAAAAAAAATATATATGTTATGTACAGGTTTGTTTTATAAAGAATCTCTTTAGGGTTCGATACCTTTTAAGGGAAAACCCTTATTTTTACACTTTGTTGTCCGTCCGTATATCTGTATATCTGTCTGTCAAGAACCTTTATCTCAGAAATGTTTAGAGATATCGGGTTGAAATTCAAACCATAGCCTCAGATATACGGCCCCTTGACATTTACTTAAAAAATATATGGCCGTTTATATAAAAAACGCGTATTTTTTTAAAGTGTAAAAGAAATAAAAAATTATATGGTATTTCCAGTTGACATAGTATTATGAAATTTGGCACCTAGTATCGGAAAACTATAGATTTTTGTTTAAACCTAAAATATAATAGAAGGGGGGCGATAAAGGGGTGCAAATTTTTTTAATTAAAGCCGTTAGTTCAGGTGAGGTACCAGATGAAAGAACTGTGGCTGTGGTGGTCGGTGTGTGGCTATGTCGAAAATGTGTGAAAACCGCTAAATCTGAAGCTGTAAATTTATACATTGCTTCTGTACTACAAGTCCGGTAAATATTAAACGGCGATAGACAAAAAACTATTACAAAACGACGACGTTTTTCAATCTGACGCGCTGTTATGTAATATAGCGGATTATACAATATGCCTTCGATATATATGTACACTTAAATAACACGATAAAAAGCATATTTTAACAATAAACACTCCTACAGGTAAGTGCAATATAAACTGTCTTTACCTAATAACAGCTTCCATACAATATTATATAAATACTAGACAATTGCTGTAAAAAACAACAAAATAATTTAAAAAGTATTGAAATCTGTTATAATTTTATATTTTTTACGTCGTGTATGGTTCTACTATTATAATAAAATAACATTATTATGTTCTTTTGTAAATGATGACGATTATCGGTTGTTGCATAGATATATAGATATATTGATGATAAATTGACAAATTTTGCGTAACATTCAAAGTATATTACTGTAACGTTGTAACTTGTATTATATTGCAAATAATGTTCGCAATAAGTACAATCACATACAATTATCATTTAATGTTAGATACTTGTAGGTCTAAATAATTATAGATTAAATGGAAATTAATAAAATTAATAAAATATATTATTAAGCTAGAAGGTAATGAATTACATAACTCAAAATGGATAAAATCCTTATATTATATATTAGATTGCTAAAATTAATATATATTAGCGACCCGCTTGCGGCTTCGCCCGCTTAAACTACTGTGTTCTCATAACAATACAATTATAAATATACATTAAAAACTACTATTTCCACGGCTAATTAAATAAAAATTATATTGTAGCAATTTTTCATTGAATAAAATATTTTATATTGCTATTTTATATTTTTTATTTATGAACAGAATTAAATAAAACAAAAACAAAATTAAGGGTTGTTTTGCTAAAATACAATAGCTAACTGCATTTAAAACGGTTTAGCCGTAACAAAGCGTGAAATGCTTAATTTCAATGTGAAGTAAACATAACCTCTTAAAGTAAAATTCACCTCTTAAAATAGATTCAGCCTTCTAAATAAAATTAGGAGCGTTTGCTTGTCACGCTGGACGAATAGGTTTCAAACTACATTTGTTGCTATTAGAAGCTCTTTTACCGGCGTTTCTATTGTCCTCTGTAGATGGCGATAAATTCTCTACGTGATGGAATTTTTATATTTCCGATCCCTTCACGCCGCCCGCATTATTATACTTATATAATCGCTGAAGCCTTTTATGATGAATGATTGTGCTGATTTTATATTTTTTTATATTTAGTGACTATCGAGTATGAATATGTATGTATGTATTTCTTCGCTCTAGTGTTGAGGCAAAGCTAGGCGTTTAGTTCCGCCACTGAACACGCAATGCATCCGAAAATTTTTCGGAAAGTTGGCAACGGAGTGTTTTAGCACGGAATGGCTCAATTGTCTACCCTGTTACATGCGGGATACAGCGTGAAGCTACAAAAATAGATATATTATATAGGTACGTAGGTACAATAACACTCTTTTCATACAATACAAATTTAATTTTAAACACAAATATATTGCGAAGGGCTTGTGAAAGTAATCAGTTCGTTAGTGTAAAACCACTAAAACGATATATAAACAATACGTCATTGAAAGTTGTTTTTATTTGGTTTTTCAGTCGAGCGTCGCCTGCACACGCCGCCGCTGTCCGTCTGCTCCATGAGCATTCCTGGTATGAGGTGAGTCATGCTACTGTATTTATAGGCTATGTACTTACAATGTCTACACCATATTGAGATCTGTGGTGCACTGAAGTATAACACGCGTGTACCGTGTTGAAAAGAGGTGGATCGCTTTTGTGTAACAAAAATGCAAAAGATATATAGTAGCGTTTGTTTATGAAAATAAAATACTTGCTGATGATAAACGTTTTTTTTTTATTATTGTTTTATAAAATTTATAAAGGTGTAGACAAATAAATTTTCATAACAACTCTTGTTAAAACATTTTACCCTGTACCCAAAAGTACAATATTTCAGAAACTCAGAAACTTCTCAACTACAACACAACTGTATCACAAAACATAATAAAATATTATTAAAATATAATAACAAATTAGTTAAACTCAAAATTTTAACTTAATTCCAAATACAAGTCCAATTGTTTAGCAAAAGGGCACTTCGCTAGCGGTAGCTGAAGTGCGTGCGTTCGCTATTAGCAAAGAAGCTATGTGTTATTAGTGTGCAACACACACCTGCCTCGCAACTCGATGTCAATGCCCGTCAAACGCGGCACTAACACCAACTACTTAATACTTATACCTAGACACTAACACACTACTAACAAAAGGTAGTGGGCAAACGACAAACACTACCTGATTGCGTAAAACATCAAAACGCAAAGGTATAATAAATCTTCTTATGGTGTATTTTCTTATTCATTAGCAAAGATTTGCTTATTGCAAAATTTATAACCACTTCCTTGTTTTTGTATTACATTTATAAAAAATAACATAAAAAATAATAATAAAAAACAGACTAATAGAACCAGTTATAGCAAAAAAAACAAGATATTTGATATAGATTCTGATAGCAGCAACGCATAAATTAACTAACTATATAACACTGTATTTATTTTAAACAACAATACAAAATTTATATTAACATTGACAGTAGTAACTTGACCGTAATATTGGTTTAACTTAAACCCAAATGGGATTTCTAAGTCCAGTAACTACTGCCTGCTTAGAGCATAACATTGAACACACGTTGCGCTGGCGCCATTAAGATGAACATAATTACCGACCGCGTAAACAAATCGACTCTTGGAAGGATGGTGTGCACGGTATTTCCATTCGCACAAAGGAATCTTAAGTGTACCTACAGTAACCTAGGAATCTCGAGCCGACAGGACTCGTCGGTTCTGTCAGAGCATGCGTGTTTGTTGCCAACATCTCGAATTATGCAATTACCACCGCGCACCGTCGCCGTTGACGCATTTAGAATATAGTTCAGTAATGTAGTTTTCATCATCACTATAATTTCACTGTAACTGTTCATACGCTCATCTCGTCGTCGTACAGACGTGTAATAACTGTAGTCACAAAATCTACGTACGTATTTGAGATAACTTCTAACAAGTTAAATTATAAAGTAACAGCTATTATAAAGTATATAATTTACTGCGTGTACTAGGTACTAAAAGTTTATAAAATATTTAATTTGAGAAATATATTGTGTTATGTAAAAGTTTTCACTATATCATTTTAGACATTGACTGAGCAATAATCAATGATGACAATAATTTATCGCATAGCTTCCAAACAATTAATTATATTAATTAACTATATTATATTCTAGGTGATATTACGATATTGCGCCAAGATGCGTGTTTGAAGTGATGTAAATACCTTCAGTTTCTAATTAATAGATACGTTTAATTAACATTGTAATTAATAGTGTAGAAAATAAAAAAAAAAGTATAAATGTAATAAAAAAAGGTAACTTAAAAATATATATTCGCTAGTAATAAATAATAACGAAACTATTTAAAACTTACAATACAGTAGATAATTAAAAAAACACTGGCGCTTAGAAGCCGCCTGCGTTTCCGGTCAACTCGTCCAACCACTATTGATACCCACGGTGAGTCACATAACGTATGATGAATACGCTTAAATGAATAGTTACGACATAACTATCTCATCTCAGTTAATTATGGCAGTTAAGTGTGTCCGTCAAACAGAAGCACCTAATGATAGATTCGTGTGAGAGGCATCCTACGACGTTACCGTTGTACGATACTGAACAGTTATATCCCTATATAAATGAAAGAAAAAAACATTACATTCGTTTAATAATAAAAAGAAATGACTCGAGTGGTATATTTCATTAAGTTGTTTAAAAAAGCACGTATTAACAATATATTAGAAAGAATAAACTTGTCTCAACTAACTGGTGTAACTAACATTTGCTTTTTTAGAGTAAAGTACGTACGTTTCAACAATTAAAACATATTCACAATATTATTTTTAATTCATTTAACTATACCACTTAATATAATTACAATTAAATGATATATAATTACAATTAAATGATAATAGCCGTAGTAAATAACAAGTATGGAGTTGTATTTGCATATAGAAACATTGCGTGTAAATAATAGATGTTAATATACTGCGAAGTTTAACATAAGTAACTAAAGCAAGGAAGTTTTGCGTGCTCTCCATTGCATAAGTGATTGAATCTGATTTAATCCATTATATAACACATATTATCAATTATGATTTAATCAATTTATTGATTTCAATTCTGTAATTTGTGTAACATTTGTAATGATAGCGAAAAATCATTAATTTAACGCCTCCATGAGTTTTTTTTTTTCAAATTATTGTACTCAAATATAAAATTTAATTTATGATGAAATAATAAAAAGTATCCTCTCTTCTTCTCTCCTGAAATGTCATGTTGCTATTTATAGTTAGGTAAACACTTTTTCTTTATTTGGCTATTTCTATTTACAGAGCAGGGTGTGCAGTACAAGCGCAATGGTTGCGTGATCGGTCACCATGCGCCTCTTCCGCGGTGCGAAGCGCAGGGAAGTGACCGGGCCGCAGGCCGCGCCGCTCGGGGACCTCGCCGCGAACACCCCCCACAGTTACACGCTCGTCACTGCACTCCCCGCCATGGTCATGGAGGATGATGTCAATGATATGAAAAAAGGTGATATTTTATTTTTTTACGTTATGATAATAATTATGATATTATTGGGTAATATTTAATATTAATAAATTTTGCTTACAGTGTTTGCAACATGGGGTCGCCGCATGGGGAAAAAATTAGATATGTTGAAAAAAAATGAATCTAAAGAACTTTCCGAAGAAACTACAAAAAGCGAGAACTTAAACGATGAAAATTCTACAATTGTTACGGGACAATATAAGAAAAATGGAAAACAAAATTGGAAAATGGGAAGAAGCAGTTCCGATTCTTCTTCTATGAAAAAAGATAATGACTCTGATTCTATTAGAAGTGGCTCAAGAGATAGGTCGCCTAGTCCATTTAAGTCCTTCTTCCATCGAATGGGTTCTACTGGAATGTTAAATAATTCTAAAACACACTCTCTTAATACACCAAAAACTCAAGAAAATTATTCTCTGTCTAATGGTCCTTCTCTTTATCGTAGTTGTTCTACGTCACATTTGTCTACGTATGTAAAAGCTGATGATCCTTCTGATGATATAGACTTACAAAATACAAGTGCCGAAAATAAACATTCTCCATCGAAACAGAAGCATAATCTTTTGGCAGACGAAAATCTAAGTAATTCATCAACAAAAGCCATAAGTTGTGATAATATACCCAATAAAATAGATAGTTCACAAAATACAGGATCATGTAAGAAACCAAATTTCCCATATGCTTTTTTACGATCAAAATTATCGGTTTTACCTGAAGAAAATAGCATGGCTTCTCAACACAGATCTATATCGGTTAGGCAGAGCTTTTCAGAGAGGATAGATCGCAAATCTCCAAAATTAAGGAGAGATAGAATGTTTTTACCTAATTCGAGATCTGAAGAGAGATACCAGAGTAGTGACAATATTTCCGTCCACGAAGACAATATTCTAATGAACGGGGGCTTACGCAACAATTACGATTTCGCAAGAAGTTCAATGAGAAGCATTAATGAAAACGACTTAAATCCATATCAATGTCGCCGTATTGAAGATGTACCTAGAAGATCTTCTATGATATCTCAAAAAGCACCTTTTGATTATGATCCAATGTTAACACCAAGAAATAGAAATAGTTTGCCAGTATATGAATATCGGACAGCCCTAGGTTCATCACAAGATTTAAAGAATGATCTTGCATCTTCAACCCAGAGTATACATCAAGAAGTCCTCCAAGCCCACCGATTGAGTAATTATGTAAGCTCTAATGAATCTGGCTATGACAGTGATGGTAGACCGACCGATGAGCATACTAATCATTCTCCACCAGTCTATTTGTGTAACACAAAAACTACATCAAATACTGTAAATGGTGAATTGAGTCACAGTACGTTTTCACGGCAGTTAAGTTTAAATAACAAGCTTAGTGGAAACAAAGTTCAGGTCCCAATGAGAAGAAGTTCTACTCCTTGTGCATTATTTCCTTTAGATAAAAATTCATCTTATGAATATGAAAATGAACACAAAGATGTTAACAGATACAAAAGCAGTGAAGTGAGTCAATTTATTACTATAGACTACAATGACGCTAAACCACCCCCACTTCCAAAGAAAACTATCAATAAAAAAAGTCCGTACATTTATAAAACCATTATGTTAGACGAACGTGTTCAAACTAGGAAAATTAAGTTATTACAATCCCAATTACTTTCTGTTGATCATTCTTCTACACCTAATCTCAGTGAAAATGTGAATATGTCTGAAGATTTTAACATTCATCAAATTCAAGAAACAGACATACTAGGCAGAGGACCTTGTACAAAACGGTTTAGAAAAATCAGATTATTAAAATCTAGATTAGATGAAAGCCTGGGAGTTTATCTAGCACAGCATAGAGTAGATTATGAAAACGGCAGTGGTACTAATTACGAAATTCGTTATATTGTGGTAAAACTTGATTTTGATGGTATAGCTCATAGAGATGGAAGACTCCGAATAGGTGATGAAATAGTTAATGTGAATGGAAAAGTTTTAAGGGGGCTATCGTCCCTGAGAGACGTTCAACATATCGTTAATTCTTGTTCCACTGAAGCAACTTTTGAAGAAGGTGCGTTATTCCAAAGATATCAAGTAGATCTGGTTATGGCACATGACGAAATATCTCCCATAATATTAAGTCGTATTATTAATAATCAGCCTTATGAACAAAGTCAAATGCAATCTATGTCAAGTATTCCACCTGATATTATACCACAAACTATACATAAACCATCAACATCAAGTCAAATTGTAATTGAAACTCATTTTCCAAGTGAAGATCCGTCATATAATCAAAATTTAAGTACTATGAATGAACATTACAATGAAATAATGGAATCAAACAAAAAATGTGAAGTTGGAGTGCAGGTAAACAATAGTCTATTGTCATCAAATCAAAAAAGTGACGACGAAAAATTATTAGAACGCAACTGCTATACACAATCTCATCCGTCTCTTCAAAATATCACAAATATAGAAATTTCAATGAGAGCTTCTCCAACATTGAGACACTCAAATAACAATAATTATAGGCCGATATCACTTCATAACTCGAGACCACAACCAGTACTTGGTGTACCGATTTGTAACGATAACGCTTCAAATGAAATCAAAGAAAACCCTTCCCACTACATAAAGAATGCACAAAGATTATATCAAAATAGGTCATTTGAAAGTATACCAGAGCAACTGAGGTGCAACAGTAGTCGTAGTCGATTTTTCAATAGAGTTGGGTCACAAAGATGTTCGCCAAACTATGGAGCACATGTATCACGACACCAAGAATATAACAACAGCTCAGAAAATATACATATTTCTCATAACACATTGCACAAAGCAGAATTTTGGAAAGGATCTGGTCACAAAAGTCTTGGATTCAGCATTGTTGGAGGAACAGATTCTCCGAAAGGCCAAATGGGAATATTTGTTAAAACAGTCTTTCCAAACGGTCAAGCTGCTGATAAGGGAACTATCTATGAAGGTAAATTTATTAAAAAACAAATACACATTAATATAAAGATATTATTATTATAAATTTAAGTAGAAACAAAATTAATTTATTAAAATATTTTATGCAAAAATAATTTAATTTTAAGGTGACGAGATCTTGTCTGTTAACAACGTACCGACGCGTGGACTGAGCCACGCAGGCGCGATATCGTTGTTTAAGCAAGTTAAAGAAGGGAAAATAGAATTGACGCTTTCAAGAAGAAGGTAAAATTAATACACAGTATTGTAAAAAATATATTGAATATTGTTCCTTGTTAAATAATAAATTTTATTGTATTTTTAGAGCTCCAAGGTCAAGATCCGTGGAACCTCTCGGCAATTTTCGTGGTGACACCAAAAGAGATTAATGCTAGATGCGCCCCAAAGACAGTTTAACATGTTTTCATTAAGTGCAATAACTTTTAACATTTTACTTTACTATTTGGCCAAAGGCGACAACATTTATTACTATTTAGGAATACGTAAATGTTTAAAGGTACGTGGTACTGTATGGAGTTAAAGCTAATTAAATAATCCTTGCTACTAAAAGCTTATTGGTGTTAATTAGAAAAATAAAATCGCTAAAGTATATGTTACACATTTTGTCAGCTTTATTAAAATATAAAAATATTATTGTTGTATATAATGCGCCACGCTTCCTACTTTCATTAATTAAAATACATAAATATTATGTAGTCATGTGTCGATATTATATGTGAAATGTTGATAAGTATTTTATAATGTGAATATAATAAGACTGTATGTAGTATCTACTTGTAAGCTCTCGTGTTAGATATGATATTACTTATATGATAATTATAATATCCCGTTAGGAATGCTAGATCTCGTTACTCGCTGTAATTGTACGTATTCCACTAGGTGCTAAATATGTTCACCTTAATTTATATCTTCTATAATAATAATAATAATAACAGAACTCATGACTTTAAACCTAATATTAAATAGACTGATAATTCGATATTCTATGACAATTCTTTGTACCTATATTCACTACCAAAGGTTAGTCATAATGTGGGTGTTATTTAATCAATCTACGACACTTTCTATATAACTGTATTACAAGTTACTCTCAAGTGACAGCGAATGTACTCCGTCCATTTAAAATTGTTTAAAGGGTCAATTATCATTTTATATTCAAAATTGGGTAAACTGTGAAAAATTGCATGTTTATAACATGTGAATATTACAAATTGAACTGAAACCATCCAAAAAACGATCGAAATTAAAAGAATTATAAATAAGATAATCCAAAATCAGTATTGATAAAATGATAGTTATAATATTTGTAAATAAATTGTTAAGGTATCTCCCAATGCTTCCACATCATTAGTTGAAAATAAAAACATTTATAAGTACAAAGGTTTTTTTATTAACAACATTTGATAATCTAAAATAAAAGCTATATATAAATATAATATAATAATCATAATTATAAAATATTCACTCTAACAGCTGTTATTATCATAATACGACGCTGGAGGGACAACGAAGGCACTTTATTTATTACCGTCATTACGAAATCTCCTGCACACAACACAACCGTTACAAAAACTAATTTTCTTGTCAATATTAATTATTTAATATCGCATAAAATAGCAACTCCTCGCAGTATCCAGTGATCGGGATTCTTAATTGTGGGCAACCAAAGAGGAGTAATGAAAGTGAGATCTGTGCGACATGGTTTTTTATACACAGGGCACTGAAACAAAAGTTCGAAGTTAACCATTTTATAATAACAGCACTTCAAACCCACTGTCACTTTTAAGTGAAAGCTAGGTAAATGCAATATTGAAAGTAATGTACAAAGATATCAAAATAACATTATAATCGCATTGCCCTTAGATGAGTACAAAGCATATATGATATTATATTAGGCATGATACATACAATATTTCGTCATAGTTTGGAATAACGCTAATGCTCCTGCAATTTCGCTTATGATTTGGCGAAGAAATTTGATTTTATCGATATAATGTTATAAGTGCCTAAGTTTTTTGCTTTAACCTGACCTAACCTAACCAGTAAGTAATATTTTTTCAAATTTTATTAGATTATTATTATTTTTACACATATAAATATTAATGAATAATATATGTTACGATGCTATAAAAAAATGGATTCGCATTTTCACTCACTTGGTAAAGTTTAGGATCTTTAGGAGCAGTAGAATTGATAGCATAAATGTGTACCACAGGTAATGCTGTATACAACACTTTCAATATCGACTCGCTCAGTCTTTGATTGCGTCGATCCCAACCAGCGCCGTCGAGAAACAAGCCATGAACGTAAACACCCTCCTGAATAAAAGAGATGTTACTTTATGAGAGTTTACTTTTTAATTTAGATTAAGAAAGAGTTTAATTAAAAGAAAAAAAAATGTTACATACATACATCATAGCTTCACGCTTTATCCCTAGCGGGGTAGTCAGAGAGAACGAGCGCGTAATGCTACGGTTACATGCCCTCCGAGGTCATACTATGTTTTTGAAGGTCAACCGAGGTTTCCCTCTACCTCTCTTACCACTCACTTTTCCATCATAAATCATTTTTGCCATCCTTTCATCATCCATTCGTTTGACTGATTCGTTTTCGAAGGTCAACCGAGGTCTCCCTCTACCTCTCTTACCACTCACTTTTCCATCATAAATCATTTTTGCCATTCTTTCATCATCCATTCGTTTGACGTGCCCAAACCAGCTGAGCATGTTCTCCTTCACTCTCACCGTAACATCCTCGCTAGTACCTGCCAATCTGTGTACCTCTTCATTGCGGATTCGATATCCTACGAAGAGATCGCATCTCCATGGCTTCTCTTCTTTCTTTTATTCTTCTTCTGTAATACCCACGTTAAGCTGCCATATAACAGTGTCGGTACCAACACTGCATTGTGTACGGCTAAACGCGCAGCTGTGCTGACGTTCCGCCGTCTCATCAATGCAGTTAAGGATCCGTTAATCCTGTTACAGGCAGCAATACGCCTTTCCACATACATCTCGTATCTTCCATCTCTACTGAACATACTTCCCATATATAAATATTTTAATGAAAGAATTAAAATTACAATTACAAGTACTAATATATTTCATATATCATAATAACAAATTATAAGGAGTTACCGGCGGAGGAGCCTTCACTTCCTCATAAGTAGATTTAGTAACATCATTATGAAGAGATACCATATCTAACGCCCAACCTTTATGAGCTCTAGTCACTTCTTGCCGCATAGCCGTTAAAAATCCTTAAAAATATATTTATGAAAAAAAAAGGTCTGATGAAGTGTGTTAAAATATAACACACTTCATCAGAAACGACATTTTTATGTGTACAAAATAGTTGCATATAAATAAAATGAAATAGGAAATGAATGAGTTGCATTTCTTAAGCCCAAATTTCGCAACAATCACAATTTTCATAAGATTGCTGTTTAATGATTTGCATTTAAATAAGATAAATAAACTGTATATGGTAATCACTTAAAAAAAATACAATTTTCGTCCTATTGTATAAAATAATATAGGTATTGCAGACGTACAAAATAATAATAGCGCTATCTAATGACTATTTCTTAGAAAAAATAATATTTCTTCTTCTCAAAAAATATTGCTACAAACGAAAATCATAACGCTCAATTACATGATTAACAATTAACCTTGCGGATTAAAAAAGCCAGTCATCCAAAATGAGTACGGGCGCGCTTGGAAGCACCACGACGAGAACTGTATGTTACGCTCCAAAAACTCAGTGAACCAGAAGCCGAGAGTGGATGATGACCATGACCCCCTCTCCCATATTGTGGGGACTTTCGCATCGTATATATTGTCTAGAGAATCTCGAAGTGCCTATATACAAATTAAAAATGTAACTAAAAAATATTTTTTTTCCATAATATTGCATTTTTTTCGTTAAAAAATGAGACGAGACATTAAAAATAAAAAAAATACATCCATTTAATATATTTTTAAATTTAATTTTTAGTGCGAAAAAACATTTCTTGTTGTCAAAATGCAACGTTAAAAATGAAACGTAAACTCTACTCATACTTTATATGATGAAGAGTGCAATTAAAATACCTCATTCATGATAATTGTTCCGTCTATAGCGAGCAGTAAATCTTTAAGCGTAGTTCTCACTAGAGATATTACTTTCTGCATTCTGTCAATTTCCTGTCTCAAGAATATCACCATGGAATTCAGCATCCCGTAGTGTCGTAATCTTTAAAAAAAAAGTATTTATGCCATAATTGTAATCAATTATTTTCTTGGTACAAACAAGCAAAAGTTCGCTTGATGATACAAAATAACTAACTGTATAGAAAGAAGTAGCCACATTGCTATGACAAGGACAGTTCCCTTTAATTCATATTAAATTTAATAATTATTAGATTTTTATAAAAACATCCAAACAGAAAAAGTTTTAGTTAAAGAATTTACCTTTCTTTAACTTCATGAGGATCGAAGTTAGGTGGCACTTTCTCCAGCATCTCTTTGCTCTGTCTATACACAGATGCTTCACGGGTTTCTCCACCACCAGAACTAGACTCTTTAGGTTGAATTGATAATATTGTATCGAGTAATTCTTGTGTCTTATTTCTTTGATAACTAAAATAATAAGTTGTTTTCTTTACAATTATACATATATTGTTATAAATCATTGACTTGAATACCATATAACCTTATAAATGACGAATGATGAATTATTGATGAAACATTTTTAACAGAAATAAAAACAGTGCTCTTATTGTGAACTCAGCACTCATAATTATGTTGAAACAATATTTTTGAAAAGCATCTTTGACTTAATTAACTTCGTATCAGTATACTTCATACTTAAGCAGTATACTACAATACTACTTTCATAGTTTGTTACAAAAATATAAACTAACGTAATATCAGCATTCGTATGTAAACCGTAAGCTTGCGGCGGGTCAGTAGTTTTCATTTTTTCAATTTCTTCGATATACTCGGGAATATTCTTAAATTTCATAATACCATAGCCCTTATAAAATTGGAATTCATCAGAGAACAACTGCTCCGTGAACCATACTTTACAGAACGTTTCAAGTAAACGGTTATCGTAATCATCGGTCACTCTACCACCGTATTGCACTGCAGACACCATATATCTGATACGAATAGTAAATTTTCTTATTAATATATATCACTATTTATTGAAATTAAAAAATACTACTTATATGATGTATAAGTAGGTTATCGTCATGTAAAGAAAAAAATCTACTATAACAGCTAAAGAAGCTAAACGCATGATGCGTTTATAGTTAGAAGGACGATACTAACTTGGGAGAATGAATAATTTTCATTTTGATTCCGCCACTGAACAAGCAATATGGGAAACAGATATGTCTTAACACTAGACATAGAGTATGTATATGCGGGATACAGATTGGTAATCCTAAAAAAAACAATACTTACCGTACTGTAGTCCAGCTGACAAGCTGACCAGGCTCTAATACATCCAAGTGATTCTGGACAAACATGCAAGATGCCAACCAATCAGCCGAATTGAATTCGTAAGGAATATTCCATCCCAGGGGACCAAATTTGCGTCGCTCTTGTACAACAGTATGTAGGAACGATATCGTGTAAATAAGGGGCAAATAAAATGGACTATCACTGTAATCTAGGAAATCCTGGCTCATAGAGTCGTACGTCCTCATCAAACCGGCTTTTACACCTTTATTATGTCAGAGAAAATAAGATGGGCAAATTGAGTAAAAATATTGCAAGCTTAATGCTTAGTTATATATCAAAATTAACTGGGGGATATGAATATTTTTTTTTTTGCAAACAGGAGGTTGAAAAAATGCTTAAAATTAAACAAAGCTTTCAAATTATTATTAAGAAAATGTATGTACTCGTATTACATATTGCTATACGTACCTGAGGGAGGTTCACAAGTATATTTGATTGACATTTGTAAAAGAGTTATTGGGAATTTATTGTGAACTTCAGTCGTAATCCACAGTCTAAACCGCAAAAAAACAACATTATAAACATAATTTGATATTTGAAAGTTAATTAATGAATATCATAATCTTATATACCTAAACGTCTCATGAATTTTCTCTGGATCTTTTTCCAATTCACCAAATTGCTCCATAACTTCGGTCATATATTCTAAACCTAAATGGCAATTTTGTAATAACACCCATAAACCCTGTAAATTGATGTCAGAAATAATTTCCCTTCTATATCCTAAATATATTATGTATTTTATGGATGTTAAATTAAATACAAGAGATCAATCAAAATGTTTTTTTTGTTGGCATATTAGTTGTTTCTCATTAAATATACCTACACAAAAAATTATGGCAAATATAAGTATAGTTTTTTTAGCTTTACGCTGTATCCTGAATCCAGCAGGAAAGACAGAGGGAAATGAAAATAATTCATTCAATCGAGTGGAAATCGAACTCACAACCGACACTCTTGCTGGCCGCTGCGCTACGACGTTTTAATATGAGTATAGATTTAAATTTGAAGTACCTCTTTCAATGCGCGGTCAATCAATTTCCTCGCGTGGACTTCCTGCCCTTGCCCCATTGATATCGAAGAACAAAGACATTCCAACCTCTTGGCAGTTTGCTCGATCGACGGCGTCGGATCCGACCCCATCGAAAGAAAACCAATTAAGGGAACTAATGGACGTGATTCTAGCACCATTTGCTTTAAACGTATAGTCATTGAATTAAGATTATACATACATAATACATACTATATAGCTTAGCAATGTTTTAAGTTTAAATTGTTAATTTTACCTCATAATTTACAATTACAGCTTCAGAAAACTTTGCTCCCATTGAGTGTATAACATATTTTCTGTAAAAAATATAGTATTTTTTTCTAACTATAGTAGAAAGATAAATAAATAAAAATACAGTAAAAAAAATAATACAAATTCTTCCTAATATACATATAATTATTTTGCTCTCTAGGTAAACATACATTATAGCTAATATCATGTATCCAATATTTAAATATTTTTTCTTTTCACAAAAAATATGATGTGCTTACAAACTCTGTGCTAACGCGCGATCGGGACACCATGATCGAACCACCAAAAGTTTTCTAAAAACATCAAGCGTATGATATCCATCCGGTAACGGCTCATCTTCAGGAGCTTCCTTATCGAACCTTTGAAGCGTTTATTTTTTTTGTTTTTTTTTAGCTTCACGCTGTATCCTGCACACAGCAGGGTAGGCAGAGGGAACCTAGTGTTAAGACACTCCGTTCCCCACTTTCTGCCGAATTCTGGAGGCATTGCGTGTTGAGTGGCAGAACTCAACGCCGCGCTTAACCTCGACACCAGAGCGAAGAAATGAATATAGTTATATTTGAATATACAAATATAAATTAGATAAAAATAAAGAATTTATAATATCTCTAAAATTTATTTTTCTCTAGTTTCACACTTTACCCAAAGTGGTCAGAGAAAACGAAACCCTTTCGCCTTTTCAGTACTTAAAATAATTGACAATTTAAATCCCCGTCATGAAAAGCTGTGAAAAGTAAAGAAACAACTAGAAAAGAGCTGATAATTTTTAAACGGTAGAATATATTTTTTGAATCCCGGCTAAGAACATCATCGATCAAGTGACCTTTCAAACAAAAAACTAAATCATTTTGATTTGTGTGTGCATCAACTTGGGAGCTACGATGCCACAGCCATGCAGATACACTTATACGTAGAGACGTCAAACTTGTAACACCTCTCTGTTATCGCCGAGGGTTAAAAATCTTTAATTACAATATAACCATATAAATATCGTAATCGCATTTTTGTGATTAAAAATAATTTGGACAGCAGTAATATATTTTTTTTAATTTAAAGGAAACATTCTGAAAAAAAAATTATGCATTGTTCGCAAACTTGTGTAAGAGAGGGTAGATGGAGGTGAAAAAGATTATAAAAGAAATTAGAATTGTGTTAATCGGGAGCAGTTGCTTGTAGGGTACGTGCTACGTATAATTATCTATTTCCGAATAATTTAGAAACATATAACATATGTGTTTTAATTTTTTTTTTTTTTTAAAACGGTGACCACTCCTGATTCCTAATAGCATAATATGTATACTAGTACGTACCAATTTTTCCAGCCTTTCTCGTTATTTGACACTTGTTCCAATATATTAGTGAACTGCCTCAAACCAGACAGTTGAACCAAATTTAACCAAGACATATCAGTTAACCATTTAAATGGTTTTGCGGGACATGCATTCAAATCCAATGCAGCACCACCTTAAATTATATAAAATGAATACGGTATTTTTGTATTAAATACTAAACATCTAATGTTAATAGAAACAAGAGTAATTTACCTTTTATAAATGTCTGGAATTCGTCGTACGATACATACTCCCGTTGTAAATCTATTTTAAGAGTTAATAATACTGTGAAAAGATACTTGTGTTTCTCGTAAAATCCTCGACTAATATATTTCCATACGTCATACGTCTAAGAAAAAGTTATTATTGAATTTATGACGATATGTGAATAAGAAGAAAAAAATATTTAAATAAAAAGCATAAAACTAACTAAGTTTACTAAATAATTAATTTATAAATATAGGTATTAATAACTATTGTTTCGGCTCGAAGTATCTTGATTTTATAAAGCTGTAATTTATTATGATTCATCATTTTAACTTTACGAATAATAAGAATCAATTTATACTGAATACTAATATTATAAAGTTGCGAAGTGTGTTTCGTTGAACGCGCTAATCTCAGAAAGTTCTGGTACGAATTAAAAAAAATCTTTGTTGAATTAAATGTGACCCTCTTTATCTGCTGTCACTGTGAGCACTTCGAGCACTTAAAACGTGTCCAAGCGACCGAGATGACGAAACCGCTGGTTAAAAGCTACTGTACATTAAGAGAATTAACTAATTTAAATAACATATACCAAATATTCAATAATAAAGGCGATCCGCTTAAACGTAATAGGGCTCTGAGGGGATCGTTCCATAGATATATCGAATCTTTCGAGGAACTGCGCCAGCGACGTCTGATACATGTTGCACACCAGCGACATGTTGCAGATGAGGAAGTACAGCACGGAGCCGCGCGTGGCGACCGGACGGAACTCCTCACGAGCTATGTTTATTTTTTGTTCCGTCTCCTTTGCACCGTCTAGCTTTTCTTTTACCTTAAGAATAAGATATATATGTATAGATTGAGTTTTAAATATATTCTTGGGATATTTTGAGACACAAAACGAAAAGAAAAACAATAGTACCAATAAATATCTATATAGAAAATATTTTTTTGATGTGTAAATAAATATTACAAACACTTGATAATTTCCTATATACTGGATATTTTTACTGTTAACTTATTATACAATTCTTTTAGAGCTAGAAAATTTATTTTAATTTTGAAGAAATATATATTATATTATTTTTATTCGAATTTTATTGCTGTAGTGGTTTTACAGTCTCATTAATAACTCAATACCTATGTTAAAAATATGTTTATTGATTTAAATCCCGTCTGGGGCCCGAAACACCACAAATTGCAGCGTGGAGTTCCGCCGTCTACACTCAATGTCTCGAAAAATGGAATGGAATGTGGAACCATGACAGACGAGCTACAGTGTAAAGCTGAAGTAAGTGAAATAAACAATATTTCTTATAATTTAATACTTACTTCAGTAGCAGTAGCCTTAGTAATATTAAGCACTTGGATCAAAGTCACGTCTTCGACTAACGACCCCTGTATAGTAGTTAATTTATGTAACAAATTCTCTTCCAATTCTTGCATTTTCCTTCTGTTTGCCGTTACGTCCATTATCAATTGCGTTCGTTCTGCTTCCATTTCCGCTTTCTCAGTCAATATCACACGTCCTAGCAATTGATCTTCTAGACCTGTTTAACGCAATTATACTAAAATATTAATTTTTTCAACGACAGTGTCATTTAGAATGTTCTTATAGAAAAAAATCTCTAGTACCTTATATTCATCTATTATTTTTAATAGGAAAAATAATTAGAAATTGAAAATTAACTATTGCTATAGGTATTATATAAGATGTTCAAAATTATATGAATTTTCTTTCAACATACTATAGTGTATCACTTTAATAAATTTACTAGGCACATAGAAATAGTTGCGAATATTTGACACACGCGATCATAAAATATTAAAAATCTTCTTACACCATTTCTACCATATATGTATACCAGCTTCTCATCATAGTAAAGACACTATTTGATAAATAAAAAAAAAATAGCTTCAAACTGTATCCCGCATACAGCAGGGTAGGCAGAGGGAACCTAGTGTTAAGACACTCCGTTCCCCATTTTCTGCCGAATTCTCGAGGCATAGCGTGTTGAGTGGCAGAACTCAACGCCGCGCTTTGCCTTGGCACCAGAGCGAAGAAATGGAAATATACATTTAAGTAAATAATTCATCTGCTCGAGTGGGGATCGAACCCACAACCAATCGGTTTTACAGTCACACTTTGTGCCACTGCGCCGCGTGGCACCACGACTGGCCTCTACTAGTTGATAAAATAAAATAAATTAATAATTTATACCTTGCATTGTAACAGTAAAATCAATGATCGAAGTACGAGCAGATATCTCGGGCGTGTAGGCCGGGTTTGGTAGTTTCGTTGTTATATAAATTTTATGTCCCGCGGTCACGTCTATCTCTTTATCACCTAATTTTACCTTAAAACGTACATTTTATCTTGGTAATTTATTATGGTGTAGCGACTCAACTCAGATTTTCTTACAAATCTTATTTAATAATATTTATAAATTATATAAAATTATACAAATAACGCCAAATTTTAGGGTAGAATTTTACTTGGAAAACTAAGTAATACTTTTTAAATGCTTTCATGTCGAGTGTATGTAAAACAAGGAGGACTATGGAGAAAAAAATCGTATAATTATATTTAAAAAATAATAAAAAAAGTGAGAAAACATACTTTATATGTAGATCCTATCTTAATGTAATTCTTTTCTAAAATATTGTCTAAAGCAGGATCTAGTTCTTCAGCAACATCTTCTATTAACATTGGCCTCCCTAATGATACACAGTCTTCTACGTGATTTCTGTCCAATTAATTTGTTTATTATTTTTGATATACTTTAATAAATTAAATTTACTTAACATATAATTTTTTTTAGAAGGAAACTTTTTAAAAAATATTCCTTACTTTTTAGGTACTGATATGAATTTATAAAAGAATAGGTTGTTAAAACATTTCTTAAAGTTTAAATATGTCATAAAACAACAACAAAAAGCCCGAGCCTTAATGAAAATAAACAGGAAACCTGAAATATTTATGATTCAGCGTAGTCACGATGAGTTCATTAAACTTTTCCATATTTTTTATCCAAATCTTCCCCTGCGTCTGCGGGTCGATGAGCAAGGGGAAGCGCGCCGCCTTCGTCACTATGATGCCGTTTTGTACGGACAGCTCGTCGGTCGGCAAACCACACAGGTTCCAATCACCTATCTTAAAAAATATATTAAAAATTGTAAGTATTATAATTAGTAATATTAACTTTATTAGTAAAGTATATATTAAATGTAATATTAGCTATTATTATTTATGATGTTATAACCAAAAAATCTAACATTAGAAAAATAAAAATACTGAAAAACAAAAGTGAAAAACAAGCGTATAAAAATTTCGACGTAGCTTGATGACAACGTATGGTCGGTTTCCAGGAGGCGCGGGTTCGAGTCCCGCTACGTTCAAATTTTTATACGTTTTCTAAATAAGTATTTTTCTTCCCTAAGTGTGGAATAACACTTAAAAATAAAATATTAAAAATACTGCATTATTTTTTACTTTATAATATTTTTAATGCATAAAAAAAATATTTGAGGCCAGTCGTGATGCAGGAGCATAAGCGCGCGACTGTAAACGCAACATGCTGTGGATTTGGTTCCCACTCGAAGAAATGAAATATTTAATATATTTATTTCCTTTAGTAAAGAGGCAAAGTCCGGCTTTGAGTTCCACCACTCAACACGCAATGCCTTCAGAATTTGGCGGTAAGTGGGCAGCGGAAGTGTCTTATTGTGAACGTAGTGTCCTAACACCAGGTTCCCAGGTTCCCCTGCTTAACCTGCTGTGTGTGGGATACAGCGTGAAGAAAAAACGATATATATTTTAATAACTCACTGTAGCGGCATCTGTGAGCTGATCAGTTATGCTTAAATTCATCGACACTGGAATCTTTCTCCTTAATAATTCATGCAACCAGCTTTGAATTAAAAATATTCTGAATTCCTGATTAAATGGACCAGTGTACGATAGGAATCTTAAAATGAAATATTTTTTAATTTACTTTATAATTTATTTTTTATCATTATGGTGTCCTTAATACATATAGCTTATCTTACAGACACTCTTAGAGCTTACAGGTTGATAAGTCCACAGCCAAAATCAAAGGCTCCATTGATAGTCACTCATTAATATAATATAATGCAAGTTACAATTTATAATATTTTGAAAATCTTTTCCCAATTAATCACATTTTTCACATATTTTACGCAATTTTTACAGGTTTTTGGATTTAATTTAACCTACACATCCATAAAAACAATATAAATATACTTATTTTAAGCTGAGTTTCAACTAACAATAGTATCATACAACCCATCAACACAAAGCTAGCCAGAGAGCATCATCATCCAAAAAATGTAATTACCCAGTGAGCAGTACGATATCCCCAACGAGCCTCTCAATTTCAGACTTAAACAAAGCGGATTGTTCGGTCCATCTTATTCTCTCCCCGCTCAGGCCATTAATTAGAGCGGTGGCGGCATCCATTTTCTGTTGGCACTTGGCCGCGTCGTCTAACACAATCTGCTTTAATGTCATCGCTTCTTCGAATTGGCGTTGTACTTCGCCTAACTCGCGCTAAAGCAAATTTTATTATAATAAGAAATGGAATTAAAGTAGTAGTCAAGTCATTTCCTGTATAAGAATTTATTTTTTTTCTTCGCTTCTTAGTTAAGTATTTTTTCATGTATTTAGCAACAAATATTTATAATGCCCCTAAAATGCATTTTTTTTAGATTCACCGGGATATATTCCGCATATACCAGGGTAAAAAGAGGAAACATAATGTTAAGAACTTCTTTACTTTCCGCCCATTTATTTCAAATTAACGCCACGCTTTACTTTCTTACTAGAACGAGGAAATTAAAATTATTCATTCCCGTACTGAAAATCAAAGCCACAACCGTTGGAGTCGAACACTGTCGCACTACGCCATGACGGTCCTCTAAATCTTTAGAGAACTCAAACAAAAACATTTTATTCAATTGTGCCATGTAAGTATACCTCTTTCGCCTCTAACAATGCTTCGGCAGCTTCTAACTCTCGTTTGGCTGCTTGATATTTTCCTTGCATTACGGCCAGATTGGCTTTCAAAGGCAATACGTCTTTGTTCACTGAATAGAATTGTGCCATTGCGATAGTCCACGATATTAAACCGGCAACGTTACCGCAAGCTATTTTAGCCGCTTCAAATGTATACTGACTGAAATATATATTTTTGTTAATTTATAATACTTTTAGAGATATATTCTAATATTTAAAATACATTCTATTGAAAATGTGTACCCGAAACCGAAATATGGCTGCAGCAAATCAACCATTTCAGCGTTGATTTCATCTTTGGGATAAAATTTCAAATTATTCAAAAATCTTGCATCTGCCATCACCTATAATTAGATTTAATATGATATATACATAATTAAACATATATACTTATATATTATATTTAAAATCAATTTATTGTATTATTTAATATAACACATTTATTTATATAGTTATTAAAAATAGCTGAAACAAAACAAAAGATATATTTGAAGATTTTTTTTTTTTATATTTCTTACTTTCAAAGATTCGGCCCATGAAGCAGTCAGGAATTGTTTTTCAGGGTCAGGTCTTATAGGATCGATGCGTTTTCTGAAGAGTAGTATTACAGCATCCATAATTAATGTAATGAGGTACGGCGGCTTTCCCAATTTCCTTACTGTTGCTATGTCAGCTGCGTTGATAGTCTAATAAAAAAGAAAACAATATAGACATCAAGTTTAATGCAAAAAAAAAACTTTAATTGACTTATAGTTATAACATATTTTGGGCTTCACGGTTTATCTCAGGTTAGGTTCAGGTAATGTAGTAATTAAAACGCTGAATTTTCGAGACATTGCGTATAGTGGCGGAACTTAATGCCGCGTTTTGTCTAGTTATCAGAGTGAGGAAATGAAAATATATTTTTACAATTTACATATTTTGAACCAATGCTTGGACACTTAGGGTACTGTTGTTCGAAACACCAGGTTTAAATTTGTAGATATAATTAAATTAAAGTCGTTAATTTTTTAAAATAAAATAATACAAGATGATGTAGGTATAAAATAAATAAATCATACTAATTCATTATAAGTTTTCAAAGATTTACCTAGCAAATATAGTATAATATAAAAAAGTACCTGCAGAGCAGCTTCAGCGGCGTCTAAAGCCGGTTTAGCAGCAGCCAGCTTCTCTTCGGCGACAGCAGTCTCAGCTGCAATGACACTCACAAGCTTGACCGCCCTGTCTTTAACTGCCAACACTTCTGCTTTCACTACCTCAGCGGCTGCTGCTGATTCTGCTACAGCGGCTAATACCTAATTAATATTTATATTTTCTTGTTACAGTAATATATTTAAATAATATTTTTTCACGTTGTATCCCGCACATAACAGGATAGGCAAAGGGAATCTGGAAACCTAGTGTTAAGACGCTCCGTTCCCATTAAGACACTTATTTTGCCACTTTTCGTCATTGGCATGTCAGGCATTGCGCATTGAGTGGCGGAGGTCAACTGCGCGCTTTTGCCTCATTGCCAGAGCGAGGATTTTAATTTCCTACAACAGGAATCGAACCTACAACCTGTCCACTTTACAATCGCATAGTTTTCTTTATAAAAATATTATTTAATAAAGTCATTGAGATAAATTACTTCTTCTGCTTTGGCCGTAGCATCTTTGATTTCCATTTCCTTAACCTCCAATTCTTTTTTCAGTACGTCGACACTTGCGGCAGCTTCCACAAGCTTATCCAAACCAGTTGTCATTCTAAAAATTATTGAATTAATTGTAATTATGTATGTAATATTTTACTTAACGTAAAATAATTGATAATTAAAACCCCCCGAAGACACACTACACAAGAAGATCGACACAAGAAGATCGAAAAATAAAACAAACATAAAAGAAATTGAAAATGTTCCAACGGCTGAATTCATTTCTTTGATTCATGGTGAAGTACACCCTCGACTAAGTTATATTTCAAACAAAAATAAACTAAATCAAAATCGTTTTATTCGCTTGGGAGCTACGATGCTACAGATACATACACCTACAGATACATACGTGAAACTTCTAACACTAAAAATAAGATAAAAATTAAAATAAAAAGTCAATAAAATACATGATAAACTAAAATAAATATGTATCCCATTATTTAAATAAAATACCAACCTTTTAGCTAACTCTGCAATTTGCACATGCTTTTCCTTATACAAAACCTTATACCCTTCTAAGAAAGATAAATAAGACTTGGGTGTGACGTGGGTCTGCCTCCTGAACCGGTCGTAATACATCGCACAGGTATCCGCCACATTGTCTTGGACCATGCCCATTATTTCTATTAGCTGTTGTTTTATTTCGTTAGAACACACCACCTAGTAAGATTTTACCTTTAGAAACTGACTAAAAGGTATTTTCTATATATTAAAAAAAAATAATAATAATAAATTAGCTTCACGCTGTATCCCGCACACAGCAGGGTAGGCAGAGGGAACCTAGTGTTAAGACACTCCGTTCCCCACTTTCTGCCGAATTCTGGAGGCATTGCGTGTTGAGTGGCAGAACTCAACGCCGCGCTTAACCTCGACACCAGAGCGAAGAAATGGAAATATAAATTTAAGTAAATATTTCATCTCCTCGAGTGGGGATCGAACCCACAACCGGTCAGTTTTGCAGTCACACCTCGCGCCGCTGCGCCACGACCGGCCTCTATTTTCTATATATTAAATTCAATTAATATTTTAGAAAATATAAAGACAACTCTTTTAATAACAAAGTTAAAAAAATAGCGACTAACGTTAAAGTCCCATAGGAAATGATGGGCAACTTCTATCAACGCCTCTCGCGGCCATTTTTGAAACCAATCCATTGTAGAGCCAGAAATTAGTCCTGGGAATTTTAGTGCTCTACTACGGAATTTCTCACCGACCTATGGATATGCTACGTTTTAAATTTCAAAATTTTAAAAGAACAATATATAATTAAAAAGGTATTAAAATCCTTGTGAAGAATTCTTTATTAAAGATGGTTTAATACGACATAGGTTAGTAAATCATCACTTATTAATTTTTAAATAAGTAATAGGTATTAGTTATCCCTTTTTTCCATAAAATATTTAATACTTTCCAAAGGCAGTAAATTTAAATATTTAATACCGGAGAGAAACACAGGACGACGTGCAAGTTGGCTCTTGAGCGCATAATGAAATATTCATACAGCACATCTGGTACTGGTATTCTCTTTGGTGCGTATTTCTTCATTATCGGCGTTAACTCGTTCAATATTTCATCTATATTTAAGACAGCATAACTATGAGTTTCATATATATATAAATTGTTCCGTAAAAGTAATTTTCTTTAATAACATAACATGCGTCAAAAAGCACTCAACATTATATTAATGTAGAAATATGTAAATATGAAATAACAATCCAAGTATAATAATATTTGAAACGTATTTTAAATAATATTTATGCCAAAATTATTACCCATTTCGTCTTTAGGGAAAAGATTGGCAATTTCACCGGAACTCAAAATATTGTTAAGAAATTCGAGGAACTGCTCGTCTTTGATGTCATTATCAGTGAATATAAATGAAACGCCCTGTCCTTGAAGACCTGCCATTCGGTACAAAATCTTTATGTCGTCCATGAAATTATTAACGTTGTACGCCCTAAAAATATTGCTTGTTGTTTACTTTTTCGACGAATTAAAATACAAATTGGAAAATATTATTCCTGTATAAATTACGAAAGCTGTTTTTTTTAACATATTTTCGTGGATATTCATTTTTATTTTAATATGATAATTGGTAAGTAAAAAACAACAAACCTTGTCAGTGTGATTTGATAGAAAGAAAAATTCGCAATGAAACTAGCTAATTTCGTTAAGCTTTGTTTACCAGATCCACCCACTCCCACTAACAGGGCATTCCCACTGAAATGTATTAATAAAAATATTATTATTTTATTGGAGAAATGTACTATTTAAGATATATATATAATATCAATATACAGGATGATTAGTATCTTGGATATCCAGAAAAAACTGATACAAGTGATAAAAAGATCTCCCTCTGTCCCTCTTGGTATTTTTAAATTCTCTGATGTAAGCTCAATTTAATCATACAACATGAAGCCGCCTGAATGTTGTAGTTGTGACAAATTTTCACCTTTTTCAAACTTTTTCACCCAATAAACAAAAAAAATCAACAGTCAGGCAGCTTCATGCCGTATGATTAAATGCATGCATACATCACATCAGAGATACAAAATACCAAGATTCGGTTGATAAACATGAACAATATTTTTATCGATCATTTCATTGAGCACTAATAAAATTAACCAATTAACAGACTCTGTTCCCCACTCTCAGCCGAATTACAATTATAAGAATAATATTAATATGTGGCGCTGTAAAACATCGCTTGACTGTAAATTCGGCGGTGTGGGTTTGGATTTCTCGCGAGGAAAGGAATTATTTTCATTTCCTCGATTGTAATGGAATAGAAAGCGCGGCTTTGAGTTCCGCCACTCAACTCGCAAAATTAGGCGGAAAGTAAGAAAAACAGTGTTTAGAGTTTTAGGACACTGGTGGCCAACTAGACAATGAGAATCAATTTAAATTGATTCCCATAGTCTAGTTTGAATATAGCAGATATACAAACTCTATTTATTTTATAAGATCATCTATTACCTTTATCCTTTTAAGATTTTTTTTAACATAATTATTATAATAGAAATTTATTATAATAAGTTAAAACCACCCAACCTTTTTTTAAAATCTTACATCATTATAACTAAACACTGATACATTATAATTTAAAAAATCTCACCGTGCCGTATTTATAATGCGCGATATAATGAATAAATGGACCATCGCGTCATGGAAGAATACGAGATCTAAATGCGCTCCTCGTATTTGCTCATTAAACGTCTCCTGGAACTGACCCAGTTTCATCAAAACGAATTCCCATCTGAAATACATTTACAATCCTTCATTCTCTTTTGAATTATTTTTTAATAAGCTTTAAATTATTTTACTCAAAATTTAAAATATAAGCATTCTTCAGATTAAAACACCGACTAATTATAACTATTTTTCCTAAATTCGCAATGTAGTACGAAAAATTTTTGAATTTCTTTGTAAAATATTACCTAAATTGATCGTAATTTACAACTATAATAAATTAGCTTAAGTAACTAATAACGGCTAATGTAAGGATACCAGTATAATTTCGGCACTCCATGACTGTATTACTCACTAGCACTACTTACGTACAAAGTCGAACTTTAACAACAAATTTATTATCCATACCTATATTATAAATTCGAAAGTAGCTCTGTCTGTCTGTCTGTCTGTCTGTCTGTCTGTCTGTTACGCAATCAGGGCCAAACCGCTAATTCAATTGTAATAAAATACTCATACAGAGATACTTGAGGGTCTTCGGATGAACATAGGTTACTTTTTTTCTCATATTTGTAATATTGTCGATATATACTAATATATTAAAATATTTTTTTAATTTGACAGGCAATTTATTCCGCCATGTTAATAACAACAGACCGTTGCTAAGCAACGGTTTGCAAAGTTTATTTGTTGTTATAAGCAAACGTCACCCAAAATGAGCTTGCTTAACGCATACATGGCTTGAGCCGACTCAACCTTATGAGATACATAAAAATAATGTTTTACAAAAATGTTGTCCTTTAAATAATGTTTAAAAAAGTCCGCGATACATGTTGATATGATGTTTATCTCTGAAGCTTGAGCAAAGTAACAGAGTAGCAACAAGTAACCATTTTAATTAATTTACTCTATATTTATCGGGTTTGTGTTGTATGTATTTTCTATAATTTGATATTGATCCTTATGAAAATGAATATAACAGTCACTTTTAGCATTTCATCTAGATTGAAATTATAGTTCACTGTATAACATTCTAATAAATAATTAAGGAGATGTCACTGATTCGAAATGACCTAGCGAGCTACGACCGGCATAGTATGACCGACGCGAACGGGCAGATGACTTTGACGGTTTTGTAAATTTTCATACATTTTCGAACTACTGATAATTTTTATGTAATTATTTGCTGTTTATAATTAATTTCTACTTTTCTTTGGTTCTTCGCTTATTCGAGTATTAGTTAGATTTTCATGAATTTCTTGGTGTGGTGTAAGTTGCGGCCCTGCGCGGCATCGGTATAATATTATTTAAGTACTAGCGGCTCGCCCACGGCTTCGCCCGCTTAAAATACATGATTATTGATTTAATAAGCACAATTGATTGACAACTATAATTTCTTCTAATATGATTTTTTACGACATTATCGTCGAATTAAAGAATTAAAGAATAAAGAATTTTTGATTGTTTTAAATAAAAAAATACGACCATTGTTGATATTTGATATTTATAAAATATACACAAAGCTAATTTATTACATGTATATATTTTTGTAACTTTATGTTCTTTTTACCTACATAATACACGTCTCATCATAATTCTAAAACTCTGTTAAATGTGCTGATGACAGTGAATAATTTAATTTACTCATTCAGAAACAGCCTTAAATGTTAAATTATTGATTTGAAGGATACATAATATTCTTTGCAAAATAACTGTAATAATTGCATATTAACTCCTGCACAGTTTTTAAATTAGTTACATATATTATATGAACGAACCAACCAAAACATCTTTGTATTTACTTGATATTTCTTTCAAGATCGTTCTTTATCTCTGTGTTGAATTAATTACGACTTAAACTTAACTGTTATGATTTATGAAATTAATCTCCACTAACAATTCAATTTTGTTTACTTTATTGTATAAAATATTATATAATAGTGCTTCAATAATGTATATATTTTTATCAACGGTCATAAGCCAGACGTTTCGAATGTCATTCTTTAGCCAAGAAACCAGCGCGGTTGCTATAAAATATTATACGCAATTTTCCCGGGTAAATTAGTAAAATCGATCACTGAAAGTCCAATAAAAATTAGTTCAATTTTTCTGGATATTAGCTCGGGGAAATAGAAAGACAGACAGAGACAAAATTATTAATAATGTAGCTGGTTTTGTTTAGTTTTTTTATTAATATTTTACTATGGTTACGTTTACTTATATTTTTTTCATTTAAATTAGTTAGATATTTTCAAAAACAATTTCCTAAATATATCTATAAGCATTCGTAAAGTTTAAGCGGGCGAAGCCGCGTCCGGGTCCGCTAGTATAAGATAAACGAGAACTAACGATGGCAATTCTTCATATATCTTGGGTGCGTCAGTACTAAAATCTTCATCCTCGTCGCCAGTCGGATCGACCGGCTCTCTAAGGAAATTAACGAAGAAAGTCTCTTCTTCAGGAAACTCGCTAACCACATCGGCTAATTCGTTTGTTGCAGTCTTCCAAAAGTTTGCTACAAACCAATCTCTGTCTTCGAACGTTGTAAATCTAATGAAAATTCGAATTTATCTAAATTACTACCAATCTTATCTTATTATCTTATTTGATCGTAATGCGAACGTGACCAACAAAAAAGAGGAGCCAAAACCGTAACATATAATGTTACTATCTTCATTATTTTTAAGCAAAGGTTACATATTAGGCTACATGTAACTATGACATTCATATAGCAGTCACGGAATTAATAACGATCTTCTACGATTACGAAGATTTAGTGCTAATTTAAAAACAACATTTTAGCAGCATAAAAAAGGATCATTCATAATATACCTATCTGAAATCACTCGCAAACATTCATGGAACCACAGCTTGAGAGCAGTTTTGATAGATTGCAATTCTTCTTTTTTAATAGTAAGTATGCCCTCCCATATTCTAGATAAATCTCGAAGATTAAAAACGTAGTGGAATTTTGCTGGTGTCGGTAACATTTTTATCTGTTAAACAATGACATACATAATTAAGAAAGTTATTATAGTAAGCTTTATATTAAAGCAGATTTATATTTTTTTACGCATATAAGCAGAGATAACCTAGTTTTAAGGTTCTTCGTTCTCGAAAATAAAAAAATATTTCAAATAATAATTCTCCCAAAAAATAGTTGTAAGTTATATATAACATTACATCACCAAATAGATAATATTATTTTATTACAATTTCATGTTAATATAAATTACGTTCTAATAGCAAATAACATAAAAGCTTATCGTTATTTGATTTTCAAATCAATAATATACCTTAGTTTGTTGCCATATTACACGCGTGACTGAAACTAGTCGCGGCATGAAGTCCACTATTTTCTTATCAAACCGTGTCTTGCAGAAATAGCCAGCGCTTATAGTTTCTAAGATATAATTAAAATTATTTATAAACTCTATTTATACCTCTTTTATCAAGATATAATAATTAAATATAAGCTTACCAAAGATTTTATCCATAGAGACAATACTAGGTAGAGTGCAATTAAAAATATTAAACTGTCGTTTTAGTCGAGGCGGAATATCATTTCGCCCACCACCTGAAATATTTTATCATTTAAACGCAGTACTTTGTTAATACTATCTGAGATAGCCATAACGCAGTGGTACGGCGACTGGCTGTAAAAACGATAGTTGTGCGTTCGATGCCCACTCAGGGGAATAATTTATACTCTTTTCCCCACTTTAGTGGGCAAAATGCATCGTTGAATCAGCTACTCAACATACAAGATAGTGATCTTAAAATTCAGTTGAATACGGGATTGACTTGTGGATTAAACATGACACACACACAAAAGAAACATTTTCTACCGGATGTATATTTTTTTCAATTACAATAATTGTATTAAGCCTAAAGCAATTGAATAGACTTTTATTAAGTAGTGTGGAAAAAAAACATGAAATCAAATGGTACAGACTAACTAGAGACTATAAATGATAATAATTTAAATATATTTATTTACTAATATTGATTAAATAAAAAAGTTTCCTAGATTGAATCTCAACTTTTTATTACTTACTCTATATGCTCTACAAAACTGGATATAAATGCATTAATAAAAAAAAACCAAGGTTTTTTTAGGTATTAGTGATGAATTTTAGCATCATGCCTAAAATGCTTTATCAACTCCTAAAAAGCTCTACATATTACTAACCAGGGTGTATCATTGCACCGAACATTTGTATATCCGCAATTACGAAGAAATCCCCCGGTTTGTCGAGAGAATAAAAGCCTCCACACTCCATCATTTGCCGAACTATTTCGTTCGTAACCTAAAAAATAAATGTACACTCCATTTTAAAACGAGTTAAAACAAAGGAAAAATATATGAATATGAATACTACAGGCATATGAACGGATGTATGTAATTTAGATGCTTTTTTATAGAGATAAGAGATACTTTTTAAAATATAATTTTTATACTCCTATATAATTAAAATATGATTGCACTTGCGAAGAAAAAGGACTACTACTATTATATTTATTATGTTATGAAAATTGAATAAAATATTTTTTCTTTTATATTAATTGTGAATGCATTAAATATGTACCTTGATAAAGTAAAAATTTTTCAAACCACATTTTTGTTTTTTTTGTACCTTCTATTTTAAGAACTATAAAAGCAAATAAAGAATAACACTAATAATTTTATTAATAGCACTAATAATTTTATTCATCAAAATGCAATAAAGTCACGTATTTCTTACTTGGAAAATGGGCTACTTCAAACAATTTTTAAGAATCTCTCCGAAATATTACAACTTATATGGGATATAACTATGGGATATTATATACTGAATTATTGAATTTATGTTAATCGCAGACATTTTGGCTATGAAATTATGAAGTTGAACTTGAAATATATAAAAAAATTATACTTGTTAAAATTTTTCATGTTGCGACGACGGTAAGTAACTATAAAAAATATTTTTCTAGTCTAATTGCCTTATATAGCAAAATACATAATGATTAGTCTCTGTACCTGATCTCCCCATTCATTGACAACAGGCATATTGATATCATCCACGAAAACTGTCATGGCTCTACCACTTGGAGGACCATAAGTCATTCCCACACGTTTCTCCACATACGACTCTATTATTCTCTATTTAAATACAACAAAAATATTGCTTAAAAAAAATATCATGTTAAGCAAACAAATAAATTATCTTTTATATGAAATAATTAGTACATCGACAACGAAAGTAATACTGATACCGTCTCTATAGACGGTAATTTTCAACTACTTTTACCCCATGAATAATGGTTCGTAATTTCGCCGTTTAGTAGATGATAGCCAATTTTTTTTTAAAAAAAGCAAGAGGGGTTTTTTAAATAAATTTCGTCTTACCAGAACTAGGACTGAATTAAAATTATGAATAACCCGAAATGGAAATTCGTTTATATTTTGTCAATATTATAAGTTGCCCTTATTATTTTACAAAATTGATTATACATGTCATTAAATCAACAAATAAAATGAGGACGTGAAGTTCAAATAATATAATTATTATTTATTTTATTCATTTATTTTATTTTACTTACTTGAAACATATTAGGAGTAGTAGCAGAAGAGAAATTTATCATTTTAAACAATTTAACTTCGTTGTCGTATTTGGCCATATAGCTTTTCAGCATGACAGTCTTAGCGGTTCCTTGTTCACCAATTAACAGAACTGCTTTATTTTGCTTGGCAATTGTGTCGATTAAGAACGAAATACACACGTTATCTATATTAGGTACCAGTATAGATGCATATTCGGGTATACTGTCGGGAGGATATATGTAATCTTCCACGCTCTCGGACCTTCAATTTCCAAATGCAATAATCTCATTAGATCACAATAGCATCTTTTAGGATGAAAAAGTTTTATGGTATTACATCAAAAGTAATTAGAAAAAGTTTTTTTATAAATGTTCTCCTCTTGATTTAATTAAAAAATAAAAATATAACTACGAGTACTCGTATTTCTAACATACTTACACAACTACAAAAACTTTTAAATTGTATTTCTTATTTATTTGAATAAGCTTTCGCTAGTACTTCTGAATCGCCAAAAGATCACAAAGTACCTACCGTTAGCTTGAAATGCAAGCTTTCGGCATGCAAGAGAAACCAGCAAAACTCTAAACAGTTTTCAACATAAAAATTACAATTTTGTGAATGTTTTTATGAATGTTTTCTAAAATTACCAATGCTGCCATACGCCGTACTCATTGACCATATACTCGAAAGGCATGACCCACTCCTTGGAGCGCGCGCCCGGCCAGTCCATGCGCACGGGCAGCTTGGTCATGAACTCCGCCATGCGCAGGCGCCCGTCCAGCTCCAGCACGGTGCCGAGCGACCACATCATCGCGAACACGAACAGTCGCTCTAGGTGGCGGTCTGTGTGTAATCCTGCATACGAAACAGGTGAGGACAATTAGGGTGGATTTACACTATAGTACTAGTCGCGATCCGATCCCTTATACGAAAAATAATTAGAGCATTCATACTACTATACACATAATGATGTTTATAAATTTTAATAGGAATTCATACTTAAAAACATGGAGGTAAAGAACAAGAACGAAAGTAACAAACAGTAGTAGTACGTGTTATGTTTGTTACTGCTTTTCTATTCTTTTTAAAAATAGGAATTTAATAACACCATATTTTTTTTATTTTATAGGTGCGTAATATATAATAGTTAATAACCACTTGAATTACTTACTTCCTCCTGGTATTTCAATTTCTAACAGGCCCACTAAAACATCAATACATTGCCTGGAATATAAGTAGTAAGTAATTGTTATTTTATACATATAAATTAATTTATGAAAAAAAAATCATTATATTCTCACACCTTATGTAAATAGCTTCTAAAAGCTTCATTTTAACAGGAAGTTTTTGTTGTACATAGGAATGAACATCATCGTAGACTTTATTGAACGCTAATCTAAAAACATCAGCTTCTTTTTGTGATCTCGTTTTGAGCCATCCCTTTGGATAATTAAATCACTGATTAATAAGACCAAATTAATAAATGTGCAAATTCTATTTCTTCCGTTTTTTAACAAAATCCATTTATTTCTAATGTTAATAAAAAGTTAAAGATTAAAACTTAGAACGACAAGATAAGTAAGCTTACCTCTAATATGGGTTGCCATTTCAAAACCGATGAAGATAAAAACACCATGCCCATACGACTGACGGTCGCCGGCGACGCGTTGTCGACGTTGTCCGGTTCGAACACGAGCTTGCTATTCTGCGCCATCGATATACGATCTCCATTTGCGAGGGTCAGAGTTTTATTATCATCTAGCACTGAATTTAGATTTTCAATCCAAACAGCGTCTACCGGACCATCTGTTTATAATGTAGGATATGAATTTGCGCAATTTTACAGCAATTTTTGTTTTTATGTGCTAACGTTAAATCTAGTTGGTATATGTAGTTATTCGATATTACTAGTTTCTTATATAACATTGTAAATTAAATCGTATTTAATAATAACACTAAGTGAAAACTAAAGTCACCTGAATATACCCAACATCTCTGAATAAAGTGCTATACAGATGCATAAGTCCTCATGTATATACATTTTCTCATGGAACTTGATTAAATGACCAAAAACTTTGTTATATATTATTAAAATAATATAAGTATATTATTTTAAAAATATTACCTAAAACAATCCACGTAGTATCAGACTTTTTGACTTTCAAAGCCCTTCGCCACAATGTGGAGAATATGCCATCTGTCCAATCATTCGTAGCTACATCTAAGCGGCCGAACATTTGAGGTGCTGTTATTGCCTGAAATTTATATGTCGTTACAAAAAAAAGTTAAAACCACGAAGAGTAGAAGTCCTTTTCCATGAATTAAAAAAAAAATTGAAAGTCGATAATTCAAAACATTCATAATTATACTCAAAACAATTTACACCACTAGTTAAATAGTATATATTTTTAAATATAAAAAAAAACTTGCCAAAAAAATAAATGATTGCAACTATTATTTAGCATATTTTTGGAAAAACTTATGAAAGAACAATAGTAAAGGAAAGGTACACCTTTGGATTCATCCTCATCTCCCTATGAGGTTTGCCAACTTCAGTCAAAGCGGCCATCAAGGTGTGTATACACGTAGTTTTCCCTGAGCCCGTAGGTCCCATAGTCATCAAACCATGACGTACCAACGACGTTTCATATAATTGGATTATCTTTAAATTCCACTCCGGATGATTCACTAAGCCTGATCGCTCTGTTACTATCGTTATCGCTCTTTGCATGTCTCTGTTAATAATATTACGTTGAAATGAATATTGAGAATATTTTATTATTTTTTTATGTTGAGAAAGTAAACTATATTCTTGTCTTTGGAAAGTCGAGAGTTGAATTAAATTATTAATATTAATAAGGGATTATAATATAAATATTAACTGTTCTTACCTTTGTGACGTCTGGCTGAGTTTCATACCAGGGAATAAATCTTCAATTAAAGATATAAATAAGGGTTCATCTTCGTCCACCAGTTTAGATACATTCATTTCCCTATAACGAAAATGTAAAAGAAAATAACAACACATAAGGTATTCTTATAGAAAGAAATTAAGTAAATTGAAAAATAAATCAGTTAAATTAGTAATTATTAAAATTTCGTACTTTAATACTCTCATCATGATATTTTCTTCAGTACTTTCAGGGTTTGCGCGTTTTTGAGCACCCATTGTTCTTAATACAGATAGAATATTTCGCAGTCCGAAATCATAATGCACCTGTTTCGACAACTGTTCTTCACAAAGTTTGTATAGGGTGAAGAATTTTCGTGCTAAAATTGTATATTAAATTTATAAATACAAGCAGTGGTTAAAATTTTCTAAATAATCTAACACTTTTTTTATGTGACATATTTATCATTTTTAGTAGTAGCAAAACATATATTTATTCTTCCAATTAAAATAAGAATTGTAGTATAAAAGAGTCAGCTGTCTTATACAATTCATATTGTTTTTAGGTCAATGAAAAAATAAAAACTGCGGTAATACTGGTTGAGGCGTCCGAATTGAACATAACTATCTTGTATTTAGGGCTGGATACGATAGTCACGGAATATGCATAGAAATAAACCCTTATATTACCTAATAAAATATTGTCTTTGAAGCCACAGCTAGCCAACTTGACCCTGATAATAATTTGTCTATCAGGGACCATCATGGCTACGGAGCGGAACTGTATTTTCAAATTCTCCGGTAACTCTTGACGGCCAGCGTAACCGGGGTTCATTGTGATTATGAAAGCAAACTCTGGGTTTAGGCTGACTGTATCACCATCGCTAAAAATAATTATTAGTTTTTAACCGACTTCTGTATGAAAAGGAGGTTATCAATTTGACTGTTTTTTTATGTTTGTTACGTCAGAACTTTTGACTGGGTGAACTGATTTTGGTGATTCTTTTTTTTATTTGAAAGCTAGTGTTTTCCGTGTGGTCCATTTCTGATAATGGTATCCATAAGAAAATCATTTAAGTCCTAAATTTGCATTAACTATGTGCCAGACAAATAGAGGAATAATATCGAGATATAACTTAATCCCGCCAACCGATTTCGATAATTATTTTTTTATTGGAAAGGATAGTTTGGTGAAAGTTAAGTTGGTTTTTTTATTAAAAATTATAATTATTCATTTCATATATGTATTTACTTCTAATTTTTAGGTCTAATCTATTCTTATAATAAATCTGTAGAGAAGTCAATTCTGTACATGAAATATATTTTCAAAATAACTATCAGGGGCTGATTAGTGATTGATACTGATGCCAAAAATGTAAAATTTTTGTCTGTCTGTCTGTATATTCTTTATAGAAACAAAAACTACTTGACGGATTTTAACGAAACTTGATACAATTATTCTTCATACTCCTGTGCAGGTCATGGTATACTTTTCATCACGCTACAATCAGTAGGAGCAGAGCAGTGAAAGGAAACGTTGGGAGAAGTTACTTGATTTTTTAAGCTTCCGTCGCGTGTGCAGCCTTAATGGTTAAAGCCGCAGCGAAACCATGTATAACGGAAATATTCTACATAAAATTATAAAAAAAATATGCCAAGACAGCATATGTCTATCTTTTATAGTTGACTCACAAAATCATATTTGAAGTCATTATAGTTGTCAATCAATTCTTAGCTTATTAAATCAATAATCATGTATTTTGGCCGGCGAAGCCGTGGGCGGGCCGCTAGTATATAATAAACTTTGTTCAAGCCACCATTTTAAATAATAATTGAATTATACCTGAATATAAACCATTCCCTCCTTTCACGTCTGGCTGTGAGACAGATATAAATCTGTTGAGCGGCCACCGACAGTACCGGCAACTCAATGCGGTTGAACTCGTCGAAGCAACCCCACGTCCCGGACTGCGCCAAGCCTTTGTATATGCGGCCTAACCCTATTACCAATTTGTTGATTTTAACAAATAGTGATTATTTTGACATGTCCATTTAAATGTAAACATTTTTAATACCCAGTATTCAATAATTTAAGCATACACCCATTTTGGGTAGGTTTTTTTTCTAGTAGCATTACAACCAGTAAATATTAAAATATAATAAATAATTTGGGAAAAATAAATGCTTAATTAAGTCACCTCTAAAGTCCATCTGATCAGAACAATTAAACACGATAACAAGTTTTCCCAAGGTCCGACCCATGTCTTTAGTAGTTTCGGTTTTTCCGGTCCCGGCGGGGCCCGCGGGAGCTCCACCCATACTCATTCCTATAGCTTGCGATAGCGTGATATAGCATCTGTCTGTCAGTGGAGTGATTACCAAACGCTCTGTTATACCGAGGTATTCGTTCTATTAAATATATGCAAGCAGTTAGTAAAAGACAATTTCAATATATTTGAAATAACAAAATATCTAACAATTGCGTAAATATATGAGTTTTGGAATTAATACTTTACTTGATATATAAAATCTACATCAGTTATAGATACAATGCAATCGTCACTATCTTCATTATAATAGAAACGGGCTTGTTTTTGCCATTCAAAGTCTGCCGGGGTTTTTATTCTCAATTTTACCAGATCATCAAATATATCCCTAGAATTAATATCATAAAAAAATAGCAAATAAATCGATATTAACAATATAAATAATAATAAAATCAAAATAATAATCAGTTTCACGCTTTTTAAACGAAATTATTTTAAAAGCTTCACACTGTATCCTGCGTACACACCAGGGTAGGCAAAGGGAACCTAGTGTTAAGACACACCGTTCCTCACTTTCCACCGAGTTCTGGAGACATTGCGTGTTGATTGGTGGTACTCAACGCCGCGCTTTGTCGCGACACCAGAGCGAAGAAATGAAAATATAAATTTAAGTAAATGCTTTATGTCCTCGAGTGGGGGTCGAACCCCACAACCAGTCGATTTTACAGTGACTCTCTAAATAATAATAACAACAATAAACTAAATAATAAAATACTTTGATAATTTCTTAACACTTTGTCAATTTACATTTTCGAAATTTATTTTATAATATTTACCTTTGATGTACATGAATAGTGATCATAGTCTCAATTCTAGTTCTATCAAGTTGCGCCAAATCTTTAACTGTTTGATCTATAAGTCCATTTAGTAAATCAAGATTCTTTTGATTCGTGAGTCTCATTATGAATTTATCTACTCGTGCTTTCTTTAAAGCATATTCGGCATCACTAGTCCACAATATTTGCATACCCAAAAGACTTGCCTATTATATATGATTTATTAATAGTTGTATTATTTTATGGCACAATAATGATGATTTATAAAAAGATTTACTGAAATATTTTATTCTAATTGAAAAAATATGATAAGTCATTCAAACCTGTCCCGGGTAGTTCCAGAAGCCAACTAAGAATTCAAACTCTGGATCGCCGGCCATTGCTTGTGCAATGTTGGCAATTATATTTCGGACTGTATCCTTCATATTGTCCAATAATGTATTAAGCCATATCTATATTCATCAAAAACATAATTTATGTTTTGTTATTCCGAAAGTGTAAGTATATGCTTTAAGATTTGGTAATAATTTTAAGCTTTCAAAAATCGATACCTCAACTCCACCGATACAATTCACGGGGTGCTCTAAAGGAATAGTTTCTCCATTATCAGAATTCATATTTATTATTCGATCCTTATCATCAAAATCAACAGTGTATAATGCGTCAAAAATGCTAGGCAGATGAGGCTAAAAAATATATATTACAATTTATTTTTCACTGTAGAATGATATGAATTATAAGATGATTTCTTACAAACATCTATCCTAATATATAAGAAATACATATGAACAACCGACATCATATAAAAAAAGTTAAACCACCCACTATAGTTCTTGTCAAGGTAAAGTATTAATACGTTGTAAGAAAAAATGGAAGTAAAATTTTATACCGCCAACCTGAATAGAATGCGGATTGGAGGCTTGACCTAAAATTTCCAAAAGGACAGGATCTGATACAAAGAAGAACCTCGGGAAGATTAATCGCTTTGTCTCCAAATATCCAGTTAAAGATTTCTGGCAAGCTTCTAATTGTTCAATAAGATGAGGCAACAGTTGTTTCAGTGTATCATCAGATACGCATGTTTCCACGCAGTTCACTATATCTCTCGCTCGGTACATAATCTTTACGTAGGTCTTGTCGATTGTCTGCAATTATTTTCTTAATTAAATCTATCATGGTAGGACCAGCTTCCAGTTACATGGTTCAATCAGTCCTAAACTCAAATCCTAATAACAAGTAATGTTATATTTTACGATAAAAGTATTAACTTAAAAGTACAAGTACAAACATATCGTTAGTCTAAAGATACTTTATGCCTTAACTTATGGAGTATGTCTTGCACCTGAGCTTGGGTTGGGGTGTATAGTAATAATTTACTTGCGTATTAAACAATACATACCGTGCTATGTATATCATACTAGATGACTTATTAAAATAATGTAATAAAAACAGAAATAAGTTTTTATTAAATTATGAGAATTAGATAATTAGAAATAGGTAATAATGAAAATGTCCTCTACCACACATATAACAAAATTTGTTATTTGTTTAGAATAAAATGATATAGTATAGTTTAGAATTAAATTATAATAAAATCTTTATTTATTACACGAGAATACTGCATAACCTTGTCCCTACTTAAGCTTTTTCTGACTTTTATATGATGCATGTACTCGTTTGTGGGTTAAGTGCAATTTCTACATACTAATGATCCTCAACCTACTTTGCAATTTCTTTTATACTTCAGTAATATTCATAACTGTGTGAGAAATAGAAACTTAGGCATGTAAAAACGAGAACTATTAAGTGCTACATATATTATCCACATTTTGATAATATTAAAATAAAATATCCAAAATATTTCTAATAAATATACCGCAAATCGTTTAGCCTCAGCCGGCAGTTGTTTGGCAATATCGCCACCAACAAACACGGCCTCCAAATACATCCACAAATTTTGCACTTGAAGCCACTTCTCCAATATATCAGTAGTGTTGACCAGCTTGTTAATCCACAGCAATATATCTCGTTTAAATGGAGCATTATACCTATTTGATAAAGTTAAAATTATTCTCGGTTTTTTAGTAAATAAATTTAATTTACAGTTTATAATATATTGTTTAAATAAAACAATTATTTTGTCTGTTGCAGACGGACTTCCAAACATACCATGAAATTAAGAATAACTAACCAGGAAGTTCTGTTTATCTTATGTATACAAACAAATATGAATATTAACTGTACAACAAATAAAAATAAATATAGACAGATAATTTTAATTAAACCGTAGAAAAATGCAAAAAAAAATAAAAAAAATCATAGATCCATTCGTACCTATTAGACGCTAACGAGTTCAGAATCATTAGCGAGTCTTCTAGCAGCGTTATAATATCAAGTGTCTCTTGTGGCTTGATCAGTAATTCACCGCGGTTTTTGAAAGGAGCGAACGTTAGATCCACAACCGCCCAATCCGCAATCACTTGTTTCAATTTCGCTTCTATATCTTTTTCCTTAACCGCACTTATACATATATCCTATACAAATAATTGTTTTGTATATGTAATTGTTATATTTATTTGTAAAATAGTTATCTTATGGCTAATCGACATCTATTCAAGTATTATATTATAAAGATGAAAAGTAGTCTGTCGTGGCGCAGGGGTACAAGCGTGTGACTGTAGACGCGACTAGCTGTAGGTTCGATTCCCATTCGAAAAAATTAAGTATTTATTTTTTTCAATTGGTTCGCTCTGGTGTCGAGGCAAAGTGGCTACCCTGCATGCATGATACGAAATGAAAGGATAGCTTATCTTTAAGAGATATCTCTCTACCAGAAACGTTTGAATGTGAGAAATATTCAACAAAACAATGAGAGTACGATATCTTTTAGGTTAATTAAAAAATAAAAAAATATATATATAAAAAACATAAGTTTTTTTCTTTAATTACTTACTTCAACATCCTCTTTAAATTTAAGCAATGGAGCTTCCATTACGTTGGCCAAAGTAAATGTTTCAGACTCCACGTCCAACACACAATCTGTTGAATTAAATATTTAGTTGATTAATGATTAAGAATAATATTTAGTTGATGAGGATATGAGATATTTACTTAAATTTATATTTCCATTTCTTCGCTCTGGTGTCGGGGTTAAGCGCGGCTTTGAGTTCTGCCACTCAACACGCAATGCCTTCAGAATTCGGCAGAAAGTGGGGAACGGAGTGTCTTAACACAAGGTACTCTCTGCCTACCCTGCTGAAGTGAAGCTGATTTTTTTGATTTATGTAGTTGATTGATTAGCTTCACGCTGTAACTCGAGAAATGTAGGGTAGGCATAGGTACATGGGGAAAACCTAGTGTTAAGATACTACGGTTTCCTACTTCCTGCCGAATTCCCAAGATCGAGATCATATACTACAATAACTGATGTAAAATTTGTTCTAAACGTTCTAAATTATTTACAATAAAAAAAAATTATAAAAAAATATTAACCCATTAGTTTTTCCAATCTCTTCCAGTGACGATCTTTCATAGACTTATCGGCCATCAATTCGAGTAATGGACACGTTTGATTAAAATCATCAATCTTATTTTTCAAATCAATATAAGCTGGCCAATCCTTCATTCCACGAGGTAATTTACGACATCTGCGATTTAAAAAATATTTTAACTTGTAATTCTATTTATGTAGATCCTCTACTGTAATAAGAACTGAAAATTCTTAAAATGCAAGTATATTTAATAAAAATACGCAATTATACCCAATTTTTATACTTTAACATTTAAATATTTACGTATTTATATCGTATTTTTATACTACAATATAAGAGAACTGTTGAGAGAAATCCAAAAAAATTATGAAGATCTATACCAAAATTCATCTCTGTTCGTATTTATGTTATTTGTTTTGACCGTACTAATATTAAAATTTGCTTTAATACAACTTGCATTTCTATACCTCAAATCAAATTCAGCCAACTGTGAGACAATTTGTTCAATGTCTATCGCCACCCAAGGTGTTTCAAAATAACCATCTATAGAATTCATCACCGCCAAGTATAAGCTATATCTGTTATAATTTAAGAGAGAAGTTTAAAATTACTTATTAAGAAAACGTATAATAGGTTACGTAACCTATAAAAGCAGTACGTTCTCATTCGAGAACATACAGCTAAGTTGGTGAGAGCGCTTCTAAAGAATCGCAGGTTCAAATCCCGCAACGTTCAAATTTTTATACGTTTTTTTTAAATTATTTTTCTCTTCTCAGTGTGGAATTACACTTTAAAAAATGTTTAAAAAAGGTTTGAAAATATACTATTTTTTTAAACAGTTTAAATACTACGCAGTCATTTAATAAAAAATATTAAATAGTACATTTATTAACTAGTAGTATTAATTAACTACTAAATATGTACATAAATTGATGCCGCCTGTAAATATTAGAAATGCCATGGTTGTAAGTTCTATGCCCACTTGAATAAATACATGTATATTATTTTCATCTCCTGCTCTGATAACCAAAGCCACTAAGTTCTTCCAATTAACATACAATGTTTCAAACATTGGACGAAAAGTGGAGAGCGGAGTGTCTTCGAGCAGATTCCCTCGCATACATCGCGTCTGCGGGAAAAAGAGCTAAGCTGCTATGTAAAATCTTAAATATTTTTTTACATAAAAATAGTGAATTCTTATATGTAAATGTTTTCTTACAGTTTACTGAGGAGATTAAATTCTTTTTTCTTTTGATGCAAAATGGGATAATCTTTTACTTCCATACCAAATAATTTTTCACCATTCGAATACATTTCAAATCTACGCCAAAGTTCATCAAATCTTGATTGAAACATTATTACTCTAAAAATAATAACAATAAGTAATAAAACTATTTTTTTAAATATTGTGGATTTCGTTTATTTGTAATCAAATTTAAGCTTGACTTAAGTTAGGTACAATATTTTATAACGACCCAATTACTTACGAGCGGAAAAATATAATATTTTTCTTTCCTAAGTGTGGAATAACACTTTAAGAATGTTTAAAAATAATATAATATTTGTATTGATTAAGCGTGAGGCTAATGGTATTGACATTATGATAATATTACTATTAATATACTTAAATCAAAATATTAAAATAATAATATGACCTTTGTCTACCTAGCACTTGGCACTTCGACTGTTTTACCATAAAATTCATCCCCCCGAGAGGGAATCGAACCTATTTCCAGTCACATTCTATTCCAATGCACCATAGTATTGACAAATTGTAATAAATATAAAAATTTCAATCATGGATTTTTTTTAAAGATTACCTATCACTAGCTTCTCTAGCCGTGAGTCCTGGCGTCATAGGTCCAAAACGTTCATAGTCGCTATCAAACTTCAACACATCCGTATTGAAAGCTGTAACGCCATCACTTAATTCCGTTTGTAGAGGACCTTGCATGTCAACTATTCGTTGTTGAACTTGCTGAGCCTGAATTTATTAAATAAATTAAATTACCTTCTCTAGCTATATCCCGCACACAGCAGAGTAGGCAGAGGGAACCTAGTGTTAAGACACTCCGTTCCCCATTTTCTGCCGAATTCTGGAGGCATTGCGTGTTGAGTGGCAGAACTCAACGCCGCGCTTAACCTCGGCACCAGAGCGAAGAAATGGAAATATAAATTTAATTAAATATTTAATCTCCTCGAGTGGGGATCGAACCCACAACCAGTCAGTCGGTTTTGCAGTCACACCTCGTGCCGCTACGCCACGACCGGCCTCTGAATTTATTGAATTTTATAATAAACTATTTAATATGATTTAAATGTAATAATAACAAATAATATAATATTTTAGTTACTAACGGTCATCAACATGTTCTGGAAAGCATATCGCAAGCCATACACCATGTCATTATCTTCTTTAGATATATCTATGTTAAAATACGCAAAGGTTGCATAGCTTTCTTCAATGAGATCCAATTCTATATCCATTCTAAAAGTTTCATATGTTATATTACCATTTATGAGTATGTAAATATTATAAATATCGATAGGTTTTAGAATGTAGTATAGAATTTTAGTTACTAATCAAAGTATGATGTTTAAGGAAGTAGACGGATGCATCTATTATTCTGTATATTCTGTAAATAAAAATATTAAAGACATTTTTAACATTATTTTTTTACTTATAAAAAATACAAACCCAATAAACTCTTCTCGAATCATCTCCAAGCAAAGCATTGCGACTCTGACATCGTCCAAATCCTTAATCTTTTTGCTCATCGTCTTCATTCTATCCTTAATAAATTGCATCAATTTCAACACTCTCTCTTTATAAGCTTGGCTAAGTAATTTACCCAAAATCCTCTTCCATTCAATTGATTCAATATGCAAAGCTAATTTGATTTTATCTAAAAGTAAAATTTTAATTTTCACACCTATTGGTGATTTATTTGCTACGGACAATTTTAGAAAATCATTAAAATACCTTTTAAAAAATTGGAATAATCCTTTCTAAATTCTGAAAAGTATAAATCTTAATAAAAGCCAATAGTGTGGCGCAAGTGTGACTGTAAACGCGACAGGTTTTGGGTTCGATTCCCTCTCGAGGAAATGGAATATTGAATATTTTCATTTTTCGCTCTGGTGTCGAGGTGAAACGTGGCGTTGAGCTCCGCCACTCTACACACAATGCCTCCAGAAATCGACTGAAAATGAAGAAAGGAGTGTCTTAATAATAGGTTCCCCTGCCTACCTTGTTGTGTGAGGGATACAGCGTGAAGCTAAAAAAAATTAAATATTAATATTGAGTACCCATATCAATTTGAATGGATCCTATGATATGCCTCTCAGGTAGATTCAAAACTTCCTCTGTTTGATTTTCATACCGCTTAAACATATCCCGGATTATTACATTTAAAGGATTGGTATCGACGAAATCTTGCACTTTTTGTACTCTATTTTCATCCCATAAGTGAGAATATCTAGTATAATCCTGAAAAAATAAAATTTTCAATAAAAAATATATTTAAGTAGTAGTAATGTGTATATAATTTTGTAAAATAATATCAATAGCCTAGTGAAAGCGCAAAACAATATAAAGTTCAAAGGATAGAATATATTACTGGCAATATTTAGAAAACTATTAGTGGCAGAGCTGCCATCGTGGCGAATCTGGCTCATGGAATTTTATGCTTTTGCTTATTACTATTTGGTTCCCGTACTGAGACCGAGAGAAATGACTATTATTTTTTTTCCAAAATTTGACTACAGCCAAATTTATTTTTTTTCGCAATCATGTGGTTATTGTGGTTATCTTGACCTCGGTCGATATACTATTACCTAACGCACATAAAATATTGTACAAAACGCAAATCGACCTTGCATTGAATGTAATAGCAAAATATTTCTGTAATTTATTTTAATAAATTTATACATTAACTCCAGTCAAGGAACTACTACACTGAGACTGCATTCTATATATTTATATGTATCTAATTAACTATATATATATAACAGTTGTCTGTAGACTAGATGAATGAGCCATACAAATCTTATACCTATTTTAAAACTTCAATGAAGTGGTTTGGACAAACTAACTAAAGTATGTATTTTTTGTATATTATATAATACGTGCATTTAATAGTTTCTGTATGTCCGGTTTGAACATGTACATCATTCCCTGCAAGGCCATGACGGCGCGGACAATGTCTTTGTGTTCGGAGACCATTCGGAAGTAGTTTCTTATACCTGCTATATTTGAACCGGATCTAGATCCCACTGAAATTAATTTATCAATTAATAAAAAAGGTTATACCTATATGTTTTTTATGTAAGCAGAGATTTTACCCATTTTATCTAAGCAAGTACAACATTAAAATATAATCAACCGATCTATCAGATACCCATATGTAAAAAATTACTGAACCGATGTTGATGAAATTTGGACTGTTCTGTAAGTTGAAATTTACCTGATTAAAATTTTGAAGAAATTTGTAGACAAACATAGTAACATACATAAGAAACTTAACATTCATCAAAATCAAATATTTTCCAATTTCCACATCATTTCGTTAACTTCATTTTCTTAAGTTATTTATAAAAAACCCTTAAAGAAACTTACCACTAACGCTTCTCGTAGCCACAAGCGAATGACCTTTCAACTTCTCCTTTTTTATTAACTCTTGTTGGCCCCACATAAACACATTTCTATGTATGTCCATTATACAATTTAACACCACCTAAAATTACCGAAACCTTCAATATAATTATCATTTAATATGAAAAATTATTTGACATCATCATACAAAATACTAGCAATCTACGTGCGGCTTCGTCCGCTTAAATTTATATTTTTATAACTAAGTTATATAAACTCTTACAAAATAAATTAAAGCCTATGTGTTATTCTGAAGTATAAGCTAAGTAAGTAAGTAGCTAAGTACATTACTGTTAAATTTAATCTAATTCTATTCAGTAGTTTTTGTGTAAAAGTGGAACAAACATCCCCACAAACCTTCTCATTTACAATATTAGTATTTTTTTTTAAAAAATGTATTTTCTTAACAATAATATCATATAATGCATATTTATAAGCAGATTGACCTGAGAAAATGCAGACTGAATTTCTTCTAAGGACGGTTTTATCGATATTTTAGGTATTTCTAAATACATCATGGTTAACATCAGCGGCTTCAATTTCTTTTGCTCTTCTGGATCGGTAGTCATTGTCAGAAAACTACACAAACATTAGAAATAAAACTTTCTTTATAAAAACTAAGAAACCAAAACCTAAAAATAAATAAATCAACTCTTTGACAGAGGTGGTAGCGCATCGTAACCTTGTCTGGCTCAGTCTATGTGGTTATATATAGTTGTGAATTCGAATCTCTTTTAAATTTCGAATTAACAAATCCTATCCACTGCGATTTCACCACTTAACGCATAATGTCTCGTAATCGTATATAAAGGTTGGTTATACGCATGAACTTGTCATGATATATTTTTTTATATATTAAGATAAGGTACGTTAAAATAAAAAAAGACACAGATACCGAGAAAAAAAATATTTGGCAGAGTATCTGTACAAATATAAAATCTTGCCTGGACACGGATGCTCTTTTTCTCAATAAGTCCAGGCTGTTTCTTGTACACTTTATTAGTGATTCCAAGCACTTCGTTGCGAAATAAGCAAAGAGTTCATTGCACTCGTTAATCGCATGCATAGGTTCAAATCTATCCGGATTCTCTATCTCCAGGAAAGCTAAAGTACAATAACAATAATTCAAATGTGTATATTGCTTCAAATTAATAATAATTACTTATTATTTCATATTAATATAGAATTAATAATAATAATAATAATAATTTACCAGCATCTTCAGGAAAAACTCTAGTTGCCGATGTCACTTGTTTTAAAGCTTTATCAATGTCAAGCCTTCAAATTAGAAAAATGTAAAATCTATAATGATATCAATACAATGAAAAGTATCACATAATGTTATAGATGAAAATTTATGTACCAGTTATCTTTTAAGTCTCGTATCTGTTGCGAAGGCACGCTATCTAGAAATTTATTAATTAGTTCTATGACTGCAACTTCAGCGTTCCACGATTTTTGTTGTATATCGTTCGCTGAAAACAATTTTTATATTTATCTTATATTTTTATAATCATTTTAAGAACAAACTAGAAATTGTATTTTTTTTCTTATATTACCAATTTGATCACGTCTTATCAGATTTTCTTCATAGAAATTGGCTGGATCAACCGCCAACTTGGGCAAGGTAAACTAATAAAGTTTTTGATATGGATTTTAGTATGGCATCAATACGAGCTTCTTTTATGTCCACAACCTATGAAAAAACTCATTTCTTGAATGTACTACAAAGGTATTTAAAGAAAAAAAATAGTATAAAAAGCAAAACCTCCTTAACAAACAGATCCACTTCATCTAAAATTCGTTCGATGTTATCACAATACGCTGGTATTTCTAAGGAAGTCCACGTGATGATGGACAGGCCCGGTTGAAAAGCACTATCCAGTTTTACAAGTTGGGCACGTAATAAAGGCAAGTACAACTTAGGCATGCTCCTGTTATAAATGTTTATGCTGATATTAAAACCACAATAAACAATAAAATGAAGCTCATAGTATAATAGTCACCGTAACAGAATTAGTAAATATAGGTATAGAATATAATTATTTAATACAAACTTTTAATACAAACACAACTTTTGTTTTTAAAATATCTATAAATATATTTTTGATATACATACATCACTAAAAAATCTTTTCTATGATAGTGGGTTGCTACAGTCAACGACCAACCACACACACAATAACATACAAATAATATAAATATTTTAAAAATTTTAACGTAGCGGGACTCGAACCCACCTCTCCTGGAAACCGACCAGGTGCTCTGACCACTAAGCCATACGTTCTCATCAGTTACCATAAGTTGTAAAATATTTGTAAAATATATATTTTTTAAAAGTCTATTATTATAAGATAAAGAAAAAAGCATAGTTTACTTTCTAATTTGATCGTTGCGTTCCACCAAAAATTTTATGCGTTCATAATCTGCGAAGATTTTCTCCTTGCAAAAGGCCACTACTTGAGCTGTGTCAGGGACATCTATAATAATTCCACAGTATTATACTACTTCTTATTTTATTTTATTCGTACGAGGTCACCATAACGCAGTGGGACAGCGTCTGCGTGATCGTCAATTCGATGGTTGAGGGTTTAGTCGCCACTCGGTGGAACGATTTTATATTTTACCCGTCTTTCTTAAGAAAGCGCCGCCTTCCAAAGCACGGCGTTGAGTTCCACCACTGTGTATGCAATATCTCGAAAATTTTATGAAAATGGAGTATGCAGAAAAAACTGTTTTTGTTTTTTTTATATTATTTTATGAATTACCTAATATAAATACATAATATATTATGGTATAATTTTCAATAATTTATTACTCTTATATAATTATATCCACAACAGGTTTTACTTTAATAAATTATAATATTTATGTAAAATTGTTTTACTAACAAAGACCCAACTGCCACATATATTCAACTTCTCTTATGCATTCTGGTATGTACACGTTGAAATTGACAATAAATTTATTGTTAACTGGATGTCTTATTAGCAGTGGTGAAACTAGACCCAGTCTCACCTATAATCAAAATCAATTAATCTAAGCTGTAATATTATCTAGTTATCTTTATATATTTAACATTTAAAGAATATCCGGTAAATAATTAAAAAAGACAACAACATTTAAAATTCATAATTTTAATTTATTTATTCTGACGAATTAGAAAATACCATTTATTTAATAAATAATTTTAAATAACTCTTGTAGCTTAATATTTTTCTACTTTTATACACAAAAAAAATTGATTTGATCAATTAACTAGTCAGTTATAATAATTTAAACGTGATAATAGATACCTGTCCTACATTTTCCGTCCACGCTTTGTGATAAATAAGCTCGAACTCCGTGAACACTATGTACATAACGTTGTACAGCTTTATACATCTCTGCGTGTTCTAAAATTTATAATCATTAATAATTATTAATTACGGAAATTGTAAAAGTGAATAAACTACTGTTTGTCCTATACAGAAAATTAGCATTAAACTTTTTTTTTTTAGCTTCACGCTGTATCCCGCACACAGCAGGGTAGGCAGAGGGAACCTAGTGTTAAGACACTCCGTTCCCCACTTTCTGCCGAATTCTGGAGGCATTGCGTGTTGAGTGGCAGAACTCAACGCCGCGCTTAACCTCGACACCAGAGCGAAGAAATGGAAATATAAATTTAAGTAAATATTTCATCTCCTCGAGTGGGGATCGAACCCACAACCAGTCGGTTTTACAGTCACCCCTCGTGCCACTGCGCCACCACTGGCCTCAGCATTAAACATATTTTGAGAAAATCCGTTTATGGCTTGGTAATTATATGGATAAGAGTTTGAAAGTAGTAAATGTGACAGTTATGGGTTCAAGATCCATTCGGGGGAAATGAACGATTTCCTTGCTGTGGTACTATCTAGTCAGAGCGCGACCTTAACCCAGATAAGCCTACTGTCACTCAACATTCAATGTCTCAAAAATAAGACGGTGCGTGGGGAACGGAGTGTCTTAACACTAGGTTCCCACTGCCTACCACGCAATATGCGGGATACAAAGTGAAGCTGAAAAAAAATTTTTTTTTTTAGAGAAAATTGCTATAAGTGCTGTTGCGTTCGATAGAAAATGACTATGTTTTATAATATATTATGTAAAGATACTCTATTTTGTGAATTATATAAATGCTCACCATATGTGTGATAACTTCATGGTGTTTAACAAATTCTTTCATTGGATTCTTAATATTTTTATCATAGAAACGGATCCACATCACTCTACCAGACACTGGCGGCATGTTCCTTGGCAAATCCGGGTTCTCTCTTTCCTCATTATATCTAGAGGTGCATATGATGTGAATTTTAAACAACTAATTATATGGGAGTATAAAGATAAATATTATATATTTATGATTTGGCTTTAATTTTGTAAAACAATTTATTAAAATAAGAATAAAAATACCTACATGTGTGACTTTTCAAACTTTTTTTTAATAAAATCATTAATGTGTTTAATTTTACATAAATTTTCCGTAAAAACCGATAAATAAGACACACCTATCGCGAATAGACTCGATTTCACCAGTATATTTGCTGATCAGGTCATAATATTGATCTTCTAGATACAAGCAGTCCAGCTCGAGCTTTTTGAATCTTTCAAGCAAATGCAATGCTATCTCAGTAGTAGGACATTTATTAACGCTCTGTAAACAAGCAAAGACGAACTTGAGTTAGAACTGAGTTTTTAAGATTTTACTATATCTTTTATTAAATTTTATATCACTTCACGAATTTATAAAATTGCATAAAAAAATATTAACCGTAATCATAAAATTTTCTAGCAACAGTTCTTGTGCGGCAACAGCATCTTTGTATGCCTTATAGTCTTTATCAAAATCTGGTCGCCTATAAAACGTCAAAAATATATAACATTGTACAGCGGGACAGTGTGTGAATCTATACTCATTGGTTGTAGGTTCGATCTATTGATTCGAAGAAATGAATAATTTCCTAGTTCTGACAAGATGAAGGGCTACGGTGAGTTCCGCTACTCAACACGTAATATCTCAAATTGAGCGGAAAGTGGAGAATAGAGTACTAGATTCTCTCCACCTACTTTGCTTTGCAAAATGATTGAAAATTAATTATACGAAAAACCGTAACATTTTTTTTATATGTTAATACTTATCCTATCCTATATGTATGTATCCTAACCTATCTTATATGTACCTACTAATTTCCACACAGTTTAAGGAGTAGACAGAGAAAGCTTTATGATGTGTCATTTCAGCACGGTATTCACCGCTGAAGGGGAAAAAGAGGATAATGCTTAGGCGGAATGGACTCCTTTTAAATAAAATAAATTACATTTCTACCAACAAAAGGTTTTATATTTTGTAATTGAATCGCCTCCATAGATCTCCATAGATCTGAGCGAGTCCATTTCAACTCTTTTTGCTCGCTCGGTGCTTTCCGCTCAGCTATTTATTGGTTGAAATTTATAATGTACAAGTACAGAGTTCAACTTAGTTCTTAATAAGCCCGCTTTGCTCGCGATGGAAACCGAATAAGCTTTAGTCCTTAATTTAAAACTATAAATATTTAAAAAAATACATTATAACACGAACATATTATTATGAATTTTATCACTAAATTAGATTTTATTCATAATATTTTATTCATAGTACATCCATAGATACAAAAAATTAAAAAATCTGTACCTGTGATCTAGTGCATCGTACGTTTTACTGGATATAGTTTTAAACAATTTATTGAAATTCACAGCATACTCTTCAATACCTTCAAGAGTTGTTTTGTTCAAAACATAATACCTTATATAAGTTTTAAACAAATCTACAATCTGAAAGATTTCGTATTAAGAATAAAATTAGTCATAGCTTACATAAACAGGGAAAAAAAAGTATTTTTCTTTCCTAAGTGGAATAACACTTTAAAAATGTTAAAAAAAAGCCTTAACAGAAAAATAAAGGTTTGTTTTATCTACGCTTCTTACGGAAAGGAAAAAATCTTATATTAGTCCAACTATACATTAAAAAACATAAATTATTATATAATTTCTTTACATTTGCCGGTCGTGGGGCAGCGGCACGAGGTGTAACTGCAAAACCGACTGGTTGTGGGTTCGATCCCCACTCGAGGAGATGAAATATTTACTTAAATTTATATTTCCATTTTCTTCGCTCTGGTGTCGAGGTTAAGCGCGGCGTTGAGTTCTGCCACTCAACACGCAATACCTCCAGAATTCGGCAGAAAGTGGGGAACGGAGTGTCTTAACACTAGGTTCCCTCTGCCTACCCTGCTGTGTGCGGGATACAGCGTGAAGCTAATTTAATTTTTTTTTTATTTCTTTACACTTAAGTACATGCTAAATACAACAATATAAATAAATATTGTTGATGTTTTTTTATTTATATATTATTACGTTAAAAATATATAAAACCTTTAACAAGCGTTTGCGAAAGGTTTCGAATTTTCCAAATATATACATTTCCGAACAATCGAAGGGACGTTCATCTGAAGCCTCCATCATCTCAAGTTGAGTTTCATTGTAACATTCACGGTAAAAGCTGTACAGGTTCAAGCATAACTACAAAATGAGAAATATATTATATAATTATAATTGGAAAAGTTGGGCAAAAACCACTATAAACACATTTACAATTCCAAATAATAAATGAACATAGTAGCAAAACGAAAACGTATAAACATTTGAACGTAGCGGGACTCGAACCCGCGCCTCCTGGAAACGAACCGGGCGCTCTGACCACTAAGCCATACGTTCTCATCAAGCTACGTCGAAATTTTTATACGCTTGTTACAATTTATTTAATATTTTATGAGACTTTTTCCATATCTTATAATAAAATAAAAAAGTAATGGATTCTTTTACTAATTAGTTAACTATAATATATTAATTATTATTTAACTATATATACGAGTATGTACCTTAGCCTTTTTATTAAAATTGAGCTTATCTTGATTCCATATAGTCTTTTTACCGCCTTTTGTTAAGTAATCCATGCACATGTTCAAAATTTGATTTGTTACTTTAACTAACAGAGTCGATATCTGCTTAGTTGTGTTATAATATCGAGAGGTTGCGTAAACCATTCGAACTGTATACAGCAAACCGGGAATATACTGTTGCATTGTTAGGGGATCACATCTACAAATGTAAGCTTTTATTAAAAATAATAGCTGCTTCTTAAAATTGTTTGACGTTTTATACATATATCTGTGGATTTTATTGAAAAACATTTAAACTATATAAAAAATCCACACGATATTTTAAAAGAATAAATCATGAAAACCAACAGGTACGAGTATACCTACTGACAAAATTGGGACATACATGATACACTACATACAATGGATTTTTTTTTCATTATATCATTAAGACAAGCAATAGACAAAATTTTATCTTTCATATTTAATGTGTGGCGTTGTTATCAATACAAGAGGTATAGGGGGGTTGTCAAAAACCATAAGCCGATTTAAGCCAAGAAAAAAAAAAGCATTGCGCTTATCAACCAACGTCACACCTACACTATACGAGTATATGAACAATCACACAAATGCAAAACGCAGCTTAGACCAACGGACTATACGGTGGTATGATTTCCGTTTCCCTGATGCGATCAAATGAAATGCAGCAAAGAAAAATAGAGAACAAACTAATTTATCTTTGAGTGTGTAAGGGAAGAACGAAAACAATACAAGTAACCAATATAGTTTGAATAAAAATGTTTATACCTGTAGAGAGGTTCACAATATTTCTCTAAAGCATACAAATATTTCACATTGTCAGAAGCCTCGTTATAATAGTCCGTTACTTGATTATCAATTAAGGCCCATTTCTGAAAAATACCAACATAATTATGTTCACTATAGTATATATATATACACAAATTTATTATACAGTAAATATCAAGAATAACAATATTTTTTATAACAATAATCATAATATAAGTGAGTAAATTTTATAAGAATAGTCTTTTTTCCTATAAATTTCTTGTTTTAGCTTCCCGCATAAAGGCAGATAGAAGCTAAGTGTTAACACGCTACGGCCTCCACACATTCCGCCCAGTTTTTAAGAGATTGAGTATTGAGGCGGAACTTAACCCAGCGCTTTGTCTTGTTGTAATGTATTTGTGCGTACCTTTATTAGCTTAGATTTCGCACGAATAAGCGTATGTATATACATTTGACAAGGATCGCTTTTAATATGTTCTATGATTGAAGTGAAAGATGTGAGCTGACGACGCCAGTGATCCAATTCAGCCAACGGCCCGATATTTGATGGTTCTCTACGCAACTGCTGACTTTGTACTAAAACCTAGTAAACATAAAAAAATATGTGTAGGACAAGAAGTAAAGTAAATTATCGTTTGTTTTATTTCATAATCTACAATAGGTTTCAAGTATCGCGATAAATCTATAAATTCGTATGCTTTACGTATGTATCTCATAGCAGGTTAACCATAGGGAACCTGGAAACCGTTCTTCACTTTCCGCCGAATTCTTGAGGCATTACGTGTTGAGTGGTGGAACTCAACACCGCGCATTGGATGATTACCAGGGGCGAAGAAACTAAAATATTTAATAGTTCATTCCCTCGAGAGGTAATCGAACCTACAACTGTCCCTGTGCCACGACGTCTTATACATTAATAATGTTAATTCAAATTTATGACAGACAGTTTGAAATATGAAATAAAATTGTATGCTTAATTTCTGTCGGCTGACTTCACAACAGCCTTTTAATTTATAATTTTAAAAAATATTTTCAGCCTAATCCTTAGCTTAAATAATATTTACAACCAAAAGATGTTATTCTCATAATCTTATGTAGTTATATAGAATATCGATGTATTTTTTAGCTTCACACATTATTCCACATAGCAGATTAGACAGGGAGAACCTAGCGTTAAGACATTACAGTTGAATGTCGGAACTTCACGTCGTCCGAACTTCTTTTTACCAGAGCAGGAAGATACACGTAATTCTATTTCCAAAACCATTGCGTTAACAGTAAGATGCTGCCGGTATTGTGATACTGTGTCTAATGAATGTACATTAGTCAATATTTTTTTCGCAATCCTCCAAATACAGTAATACTCGTATATTATAATTTTTTTATAAACAATTTTTTTACCATCATTATTTGTTTCACCCACTGCTTCACGAATGAACAAATCTCTTCTAATACGTGAGTTTTTGTAATTGCTAATTTCATTTTTTCTTGATCAGCTAACTCCTCTTCATAAAGTATTAAGTTTATTTTAAACTTCGTACAACAATCCAAGTCCATTTTAGTTTCTGATACAAGACGTCATCGTTTAAAAGTAAATATTACCTTTGTAATAAATATGAAATAAACTAAATATAACTCACTGGCTAAGTAATCAATAAATAACATTATCTTCGATATATAGGACTTAATGATGTCTTTGCTATTTGGATTAGGAGGATTGAGATCTCCCCAAGCTTGACAAGCTTCTAGTGCAGGAATGTATACACGCTTCATTGTTTTAAATATGCCAGAAACTACATTTTCAGTTTCTTGGTTCATATCAAAAATTACCAAGTAAAAATCCTAAAATTAATTTTATTTATTAAATATGATAATAAGTATAATATTCTGGTTTTATATATTATAAAATAATAATTGAAAATCTCACATCTGCGACGGTTTTCATATCAATAGCTTTATTTTTTATCCTATAAAAAGCAACGCACATTCCTTCCGTCCCAATAGTAGCCGCATCTGATATATAAGTTCTTTCCATCTTTCCCTTTTGGTTTGGAACGAAGCGACCAGATTCTATTAGAAAATAAATATAGTATTAACCAATGTCAATTGATTCCGGCACGCATAAATGTCATCAATAAATTAAGTTGGTTGTAAAATTACCCATTTTAAGTGGTGGCAAAAAAGCATCACAAAGAACAAAACAGTTCCTGCCCCCTTCAATTAATGCAATGTCTAAAACATCAATATGAATGTCTGCGTCATATACACCGTCCTGTAATAATGTAGAATATAAAGTTATTGTTACTTATAAACCATTAAGAAATAATTATATATTTAAAGAAAATACCAAGACATAGTCTACGGATTTGTTTAAAACCGCAGCTGCATTTTCCAATAAAAACCTGCTTTGTGATTTTAACCCTCCAACTCGACTGCTTCGAGCTTCTTTTGCTTTAGCCTTGAAATGATAAAAAAAATATATATGTTTATGTTCTTTACGTTAAGGAAGTAAAATTAAACACTTTCTTTTAATTAGTAGCTTTATTTACTTGTTTATCCTTGTAGGATTCATGGGCTAAATTTAAAGTACTCATAGATAGTTTACTTTTTTTTTGAATATCTTTTAATCGCGAGGAGACATCAAGAATTGCTTCCAAAGCTGTTCTATCTATTTCAAGAACGTTGGCAGAAGATGCTTGTGCGTCAGGATACATAGATTGCTTTCTTGATGCTCTTCCTAGGGATTCGTCTATTTTAACCGATGTATGTTTTATATCTTGATCATGATCTATGTCTACGTCTTCATCAAGAACTTCTTCTGGTGGTACATTGTCTACATGTTCTTCTGGGACTTTCTCACCCGCTTCCTCCGACATTGTTCAAATATTAAATAAAAAAACCGTTCAATTAAATTCTTTTGTCTTCATAAAATACAAGAGATTAATAGAATATATAATGTCAATGTATTTCACATTAAATAATTCGAAGTTTAAAAATTTAATTTTCTTTTTTTTTTAAAAAATAGGTTTGCTGATCATTGTTGTATATACCGAAAATGAATAGGTATTTCCAAAATTTAAAGAAAAAATATTTTCACATCTTATACATAGTTATTTTAATAATGTGAAAAAACATATATATATAGATGACAACAATAAAAACTTGTTAAAAAATAATCTACGAAAATTTTGAATATCAAATGATCAATAAACAAAATGATAGATAATTACTTATTTAGAAAACGTAAAAAAATTAAACGTAGCGGGACTCGAACCCGGGCGTCCTGGAAACCTACCAGGCGCTCTGATCACTAAGCCATACGTTTTCATCAAGTTACTTTCAATTTTTTATACGTTGTCTAAATAGGTATTGTTTTTTCCTAAATGTGGAATAACACTTTTAAAAATGTTAAAAATGATAAGTAATTCTTGAATAAAATAATTATAAAATCTTATAATTTAGCAGTATATAAAGTTCTAAATTTATTACGAGAATTTTAAGACTTTGGCGACCAAGAATAATATTCTTAAGAATCGATTAGATACCGATATCAATATTTTTTTAGTCGATCTGTACCGATTCAACTCCTATTCGGCAAATCGGCATCTCTATTATTTACTTTCCTCAAATGTCACAACTCACAACTTAATAATTCGTTTCGAATTTTGATTCGAAGTTCGTAAAGTATAATGTCAATATCGAAACGCGCCAAATTTATATTTGTTATTAACGAATAAAATTACATATATTAAGTGAATAAAAAATGCGTCGCAATTGGAAAGGTCGTTACAGAAACAATTGGTATAGAAAAACAAATAAACCAAACAATTCCTCAGATAGCAGTAGTATTAACAATTCATCATCGTCCTTATTGGCGTCAAATACATCAAGATCTTCAAGAGCTCCAGCTAATCAACTACCAATTGTTATACCCATTCACACTGACAAGAATGTGTGGAAACTATACTTTCCTTCTGAAGGTATTAATTAAAAAAAATCTTTATTAATTATATACAAAGACAAAATGTGTATGTTTCAGAAAATATTTGCAAATTATCTTCGTTTTCAGAGCAATCATCCAATTCTGATATCTTAGAAAATATCAAATGCTTTCAAAACTACATTGAACAAAACAGAAGCTCCTTTGATTTGGAAAAAATAGACCAAACTCGAAGTGTGTCATTGGATATGCAGAATTTATTAAACAATGAGGAATTTAAAAATAAATGGTCAACATTTCAAAATGATTTATTTGAGAAACCAGATGTAACATTAAGAATTCTAGAGTTTTGTTTACATGAGGTAACTTAATTACAGCTCATATAATATATGTTTATTACAGTTCAAATAATACATATTTTTATTGATTGGACTACAAATTTTGCAGAGTCTAAAATGTGAATCTCGTATCAAAGTTAGAATACTAAACCATGAACCTGTTATACCAATAGCAAACCTTAAAGTTAATTATTTTGGTATGTGTTTTTTGTTACCAATTATTATATATTAGAAGTTTCCTTATGCTATACTTTTAAATATTTCTAGGAAAACTAGTGACTATCAAAGGTACTGTAATACGAGTTGGTAGTATTGGCCTTATTTGTAGTTCTATGGCATTTGAATGTTCTAGTTGTCATAACATTCAGGCAGTGATGCAACCACAGGGAATTTTTACAGGTATATGTAAACATCATACATTTTATTGAATGCTTCGACAAATCTATGCCAATAAGAATTACACATATTGTCTATATTTAAATTAATGCTTGTATTCATTCTAGCCCCAAACATATGTCAAAGTTGCAAAGGTGGACATAAATTTGAACCTTTACAGTCTTCACCATTTACAAACACAGTAGACTGGCAAGTAGCCAAAATTCAAGAGATTCAGTCGCAGGTTATTTTTTTCTTATAAAAACTTGATAAAAAAATGTGAATATGAAACATGTCCATTTATTATTTTAAGGTTGTTGTGATGCAACAGTAATGCTACATTGTCTGACTGTAAACACAATAGCTATGGGCTTAATTCCCATTAATCCCAATAAAACCCATTCAGGGTGTATTGGTAACAAGACAAAGTGCAGTATCGAGTTCTACCACTCAATGTTTTGAATATAGGGCAATATATGGAGAACAGTGTCTCAACACTGGGTTCCCTCTACCTACACTACTACTAGTGTAATTTAGCATTAAGTTTAAAAACAATAAATATTTTATAATGTAACTTATTTTTTATTTTTTTTATTTTAGAGCATATCTGGAACAATACCTAGAACAGTTGAAATTGAACTACAGGGTGATTTAGTAGGCACTGCTTGTCCTGGTGATGTACTTTCCGTCACTGGCATTGTACAGGTGATTATTAAATTGAAGAGTTAAAATATATTTTTTATGGGCAACTATATTTTGAAATGTTGACATAAAAACAATGGCCTCAAATAGATAGCTTTAGTTTAGAGGCTGTATCTGTGCAGTGACTCATCTAACTGTAAACACAAAGATTGTGGAATACTGAACCCATAGTAGTGATTGGCCCACTTGGACAGCAGGGAAATTAAAGTAAATGAAAAAGAACTATTATTTTTTATTTACTAAAGTAAATTGCAGCAGCACAGAAAAACACAGAATGCTTCCAGAATTCTGCGGAAAATAAGCAGCAGAGTATTTTATCCCTAGATCCCCTCTGCATACCCGCATATTACTGTGTATAAAAAAAAATACCAATAAATTTGAAAACTTTCAATTAACTTGTGGTATATGATTTTTTTAAGGTACGCGGTGAAAGTAAAGGTGGTGAAGATGGACGCAGAGCAGCTAGACTATTACAACTCTATGTAGAAGCTGTTTCTATACACAGTCAAAGAAATCTTAGTAACCCAACTTTATCATTCACTTTAAAAGATTATTATGCTATACAGGTAAGATATACTTTGTAGTTTCTCGCATAACAAGGTAGGCATAGAGAACCTATTATCGAAAGACAAAATAATAATAATTATTAAATTACTAAACATAATATCTTAGCTCGTGTGAGGCCGCCAGCGCAGGGGTAAAATGATCTGATTGTAAAGCGACGGTTGTCGGTTCGGTCTCCACTATGGGGAATGATTTATTATCTATTAATATTTTCATTTCTTCGCTCTGGCAGGACAAAAGCCCGTCGTTGAGTTACACCACTCAACACGCAATGCCTCGAAAAATTTGGCAGAAAGTGGGAAACGGAGTGTCTTAACACTAGGTTCTCTCTGCCTACCCTGCTGTGTGCGAGATACAGCGTGAAGCTGATTTTATTTTTAAAGACTTAAATAATAGGATATTAGACAAGCCTATTCCGAGTCACCCCTTCGTTCATACAGAGTCTTACAAAAGTGTTTTCTCAGTCAACTTGTAACTATCTTAAGGACGGATTTATATAGATATTTTTCAGGTCACTTTAGTGCTAAAAAATATAGATAATATAGGATACAGATCTTTTCGTAATCAAACTGACTCTTCTCATGCTAGAACGGAAGCATTAACATTTTTGAAAACAAGAAAAAAACACATATTGTCTATAGATTTCTAAATTAAAGCTAAAAAAGAAATATATCTTACAGGAAATCCACGCGTCTGAAAATGTATTCAGACTTCTAGTCCATTCCTTGTGTCCAACTATATTTGGGCATGAAGCAGTAAAAGCAGGTCTTTTACTAGGTTTATTTGAAGGGACCGAAACGGAAAATGGGACTCGACCAAATCCTCATGTCTTAATAGTTGGTGACCCTGGTCTAGGAAAGTCTCAGTTGCTACAAGCAGCTGCTCATGCTGCCCCGAGAGGTACATATTTGTATATATTGTACATATAATAATAATAGCATTTTATTGTCAAAACTAAGTGCATTTTGTAATTATAAATGAATTGTAAAAATGCGGGGATTCGATTTTGATTTTCACCTCTGAAAAATGTAATTATTTAATAATTTCCATTTTCCCACTATATTCAACATGTAATCCTGTAAGTAGGCGGAAAATGGAGAACAAAATCTATCAAGACTATGTTCCGAGTGCTTATCCTATTAACTATCTGAGATGCGTGAAGTTAAAGAAAAAAATAGGACTTCTTTGTTAATTTTATTATCAAAATATGTTTTTATATAATTTTGATCCATTATTGCAATGTATTGCGCTCTACAATCGCCAACAACATAATATGTATAATATTCAGTGTTAAAAATGTGTCTGTTGTTGCTGTCTCTAATGATGCAGTTACATGTGTGGTAAGGCTCGCCAAGCGTCCACAACCACGTATTGTGTGCGGGTGTGCGTGCGTATATTAACGTGTGGTTGCGGTGGAGGCGTGTACGTGTGCGGCGCGGCGGCGTCGGCGGGCGGGCTCACCGTGGCGCTGGGGCGCGAGGCGGGCGGTGACGTCACGCTGGAGGCGGGCGCGCTCGTGCTCGCGGACAAAGGCGTGTGCTGCGTCGACGAACTTGATAAGGTATACAGGATGGAAGACGCAGCGCTCCTTTTACGGAAACAGCATATTGAGTAAAATATTTCAAACCCATACCAAAAGAAATTAATCAAGATAACTCAAATTTTCATTTCACGATGTTTATCCATACCTGTTTTTTGTGTGACGCAGTAACGCAAAGATGCGAATAACGTAAACGCATATTACTACAACAATGCTACTAAAGATTAAACAACTTTGAACATTGCCGCCAATACCCACGACTCGATTTCAGAATGAAGCGTATGCGGCGGTTTCCCTTTGATAGGTTTATATGTGCATGCTTCGTTGTTGACAAATGGCGTTTTATTTTAAAACGACAATTTTATTATTTATTTTGTTTGAAAAAATCATTTTTTCATTTTTGGGATTTTTTTAATTGTATTTTATGGAATGATTAAAAGTATAGTTTAATTTAAAGTGGTGCTGACACTTCCACCCTGATTTTGTAATTGTCATTCTCGTGATTTGATTAGTGTTTTTACCTATTTACTTAATTTACACTACAGTTCGAGCCATTTTTTTGGCAATATTTTAAAAATATTAAAAAAGAAATACTAAATAATATTTGTGCGTTTAACAAGTATATAATGGTTTCTTTATACTCCTACTCTATAGTTTGTAAAGAGAACTTTCTTTTTTAATCAGCAAGAGTTTAGCTATTCTTACCTTAATAAATAAAATAATACTTTAGTTTTTTTTTTTCACTTTCATGCTTCAGGCGTGCAATGCAGAATAAAGCTTAAAGAAAGTATAGCTAGGCAGAAGAATCTATTGTCAAGATACTCCATTTTCCTTAGTCTTTTCCCGTAGGTCCCCTATGCCTACCCATGCCTATACTACTATGTGCGTGAAACTAACAAAAATACAACCGCAGATGTCCGCACACCACAGCAGCCTGCTGGAGGCGATGGAGCAGCGGCGCGTGAGCGTGGCGAAGGGCGGCGTGGTGTGCAGCCTGGCGGCGCGCGCCACGCTGCTGGCCGCCGCCAACCCCGCCGCCGGCTCTTACAATAGGTACCCATTCAAGTACACTGTGCGCAATTAAAAAATCCGAACTTCAAGGCGGGCACACATCGGCCATACTAATATTTCACTGTGCTAGCATTTCTAAGCAATTATCTCACCACATATAACATAAAGTTCCAATACTCGTAATTTCTTTAGGTTCACTGATACTCATTAATAATCAATATCAGTGAATCTATGTTCCCTTTTCCTTGTAATTTTGTTCCCTGTTCCTTGTAATTAAGATACTATGTGACGCATTTTAGTTATCTGTGAATGTGTAATATTTATACATGAGTATCAGTCAAAGTAGAGTTAAACAGTCTGTATTAGTAATCTGACAACAATTAGTTTGTAATTAAGTAGTCCTCAAGAAATCATTATAGTAAACAATTTTAAAATTATATAATGGTTTTTAAAGCGCCATCTACTGCCCTGCAAACTCTGACTGTCTTCTGTTATGTATGTAAATATACTTAGATATTTTACTCAATAGATAGTAAGAAATTTAATCTTAAAATGACAAGATTAAATCAAAAATATATACTTTAGTTATTTAGTTTGTAGTTTAGCTTTCTTGGCATTGACATGTAGCATGTACTAGCCTGTATTTACATGATCATCGTAACAGAACTCTGCGACGTGACCTTTTGAGCTTAGGCTATAGGCCCAATAGTGCATTTCCTTACAAAACCAACTGACGGCACATCAGCCATATAAATAATGTGTTTATGTAAATAATATGCCACTTTTATTGTTCCAGAGCAAAAACAGTTGCTGAAAATTTAAAACTTAATTCAGCACTTCTATCAAGATTTGATTTAGTCTTTATTTTATTGGATTTACCAGATGAGGTTTGTATCATTTATATTTATGAAACTTTGTTTATAAAAAAAAAAAAATAGCTTCACGCTGTATCCCGCACACAGCAGGGTAGGCAGAGGGAACCTAGTGTTAAGACACTCCGTTCCCCACTTTCTGCCGAATTCTCGAGGCATTGCGTGTTGAGTGGCAGAATTCAACGCCGCGCTTAACCTCGACACCAGAGCGAAGAAATGGAAATATAAATTTAAGTAAATATTTCATCTCCTCGAGTGGGGATCGAACCCACAACCAGTCGGTCTTGCAGTCACACCTTGTGCCGCTGCGCCACGACCGGTTTTTGTTTATGTTATTTCTTATACTTTAACATAAAGAATAAGCATCTCTGTACATGCAGGAAACTAATTTCTAACTACTACTAATTTTAATATTTAAACAGCAGATATTTAATATTTTTTTATCTTTTAGAAAGTGGACGCAATGTTGTCAGAACATGTACTGGCTTTGCATTCTGGTTCAAAGAAACGAAAAGGAGATGGCTCTATAGGTAATGCGAATGTAGACATACAATCAAGCCAAACTGATTCTGACACATCTTTAAGGTGAGCAATTAAATACCTAATCTGTCTCAATATATATATTTTAAAGTCTGTGTAATGCAAATATTCTTTAGATAATCCACATATGATCAATAAATAGGTAATTTCATTGTATGTCCAATATTTTAAGTTATGCTTAATTAATTATTTTTTTTATTAGATAAATAACATTATAAAAAACAGATTATAACGGCATTTATAAAAAAAATATTAAGAGATTACATTTCGGCAGAAAAAACTGTGTTTTTATGTCGCGATATCGAGTACCGGTAACAGTTACAGCTTGGTCAAGTTGCAACCTCATTTTCAAGTTTTCTTGAAGGTCTATTTCAAAAAGTATGTTCTAATTTTGCCTTCAGCCCAAAATCTACACTAAACAGTGAAACGTCGTGGATGCATTTGTTTTGGTACAATCCCATATGGTAATTTTGGCTATTAACAAAGCCATCAAGGTGAAAGGCTTTGCTTCCACTCGTGGCGCAGGCGCACAAACGTGTGACTGCAAACGCGACACGCGAGTTCGATTCCCTCTCGAGGAAATGAAATATTTGATATTTTCATTTCCTCCCTTTGGTTACGAGGCAAAACACGGCGTTCAGTTCCGCCACTCGACATCTCAATTTTAGTACATCTTTTAGAATAGCCGTACTAATATATCCAAATCTTGTTAAAGCAAAAGATTGCGACTGAAGCCCGGCGAGATCATCGACACATTACCTCTGGTTCTACTACGCAAATATATTGCATATGCGAGAAGATATGTTCATCCCAAATTAAGTACGGAAGCTGCAAATATATTACAGAATTTCTACTTGGAACTACGTCACCAGCATCAGGGGATATCAAATGAAGGCACTCCTATCACTACAAGACAACTGGAAGCGTGTATAAGACTTACACAGGTGAATACGCAAATTGGATATTAATATAAAAATTACTTACCAAAAAATATGTAAAGAAAATAAGAACCTTCGAAATGGTAATGTCATTGCTCGCAGTTAAACACACACAAATATTTCTGTAGGATTCAAAATGTAAAATAGTTTTCTAATGAAAACTAATAAAATATCTATTATCATGAACACAGTCAATCTGGGTAGCTTTAAGGTGAATATAAACAGTTAATAATTGGTTATTAATAATAACTCAGATCTACAGTTCCTCGATTTCCTGAAAAAATCGTATTTCTATTCGCAATCACATTCTAGTTTAATCTCTTTCGCTGGAATAACACCGTCGTTTGACGCTTAGTACATTTTTTTTGTGGGATTTTGTTTCTTTTACTTTCACGCTGCACCCCGCATATAACGGGGTCAGCAGGGAGAACCTAATGTAAGGCACTCTATTCCCGACATTACGAACTCTTTGAGGTGGACGAGGATTGCGTTTTGAGTGGTGGAACATAACGCTGCGCGTAGCCTTATTACCAGAACGAGAAAATGAAAATATTAAATATTTCGATCACCTGAATTAATTAATGTTACATTTTATATTTGTTTTATAATATAGGCCAGGGCAAGGGTGGATTTAAGAGAAGAGGCCTCTGCTCAGGACGCCAGTGACGTAATCAGCCTCATGAAACACAGTCTTATGGATACTTTCAGCGATGAATTTGGCAATATTGAACTATCACGCTCTATAAACGGATCCGGTGTCAGTTCTAGGAACAAGGTATTAAAATAAAAAATATATGAAAATTTCAGCTTCAGGTTGTATCAACCATGTAACAGGGTAGGGGTTTTCTGCGGTAATGAAAGAATCCTTAGCTCCTGTAGCCCCGGTCTGTAGCGGTCGAGGAGGAACACCGTAAGGTAACCCGCTCGAGTCATTCGACTCGCCCATTCAGAGCCTATTGTTGGCCTGGAGGCATGGCATGTTGAGTGATATAACTCAGCGCCGCACTTTGCGTTGACATCAGAATGCAGAAATTAAAACATTACATATTCATTATATTTCATTAAATATTAATTATATGCATTTCTTTAAGTCGGAATCGGTCCCCAACTTCTCGCGGCAAAAAAATCTTATTGAATGATGAAATATAACTTATATAATTTTATTATTTATTAAAATATAATTTTAAGAATTTTGTATAATATGCTATTGTTAACAAAACTATTTTTGTCTATAGGTAAAACGATTTTTAGATCTATTGAGCCGACGATCTCATCAATTAGGCAAAGATATATTCACAAGACAAGAGTTAATACAAATACACAAATCAGCTGCTATTGCTGGTGACCCAAATGATCTAATAGAAGCCATGCATATACATTCCTATTTGCTCCTCAAAGGATCTAATACATACCAATTAGTGGCATTTTGATTGATTTGTTATGTAAAAAATACGTCTTTTATTAAACAAATATTTAATAAGCTGCTTTTTAATATTTACTGTGATAATATAGATAATGCTCAAGCATTTTTAGTAGTGTCAACTTGTTATAACAAATTACTTTGTATAAAAACGTTTGGAACTCCATAAATTAAGAACAGAACTGAACTGGTATAAAAAGTTATAATTAAAGCTTGGTATCTAATTTCAGTTTAATGAATGGAAATTGTGAACTCACACAATTAAAATAATATAATATTATGGCAATATTTTTTTAATTGAAGCATATTTATGCTAATATTTATTACAATTTTTGCAACTTCTTATATTTCTGACTATGTTTTGTTTGTGATTCAATGTGTGTGGTGGGGGCGAGTGAATCACCACAAGGAATTAAAAAAGAAAGAAGTTGAAGTATCAAAAAAGAAATAAAAAATTTAAATCGTTTTGTGACGGAGCTCAAATTATTTGAGAATTAATGAGGGTATAATTTAGGATTATAGACAGCTTTGTCAAAGAAACAATATTAAAATTTGCAGTTCCTTTAATTGTTATGCAATTTATATATGTAAACATATCAAAAATAGAAGAATGGTTTACTATTTGTCACAATGATAAAAAGTCAAGATAAATATAGATATTTGATATTACAATATTTAATATAAAAAATATAAAAAAATATATTTTTTCTAACCACCTCTTGCGGGTACTTGCTCCAAAGCCATAGACACATGGCAGCAACAATATAAAGATCCTATTAATATTAAAGAATTTAAAAGTGATGGCTGTGTGAAACTTTCAAAAAACAAATTACCAACATCACTACCACCAAATAAATAAAAATTAGAAATAGCAGACAGTGCTAACAGAGGTGAGCACAAAAAAGCAATAAATCTCGTCTCCATAGCCTCAGTTTTTAGAATACTTATTCTAAACTTATTATACATATCACATTTAGAAAGAGCCTTCCCAATATACTCTAATGTAATACCTGAGTAATTTAGCAAGGACCACACAAGAATGTGCCATACAGTTCCATGCCAAACAAAAACAAATAAAAAAGTTGCAAGTGATGCCAACAGTTTATATGAAATCTTTGGTAATTTACAATATTGACCTAATATAGTGTAACCTGGCTTGTAAATGTACCTGAAAAGTAAATATTTCAATTTAATATTTAAATTGCAGTAAAATAATTAACAAGAAATGAATAATAACAAACATTAATTAGAGTGGTAAAAAAATGTACTCTAGGAGCAAATTTGAATAATTTTTGTAAACAGATATTATAAAAAAAATACATAATAATGTTACTAACTTCACCAAAAATCTATAGAGTCCAACATCAAAATGCTTCCACATTTGAGAATAAACATGAATTCTAGCGATGCATCTTGGTGTTGGAGGTGGTTCCATATTATCCAGTCTGGCAAAAGCTCCGGCAATTCCATAAGAAACAACATATTTCATATGGAACTCCAATCCCATCCACAGACCTCCACCACATAAAGCTATTGTTGGTAATTTTCTTACTAGCTGAAAAACAACTATACAATATTAATGTTGTTTATTTTATTTTACATTTTGATAAAAGTACAATTCACACATACCTGCATGTCATTTTGCATGGCAAAAAAATAGATATAATGAAAAGTCAAATCCAATATAAAAGTATAGAGCTGAAAAAATGTCATGTCTACTGCAAATCTCTTTAACCTTGGGATTATTCTTTTTCTTTTAGTTGTAAAACTTTTTTCAAATTCTTCATAAAGAATAACTGGTCCAGTGTATAACAGTGGCAAATATAATGTGTAACTGAATAAATTTACAATATCATTCCAAGTCAAAATATTATCCTTTTTCTCAATAAAATCTAAAGAATAACTTATACATCGTAGTTCAATCCAGGCTACACTAAATAATATGAGATAAACTTCCTCATCTTGCATATCTTTGTGATCCAAAAAGTTCCAAAAATAATACTTATATTTTAATGAGTTATAACTTAAAAGTAATAGTATACTTGTAATCCAAATACTTAATTTTCTTCCACCACATAATAAAATTAATGCATACATCACAGGTTGAGCAAAAATTATTAACATTTGTTTACATCCCATGTAAACAATGACAAATGTTGTACTAGATAATATTAACCAATATTTTAAAAAGGAACTGCATATTATGTATAAAATTTCAGATATGATAAATTGACATATCATAAAATACCAAGAGGTATAAAAAAAATATTTCCAACTACTCCATTCAATATCTGAGACATCTTTTAGTCTTGCAATAAAATACCAGCCTCTTTGTAAATCATTGAATGAGAACAATAATTTCTCATCTCTTTCAAGTATATCTGTATAGAAAAAGATAAGATTTTATTATAAAAAATGACGACAATATTAATATAAACATTAAACTCTATAAAGTTACCTGTTTGTGCTTCGAAAAGCTTTAATAAAGAGTATATATTTGCGAATATCCATAGAAAAAAATAGATATATAATTCGGTATAAGAAAGTTTTGATTTCATTACATTTATAACATTCATTCTTGCCCATACAGCCAGGTAAATATCAATTATATATATTCAAGTTTTAAAATTTTGCCGGTTGAAATATTTCCGCGATAATTTAGATAATCTGATACTCGTCATGACACTGACACTTAGCGATAGTAAGTGCCAAGTGCCAAAGGCAAAATCCAAAGTGACAAATGAACATAGACAAATATTAAATACTAATATAGGGATGTTCAACTATTTCGAGTAGCAATCAGGTGAGAGAACTAGCAAATAATGAGATTACTGTACCGTAAAGCTTATTAGGTAAAGCTTATTCAGGTAACATTACTAGGAATGTGTATTGCAATAATGATCGTAACTTCAAAAATTTTTGATATATATAATATAAACTAATTCAAAAGGATAAGATTCTTCAATATTTTGACCATGTCCAAACCATCACTGAAACATATATCTTAGTCCTTTTCTTGGCCTTTTTCTTTTTTTATATATTTATTCCTAATCATTATCTTAACGTATCAAGCGTAACAGTATTTAGTGCCTTGACAATGTTCACTGAGTAAATGCTTAATGTTATGTATACATGTCAAAGCATTCGTATCATTACAAATATGTGATATTATCAATAAACGTTTGAGAAGCTTCGTTTTGGTTGTTTACATTTTGTCTCCAGTCCAAAATGAATAGACTTTAGGTGAATTTTGCCAGAGCACGAAATACTGCTTCAAAATAAAAATAAAATCAGCTTCATGCTGTATCCCGCACAATTCTGGAGAAATTGCGTGTTGAGTGGCAGAACTCAACGTCGCGCTTTACCTCGACACCAGAGCGAAGAAATGGAAATATAAATTTAAGTAAATATTTCATCTCTTCGAGTGGGGATCGAACCCACAACCAGTCGGTTTTACAGTCACACCTAAAGAAATGGAAATATAAATTTAAGTAAATATTTCATCTCTTCGAGTGGGGATCGAATCCACAACCAGTCGGTTTTACAGTCACACCTTGTGCCGTTGCGCCACGAATGGCCTCTACTGTTGCTGAAAATACTGCTTCTCTTGGTAAATATACGAGTAGGTTATTATTAGAAATACACGCCTTTCAGAATACACAAAAGCACACATTGTGTGTAATACCGTATATTTTGTGGTTGAAACTTAATTAAAAGATATTTTATATAGATATTTATTTATAAAGATGATATAACCGATATTTTTTATTTTTTGTTCTGATTATTAATTATATTTGTTTTAACAAATCTTAAAAAAATACATTCATAAAACAATATCAACTTTGAACGCATTAGTTTTGTGTTGATCTTACCATATTCATAGAAAGGCACGTAGCTACAAGAAATTGTGATGCATTGGTGTGTTCTACTTTTCTGAGTCATCGAATGTTTTACTTTTAGTTACGCATATGTCAAGTTTATACGTGGTTGTCTCGATCACAAGTTATTTCACTATTAAATGATAAACAGTTATACTGCTTTAAACTCATACTATGGTTGTGTGTAATATTTTTATTTCGATTTAATTATTCCTACTAAATAACTACAATAAGCAGTAAATAACATTTATAAATAAAAATATGGAAAGGCGTTATTGTTTTATATTTCTTATTTTAGTGAGTTATCATGTACAATTAGGTGAGTATTTACATATATTACTATATTTATAATGAATATTAAGATGTCAAAAGTCAAGGATGTTTATGTAAACATTTGAGATATCGCTCTATACATTCTTAGTCCCGCCTACCATCTAACGTTAAAATAATATTAAGTGAAACAATTGCTTTCAATTATATATTACGTTTTATCCTGCATATAGGTAGGAGTGTTAACAGAGAGACCTCAGTCTTTAACGTAAATAAATCAAATAAATCAGCTTCACGCTGTCCCGCACACAGCAGGATAGGAAGGAACCTAGTGTAGGACACTCCGTTCCCCACTTTCTGCCGAATTCTGGAGGCATTGCTTGTTAAGTGGCAGAACTCAACGCCGCGCGTTGCCTCGACACCAGAGTGAAGAAATGGAAATATAAATTGAAGTAAATATTTCATCTCCTCGAGTGGGGATCGAACCCACAACCAGTCACGCTTTGTGGTGCTGCGCCACGATTGGCCATCATGTGCGTAGTCAGACGCAAGATCACTGCGCTGCGATGACCTTTAGTTTTGTATGTCACGGTTTCAATTTGGCATCATCATTATGTAAAGAGGAAAGGTGTAACCTCTTATATTTTTTTTAAATTGTAGTTTATATTTAATTCCTAAAATTACTATTTTTAAATACAAATAAATATCCGAAAAGCTGTTGTTTGTGCTGATTTAAAAAAAAACGATTAAGAACTTTATGTGTGTAAATATATTTCTACATTCAACCAATTCAGGCAACAACCAATTAAGCTATTAAACTACACTAACAACATAATAGTAAAACATGCTAACTAGCTTTAAGTATTATTATTAAGGGTCATCTTAATAATCTTATGTTACACACAAAAATAATAAACTACTCCCCATTTCAGGTATCTGTAAAGACCAGCGATACAATCCAAGTAGCGATTTTTTGCTACATGAAGGTGGTTTTACTCCAAATAATAAAAATACATATGCGGCGAATTTTCCTAGTTTGCCGAACGCAAAACCTAATGTAGTATCGACAGAAGGTACTAATATTAATTCTGTAAATACAGCAAAGCAACAATCGTCTGGTAGACGCGACTATGTTGCGCCTCAGCCATCGCCATCAACATCAAAGCCAACAACAGCCACCCAATCTACACCTAAAGCAAATCCTACCACTAAAACAAGTAGCACAACACAAACACCAAAAAGAGATTATGTAGCTCCTCAATTTCCAACTTTGAAGCCCATTGGAATATCACGTCAGCAACCTAGTGCAATTTCGACGCCCATGCCCTCTGGTATACCGAAAAGAGATTATGTAAATCCCAAATATGAAGGCACAGGAAAAGTGAAAGATCTTATTAATTTCTACGATAGTAAGTCGACTGTGAGTGGTTTTACAACTCCGCGTCCGCCAAGTTATAGTTCAATATTGTCGAAAAACAAAGATCAAGTCGCTGATAAATCAAGTATCGGTTCATTACCGACCACAAAGGCTACCACAAAAAAACCCATTGTGATAAATAGTAACTTACCAACAAATGGATTGCGAAATCCTACTCTTCCTAGTACTTTAGCAAATAACCAAGGAACCAATTCGAATTCGAATGGTCCTACAGACGCAGAATTGCAAGTTGTGAGTGAAGAACTGCTTCGCAAAGATGTTAACAATGCAGCAAAGTACATAACAATTAATTATCAAGAAAAAACTACTTCATTTTCTAAAGACGACAAAGCCCCTTCTCCGTAAGTATTTGTCGCATTTGAAATAATTCAGTTACATTAAAGTAGTAAGGATTTTGTTTTTTTATTTTATTAAAATATTGATTAATAAAGAAATCAATATTTGAATTACTAGATAATGCACTCGATTTCAACATGATATAAGATTTTTTACATACCTTAACAATTTCAGTTTCGGTCAAAACTAGGCGAAAATTAAGATCGTTATATAATACAATTAAAACAAAGGAGATTTTGCCAAAAATGAAAAAGTAATTTTTAATCAATCATGATTTTTTAATTAATAAAATCATCGTAGTAAAAAAAAACGCCATATTTTAAAAGCGACGCAAAACATACAAAAACTTATCAAAACGACAACATTGTAAGAAATCGAGTCGTAGATATTACAGTATTGGCAGTGTATTTGAACGATTTTAGGTTTATTTTAGAAAATATGTATTTGGGTGAAATAGAACCAAAGATATAACTTTCTCGTTCTGGTATGCTTTTTGAGAATGAAAAGTGGCAGATCGGCAACGTTTAGTAGTATTTTTGTATTAGTAGGTGTTTACGTTTTTGGTATCTATTCGCACTCGTAACTGCGTCACACGTAATAAAGTATGGATAAAATTCGTGAAATGAAAAAAAATCCTATGTCTAGACTGTTGATGAATCTTGATTATTTTTTTTAAGTTTTACCTTATATGTTGCTCCCGTAAAATAAGCGCAGACAATTCTATCCTGTACATGTATTGAACTTGAAGACAAAAATTTTTGGCCATCAATATTTTAAAAATTACTGCTAACTGATATGATAACTTTGTTTATAAATTTGATGATAATAAGCTATAAATATGCAAAAAGAGTAAATATAAACAATATATCAATCTACGAGATAAAGATGTTCATAGTGTCTTTTTATGTTTGCAGATTACTCACTGTTGCACCTGACGCATGGAACATTCTGACCGTACAAAAATTCTTACCATTATTAGATAATTATGAACGCGATACCTTAGTAAATGAATATGTTACAGCACAGGTAAAGTAAAATTTGTAAATTTAATCGTACATGAGTATTAATTATAAATAAAAAAAAAACAGTTTCACGCTGTATCCCGCACTCAGCAGGGTAGGCAGAGGGAACTACATGTTAAGACGCTCCGTTCCCCACTTACTTAATTATAAATAAAGATATTTTAATATGTTTGTATGTGCATTGCAGGAAAAGAATGAGGAAAATGCGTTTATGGATGCTATAATGGCTACTAGTGTAATACGTCACTTAATGAATTTTCTAAAAGATAAAGGTACACAACACAAGATTTTCGGAAAATGCTTAATTTCATACTCCTAATTATTATATTATTAATATTGAGTATCGAGAATAAATAAAATATAAATATTATTTGTTAACCTTATAGGATATATTTCGCCCGATCCTAAGCAACAAAGAGATTATTTAAAACAGATGTGGTTTGGTTTGTATTCAAGAGGAAAAGGCAAAATTAGTAGCTCTGGTTTTGAACATGTATTTGTATCTGAGCTTAAAAATGGAGAAGTATCAGGTAAATGTAAATGCTATTTAATTTGTTAATTAATATTTACTTTTATTAACTAGTGTATTTCTTCTTATAGGCTTACATAACTGGGTATATTTTTCCAAAGAAGAAGAAGCGAATCGAATAAATTATTTAGGGTACCTCAAATATGCCGAACTGAGTGATGTAAGTAAATTTAAAATAAATGATACTTATACAAATACGTTAACAACTATATGTAACTTATATTGCATGTAAAAAAACACATAAATAAATGTAAAGATTTAAACAATCTTGTCAAGCCAAGCCAATGGCGGGCTTATCACCACAAGAATCTCTTCCAGGTAAATAAAGGAAGTAGATGAAGAACGATTTGCATAATATAAACAATCTATGCAATCATAATAGTAAAAGAACAAATAAGTTATAATAATAAAAAATATAATTGACTATAATAATTCTTTCAATGTATATCTAACAATATTTTATTGTCTACAGAAAGGGGCTGTGATCAAAATGCATTTCAATCAACAAGGAGTTGACAAACCTGTGGACACAATGTTTATTGGGACATCTCCTGAATTAGAAATGGCGATATATACTTTGTGTTTTGTTACTCGTGTCGATAATGACTGCAATATAAAGCTCGGGAATAAGGATGTAAACATTATTACTCACAACTTCAGATACCGAAGCAAAAACTTTATAGGCAGTGCTTATCCTCAAATTTAAAAAGAAATACTACAAACTACTACAAAATTAACACAGAATATAACAAAATTATTTTTTTTTGTAAAAATGTTATTAATATATTTTAATTATTATAGAAACTATTTTTGTAAACATAGCTTTTATTTATATAGATTTTTAAATCCCCATTTTGGTTCCTATTCGTCCTCGAGTGATGAATGAATAATTCATTCATCAAATATTTATTAATATTTTCATTTCTTAACTCTGACACCAAGGCAACAAGCCCGACGTTAAGTTTCAAGCAATGCCTCGAAAAATTCGGCGGAACTTGGGGAACGGAGTGTCTTAAAACTAGGTTCCCTTAGCCTACCCTGCTTTGTGCAAGATTCAGCATGAAGCAACTTAAGCTCGCATTGAGATTGCTTTTAAGAAATAAAAAAATTTCATCTCTTAATTACCAGTGTCTATATATAATAAGTAATTAATTACATGAATACGAATATGATATATATTAAAGAAAATTTGCTTTATATGAATATAAATTATTCCTAAAGTAAAAGTGTGAAAGTTTTAAAAAGTTAAACTTGAGCTAAATGAAGAATTATAGATTATTCTAATTACAAAACAAAATAAAGTTCACAAATAACTTTTTAAAACTATCTTTTATATCTATGACTGCTTGATAGCTTTTACCTGCGGCTTTGTCGTTTTGAAAATAGCTAACGAGATGCATATAACACATTCGAAGTACTAGAGATACTTAACTGACCGCAAGTACAGTGTTAGATCCAAACAATTAACGTATTGTAATATATCATATCATATCTCTATATACTGTATATTACTATATTATAAATTATTTTTAATTTTTAATATCATATTTCAAAAAAATAAAAAATACTTATTTAGAAAATGTATCAAAATTTGAAGGAAGCGGGATTTGAACCTGCGCTTCTTAGAAACTGTCCAAGCCAAGACGTTCTTATCAATTTATGAAGTTTTTATACGCTTGTTACAACTTACTTATTTTGTTAGCATCTCTGTATGGAGATTTAGGCTTAGTGGTCAAAGCGCTTGGACTAAGCGGATTTCAAAGAGGCGCGGGTTCTAATCCCGCTACGGTAAAATTTTTATACTTTTTCAAAAAAATAGAATTAACCTTTTCATTAACGCGGGAAAACTTTTCGGTTAACCTCCCCCGGGCAGATAAGAAGAAGACATCAGACTATTCAGACACACTAAAACCTCACGAAATTAACCTCACAAAATTAACCTAGTAAATATTCTAACCAGGATTAAGTTTTAAAATTCACTCGGAGGAATGTTTATATTTAAAAATGTTTTATTTGGATAACTTACAAAACACCTCGAAACTTAAAACAGCCTCGAAACCCCCAAAAGTTAAGGCAACCTAAATTGAGATTATTTCAAATATAAAATTTAACTTTACATACACACAGGTAAAAATAACTTGTAAATTTAATTAAATCCCAAAATTTTGGTACCACGGCTTTTATTGTTACAAATTTAAATTTCAAGTACAAATATTAGTGTTGCTAGCATAACACAAACTATAAATGTTATATAAAAAATATTTCCCGAACCACCTATGAGCTACTACTCATATTTAAAATTAATTTTCTAAATTTATTTGTCATAAAAATATATATTTACTTTGAACACATACTAAATTAATAATATACGTATTATTCACTTTCATTATTGATTTTATCGATATATAAAATAACAACACTGATCGAATCGGACCCTTTGGGTATATGTGTTCTGTGAATCAGACAGACGGTGACTTAAAATAATACAATATGCACGTGTGCGTCTAAAAATGTTTCCCTCAGAAAGTCGTCAAATTATGCAACGATAATCATTTGTTTTTTAGTAGCTATAACCCAGTGTAGTTAAAATGTTATTACTTAAATATATCACATTTTATATGTAGAGTTTTAGTTGAATAATTAAGATTCAAAGCAAAAATGAGTCTGTGTAATACGTTATTCCGTAATATTTTAAAATCAAATCATAATTTATCAATTAAAAATGTTTATAAAAATTATTTAGTGCATATTAATAAGTTTTCTACACGTGAACTTTTAAAAGAAGCTTATTGCCGCACAAAATTAAAATGTAGATGTAAGTATGCCTTTAATATTCGTAGTATGTTTCTCAGTAATTTTAGTATTATATTTATTTTAATTGTTTTTGTTTTTCTTTTTAATTATTTTTAGCAAAAAAACTGCCTCAAGATGTAAATCCTCAAGGAGTATTTGCTTGTAACGAGCTAGATCTTACTGAAGTTAAAGTATATGGGTTTGATTATGATTATACACTGGCACACTACAAGCCTTCTCTAGAACATTTGTTATATAATCTAGGAAGAGATATGCTACTAAATAAATATAAGGTATTTTTAAAAGTTTTTTTTTCATATAATAAGAGTAGTCAAACCTGGCAGATAAACCTGCTTATCAGTAAATACAATAAAATGTGCTCAAACAAATATAGAAACATAAAATATAAGTTTGCTTAATTTATTAGCTTCACTGTATTCCACAACACAGCAGGGTAGGCATAGGGAACCTAGTGTCAAGACATTCCATTTTTCACCAAATTCTGGAGTGCATATTGAGTGGTGGAACTCAACTCTGCGCTTTGCGTCCCGAGCCAAGAAATGAAAATATAAATTTAAATAAATATTTCATTTCCACTAGTAGGGATATAATCCACAACCAGTCAATTTTACAGCCACATTTTGTGCCTGGCCTCTATGCGTCATTTATTTATGATTTAAATAATAAATATAATAAACATGCATATATACTTTTAGTATCCTCCAGAAATATCAAAATTAGAATATAAGCCAGATTTTGCAGTCAGAGGCCTGCATTATGATATTGAAAAGGGATTACTTTTAAAATTGGATTCATTTTTACAAATACAATTTGGTGCTGTCTATAGGGGACTTACACCAGTCTCCACAGAGGAAGTTCTTAAGATATACAAAAATAGAATAATACCCATAGCTTATGTTGAAGGTGACACCAGGGTTCATAAGGTGAGTGTAATTATTAAATGAACTTAAATAAACTTATTATTGCATATGATCACATTATTTCCTGCAGCAAGGTAGGTAAAGGGGACCTAGAGTTAAGAACTTTTATCCATCTTTCTGCCCAAGTTTTGCGACAGTGTGTATTGAGTGGAAGAACTCAATTTCACTTTTTGTCTACCTGAGCTGGGAAATAACTATAATTAAAATATAAAAGCCATATTATAAAATATATCCAAAAAAAAATTTAAAAAAATGTATGGATTTGATATTAATTGAATGGTTGCCCGACTATTTTATTTAATACATAATTAAAAATATTTAATTTCTAACATTGATATTGAGCTTTAGTAGGCTCTTCTCTGCAGAACTGCCTTCCAAATAGCTAGCTTATGTTCATTCGGCAATTCAACTGCAAAAGTCTAATTTAATAAAGAATATTATGAATTTGAATAATCATTGCCCCAAATGAGGATAAAATCTACAACATCACATTTCTAGTAACTAGCCCACTGCATCACAAATATGAAAATTAGCATAGACTTTTTGCATAACATTATACATTAAAAAATGATTTAAAATATGCAAATTTTTAATCAAAAATTATATATAAATGTACATATTATAATGTTTTAAGTGATATATCCTTATATTATAACATTCAATAAAGCAAGAGCACTTGTAAGCAATCATTCATTTGTGCATTCCCCTTGCAATGTCGTCTAATACCTACAAGGTCTGACTGACATGATAATAAACTAAACTAATGCACCACATATGTCTGTAACTATCATATGGCAAATATTGTTATTATCAGTTTCTTCATTTCATTGAAAACAAAACCTTCTGATGTATGCAAATGCTAAGAATAGAACTTTTTTAATGAATATTATTTATTGACTTTTATGATTGATTAAAGTAATTAATATTTTAATTAAAATTGATGCAAAATCCTTGGCTAAAACAACTTATTAAAAAATAGTTTTAGGTATATAAAAGTTGGGAATATTTTAGGTATAAATATGACCATGTAACATGACAAAAAAATTGATAGCCTGGCAATTTATCCATAAACAAATATTTTTTGTATTTATAAAAAACATGTTAAAATTAATTATTCAGTATTAAATATCTTTGCCTTATTTATATAATTCCGTCCTCGATCCAATTAACCTCGCCTAGACTAATTAGGTCCTCCTTGACTTTCTCCAACCACCTAAGATTTGATCTCCCTTGATTTCTCCCTGGTCCGTAATTAGCAGGGATTGGGTGTTCTAGTTTCAGTTGTGACTCAATTAGGCTTCAAACCATAATAGTTTTAATTATATTCGGTTTGTCATATATGTGGTAGACAACGTGATTTTACCGAATTCACACCGATAATTTTCTGGTACTCCATACCGAATATGGGTCCCAGAATCTTACAGTCAAAACGGCATTAAATTCTCCGTCCTTTTTGCTTAGCACCAAACTTTTTGATATCTGTATTTTAATATCGGTCTCAGTTAGGTCTTGTAGAGCTGGAAATTTATGCTTTTTGAAAGTATTTTAGATCTAAACCATCTAAGCAAGCTGAAATAGCATTTATAAGCCGCCATAATTCACCTGCTTATTTCTGGAAAATATTTTTTTATCCTGTTTTACTGAACAGTCAACATTGCTACTGGGAATGATCGATATTATTGTTAATATTTTAAACCGTGTATCTTTTTCCACTTTTAATAAAAGAATAACAGGCACATATACTTAACTAGATTTAAGTAATCAAAAAACTTCTGATCTTAACCACATATTTTTAACGCTGTCACTTGCATATAAGGTAAATGTCCTCTGTTTCGGCATCTTAAGGCTATTTATAACTTTAAACAATTTTAAATATATTATTGAACGTTATATGAACTTGAAAATTTTTGTGTGTCAATGTGGGTATTTGGCCAGTAATTTTGTCTGAATTATTTAACTTAGTACTAAGTTTTGTTTGATATTAATTTATTAGTGGACCTCTTGTTTGAACCCTATTTCGTGGTAAAATTTAGCTTTCTAGGTTCATAAACTTGTGGCTCCTATTCCGGGATAAAATTTTTACAACGCGAGTAGGGTTCATTTATAATAAAAAATCCATTATCATGTAAATATTATAATTGTAAAAAAATAAAGAAATTAGGATGAGATCAGTGGTAGCTTTTTTATTTATATGTTTATTCGACGATTCAAAAATCCTTATAATAAGTCTATTTGAATAAAGAATATTTTGAATTTGAAAGCTATATAGGCTTTTTTATTGTTAGCCATAGCGCATTATTGACTGGCGAGGAAAATAATAATTAGCACGATTTATTCGCAAATATCAGCTTGTTGTGGAATACGGCAAATATTTGACCTTGGCAACCAAATACGGCAAGCTCAAATTTTTCTTATATTTACTTTTTAAATTTAAGCAATCTATTTGACACCGAATTAGGTAAATAATGAATTGTTTTATTTAAATATTGATATAGTACTATATATTATACTTTCCTATCGCAATCATATTTTTCGAAGTTTAATTGTATGTGATGAAGCGTCAAAACGGTATAGAATTCAAACAATAAAAAAATAACGAGCATGCATGAGAGCCAAACTTGTTTTGTATCACACACTGGTTTTGAGTAGAAGATTAAATTGACTGCCAAAACATCATAAGCATATATTAAAAAAAAATATTTGATTTCATTCAATTCAAATAAAACAAACCATACAGAAAATCACATCGATATTAAAAAAAATCAAGAATTAAATTATACTTAGTTTTGGAATAAATATTGTTACAAAGAAAAACAAAACTCTTGACAGCAGTTATCAATAGGGCGCACGCACTCCTTCTATGGCAATATTATTCATAATAATTATTCACAATTTTTATTATTACAAAATTATTTATATTGTTTTAGGGACTCCAAATTATCACCAATTATCGTGGCGTTTAGAGCAAGCCTTACTCTCTAAAACTGACCACAAATCATAATCTAAAGGATTAAGGTTAGGACTAAATGACGGCCAGTCTTTAGCTCTGACGGAAGTTCGAAACGTTCGTTTCTAACCAAGTTTGGGTGGATCGAGCTTTATGACCCGGGTTGATAAGGAGCTTAATTATCTTCTCAAGTATGGAGGATTTTAAAAAATTCTATATGGCTCCATACCTACTTTATGTAATGCAATCCCAGCGATTCGATTCTCTTTATTACCCCACTTCAATTATTAAATTGAAGCAATAATATTGTTATGTTTGTTAAATAATATCAACAAATACTTTACAATTTGGCACGAAAACAAGAAAAAACAAGAAACTATTGTATAAAAATTACAGAATCTAAAGCAAAAGTCATATTTTATTTAATTTTAATTGTAATTATAGCCAGACTAAGTAATAACTGAACCCTGAAATAATCAAGAAAATGTCTTTATTTTTTTAATGTTTTTATTAACATTGCTATTTCGAAATAATTCAATTTTATATTTTTTTAATCTAAGATGTATTGGTATTTCTTAAAATTTTTATTTTTTTATTGAGGTTTTTCAGATTCATAGGTAAAAATACCATGTAATAGGCAAAAATACCAATTTATGGGCTGTTACCTGTTAATATTAGCAGAGTACTAATATCTTATTTCAAAATTATGTACATATATGTTTATCTGTCCGCATTTTATACAAGGAATTAAATTGTTTATATTATATATGTATTTGATATTTATGAATATCTATACTAATATTATAAAGCGGATGAAATTGTTTGTTTGTTTGTGTGTTTAAACGTTAAGATCTTTGGAACTGGACTTTTTTTGTTTTGTATGAAAGCTACATTTATCAGGAGTGCTATAGGCTAAATAACGTTACAGTTTAATCCTTAGTTAGCCTTAAATAATAAAGAACGCTAGCGTATTACATTAACCGCATACGCTGCAGAAATAGTTAAATATATGTAAGTATATTGTGTTAAAAAAACATTCAGTTTCATTAGTTCGAACATAAAGTCCGCCACACTATCTCTTATAAATAATTTCACAAGAAGGCATTTTGTGACTTAAAATAATTGAGAATTGCAAGGTATTGAAATTGCAAAATATATTGTAACTTACGAGTGAAAATTATTTCATAATGAAGGAAGTTACATAAAGATAAGCTTTGGCTTTTATAGCATGTAGTTTAGACGTATACTTTTCGAGAAAATATAAAAATAAAATAATTCAACGCTCTGTTTACGATCGCAAGCCTAGGCTCGAGTCCCGAGGGGAGCGCCTTTGCCGCCAATTTTGACCTCGCAAGCAGCCAAGTAGTGCTTGCACTTTCTAAACTTATGAAAAATGATTTTATATATAAATTATATAATCAATCTGTTGGCAAATGCAGCATAGGTGAAGTGTGGAATTATAGGTGGTATGCGGGCGAAATAGTACCTATATTAATTTAATACATATATTTTTCCTCTATATTTATTTCATTTACTTTATTAATAAAAACAAGAACAATAACTCATTATAAAAGATATTCTTATAAATGTTGATTAACGCGTGCGACTATCGAGCAAGAGAGTATAATTTAACAAATATACAACGAAATCAGTTTAATTTCTCCAATTTGTGAAATGTTTACTCAAATTCAAATCAAAACAGTTAATAACCTAACATTGAAAACAATAAGTTTCCGCTAGCGCTCGATCAACTATCTATAATATAATAGTCGCCACAGCTAAAAAATGTAATTGATTTCGATTCGATAAGATTTTCGTTCATATCTCAAATTTTTGTTTCAGACTAACAGGTCTAAAATGGTGCATCTAGCCGATTTGTTTTCTGTACCAGAAATGGGCTTGCTGTGCAATGTTGCAGAATATTTTATTAAAAATCACATAGATTATCATCCTGAGATCCTGTTCTTGGATGTAAAGGTAAATATATATTTTTTTAGTGTAGTACTTGTATATAGTTAGTTAATATTTAAGTAAAATGCATGACACACGAGATTAAGGTTCCTTCCTATTATATGTAATATTACACTCCTTTGTAACCACAGAGTTGTAGGCATGTTATACAAATACATATGTGTAATTTATTATTATTTTATAATTTTCATATGTATAATTGTTTTTTTTTTTGGAGACATTGATGTACATTACACTGTATTCCGCACACAGCAAGGTAGGCAGAGGGATTCTAGTAAGACATTTGTTCCCCGCTTATCTCCTAATTCTGGAGCCATTGTGTGTTGTGTGGCGGAACTAGTGGCTGAACTCAACGCCCCGCTTTGTCTTGACACCATAGTGGAGAAACGGAAATATAAATTTAAATAATATTTCATTTGCTCGAGTGGGGATAGAACCCACAACCAATCGCTTTACAGTCAGACTTTGTGCCCCTGCGCCACGACTGGCCTCTGGACTGGACAAAATCATATAAGTAATTTGTAGGATAAAAATATTAGTCCAATAATGAATTTTAAATACATATTTTAATCCCCTCGGACTTCTTCTAAATACGGGATGGATTTTTAAGCATAATATTAATAGTGAGCGACTTATAAAATCAAAAATGTGTTCATGATAAGAAATCTTACGCTTCTATCGTATCTAATTAATTACCATGGAACGGTTGTATCGATCGTATATTTACAAATAGGCAAGAAGTCGAATATAAGAGATTGCAGGACGTAAAATTCATTTTATTGTTTAGTAAAAATTATATTATTTTATTTTAAATATTACTATAACCATTAAAAAAATTGACAATTTTTAATGTTTATTTATTTTTTATATGCGATATAAAGCACGAGGTATGTGATTCAGTAAATAATACGCGTTTGACGTTTCATATATTCATTCATTATATGCATCAATACATCGATCTCATGTGTTAAGATAGCTTTATCTTTTGTAAAGAACAAAAATAATGTAGTAACAGGTATCTTCGTCTTATTTATACAAAGTTTTTTATTTTTTATTTTCAGAACTCTGTACAAAGCTGTCATCCAATAATGCACAAGATCGTAGCTAAAAACGTAGACGAATATATTCGACCAAATTCAGATTTGAAAAAATATTTCCAGATACTACAAGAAAGCGACAAAAAATTATTCTTAGTCACGAATAGTCCATATCATTTTGTGTAAGTCATTCTTTACTAAAACTTAACTGATTTCTATAGGTTAACAAAATATTAAAATTTTATTGAAATTTTTAAATAAACATAATTAAAGTATTTTATTTATAGAAAATATATCGTAGTAAAAGCTAGAACTGGCGTGATCACCGTGCACAGAAGTGAACATGAAATGACGAAATGAGATAGTATAACCAATTTGTCTGTAGTGTTTGGACATAATCCATAGACTCAAATCGTGCTAAATTAATAGTATACGAGAATTATACAAATTTTTTAATAATCGTGTCTAAATTCGATTCCAATGTTCTTAAAAACCACTATATAAATTACAATTATTATGTCACTTTTAATAATTAATTATAAAATTACAGAAATGCTGGTATGGAGATGTTGGTCGGTGCGGATTGGCGCGACTTTTTCGACGTGGTCATAGTGAATGCGAACAAACCTAAGTTTTTTACAGAGCACTCTCGCCCTATACGAGTGTTCGATAAAAACGCTAATAGTCATATTTGGGAGAAAGTTACTTCTTTAGAAAAAGGAATAATTTATTATGAGGTTAGATATAAACTTTAAAAAAATAAAATTGAAAACCAATTGTTATTAAACTGTATTATGTATTGAATGTCTTGGGAGCATAGTATTTTTTCCTTTTCTTCATCGCGCTATATGATTCAAAGTACTGTTGCGGTTAAATTTAAATAGAAACCATATATTTTTTTTAATCATGTCCTTTTATTATCAAAGAAATTATGTTTTGCATTACTCTATATTTTTTTTATTACACGCTGTTTTTATTTCACGCTATATATATAGGAAGCAGAGGGATAAATTAGTCTTAAGATTCTTCGTTCTCCCTTTAGCCCAATCGAGACGTTTCATGTTGATTGGCAACTACGTTACTACAACACTGATAATAAAATAACTAAAATGTTTAATAATAGTCTCAAATATTTTCAGGGCACAGTGAAGCAGCTACAAGATCTCACGGGGTGGAGCGGCCATCAAGTGTTGTACTTCGGCGACCACCCCTACAGTGACCTCGCTGACGTCACACTAGAGCACGGGTGGAGGACGGGCGCTATAATAAATGAACTTACTGTATGTTTATATATCTTTATAGATTTTTTTTTGTGGAAGCGCTGTATTGGGTTCTGAAACCAGTTTTTAAATAAAAGTCAATTTAAATATCAGTTTAATACCCAGTTACAACTTTACCGTATCGCCACATAAAAAATGTACTGGTTTTCTTACGAATACTATAGATTTTTTTGAGAACATATTTATTTTGTTACTTTTCAATGATTTCATTTATTACAGCATGAAATAAATACGTTAAACATGCAGTCGTTCAAAGAGAATGCCAACTGGTTACAAATGCTTACCCAGTTAATTGAGGACTACCAAGATTATAAGGAACCGGAGGCATTAGAGGTCATAAATGAATGGATGGCGGAAAGAGATAATCTCAGGTAATGATTAAATATATATTTCAGCTTCACACACTTTAGACAGGGAACATGTTAAGTGGCGGAATTTAACGCCGCGCCTTATTTAGTAAATTCTTTGGGTGGAAATCGAAGCCTTACAACCTTTGTGTTCACCGCTTCGCCACAACGGCCTCGATGGTAATAAAATATCAGTGAAATTGAAATGATCTTTGGTTTACACTTATTAAATGAAACTATTATAATTGGATTTATCGAGATATTATATTTAAAATATATTATCAAATAGCAAATTATGTGTATGTAATAAAATGATGGTAGTTTCAAATAGTAAAAATAAATTTTGATATTAATCCAAAGGACATAAGGTAAGTTATTTATTAATACAAGTTTTGATTATCAAATGTATGGTATATGTCATGGTATGTGTTATACTTATCTTATTACTTTAATATATCTTTTATGCTTTACGTAAAAAAATATTAGCATTCTGCACACCTCCGTCCGCACATTTTTTGTAAAAAGGGGTATATAGTTCTCACTTCATGTACTTAACTGTCTTTCTTTCTAAGCCTGTCTTAATGGGAACCGAGTGTTTTACTACTAGGTATCCAAGTTCCATCTGTCTACCCTGCTATGGGCGGGATGTCGCAGCAAAGCCGACAGTGTTTTTAAATGTGCGAAAAATTAAGAAAAGAACATCTAATATAGCTTAAAATGCAGAATATTCGTGAAGAAATTTCTTTCTTACTATAAGGGCTCTTCAACTACAGTGTAGTTTTTAATAATTTGCCACTTACTTTAAACTTGGCCCAGAATTCTTGCGTGCCCTTGGGCTTCTTCATGTAGAATGGCACATATGAGCCTTATCATTATTATATATATTTTATACCTTATATACTAAAATACCAGAGAATACTGGCCATGAGGCCAGTCGTAGCGCAGGGGCACGAAGTGTGACTGTAAAACCGACTGGTTGTGGGTTCGATCCCCACTCGAGGAGATGAAATACTTAAATTTATATTTCCATTTCTTCGCTCTGGTGTCGAGGCTAAGCGCGGCGTTGAGTTCTGCCACTCAACACGCAATGCCTCCAGAATTCGGCAGAAAGTGGGGAACTGAGTGTCTTAGCACTAGTTTCCCTCTGCCTACCCTGCTGTGTGCGGGATACAGCGTGAAGCTGATTTGTTTATTTATATACTAAAATAAAAATAGGCGTATTAATAAATGGTATATTAGAAGTATTTTTTTAGAAGTAAAGTTTTTATTATTATTAACAGTAATATCTTTATTATATAATTTGGTATTGTTTTTGACATGATTTCAGAAGTAAAATATTATAAACATATTGACCTAAACTTTTACTAAAACTATTATCTTCCGTTAATAAAATATTCTATTGCATATACATACATGATAATATCTTCCACAGCTCTGCTCGGGAGGAGTTAAGGTACATTATATATTCAGTAAAAAAAAAAATATATAATTAATAATTATAATTAAAAAACATCAAAATTTACACAACTTTTAATAATAATAGTGTAGAGATATATATATTTATTTAAAGTAGATTAGATATATGTAGTTAGTATAAAATGTACATTTAATTTCAGGAACTCAACGAAATCCGTGTTTAACCCACAATTTGGTAGTGTTTTCCGTACTTATCACAACCCCACATACTTTTCCCGAAGACTGTTCCGGTTTGCCGACATCTATACTTCTAACATAAGAAATCTATTGAAGTATTCTTTGACTCACACCTTTTATCCACGACGTGGAGTTATGCCCCATGAATATGGATCTTATTTTGTTTAAAATAAAGCTAGAAATGATCGTCGTCATAAAATATTGTAATAAGCAAATAGTCCTCTTGCTTTACGACGTATAAAGTAAGCAAAAAATAGTATCGAACGTTGTACGGGTAAAATATGATACTGATAACATTTTTTTGAGATGATAAATTGTGTTGATATATATTTTGTAGATTTATGGACTTAAAAATGGCAGTTTTATCCCTTTTTTATACATACTGTTGGAAATCGATTACTTTGATAATGTATATTAAGTCTGTATATAGGTACAGTGCAATTTTAATATTTATATTGTTTATTAGATATTTCATTATAATATTTTGTTACATTTTACAGGGATCATTTATATATGTAAATTTATAATCAATAATCGAATACGAATTATCGATTTTAATCAATCGATAATGTTTATCGAAACGACAATGTAATAGGCTTAGGCCTATTTCAGTTTGAATCGCGTAGATGTAAGTAAAAAAATGAATTAAAATATATATTCTATTTAACATCTCAGATAAAATTCATAATTTATAAATTAGAAATAAAACATATTATTCAGCTAATTGTAGTATTGCAGTAGTTTATATATTATATTGAAATGTTTTTCTCAAGTGGAAAATCTAAGCTGAGTAGAATATTAAAATAATATTTAAGTAAACAATTACTTTATTATAAGTGTTCTAAATATTTTCCTATTTTTTGTTCTTTACTAGTCTGTATTAAGAATAATCTTTTATAAAAATATTGTATAATTCGTTTTAAATGTACAAATTAAATCATTATAAAAACTTTATCACTTGTTGCGATATACTTTGTAATTACTTTTACTGTTTTATAAACATAGTATTACTATTGTTAAAACTTGAAGGTATTTCTTCGATCAGAAGCTAGTCAAGTGTATTTATTACTGAATTATACGAACAAGTAGAAACTAAACTTTAAATTTTTTTGGAATTCTAAAATATTTCTAAGTCACATTAGCAAGCAATTGTCTAAAATCATAATATATAAAGTGACATTTGTACTGTATTACTTTTATGTTAAAGGCAATTTTGATACTTTTTCCTGTTTATAACTGGGTTTGAAGAAGCCACAATCTTGCCCTAAAACTAAATTTAGAAATATATAAAACGTCATATCATACAACGATTGAAACTATTAATTTTATATAAGTTAACGATATGTAATGTGCATAATTGGGCGCTATTCTTACAAATCAGTGCAATCTGTCGAAGGCTGGGTAAGATAAAGAAAGGGAAGATAGCTTAATGAAAGAAGGGTAAAATATTTTATAATTTTTTTAAGTATTTTTTTTTTTAAGTTTTTAAACTATTGGCGCATATTTAGAAATATTGAAAACATATTAAATACTGTATAATAAATTTATCTCCCATATGGATATTATTTTTTTTGTAACAATTATTTAATAAGTAATAAAAAGTTTTTTATTTTAATTTCAAAAGTTAGCATTTTCCATTTACATTGACCTTAAATTCTTTTCGCTTTAATCCAGCCTTTCTATTATATATTTGATTGTATAAATTTTACTTAGATTTTTTTATTTAACATTTGTGTTAACCAATATCTTCATGTGACCTTAGATGAACTTTATTATATTGTGCCATCTCCTAGACAATAAACGATAAATCTTTAATATACATAGTTTTATTTGTTTTCCTTCCCACTACTGATGATGGATATTTAATTTAATTTAAATTTTAAGGTACCAAAAAAAAGACAAAAATATTTTGAATAGTTTTTTATAAAAATACATTTCTATTCTACATTAACGTAAGGAACGTTTATAATTACAATAATGCAAACACAAACGGCTGTTCGTTATTTTTATATCATATTTTAGTTCTTATTAAAGAAAAGCTTTTAATCTCATATATATTTCAACTTGACTTACTTTGTAATGTAATTGTGTGTTATTAATGCAACAAAAAATTTTTGTAAATTTTTTTATACGACTAAATAACAAAAATTGGTAACTATTATTCCAATTAAGACATTTTACAATGAATAGCTTTATTTCCTTTATCAGCAAATTTAATTAAAAAAACCCTTTTTTAAAATTCTAAATTAGCAAATTTTAATTTAAAAAACGGGATACGCTGTATCTATAAGCAATACATTGTCTGCTTTCAAAGTTTTAGTTTGAATTGTGAACGGTACGTTGTTATAACGAAGTTTGCATGGGCGGTCGGGGCGAGCCATGAAGCAGAGTGTGTAGAGAGCGACTTCCAATTCCGGGGAAGTACCCACGAACATGGTGATTTCAGGTGCATCTTTAGTTTCACTAAGAATCGAATGTTGTTTCAGGATAAGTCCTTTCTGCAAGATAAATACGATATGTTAATAATATTGACCAATCATTTATTCATCATTATTACTACATTATCAGTTACTCTTATTATCATATGTCTATAGCATTTTTATATTTCGATTTCTGTTTCCGGTTCAAATCCCAATCTGTAAAAAGTTTTCTCTGCCTATTTCACAAGACCAAAAATTAAGAATAGTAATAATTATGTAGAAGGTAGGAACATCTAAGTACATACATTATTTGCTATCCTTAATTTTCGTAATTGCATACTGAATTAGTTAAATGCTAATACTTACTCCAGAAAGATCAAGCTTATCAATATAACCGAGGTAGTTAGCTTTGCGGTCCATCTCGCGCTTAGCGAAGAACAACCAGCTGTGTAGACCTGGAAATATAATATATTTAGTAACGTTAATTTATATATAGTATATTACTTAGTCATCGACTTCGTGGCGAATGAACCAAAGGGTGTATGTTTATAAACGCTGCAGTTGTGAGTTCAATCCCATTCGGCAGAATCAAATATATATTATTTTCTTTCGCTTGCTCTGGTAACGAGTCTGGTAACATTCTGGTAACACTCAACACCCAATGCCTCGATAATTCGGCGCAAAGTGATCAACGGAAGTGTTTTAATTTGAACAGAGTTTCGTAACACTAGGTTTCCAGGTTACCCCTGAGTGGGATACAGAGTAAAGCTGAAAAAAACTTAATAAATTAGATATTCATAAAAATATTAAGTTACATATAACTTACCAAGTACGGTATTTGAATTGAGTTCTGCCATGAAAATATTTTCAAAAGGGCAACTGCATTTGCACAAGCCAGTCCAGTGGCGAGCGTATTTTGTGAACCAGATTTTCTTCAGCAAATTTACTTGCTCATTGTACTCGTTCATTTGGTTTAATCCTGGTTAAAGAAAAATCGTGTTACGCTAAATATGAAATAATAATAATATCTACTTAGTAGTAATAATACTTAGGAGGCCAGTCGTGGCGCAGGGGCACAAAGTGTGACTTTAAAACCGACTGGTTGTGGGTTCGATCCCCACTCGAGGAGACGAAATATTTACTTAAATTTATATTCCCATTTCTTTGCTCTGGTGTCGAGGACAAGCGCGGCGTTGAGTTCTGCCACTCAACACGCAATGCCTCCGGAATTCGGCAGTATTTGTGGAATAGAGTGTCTTAACACTTTCCCTCACACAACAGGTTCCCTCTGCCTACCCTGCAGTGTGCGAGATACAGCGTGAAGCTGAATAATACTTAGTAGGTATCGTTATTTTAGTTAATCAATAATTACAATGTTAACAACATTGTATTTTTATAAGATATTTAGCCCATTTGACGACCACGTGTATCGTGCTAGTGCAGTGTAATATTGTTTTACGTACTGTGGTGAAAGACAGGTTTATCGATTTACGAGCATAAAGGTACAAATACAAATAGGTTCCCATAAAGGTCTAATTTTTATTATAAAAAAGATATTATTACTAGGAATAGTTTGTAAATAAATTTATCATTAGCCTATTTTTACAATATTTCTCTATTACATAAAATGACATAATAGCATGAAGTATTATTATTTATATTTATTATTTGTAAAGCGTAGTTAGTTTCATTAGTAAGGTACATGAGTCACACGGCTGTTAGGTAAATTACTCACCTTTGCTGACGAGGAATGACATTAGGCTCCTAATAGGTCCTGTGGCCAGAATTGTGTTGATAAATGTCATCTGCTCTGTTTCTTCCTTTAACATTAGTTGTAATTAATACAAAATTATGTAAAACAAGTCCCATTTACTGTTGTAAATGTTTACATTGCGTTGCACTCAATAGAATGGCGGAACTCAACGCCGGGCGTTGTGAGCGAGACCAGAGCTAGAGCGAGGATATGAAAATATTAAATATTTCATTTCCGAGTGGGAATCGAACCCACAACGTTTGTTTGTACCCTGGTCACTGGCGTCACGACTGGCCTCAAAATACACTGACTATAGTAAATGATATCATATTTGAAGTTGAGCGCTTATTAAGAAATAGTTCCACGTAGAGTTGCCTTAAATTAAACATTATTTTTATTGTATTAATTAAGTTATACATTATTCAGTACGATAGCTATAAAAGTAATATGATAGAAATATGATCTTTGCCACTACGCATTTATAAAATAGTGGTGAGGCAAATGTTAAATGCGAACGATTCACCTGCATTATTCGAAATATTAAAATGTTTTGTTTTACTGCGTCTGGTTACAAATAGTGTGGTTAGGTTGCGCTGGTTAAAGTGGAAGATTAAGGAGTGATGTATCGTTACGATACGCTAGATTCAATTTAGAATATAATTTATTGTACACGAGAAAGCCGCCTAAGCATTAAAATAAGCAACCTCTGCTCTAATTTTGATTACGTATCTATTGTAGAAGTAGAAAAATTAAATTAAAAACTAAATTTAAGTGGCACGTAAGTAATACCATACAGTTACTATTTTATCTATAAAATAAAAAAAACATTTTTTTCTAAGCTATTAACGAACAAACACCGGACATCAGCAATTATTCAAATAGATACTTGACTCATTCCCAAGTCACCTTTTAATAAAATGCAAGTAGATTCTAGACATGTTTTAAATATTACTATATATAATTATAGATATTTTTATTTCGAATAAGTTTCTATATAAGAATAGTCAGAAGTACTAACTAAATAAATCATGTTAACTTACATTTGGTGTGACAAACTCAGGCCTGATTACGTTCTTGTGATAATTGTCGAATAGTGCTGCGAATGGCCTGATTGTTGGTCCGTTCCATACATTCTCAGGTACGTTCAGGAGGCTGTTGATGTATAAATTAAAAATACAATATTAGAAGGTTTTTTTCCGCCGTTACTTTGTTGTTACTCTGTTCTCGACTTTACACCGAGTTCTGGAGGGATTGCGTGTTAAGTGAAGGAACTCAACGCCGCTCATTACTTCCCTACGAGGACGAAGAAATTAAAATATTAAATCCCCCACTTCCTCGAGTGGGAATCGAACCATAAACTGTCGTGTTGTGACGTTTGCATTGTTTGGCTGTTCTCAAATTGGGTTAATGTTTTTTATTAAATGATTTTATATTACATAACAATATAATTAATATTAGTAAATAATGTTTTCGCAGAATTTGGTACTTAACAAAGAGTAAACAATCATGTTTATCTTTTCTAACCCAGAGATGACCTCATGCAATGATTACTTTTAGTTGACACACAGTTTCACAAGCAATTATAATTGACATTATTATTTCTTATAAATTAGGGCCGAAGTTTTATGATAATATATTTGAAACAAAATTATACATTTAAAGTCAATAATCTTTTACCTAAGATTAAATCGAACGGAATTATTGTTTTATAAAGGTATAGGCACATTTAGGCATCTAATATGTGCTTTATGATAATAATAAAACTTTTATTATACAGTTTAACTTTTATCCTACAAATTTCAACAATAAAATGTTCTATTTATAATTATAGTTGTATTTATATCATTAGATTACATAACTAAATATAACAAATACAATGTACTAGGCATCGCAAAGTGGCAAGGTGACGATTGCTGCAGTAAGCAATTTAACCATCGTGGAAGTTAGGAAAATTGTAAATGTCCGCTTCTATTTTCAACGGCTCGACAATATGCTATAGTTACTGTTTAAATACTAAAGGAACTTACTTTGTTTGCGCTTCATCACTCTTGGACAAGGGACTAGTTTTCCCTTGTAAATTAATTTGAATATAATTGATCGCATTATTAATATCTGCATTAAACATTTCTTCGCTTACACGGAGCAAGTCTTCATCCGAGGTGGAATCTTGGACCTGACGCAGCAGGTCCTCATAGCTTTTCTTCTTAGCATAATCGACCACTCCCCCCACAACGGTTCCGATTTGCTGCAGGGTGTTCGTAGCGGTGTTACCTTGTTGACCGGTGACAGAGTTGCTTATAAGATTGGGAAGAATGCTATTGAAGATCTGACCTGCAGCCGACGCTATGTCGTCAGCTCGGCAGACTGCTGCACCAAGCAGGATAAGTAATGTAAATTTCATCCTGGTCACAACTAACGTTCAGAGTAGCGCGATCACGGCGCACTAGTGATGTCTCGGGTCCGTGTCGAGTAGGCGATACTGCACGACCTTTGGGTGACGTCATGCTCAATGTATATGAGATACGGTATGTTATTGAGATTCAACTTGCGGATTTCCAGTTTTAGAAGTGGCGACTGCCCTGAATATATAATGCGAAATGCTGAGTTTCTGGCACAGTAAACATATTCGGCCTTCATTTTCAATTTGGAGGTGGATAGGATAATTATATTTAAAATTTGGCGGAATTAGATTTAACGTAGTGGCGACAGTCGTTGATAAAATATACCTACATTAATAATTAATAACCACATATGTATATGAATGTCTGTATATTATAAATAATATTGATTTAAATATTATTTATATGCTAATGTATTACTAATTATAACATAACCAGATTATAAGTTACATACGAATTTTATATTTAAGTTATTAAGCCTACAATATTCTAAGATTTATTACCTCTTAGCAAGTATGTATTGAAAATCGTTTACTTCTCGAGAAGAAACAGAACTATTAACATATTAAGCAAGTTGTTCCAGATGGATGCGCATGTGTAATGCACTAGATGCGTACGCGCAGATGTATATTGGAAAAATGGAACAATTGTCTTACTATTTTATTCATAATTTAGTCATTATTTTGTACTAAAACTAGGTAATTCCGTCGACAATAGGGAAACTAATTTACATATTTGTATATCTAACACATTAACATGTTTTATGAATACCTCTAATATAAATAAAAGTGTGCTACTTCCTAAATATTTCACTACGCTGTGGAGTACGGACAGCAAAACAACTCGATCAACTAGGTTTATGTTACAATGATTTGTCTACTTAAAACGCTCCAAGTGATATCTAGTTACCAGGAATAAGAAAATTAGTGGATGACGATCACAGTACCTTACATACATTTATTATTTCGAATAAAATACGTCATTACGTCAATTCTAAAATTGTAAATTGATTACACATAATATGAAATTGATTTTATGAAAAATAGGCATGTAATAGGTAAGTACATATAAATTTATTTACTTACTTATATTTATAATCAAATATATACTTCTCTATATGTAAATATTGCATACAAGAAAACTACTATAATGCCTTTTATTGATCAGGTAAATACATCCATTTAATATTAAAATTACATTATTATGAATATGGCTATAATATTTAAAAGCTGTTATTGTTAAACAAATAAAAACGTTAATTTTAATCAGTATAAAGTATCACGAATCGTGCTATCGTAAGGTCTTGGTGGCAAAGGTCAATGTAGACTCAACTGGCTTTATAGACTCACAGTGCTTCGAGAACGCTGACGCGACCTCCACAAGTATTTAGCTTTGAAATATTTTTGGTTAGAAGTCATAGTTTTTTAGTGGCTATAGTTGATTGAAAATATGAAGTTTTTCTTAACTATTTTACTACTAGCCTTTAGTTACGCAGAATGTAAGTATTTTTGCAATTTTAACTTTCTTGTTTAGTTGTTATTTATGTATACTTTCACATACGATTTATATTCAATTCGTATATTTACAATTATTAACTTTATGCTACGTATTGTGAGTAGATAAAATTAAATAACGTAAAATTTTGTATCAATAAAATATTTACATTACATGGCTGAGGGAAACAGCTTCTCACTCGTGGCAATGGATATAGATATTTTCTGCCTCTGGTAAGACAAAATGCGACGTTTCATCAATTATAGACATTGCGAATTGGAAACATTGCTCGTTGAGTAGCGACGACGTTCGCTACTCAACGAGCAAGCAATATCTAATTGATGGCAAAATTCTTGATACTAGGTCTCCTTCGTCTTCCCTGTTATATGCAGCAGACAGTCTGAAGCTAAAATAAAAATAACAAAATGATAATTTACATATCCATATATTATCTCAATTTTTTGTGAATGTTTATATTGACTTTAAATTTTTTTTTCAGGTCGGAAGGCACATATACCTATTAACAAAAATGCTAATATTGATTTTATAAATATGGAAGGAGGTGGTGTGAGACCTGCGCAGAATAATAATCGTCCTTTGCCGAGTCAAGCGACAACTCTGAAACCTGTAGTCCCACCTTCGGCTCCGGTACCAAGCCAAAAACCAGTAGCTCCACAACCAGGGCCATCACCTATACCTGCTATTCAACCAGCGCCAAAACCTTCACCTTCTAATGTCCTACCATCTTCGCCTTCTTCAAAACAAGCACCAAATCTCATCACTCCTAAGCCAGTAAACCCTGCTCCTGTTTCTAATCCCATTACCACCCCTGGGCCTGGAAGTGTCAAGTCATTGGTTCATTTCTACGATAGCCAAGGCAAGGCCAGTCCTATTCGGCCTTACTCCTATAGTCAAGCAGTTAAACAGGGTTAGAAATATTAATAAAATAAAACCTAATTAAAAACCAGCGTCTTTTTTTTACTTATTTAGAAAACTTATAAAAATGGATTAACAAAAATGTTAAAAATGGTCTTTTTTTGTTTATAAATAAATATAAAAGTACATTATTTATAATTAATTCAGTATCTCATTTTATTACTATAAGAAAATTCATATGAAACACTGCTTGTTTCTAAAGTCAACGACCGCTACATCAGCCGGATACATCTCGTGACAGAAAAGACGCGTTAAGGCGTAAACAATTGCTGTAGAGCCTCCAATTGTAGCAGTGAAAGTGGCGACGGAAAATATGGGGGTGCACCCGTGTTCTAATTTGTCAACATGACTAAGGACTTGTTGATAAATTATTACGCAACACAGTGAAAGCTAGACATTACGTTTGGAAAATATAACTTTCGAAATTCCACATAGATTATTCAGTTTAATTTTCGTATGGAAGTGAAATTAAATATTAAATTACTGTGCTGCGATATTTTGCATTGCCGATAGCGCCTTATTGAATTAGCAAACAACATTAATTACGGAGACACATGATAACTACTTTAAATCATTCTGAGTAATTATATTATTATTAATAGAGGCCGGTCGTGGCGCAGCGGCACGAGGTGTGACTGCAAAACCGACTGGTTGTGGGTTCGAATCCCACTCGAGGAGATGAAATATTTACTTAAATTTATATTTCCATTTCTTCGCTCTGGTGTCGAGGTTAAGCGCGGCGTTGAGTTCTGCCTCTCAACACGCAATGCCTCCAGAATTCGGCAGAATGTGGGGAACGTAGTGTCTTAACACCAGGTTCCGTCTGCCTACCCTGCTGTGTGCGGGATACAGCGTGAAGCTAATTTAATTTAATTTTTTTTTATTATATTATCGTTATTGCAATGGTTATTGGTTTTATTTTCACAGTAAATCTAAGGTCATCCATAAAAAGTCCATGGATATGTATCTATATTTTTTAATACGAATTTATTTACATCTGCCAGATAATATAATATTTTTTTAATTATTATATTATAAGTTTCAAAAGTCAGAATAAAGCACTCCTATTCTCTGTAATACCTTTATTAATAAAACCAACAATGATCAAAAACATATAGCCTTTATATAGCCCGCATATGCTGAAGCATGTGTTAATATTTAAAAAAAAACGTTTCGCGTCATAAACAACCTTGAGGCCTCCATCCGGTAATAAAGAGGACGGATGACATTAGCAAAATGTGCCACTTTCACTCTTGCCATGAGTCACAGGCCACAGCGGCGAGTACCTAAGTGTTACGTCGCCAGGACCTTTTACGCTCTCAATGCGCTCCATCTGTATTGTGCAACCCGTCCGCATTTCAAACTTAATAATAAACAATGAATCACTTTTGCTTGCAATAGTTATATAATAATTAACTTAAGTTTTAATAACTTAAGCAAGTAAAAAGTTTTTTTTTTACTTGAAAAGACAAAAGTGTAAATTTTATCAGTCTATTTGAATAGAGCGGTAACGATTAGGTAAGTAACCATTAGAAATTGTGAGAAATCGCATCTACATTTCACTAGACGATATGAAATAAAAAAAATAAATGAGTAATTACTTTTTTTTTTTGAATAATAAATATCTTTACATTTTTTGTTTTTACAAATTATCACAGCATGTGTATAACGAGTGATTTCAATCTAGATTTGGCGTTCTTTCAAAGTGTAATACTAATAATATTTTATAAATACGAACTTTCTAAAAAAATAAATTACTTTTATTAAATAAATAGAAATTCGGATAATTAATTTTGAGTTTACCAATGAAAAATATAAACAAAATATAATTAAAAAACAAGCGATGTCTCGAAATATTAATAGTATATTTTTAGACAATAGGTTATTTTATGCCAGCTAATCTACACACAATAACAAGATATCAGTTTGTGGCTACATACATTCCTCACTCGGCGAAAGTGGTTTTATATTTTGTAGTCATGTGAAAATTCAATTCAAAAGTTCCAATGGACGATTATAATAAATTAAAGAGAATTACCAAAGATGAATGCTCTGTGGACAGTTTAACGTTTTGCGTACGACGTAATATTATCATTTCTAAATTTATTTATCGGATTATAATTTTTATTTGAATTTCTCATACTAAAAACATTGTGGAGGCGTCTACTTTCCTGCTAATTATGCGGTAAATTTATAAGTACAGTGATAGCTTCTTTTATATTTAAATGACATCTTCGTAACGTAGATACACTTCAGTTTTAGTGATGGATGCTGAAATATAATATCTATTGTTATTTTAAGTTAGTGTCTTTGCGCTTTGTAACAAATCAAAAACATATTTTGTAACATTATAAGTATTAGATACAATACTTAATAATTTGAATATTGAAAAATATTCAAATTAAAATATATAATATGATCTATTACTAATATTTTAACGTACATTCTAAAACGTATTGGATATCCGCTCAAGACTCTCACTTTCCTCACTACTTCTGGGGTCTGGCATGTTGCTAAAAGCTAGTTATACAGTTGTGCTCTAAACTGCTTCATAATACCTTATTAGACACAAATTTAAAACCTTAAACTAGTGTGCTTTATTTTTTTTATATCCAAAGTGATATTTTATACAATAAAACGTATTAATAAGGATGTCAATTGATATGAATAATATGGCACAGTAAAATTGAGTAACTTGTCTTACTTCAATGACTCCTTTGACGCACACGACTTACACAACAAATAATTTTGGTCCAAGGGTCAATGGCATGCTATTACGTCGTCGGCTACTCACGGACGCGATACTTTCATAGCATATTTTATAAGCTAGATATCATAGTACACGCTACTATTGTTCCTTGAAATTATGGCTATCTTATCATTTCCTCGAGTGAGGATAGAACCTACAACCACACACACACCCACACACTTGCCCCTGCGCCTTGATTGGGGTCAAAAATATTTAACATTGAAATATATTTAACGTTAAATTAAATATTTTTCAATACATATCATATTTCTATAACCATACCTTTATATTGTCTATTGTTTCTACTAAAGGACTACTATTATTTCAAAGTAGGCAAGAAATGGTTACAACAGTACCTACTGACCAATTTAATCCGATTTCGTATTCTATTATGACACACAAACGTTATGCAAAGCGGATCAGAAAAACCGCAAACTTATTTTGGCAGAATAAGTTGTGTGAAAACATTCTACTCATGAACACTTATAGAATGTTTATTCAAGTATGCACTTCGACAGTATATTTTAATTTATATATATTTAAGTAGACTACAATCAATAAATTCTTTATAAAAACAAAACGTTTTTAAGCATTCCTTATTTGTACTTCGGTCACAATTTTATTAATACACGAGGAATGTAACTTATTTATTATTTACTTATTAACTTACTCAATTACAAAAAATACTACATATTTTTCTTATGGCAATATATTTAAATATTGCAGTCTTGTTTTTTTGTTTTATATTTTGAACAGTCGGCTGACTGATCGCAAAGGGAAAGAACCCTACAAAATTCACTCCCCTACGTGGAATTAGGCCACTACTTCCGGGAGAGCACAGCAGACGGTGCTCTTTTAGTTTTAAATAATGTAAATATATACTTAACTTTACCAAATGAATTAGACTTTCACTCTCACACAGAACTAATGCCTTTAATAACTTTTAATACGGCTTGACGTCGTTGAGCACGACTTCCTCATAGCTGAAGGGCAAGTTTAGTATATAGTTTTTAACGATTGAAACTAGTGTGAAACAATAAAATAACTGTAATATTCATGTAAAAATTCTATTAAGTTATGTAATTCTGTTAGCACATTTTATTTAAAAATATAAATTTTAAGTAGGTACATAATTAATAACTATATAAGTAAATGTAAAAGAGATATGTAAGACTGTACAAACATTCGGACATCGTTGTCATTTTAAAATAATGGTTATTTATTTAATGTGTTAACAAGCTTTAGGATATGATATTATGAGGCCAGTCGTGGCGCAGGGGCTCAAAGTGTGACTGTAAAACCGACTGCTTGTGGGTTCGATCCAGACTCGAGGGGATGAAATATTTACTTAAATTAATATTTCCATTTCATCGCATTGGTTTCGTGGCAAAACGTTGAGTTCTGCCACTCAACACGCAATGCCTCCAAAATTCATCAGAAATTGGGGAACGGTGTGTACCACACTAGGTTCCCTTTGCCTACCCTACAGCGTAAAGCTGATATAAAATAAATAAAAATAAAACGAGCAATTGAATTATTTTTATTCCTAACTAATTGGCACCGCTCTCGTAACCGCCCGTAGCGCCCGCACAAAAATATGAAATTTTTCGGAAAGAGTGAAATCGAATAAATTGCCCATTGTAAGGTGCACGAATTTGGCAAGCGTTACTTTCTGTTTTAATCTTCATGTGCGGTGGCAGCGTGATACGAGATAACGTCCGCCGTGCGCCGTCCGCCGTCTGCCGCCATCGAGAGTTTAATGCTGGTATTGGTTTAACATTTGTTATTCGATTCGAATGTAAATAAATCTATTATTTCTATAATAAATCTATTATTTCTGAGATTTTTATAATATATTGCCAATAATATGAAACAATTAAATGAACTATATATACTATTGGATTTTTGCTGCGCTCTCGTTGAACTCTTTCATTTAACACAATAAAGAGAGGTCTTGAATTAGTTAAAATAGTCAAACGACGTAAACTTTAATATTATATACTAGCGGCCCTGCGCGCTTCGTCGGCTTGAAGTACACGAATATTTATTTAAGTGTATTTAGGGGAAATTGGTTGATTATTTTATTAAGGTTATCTACTCTATTATATAATTAATAAATCAAAATTAAAATCTTTTGAGTTTTATTTGATTATTTTCGCAAAATTGTTTTATTTAATAGAATTCTTTTTAGTTATGTCATAACTATCTAGTCAGGCGGAAAGTACACGGTCACGATAAATTCGACATTCCCATTCTTGCAGACAGACAACATTTTTAAAATTACTTCTTTGTGCTTTAGTGGCGTATAAATATTTATATGCATTGCAAAAACATGATGGTTTGGAAATCAATCTTCAATTTTATTTAGGTGTATAGATATTTTTTTTTACTCAAAACTAAATTGAACAATGTTTTTTTTTAAATTATTTTATAATTTTTTTGCCCTAAAGATCTATTTATATATGTAACTTCCGTATTTATTTGATTGGTTGCCAGATATCATATTATGGTTATTAGTTGAACATACAGAGAAAGTTTAAGATAAATTCTTTGAGCAAAAAATAAATAAATATCGAGACACTCTAAAGTGATGTTCGTAAAATAAATTTATGAGCGTAAAGCGCCATGTTTCCTATTACTTTCCAAAGCGAAACGTGATATATATTTTTTATAATATCAGTAAAAATAATGAGACATGAGACACAACCAATAGTAATAGTAAATAGTGTTTAATTGAAAATTGTATCGTAAGGTATTTCTTATATGTATTTCTTATATGTATTATTTATAATATTACCGGTTTTCCAATCTTAATATGGCAACACTTTTGTTTTGTATTTGTTTAAATAATGTTTCTTTGACTATTATTTGAAAATATAATGAAAATAATGTATGAAACATAATGCTAGCTGTATATACCATTTAAACTATACAATATGCGTACAATATAATATTTAGTAAATTGTATTGGAATACGTAAATTAAACATTTTGTAATGGATTTTACCTTTTTTTTCCTAAAGTGTTTTGGAGTCAGAGCTAGGCTGAGAAAGTATATAAGTTTTTCTTTCTATTAATTTCTTATTATACTGAAACTGCTGACTGAAAACGTGGTGGTTGTGGGTTTAATTCCGATTGGGAGAATGATAATAAATAAAGTATTTTCATTTTTCCGCTCGGCGTGGAGTTCTTCCACTCAAAACGCAATATATAAAAAATTGGACGGGAAGTGGGCGACAGCGAGTCTTAACATTCGGTTCCCTCTACCTAGTTGCTTTATGATTTATTTTATGTTTATGTTGTATATAGTGTATTGTCTTATAATAAATAAAAAATAAGATTCGCTTAGTAAGCCGTTCGTTTCATAGAAAAATATAATTTTTCAAACGTTTTTTTCTTTCATTTTAAATATGAATGATTCTAAGACGAGTGAGATTCATTTTTGAAACATTTTCTAATAAATAAATATTGCTTTAATTAACACTTTAAGAGTACTTTTACATATACTTCAATTCATAATCTTAAATTAGTGATTAATTCTTATTTTACTATCCTTATATTTAACTGATTTGTGTTAGTGATTTTTCTTATACAGCAGACTTATATAGCAGAATGTAAACAAGAATATCGCGTTTAAAAAGTTCATACTGGCATAGGTTATGAAAAAAATAACGTCATAATATACGTCATAATAATAAGTAACGTAAATATTCTTTTAATATTTTTTTACATTTTTAAATTGTTATTCCACACTTAGGAAAGATAAATACTTATTTAAAAAACGTACAAAAATTTGAACGTAGCAGGCCTCGAACCCGCGTCTCCTGGAAACCGACCAGGATCTGACCACTAAGTCATACGTTCTCATCAAGCTACGTCGAATTTTTTATACGCTTGTTACAACTTATTTATGTTGTTAGTATTTCTGTAGGGAGATTTTTACAAATTTCCGTTACCCAAAGATAATAACTAATAATTATCGTCTGGCAAGAGAGAATGCTATTTATTAAATATTTTTTAATATTTTTAAAGTATTATTCCACACCTAGAAAAAATACTTATTTAAAAAAAAGTTTTTAATAAGTGTATTCCTTTAATATTGTTAGAAAAGATTTATAATGAATGTATGAATGAATATATTTATTAAAATATGACGTCTACGTCGTCACTATTAATCGACTATGTGTGAGAAAGCGCCTACGGTCAATAAAAAAGTTAGAGTTAACTGAGAAAGTCATTAAAATCTAAAATATTTATATTAAATCATCTTATTTATTAATATTAAATATTAAAAAAACCAATCAAGTACGAGTAGGGCTCGCCTACCGCAGATTTCGTAAAATTGGAGGATTGTAGTAAATAGACAATCTTAAGTTTACAAGCGTAAGCACCATTTTGTATGAGACGAACTACAAATATATAGTCTAGAGATTTTTTCCTTTATTTATATTGTAAGTTCTTACTTTGTACCATTTCATAGCTAGAGGTCCGTGGAAAGTCCCATGATAAATTTTGATAATGCGAGAATTTTCGTACAAAATGCAATAGAAGCTTGATATTTTTATGCCATACCATACATATATTTGATATTAATTTCAGCATGATATGACGCGACGCGATTTCGAGATAAATGGTCTCGACAGACGGACGGAAATGAAAGTGATCCTATAAGACTTCCTTTTTTTTAGATTCGGAACCCTAAGAAGGTATTCAAGAACGCAATATTGATTTGGGTGAAAATTGGAAATTGGATAATTGTGTATCTCTAAGTTTTATCTTAATGTGAGAGTGGCATAAAGATAAATAAATATATATTTATAAGTTGATATATGAACTATGTATACAAATGATTTATCGCGTTCAAACTATCTAAGCATATTTTTTACATTAAAATATGAAGTACAGAATATATAAAATATAAATAAAATATATATTATTGTATCAAGAATTATTAACATATTTAAAAATATAATTGATTTTTGTAGTTTTAATTTATATTAACATTTCTTCGCTCTGGTGTCGAGGCTAAGCGCGGCGTTGAGTTCTGCCACTCAACACGCAATGCCTCAAGAATTCGGCAGAAAGTGGGCCTACCCAGCTGGCTGCTCTGGCTCTGCCTACTCTGCTGTGTGCGGGATACACCGTGAAGCTGATTTTGGTAATGTGTATAAAAATCGAATCTCTTATCAAATCACATAAAACATCCGCAAACGTTCCATCGTCTAAGCATTAGATTTAAGCAACAAAGGCTACGCAAGCACAGAATGCGTCAACTGACAATTTACAATTATGAAACCCATTCATATGTAGGCTCGCTCGGTCATAATACGAATGGCGTCACTATTTCAAAACAAAAATCCGCAAAATCAGTTCTGATCCGGGATAGAAGCTCTTGGAAACGTTGCAGGTGTAGAGTCAACTTTCTCGCGTATAAAACGTAGCGGGCGCCGACCGCCGCGACCAGTCCGCCCCACGCCGCTATCGCGTCCGCGCATCTTACTGTGAAAACGAAAGTGACTGATACTGATACTGATACTGATACCCACCAGACTGTGATACTGTGTTTGTGTGACTGGAACAGTGATCGGTAGCTTGCTGTGTTATCCTGAAACTGTTTCCACGGCCCTTTACCGCATTGAAAGCACACCTGAAAAGGTACGGATATGGATTTGTGTTATTGAAAATTATTGATAGTGCTGGAACAGTGCATGTGTTTAAGCTGTAAAAACGCGATTTTTAGTAACCAGGATTTGTATTGAGAAGGTTTGCCTTTTCATTATATAAAAGCTATAGGCTTTATATCACTAATTTGATTCTATATAACTTATTTATATAATATTTTTTTATATATATATTTTTATATTTTCATAAACAATATTTATAATGAAAGTTTTTTATACGATCAGATATCTGAAGTGAGCAAAATTGCAAGAGTTGCATAATGACACTTTCACTTACTACAAAAGTTATCGTATGCTAATTCGCTTTAAAATGCATATTTTCATTTTGAAAAATTTTAATGTCTGTTGACTTATTTTTTTTATTGTAAAATAGTATTTATGTGTAAGTAATATGAGCTACATACATAATGATAACATGCAGATCTTCTAGAAGCGATATGTGGAAGCCCGGTGTGGAAAGTGGGTTAAGCGTCACACACCTCGCATTTTATAGGTGTAAGGAGGGGTTTGTCGTTTATTTTAAAAATGTGCGAGATTATATCGAAATATATATATAATTTGAAAATACAAATTAAAGTAAAATAATCAATATTGATTTTGGCCAAAATCTTTTAAACTTTTATATTTTGACCAAAAACTTGTAAAAAGTATTTTCTACTCGTTTCTTTAAAATGAATATAATAATGTTTTTATAATAATAATTGAATTTGCATAATAATACGGTATTCATATGTAAACGTAGAGAAAGCATATAATTTTAGTCACTTTACTATTATTCTTTTTAAGTAATGTATAAGTCGCTCTGGTATCGAGGCAAAGCGCGACATTGAGTTCTGCCACTCAATATGTTATACTTCCACAATTCAGCTGAAAATGGTGAACGGAGTGTTAAGACACTAGGTTCCCTCTGCCTACCCTGCTATCTATGAGATACAGCGTGAAGCTATAAAAAAAGTATAAGAAGCAAAAAGCCTGAATTACGAAACTTCATACAGTTGGAAATCCCATTCCATTGTTCAGATGAGTGTTTCCTAACGACATTACCGTCACGCTCCTAAGACGCGTTCGAGGATCATTACTGTCATGTTGTGTCATCTTAATGTGTTCCGATTATTTACAAAGTTTACAATTTTTAAGGTTTTAGAATTTACATACATAAAATTATATGGAATATATTTTGAATTATATGGAATATATTTTAAAAATCCGGATCGTATATACTAGTATATTTTAATGAGCGGTGTAACAAATTTTAAAGGTAAATAAATTTTAAAATTATATTTATAAATGTGAAATAAATAGCAATATATAATTATGAACGACACTGCACAGCTACGCATATAGCACCAAACAACCAATTTATACCTATATATTTTTTAAAGAGTTCTAGAGACTAAAGCGAATTACATGTATTAAGGAGTAAATAAAAAAAATAATTTTGCCACAAAGGAAATCTAAAACAATTATATATTATGATTTTTATGTAATAGTGACAAGAGCTCTATTAAGCGTATGTACTAGTTCATTAAAAACATTTTAAAATGTTTAACTTGGGTGCATTTTGTTTTCATCTTAATGTTTTTTCTTAATAAATATCTATATTATTATGAATCATCACTTTCTCTCTTACTATATAGATTTCATATTTGCGAGATAAATTCTCGAATATAACGGAAATGTCACGGTGAAAGTGTTAATGAGCACGTTGAGTTTTAATTTCCGTCAAGAAGACTTGCTTGCCCAAATGTTGCACCGTAAATTAGATGCGGTGTACTGCGTGTGTAATTATTGTTAAAATATGTAATTAAGACATGTACGGAGTACTCTAGATCTTATTTAAATTATGATCAAAATTTTACTTTTCAATTTAGCTATTTTTAATACTTTTACTTATTAAAATTGTAAATAGTAAAGTATGGTATCAAATGTTATTTAAATAAAGCTTCATTTATATTAAAATGTTAATTTATAATGCTTAGATTTACCCTACATTTGGAAACGTGTCGTAGTTAAAATAGACTAAATATATATTATGCCTAAGTAGAAAATGCTATATAGAATAAAGTTAAAAATATATTGGAAAATCGTTTATCAATATCGGATGAAATAAGTCTAAATGAGTAAGATAGACTGACGTGTGGCATGTGGACGGCGCGAGCGCACGCTGTGTCAGTGGAAAGCGAGTCAGTGTGTCAGAACAGCTACGCCACTCCTAGTGCCATCTTTACACCTGATTCGTTCAACTAATACATTTGTTATGCTACGATTGACACTCAGCATGGTATTATACATACATATGTACGCATTCGGCGTACAACAAAAAAAAATATAACGTTTTTTTTTAAAATAATAACTTAATAATCAATTATGTTTGAGTAATTTTAAATGAATATTTTAATTATTATTTGCATGTACATTTTTAGTAAATTATATATTTTTTATTCGTTATTTTAAATTCGTTAAACTTCGATGGACTTATAAAGCACATTAAAGGTCAGGGCAGTGAAAAGCCTGCAAGTCATTCAGGTTAGTTAGTGTTTCTGTAATCCGGTTTCATCAACATTTCTCTGCTACCATAAATACTATGTATTTGCCTTCAACATATTATGTTGGGAACGGTCACAATACATTTATCGGAAAAGGCAAATCGGATATTCGTGTCTTATTTTTGAAACTTAATTATTTTTTATTTATTGTTATAAATAGTTCTCATTAAATTTAAAAAAATCAGCTTCACGCTGTATCCCGCAAACAGCAGGGTAGGCAGAGGGAACCTAGTGTTTAAACACTCTGTTCCTCACTTTCTGCTGAATTGGAGGCATTGCGTGTTGAGTGGCAGAACTCAACGGCGCGCTTTGCCTCGACACCAGAGCGAAGAAATGGAAATATACATTTAAATAAATATTTCATCTCCTCGTTTGGGGATCGAACCCACAACCAGTCGGTACGACTGGCCTCATATATACATTTAAATAATATATTTTATTCCCATGCTTTATCCGGACAAATCTATTGAGAAATAAACTGCTATTAATGTAATTCACAGTAACAGAAAAAAATTGGTAGAAAGCTACGAGCTGGCCGCGTCTACTGTCTTTTTACGTGAAATAATCAAATGACATCGAAAAGAAACAGTATATCTTAATTGCATCTCTTTACAAGAGATAGCGCACGCCAAACTAATACAAGCTATCTTATGGAAAAACTTTAATTGTTCTGCGTCAAGTGCGATCTCATCAGGGCGCGGGAGCAGCTCCGGTATTGTTATAAGACATAGTTTATAAGTGGAGCTCCTTTCTTTTACTTGGGAAATGATCCACTGGCTGAGTTAACATGCGAATAGCTAATTTGAGACTATCAGTGCAAGTATGATGTGATAAAAGATTTTTTTTTCGTAGAGGTTTACAAAATTGATGAAACATATTATAGAAAGAACGACGGAATAAGAATTTTTAAAATTCTCTATATTTATTACATTCTTGAGGTTTCTTTTTGTGTGACAATGTACCAAAATATTTTCATAGATGTAGCTAAATATTATATTTGATCTTTAATTGCATAATTTCGATTTTGATAAAACTCATGTAAACGATTTTAATTTCTTTTTAATTAAATAAAGACAAAATTGGCATAATTATTTAAAATTGTGGTATATGTTATGTGAAATTATTATATTTCCTCGAGTGGGGATCGAAGCTACAACCAGTCGCTTTTACAGTCACACACTTGTTCTCCTGAGGGGCTTTACTGCGTACGTACTCGTATTAGTAGTAAGATGCTAAATGATGATGCTAATTTACTTATAATTATTATGTATGAATATAACAACTTCATCTAAATATTTTTTCATTCAAATTTTATATTTAACATTAATATTTCATTTTATATTTAAAGATCTTTTAAATCTGTCTATATAAATAATATTAGTAAAAACTACCCGTATAGAATATCAACAGTGAAGAGATGATAGAACCCCTATGTTTCCGCAATATATGCTTTAAAGAATCGAACTGATTTCTCTTTACAGCATTGGTATGTGCAATAATAATTTTATGTTGTTATTTCAGATGCATTTATATACTTGTATTTTTTTAAGGAAAGACTATAGGGGAATTGTGCTCAAGATGACATACTTTTTCTTTCAAAATAAATATTTGAAATAAATGAAGTCATGTGAGATCAGGACTTTGCGTATATTATCATATATATCATAATCAACGAAAGTATTGTAGTTTCAGAACAATCAAAGCAACATAAAATTAAAAAACAAACATAAATCGCACTTAGGTCGACCGGTGTAAGACGACATACCTAGGGTAAGATGACATAGACGCCATAACCAGCGATCCACTGACTTTTTTGTTCACACGTGACTTTCCTGTAGAAGTAGACTTTAGCAATGGAGAAATACGCTTAAGTACGCTCTTCTCTTCTGGCTTCTTAATCGATCCTATTTATAAGTGTAAGATGACATACTATGCCATCTTATACTCACGTTTTGTATGTCATCTTACCCAATAGATATGTGAATTTAATTGTAACAGTTGTGACTAAAGTTTATGGGTAAGAATGCGCTTTTAGCGTTAGTTGTGTCATATAATAAGCCTATTTTACATTAAGAATTCCTTCAAGTAGAAAATCCTTGCCTTACGTGTATTTTCACCACCAAGCAAAAGCGAAAGAAAATTTTTCTGCTATTCAAAATTACAAAAACATGAACTACTTGCCAATGTGCGTTTACCTTTCGTCATAATGAATTTGAATACTAGCGATATCTAAAGACACTCTCTAAAACGTCATAAGATCACACTTAGCGCAAATATTTAAATCAATATTGGCAGTGTGTCATCTTATCTACGTATGCCATCTTAAGCACAATTCCCCTATATTACTTACTCGAGGTCATCGTGGTGAAGGAGTTTTAATTTTTTGCGATTTAGTATCAAGGCAAAAGCGCGGCGTTGAATTCGGCGGAAAGGGAAACAGAGTGTCTTAACACTAGGTTCCCTCTGCCTATCCTATTATATGCATGATAAACGGTGAAGCAAGAAAAAAATTATATTAACGAAAGATTATAATTCCTAACACATTTAATAAATTAGCGATAATATCAATATTAAAGAGCTCTATTAAAAAGCAATAGAAATTTCTACAGAAGTATTACATTACGTAAAGCAACTACAAAACAGATGCTAATAAAACATAAAGAGAAGAGAAACGAAATGCAATTAATTACTTCCATTGTGCTTGTCTTCGTATATTTAGTTATGTTTTAAAGATTAATAAGAGAAACACTGAGAGAAAGTGAACTGGCTTATTTTACTGTAATTAAGATGAATGTTTGTGTTTATGAGTTATATTTTTTTTAAATTATAAAGCATTAAGAAGCTTACGAAATATATATTTTTTTAGATTTTAGTTTAGTAATTATATATTTTTTTGCTTCATTGATGTATTAATAATGCTGTGATTTTTATTTATTTTTTAAATTTATTTTGTAAATGTTTCATAAATTTCATATCGTTTTGTGAGTTTCACGAGAAATTGACTTGAGTATATCCCATTAGACACGCAATTGAAACGTCCGCTCAGAAGCAATCGTCCGAGTGCAGTAAAATGTAGAGATCGGTGATTATCATTTATTAGAATTCGATCATACACTTTCATCTTTCCGTAAATACGACTTTGGCACGCTCGGTATAGTTTTGTTGCTATCAGTTAAGTAGTTAGCGACAAATATAAAAAATATAAGTTATACTTATCTATAAAAATATAGAAAATGTAGTTTTGTTACAGAAAAATTACAGAGAAAATTACGTACGTAACATAACTTATTTACATTCAGATACATTAATTAAATCTCCACAAAAGTCAGAATCAAACCTACATCTGATGTATCTGACAACTTGGTTATTCTGATGTACGTCTTATATGCCTGTCAAACTTGTCGAAATAATTACATTCTCGTAACTGGTCGGTTTAGCTTAATTCTAAGGCGAAGGGCTGGCTGACTGAACGAGTGTATTATTTATTATGGCAGCGATTTCTCGCGACTTGTTTGAGATTTCACCACTTTCATCTCGTAGGTATTTGCGCTAGTAAATTTCAAATATTTTATTAGCATTGACCATGTTTATTATATATGGTTTAATGTAGTTTTATTTATATTTCTTGATATAATTGTTAACGTTTAAAGTAATGAACATTTAAACGTTTGACAAAATTATGCGTATTGAAGACAAAGTATAAGATAAAACATAGTATTATAGTGATACTTATTTAGAAAACGTATAAATATTTGAACGTAGCGGGACTCGAACCCGGGCCTCCCGGAGACCGACCAGGTTTGGAGAATCCGCAGGTTTTCTAAATAAGTATTTTTCTTTCCTAAGTGTGGAATAACACATTAAAAATGTTAAAATATAGTACTTCATAATTATTTTTTGTTTTGTTAATTTAGTTGTTATTTATAAATGATATCTATCTAACATGATTTAATAGTGGAAATGTTACAGTAATTACAAATATTATTTAAACAAAAAAAAAAAAGAATGACATCAGCCCTACGTTAAATGTTCTATTGTTTCAGTGACAATACCGGTACAGATAGTGCTTTCACTTTCATTTCCGCAAATATGTCAACTTGCTTATCGCGAAATTTATTGTTGTTCATCGTCGACAAGGACATATTCCTTATTCATAATTTAATATACTATAACTCGAACTTTTTAGTTTCACGCTGTATCCCCGCATACAGCAGGATAGGCAGAGGGAACCTAGTACAAGTACATAAGGTACCCTACCTACCTTTTGCTCTGGTTAGTATCTTACTTACTAAGACACTTCATTCCCCACTTTTCGCCAAATTCTGGAGGAAATGCGTGTTGAGCGGCGAAACGCCGCGCTTTATCTCGACACCAGAGCTAAGAAAGAAAATACAAATGTAAATAAATATTTTATTTCTTCGAGTGGGGATCGAACCCACAATCAGTCGCGTTTACAGGCACACTTGTGGTCCTGAGCCACGACTGGTGCAAGTGCACTCACATTTCACAATATAAAATACTCTAAATAACCTGTAAGTATAATCTGTGGTGTGGGTTATAAATGGATATGAATAGAAATAAATACAAGATTAGTACAGTCTGTTCTAGTACACGTTGCCTATGTAAGATTTCTTATTTAAATTCCTAGATATTAAAGAAAATATTCTAAGCATATCTTCTTAAGTTTTTTAGCTTACACATCCTTCGCGTCTTCATGTTGCATTCGCTAATATCTGCTCATTTTATAGTCTGTGCGATGTATATGTCACATTACAAACGTCAACTTCTGAATGGCGCCAGGCAGTGTATCTAGACCGGGAAAGCGAAATTATTAGTTTGTAACTTTGTGGAAGCTAGATAAAATCAATTAAACAAGAAATTTAAAAAGAAGGATGTCTATAATAACTTAATAACCCCCAGAAACCCAAGTTTAGGATTCTGTGATGGTTCTTAAAAAAATTAAATACTTATATCCTGTTAAAAGATCTATCTATGGCAGATAATTACAGTAAATAAATGTAATTAAAATTTTCTAGTTTTAAATATGAAAATATGAGTTAAAATAATTTTAAATATAATATAATATAATTCATATTAAATTTTCTTCTGTTAAAATAAATAAAATGGCTGTTTTTAAAATGATTTATTATTATGAGATTATTGATCATTTATTTAATTATTTTTTTGTTGTAATGATGTAAATTACATATGAATTTTACATTATTTTTAGGGTCATCTAACCTTAAAAGAATAAAACTTTTAAAAATTATCTGGTGTATTGCAAAACTTTTAAAAATTATCTGGCTCGTATTATTTGGTGGCCCTTCGAGTTACTTTGAAATTTAATTTTATCAGAATTTAAATGAATCACAGATCAGAATATTTGATATTAATTTCAGCTTGATACGTCTACGCAATCTTGAGATAAAAAGTGTTAATAGACGGACAGACAGATACTAAATTTTAAAAAGTTTTTTTTATGATAAAATTAAGTTTCAAAGTAACACGAAGGGCCACCAAATAATACGAGCGTTTATTATGCATCGGTTTTGATGCGTTTTGTATGAAATTGGCCGCTTTTATAAAATCTATATGATACTTTCCGTAGACCTACAAAACATGAAATTAGATTTGAAATGAGAACTTACAATCAAATCAAATTTATACATACTTATATCACAGAAAAAATAATTACAAACTTTTTTTTTGTTACATTTCACGCGAGTAACCTATTGTTTAATACAATGCATACATATTACTACAAAGTACTATTATTGTTGCAGGTTTTCTCAAAAATTTGGAGACTTTATGCCACCACCAAATTCTTCTGTAAGTACTAGTCTAAATATTTTTGTCGAAACTTGTTTTATACTCGTATAGTTTTTATATTATATTCTTTAAATTTCACCATTGCGGCACATATTTAATTTAGTTACGTAATGCCGTTAAGAAACGGAAGCGGCTGCTATATTTTACGTACGCGGACTGTAAGGCCTATTATTTCTTTGCCAAAATATTCAACTTTCTCCGGTATAATTACCTAAGAGTAAGTGAGACTGTTATGCAATACATCTGTTAGTCCATTTAACGTAATGCGATGCGTGTCGGAGAAAGTATCCGCTGAAGGATCACACTTAAAATAAAACCAGATTTTTCAACTATTATACTTTTTTATATGTTAATTAATTTCAAGTTCAATTAGAGCATGTACGTGAATACGTCGTCGCAGTACGATATCTATTTGTTTAATTTTTACTAGGGAGCGGCTAATATTTATATGTAAGGTACATTATTTGGGCAAAAGCAATAATGACAGTTTGGAAAAAAATATAACCTAATTATGTATTTAGGTCATTAAAATACATAGACCTTACAATGTGGCTAAGCTCCAATTTTATTAAATAATTTTAAAGTAAAAACTAAAATTGATAAAATTAAAAACCATTAGAACAGCCAAGAGAGTAACGAATAACTTTAAAATAGACCTACTTGTTTCCGTCTGGTAATTTTGTTTCATAATGACGCAACCGTAAAATGACGAGAGAAAGCGTTCAGTCTATTGTACACGAGGGCGGCGGTCACAAAAAAGCCTCGTGATGAAGTCATCGTCCTTAAATCGGCATCCGCATTGTGATTTCGACACAACCGTTCAGAGGGCTCCGAGCGCATCAATTATCTCACAGTGTTGCGCAAGCGGACGCCGCCCTCGTCCTTGAAATATACGTTGACTTTCTCTCTGCTGGTCTGCGGCTTGCGCCCGCACTGACCTTATCCTACAGACAGATCGACGGACATTTTTATTTATTACATCAATTCAAGATCACCGCCTCGCTATTGCTATAGTGCAGTTAAAATTTCTTTTGATTTCTTAATGAATTGAGGCCGGTAGTGGCGCAGAGGCACACAGTGTGATTGACTCGACTGGTTGTGGGTTCGATCCCCACTCGAAGAAGTGGAATATTTATTTACATTTATATTTTCATTTCTTCGCTCTGGTGTAGAGGCAAAGCGCGGTGTTGAGTTCCGCCACTCAGCATGCAATGCCTCCAGAATTCGGCGGAAAGTGGGGAACGGTGTGTCTTAACACGAGGTTCCTTCTGCCTACCCTGCTGTGTGCGGGATACAGCGCAAAACTGATTTAATTTTTAATATGAATCGCTTGGATATTTACACTTGTAATATAGCATCCAATATACATATGAAAAGCTTAAAAAGAAAACTACCATAATTAATTGCAAAAACGCACATTACCGACGTCTAAGTACCGAGTTCCTGTGTCGGGAGAGGATGATCGAATATATCATGATACCTGTTTTCTTTAGATAGCAACGATATCTAATGCAGTTGTTATACGATGCCGGGAGTCGGATGTCGCAAATGCGCGCGGTGCATCGATGTAGCTAGTTTTCTCCGCTCGGAAGTTCCGGTTAGGAAGAGATATCTTGAATTGTCTGACGTCAACATTATAGATTTTATATAAGAATATCTTTGTTCGCGCTTATGCTTAGTATTTTTGTTAAAAAGTTTATTGTTTTGAGTTTGAATTATTAAAAAGTCGTTTTCAATTAAATTTTTTACTTATTCTAATGATAATAAAATCTAGTGGATATGTGTTTTAACTATTTTGTTTCATTAGGTACAATTGAGAGTAAGTTAATACAGATTACAAATTAGTTTTTTTTTATTTTTATGACGTTTTAGTTAATACCAGCTTGCAAACAACATTAGATTGTTGATTATTTATTTATTTATTTATTTTATATATTTATTCTATATTCTTAAATAAATAAATTATGATAAAAATAGCAAACTTAAATAAGTATTTAATTTGTGTATATCTGCACGACCAAATTGAAGTTATTGATTGTTAAACATATTATGGTTAAATAAATAAAAAAATATAAACGTGTAGTAAAATAGTACCTTTTAGTAGATTTAGATACTGAATGAGGCCAGTTGTGGCGCAGCGGCACAAAGTGTGTGTGTAAAACCGACTAGTTGTGGGTTCGATCCCCACTCGAGATGAAATATTTACTTAAATTTATATTTCCATTTCCTCGCTCTGGTGTGCGCAAAGCGTGGCGAAGAGTTCTGCCACTCACGCAATGCCTCCAGAATTCGGCAGAAAGTGAGGAACGGTGTGTCTTAACACTAGGTTCCCTCTGCTTACCCTGTGTGCGGGATACAACGTGAAACTGATTTATTTTATTTAGTTACTAGCATTCAGTAACTAAATAAAATAAATAGACAAGTTATGCAAATATATCTAAGGGAAAACAAGGCCAATTCCCTGGAGATGCGGAAGTTGGTATTTAGACTTAGCACAGTTTTGACATTGGAAAGCTCTGCCTATTAATTGACAAGGTAGTTTATTTGCAAACGCCACTTGCTACCCCACTTGAATATATTAAGTAAGTTCTGATGCTAAATGGAGAGAAATCCTTGAACTTGCTCTTTACATTGTTTACAATGAAATGTAAATTATTAATAAAATATATATTTTTTGTCGAATATTATCATTAATATTGTAATCAAAATTCGAAAATTTTAACTTTTTATACAAAATTAGATTTGAATTGATGGAGTTTGCTGTAATAAATTGAATTTTAATAAATCAGTATTAAAATTTCTTTGTTTATCAAAACAAGCTAAGTCCAGCATTTGATATTTTATTTTAAAATGTTATTTGGATAAAAAAAATTAAAAAACTGAAACAAAAAACTTATATAACAATGGGGCTTCATAATAATTAAAAAAATCTGTAAAACGTTTCTGTATATATTAGCACATAGTTTATTTTGAGAAATTAAAGATCTGCTGATACAATTGTTCTTGCTATACTCACAGCATTTTTTGTGTGTGTACACATTAAATATTATACACCTATTGAATTTTCTTCGTTAAGACAATTTATAACATATTAGGCGCTACAATTTTTTTTCACACACTAAGCCTAATTTTGATACGTTATTAATATAAAAAACATTATCTCGAACAAGATCCGGATTTAACTGTTCTATACAGTCACAATTAGATGCATTGAAAGTAACATAAAATAACTCTAACACCATTAACATGCGAAACAGGTAGGAAAGACATATTTGGAAAGTTAATCGCGTTACCAATCATATAATATAACAGTATGCAAATTTCATACAATATTAAATAATAGAAAACGTAAGTCGAATACTAAGTAACGTGTTGCGCAACAATTGGCAGATTACAAAATTAGTTAATTGTATCGGTTTGTCACACAGCCCAATCGGGATCGCAGAATCTATCGAAAGTTGCCGGACTCTGTGCTTCTAATGCCAAGTGCGGCGAAGAAAGCGAGCTGACAGGCTCATGCAGTAGGAGCTCATGAATATACAGTCATCTCACTCTACCAAGTTCAGACCATACTTGTGAGAGAAAGACTGCGTATGCTTAAAAGAGAAAGTGGGCCACGTTACGTTTCCCAATGCCATTAACATGGGCATTGGACGTAAACATCGTCTGATACCAAGTTGTTTTTCAAAAATTATTAATTTTGAACTTTATTCGAGGCTTAATTTGGTTCAAATTTAATTGATTCATTACAATCGTTTTGACGTTAAGTTTGAAACATGTCTCTATTTATGTAGAGATGCAAAATTCGAAGTGCAATGAACTGCGAGCAGCGGAGAAAGTGTTTTATGGCGTAACCTTGAGTCCACGTTGTATACAACATGCGAAATTTGTTCAGCAGGTGTAGCGACAAGCGTCGTCAAAATTATAAATCGTATTCATGAAATCTTAATAACAATATATATTAATTTTTGATTCATATATATATGTAATATTTTACATATTTATTATAGTTTTCCAGTCTGCTTAAAGTGATGTAGGGTAATTCTGAAAAATAAAATATGATTATTATGTTGCTACGTTTTATAATTTCGAATTCAAAAGATATATCAAGAGTATAAACTAAAAAATATAGATAGGCAGTATCACCATATTAACAAAACTATTTAATTGTGATGCTCTTGGGAGCCCTTATGAAAAGAGCTTTGATCCGTTAAAGAAAAGTGATGATAATATATGATACATTGACCTATCAAGTGAAAATTATTAATGAAACAGAACACAATACCATTTTTTCATTGCAATCGAAAGCTTGTAAAACAAATTCAATGGCTTCATATCTTTGTCTAAGAATACTTCAACGCTCGTTCGACATTGGAACGTTTGTAAAATATGCTATTCTTGTAACGCTTCAATTGAGTTTGATTATTTTTCTGTTTTTACATCGGAAAGTCGACGACAATTTGTAGTGAAATCGCTAAATCGTGTAATATTAAGAAATCTTTAATGGTTTCTAGGGTGTGGATGTGGATTATTATTAATATCTTCATTTGCTCGACAATATTTTAAATTTTGTATTTAACAAAATAAACTTAATCTTATGAATAACAAATAAAATATACATCAAAATAGCAACAATTGCAAATCCAAACAAAGGAAACATTTAGATTTTTGCATAAATGTGTACAAAATTCACAATGCTATTTTACTGCTTAGAAGTAATTAAGAAAACACTTACGTACTTTCTACTGCACGTCTTTTACATTAAATATATTATTGTTAAGAAAAAATTTTATATTTTTAAACCATTTCCATTTAATTAATTAAGTGAAACTTTTTGTTCCTTACCAGCCAATTAAAAGTCATAGCGCTTGCGCACGCGCCGTTAATCAGAGCCGAAAGTGACGAGCAAAGATTAAACTATTATGCTTGTAATTTCAACTTGTCAGAGTTTTCTATATCCAAATTTAGATGATATGCAGTATGATTTACTTTTTAAATGAAATTTTAATACTTTTGATTTCTCAAATAAAAACGTAATATACGTTTATACGTTTTCTAAATAAGTAAAAAAAGTTAATTGCACCAAAGTTACGATTTTCTAAAATACCGTCTTCGTTGAATTGCAAATTAGAAAACGAAAGTTTCTACTCGCTACAGTTACATTTCAAATTGGTTTTAGCCAAATCACTATTAATTGCTGTTTTTGAGATCAACATATTTAAAAAAATATGTTAGAGAGAAGTTATAGCCAAATATAAATAATAGTTATATGTTTTTTGTTATTAGATAACGAGCTATTCAATACGTTTATATATACTGCTGTTACGAGAATAATGAGATTTTAATAAAGCAATCAGAGAGCAGATAAACGTTTGAGCGTCCCCTAAGGCATATTTAACATTAGTAACAGTATAATTATATCTAATCTTCTATATAAAATATCTTTGTCGGTTGCAATTATTTAAAAAAATATTTTAACACAATTATTGGATTATTAGTTTTAATATTTTAAACAACAATTGTATTAGTAAAATAACTAAATTTTTATATCATGCTATTTTATGTTTCCATTATTTTTGTTCACAAAGTTCACTGTAGGTAATGAATTATTATTTATTAATATATTCATTTCTTCACTATAATACAGCACAAAGCCCGGCGTTGAGTTACGCCACTCAACACGCAATGCCTCGAAAAATTCGGCAGAAACTGGGGAACGGAATGAATTAAAACTAGGTTCCCTCTGCCTACCGTGCTGTATGCGGGTTACAGCATGAAGCTTATGATTTATATATTTATTTTTTACTAAAGTATATATGTAAGTATTTTTTATGATTAATGATTAGAATGATAGAGATGGAATGATTTAAATGCCTTTTAAAACAAATAAATTAAAATAAAAGTTTAAGCTGTCTGAGAGAGAGAGAGCTTTATCTATTTACGGCTGCGGTTTGATTTTGATTAGGCGAATGTCGCTCTACATTCGATGTGGTCTTGTTTGTTGGTTAATTGAAGTAGGCCGGCACCTGCCACGCCAACTATTATTATAATATCTAGTATAGATTATGCGAAAATAGAAAATGCCTCAGGGTCTACTTTCTTGCTAGCGGAGCCTGGTTTCGGACAGATTGATCGGTAATGTAAAAAAACTAATAGCCGTGTCGTTCTTTACAACTAAAATGTTAAATTTGAAGGATAAAATGCCATGTCATGTAGATATATGGCATCAGGCAAAATGTACGACGCAAAACAAATAATTTCTATTTATAAAAATATTACGTGATATGTTTTTTTATAAATGTATATGAAGAAACATTATAATAAATATAAGTAAAAACGGTATATTTATTGACACATATGAAAGTACTCGTAATTAACAAATATGAGACCATTAAAATCTTTTAGTAGCCGTCTTGTGACCGCGCTACGTACGTTCGTAGGACAAACTTAATACTGTAAACGTTGATATTAATTACAATACTCGCTTGATAGGTACATAATATGGAGATATCGAGTAGATAATATTTTAGTAGTAATTTATCGAGTAGTAATATGTCACATAAATCAATAAGATATTATTACACAATTGAGACCCTTCATTATTTTATTGATAATAATCGTTAATAATGAATGTATACGGCCTTGGATTTTGCAAGGTGAAGGCCACACGAAGCTTCCGCTCAACGGGAGCGCATCAGCGAGAAACATGGCAAACCTAAGCCGGTGCAGTTCCGGCGCAAGTTGCACTCGGTCATTGGGTCAGACACACTGGGGGGGAACGAGAGGGGCTCGTGGCGATGCGCTCGCGCATGCCAGTCTCTAACATGCACGCTTTTGCGTTCGAGCTGAAGCGCCTCTAGCGCACGCGCACGCGCATTGCGAAGCGCTCTGCGCGATACTAGTGCCTACCTCAATGTGTGTCATTGGTTGCAGGCTGCCGACTGACCGGACCGAGACTATGAGGAGGATCAGATTGCTGCTGCTGTTCACGACGCTCCTTTTACAGGTTAGTCTTGCATAATTCTTCTTTTATTTCTATTTTAAATTCAACTATCACATAAATTATAGACCGAACACTAGGCAATTATTATTAATTAAATTAATTAATTAGCTATATATTAAATAATTTACCATTATTATTATGGCATTAAAATTTCCTAGAATATTATTTTCTCGTTCAACATAGAAAAAATAGTTCATAGATTTTTCGAGTAGAAAGTATTAGTGGATAGAAATGTGAACCACGACGATATCTGATAACCTAACATATATAAATATTTTAAAATATAATTACCTAATTGCCTCGGTTTATATTGAATATCACTTAAAAACACTTGTTGAGATGAGAATAAGTACCTACGCATAATTAATATTCCGCAGAGCGCACGCCGTGCGTGCTTTCTTAACGTTCCAAACATACTTTTTTTGTAAAAGTTATGTATTTAATGTGAACATTTGCATATCCTCAATATGTTTTTGGTATATATACGTACTTTCTCATATTTATAGCAAACATTAAATACTTCGACTTCGTGGCACAGGGATAGAACATATAACTGTAAACGTATCTGGTTGTGGGTTCGATCCCCACTCGAGCAAAATAAATATTTATTTAAATTTATATTTCCTTTTCTTCGCTCCGGTGTCGAGGCAAAGCACGGCGTTGAGTTCCGCCACGTTAAGTTCCCTCTGCCTACTTTGTTGCGGTACAGCGTGAAGCGAAAAAAAATTAAATACTTTTATACGTATACATACATCGTATCATTTTCGCGTTACGCTAGTACATTATTCAGCTTTTTCCGCTCGCCTTACCGACAAGTAGGCTAATGATTCCGTTAGCGCATCCACTAAACACTGATTCAATGGAATTCATTTATACCCATATATGGAAACTTGATGAATAACCTATAAAATTATTAAGTACGTTCATTTTTAAATTTAAATGTTGTTAAGTTATGTCACACCATCATATTTAAGTTTTCCGCGCTTTCGCTTCAGATATATTTTTATTGTCGATTATTTGCGTAACAGTACGTTATGAGAAACCACAGATGCATTTACGTGATATTTAAAATGATTACGAGTAGCCCGAAGCCAATGAACGCTAAAATACTCTGAGTTCACACTTTCACTCTCAGTAAAATTTGGTTCGAATGATGCAAGAGTTTTGTTTGAGTAATTTTATGGTTACTTGTCATCATTGTTACATTCAAATATAAGTTTTTAGACCCAACATTATAATAATAATTAATAAATTTTAAGCACATTCAAGTATAATAAAAAATAAATATTCTCCAGTAATATATTGGTTTTTTTTTACTCATATTAAAAAAAGTCTTCAAGAGTTAAAAGCAAGCATAATATCATAAATATTCGAATATGAAAATTGTATTATATGGTACTATTTTTTAATAATTATACAAGAAAATATTTTCTTAAAAGATGTAGGTACATCTGTACACGAGTGTGTGTATTGTTTGAGGGAAGATACGCTACGTCGTGTTAGAAAGCAATTTGTCATAGAAAGTGTAAATTACGGATCACTTTCGTTTATTGGATATCTCTTTAAGAAATGAAATAAAACATTTATGTATATGTATATTTGTTATACCAAAATTACATTTCAAGTTTTCTTTTCGACGTGTACTATTACCATAAAGATATTAAGGCACCTTTCTAAATTACACATCCCTCTACATACACAATTGTTATTTTTTACTTTATACTCCTTTTTATTGAAGAAAAGACTGTCTGATTTCTCATAGATCATGCAACTTTTAAAAAATCAGTTTTATAATTATTTTTCGTTAGTTTTTAATTAGTTAGTTCACAATTTCGGTATGCGGGATATACTCCAATTGTGGTCTCATAGGTTATGGCAATCTGCTCAGCACTTTTTGTAAAAAAATATCACACACAAAATAGTGTAACACCTGTTTACACTTAGTTTCTTCTTCTTTTCTTTTCTTCAGTCAATATTACTCCTTTATTTTATTTTTAGATATTAAGTTACCGATTTACATACAAGAATTAAGAATATTTGAAGGACAATTTTAAAATTAATGCACCTATGCATTTGTTCAACACAAGGGAAATGAAAATGAAACTTAGAATGGTGAAAGTAATCACGCACCTCCTCGGGTCGCCGCGGAGTTCACGGTCACAGGCATCAATCATTATATTACACATTCATTTATTTTTTAAAAACATATTTATAATATTTCGCAAGTAGTTAATATATTTCTATATAGTATACTTAGCAGCCAAAAAAATAATTAAAATAGATAAATTAATTAATCAAAAATTAATATTTATTATTTACATTAATTAAATCCACTGTCATATTTCACGTCCTCCAATTCCGTATTATGAAAGTGTGATCCAAGTACACACTCCTCATACGTCATTTCACCTCATAACATTCACAATAATGTGAATGAAAATAAAAATCCGGTTTTAAAAACTTTCTTCTGTGTTGAACTAAATATTAAGGAGTTCCGGTCTTGGGATGACCTTTACCTATAAATTAAGTATTTTATATGACAGTTAACATATAGGAAAAGAAGTTACGTTATATCATTCACAAAAGAATGTGCTTTTAAATGTTATAAAAGTTTATATATCTATATTTACTTTTATATTATATTTAAATTAACATTTTGCTAATGTATTTTGTCTAAAGACTTAAAAAACTACTAGTTTTTGCGTAACAATGAATGAACCTTAAGTGAAAATTTCTGAAGTTATGAGTTATAACCGGGATCATGTTCGGTGGAAACGGATGTGGGTAAAGAAGGGACTTTCACCTGCGCAAGCGCAGTTCGTCTGACGCTTGCGCACTTGACCGATTCATTACCAAGTACTATGAATGACAGGTAGCATTTTCTTTATTATTTTGTTGATTTTTGTATGAGCATTATAAGGCAAGCCAAGGCCATTGATAAACAAATACTTTACAATGTTATAAGATTAAAAAATATTAATTTGCAAGCTTTTAACATCATATATATACAAAATGTTATATTACAAGTGGTAATATTGATAATAATAAATCTTCTGTTAGATAGAATGGCAAACGGTAAACATGGATCTGTTAACATTTCTGCGGTATAGCGTACAACATTACCAGCACGCGATTGCTCTGCGTAAGATGACAAACAGTTATACACTGGCCATCCAATCGTATCATATGTTTTGCCATTACCAAATCTACTTATCTAAACATAGTAAAATCAAGGTTCCAGAGAAAAAAAATATTTTATTAGATAAATAAAAAGAAAAAAAAACGTTATCACAGAACAAAAGAGTTGTCCTCTTTTTAATAAAATATATCAGCAATAACACAACACAAACGTGACTAAATATTACATTACTTATAAAAAAACCATGTTAAATTGGCATCACGCACGAAATATAGTTATGCTTTCACACTGTTTTTTTTTTAAATATATTCATATAGCGACTTCAAATTTTCGCTTTTGAAATCTACTCCAACTTTCGACGTAACAATAACTGTAGCTAAGTCATGGTAAGATCATTTCTTTATTCGCAAGCAAAGAAAGCTATTTTTTAGAGTTGCGCATGCTGGTGCAAGTCCGGTGCTTTCCTCCGCGATCTCGAGCAGTGGATATAATTTCTAACCGGTTTAGAAAATACGATAGTAAGCAAGGCACCAAGCTTTATACATTTTTATTGGCAATCGTTTCTTAATATTTTGCTTGTCTTCATATAAAAAATAAACACAAAAGCGTCCTAGACTAGACTTTGTTCAAACGCAAAAGGCAAACGGTAAATTACGCGTGTTTTAATCTATTATAATTGGCTGATATTTATATTTCATATTAAAATAATTACTTAGTTAAGTGCACCAACAAATATAAATATATCTACTTTGAAATTATAATTTAAAAAGTATATAATATTTTTAAACTGTAAATCATAATGTAAAAAATATATGAATAATTATTTCTAGTTTATTTAATTTACACTAGCCATACTACATGTATACTTATAAGAAAAAGCTTAAGTCAAAATTTGGTATTCATAAGACGTAGAAAGCCGGCGGAACTCATGTTGGTGGTATGATTGAGCTGATTAATATTATAATTGATCTCGCGAGCTATCCGCCAGTGTAGAAAGTCGGAAAGAAGCAAACGCGAAACGCCGGGAAGAGCGCACGCGCGTGCCGCAACTAGAGTGCGACGCGCCCGCGCCCGCGGAATGTGCGCTATCCACCGATGCATTCATTACGCTTAATAGCTAACTATCACAAGACGCAAACATGCTGCATATACCTACATATTTTTGGTTGATGAAAATAATTTATATTTTAGTTATTTTTAACACGAAATTTACCCATCTATGAGTATTAGTTATATAATAAATAATAATGTCATTTTCTTATTTAATTACAGGACGCGATATGCGAACCACCCGTCGACTCGGCATCTCTACCTCTAGAACACAGAGGCGGCGCCTATGGCCCGCCCCTACCTCCAGCACACACAGACGACCCCTGGCCACTCGCCACACCAGACAGTCCAAAAATTAAACATCTTCAAGTACAATGTGAAAAGACTCATATGCGAGTCAATATAGAATTCGATCGACCATTTTACGGTATGATATTTTCAAAAGGATTTTATAGTGACCCTCACTGTATGCATTTGAAACCAGGTACGGGACACTTAAGTGCGACATTTGAAATATTCCTAAACAGTTGTGGTATGGCATCATCTGCCAATCACAACGTTGCAGCTTACGGCAGCCCTACACCTAGTGGATCGTACGTCGAAAATACAATTATAGTTCAATACGATCCTTATGTTCAAGAAGTATGGGATCAAGCGCGAAAATTAAGATGTACGTGGTACGACTATTACGAAAAAGCAGTAACATTCAGACCATTCCAAGTTGATATGTTGCACGCTGTAACAGCTAACTTTCTTGGAGACAACTTGCAATGTTGGATGCAAATCCAAGTTGGAAAAGGACCTTGGGCCTCAGAAGTGTCGGGCATAGTTAAAATTGGTCAAACTATGACTATGGTTCTAGCGATCAAAGACGATGAAAACAAATTCGATATGCTTGTAAGAAATTGCGTTGCTCACGACGGCAAGCGAGCTCCTATTCAATTAGTAGATCAGTATGGATGCGTAGTAAGACCTAAAATTATGAGCAAATTCCAAAAAATAAAGAATTTCGGCCCATCAGCATCAGTTGTGTCATTTGCTTATTTCCAAGCATTTAAATTCCCTGACTCTATGAATGTTCACTTCCAATGTGTAATTCAAGTATGTCGGTATAATTGTCCAGAACCTAAATGTGGAGGACTAGGTGCTGATTATGGAGTACCATTATTAGGAGGAAACGCGTTGACTGCAGGAGGCGAGTATGGATTACCTAACGGAGGACACGGTGAATACGGTCCACCTCCACCTGCACCGCACGCAGAGTATGGAGTACCGCCGGCTTTCCCTGATCCACGACATCCAGCCGACGCTGTGGGTGCATATTCAGAGAAGAGAGATGATGTAGTACCGCCCCCACAAGCTCAAGTTTCATCCACACCTAACGCACCTAGTCCGTCATCCCCTGCTCCCGTTCGAGATGAGGACGACGTCAACTTACCGCCACCTCCTCCGCCTGGTCGTCGTGGAATATACAACACTGTTAAAAGGAAAGACGAAGGCCACGGAAATCTGGCTACTTTAGGCGGCCGGCCGCGTTCTGTTGAAGACTTGCCAGAGAGTTTAATGGGAATAAGAAGAAGACGTGAAACGTCTCCACAACGAATTTATAAGCGTGACGCTCAAGAAATGACAGATGTCAATACAAGCAGAACAATACAAGTAGTCGCACCAGGCGACGTGAATTTCGCATTAAACAACGCTGCGTCCAACGAAACTGTTGTGATCCAGTCTCCCGCCACGGATCCAGAAACGATCTGCATGTCGGTGCCGTCCTTCGTGGCGGGTCTCGTGATGCTGCTGCTAGTGCTGGTGGTGGCGTCGCTGGTGGCCGCGTTCCTCTTCGTGCGCGTGCGCGCGCTCGACAGGAAGGGCGCGCACGGCGCCACCGCGTACTTTGAAACAGACTACGTAAAACATACGAATTAGTCTTACAAGTTATAATTGTAACGCGTGGACATTCCATAAACTCTTCTCAGATCCAAAGAGCGTGCGTCGGCCCCGACCGGACGGCGGCCAGCTGTCGCGGTTGCGATCGAAGCTCGGTGAAGTGTAACTTATTTATTTAGTTATTTAATATGTGTGATGTATATTTTTCGACTGCTTTTTTGTAAATTATTTTTATTCGTGTGTAAACACGCACTGTACTGCCTTTCATAGTCGTATCGTTGTCGGAGTATGTCTTGTAATTTTGTAAAGAGTCGTAAGATAAGGAGTAGATGTAAGTTGTATACCAATAAAATGTGTCGTGTGCGAGTTATATTTTTTTCTTACGCTTAACAAATACCGAAATACCGAAATACCTATGTCTTTACTTATAATGTTATTCATAGTCAAACGATCCGAGGCAAATCTTTGTGAAAGCTTAGAATCTAGATAGACATGTATTACAAAGACAATTACAAAGAAACTCTCACGTTTTATTTAACAAACAAACAACGTATTTAGAGAGCCACAACCATACATCTCACTTAATGAAGCTAGGAAATTTACATGAATAATAATAGCAAAATAAAAGGAAGGAGACTTTATTTATAAGGCTATAAAAATATATTTATCATAATACTATCTTTAAAAATAAGTTGTTCTTTATTTTTCGCATGGCCAGTTTGGTGAAGTACGTGATTGGTACTTCTATAATAAATTATTACTCGGAAAATTTACAATAAATTTTAAAATCAACAAAAATTATCTCCATGGAGGTGTTTTATAGAAACCGGTAGCTCCTCTCTTTGAATCTGGAGGAACACATAAATTCATTGTTGATGGTGAATAATCTTTTCTTGGACTCACATATAAAACTTGTAACTTTTTGTCATGTTTTTTAGCTATTAAGTCGATGAGATCCTGAAAAAAAAATAAAAAATAGCAATGTTAATTAAATAAACTATCTGATGTATAGAACGTAATAGTATACCGAGATTATGGAGATATATGTAATATTTGACAAAGGATATTTTTGAAGAAACAAAAAAAGATACGAATGCTCGCTGAAATAATAATTTTCTAAATATTTTTTCTTTTTGATAAATAAAAGGTATTCAATTTGTCTTAATATAGTATTTGTTTGTTGCTGTTTTTCTCTAACTTTTTTTTTTAAGTTGCAATAGATTATATTTTCTAGCTTCAGGCTGTATCCCGCAAAAGCCTGCCACCCAGGCAGAGGGGACCTAGTGGCAAGACACTCCGATCCCCCCTTTTACGACGAAACATCGTGTGTTGAGTGCCCGAAAACAACGCCACGCTTTAACTCTTTACCAGAGCAAAAAAAAAAATAATAATAATTTCCCCGAGTGGTAATCGAACCCCGATACATCACGTTCACACTTAATTACTATAAACTAATTTACGAAATAGATGGTAGCCTAAGATATATTTGTATTATTTTAAAATAAAACATACAGTATGGAAGCGTCAGCGCTCCTTTTACGGGAACAGAATATAGCGTAAAATATTTAAAAACCCATACCTAAAGAAATTAATCAATATAACTCAACGGTTTAGACGTAGGATTTTGTATTCATTTCACGATGTTTATCTATACTGTATTTCGTGAGACGCAATTACGAATAGATAGATACCAATAACGTAAACACTTACTACTACAAAAATACTACTAAACTTGCCGATCTGCCGCTTTTCTTTCTCAAAAAACATATTAGAACAAGAAAGGGATATCTTTTATTCTATTTTACGCAATTCATCAACATCCCCGCCATTATCTACGACTCGATGTCATCATTTCGTTCGTCAGATTTCGTCATTCTTGCCAAACGTTACCGATAATTTATATATTAATTATTTTATTTGAAAAATTTACTTTTCTATTTTTGGAAAAATCTCTTTTCTTTTAATTGTATTAAGGTTAGAGTAAAGTGGTGATGACAAAAACACTCTGTATACAAACAATAAAATATTTAAATAAAATTAAATTAATAAACGATACATTACGATCTAATGAAAAAAAAGTACGGATCACATGTATGTTGTGATCAGATAAAACAAAGTCAATGTAAATTCAAATACTCTCAAATTCAAAAATTTCCCTGCAGAGATGCTAACAACATACATAAGTTGTAACAAGCATATAAAAATTTCGACGTAGCTTGTCGAAACGTCCAGGAGGCGCGAGTTCGAGTCCCGCTACATTAAAATTTTTATACGTTTTCTAAATACGTATTTTTCTTTCCTAAGTGTGGAATAACACTTAAAAAAATGTTTAAAAATATGCTGGATGAGTTTAATTTCATCCGAATGGTTAAATTGACTTAGACCAGCTTGCCAACTGTCAGTCCTCAAAAAACCTGACAATAAAATATTACAATTCTACAAATTACCGAGTCTTTTGGAGTAACGAACATTAGATAAAAATGAATACGCAAGATTGTTGATTATTCTTATTTAATTCCAATTATTAGTACAATAAAAGCTCCGTTTTCGAAGGGATTACGTTTCGCCAATATGCCGCGAATACAGAAACGAATGTGTAACGGAATAGTGTACATATTCTCTTATAAACAAGCTATTTAGAGATTTTTTTATAATACCCATTTAATCTTAGTTTGTATAATATTAGTTTTTTTATAATAATATATTTAAATACAATAATAGATTTGTTATACTATACTAATATACACGCTACACGCTTTGTCCCTAGCGGGGTAACCAAAGAAAACGAGGCGCCAGACGCTACGGTCTCTACATACCTTTTTCGCCTCGTCCACTGTCATCATTCTTTTTATGCCCAGTATCTTAGATACTGTGTTTTTGAAGGTCAACCAAAGTCTCTCTCTACCTCTCTTACCACTCACTTTTCCATCATAGATTCGTTGTATATTACTAAAATGTATACAGGATGGAAGTGTCAGCACCCCTTTAAATGAAACCACAGCTTTAACTACTCTATAAAAGCCTAATACATTTTTTTCCCTAAAAATGAAAGTGATTTTTTCAAACAAAATAAATAATAAAATAATTGTTGTAATATAAAACGCCATTTATCAAGAACGACGCACACACACATAGACCTATCAAAGGGAAACCGCCGCATACGCCTCATTCCGAAATCGAGTCTTAGGTATTGGCAGCAAAGTTCAAAGTTGTTTTACCTTTAGTAGTAATTTTGTAGTATTATGTTTACGTTATTGGCATCTATGAAATAAAAAAAACATGTGGAATGAAAAAAAATCAAGATACCTCAAAAATTTCTTTAGGTATGGATTTAAAATATTTTACCCTATTTGCTGTTCCCGTAAAATGAGCGCTGACACTTCCACCCTGTATAACATAAATAATACTCACATCTGGAAATAATGGGTAGTCCTTGTCATGTTGATTTTCTTTATGTGCTAGATCAGAACATGGGGACAACTTTGACGTTGTGCAATATGTGTTAAATATTTTCTTTGCAGCTTTATCTCTACCAGAATACATTGTGTCCGTTTGAGTGTACGCGTGTTTTAATTTAGGTTTTCTTGATATTAAATTCTATAAAAGCAAAAATAAAATTAAAAGTTATTATTGTAAAATCGACCTTCAAATTCTTTTTATTTTTTTAGCGAACCCTAAGGTTTCAGCGCCCTGGGCTTATTATTATAATTATTTTCTGATAGGCTGATAAATAATTAAATAATTAGATGTCAATCTAATTCAAATCTGTTTTCAATACACATATTACACAGACGTAGAAAAAAAGAGGGCAGTAAGTCAAAAGTAGCAACTTGAAAGTTATTGCAATAAAAATCCAACATATACCAGGGAAATCTAAGGAAACCTAGAAGCGTAGTCTTAACGCACCCGTTCCCATTTAGACTCTGCCGTTCTCCACTTTCCGCCTAATTCTAGAGGCATTGCGTATGTGAGATATGGAAGTAAAAATCTCATGTGTGGTTGTGAGATCACATTTGTGGATGAGAGATCTCATATGTGGTCGTGTGAAGACATGTGGGTGTGCACTTGTGTAATAATATGTGTAGATATTTATTAATACATCTACACAGCGGCATATGATCACACAGGGTCAACAGGTAGACTGAAGTCTCTGTATTGGGAGGTGATCACCGACTGCATCATTATGAGGAGTTCATGGGCAGGCATCTTCATTATAAAGTAGGTTGAACACTACTATCCTCACAAGTATCTAGTTCTTGCCCATTCTGGTAGACAGTTAAGGCAACCCAGTGCGCTCGCTGGGTACCTGCATTATAAGCATGTACTAAACATTTAATTCACGCTTATATTGCACATATATCCAGACGTTATAACATGTATTGGTAGGTAAGTATGAACACAACAGTTATGACAGTAACAATCATAGCGGAAATCACAACTCGCTGACAAGCTTTTCTTGTATCTCTATTTTGCACATCTGTTTATTCGAACTTAGTGTAAATGCTATTATAGGACTTTCCTAAATATATATTACATTTTATTTTATTATTCATAATTTTCAGTGGGGACGGGGACCCTTTTAACCCAAGGGGACCTTGGCTCTAATCCAATAAGCTCCGTATTTGGTCCGCACTGCCGTAGGCGGTAGCTAGCGCCCAGAGAGAACGGGGCGCCAACGCTACGGTCTTTGCATTGCAAATTACGTGACCTTCGTCTACTGTCATCAATACAGTATTCTCAAGGACCCAAGGACTCCTTTTTTAGAACTCACTCTTGCTTCATGAAACTTTTTCTGGCCATTCTTTTCTCACTCCTTTTCACAAAGGAGGAAGAACGTGATCATGTTTGAACAGACAAGACCACGTTCTTACTCGTTCTTAATGTGATATCCTCGCTAGTACTCGCCATTCTGCTCATTGAGGACTCGGTGAGATAAGACGATAATTTTTATAAAAAATGTAAATAATATTTAAAAGAAGTCGTCGTGCCACAGTAAAATAGTAAGTGACCGTAAACTTTACATGGCTACAGATTAGGTCCCTCAAGAAAATTATTATACTAATTTAAATTATTTTCAAATCTCCGATTTGGTAAATTTGGGCAAAGTTCTGCCTACCTTTTCAGTTATATGAAGTAGATAGTAGAAACTCAAAAAAAAACCCACCTTATTGTTATGAAAGTACTGATTTTGCGTGAAATCTGTGTATTTTTCTTTTGTAAATAATAACGGTACATTATAAGAGTGACACAGACGTGGTATTGGCTGCCGCGGTTCCGTTTTACGGCATTGTCTTCGATTCCGTGTCTTATGTTTCTTCCATTTATGCTGAAAAATAATAATTAAAAAATCACAAATTCTAAATAACTTTGAAGTCGTTCGTTCGTGAGAGTCTCGAAGTAAATCGACAAAAATATAACTTACAATAGAAACATTTAGCAATAAAGTTTTTATTTTACAATCATTTTTTTATATCATTTATATATAAAATATGAACGATTAGTATACCGGTGTTTGAGTAGTTGCCGCAACGACTAGAGACTGTGGCGGTGGCTGCTTGTGACGCTGCGCTTTTAATACTGTTGGCTGCGTTGAACAACAGTCTGCATAACTCACATCCGTGTGATGACGTCGCTATTACAGCAAAATATTTAATAAATATTATAAGATATTTTATTATTAAACAAATCACCCCCGTGGTGTGGCTTAAGTTGATGTGATACAGAAATAAATAGTATATAATATTGTAAATGAAAATATTTAGGATCAAATCAAATTATGAAAGGTGAATGATAAAGTCACAAATTAAAACCTTGAGGCTAATACTTATTTAGAAAAATACTTATATAGAAAACGTATCTATAAAATTTGAACGTAGCGGGACTTGAACCTGCGCCTTTTCTTTCTCAGGCGCTCTGACCACTAAGCCATACGTACTCATCAAGCTACGTCGAAATTTTTATACGCTTGTTACAACTTATTTATGTAAAAAAATATTTAACAAATAGCGTTCTCTCTTGCCAGATGATAATTCATAGTAATTATCTTTGGGTAGCGGAAAGTTGTAAAAATCTCCCTACAGAGATGCTAACAACATAAAAAAAATCTTGCGGCTACTTGGAGTGGTGGGCTGTTGTGGCAGTCTAACCATATATGCGGTTGTGGTGAGTTCAATTTCCATTCCGAGTTTCCTATTCGCATTTTTTTAAAGAGGCAGAAAGAAAAATCGCAGCTTCATGCTTTGTCTAATCAATCAAAAAAAGATATTTTTTTATTAAATATATTCCTATAATAAATGAAACGCCTACATATTTACGATAAATATATGCATAAATTTATATAACAAAAAAACAGCTTCATAATTTACACTTATACACTTTCCATCTCCGTTCTCCACTTCCCCCCCAACTTTTGAGACATTACGTGCTTAATAGACACCACATTTTATTAATAGATTGAATCCACAGCTATTGTGTTTACAGTCAAACGCGATGTTAACGTGCCATTACGGCCTAACAATCTTTTATATGATGCATTAAATAGCAGAGCTAACGGAGGCTCGTACATCAGATCTACCTGGATCAAAGTGGGAGCAATTGCTGGTAGCAAGACCGCGGTCTCCGCTACCGTCGCCTGTGTCGTTGTGTAAATGTATTTTAATATTGTTTTCTACTAAATATGGCTTAATCTCTTCAAACCATACATCGCATAACTGAAAAGTAAAAAATTATCATCAGCTTTACGCTGTACGCTGTCCCGTACACAGCAGGGTAGGCAGAGGGAACAAACTGTTAAGACACTCCGTTCCCCACTTTCTGCCGAATCTGGAGGCATTGCGTGTTGAGTGGCAGAACTCAACGTCGCGGTTTACCTCGACACCAGAGCGAAGAAATGGAAATATTATAAGTAAATATTTCAACTCCTCGAGTGGGGATCGAACCCACAACAAGTCGGTTTTACAGTCACACTCTGTGCCCCTGCGCCACGACTCAAGTAAAAAAATAAATTTAAGAATATCTAAAAATTGTATCGTATTGCATGCTAAATAATTAAAAGAAATAATCTAAAAATATTTTTTCTCATATTTAACGTGCCTTTTTTATTCGCTTACTTTTTGTAAAATATCATAATAAAATATAAATAATACCTATATAGGATAAAATATAGGAAAAGATCAATCTTTTACCTACAAACGACATAAGATATTGTCAGTAGTATTACTTACTCCTACTAGAGCATTTTCCAAGTCGTAGCGTAAATTTTTGGGTATTCTACATTTGCTTTTTGATCGTGATGGTTTTTTCCTAGGAGTTGCGTCCCCTGATGCCTCAACAGAATTCGATTGTAGTCGGTGATCGACGTCTTTGCGTGGGGCCGATTTACGCAGAGGGTCTTCTGACATTATATTATTAGCATTATACTACAGCCAAATGGTAAAAAATTCTTCAATAAACAAATAAAACTATAAAATGGAAAAATAATCAAAATTTCTGACTTGAATGTCAATTTTTTTTTCTTAAAAATCATGCAGATTTCAAAAGAGTATTTAGTGGACGCATTGACAGTATTTACTTACATTACAACCATAACTTTCTTCAAATTGAACAGAATTACCATTGTAGGTAATATTTTTTCTATAACATATGTGGGTAGTTTAAATTTTAAAAAGTTGACACATTTATAATTCGGTAAATAAACGTGCAATATCTAATTTGACAAAAATATATCAACAATTTCAAAATGAACAACGTAAATTGGAAATCGTTTATATTTGGAAGTTCGTCAATCTTAGCTGGAATATCACATAAAATCACAAAGCTCACAAACATCGTTGGCATCAGCAAGCAAAATGACGCAATCAACGAAGTTTTGTTTTATGGAACACAAGACGAGGAAAAGAAACAAATAGGTTTAAACAACCTCTTTTGCATTTTTTATGTGATTGCACACGCCAGCCGCAGTGTCGATATATGCATGCCGACTCTGGACAGCGACACTATGTCAAAATGTCTGATTAACGTACAAAAACGCGAAAAAAATTACGCCCAAGTACGAATTATAGTGCACAATACCGGTACTTTAAGAAGTCTACATTCATTTATCGCATGTGGTATACAAGTTAAAATAATCTCCCCTAAAATCAAATTAGAACATGAATTTTTACTTATCGATGCTAATTGTGCCGACGCTGTAGCCATTTTGGGTTCCTTGGATTATGAAGTAAATCGATTGAATCATAATAGAGATAACACACTGATTACCTCGGAAGGTACGCTTATAAAAACTTTAAAACGAGAGTTCGATAGAATTTGGGATACAGAGACGTGTCTTCAATTAGACGAAAGTTCCAGTGCAAATGAAACAGAAAATTCAGAAGAAAGAATAAATAATCCAACACAAGTTTAATATTAACTTAAATTTATTGTTATTTATTAATAATTATTCTCATTTTATGTAATAACTGGTCATCACTAGAAATAAAAATCATACGTAACAAAAATACTTTGATTTATTTCATTCACATATTACAATAATGGCATTAATAATTATAATAATACAGTTATTTTTCACAATTTTAAAAGTAAGATTATCATCATATACAATTTCATTTGTACTTAAGTGCTTTGTGATAACGCCAAAACATTTATGAACAGTGGAAAACTCGAAGATTTTAAATATTAATATCGGTGATAGAATATCACAGATTCACTTGTAGTCGACACACACGCATACAAAGTATTCATTGCAGTCAAATATCTATACTAAGAGCAACATTTTAATAATTATTATTCATCTCATTATTGTATATTTATTGGCATTAAATGTATAGTCACTTACATATTACTGTCACCTTGGTTATTTGCTTAGTAAGTTTAATAAATTCCATAATAATACATATATATAAAATAATATTGTATATAGAGTAATTATCATTTGTCTTTGGCCGAGCTTACAATGATATATGAACCAGCACTTCTAAATCATCTAATATTATTTGTGAACGTAACATAAAATGATTTTACACGCATTTTTCGTTGACGTTATAAATTGATATTATAAACACATTGAAATTCCGTATAAAAATATGGATCCGATAATACGGATATTAGTATCAGTACACTCGTCAGGTCAGTCAAAACACTATAGATAACTAAGGAACTGTAAGTTACGCCAACCTAATATAGTGTAGTGATTGCAGCCAAATTGAATAGTTCATTTTTATATGGAATTTCAAAATATTTTTCTTTCAAAATTCTTTTCTTTAAAAACATTTAGCATTAAAATGACAGGTTTTGTTTTAAGGTCAGTATTTGTGAAAGTATTTTGGGTAATAGCGGAGGTAATGTTTACAAAATGTTCTCATATACTTATATAGTTTATGAAGAAATGATAAAAAAATAAAAATCGTTTAAAAGGTCATCTTTAGTGGCACTATCATTTGTATATAAATAATATGTAAGCTGCATCACTTTAAACAATTTTGCATTGACCTTCACGCCTAGGACTATATTTTTTGGAATTATGATAAGTACATTATAAAATTAACAATTTAAATAAAAATCCCCCTGTAGTGTAAATAAAGCAACAAGAATAGCAACTGGTGCTTTATTTTTTTTTATATTTATATTTTATTTTTGGTCATAAACGACAGCGTATAAATGGTATTAAATAGTATTATTTACTAAAATTTTATAATTGAAATTCTTTGTATGAAAATATGTTATGAAGTTTGTAATTTCTTACATTCTATAGTGTTGTTCATAAGTTTTAATGTTTATATTACCAAAGCCAAAAGCAACGAAATTATCATAATACATACATTAAAAATAATAAATATACCTTGTGTGCAATTCTATAAAATATTGTAACAAGAAGTATTGGAAAAGTATGAAACTATTAAAAAAGATAATTTATAAATTTATGTATATTACGACTAACAATTTAATGAAGTAATATAATTAATTTATTTTTAATTTAAGAGATTCCAAAATTCGATTTGTACACTTTACAAAATGTAGTTACACTTAACATTGTTTTTCAGATATGAAAGTTTTTCCATAAATTATGTAAATCCAATCAAAGATGGCAGCACTTTATACTATATATTTTTTCTTCTATATTGAAAATAGAGTATGGAATTAAAACAAATTATTATATTTAAAAAAATATTTAAACATAAAAAAATACATACATATCATCATGTTCAATAGAATATTTTTCGATGCCAATTATATTTACAACAAAAAAAAATTAACACTCCCATTTCATTCCCATTTTTCAATTATCAGTCAAAGTTTAAAATACATATAACCTTTGTCAATAAAGGTCCATATCAGTTTCTTTATGCATAAAGGAATTATTTGTATTTACACTAAAAACACTAGCTTATGACAAAAAAATAATTTAATTTATAAAAAACATAGTTTTGACTATTATAATCATAATTTATTCCCGAGAAGTACAAGTGACTAGTATATTAAGCGAACATAACATATTTAGAAACATCATTAGTAGAGACACATAATTTTCCTAATTAAATGATTATCATACTCATTGAGTGTTGCAGTTAAAAAGGCAAGTTTATTTATATGAGAAAAAAAAACAAGTATTTAAAATTTTTCTTCTCTAAATATAAGTTGACTTGCAATGCCCTAATTTTTTTTTCACATCTTTCACTCTTATTTCTCAGAAAGCACAGTCCGCGAGGTATAAGCTGAGCTTTGCATTCATGTGAGTGTTCATATGTAGTGTAGGTTTAATGTCACATGTTGGTCTAAACCAATTTGTATTTATTATTTTATAAGTATATATTTAAAAATCGTGGGCAACGGGTCCTTGATGATATAATGGGAAGATTAATTTTTAACTCAAACTATGAATTAGACAAGAGTGAAACTTATGAGGATGTCCAGCATAGAAGTTATATTTTTTTTTATGTTGGAATGTTTTATAAATTTCTAATTAATCTAACTTTATTTATAAAAGTTCTTTTTAGGCTTTATTTTATAATCACTCTCCCAAATGCAAAGCTCAGTTTAAACTTCATGAAATGTATATTCTAAGAAAAGTGTGAGTTAAAGAAATTAATCTAAGCTAAACCTATAAAATCAATTGAAGTTATTCCGAAATCAAAGGTTGCAAAAGATATATAAGTTGTCCGTTTTTCTCAAAATCAAAGCTGAAATAATGTGAAATGTTATAATCATGAAATTGGTAACCTTTGGTAACCCTCAGGCGAGTCCGACTCGCACTTGATCTATTTTTATTGACTGTCTCACCTATCAATTACGTGACGATAAACACATCAAAATCCACGCTGTTTCTTTTAAACACTTACAAAAGCTTATTGAGGCACTTTATTTTATACTATGCAATAGTCAAATGAATGATATTATAGCTAATACAACAATTTCCATTTTTTTTTAAACAGCAATATTTAATAACTTTTACTTTATTTTCTAAGACTACATATGCATGTATATTGGTTATATTCCAGTATTATTTGTTCAAAAGTTAGAGGAATTATATGGAAAACATGTTTTATTTTATTTTCCAAATATTGGTTTGAATGGAGATTGCTCTATTTGCTTCTATATTATTCAAATATACTTTTTCTTAATAGTAATTGTGCGAAAATTACGTATCTCTAAACTAATGACAAACAAAATCTAGTCACCTGCAATGGAAAGTTGTTGTCATACATCAACTTCTATATCACTGTTTGTTTCGTGAGTGGACTGAGGAGATGTCTCAGGTTCATCTTTAGGTGAACATGCTGTATACTCGTGAGGGGAACTTAATTCATCTTCAGGTGATGCTGGCAACTCCTCATCCATCATTATTGTGGCTGGTAATAATGGTGATACTTCTTGTAATTGACTGGTGTAGACTGTAAACAAATTATGTTTTAGTTTCATTCTATATTCTATATATAGCAGAGGGAAGTGAGTATATTATTCAAATGCCTGCTCTCTGCCCCAATTTTGAGACATTGCATGTTGAGTGGTAGAAATCAATGGGAATCCAATGGGAACCCAAATAAGGGCTGTGTGGTGCAGTGCAATAGTGATATGAAGCAATTGTTGTGGATACAATCCCTATTAAGGGAAATGAAATATTTTAATTTTCTCCCTCTGATAACAAAACAAAGAGCAATGTTGAGATCTGAAACTCAACATGCTATGCAGGCTTCTCCTCCAATTATGCAAGAAAATATGACACTGTGGGATTTTCTTAAGTTAAAAAAAGTTATTTAATATAATTTTTATTAACTTACTTTTAATTATAATACATTAATGAGAAGAAATATACCTTTTATATTAGATGATTTTAATTCGGTAGTAAAAGTGAGAGATTCCTCCATAGCATCCATAGTGAGTGTATCTGCATCTAAACTGTCCATAGAGCCTGAACATGATGGTGAACTGTCAGGGTTAGAATTCATTATTTGCAATGTATCTAATTGAGGTATGTGCGGTCGAACCTGCAAATGAACATATTTATATTTTTAAGTTGGTTTTTTCATTTAATTTGTATTATAATATTACCAAAAAAATACATTATAATAAGATAACAATATTAGAAAATACATGAACATAACAATAAAAAAGTAAATAAATGAAAAAGAATCAAACAGAATATCACCAGGCTAACCGACACATAATTTATAGTGATGAGAATTAATAAAATATTTTTAATATAAATGTAATTATTTTAATTATTCCAGTTTAGTGGTGCAATGATAAATTTGTTATACCTTATAGCAGTATAATCTAATACTTTTTTTAAGTACTTACATCACTCTTAAGGCAGTTTTTTTTTGTATTACTCTCTCGAAATTTGGGTGCATGCATGCAATGCATGGGGAACAGTGTGACTTAATACTAGATTCCCTGTGCCTACCTCGCTATATAAGAAATACACAGTGAAGCTTAAAAAAAAAATATATATTTAATACCTTCAGTCCATCAGGTCTATGAGGATTTCGGCATCCTTTACATTTACATTCTGTACAAGGTTTGCTTTCTACATAACATGGACACCTTTGCCCGCAACATGTTAATTTACCAGGTGTAGCTGTGGCATTACCACATCTGCACCCTTTTCTCTTACTGCTAGTTGAGCTTCTAGATCTATTTGATGGTTTCTTAAACCCTAATTGATTTGACTGAAATTAAAAAACACATTAACTATGTAACAAATAATATAAATTTGTATTTATATATATATTTTACATACTTTGCCTTCTCTAGGACTAGTTTCCGTCTGTGATGAATCTGTCTCATCAACTGCTTTCCTTTTGATAGTGATTTTATTTCCGGAACCTGCGTACATAACAGAGTAAAGTGGAGACCCATTTGAAATAGCTCTAGAATTTGGTGAATCTTTACTATTTGATCTTGAATCAGAATTACTTGATGATGATGCTGCTTGTGTTTGTGTTGATGCAGAGTTGGTATAGACACAAGGTAATATGCTGTAGGCAGACTTCGAAAGACCTGCAGTACTTTTATAGTCATCATTAAACCCCGCGCCTTCTTGTATTAAATCTATTAAACCTGAACTTGCTACTGTGCCTCCATTTACACCTGCTGCTATTTCATCTTCTTCTAATAAAGTTTTATATATATCAGTTCCCATAAAATATTCACAAAGTTTTTTATAACATTGTAAAAGAATTCGTAACTGTAAATTTTCAGTATAGTTTTCATAGTCTTTGCACCAAGTACACGAAGGTTTAAGTTTTTTTCTACCACCTTTACAATTTTTACACACATGATGTTGACAACCAGAGCTCGTTGGAGTATAAGGTTCCTTTAATAAATTTCCACACACTGTACATGATAACGATTGTCGTAAATAAGGGACCAAACGAAACAAGTCTGTCCACGAACTTTTATCGGCAGCATCGGCAAGAATTATTAAGCGACAAGTAGAAACATACAAACTAGTAGCGTTCATCTTCATTTATAAAAACTTTATTTTAAACATTAATATATTAACTAAATTGTTTACACCAAAATATTATTATTATAGGGGCAAAAAGCCGCAAACGCTATGATAAAAGTCAAAACTGTCATATGTCAAATGTAATTAATCAGAGTTGTCAGTTGACTTTATTTTTTTTCTAAGTTAGGCATATGTTAAATTATTTATGTTCATTTTCAATATTTTTAATTAGGTACCGTACGGTAATATAAATATAAAAAATATAAATTTATTTAAGCTTAAAATATCACATTAAAAGATTTTTGTAATATTAAATAATAAAATAAAACAATAAAGTAAAATCAAAACACATATCTCTTTAAAAATAATTTAATTACAGCAAAGAAACGGCAGTATACAGTCTTTTTGTCAGCACCACTTTAAATGAAAGGACAGTTTTAACTGCCTGAACTGAAAATAAAATCCTAATAATTGTATATAAGCGTTTTTTTCCCAAAGATGAAAAAGTGTTTTTTTCAAACAAAATAAATAATAAAATTATGGTTGTAAAATAAAACGCCATTTGTCAAGAACGATGCACGCAGCAGACATTAACCTATCAAAAGGAAACCGCCGCATACGCTTCATTCTGAAATCGAGTCGTAGGTATTAGCGGCAAAATAAAAAGTTGTTTAGCCTTTAGTAGTATTTTTGTAATATGATTGTTTACGTTATTGGTATATACGAAATACAGGTATGGATAAACATCGTGAAATGAAAAAAAAGTCCTACGTCTAAACTGTTGAGGTATCTTGATTAATTTCTTTAGGTATGAGCTTAAAATATTTTACCCTATATGATGTTTCCGTAAAAGGAGCGCTGACGCATCCAACCTGTGGAAACAAATAAAGAAATAATTGATACTTATACCTTGTTTACTTCTGTATCTAAAAAATATATCTATCTGTTAGAACATATATACACACAGACAGATTGACTGTCTGTCAAGAGCATTTTTCTTATAGATTGAGATCGACAGACTACGTCACTTTAGCAAAGCTGAAATTTTGAGAATTAATATGTAATTAAGACTATATGCGTACTTACTAACTAGTGCAGCCTTTCAGTTTGGTTGTCTGTCTATTTGTTTGTCAAATCAACAAAATCAAAAGATGTCCAAGTATATACGCTACGTTTTTTCACATATTGTGTGCAATCAATATTAAAATCTTTAAGGTACTGCTTGTTGATAGAATCTAGAATTATTAAATTTGACATGAAGTCAGAAGCAATTCTACAAATGAAGGAAAAAATTCTAAATTTGATAATTTATAGATATATCACAAAAAAATTTTACAAGTTTATGTTTGTCTTTTGCCTTTCATAGGTTGTAATCAGCCTATCGCCGTCCACTGCTGAACGTAGCTCTCCCTAATCGAGCGCCAACCATCCGGGTCTTGGGCTTCTCGCATCCATCCGATGCCAGCCACCTTCTTTAAATCGTCTGTCCATCGTGCTGCAGGGCGTCCTACACTACGCTTGCCTAAGCGCGGTCTCCAGTCTAGCACGTGTCGGCTCCATCGACCGTCGGTACGTCTGGAGACATGGCCGGCCCAGTTCCACTTCAGCGTGCTGATTCTTCGTGCCACGTCAAATTTTCTCTGGCGAGTCGCTTCATTGCGGATTCTATCTGCCAGAGAAACTTTGAGCATTGCGCGTTCTATCGCACGCTGAGCGACCTTGAACTGGTAGACCAGCCCTACGGTGAGTGTCCACGTTTCAGCTCCGTAAGTCATGACAGGAAGGACGCACCTATTACGTACGTACGTATTGTATGAAAATTTTGTAAATTTGACTTTTGGATTCTGAAATACTAAAAAATAGTCTAAATAAAAAAGCCTAATAGCATTAAAAGGGGGGCAAAATTTGGTATTTAAGTCACTAGTTCAACTGAGGTACCCATATGGATGGCTCTACTAAGCTAAGCTTGAATATCAGAAAACACTCGAGACCTCCAATTTTTGTACGAAACCGTCGATGGGCGAGCACGACTCGCGCTTATTGTTTATTTAATTATAATATTAAAAACAAATGTAAATTTCTAATTATTTTTTAAAGTTACATTAGCATGATTAATATAGAAATTGTATAATACGCCTTCCCTTACCTCTGTCTAATCTAGTCAATAAAAAAATAAGCTGCTGCTGCTATATGCGGGATACAGCGTGAAGCTGATCTAGTCAATAAGAGTAACTAAAAATGCTAATGAAATAATCTTGCAGTTGCTCTTTATGACAGGTAGATAGGGATTATTAACCATGTACTCTTCTACAGTTCGATTTATTACTTTTCGCTCTGGTGTCGCGGTATAACGCGGAGTAAAGGCGCCACCGCCACTCTACATGGAATGCCTCCAGAATTCGGTGGAAAGTGGAAAGAGGCGTGTCTTAACATTACGCTCCCTACTGAAACTAAAATTTAAAGACAAATAATGCTTATGTATACCCAACTATATATTTTATTTGTTTTCAAATATTTAAAGTTGATTTGAAAATATGGAGTATTTATACATACCTACTTAATTAAAAATAATTAACGATAAAATAATAGCTATCGTATAACAACTTATCTATTATTAATAGAAAATTTACGTCTATATCTGAACAAGACAATCTTTATACAAAATTTACTAAAATTATCATTTAAACATTAGAGCAAGAAAACCGAGAGACCGAGAGAAGATGACCAGATCATCACCGTTTCTCTACATTTCAAAGATTTAATTATCAAACATTACCAATTAATTATAAAATTAAGAGAAAACAATTATTTTAGTGTTTACAGTATTTTAGAAACAAAGACATTTATTTATTTATCGCACACTCCTCAAGAATAAACATAATTTACAACCAATCGTTGCATTTAGATAGCAGCCCGTCAATTACAATTGATATTCGACGTCGATGGTACCTAGTCATTGTCTCAAGTTGTCTCATTTATATATTCGGCTATAGAGCTAGTGCTGATAAAAGATTACAACGACAGTATCATTTGATCCTCCGAGGGAAAAACATCTCCGCGAATAAGGAACACTGACAGTGCGCAGGAGTGGTCTAATTGAATCAATTTAACGAACGCCTTCCGCTGCAGATTGCGGCTCACTGGAGATTTTTTTTTGTGTGTGTGACTTTAATAATTTTTCTTCGAAAGTGTAGTATATTATGGATTAATCTTGGTGATGATCAGTTCAGAATACGATATTCGTTAATTGTGAATGAATTACAGTGTGTAACAATGTTCAGGTATATATTGTATCTATATATTTTTTTATAAATCAGCTTCACGCTGTATCCCGCACACAGCAAGGTAGGGAGAGGGGGAACCTAGTGTTAAGACACTCCGTTCCCCACTTTCCGCCAAATTCTAGAAGCATTTTGTGTTGAGTGGCGGAACTCAACTCAAAAGCAATTATGATATTGAGGACACGTATTTGAATTAATTAGTAATTTTAATGTCTTTTCTATTATTATCCTTTAATAAATCAGCATTGTATATTAGTAACGTGTTAAACATAAGAAAAATAGGATTTTTTGGAATTAAAAATTCAGGAGCATATTTCTCCTTATGAAATTTGCACATAAAACTATATCAAGTCTATTTAAAACTTTTATACGTAAAAATCTTTGTCATTACCTGAATCATCCAAACTCACTTTACATCAATACCGGTGTATGACGTAAATAAATTAGTTCACATTTCAGAAAACACATATTGACATGGATTAAAAATATGTCGTATACCAATAAGTGTTAAGAAGTACTAATAGTGCTAATAGTGAAAATAATAACAAAAAACCATTGTACAATTTTACATGAGGTAGAAGTGAACTAAATCCAAAAATAAAAACGTAATATATTATATATTTAGTGCGTTTCTTTCAAATTTGATAAAAGGCATTAAAAAAACTATGAAGTGCTTTAAAATATACATGTTTCAAATTGTGTGTACTACTTATGATGTGACTAAATATTTTTTTAATTATCGTAGCCCTAATGACAAAACTATTTAGGCAAAGTACGTATTTAATAAATAATATCATTTTCGGTATAGAAATAGTTAATGCTTTACAAGAAAATCACAAATTATTGATTGTAATGAATACATTATAATTATTGTAAACATAAAAACTTGTCAACATCCGAGATCGATAAAATTAAGATGAATAGCTTACGATCATAGCCATACGAGAATTCTTAGAGAAGAAGATTGTATTAAGTAAATAACTGACTTTGACATAAAACATACCTAAATAATAACTTTGCTTAAACGTTTACGAAGAATATTTAAGGAAATTTTAAAAAAATACGTGTACTGAAAATAAATATATTCGTCACGCTATCATTTTTTCATAGAAAAATAAAATGAATCAATCTTATCGGTGTTTGGCTGATAAATCGGTAATTTAGTTTCTATGTGATTCGTAAAACAATAACATATATTTTTTAAGCATTACATTATTAAAGATGGTGTAAGGCATTATCAAAATAAATATTTTTTATTAACGTTAATGTTCATATATGGTACCTTATTGTCACTAGCATCTCAATCTTATCTTATTTAGGAAATAAAACAGCTTATCAATTTATACAAATACATATTAAAACATTCGAAATATTAGTAGTTCCTATTTCTTACTTATTTTTCGATTATTATACTTATCTGCATATAGTAACTAAAAATGATATACAGATATTGATATCAAAATTCTTTCGATGAACATTGCCAGGGGCGTGGGCACATCATAAAGATCAATCAGACAATTGGGGCCGCCACGCACGATGCGCAGGAGTGTCCCACACAATATGTAGAGCTTCCGTCCAATAGCCCGTCAAAGTCAAATACTCCAGACTTTTCCGAAATAAAATTAAGCCTCATAATGGCAATAGACAAAAATATATAAGATATACCAAAATATTATAAATTAAATATGTATAACTATACTTATTATATGTTATTTTGAAAAATGTCTTCAGGATATAAACAAAACTTGATATTGTGGATGAATCATTTAATGTATGATTCCTTCTACGAAGTCAACCACTTGTTAGATGGAGAGTCCATGTCAACAATTAAAAGAAATTAATTTGACCTCTGCCAATTAAGACGGCACTGTTGTCTTCTGAGTTTGCAATATTCTGAGTGGACAACGTCTCTCACTATGAAACACAAACAAAAAAATCTACTTTTAAAGAAATAAAATCAAACGGTGTTAAATTATTATATTTATATAGAGGAAAAATATATTGTTATTTATTTATCTTTTAGTGCCATTGTTCTGTTCTATATTAAAATATCAGTCTACCATAATATCTTCTTTGTGAAGCGAAGTCATAATGTCATTCAAAACTTATAATAACTCAGAATATGCAATGAATGTTGCCTGTGACACACTGAAAGATCGAAAGATCTTATATCTTTCGATCTTTCAGTGTGTCACAGGAAAATAAAAATAATTATCAAACTGTATTTTTTAGTAAGCATTCTTTCTGAAAATACATAATACAATATTTTCTTAACCTTGAAAAATTTATCGCAAAGTGCGCCAATAGATGATATGCCGACACAATATCTCTGTCTATATTTAGGGCATGGTCAATTACTGAAAAGATTATGAAATTCATTATCACTCTCGTGGAGTTTTAGTTGAGAGGAAAGCTTATTAATTGCTGCAAATATAAATAAATTAGGCATACTCGTAGGTATAAACGTATCTCGCATATAGCAGGGTATGCAAAAGGAAGCTAGTATTAAGACACTCCGCTCCTCACTTTCCGCCTAATTCTGGAGGCATTGCGTGTTGAGTAGCGGAAACCAAACCGCTTCACTTTATTACCAATGTGAAAATGACTAAATGAAAATCTTAAAGAATAATAATTCTTCCGAGTGGCAATCGAACGCACAACCGTTTACACTCAAACGCTCGTGCCACTACGCCTCGACGGCCTCTACAGTTTCTTAAGTAAATAAAATATATGTTCGGAGGGTAGCAGAAACAAAACAGGAACAGAAACACCACATATTACATCGTAACGCGATGAAAGATTGAAAGATGAACATCCCATTGTTGTTTCGCGAGGACGATCCCTATTATCTGCTGCATAGCACTATTATTGCATTACTTTAGACTGGCTAATTTACTATTAATTTAGCTTCAATTATTTTCATTATATGCGGTGACATTACGGGTAACTACCGAGTAACTAAGTTGTTTTACATTGTCACTATATATGACGGGGGTAAATTATAGGTGCGGCGTTTGTGCGCCGTAAATGCTAGATGTTTCAGGAAATGTTTTTATATACATAAACGTTTTGTCATATACTTATCTCGATAGACACAAAACTTTGCTTGAATAGTTATTACTAACACAACATGACTAACTATATATCTTGTTTTGTAATAAGGTATATATATGTACTTGAATTAAATATGAGTGTTTTACACTGGATTTTATTTCCAGTTTCAGTCTGTTTCCTGCGTAAAGTCGTTTTAAGACACTACGTTCCCACGTTTCGCTGAGTTTTCGAGGCGTTTGCGTGTTGAATGGAACTCAACGCAGCGCACAACTTAAAGAAACTAGGCCTTGTTACGAGAACAAAGAAATTAAAATATTTACATAAGTAATAAAATAATCAATTGGAATGGTAATCGTACCCAAAACTATCACGTTTATAGTCACACGCTTGTGCCACTGCGCCCTCATGATAACTCTCATAAATAGTATTTTATATCAAAAGTATGTGGAAACCACACTAAAGAACCAGCAAATGCGTTTGTGACATAGGATCTTAATTATCTTTTGTTTCAAATGTTATCTAACTAGGTATGGCAAATACACAACATGTCAATTGTTATTTGTATGTAATAGGTTGTATAAGAAAAGTACAAGTAAATAAAACAGGCCAACCGTTGTTTATATTTTATTAAAAGTTCATGTAAGTTCCTTTTGTTATATTTTGGCACTGGACAAATGCAGTTTACGCAGACTGTATTTGTCAAAGGTATTTACCAACTGTATATGCTGTTGTGTGCTCACTGGAGAATGTATCCGATCTACCCAATAAAACTCAGCAGAAACCTCCCCACGAGTGGGGACGCCCAAAGCGGACCTTGGGCTATATTGTGGGCTAGCTTCTTTTTCAGGATACTCTCGGGGTATGGCACCCATAGCCTCCAAAAGCGTCTCCTCTAGGGCAATGAGCACTGCCTCCTCCTGTCCTCTTATCCTGGGAAATTAATTAACGTTTCAGTTACACTAAATTATTATTATGTTTAGTTATAAATATTAAATGAACTATCCACATAACTGAATTCTAAGAAGTTGCTATAAACCTTTTTATATTTATACTATTACATAACAAAGATACTACATAAAAAAAATATGTATAAATGTAAAAATATATAAAAAAATATACTTAACACTGTCGCATTGCACATGATTACTTATGCAATATTAAAATATCTAGAACAGGCGATAGCGATAGATCACAAGTTCTTATCATAGACATGTTAAGTATGATGCGGATATTTTCTTTATCTTTACTATTGCGTTTTTTAGTATATTTGAAGTTATGAACACACATATATATATACTTATATATGTTTTAAGTAGTTATGGCGCATTAAATCATTGTCTGTCTGTGACGTGATGGGTGTTGGTGAGCCCGTTGGAGGGATATAATTATTACATATTCATTTCTCCGCTTTCTTAATATTAAGTGCGGCGTTGATTACCGTTACTCAAAACACGATGTCACAAACTCAAGCAGAAAGTAGAGAACGGTCTGTCTTTACTTAGTGTAAAAACAGATCGTTCTTTACGTTCTCTGTTATTAACTAAGAACTATCTATACTGCTGTGTATATTCGGGATACGGTTTGAAACTAAAAATAAAGTCGGTTTACGACTATCATTTTACGTGATAACGTCACGTCAAGAAACCATTGATGAAAAATTGCATACTTTTATAAATTGAATTGAATTATTATGACTAAATTATCATTATTTTGTACAATACAAGGAAGGAGTTAATTGAAAATTATATTTTTTTCTATATATTAACGTTTCTTTGCACTTGTTAATTCAAATATGTTTTTACTTAAATTATGAAGATTAATCTTTCTTTATTCTTTATTGCATGTAAAATAAAAACACAAAGAAATAATAAAATTGTAAAGATTGTTTACAATGGCGGGCTTATCTCTAAAAGAAATCTCTTCCAGCCAACCAATGGAAGTGGATGAGAACCAAGTTGCGGTATAGATACAATTAATGCAATCTTAATAATAAAGAAAGAAAATAATATAAAAAAAAATATAAACATAAAACATAGTGTGTATAGAAAATGTATTATATATACAAACATACATACATATATACATAAATATACAATATACAAATACATAAAATATAACACACATACATACATACATACATATTCATGGTGACTATAAATATACAGATATATACAAAAAAAAGAACATGACTAAGTGAGGTCGTCAATAAATAATAAAAAAAAAAATACTAAGCTAGGTCAAACAATCTCACTTGCGAATAAATGCTTTTTCAGTTGGGATTTAAAGGACATTAAGGAAGGGCTTTTCTGGATAGGATGGGGTAGTTGATTCCAGAGGGATGGGGCATACACAGAAAAGGATTTTTGCAGGAATTTGGTCTTGCTCTTCGGTATTTCAAGTGATGGAATGACACATGATCGCCTTGAGCGTGAGGGTGTGGGCAGCACTTTAAAACGGGAACGTAGGTAAGCGGGAAAATTCTGGTAGTTGAGGATTTTTAATTACAAGTAACAATGAATAGACGATGGAGATCACGGTCACAATTTCACAAGCCGAACGTTTCTCGTCTATCGTTTGTTCTGCGCTCTCGCTTGCACGCTTGGCTTAGGCGGAACGTGACAATGAGTTATGCTTTTTCATGCGCGCAGCCGGCATTCGTCATCACGTCGGAACACAATTCTAAAACAAGTTATTAGAATTTGCACTTTTAAAATAAATTATTTAAATAAAACAGAATTGTTAATGGCACAATACATAATAAATTTTTAAGAAGAGAAATTGTATGTTTTTTTTAAACACATATTACAAAATAATGCATCATTTGTATTCACAAAAATTACATATTATTTTGTAATATTAAAAAATCAATAAAATAACAGCGTATATCTATAAATTTGAAATTTAAATCGATATAACTTTATCAAGATCATATTTCATAGATAAGAAGACGAGCATTTCAGTTCTGTTTATTTTTGTTAATAATAACGAAACAGCTTACGCTTACAATTTCTTTGAATTGTGTAGTTCTAAATGATTATTCAGTTCTTAAAGTTATAAGTAAATGCAGATCCACCTAACGCGTGGTCCAAAGGTCGTTTCCGATAACCCCAAACAAGAAAATAAACAAACATATTATGCTATTGAAGACAGTAACTATTGATATAACGTTAATAATTTCTTATGAATGTAGAGATAACGTAGCTTTTAGATAGTTATAAGAAGCTGAATTTTGTTTTAGAAAGTAATACAAAAATGACTTCATTGATAAGTAAAGCAAAAAAAGGATTTTATTGTTGTTCGATATCATATCATGCACATACATGTTCGTACTTTACTGATTTTAAATAGAAAACTATTTATATAACAGCAAAAGATGATGACAAGAAGCATCATTAAACCTCGTTGAAATATTATAGATTTTAAATATGATAGTTAATTAACTAATACATCTTTAGAAACATTCTTAATTGTATTTAAACTACACATCCAATATTTATATAATTCACATATTTAATCCGTTTTGCGTCTAATTTTATAAGTGACAATTACAATTTGTGCGCCTAAACTAGGCATAACTAGGAACAAAACTCTATTCTTCATTTTGCGGGTACACAAAACTTGTATATAGAGTGATTAAATTCAAAAGACTACTTAAATTTGATTTACAAATTTGCACATCAATCTATTTTAGGTGCCAAACGGTACCAAATGAACCTTAGATACTGTTCAAGTGTCAAGGACAAAATAGTTAGTGAAATTACTAAACATATATGAGATGTAATGCTTCATATATGAAGGTGAAGTGTAATGCGGGGAGCGCTATGTCGTATTTTAAGAGCAAGGACTGACAGCTCATGAACAATATATAACTCTAATTGACTTCAAACGTTTTATATTTTCTGTAAGCAAATAGTTCAAAACATTCTAGGATTATTTTTTATCTTATCAGCTTCACGCTGTATCCCGCACACAGCAGGGTAGGCAGAGGGAAACCAGTTAGACACTCCGTTCCCCACTTTCTGCCGAATTCTGGAGGCATTGCGTTTTGAGTGTCAGAAGTTAACCTCGACACCAGAGCGAAGAAATGGAAATATAAATTTAAGTAAATATTTCATCTCTTCGAGTGGGGATCGAACCCATAACCAGTCGGTTTTACAGTCACACCTCGTGCCGCTGCGCCACGACTGGCCTCAATTTTATAATTTTTTAGGTAAATCATTTAAAAAGACAATTAATTTTATAATTTAACTTTCAGGTACTTTTTTAGTCTCACCGTGTTGATTCTCAGCAGCAATGCTAAAGAGGTGACAGATATTGAAGCTCTGGCGTCCCTTCCCACACGATGTACTTATGCGTACGCTTATGAAATGTATGGTGCGCATTGTGCTGGTTTGAGGTTGTCTAAGATACCTAGTCTCAAGGGAGGAATCGAGGTTGGTCAGAAATATAAATACCTAAATCTGTCTATCCCAACAGTAGATAAATATTAAAACTTATTAAGTTGTTTTTACTTTCAAACTACTGAACAACTTTAAATGATACTTCACAGTATTGTATCTCATACATCATACATACAAGAATAACACATAGGCTACAATTTATGTAAACATTTTGTATAATTTAGCAATAACTTTAAGCGGGCGCCACCGCGCGGCACGCGTATATTAGGCCTTTCGTAGACATAATATACGAAAATAATGTTAGTTTCTTATTTTTAAATAATAAAATTATTAAAACAAGCAGATGAAGCTACAAAATAGCAGGTAAAAGCATAGAACTAAAATACTCTATTTCCAACGATATTATTGTATTATCTCTGTATAAATACTCATGTATAAATGTGTTTTAATGCTATTTGTTCAAGCATTGTTCATTATTTACTTTGTCATAGTGTCCATCATAATTATGTGCTATAATCTATAGCTGGTGGGTCATTTGCTATGTCGTTATACCGTAGAAGTACTTCGTCAAAGTTTAAAACAAAGTACATTTAATCAAGAAATAATTACCTTATCTATTTATTATCTTAAGCATAGTTCTAATTGGCTGTTAGGCTTCACTTTTATCAGAGATACTTTTTTATAATATGATAAGAAAACTTCATTATATTACTCTTAAACTGTAATATTTTTCGTTTCATAAATCACTGATAAGCCCATGGATTTAAAATATTTTGTAAAAATATATTGGTATATCTGTTGTTATATTTTTAAGCGATGGTCTATAAAGGTCTTTGTTGAGCTTGAATTGTTTTTTTTGCATCTGATTAAAATTTTATAATTGTTTTTAATTTTTACAGATACTCGATTTCAGCGACAATAAATTACAGGAAGTGCACTCCGATACATTATCGTATTATACAAGCATAAAATTCTTATACCTGTCTGAGAACCAAATTTACTCTATAGATAAAGATGCGTTTGCATACTTGACGGATCTTCAAACATTAGACCTCTCAAAGAACGTGATCTTCCAACTTCCAGAGACAATATTTCAATTGCCTTCTTTACGAAAACTGTATTTAAATGGAAATCCATTGTTGCACTTAAGCTTGAATAGTATGGAAATAAGCAAACCTATCAAGGCACCTCTGGAGTTACTAGATCTATCTGATTGTAAAATAAAAGTGCTACCAGATTTAGGAATTCTACCGCAGGTGGTGCTATACAATGTATCCCACAACCCACTGACAACTTTAGATGTGCATACTTTGAGTTCTATGTGCAGGCTTACTAAGCTGGACTTGACGGATTCAATCGATACTATAAAACTCTGTGACTTGAAGTTAAGCATCAAGTGGTTCCAGGAGAAACTAATTTATTTTCAACTAAGCGATTATACGAGGCTGAATTCTAGAGGTAAATATTATAACAATGTATTATTTGTATCTACTTATTATATTGACTCATGGAGATATATTGTTTTATCAAAATCCGCCAAGTAGTTTTCCCGTGGAATACGAGCAATAGACAGACAAAAAAATATTCTTAATTATTTATTTTATTATTTACAGAATTCGAAAATTGTCCTGCAATTGAGTTGCCAAAAAATCTAAATACAACGTTTCAAGAGTGTCAAAACTTGGTGACAGCTGGGGTAAGATAAAATATTAAATAATGTGTGATAATGTTTTTAAAATAAGTACTGATATCCATACTTATCTACCTATTATTTATCCTTACTACGTGATTTTTTTTCCTATGAAACTGTTTTTTATGAAACCTATGAAACTGTTTTTTTTTTTTGCTTAAGTTTAAATAACAAAACTAACAAACAGTTGTAAAATGCTAATTTAAATATAACTTATTGCTTTTCAGCTTCAGAACACCAGATCATCGCGTCGCCGCACGTGGCTAACTATAGCTGGTGGTCTTTCAGGCTTTTTGGTTGGTTTCGTTTTATTGCTCTACATTATGCATAGACATAACGTCGCGCAGACGAAGCGAACGACCAAGGAAGTGAAGAAACCACCAACACAAGACCAAAAATCGTCAGCTCTACTTCTCAATGACGTATGTTAGTATTAAGGCGTACCGAAAATAATATTTTTTATCATAAGTCGGACCTTTATCAACAAAATTGAATCACCGCGTTTGTTTTGTACGACAATCAACAGTTCGAATAATTATAGCTACATCCGTCCAAAATTAATCTAGCTCCGATAACTTTATGGCGGATATTTTTTTCAAAATATATAAATACATACAGAATGTGAAAGGTAAGAACTATTCAATATGTAAGTAAGTAAGAATAAGCTAGATGTAATTATTACAACCGAAATATATAAAATCATAATTTATTAAAAAGTAAAATCATAATTTATTGATAAAATGTAACCAGTATGGTCTATTTATTGAGTCTTTGAGGAGTGTTTGAATGAGTATGATTTTTTGAAATCAATATATAGAAAAATTACATAAATTGGACGATACAAGTTTAAAGTTGATACTAAATAACTACGACGTTGCATTACTCTTTGATCAGCTTCACGCTGTATCCCGTGCACAGCAGGGTAAGCAGAGCTAACCTAGTGTTAAGACACTCCGTTCCGCACTTTCCACCGCATTTTGGAGGCATTGCGTGTTGAGTGGTGGAACTCAACGCCGCTCTTTGCCTTGACATCAGAGCGAAGAAATGGAAATATACATTTTAATAAATATTTCATTTCCTCGAGTGGGGCTCTAACTCACAACCGTCGCGTTACAATCACACCCTTGTGCTCTTGGGCCACGACGGCCTCTAAGCTCTTTGCATTAAAAAATACCGAAATAGGAGAAAAATAGAGTTATTTCATAAGAATAACATAAAACTGTGTGCACTAACAGTAACATAGTAAGATTCTAGTGTTAAATTTAATATGAAAAGTATGCTTAAAATCAATTTAATGGATTATTTTAAAGCTTTTTTATTTTAAATATTAGAAATATAGATAATAGACACACATTTCCGAGAGTGAAACTAGAATGAGACATGCCACAACAGCACCACGACAGGTTAATAAAATAATATTAATTGGTACTCTCATTACTACCTAATTAGCTTATATTGAATTTAGTGGACGTGGTCAAATACTATGTCACACCTACACCTCATACAATAAAAATATCCACATTCAATAATTTCGAAGATCTGACAGATATCATAAAACGGCTTCGATAACTGTAATATTTAAGTAAATATAAACTTAAATTAAATAATAAATATATATGTAATTCATTGTAAATTGTAGTTTATAAAGAGAGTATAAGTTTTTATATAATTATGATAAGAATAATTTAGTATGTCACTCTAAGTGTTTTAAAATAAAATATTTTGTCATTGATCCTGCAGAAGAGAAAACATTTTGCTTGCAACCATTTCTTACAAGTCTATTTTGTAGTCGAGAGTATATTATAAAATATATGAATTTAACATTAGAGGCTTTTAAAGGCTGACTAGATAAATAAATTTATCACTGCGAAAAACAATGTGTTGTTTATTACGTTAAGATATAAAATATTTACCTTATTTTGATTCATTAGTATTAAGTTTAAATAGAAAACAAATAAAAAAAAAATGCACATGTAACTGCATGCATGTTACTTTCATTTTAAAATTTACCAAAGATATTATGGGTAATTAAGAATTTTTGTGTTTGTTTGTAATAAAAATCGTTTTTAGATATAAAAATAATGTTTTGTATTAGCTTATGCACTGTGATAGAAAATATTAATTGAATTAAATATTTTGCAATAAAAAGTTCTTTTTTTAAATAAATATTTTATAAATAAAAAATCTTCAGGTAGAGGGAACCTAGTGTTAAGACACTTCGTTCCCCATTTTCGAGTGGGGATCGAACCCACAATCAGACGTTTACAGTCACACACTTGTGCCCCTGTGCCAAGACTGCCCTCAATGTAAAATAAAAAATAAATAAAAACATTCGCCATTATTACCTTTAAATTATAATTAACATACATTTTTCCATTCTTATACCGTGATAGTGTCAATTAGTGGTCGTAATAATAGTAATAGGACCATTCAAACAAAATCTGTATTTTCGATACTGACTTCAGAAGAATCCCTGTAGTTAATTTAGGTAAATAATATAATTTCTAATTATCATAAAATAGTTTAATGATAAATCAGTTTAGTCTAACATTTATTAATAAACATTAAACACAGAGAGAGAGAGAGAGAGAGAGAGAGAGAGAGAGAGAGAGAGATTCGTGTATAGGCTGCATTAAAGGTATGGCAGTAATGCAACTCTCCTGAAGATAGACTTGAGTACATAGTAAACGAAACGTTACGCTAGTAAAAGAGCTGTAATTTGCTAGTAAAAGTTAATGCTATTAGGCCTACTGGGTTTTACAGCGACACCAGGTTAGTAGGGAAGAGGGAGTACCCTCAGTTACAGAGTACTGTAACTGAAAAAATTGGAAGCACTATGTGGCTGCTTGTGAGGGTGCCGAGGGCTCTAAGGCATCCCCTGTGACTGGAACCTCGGTTTGCGACCGTTAGACAAGAATGCGCTTTAATATAAAAAAAATAGAGAACAGACTTTGAATAAAGTATAATATTGAGGCCAGTCGTGGCGCAGAGGCACGAAGAGTGACTATAAAACCGACTGGTTGTGGGTTCGATCCATACTCGAGGAGATGAAATATTTACCTAAATTTATATTTCCATTTCTTCGCTCTGGTGTCGAGGCAAAGCGCGGCGTTGAATTCTGCCACTCAACACGCAATGCCTCGAGAATTCGGCAAAAAGTGGGGAACGACGTCTTAACACTAGGTTCCCTCTGCCTACCCTGCTGTCTGCGGGATACAGCGTGAAGCTGATTGATTTTTTAATATAATATTTTATAATATCTCTAGTTTGCTGCAGTATTATTTATTGGTTAATTCAATCAAATTTTAAACACTGCAATAAGTCTAGGGAGACTTATTATTACATGTACAGAAATTTATCTAAACCATGTGTAGATTAATTTAAAGGAGTTTTGTTATAAGTCATCGAGTTAGACAAAAAATTAACGGTAATATTTTTACCAAACTAAATTTTGTATGGACACAATAAAATTAACAAAGCATCTAGGTACGAAGAAAATCGAAGACACTTGCTTCTTTATACATTAGCGGTGCTTCTGCTCTCTTTATATTCGTATTATCTCTCGCATACATTTAAGAACTGCTGCTTGCATTTTATTGATAGTTACCGCAATGGAAAACTGTATTCACTACATATAACGCTACTTATAAAATCCAGTCACAAAGGCTTCAAATAATAATTTGTCAAAGCGCAGGGGTATAAAGTGTGACTGTAAACGCGACAGGTTGTGGGTTCGATTCCCACTCGAGGTACCGAAATATTTAATATTTCCATTTTCTTCGCTCTGGTGTCGAGGCAAAGCGCGGCGTTGAGTTTCGCTACTCAACACGCAATGCCTCTAGAATTCGGCGACAAATGTGGAACGGAATGTGTGTGAAAATGTTTTATAATTTGAAGTAAATAGGATAAGGCAGAGTGGGATTGTTCACTGATAGTGCCCGATTTCAGGAAAAGATCGCCAGTTGTTAGCTTTGTTTCATTTAAGTTCGATTATAATTCACTAGGTTGTTCTGTGACTTCTGTGACTGTGAAACAATTATAGAAAAACCATAATAGGGGATATTGTCAAGACGGGTAAACCCCCTATTACTGAAGCAAAAAGACTTCTTTACATAAACGTATAGGATATTTCGCTGTTATTGCATCAATGTGATTAAATATATCCTTGTGGTCATTGTAGCTATCGGCCATATTTTTATATATTTTTATTTTCTCAATATATATATTTTATTACCTAATGTATAAAAAACACACACTACAGAAAAATGTACGAGTGTGTGGCAAGCAGATTCTATATATACTTTTAGGTTTTCTTCGTAATATTTATATACAGTATTTAATGTCACAGAGGCATTTAAAATTTTTTACTAAGCAATAGCTAGTTTTTAGTTAAATAGTATTTTCAGGATAGAAAATTTCGAATAACGATTAGTCTAAATTTTTATTATTCGATAGATAGTAATACCAATAGATATCTAGTTATATTCTTATAGGATTATATTTAGATTCTGTTCCATTAAAATATTAAAAAAAAAAAACAAACACAAAATCCCATTTAAAAAACGAATTATATTTAAAATGAAATAAAACAAACAGAACTAAACAGTCACAAGCTAAAAAATAAAGCATTATCGTTACACTGATTTTATTATGAATCAAAACATGGTGAGCGAATTGCGCGAATAAATGAAACGAAACGACAGGTTTAGGTGAACAGTACAGTGTCATGAGTTGGCACGCTCAAGGGTCCTCTGCTACTTTCATCGGGAACGTTTCAATGCCAGCTCCGGGTAATTCCGTTGATGTCCGAATATTGGAAGTCAATGCCCATGTTTCAAGTATCTTTCTTTTCGCTGTCGTTTATAGATTTGCCTGTTGTTGGTGAATGTTGGTCCTTCTCCTTAGCTAGCCGCTGTTTACTGAACCTGCCCATACCTGGCTGGTATATGACTAAGCTGGGGCGGTCCTGAAAGTATGAAGTACATTGAAGTTATTTGTTTAATAAATTCTTTTAGTTTATATTTTACCAAAGAGTTACCAATAGAAGCTACTAGAAAATAGAAAATACATATTAATTCACACTATTATTGGATTTATAGAAAGCCGTTGGCCTACTCTCTTGAGAATGCATTTACGGAAAATAAATGAAAATAAAATATATTTCCGTTAACCTTACAAATAATGAGAGCTTTGTTTGTAATGATATCGAAAAGGAAAAAAAGAATATTTTTATAAACATAATTTAACACCTTCGATTGCTACCTACGCAAAACACGGATTTATGTTCTAAAATTTCGGATAGTGACCATATCAGCTATTTGAATCGGCTGACACTTTAAGCGACACTGCCTCTACTAGACATTGCTATTCAAGACTTGTAGCATTATAGCTTGTCTGCATATAAGGCTGTCTGGGTCTTTATCAAACAGTGGTGAAACTGGTCCTAAATATACGCGATTGATTCGGTTAAATACTTTTATTTAAAATATGTAAAAGGTAATTGGAAACTTATTTTATGATATAGACATAGCGCACTTTTTTTAAATATAAATAAATAGAGAAATATTTACATACAATTCTTACCTTGTTTCTTATTCTTCTTTCTGTACGCCGGTCGCTACTGTCACCTTTTTCTTTCTCCTCAGACCCCTCTCTATCACTAGATTTACTTCTATCATCAAAAGATTTTTGTGTTTTCAATGTGGATTCCTCTTTTCCTGACATATCTCCAGAATCCAGACTGTTCCTTCTCATTTTTGACATTTCAAAATCAGCATCTTGATTCTTACTATCTGACTGATCATCAACCTTTAATTTACGATCCATATCTTCGATCATCTTCGTTAAATCATCAGTCTTGACTTGTGGCAATTGAGTAAAGGGTTTAATATCATCATAATTAAGTGTTTTAGGCTTGCCTTCAGAAGACATAATTTTGCTGATAACAGATTGCTTATCAGACTTTCCTATCTCAGCTTGCTTTAATCTTTCTTTGCGAGTATCACTATATTTTTTACTTTTTTGTTCACGAGGAGATTCTTTAAATTTATCCCGCCTCTCTTTTTTATGTTTATCAGCGTCATCTTCATCGTCTCTTACAATAGTTTCTTTCTTTTCTAAATCAATTCTTTTCTTTTTATCAATCATTGTATTTAAACCAGTAAGTTTTCTTGGATCTTTAAATACTTTCACTTCAAATACTGGGCTTTCCTTGCTGTCTGTAATAACATCATCATCTTTCACATCACTGACTGATTTATCTCTTTCACCTTCCCTGGGTTTAATTCTTTTGACATCACTTTCATTAAAATCTTCTTCCTGAAAAGTAAAAAAAAATACATAATTATTTTTAGCTTCACGCTGTGTGCGGCATATCGTTTTGAGCAGCGAAACTCAATGACACGCTTTGCCTCTTTAACAGAGCGAGGAAATGAGGAATCGAAAAATGTATCAAATATCATGTATAATAATAAGTAAACATCAATAACTTCTCAAGTAAAGTTTAACAGTATTTAATTCCATTCACATTATGAATTGAATTCTAAAGCGCGTTAAATAATATAGTAAGCTTAACTTAGAAAAAAATTGCACTATTTAAAATATTCCAAAATTTTGCAGATTCATAACTTTATTTAATTTATTTTCATTTGCATTCCCTTGCAAATAAAAATAAATTAAATAAAGTTCTGCTAACAAGACAAATCACCTGCACAACATATTGAGAAGAAATAGAAGAGAATGTGAAAATGGAATGTCTTAATACTTTGCCTACACTGCTATATATGGGATGCAGTGTGAAGCAATTAAAAATATTTCATATTAATATATATCTATTTAAATTTCTACTAGCTATTATACGAATATGTTACAAGGGTGCACTATGATTAGCACTAATAGTGAACTACGTAAATTGTGTTACTCATAAACACTTAACATAAAAATATTGTATAAAATAGTAAATACTTTTAATATTATTGTCTATATAACACAATTCTAGATGTAATAATCTATCAATAACAAACTGTCTATTGTACACTCTTTTTTAAGATAATCAAAATATTTATGATTCATACATAACATTTTTGATAGTTTTTATATAATACATAAATTATTTTAAATTTTGGACTAAACCACATTTGAACCTTTGTAGTATCACCACTGCTCTTTTGACTAATTTCTTTATATTTTTGATTAAAATTCTTATTAGAAGTTAATGTAAATGTACTGTGTATTTTCATAGTTAATGCAGGAAATTGACTGTCCCAATCGGAATCAGTGCTTGTAACTTCATCAGAACCATTTGTTTTATAATCCACACAGTTTGGACACTTTAATTTTGTTTTATGATAGATTTTATTATCTTCACAACAAAACAGCTGTCTACTTGATTTATAATAGAAGTCATCATAAGCATCATCTTCTGATAAGTTTCCATTTCTCTATTTTACATTCATATCAAATAACTTGTAAAATATTTTGCAGTTAATAAAATAATTGAATCATATAAAAGCAAATACAGCAATATCCAATAACTTCTTCGATGTTTCTGCTTAATTAAATGGTTAATTTATTAACTAATAGTAGTAGTCTCATAATATTTGTTCAAAAGCTATAGGAATTGTTATTTTCATTTTATTTTCCAAACATCTATTCCATTTAAGATTGTTTTATTCGCTTCTATATGATTCAATTATAGAATTAGTAGAATCTCATTTCAAAAGTAGAAAATTATGTACATCACTCACTATTTTTTTTCACACTGTGTTTTGCATAAAGCAGGGTAGGCCCAACTGTCAAGATATAAGTGTTGAGTGGTAGAACTGAGCTCTATCTTTTTTGCAAAAGGGAATGAAAATAATTCATTCTCCTATATAGGAATTGAACACCAAATGTTGTGTTTACAGTCCAAAATTGTACTAAGAAACAAATAAAATATTAACATACCTTTATAGGCAGATCTTTCCCTTTCCTTTCAATTCTCATTTTTCGTTTATCATTTTCTCTTCTCCTACGTTCATCTCTGCCCCTTTTGTCTTGCTTTCTAACTGCAAGATAATCTAACAATGGTGTCGATTGCACTTTCTTATCTCCAACTGAAATCATTTTTTACATATTAGTCACTATTAAATTTATTTTTTTAGCTTCACATTGCGCACTGTACGTAGTAGGGTAGGCAGAGGGAACCTGGGAGCCATGTGTTAAGACACTTCTGTTCCCACTTTCCACCAAATTTTTACCATGCCTCATTTCTAGAGCAAGGAAATTATACCCTATTCATGGAGCCGTGAGATAAATGTAAACAAATAAAAAAATAATAAAATAGGTAAATAAGGTATTGATGGAATATAAATTGTTGTCTTAATTTTTAATAATAAACTTTAAATACTTGACATGTTATAATAGTATAAAGATGAACTACTATAATAAACTATAGAGCACAGGTACTGTGGACATTTTACGTTTGGTCATTGTTTAGATTATATCCACCATTTTTACTATTCATCAACCTGTTAATAAGACAGTACTGTTGTGATTCCATTGTCACTTTTATTGGTTTTAAGTTTCTGGTTTTGTTAAACATAAAGTTGTTCTCTGATTATTTGATTTTTGTTATATTAAAACAATAGTCAAAGTGGACCAATTTAAATAGAAATTAAAAACTTACATAAAAGTTTTAGAAACAGTATTTCTTTGTTTAGTTTGTTGCATGCCTAAATTAATATACTATAGAATATTAAATATTTCATTCCCCCAACTGGGAATCAAATCCCTATTTTATAAGGTGAATGAAAATAATACATTGTTTTGTTGAGGGATTAAACCCACAAACATTGTGCTTACAGTCAGATGTTGTGCTACTGTACCACAATATCTATAATAAATAATTTTATTTATTATATACTACATATTCTATACTATATACTACATTATTATATATAGAGGCCAGTCGTGGTGGAGTGGCACAAACAGTGCCACAACCAGTTGGTTTTACAGTCGGTTTCACACGACTGTAAAACTGACTGGTTGTGGGTTCAATCCCCACTCGAGGAGATGAAATATTTACTTAAATTTATATTTCCATTTCTTTGCTCTGGTGTCGAGGCAAAACGCGGTGTTGAGTTCTGCCACTCAACACGCAATGCCTCCAAAATTCGGCAGAAAGTGGGGAACGGAGTGTTCACACTAGGTTTCCTCTGCCTACCCTGCTGTGTGCGGGATACAGCGTGAAGCTAATTTAATTTATAACACTTAACCAAACCATACTTAACCAAATTATTTATTTTTAGTTCTTCTACCTCTACTTTTATAAAAGTTTGTGTTTTATTATTGTATTAAAAATCAAATCAGAATCATATCAGAAGACAATTTCATACTGAGTAAATTCCAATTACAATAAAGTAGATTTATCTAAGTTTAAATTTTACACTTACTTTCGTTCACAGGGTATGAATATTCCAATTTTGGCTGATTTTCAGGTTCTTGATCTTTATGTAAGTTCTCAATGAATTCTTGAAAAATAGGATCACTTTCAATAGTACCACATTTTGGGTCTTTCTTTTTTTTCTTTTTGGGAATTCTTTGAAAAGGGGCATATTCTACAATACCGACATACTCAACACCTGTATACAGAAAAATGATTAAAAAATCAACAAAATGAAAAATATTTTTTTGATGTAACAGTATATTGTTTACCTTTTTCGTCTAAAAAAACGTAGCCGTCAAATTTATCTCTAAATAGATAAATGTCATCAACATTGGTAAAGTTTATGTAGGCTCTCGAATACACATTATTTCCTAAAGAAAGATCAGGTTTAGCAAAATAGAAATGATCGTGCTCAGGAATTGGCGAAACTTGTTCTATAAATGCCTCTTCTGTCATAGTCGGAGGTAATCTTCGAAGTATAATCTAAAACATATACGAAAATAGAATGAATAACCAAGAAGCATATGCATAGACAGTAAAATAACAATGTTATGGGTTTTAATCACTTTTGTCAACGGTCGATGTGGTTTCGCTTTTTTGTCTTTGTTTTTATTAATAAAAGTTTTGCTTCCTGAATCAGATTGTGAATCTTTAACATCTTGATCTTCAGTCATTGTACTGGTTTTAGCTTATTTGTCTAATTATTAGACATTATCAAAATCTGTAAATCGCTTGTGACGTTTATGATGCGTGTTGACCATTTGACTTATTAGAATGACGTTGACAATATAAAGACTGTAGATAAAGCAGAAGAAATACCATAAACCATAGACAAAAATACTGTATCTTTATAGATTTCTCTGATTTAATGTCCGGAAAAAATATAATGTGTTGCAATATTGTAAAATAAAAATAGGCTTAGATCTAATTTATGACAATATAAGCAAAAAATTACAGATAAATTGAATCCACTGACACTGACAAATAAAGTTTGAGGTTAGAAAACTGTAATAATGTAACATAACCCATATTCAATCTTCAAAATAACAATAGTGATATACGACCGTCGATAGACTATATCTTAGTTTCTTAATAAAAAATTATTATCTTCTATTTAAATATATAATAATAGAAAATATGTTTGGAAGTTTAAGTCTTCGTCAAAACTTGACATCATGTAAATATTTGGTAAATCCTCGATATTTCAGAACTACCACAAAATACTTTCAAAACACATTAAATGAAACACCTCAAAGCGAAAATACACCTGAAAAAGGAAGTTTTGCTAAGTCTTTTGAAAAACAATCGCAAATTCTTCAAGAAGAACCAGTTGCAAAGCAAACATTTGCGTCCCTACTAAGAAATTCTAAATTAATCGATGTAAGTACTAAGTATTAAGTAATAACTAGAAATATATTCTTTATTTTTATAAGTTCTAATATTAAAATATGATTTCCAGCTTGGTGATCCAGTAGATAAAATAGTCACCGGTAAAATCTTTCATATCGTAGAGGATGATTTGTATATAGATTTTGGATGGAAATTTCATTGTGTATGTACGAGACCCACCAACAGAGGAGAGGAATATGTACGAGGAGCCAGAGTTAGAATACAAATTAAAGACCTAGAACTATCTTCTAAATTCTTAGGATCTAGCACTGATTTAACATTATTAGAAGCTGATTGTAAATTATTAGGGATAATATCTTCACCAGTCCGAACATCAATAAATGAAAAAGTTAATTAATTATTTAAAGTTTACAGTACAGTAAGTTTATGAATATTTTAAAACTTTTCTCATCTTATTGAAATACAGAGATCATATGTTTTAGGAGAATAAAATTGTTATTATATTAAGTTTTTTTTTTTTATCCCAATTGTATTGATTGTACTTCTATCTTGCTTTTTTTTGGCTTTGTTATATAGAATGTAGAAGAGAAAGAGAATGTAGAGAGTCTTTAAAATTTAAAAGGAAATTCATAATTTTGGTTAGTATAATTTTGGTTAATAAAATTATTAACTAATTTATCTATTCTTTATCATAAATTAAAGGATTAATTGTCTTTCTTAAATGATATATTTTTTGTAATATCATTTATAATGATCTCTTTATTGTGAGGTAAAATAATCCCACTAATCACTATATTATAGCACTAAAACTAAAAAAAAAATTCTTAAATCATTTTCTGATTGCCCCAGCCCATTATATTCCCCAACTAATCCACATTGCCAAATTTGTATGGTCAATAAATTTCTTTATTATATAAAATTTAAAGGTTGAATAACTACCTATATAATATGCACATTGCAAAATCTGCAACACCTACACTCAGGATTTCATTCAGCCTCAAAAATAAACAATAGGTTATCAAAGTAATAAAATGAAATCCAAAACATTAATTTAACACTTTAATTGACTTAAATACAGATAATATATTTATTGGAATAATCTACCAAACAAGTTATAATTAAATATTATTGTCACATTGAGATAGAACAGAAGAGTTTAATTTTTAAACATTTCTTTTGTAGGAAACAATTACACATGCTCTGTAAATAATTAGCTCATTAAATAAATAGCATTTTTATTACATTTTCTGTATTATTTGTATAAATAAGTTAATAAATTATAGATACATATAAAATACATAGATTGCTTTCAGCCAAGGGATAGATTACTTTCAGCATTAAATTAGAAATTCGAGCAAATCTTTTGTAATTGGAATGTTAAAGTTACAAATGATAATTTCAGATTTAGACAGGAAAAAGATAGCCACTTTATTTTAATTTTGCTTTACATATATTTAAAATGTTATCTACCAATATTATAAAATAAGCAGATTTTATGTCAATGAATATGTTTTAAAACAATGAGATTTTTTGTATATTAATTAGAAAAGCTTTTTTTAAGAAAGAACATCTGTAGTGTAAGAAAAATTAGAAATGTACAGTACAATCAACAAATCGTTATAATTACAACGACAAACTGCGTAGTTTACAACAAATTAAATAATATCACAGGCTCTAATAAAACTAAATTGAAAATAAAGTCTAATGAAAGTATAATTTAAATACTTGAGATTCACTAAATATTGGTACATAAAATTTTATATAAATATCTTACAATTGTAGCAAATCGTAGAGAACCATTAACACACCTAACGACGTCTATACTAATTAAATTTAACAGGGGTCTATATATTTTTTTTAGTTAATTGAGTATCTATATAATCGTGGCGTCTACTAATCGAGATATTTCCAATAACAAACTCTGTTTACCGAACGTCACAAAGGCATGATTATTCTCGTTACGTACCTACAGTATTTTTAGCATTTACCTGATTTATATAACATATAATCAAACAAGTAAATAGCATAATACAAGAATACTGATAATACTTAAATATTCAACAACAGATCATAATATGAGTAGATGTTTACTGAACTTTGTCACCATTTCTGGTTACTATTTCCTGTATACTTGGATCCTTAACGGCATCATCAGCGTCTGGTTTCACATCAAGAATTTCATCGACTGTGTCAGGGGAACGTTCAAGAAGTTTGTCTTGTGGATGGGACCTCTCCCATTCCTTTAAATATTGAACAACAGCAGTGTGGTTGAATGTCTCAGCTTCATTGAGTGGTCGACTTCCCCAGCGATCCTGTGGATCATGAGGAACTCCACATTGGGCGAGCAAGAAGTCCACGCAACCAAGATGCCCTTCTGCTGCTGCTAAATGCAAAGCTGTTCTGCCGTCATAGTCAGATAGAGTCATGTCCATTCCAGAAAGATGGTGTCTAGAAAACAAAACAACAGATACATATAAATTTTATACCTATATCATCCTTACAATTATTATACATATGTTCAATTTCTTATTTGATCTATGAGAAGAGTTTAGCTGTGGAAAATATAAAGCTTCAGCTTGTTTTTTGAAGTAGCTGCAAAATAAATATAGGTTGTTCAAAAGTAGCCAAAGATTGTATTTTAGAGCAATAACAAAAAAGAAAATTTGCGTAACACTTGCGTAGTTACTGAACTCTTTATAATGTGATTTAGAGTAAATATTAATTAAGATGAATCTTAGCGATTATTATAACTAAGTAATTCATTAAGTAAGGTTACTTGAATTATTTTATTATTTATTCCCTTGAAGGTGGCGGTTGTTCCTGTTCTTGTTGGAACCCCTCGGGAGTATCTGAAGTACTAATAAATATAGATTTTTAAGTTTATTTCCTATTTTACTTATATCTACTGATAAATGTATGTGTATTGTGTATACTAAGGTATTTGCGCCTAGAATCACCTATAATGAATGACACATAATATTTACTTTTAGTCATTGTATATTAAATTACCTTCTTAAGGCGCTCAAATCTCCACTCGCGGAAGAAAACAGGAGATTCACGATACTTAGTCCAGTTGATTCAAATTTATAACGACGTGGATCCTTTTTATGGCTAGCATAACGAATGTTATCGTATTTGTGAAAGTTGAAACGATCAATTAATTGCTGTAAAAAATTATATAATTAAATAAACAAAAAATATTCTTTATCTATTTATAAAAAATAACAAATATTGAAATAATTAAGTATAATCACATCACAAAATTGAAGGCCTCGGCAGCTATTTCCTAGTGGATCTAGAGGTGGAGACCATGTGCAAATTCCCATAACGTTTGGTACCACGATCAACATGGCTCCAGAAACCCCAGATTTGGCTGGTAAGCCTACTTTGAATGCAAATTGTCCAGAGTAATCGTACATTCCACAGCTATGCATTAAAGATAGCACATTACGAACTGAATCCGGCCTCAGAACCTTTTCATCGGTTATAGGGCAAATACCCCCATTAGCTAAGGTAGCGGCCATTATTGACATTATATCGCAATTCGCCTCCATGGAACAGCACTAAAATAAATCATTCTCGTTATGAGTGACATAGAATTTTAATACACATGTTTTACTTGATATTAATCCTTAACAGGATGATTTTTGTTCATAATTTTCTGCATGTTTTAGAAATATCATATAGATACCGACTATACGTCCTGAGTTGAAATAATACTACGAGTTGATTTGAGTCTACAGTCATAAAATATTCAGTGTTCAGACACTTGGAAACTGATTTTTTTTTAAATTAATTATAACTACCTGAAAGTAAAAATCCATACATTCACGAAGGTTAGTCTTTTCAGGATAGCATTTATGTTCACGCATATAAAATCCAAGAGCATAGTTCCTATCGGCTGCTTCACGTTCCGATAAAAATACAGCATTATTGAAACCCAATACTTCATTACCGGCGAGACGACTAAAGAATGACATGACGTAGTCAAATTTTTCAGCGAGTGTCATTTCTGGTTTATCCAATGTCTTTAACAAAGAGCATACTAATATTGCACCAGCATTGATCATGGGATTGTGAGGTTTCACTGAAATAAATAAATTCATATTACCCTAATAGTAATTTAATTGTTTAGTATCATTGAACGGCATAGAAGCATCTAAATTTATTAAATAAAAAAAATAAGCATTTTGAAATATGTGGGGATTTTTTGCATCCCCACTATATAAATGTCTAAAATACGTACTATTGTAATCTAAGACAAGTTCATTGAAGTTCCGACCACTAGGCTCCGTGCCAATATACTTATGCACCGTGTCAGGGCCCAGCGTCTCTAGCGCCATAGCATAAGTCAATGGTTTGCTGCAGGATTGTAGAGTAAATGGAACATTGACATCACCTATTATAAATCATCACATGAATATAGTCAATAGTTTACGGTACCTCAAGTAGGTAAGAATTATCTTTAACACAAAAAAGTTACCAATCGAAAATCGTTGGCCGTCTATTGTGCAGACACTAACGCCCCAATTTTCAGAGCTTGCTCTTGCCAACTGTGGTATGTAACTGGCTACTTTACCATCTGTATTGCTTTTGGCTGCCCAGTACATCTCTTCTATATCCTTGATGAAATCTTGAAAATCAGGAATCACAAATTGACTGCGAAATGCCCTTGTTATTAACACTATGTTGGGTGAAATCACTTCCTTAAAACTTTTTCGGTCAAGTTTTAATGTTTCAGGAGATCCCCCTTCAAAGTTTGATTCTTTATGAACTTTGTATAAATTATGCATAACTTCTTTAACTCGAGGATCATTTTTTCTAATGCCTGTGGTTCTCAGTGCCTAAAAACATTCAATTATTCTGTGTTTAAGTGAATTTTGGTATTTCCTTAAAAGTAAGTTGTGGTAATCTCGTTAAAACTTACGGCCAAAAATTTGCCTACGGGAAGTAAGCCTGAATCTTCATTTTTAAACATGTCAAATAGGACATCATCTGCATTTTTATGTGACCCTTCTCTAACTCTGTAGGATTAAAATAGTATTATTGATATTTAATATTCCAAAAAGTAGCAATCATGCAATTACGTAGGTAACAACTACATATCAAATAAGCTAGCAAAGGATCGCTAAATACGCTGTACTGTAAAAAAAATAGTTACACAAACTACGACTTTGCTGGAGCAGTACTGAGTGACTTAAATGTTTCGTCATATGAATAGTCTATTTATATGACAAAAAGATTGAAGCATCACGCGCGGGTGTGTCAGCGACGTAGTCGACTACTGTGCAAACAAGTCAACAATCGCCGTGACTTTCATTGTTTTGGAACGTTACCAACATCGAAACACATTCAAGGATAGGTAATAGAGAAGTTTTTCCAATAATATTTTGTTTAAAAATCCCAAGCGTGTATGTAAAAATATTTACATGTTTTATACGTACATATGTACTACACTACATACATACTTATATAAATACTTCTTAGATATTTTCATACAATATTATCTATATATGCCTGTGCTATGACTAGGTATATGATATCTGAGCAACACTACTTGTCTGTATGCCTTATCTACCTCTTATTTGACATAATGTAAATCAGTGCAATGAATTACTTGTAAAGGCTTGTATATACATACATTTATATAAATACTTTATTATAGTATATAATACTCGTGTAAAACAACGGCTAAAAGGCGAAAGACACAAATAAACAAACATGCAATGCCTTTTGGTAGAAAAGTACTCACGCTGGATCTAAGTTGTGCACGAATGAGTAGTGTCTGCGCCATGAAAGGGGAACACAATATTCTATTAGAATGTATCCATTGCAATAAATAATATTCTCATATGTCATGTTAATCACTATAATTGCGATTTAAGTGCTTTTCATAATACATGTTATTTATTTATGTGTATAAAATACTTTTCTTTCATTAGTTATTCAATACTAATTTTCTCTACACAATCGTCGTAATTATATATTATGGTGTGCATTTTAATGTCAGGGGTGAATCAGACAAGGACCCGGCGCACGGCGTCTATGATAAATTTGTTACGTACACTGTCTGGACTTTAATATAGATCAATAGGAGTCGATATGTGCCATTGTGAACAATTGATTTTTAATAAAACACTTCTAATATTACTCTCATCAGGCAATTGGTTTGATAGAAAAAGTTATAAATAGACTGTCATTTATAAAAGAGAATCAATTAACTTACCTCATATCTATAGATTGGGCGGCATAGAAGCTTGGTGCTGAATTGCGCCATTTCTGTAAAGAGATTAGCGTTATTTTTTTTTGCAACTTTCACTAAAGGATCCCTACGATTCCCGGCCCTTCTCTGGTCACCGTGTCAAGGTCTTCAAGGTCATACATAGCGCGGAAGGAACACTGAAAAGCTTAACAGAAAGGACACTCACAGGTCGTTCTATAACATAGACGGGCCTCACTTGACTGTAATGTCGGTTGCACAGGCATACTGTCAGCTGTTTAAAAAGAGGGTGGCGGAGGGCAGCGAGTCTACGTAGCTGACGGCTATTCATAACGGCGGCCAGTGAAGTAAAATGAAGAACGCTCGAGCTCTACAGCCTTGCTACAGCGCGCAGGCGTCGACTGGCGCCTCCGGCCCCTCGGGCGGCGTATATTATCTAAGTGACACTATTTACTTCAGCTGTGACGTTTTTCCACGTGAAGACTCGACGTCACAGTAAATTATATCATTTTATATCGTAATACAAATATACTTTGCAGTCACTTTTATCCGTTTATTTTTAAGATAATATTAATAAAAATATTAGGTACACTTATTATTTAATGATATTTAAAAAATACATATATCATAAAGTAAATTTAATTATTTATTAAATCAGCTTTACGCTGTATCCCGCACACAGCAGGGTAGGCAGAGGGAACCTAGTATTAAGACACTCCGTTCCTCACTTTCTGCCGAATTCTGGAGGCATTGCGTGTTGAGTGGCAGAACTCAACGCCGCGCTTAACCTCGACACCAGAGCGAAGAAATGGAAATATCGAACCCACAACCAGTCGGCTTTACAGTCACACCTCGTGCCGCTGCGCCACGACTGGTCTTTTTTAATTTTAATTATTTATTTTTATTTCTTTTCCCGCGTAAGCAGAGGGACCCAGTGTCACCCCGTGGATACTCCATTCTCCATTTTCCGCCCAATTCTGGGATGCATTGAAAGTTGAGTGGCGAAACTCAGACCCAGTCGCGTTTACCCCACACTTGTGCCCCTGCGCAACGACTGGCCTCCTTTTCTTTTTCATGAATAAGAAATAATTTTATTTCTGTTAGGATGCGTTTTAAGCTTTTTGCATTTAAAAAATTAAAGATATATTTAAGTTATGTTTTATTTATTTCATTCAATTTTACACGAAAATTCACATATTTTTAAAATTCTATTCCGCCATATTCTGTAGGCATTGTGTGTTGAGTGGCGGAGCTCAACACCGCGCTTTGCCTCGTTACCAAAGCGACAAAATAAAATCATTTCTTTGATTGAAAATCGAACCCACATCCTGTTGCGTTTAGCCTCAGCAGGCTCGGTCTATTACCCTCAATGGATAATAAGTTCAGTTTCAGCATTAGGTACTGTTTTTATTTTATGTGATTATTATAATTTACATAGACTTGACGAGATAAATATAGATAGAATTTAATATATTTTTTTATTTTACGTTTATGTAATAAACTAAAACAGTGACTATGATACAGAAAGAATTAATCTTGGAACTTTTTACCGTATTAAAATATCTTTTACAAAGTAATCTGCCGCGATTGCAGGACTACGTTATAAAATAATAGTGATGATAATTCTTATTGATCTTCTAGAAAAAAATATATTCAATACATCATCTTATTTTTGTTTTGTTGTCTTATCAATCATTTTTGTTGTCTTGTCTTAGAGACAAATATGAAGTGATGATGATTTTTTCCCTCGTACCAGGGACTAAAAGCGAACCTATCATACAGGTGTGACAAAAAATCATGAAAGTAGAAATGCAGACATACCGACAGATATACCCGCGATTGCCAATAATCCGCCGGAGAGAATATAAACTACTCTCCTTCCTAGACACGTAATATTCTATTATTCTTATATATTTAATTATAAGATAAGAAATAATATTTGTTAGGGATATGGAAATTTAAAAGTGGATCTCTACATTTAATGATGTATAGGTAGATACAATTACAATAATCTCTTAACCATTAATTGTGCAATGCTCATCAAATTCTACACAAAAAATAAATTAATTTAACTACTTATTCAACAGTAAAATATCTATTATTACGGTTTTATTCTTCATAGTTATACCATTTACGGTATAATATTCATTATGTTAAAAGTGAACATCACCTACAGGCGGCAACCTAAGGTTTAGGACTTTATCATATGCAAAAAAATAGTGCAATTTTATGCATTAAATATGCAAATTCAAATTCTATTTCAATACCTAGGTACTATAATAATGCTCCAACTATTTTTGATTTTGTAATTTGACTAATAAAAATTGACTAAAATAAAAAAAAAACGCCATCCAGGTGCACTTTATATTTTATTTATTGGTTTAAAAATAAATAAAATATATTAAAAATAAAAATATTTCACAAAATAAAGCAGTAGTAATAGTGAAATAAATAGAATGAAATAATAAAACCATTTTATTTACAGCACTGACCTCAAAATCATTGCCATATTCCATTACGAAGTCGTCAAAACTGCACTTGGAAAAGAAACGCATACGAAGTGTGATAAAAACACGTGATTCCTCTTAAGTATCGCGACACGGGGAGACGTTCAATGTGTGAATCAGGCGTCGTCTTTTCTCTAACTGTACTGTACCAATATTTTTCAGCCTGTCGCTTATAAATACTATCCCGAGGAGTGCCAAGAGCTACGTCGGGACGGGTATCAACGTATATTTAGATTATATATGATTGTGAACGTTCATGTCTAAAGAATTTTAGTTATTACAAGTACCTACCTATATGTATATCAATGGGCGTAGGAATACGGAAGGCCGAAAAGTTAAAAAAACACAACATTTACACGTACAAATCTGTTCCAGGACAAATGCCACCACCACCACCAACAAAAAATATCTCTAGATAAGCCCATGTGTATATCATATTCATAGACCGACCTCTGTGTACACGTAAATCTGTAAAAAAAGTAGTTGTACAGATCTTTTTGAAACTTCCTAGTATTGATTTTTCATATTATAGAACGACTAACAAAAAACACGATTTACATAGGTATTTGATATCGGAAATGGAAAGATTTTTTCTCGTATATGAGCTTGTGTGAAATCTTTCATTCGTTTTACGTAACATATGTTTAGATACGATATGCATATCAATATATTTTTATTATATTACTCTACTACTGCAAATACATCATACAGTTTAAATACATCATACAGTTTTTAATGAGCCATTAACAGTGGTGGATAGTAGGTGAGTCGAGTAATAAAAGTTAATAATGTGCATTTTATTCAAGCTTAAACATTGAATACAATTAATAAATATACTTATGTTTAGGAGTCCAAAAATTGAGACATTAAATTTCTATTAAAGAAAAAATATATATTAAATAAACTATAAAATATAAACAATGGATTAATAATTGATTCTTCATTACCTAACATACATATACTACGAATACAAAATATTATCATTATTATTCAGCTATTTTTGAGATTGGCACTAAAGGTGTCGATCTCAATTGACTGCGATCAACTATAGAAAAGGACTATGGGCAAAATTAGTAAGAATAAAATTAATAGAAATCAAAATTAGTACATTTTTATTTCCACTTTAATGTTGACTGCTGCCTAATAAATCAATTAACAATCCAAGTCTATTCCAGAGTTCGTTTCACAAATTTTACATAAACGGGTCCAGAGTTTCTTAGGACTACATCCGAAATAAATTGAAGATCAGAATGCTTAGTCACTGGGAGTAACTTGAAATTTCTCAAAATTTCCGTTAATGCCGACTTCATTTCTATCATGGCAAACTTTTGACCTGAAATATATGAACAAAATATACGTTTTTATACGCCTATCTAAGTACGAAACCTACCTGCCAACTAAGCGTAGACCTATAACTTTTGGTAATAAGTATTATTAATGAGGCCAGACGTGGCGCAAACACATAAGTGTGTGACTGTAAATTCGGCTGGTTATGGGTTCGACCCCGATTCGATTCGCTCTGGTGTCGAGGCAAAGGATGGCGTTGAGTTCACCACTTAACCACTCAACACGCAATGCATCCAGAATTTGGAGGAAAGTAGGGAGCAGAGTGTCTTACCACATCGGCTCCTTCTGCATATCCTGCTACATGCGGGATAAAAAAATAAAGATTTGTATGTATATTTATTTTCCACATTATACTTATGTATAGCATATTATGATAGTTGTGAGTGTCAACGAAATTCCCAGTTAAAGACATTTTTTTGATACTTTCTTGGGCGTAATATTTTTCCAGCACGTTAAGCTCACAACAAGCTCATAAAAATATTTCTTGCAATATGTCTCACAAGAATATGTATGAAACGACACGACACGACATGGGTAAGCTAATTTTTCATAATTAAATAGAAAACTAAAAATAGTATAGTATTAGTAACTAAAAACCTACTCTTTATAAATGAAAACGAAAGTCTTTACATAATAAATACTGTGACAATTTTAAAGATAGTATATTGCTGTGCAAAAACTACTCGATGGAAATAGATCACCATTGACACGAATTCTTAGTTTAGGGAAATCGACACTCTCACAAATTATGTAGAAATTTATTTTTTGTAATAAATGCCACATTTTGATGTCTTGAGACCAGTCGGGGCGTAGCGACACAAAATGTGACTGTAAAACCGACTGGTTATGGGTTCGATCCTCGAGGAGATGAAATATTTACTTAAATTTAAAATTATGAAATTTAAAAAAGTGGGGAACGGAGTGTCTTAACACTAGGTTCCCTCTACCTACCCTGCTGTGTGCGGGATACAGCGTGAAGCTGATTTATTTTTTTATTTATTTTGATGTCTGCAATTTTAGTTGTAGATAGCACACTAGCAGTATTGTTGGTGCTTCGTATAAAATAAATAAATCGTTCACCAATACAGTTCCTAGGTCCGGCGCTGAACGGTATGTACGCGTAATTGTGTCGCCCAACACTATTTTGAGGTAAAAATCGATCTGGGTCAAACTTCAGTGGATTCTTGAATAAATTTTCTTGCCGATGCAGGTCAAATATATGGATGTGGCATGTTGTTTCTGCAGGTATTTTGTAATTACCTAATAATAAGCCAAAATGGTATATTTTAAATACCAGTATCTTTTACATGAAAAAGGATAAAAATAGGAACGCTGCAAATTATTTTTACTATCATTGTATTGGTTTTAATCTGATAGCATCTGAACAGCAAAACAATTTTTTTTGTCTACGATAATGGAGTTATGGAGGTAAAATCCCTTAACGCTGTAGTTTATTTTCTCAATATTTATTAAAGATATCTTTATAAAATTTAAAAAATCTATAAGATTATTATTTTATTTATTTTTTAAAAATTTTAAGAATATTGCAAAATGTAAGTAAGTAGGTAAGTTTGAGCAAAACAATCGTAGGAGCGATTGTAAAAAAATCTGAATTATATGAAATGCCTTAACAAGAATTTCGTACTTACTTAGGATGGTTTCTTCAGCTATTTTACGACTAATAAAAGGCACAGGGGGATAGAGTCTTAGCGACTCTTTAACACAGCAGTCTAGATAGCGCATTTTGGCAAGATCATTCATTGTCGCTGGCCGTGTATCATTGCCAAATATAGCTTTTAATTCTTCTACAACTTTTTCCTATAAAATTTTATAAAGGGCTTAAGCACTTTGGATTGGGAAACGAACAAAATGTATAGTAATCAGGTTGCAGTTGATCAATCTATTGCTGCCCTTATATATCTATGTAGATGATATGGATAGAAAATAAATTCGAAAGTCCATAAGTATGTTATGTATGTATTAGGTATTTGTCTTTTAACTAAGCGTACACTATAACATCTGAAAAATGTCACCTGCACGTCTTGTTCATTTGCTAAAGATAATAAACAATAAGTTAATCCCGCTCCTGTCGTATCATGACCCTGTAATAATATTTAATTATTATACACATATTCAAATATTACCTACATGAAATTAACCGGCCGCATTTTCGCCCGTTTGAACTACATAATCTCTAATTTGCTAATCTGCATTACTTTCATCTTCTAATCATTTAAAAACAATATCTATATCTATATTAGAAAGTAAAGTTTCAGCCAATTCGATAAAACGCTTCTTTATGGCAATTTTGTCGTACAACATTATTTAAAATGGTATACCTTTTTCTATTTGTAAACCGATTGAAATAAAATAAACTCTAAATGTTAAAGGAAGCTTTCCAAAATACAACAGTGAAAACTATAATTAAATCGGTTAAGCGATTTCTGAGGTTAACAGACAAAAATAAAAAAAAACATTATTTTTGGTTCAATTACGTTATTGCCATCAATAACATTTTTTCTTCTATATCTTCCTTGTACAGACACCGATCCGTTACGATATTATTATAAGTAAAGATTAAACAATTATATATACTTCAAACATAAATGTATCGACTTCCTCTTGTATACCAACGCTGTCAATGAGGCCGTTTCTTTCAGCTATGAGCAATAAATCTAACATGAATTTCTTTTTTTGTGTGGGTATGTTGCATTCACTAATTTTCCCCTCTTCTAATGTGTTCTCTTTATTATTTAAACACAAACCCAAATCCTTTCTTCGCATTTTTATAACATTTCCTGTAAATCGATGAATATCGGATACGCATTTTTGGTGTCGTTTGCCAAAAGAGGAAAAGTTAAAAATAAAATCTGAAATATAAATCATGTTGGTAAATCTTTTAAGAATTAAACCAACGAGTTCGTGTATTGTTTTTATATATAATTTCCCTTCCGCATTAGCATCACTGAGTCGAGTGCCCATAGCTGTTTCTGTAATCAAAATCTAATTTGCAGTTACTGGTCATTATAAAAATAATAATTATATTGAACAACTTATTCTTACCACAAATTGTATGTAGGGTAAACTCGGACATAACTGGATGTATATCGAATGTTTTGCCATCTGTTTTTTTCAGATATTCTAGCAAGCGTAGATTGTTTTCAGCTACAATTGGATAATATTTTTGTAAAACATTAAAATGAAAAGCTGGAGTCAAAATTTTTCTTCTATTTTGCCACTTTTCTCCTAAAATAAAACATATAATTTTAAACACACATTTTAAACTGAAAGTAGTGAAATATGAACACAAGTTAATATCATCAATGTAGAGATAAGAATAGGCTGTTATTAAGAAAATATATTACCGCTACTCACAAGTAGTCCTTCCTGCAACCAGGCTTTTAAGAATTTATAAATAAAACTTTTTTCGTGATACTTCTTGCTCGATGTAATAATCTATGAATTATGTTCATATATATTATCAGATGTAGTAAATTTATCTTATAAATAAACTATAAAAGGTGTACAAAAAATCTATTAATTTCTAATGATAGCTCAAAATATTAAATTATCTTGACTCATTACAAGAGAAAGACAGAGAGAAATTTTACATAACTCATATTACGATTTTTTACAATTTATAATTCAATATAATAATATTATGTATATGTTATTATGTACCTCTATATCTTCAGCATTATAAACGTTTATGGTGCCAATGTTGAAAGCGTAGTATCTGTAAATTCCGTTGTACAATGATGCTTGGTGGCGCCCAAAACGAAATAACTCCACTAAAATATACATACTATTATTAATCAAAATAATGTTCATTAGTAACAGCAGAATTGATCTTTTATAATACTTAGGTCTTTTTAAATGAAGTCGAACTCTTTATAGTCCAATTGCTTGGTGTTGTAGCTTGAACATACAAATAGAAATAAAAACAAATCTTAACCATATTTATAATATCTTTTAATAGGGCTCAAGTAACGTGATAGAGAGAAGGTCTACATTAAAGATTAACTCAATATACTATGAGCAGAATTTGTAGTGCAGAGAAAATAATAAAATAAAAACAAATACCTGGTGAAAGAAATATTTCCAAAGTATTCCCAATTATAAATTTGAGCTGAGGTCCTGGAATACTTAAGTATGCTTTGGCATTTTCACTACAATTAATTGTAAAGTGAAGCAAAAATAAAATTAACACGAATAAAAGAATAATTGACAGCATCATAATACGTAGATGTTGTTTAGCGATTGAACCAGCAAGTGAATTAAAAATAGTAAACTATGCTTAGGTACTATTAATCTCTCAAGTACCAGCGCATAAAACGCTTATTTATGAAGAGTAATACGACATTGGCCAAGCCATATATAATAGGTCAAAGTTTTTATATCTCGATAATATTTATAAATGAGGGGTAATATAGCCATTTTACATGAAAGAATTATCCAGAAAATTATTGAAATACACATATTCCATGGAAGTGAAATCGAAAGTATGCTTTATTAAATTTCATTTTTACGCAGTTTTTGCTTTGGATAGGTAGTATCTGCATAATTATGCGAACCAATAAGATATACTCTTCTCTATACTCAGTTATCGATCAAATAAGTTGGGTATACGTAAATCAATAATCTAATACCCCCACCATTTTATCATAAAATTGTTTTTTTTTGTGGCCTCCATTATGCCCAAAGAATCCCATATGATACTTGCCAATTAACAATGGCACACGACAGTAACATGTTTATCTCTATGGCATCGTCACTATCCATCTTTTTAGCTATTTATAAATTATCAACTCAGCTTTAGGTACTGTCAGATCCATTTCGAGATAATGCAAATGTTACGCTTGCACAGCTACTACAACTCTTGTTGTCTGTGTAATATTGTATTAAATTTAAAAATATATAGGTATAGTATAGTATATATATTAAGCAGTAAAAATATAACATAAGAAGAAAAACACGAAAAAAATATATATTTACTCAATATACATTTAAAAAGAAAATAAAATATAATAAAAAAATATCCACTTAAATATATATTACGATATGCAGGTAAAATAGTCATTTTTATAGCAAGCAATAAGTTTTTTTTATATTTTATTGCAATGAGATTCTCTACTGGATATTTTTATTAGGTAATTGCATTTTAGAGACTAGCACACGATTTCAACTTCGTTCACGTGAACTTGAGAACTCTTGCCAAGTTGCCAAGCAATTTTCATATACCAACTTCACCCATGTATCTTCTTGATTCTGAAAACGCGATAGGTTGTGGGTTCGATTCAGGTTCGAGGAAATGAAATATTTAATGTTTTCAACGTTCGCTCGGGTTTCGAAGTAAAGGGCGGCGTTGAGTTCCGCCTTCAAAGTGTCTTCTTTTTTAATCTTTTTATTTTTTATACTTATATATAACTGGTCCCCTGTGGTTCCCGTCATTTATTCTTATCGTATAATATAAAAAATGTTACACATTATATTACATTTTTTTCAGTAGCTTCGAAGATACCTACATTAACAGATAAACAGGCAAACATATTACAATGTTGGTACAATTTTAACCCTTACCTTGTGGAGAAACTCCTAGCTAATATGAGAAGAACCGACCCAACATTAAATAGATTCGCCATGCAGCTCATCTCATTGCAGGGCGAGGAGCTCAGAGCAATGCTTAGGACTTGCGACACGAATGTAGATGAAAATTAAAAATAGTAACATAATAAATACTTAAATGAAAAATATTTTGTATTTAAATGTATCTGATCTTGTAGTTACACATCAGATTTTCGAGGTTTAATGTATATTAAAAAAATCTTCTTCTGATCTTCTTGATTTTTTTAAATTGAAATTAATGAATAAATGATATAACACAGGGACTCATTAAACATTCTAGAATGAAATATATCTATATAATACCCTTCCGATCCATTTTAATATATATGGGTCTCGACTCATAATTAGTTATTTGTAGAACTATATGTATGTAGTTATTGTTTTATAGAACTATAAATTATATTTATAATAATACTTTGTGGCCTTCATTTGCGTGGACTTTATGACTCTTGTCATGCTACTTCCAATTACGCTACGCTGGACAACATTCCTTCTAGTTATACCAGATTACTATGGTTCCAATTTTCAAAATCTATTACAGGTTAAATCCTGCTCAGCTATGGGTACATTAAAAAAATATTTACAGTACTTTAAAAGTTCTGAGTATAAACAGACAAACAGATAGATAAAAATAAAAAAATAATATAATTATGTAGCTACATTTTTTTCATTTCTTTAATTGTTTTTTTTGAATTTTCTTAAATTATTGACTAGACTAGACTAAAGTATAGACTTATTTAAGACTTTTATAGATTTAAAAAAAATATTCAACTTTTTATTTTTATATTAAGTTATCCGCTTACCTATAGTTCGACAATTTAGTAGAGACCACGATTATAAATAAAATATTAAATTCCCCTTAGATCGCAAATGTGCTAAGTTATTCAACTTTTTTTTTCGTAAACAGTAAATTATATCATAAAAATAAATGAGACACAGACAATATGATAAAATTATCTAGAAAGTCTCTTAAGTTTTTTATTCTAAGAATCTCCATTTTTGAAATTTCAGGTCTTTGTGATTTTTTTGGTTATTTGGCCCGTATTTTATAGCTAATTTGACCGGCTAATCATTAGTGGCCGCAAAAAACGTTAAAACGTTAGTCTCAAGTCAATTTAAAATCGGTGATAGTTTTAAAAAAATATCCTAACTTTGTTTTCTTTTATTTGATATCAAATAAGTTCAATGTCAACTATTACATTTAAGACATTTTATTATTACTTATGAGTAACCTAAATTTAATGAAATTCTATTATATGTAGGACACATCCAAACTAGCGGCCTGCTCGCGGCTTTGCCCGCTTGAATTACATGATTATTCATTTAAGAAATATAGATATTACAAACAGTCTTAACTATTAATTAATTGATTTGGATTAGTACTCACGATATTATTTGTAAAATAACTTATCTAGCTCCTGTACAGTTTTTAAATTAGTAACATATATTATTAGTTAAATATATAATTGGTATACAGAATATACATAGAAAGCACGTTTTTAGGCATTTTTATATAATCTATAAAATAATCAACATTTTCGGTCAAGTTCAAGTCGTACTCATGCCCCGAGAGTTTCGTACCAGTTTCATGAATGGAGATACACCAAAAGAATAACTAATTAAGTTGTCATTTTGTATTAAATTAAGTACAGATTAAAATCCAATCTCATCTATCCAATCTAGAGATTGGATAGATATATGGAACAATCGAAGATTGACGTTGGAGATAGGTTATTGGGAGCTAGAAGATAGATTTTTTGTGCTCTAAGGGAATATAGATTTGAACGTTGAGGTATCTAACCTTTAACCGATCTTGTACAAAATAGTCTTGACAGACGGACAGACGGGCAAACAACAAAGTTATCTTATAAGAATTTTGAGGTATGTACCCTAAAATACCCTTCGCACATACATACATGCAACATAAAGGTGCAATAGTGCAATGTCGGTACGTGTCGCTTGTAAGTTATGAAATAATACTGCGGGATATTTTTATAAACAGTGTCAGAGCATTTTTTCTTGAGACACAATTTTTTAGAGGTTGCTACCAAAAGTGTTTTTTTATACGTTTCTTAAAAAAATATTAATAACATAAACGAACGAACGGATTGAAGAACCTATTCAAAATATCTCTTTGAATATTAAGTCATTTTTTTCACTGTGTTAAATAATTACGAATTAAGCTAGACTGTTACGAAGGTAATCTTCACCAACAATTCAATTTAGTTTACTTTGTAGTTAGTACTATGAACAATTGTCCTTTAAAACGTAGCGTACGTAAATTTATCAACAGTCAAATAAATAAGACGTTTCTAAAGTCATCCTTTTGGACTTACAATTGAACTTTAACCATTCGAACATTGTTAGAAAAATACTACTATGTTTATGTTAAATTTATTATAAGTATAGATTACACTTACATGACGTAATTAACGTTTAGCAAATAATAACTCAACAATATGTTTTATGCGTTATCCACTCCTAGAAACGCCAACTCGTCTGCCCACCGCAAAGATTGCCGACTGACCTCCATCCGAAGCATCCTGAGCAGTTTCGGTGTTAGTCGAAAGATTATGACTTTTCACATCTGCCAGAAATTCGGTCTGCATCGGTCCATTCAGCAACCACCAGGAGGCCTACGTTTCCCGGCTACTTTTTGTGTGGGACCCGCTCTTAAGAAATTTTGTAATTTAAGTAAAAGATTCTGTGGATTCTTTTGGAGGAACGTATTCGCGACTGCCAGATCAGATGCAATACAGATTCTCAGAATATTTTCTCCCTCTGTATTGTTGTCCAAAACCTCCGTGAACACGTTCATACAGCTCAGCAACATTACCGACGTGACCGTTCAAATTCCCTCCAACTAAGACCACTTCAGTAGGCGGTACAGCAAGTACCTCTTCATAGACGGTGGATCATATCGTCAACTACTAAAATAGGACGGTGAATCATATCGTCAACATCCCGCCTGGGGAACATAGACACTGATTAAGTGTATGGTAACGCCCTCAATCAGTACCCTTACTCGCTTCAAGCGGTCCGTGCGACGGTCACTACGCCGTTTCTACCTGAAGGTGACCCAGAGTACATAAGCCGGTATCCCTGACCGATTTTACGGAATTTATTGCCCTTCCAGCGAGTTTCCTAAAAGAAAACACACTGGACCCAACTTCTCATGAGTACATCTGTGAGTTCACTGCATCGTCCTGTTAGAGAGCCAATATTCCACGTTGCAAAGTGGATTATTCCGTCTCGGTACTATAGTCTTTAGCCGTGCCTGTACTTGAGACGGTAGCCCTTGCCCACTTGTCGCAGGTATAGGGTGATATGCCTACGCGTCCTTTTGTGGCGACACCCTAGCCGCACCCAGTCTCGTGGTATTTCTTTTCATTTTTGTGGCGGATAGTGGAGCGATTGCCATTGACCAAAATCCATTTGTGGGAAAAGAAAAATCGAGGGGAGAGGAATAGGGCAGATAAAATAAGAGAGAAGATAGGTAAAAGAAAGAAAGGAGCTAAGGAAAGGAGGAAAGGAGGAAGGAAACAACTCTTACGGACTGGATGAAGATATAATAGTGGCGGCTCGAGATCGTATGCCCACAAACAAATATCGGACAGATATAAGTCTGGACACCCTTTGAATTTTATATCTAGATGAAATGCTAAAGGTGACTTTTATATTTATTTTGATAAGGACGAATACCAAATTATAGAAAATACATTAACAATAACTCCATAAATTTAAATTAAATATATTAAAATAATTACTGTGGCTCAACCTTCAAAAAAAAAAATCCCATATATTTTTTGTTGCATGTAAAAAAACACAAAGAAATAATAAAATTGTAAAGATTACTTACAATGGCGGGCTTATCTCTTAAAGCAATCTCTTCCAGCCAACCAATGGAAGTGGATGAGAACCAAGTTGCGGTGTAGAGACAATTAATGCAATCTTAATAATAAAGAAACAAAATAATATAAAAAAATTATAAACCATAAACATAGTATGTATACAAAATTAATTATATATACAAACATCCATACATATTTACATAAATCTCTATATATAATAAGACAGTAAAAATATTTTGTTTGTACATTAAGTAATTTTGACTGAAATGGATAGAGGGACACTTAAAAAGAATAATAGAAAGCAAAAAGTTTTTTTTAAAATTTCTTATGTGTCTGTCTGTCTGTCTGTCGACATATTTTTGTCCACATTTTTCTCTGAAAGTACTGAACCGATTTACTTAAAAGTTTCACCAATTGCTTTGTTTTAACTCAACTTAACTACTAAAGTTTGGTTCATCAAAATTGGTTCATTAAAAAAAAAGTTATCGTCATTTGAATGAACTCAAGGCATTAGTTTGCCTGCGAATGTTATATAGCAAACGCGCTGGTAAGGGCTAAAGAATGACATTTGAAAGGTCTTGGTTATATGACTGCTATTAAAAATATATATTTTGGAAGCACTATTATAGAATATTTTATACAACAAAGTAAATAAAATTGAACTGTTAGTGGGGATTACCTTCATAAATCATTGTAATAACTACATATTTACCAATTCAGCTAATAATATATATAACTAATTTAAAAACTGTACAGGAATTAATATGCAATCATTAACAAAGAATGTAATGTTACAAAAATATACACGTATAATAAATAATTAGCTTTATATATATTTTATAAATCAAATATCAACATTGGTCGTATTTTTTAGTTCGAAACAATCAAACTATTTTATAGAAATTATGATAATGTCGTAAAAAATCATATTAGAATATTACAAATTAAAGGAATAAAAAATCATATTAGAAGTCATTTTAGTTGTCAATCAATTCTGCTTATTAAATCAATAATCATGTAGTTCAGGCGAAGCCGCTGGCGAGCCACTAGTGATTGAATATTTCAATCTGTTGGCAAATGCAGCATAATAAAAATATTATAGACGGTTTGCGAGCAAAGCCGCGAGTGCGCAGCTTGTTTATAAATAAAATAACGCCCGATCATCGTTATATCGTACAATTTATAAAACTTTACCGCGACGACGAAAATGTTTTTATATAATAGAAACAATGATTTTAGAATTATGTAATTTATTTTAATATACTAATTTTATTTTATTGTTTTTCATATTTTTATAAAGATTTGTATTGTATTTGACTTGTATTTTTAGTTCCAAAATGTTTTTCCATTTTATCGTGCTTCAAATTTGACGTAAATAGGATCATTAGTTCGCAGAATCATATCGACAACAAACTTAATATCTTGAGGTTTCGTGACAGGCAGCAATCGAAATTTACGGAGTACAGCCGATAATACCAACTTCATTTCTATCATTGCAAATCTCTGACCTGAAACCAATATCAAGAAATAGATATAAAATCAATATTATAGCATATACATACATAATCATAGCATATTTTCACATACAACAAATAGGCTTAGATATAAAATAGCACTCGCTCTCCGCTTTTTGCAGGAATCCGAGACATTGTTTGTTAAGTGGTGAAACTCAACGCCGCCCGTTGTCATATCAGAACGAGGAAATGTAAATAATGAATCCCTTTTAGGAACTGGCATTGGATTGAACCCACAACCATTATGTTTACTGTCAGATACCGTAACACTACGCCACACAGAAATTAATTTCGTTAATTGTATAATTTTTCTACTATATTTTTATAATAATCTTTATATACGAATCAATAAAATATTGGATATATTTATTTGCAATAAATAAACGAAATAAATATCAAGCGGAAGAACAAGGCCAAATCAATTATTGAGTTAGTCTGTTCCTTTTCAGTTTCCACTAATATCTATTAAACAACAGAATTTTCGTAAAAACATGGAAACGATTTAAATTTTAATTTAATCTTACTCTGCTAAAAGAAGAAATATATATGTTTTTACATAAAGTAACTTCATATTCTTTTTACTGCTATTACTGGTCTATCACCAGACACAGCGATATTACCTATACAATTCCTTGAGCCAGCACTAAATGGTATGTATGCAAAAGGATGCCAAGTAGGCGCTTCCATGAATCTCTCTGGGCGAAATCGCAGTGGTTCCACAAACTGATCTTCCCGACGATGTAAGTCAAAAATTAAAACAGTACAGTCAACTCCAGCCGGACATTTATAGTTTTCTTAAACAAAACAAAATATATAAGCGTTGACGACCTCAAAATATTTATGCATGTAGGCTTTTCCACAAAAAAAGGCTACATGTATATGTAATTATGCATGCTAATATTTTTTTGTGAAATATCAGATTTTCTAAGTGTCTCAATTTCAGCTAAGCGATTTCTATTACGCTTACTTTATTCTTCGAAAATTTTCATTTCTAATACTATCAAGTCTTTAGACTTTTGATTTATAAGACACTTAGTTAACCATCATATCTCAGTCCCTAATTAAATGTCATCACATATTACTAACATATTCTACTCGTCAAAGATATAAATAATTATAATGCATTTTTTTTTCTCAAACGCTGTCATTCTAAATGAATTCGACAATTCTCAGCGTACCGCTACATGTTGAACATAACAAGTTTATATATTTTAGCAAACCGAAATAGTTAGAAAAAGAAATAGTTAAAAACATGCAAAATTCTTTTATAATTCTAATATATAATACAGTTTTTTCTTATACTTAATACTAACTTAAGTTAATTGCCTCTTTACATTTTCTTGATATAAAATATACAGGTGGATAAAGCCTTAGTGATTCTTTTATGCAACTTTCTAGGTACTTCATGTCTGCTAGATCGTTCGTGGTAGCCGTTCGTTTGGAAGTACCGAAAATTTGGTAACATTCTTCAAATGCTTTATTCTAAAACAGTATACAATATTTAAATATTAATTTACTTTATATATATTATGGTATTAAATTAATTTTGAGGCAATCCTTACCTGTTCTTCTTGATTATTAGCTAGCAACATCAAAGCGAAAATAAGTGCTGTTGATGTTGTATCATGTCCCTAAAACAATATAAAACGAATACACTTATATGGACTTTTAATAAATATAATTTTCTACACATCATTATTCGCTTTTCACCTTCCGGTGGAAGGTTCCTTTGAAATATTGCATGAGAGTTGCCTGAAAACAACATCTTGAGTATCTTAACATAAAAAATTAAATCAGCTTCTAATAATTACGCTGTATCCCGCACACAGTAGGGTGGGCAAAAGGAACCTAATGTTAAGACACTCTGTTTCCCACTTTGAGCTGAATTCTGGAGGCATTGCGTGTTGAGAGACGGAACTCAACGCCGCGCTTTGCCTGGACACCAGAGCGAAGAAATTGAAATATAAATTTAAATAAATATTTCATCTCCTCGAGTGAGGATCGAACCCACAACCAGTCGATTCTACAGTCACACTTTGTGTCCCTGCGTCACTACTGGCCTCTTTATATAAAATACATGTCAAAAGTATAGAGTAGAGGTTTATTTTGCTCTTAAAAAAATTGCTGTATCATGTTTAAATATGTGATGTAATTATTTTACATTCTTAAATATATTTGTATAATTTTGTTACAAAAAACAATGCAACTCACCTCAAACATAAAAGTATCAACTTCTTCATTAATACCTTCCATATCTATTTTGCCTTGTTCTTCAATATCTAACAATAAGTCTAACATTGCCAATCGCTTCTTACCGCTGTAAAATTCTTGTTCGGGTTCATTTACTATTTCAGAATATAAATTTTTGTAGTTACCATTTTCTCTACGTTGCTTAATTACACGATTGCGGAATGTGGTTAGTAAGTTTAATAATTCCTTCTGTTTGCGACCAACTGAACTTAAATCAAAAAGAAATTTAAAATGTAACCAAACTCGTATTCCTCTATAAAGTAGATATGTTCCTAGTGTATGTATCGCATATTTGTAAAGCTGTCCTATCCCTGAAGTCTCGGCGTCTAGCGACGTTCCCATGGCTGTCTCTGTAAGTAAATAGTTGGGGGAATTAGTATAAAAAAAGAATTATTTTAAAAAAATCAGGAAAAAGGTGCAATATACTTCTAAATAAAGAAAATCAAATTAAATTAGCTTCACGCCATGCTGTTGGAAACTAGTGTTAAGACATTCCGTTTCCTACTTTCTACAGAATTCTGGCATTGCGTATTGAGTGACAGAAATCAACGCCGCGCTTTGCCTCGACACCAGAGCGTAGAAATGATAATATAAATTTCAATAAATAATTCATTTTCTCGAGTGAGGGTCGAATATTTGATAATGAGGCCGTCTTGGCGCAGTGTCATAAGTTTGTGACTGTGACACGACGGTTGTGGGTTCGATCCCCACACGGGGGAATTAATTATTATTTATAATTATTTTCATTTATTCGCTCTGATGCCAAAACAAAAGCCCGGCATTGAGTCTCGCCACTCAACACACTACGATTTGCAAAATGTGCCAGAAAATAGGGAACGGAGTATCTTAACACTAGGTTCCATCTGCCTACCCTGCTACTCGCGGGATACAACGTGAGACTGATACTTCTAAATAAGACGAAAAATTAGATACAACTTACCACATATTGAGTTTAAAGTCATGGTTGTTATAAACGGATAAATATTTGTTTCTGGTTTGCCTACTTCAGCGTCAAGACTTTCAACCAACTTATCTGTGTTTTCGACAAAAATTTCACTGAAGTGACGGAGGATGTTGAAATGGAATGCAGGAGTAAGAATTTTTCTTCGCTCATACCACTTACTACCTATAAGATATATATTTTTGAAAATATCTAATATAAGTAATATATAAGATGTAAAAAAATATATAAAAAAATAATTTAGTATAGAAAAAGAACGGTACGGACCATATGTCTGTAGAGTTTTAAATAAAAAAATATAAATATTTTAGAAATATTTGTATTAGTTGTAAATTATACATGACAAAAATTTTATTCGTTAAAAAATGTTTCCTCTTAGTCAACATAATTAAAATACTTGTAAATATACAAACAACTGCTAAAAACACGAGATAAAAAGTATTAGTAAAAATCGATTGAGAGAGAGAAACAGAAAGAGAGAACGAAGTGTTTACATTAGATCTTACCCGATTACCCTGATAACTTTACCCGAGTAACTTTAATGACATTAATGCTAATAATATTATCTTATTTTTTGCTATTGGTGAAAGAGCGTTTCTTTGGTCGCCTGAAAAAAGTGCTTGTCTTTTATCTGGTAGCAACAAGGTGCGTGCTTTTAACGGTTTTAACCGACCAGATCATTACCACTCCCGGCATGCACTTAAAGCTGGCGTTAAGTAGTGGCTTTATGCCACTGCGTTTCGCATTAGGTAATGCCGGCCACCTCCAGCGCCCAACTCTCACCTCTTCCTGGTATATGATAACGGCACTTATCATATATATATATATATATACTATATATACTTATCATATATATTATATGTATAGAGGCAAACTACCCCAGGAGGGTACCACCATCTCTGGTGTTGGAGAATTTCTCCCTGAATCCTCAAACTCATGCCGCCCTTCGAATTCTAGGGAGGGCACAGTACCGCGCTGTAGACAAGGCAAACGAGGTGTACAAAGAAACTCTCTGATCTGAATGCCGTCTACCACCACCACTGATGTTACAAAAGTCCACGCTTAACGTGGACTTTAGCAACTTTAGCCAACCTTCGCTTCCGCCATTACGCGCAGGAAGTGACATATTAATCAATACGGTGAAAGAGAAAGCCGATTGACACCGGTGCTAACGCGTTTGTTTTGGCACTCTTACTCAGTCGGCGTAGTCTCAGATTCATGGAAGAGCGTTCTTATCCACTCGATCCTGAAGAAAGGCGATGGTTCCGATCCATCTAACTACAGACGTATTGCTATCACCTCCCTCCCAAGAAAGTTGGTTCGATTCAATCCCAAGAAGATACAAGTTTACGCGTTAACCAACACCCATTTGTCATATCGTTAGTCTTCCAAAATTCCAAAACTTTTACAACAATTCCCTTACAGCCGCGCCCCATATTTGCACATTCGGCCTAGTTGTTCTCATCTTGCTAACGGTAAGTATTTGCATAAATTCAATCAACTAGCCAAGATAATACACCAGCCACTTGCTCTTCTTTTGGACTAAGCCCATGAGATTACTGCCATGTGGGATGTCAATGCGACTATGCCGATAGTGGTTTCAGTTACCTGTTTAATAGCGAAAAGCCTCGACCAACATCTTAAGAGGTTATCGTTTAGCTTCTGGATCAAGAACGTGAGGAGATTCCTCCCTCTGAAGCCCTAACCACCGATGGTTTGGACCCTTGTCTCACGTCGGATGAGCTTTTTTATATATTTAAAATTTATTCATCTTATGTAATAAAAGAATATATTGTTTTTTTTTATGTTAAATATTAAAAATCTTACCACTACTTAGCAATAAACCATCGTTTAACCACGGGCGAAGGAAATAGTAGAGATAACCTTTTTCATTATACTTTGAATTGGTCAGAAGAGTCTGTAAACCAAAAAAAAAGGAGATAATCATTGATTATTTGCTTATTTTTTAGGGTTCCGTTCCTTTTAAGGAAAAATGGAACCCTTATAAAATCACTTTGTAAGGTGATGTCAGTCTGCCTGTCCGTCTGTTTGTTCAGTAACGCTTAGAGATATCAAGTTGAAATTCAAATTCAGATATATGGCTCCCATAATTTTCTAAAAAATACGATTTTTAATTTCCTAAAAAATACGATTTTTTAGGAAGTTATGGGAGAATATGGATTATTTGAACATTTACTTTAAGAAAAAAATAAACGTTTATATTCGTTGCTTGTGGTAAAATGGTAAATATATGCTAACTTTGAATATTTAAAGTTTCTATTTAATTAAATATTGATTAACGCGACAAGCTTTTATGATCATATAAGTTGTGTATATTGAGGTTATGAGTTGATAGTTAAAATTTAAAAGAAAATTTTATTTTTTCCTTTTTAGAGCGCTTAAATAAAAGCTTTTTTTTAAAAGATTTTTTGCTTTTAATTTATTTTCTACTTACATTAGTAAAAACTATGAATGAGGCGAAGTACATAATAATTATAACCTTTCAAACAAGTTTTTTTACTTACATTATATCACTTCATGGGCCCAATAGATTATTAATATATGTAAATGTAATTACATTACAAAGTATATATCGGGTTTGACAACTTGTTGAATTTAAAATTCTTGGATTTTAAAATAAATTGTATTTTTTTTATCAAGTAAAATTTACTGTAAAATTATAAAAGTGGATTTTTTTAAAAGAAGTTTTATTGACATTTTCTGTAGCTAAGTAAAAAATATATTATCATAAGAAGTACATTATCAAAAAAAAAAAAAGAAAGTAGAAATACTTTATCACATTCTAGGGAATATGATAAAGCATTTCTTCAATAGTATGAATATGATTATTTAAATGTTATCTAAGGTATGTTTTATCTCATAAATAATTGCAAATTTACTATTAATAATTGAACATTATGAACAGATGGTATAACATTTTATTTAAATGAACGCTACATGACAAAAATTGTAACAGGTAGAGTTTTTTGTAGAGATATGAATAAATTATTTTTTGTAATCTTTTTTGGTTCAAAATTTTATTTATAATTTATAATAAATAATAATGTAGATACATTTATACTAAATAATTCACAATATTCGCATTAGGCAAACCTACTTTTAAAATTCCGTTTTATGGGTTTATATGATTATTTCTTTTTGTGTACGTTGCATCAAACAAAAATATTAAAACTTATTCACTTGCTACACTCAATATGGAGATATAGGTACTGTATGCGTATAATATTGTAAGAGTTGAAAACTTTGTGTATGTGAAAGAACTCAGTATTCGGTAAAAATATATTTAGAAAATATAACAGATTACCATTTGAAAATACATAAAAAAAATCGGCTTCACGCTGTATCCCGCATACAGCAGGGTAGGCAGAGGGAACCTAGTGTTAAAATACACAGTTCCCCACTTTCCGCCGAGTTCTGGAGGCATTGCGTGTTAAGTGGCGGAACTCAGCGCGGCGCTTTGCCTCAACACCAGAGCGAAGAAATGGAAACATAAATTCAAGTAAATATTTTATCTCCTCGAGTGGAGATCGAACCCACCACCAGCCGATTTTACAGTCACACTCTGTGCCCCTGCGCCACGACTGGCCTCATTGAAAATACATAAACAACATATATTTTTTTAACGTTATGACTTAAATACATACGATGTTGCACTAAGTCACGATGTCCTTAAATAATGTAATTCATTACACTATCATTTTTTATCAAAGAAATCACAAAGATCCTTAATTATTGAAAATATGTTTTTTTTAGTAACTACAATAAATCATTAAGATAACGGCAGTACTTACAGTTTGATAAAAATGCAAATTATTGTGTCAGTGTACTATTATGCATTTTATATTATTTTTTAAATATTATTTATGTAAGCTAATTTTTAGTAACTGTAAACGAAATATATGTTTACATCCACGGAAAAATGTTCTATAAATACATTTTTCTTATATGATTTCTAAACTCCTAAATCTAGAACCTCCATCATATTTTTAATAACATTGAAGTACCTAGTCGTTCTTTTTTATTCTTGTATAAAATAGGAAACCAGTTTTAAAATTTCGTATTACTATGTATAGAGGTATTGATTACGTTATTTTGATTTTTTTTACAGGATAATAATCTTAAAATAAAATTAAAAAAACGACAAAAAAATTACCTCTACATCCTCTGGATTATATAAGAGTACAGTCTTCATGCTACCTACTCGAAGTTTGTATATACCTTTATATTTAGCTGCCAAGTGACGAAAATAATTAAATAGCGGCACTGAAATGTATTATATTTAGTTATATTAAATAAAAAAGTTAAACTTTATATTACTTTTTTCAACGACCAACTAAATTAAATTATTCCTACCACTATCCATAAAAAAATCAAAAGCATTTCCAAATGGAAATATTCCTTTCGGTCCCGGAATTTTTTCATATTCTTCATCACGGTATAAAAAAAAGTATAACAGACTAACTACTCCCAACAATAAAATTATTAAGAGCCACAACATTTTTAATAACTTCAATTAATAATTTTAAATAAAACTTCCTATATTAAGATTATAATGAGTTACAAGAAATAAACAGAAACAGAATTTACTATTATAATTTCGACACAGTTAGATCAAATATTTATGTGAACGTTTACGCAGTGCTATCGGACAGACCTCTTAAATTCAACTGCGCTTTGTTATAGATTATAAGAACATATAACGATATTTTTTATTTATATTAAGCATAATAACTTACATAACTTATATGAGTGCATATAATTTAATGGCTATTAAAATGCAACAAGTAAACACATTATTTTATTTTATATTTTAAAAATATCTTACGAACATAAATAAAAATATTATACAAAACAAAAATAAAATTTGCCGCTTATTCACGTCGTTGTTAATCTAGATGAAGTTGCTACCAGGTTATTCTTTAAAAAAATGAAAATTAAAGACTATACCACGAAATGTGTATTTAGTTTAATGTAGATAATATGTACATACGAGTACCATATATAACCTAATGAACTTTACTTAACGTCGAGTGTATCAGTTAGTCAAAAGTTATTGTACCTAATGGATAAGACTTATAACTTGCTATAATGATACAATTATTTATTGTATTTAAATACAATAATTAATTGTATCATTATACTCCTACAACATACAATATTTACTATTTAGGGCTCCGTACTTCAAAAGGAAAAACCGGAACACTTTGTTGTCCGTGTACCCGTCTGTCAAGACCGATTTATCTCAATACCGCTTGGAAGTTATAAAGATAAAATTAACATACTGTTAGAAATCGACTAGAAGCTTAATTTCTGTGCTCCAAGGAACTGTCAACCTGAATATCTGAATATCTGATATTAATTTCAGATTTATACTACATCGCAATCTCAAGTAAAATGACCTTGACAGACGGACAACAAAGTGATCCTATAAGGGTTCCAATTTTTTTCCTTTGAAGTACCAAACTCTAAAAATGGATTGAAATGGATGCATTAAGTAAATCGTAATTTAAGGGTTTTGGGAATTGATTTGATTGTAGTAATCAATAGTAAAATGTTTAGTTATTTCTCATCTGTCTAGGTAAACCGTAACTGCGCGCAGACTGCTTTCATAGTTTTTCCCACATAAATTCTGATGCTACAAAAATTTCGGGTTAAACACAGTTTTATAATGCTCCACAAATCTCTATCTATCATTGAGAAATTGCAAGCACTACGTGACTGCTTGAGAAGGTGTCAACTTGCTTTGGAGAATCCTAAATCTCAGTCTATCTTACAATCATACAAACGAGATTCTTTTTTATCATCAAATAATAATTTACAAACAATATCAAAAACAAAACATTGAAAACTAAAGGTTTTATATAAAATAACTGTATTGGGAAGTAGCGATTTTGCCAAACAACATACTTTAAATTCATTTAACTTTTTTATTGTAGCAATATATAGCCTTTATGTTGCTCCACTATCTCTCAGTTGTACCTTTCAGTGTTATTCCCATAACTAGCGGCCCGCCCACGGCTTCGCCCGCTTAAAATACATGATTATTGATTTAAGCAGAATTTATTGACAACTATAATAAAATAAAATAAATAAATAAATCAGCTTCACGCTGTATCCCGCACACAGCAGGGTAGGCAGAGGGAACCTAGTGTTAAGACACTCCGTTCCCCACTTTCTGCCGAATTCTGGAGGCATTGCTTGTTGAGTGGCAGAACTCAACGCCGCGCTTAACCTCGCCACCAGAACGAAGAAATGGAAATATAAATTTAAGTTAATATTTCATCTCCTCGAGTGGGGATCGAACCCACAACCAGTTGGATTTACAGTCACACTTCTTGCCGCTGCGCCACGACTGGCCTTGTTTACTTTATTGTATAAAATATTGTATAATAGTGCTTCAAAAATATATATTTTTATCAACAGTCATATAATCAAGACGTTTCGAATGTCATTCTTTAGCCAGGGTCATACCAGCGCGATTTCTATATAACATTCGCTGGCAAGCTAATGCCTTGAGTTCATTCAAATGACGATAACTTTTTTTTTAATGAACCGATTTTGATGAACCAAACTTTAGAACCTAAATTGAGTTAAAACAAAGCAATTGGTGAAATTTTCAAGTAAATCGGTTCAGTAGTTTCAGAGAAAAATGCGGACAACAATATGTCGACAGACAGACAGACAGACAGACAGACAGACAGACAGACAGACAAGAAATTCAAAAAAAATCTTTTTGCTTTCTATTAGTCTTTTTAAGTGTCCCTCTATCCATTTCAGTCAAAATTACTAAATGTACAGACAAAATATTTTTACTGTCTTATTATATATAGAGACTAGCGGCCCGCCCACGGCTTCGCCCGCTTAAAATACATGATTATTGATTTAAGCAGAATTGATTGACAACTATAATAAAATAAAATAAATAAATAAATCAGCTTCACGCTGTATCCCGCACACAGCAGGGTAGGCAGAGGGAACCTAGTGTTAAGACACTCCGTTCCCCACTTTCTGCCCAATTCATTTAATATTTCATCTCCTCGAGTGGGGATCGAACCCACAACCAGTTGGTTTTACAGTCACACTTCTTGCCGCTGCGCCACGACTGGCCTTGTTTACTTTATTGTATAAAATATTGTATAATAGTGCTTCAAAAATATATATTTTTATCAACATTCATATAATCAAGACGTTTCGAATGTCATTCTTTAGCCAGGGTCATACCAGCGCGATTTCTATATAACATTCGCTGGCAAGCTAATGCCTTGAGTTCATTCAAATGACGATAACTTTTTTTTTAATGAACTGATTTTGATGAACCAAACTTTAGAACCTAAATTGAGTTAAAACAAAGCAATTGGTGAAATTTTCAAGTAAATCGGTTCAGTAGTTTCAGAGAAAAATGCGGACAACAATATGTCGACAGACAGACAGACAGACAGACAGACAGACAGACAGACAGACAGACAGACAAGAAATTCAAAAAAAATCTTTTTGCTTTCTATTAGTCTTTTTAAGTGTCCCTCTATCCATTTCAGTCAAAATTACTAAATGTACAGACAAAATATTTTTACTGTCTTATTATATATAGAGATAATCGCTTCAACTGGTCCTTATAAACGGATCGATAAACAGACAAAAATGGTAAATTTGTTTAATTGTTTTTATATATGTATCTAATGCACTTATAAAACACAGTTACGTTAATTTGAAAGACATACTCTTTAATGAACTATACGAATGCTTATTAAATATATTTATGAAATTGTTTTCAGTTTTTAATAGGATTGGTAAGAAAATATAAGCCTAAATGATCATAATAATCCGTATTTTAGGAGTATTTTAGTATATTATATCGAGAATATTACAAATATGAGAAACAAGGCCCTCAAGTATTTTTATATAAGTATTTTATCACAATTGAATTAGCGGTTTGGCCCTGATTGCGTAAAAGACAGACAGACAGACAGAGTTACTTTTGAATTTATAATATAGGTATGGATGTAAAGATATAGGTAAATAGTAATTTAAATTTTTTCACCTTTACGCTATATTTAATATCCCGCATATATCAGAATATGCAGAGGGAATCTAATGTTAAGACACTGGTTTTCCACATAATAATAATAATTGTTACCAAAACGAAGAAATAGAAATATTAAATTAAATGAAATCAGCTTCACCCTTTATCCCGCATAAAGCCGAGTAAGCAGAGGAAACCTAATGTTAAGACACGTTTTCAGTGACACTGTGCTCCTGCGCCATGACCGGCCTCAAAATATGAATAAATTATAACGCATTTCCCCGAGTAATAGTTATATTCGAGATCGTCATGGCGCAAGTGCAGTATTAAACTTTGAACGCGACAGACAATAAATATAAAATTAAAAGCACTGTACCTATGAAAATAATATAAATAATGTTGGCTTATATGCGTCGAAAAACCAAATCCAAATACAAAGGTCGTATACAGTTTGCGGAAAGGGCAATCGAATGGTGAAAAAGTGAAATAAATTTACCTCTACATCCTCTGGATTGTGCATATATACAACTTTCATACCACATATTCGAAGTCTGAATAAATCTTTATATTTATTTGCCAAGTGAAGTAAATATGTAAATAGCGGAACTGAAATTAACGTTTAATATTATTAAACAAAAAATATAATGTATTTATTAATTTTTCCGTTTTTCATATGATAATTTAAATGAAATTATTCTCACCTGGTTCCAATATAAAATCAAAAGCATTGCCAAATATTAACACTCCTTTTGGTCCTGGAATCTTATTAAATTCTTTATCACCATTTAACCAAAAATGTAACAGAGTGAGGAGTCCCAGTAACAAAATTAAATATAGCCACAACATTTTAATAACGAAGTTAGCGTGATTTTAATTGCAGCACTTAGAAATAAATGGCTTAAAGTGTTATGAAATAATAATGATATACGTAAAATGTATACCTACACTTTGGGTACTATATTTGTTATTAGAATGTTGTTTGATATTTTAATGACATGTTTATGTTGTGTTATCGACAAACCTCCTTTATAAAAATATTATTAATTGATTAAAATTTTAATCAATTTGAAAGTATTATTGCGCACGCCATCTTATCGAAGTAGAGTACACAGTATCTAACTATATAGCATGATTGTGGATTATTATATAATTCGGTTATTATATATTAAGTTTCATAAAAGAAGGAGTTTTTAGTCTAGCAGGCAGGCAGCAGACCTAGCGTGCCAGCTGAACATATATATATATATGATTATCCATAACTCATTGAAACCACCTTGCATGTCTCTTATAATTAAATAAAAAACAGCATTCTGCATCTTAGTTAACCTACCATGCTCTCGCAAGACTCTGTCCTTGATATCAGATAAATCTATTAAAACAAAAACATCAAATCATAAGATGAAACATGTGACAAAGCATCTTTTTTTAGTCAATCAAATCTATCAAATCAAATATATTGTGTTTAAGACTCTAAGACCTCAGTACATTGAAAACGACTGCATTGCAACTGTCATCTATCTTTTAAGACTCTCAGTCCATTGAAAGAGGCTACTTAGATTTTATCTTTTAAGATATCTTTGTAGAAAATATATTTTAGTTTCACCAACATTTTTATAATTAGAATAAACTGCTTGTAATCTCAATTTGGCTCTACTATCAGTAGTTATAATAAATCTATAGAAAAGTCATTTCTGTACATTGAAAATATTTAAAAAAAAATTAGCCAGGCTGTTAAAGGATAATTAACAGAATCCATTTCCAACACTTTTGGAATTTTTGTCTGTTTGTCTGTTTATCTGTTTATGTGAACACGTATCACGTAAAAATTACACAATAAATTTAAGCAACTTTTATACATAAGAATTACAAGTAAACCAGAGTAACTTTTAGTGTTTATTTCATCGCTTCACTGTATCAAAAGATATAAGTATTTAGGTTTTCAACAAGTTTATATCTGATATAGTAAAAATTGATACAAGTAACGCTGTCTATTGACAACAAATAGTAGGTACTAACGAATCTTGATAACGCATTAACCCATTACAACCGACTTCATACGATAGTGAGACTTGATTTTCAAAAATTCTGGTGCGTACACAAATCGACGAACTCGAACCGGCCTCAGTCAATTGTGAGGCTTATCCTTTTCTTGGAAAAAATACGCGCGGGCGTGTTGCGATCATGTTTGAACCTGTCAATCGCCTGTTACCACTGTGAAGGATGGCTGCAATTTTTGGCGCTCAAACTCGCCCGGGTAAGTATTTGTTTATTCATTAAATAAGTGCAATTTCTATTTTTTTTGTATGATTTACTTACTTTAAGTATTGTTTTATACTCATATGTATTTAATTTGAACCTAGCATGCTTGCTTATGTGTATATTGTGACTCAAAATCAAGGACGCACGATCGTATAGGTTAGGTGATACGTACTAAATTGATATTCATACATTTTTGCACTTAAGCATAATTTTTCTGTACGTATAATCGTTTAATTAGAGTTTTTTTTTTATTTTCAGAAAATCCTCTCAATGATGACCAAATTTCACAAATATTAACAGATGGGAATAACTTGAAAATCGAGAAATTTTCTGATAATGTTGAAGATATTGTTACGAGGGTCTTAGATCACCTAGAATAGAGTGGATCTGATTCTGGCGATAAATTCTTTAAAGTAGATGACGCACTACCACCTATCCCAACAACATCCAGAAGGAAGTGATCCACTGGAGGCATACGCATAGAAACGTCAAGAGCAAAAGGTAGAGGGTGAGTTACGAGAAGAAGGGATGCTAGAGGAAGAGGACAGGCTAGTGTTCGAGGATAGACTAGTGGAAGAGTATAGGCTAGGGAAAAAAGAGGAACACGTGAGAGAGGGTGCGTTGAAACTGCCTATATAGACAAAACTTATGATTATTGCCTGCCTAGGACCTGTCATATGGATTGTGGCAGTCGGTCTGAACTAAAATGCGAGAAATGCGATCTATAACTCTGTCTATCTCGTAACAAGAATTCTTTAATTTTTTTACTGACTGGCTGATGATAATAAAGACTGTTTAATTAATTCTGTTTTCATTTAATATCAAACCATATCCAAACTAGACAAAACTCATAGTTCGAGCTATTTCCTAAACCCCACGTTCGTGAGGGTAGGTTTTCAGGAAACCAGAGAATTCAGGATTTTTTTATTTATTTTTAACATGATACTTAAGCAGCCAAGAAAAGGTCATGTAAATTTTAATGCAGTCTGACTAAATTATTTTCTTCGGCTGTAAAGGGTTAAACATTCTATGGAGTTAAACACTAATTACGACGGAAGGAACATTAATAATTTGAATACTTTTCACAACACATCGTTTTCGGTTAATATAATTTTATGTTAGGTGAAATTTAACATAAAACAGCATTTTAAGCTGTTTTATGTTAAAGAGCAAGAAACGTACGCAACGATATCTATTGACTACATATGATAATGAATATTGATAACGCATAAAACATATTGTTGAGTTATTATTTGTTAAACGTTAATTACGTCTTGTCAGTGTGATCTATACTTATAATAAATTTAACATAAACATAGTAGTATTTTTTTAACAATGTTCGAATGGTTACAGTTCAATTGTAAGTCCAATAGATGGCCCTGTGCATAAAACGTCGTTTTCTGAATCGCGCTAGCAAGATTCTGGGCAAAACAATGACTTCAGAAACGTCTTATTTATTTGACTGTTGATAAATTTACGTACGTTACGTTTTTAAAGTACAATTGTTCATAGTACTAACTACAAAGTAAACTAAATTGAATTGTTGGTGAAGATTACCTTCGTAACAGTCTAGCTTAATTCGTAATTATTTAACACAGTGATAAAGAATGACTTAATATTCAAAGAAATATTTTGAATAGGTTCTTCAGTCAGTTCGTTCGTTTATGTTATTAATATTTTTTTAAGAAACGTATAAAAAAATCACTTTTGGGAGCAACCTCTAAAAAATTGTGTCTCAAGAAATAAATGCTCTGCCACTGTTTATAAAAATATCCCGCAGTATTATTTCATAACTTACAAGCGACACGTACCGACATTGCACTATTGCACCTGTATGTTGCATGTATGTATGTGCCAAGGGTATTTTAGGGTGCATACCTCAAAATTCTTATAAGATAACTTTGCTGTTTGTGCGTCTGTCAGTCTGTCAAGACTATTTTGTAAAAGATCGGTTAAAGGTTAGATGCCTCAATGTTCAAGTCTATATTCCCTTACGCCCAATATTAATAATCTATCTCCTACGTCAATCTTCGATTGCATACATCTATTCAATCTCTAGATTGGATAGATGTACGGAACAATCGCAGATTGAGGCAGGTGATAGATTATTAATATTGGGCGTCAGAGCACAAAAAATCTATCTTCTAAATCATCGCAATCAAATGACGATGAAATATGAGGGTTTATGCTTTGTTTTTTGTCGCATTTTCTATCATAACTATTGGATACTTCCCGTTCATATACAATTACCAAATTTGTTAAGAAGTTAAAATATACGGCACGTATAAAGGAAAATTCCAAAATTGTTTTTCAAAAATTGTATACTTATTGTATTTGTGTCACAGAAAAGAACCATTAGGTACAAATTTTAATCTGTACTCAATTTGATACAAAATGACAACTTAATTAGTTATTCTTTTGGTGTATCTCCATCCATGAAACTGGTACGAAACTCTCGTGGCATGAGTACGACTTGTACTTGACCGAAAATGTTGATTATTTTATAGATTATATAAAAATGCCTAAAAACGAGCTTTCTATGTATATTCTGTATACCAATTATATATTTAACTAATAATATATGTTACTAATTTAAAAACTGTACAGGAGCTAGATAAGTTATTTTACAAATAATATCGTGAGTACTTATCCAAATCAATTAATTAATAGTTAAGGCTGTTTGTAATATCTATTATTTAATATTTTTTAAAGTGTTATTCCACACTTGGGAAAGAAAAATACCTATTAAGGAAACGTATAATAATTTGAACGCAGCGCGATTTGAACCCGCGCCTCTTTGTAAACCGTCCAAGCGCTCTGCGCAACTAATACATACGTTCTAGTCGAACTACGTCGAAATTCTTATACAATTGTTACAACCAGGGACTCTCTGGTCAGAGTAGACCCACATGAAGTATAGTTGCTACTATACCAGGTTTTTATTACGTGACGAATTTCATACAAAATGCAACAAAATCGATGCTCGTAACTTTTGATGGTGTTGATTTAGAAGCTTGATTTTTTTCTGGTAGCGTGACAACCTTGGTTTTATCTATTCTGCCATGTCTCGTTGATAAAAAATTGATTTCCGTAAAAAACAACAGACACTTGTATATTTTAGCAGCCGGATCTCAGAATATTATATTCTTGAAATTTACGTGTCAGCCTCGCAAAGTTTAAATTGCTACGCGTTAATAAATGAACATTAATAACGTATCATTCAATTAACGAATATAACTTAACGCTCAAATGTTATTCCTTGCGGAGTAGTTATAGAGAACGGAGCGCCATACACTACGTTAAGGTAATTAAAAACTTAACACACATTCCTTTTAAGATGATGGTTATTAAATGAATGAATATAAAACAACGGATAAAAAATATACTCTTTGAAATTAATTAAAATAAACAAATTAAATTAATCTTTTTTATAAAGAAAATGTAGAGTTAATACTTTTTAATTATTAAATTGTAGCCTTGCATTTGCACTAACAAAATTCTTAACAACTTTGCATGTCTGGATTATAAATTAAAATAACAAAAAAAACTTTATTATAAAAGAACTACTGTCTTACTTTTAATTTGACAAAAATGCGATCCCAAACTCTTAACACAATCAGTACCAAAAATAATATCCCGTGGTGTATTAGCAAGGTGCGGTCGGTATCGGTGAAGCACAGGTGGCAAAGCAAGTTTCAGTTCTATCATTGCATATTTTTCTTTTAGTTCATTCTTATTCAATGAAGTGCTATATTGTTTCAGCTCACATCCTGGACCAGCCTCTGAGGCTGGTGATGTTTGCCGATTTAGTACTCATTGAGAGCTGTGTCATGCCGTGTAGTATGGTCTGGGACCGCAGAATATCGTCTAAACTCTGCTGATATACTGGAGATGATCCCACCAGTTCTTAAATATGGCAGCAACTGTTAGTCAGCACTATTACGGGATACTCAGTCACGGACATATTCATTCGAAGTAATCTTAGAGATGTTAGGGTGAATTCTAAGAGCGGCGCCTAAGACGACTCATAGTAGAATTTTTTTTATCTTTTTTTTTTTTTTTTTTTCGCAGGGGAAATCTTCAAAAGATATCCAATGCTTGGGGAAGATCAGATTATGTAGGATTTTTACCCACTAAAACCCCTGCGGTTGCCGACTTCGACACAATGGAAGGACCCGGGAAATTGGTAGAACCACGTCCGTAGCCCTCCTCAGATGACGCGCTCCTCTACAGAGCTCACTTATATTTTAAAATTATCCCTTGTTGTGACGTACTCGTCTGTCGACTATGGACCATTCTATAAGAAAGCTACAGTGCGCAGATTCCCCACACTGCACACCGATGGTCAAATCTAAGAAACTAATTTAACTAATTTGGGAGACCAGGACGATTCGCGAGCACACGTCCACGGCAACCCTGTCTTCTCTGAAGAGATGGATCAGCCCTCTCCTGATCTCGCCCAGCAGCCTCTTTTTGAGACATGACCGTCTCACAAAAGGTGACTACGGCTGTCCACGCTGATTCCTTGGCTAACATTGCTCTTATTACTACGGGAAGAGAAAGATTACGCCCGACTTCCTGAACTAGGGCCCGCCTTTCCGTGTCCCAGGCGGGACACGTTTCAAGGGTGTGTTGGGCAGAATCAGTGTCCTTGTCGCAGTGAATGCAAATCGCCGCTGTCTGACGTCCAATCTTAAACAAATAATCACCGAAGCAACCGTGTCCGGTGATTATCTGTGTAAGACGGTACGTAACTCGACGTTTTCGTCTCATCCATGCCTCGAAGGAAGGAAGTATTGCTTGAACGACACGCTTGCGAGTATAACGCTCTTCACAAAGCCGTGTGTGCCACGTCTGGAAAACAACATTATTTTCCCGTCGTCTTATATCCAACGTGCTTAGCGGTAAACATCCAGCTATTTCTCGAATCGTATTGTATATTCTCGCATTCATAGATGCCAGAATATCTAAAGGCGGAAAGCATGCCAGTAAGGTCGCTGCTTCATAAGATATCGTACGGTAACCGCGTACGATCCTGATAGCCACTCTGCGCTGTAGACTGTAAATTTTAGTTCTACATCGCCGAATAGACAGTCTGTGAGACCAGACAGGGGCACCGTATAGGATCATTGATCGAACAACACCAGCATAAAGCAAGCGAACTTCCTCTGTCGGTCCACCTAGATTAGGCAGTAGTCTATGCAGAGCACCCACTACTTTGTCTATCCGAGGGACTAGGCGGTCAAAGTGTTCTTCAAAGCCCCAGCGGCTATCTAATGTGAGCCCTAAGTATTTCATATGCCGACCAACGTGAACCTGGTGATCACCTACACGAACATACGAATCAGGCGGCTCCCTATTTCTCGGTAGCTTGTGGAACCATAATGCTTCAGTCTTGTGCGCCGCTATGCGCAATCCCAATTCACATATTTTTGTGACGATCATTGCAACACCAATTTCTGCAAGCCTTTTAGTATCCTCAAAAGTAGGCCCAGATGCCAGTACTAACGTGTCATCTGCATAACAAATAACTTCGACATCCCTAGGAAGTACCATACGTAGAACAGCGTCGTAAGCAAGGTTCCATAAAAGCGGCCCTAGAACAGATCCTTGCGGGATCCCACAATACATCCTTCTACGAATTCTGTAACCCTCTTGATTTGTGTATAAAATGTATCTATCTCGCAAATAACTCCTAATAATCGCCTGCAGATACACAGGCACCTGATGGTATATTAGTGACTCTCTAATCGTATCCCAAGGGATAGAATTAAAAACATTAACAATATCTAAACTTACCGCTAAAGATATTCTACCTTGGGATACAGCTGTCATTGTAAGAAAGCGGACACGCAGAATAGCCTCGATAGTGGAGCGCCCCTGTCGGAAACCAAACTGATTATCCGATATATTAGGACCATCGCATGAGAGATGTTCGTTGATTCGATTAGCAATAATCCGCTCAAAGAGCTTACCAACATCATCTAATAAGCATATGGGGCGATACGAAGAGGGTGCACCCTGATTAATAGATTTCTTCTTCAGAAGTACCAAATTCGCCTCTTTCCAGGCCGTAGGGAATGTAGCTGAACGAAGACAATTGTTGAATAGTATTCTTAGCCTGCTTCCCAGGGCAGGTAGGGCTAAAACCCAAGCTTTTCCGGGTATACCATCAGGACCTGGTGCAGTACTACGCGCACTTAGACGACGCACAACTTGCTCCATTTCCAGTTCAGTTACGCATAACTCATCAGACCAAGCCAGAGGAAATTACAATAATGGAGAATGCGACCGGATCACAGGGAACAGAGTATTGATGACACCTCTTAGTACATCCGTGTCTAGAGTCTCTGTCAAAGGCGGCATCCATGGCCGAAGTTTGCCCATAACCATACGGTATGGGCGCCCCCACGGATCTCGATCTAATCCATCAAGAAGCTCTCTCCAGGATCGCGCCTTTGCCTTTGAAATGGCGGCTTGAAGCGCCTCCGTGGCTCCACGATACACTTCATAATCTCTGCTTGTTTCTTCTGGGGTGACTGGCTTTCGTCTTCGGGTCCTGGTGTACTGACGCCGAGTACGTAAGCAAGACTCGCGTAACTGGGCGATCTCCGATGACCACCAATACTCTGCTCTATAGTTGACTTGTTTGACTCTGGGCATCGCCGCATCACAAATCCACACCATTGTACCCCTAAACCAAGCTACTTCACACTCGGGGTCGGCAAAAACTTCTGGAGTATTTATTGGCCAAGATGCAACAATGGCAGCAGCTTGGAGGTAATCCTTATTTAGCTTCTTAAGTGACCATCGATGCAATGCGCCGCCTGTCCTACGCAAATTTGTAGAACGGTTGAGGTGCCGGCGAAAGGACACATCGAAAATTATATGGCGGTGGTCAGAAAGGGTTACTATTTCGTCCGCTACACGCCAATTTGACAGCAAGCGAAGGGCTGCAGGAGTTGCCCAAGTTAGATCCACGATGGACTCTCCTTGCCACCGCACACAAGTACTTTCTGTCCCTCGGTTTAATAGCCGTAAATCTAGACTCGCTGCCCATTCAAGAATTAATTCTCCTCTTGCGTTATCTCTGCTATTTCCCCACGCCCTGGCATGGGCATTAAAGTCTCCCAAGACAATCAACGGACGGGGTATACATCTGTGAACGCAACTGACCAGTCTATCCAGGTACTCTTCGTAATCGGAAAGAGATGTGTTAGGGGAGATATAACAGCCTACTACAGCCAAAGTACCCCACTGTATTGCTACATATCCTTGACCTTTTTCTAGAAGTGAGCAAGGTAGAACACGTTCTCCACCACCCCAAAATATACCTACGGTACCAGATTCATCCCCAAACCAGCGAGGGTGCTCGGGGATATTGTATGGTTCTGCAACCACAGCAAGCCCTACAGACCACTCCACAATACTCTGCATGAGGAGATGCTGAGCGTTACGGCAGTGGTTTATGTTGGCTTGGAGGACTCGTATGGGTGTCATTGCTACGCCTCCATTGTCTCCAACTGCCTCGACTCCGACGATGAAGTCGTAGCCTGGGCGTTCGTCACATTAGTATTAATTGAGGTCTTCATTTGTCTCTGCTTCTTACTTGGCGGACAGCACAGTTTAGTGCCCATTCTATGGTCTGCACGTCTTCCGAGATCTGTACAAATAAGACACTTTGGTGATTTCGCACTACATGTTCTGGCTTTATGACCAGGCTCACCACATGTAAAACAACGGTCACTCCTATCGATTCCACTAGAACACATTCGTCCAACGTGCCCCTTTTCAAAACACCGATAGCACTGGAGAGGTCTTGGTCCTAAAAGCTCAACTCGTGCCGAAATCCAGCCCACTCGAAGTCGCGCCAACTCTGCTAATTTTCGGACAGCAGTCACGGGGCATCGCACCCAGACGGTCCCTAGTGAGGTGGGTGACCGACGAATCTCACCAACTTTCACGTTTTCCACTAAGCAACCACCTGATTCAGCGATCGACAATGCAACCTCTTGTGGGGTTACAGCGTCGTCCAAATCCAAAATGCGCAGTTCGCCCATTTTGTTTGGACGAGCTATCTTCACACCTAGATCAGCAAGCTCGTTACGCATAGTATTCGCCAGCAAGTCGGCTTTGATTTCATTGTCTGCGCCGCCTATTGTTAGGATTAGGCCTCCAGTTAAAGCCCTCTTTGCTTTGACATTTTCGATGCCAAGGTCACTCAGGCGAATTTCAGTTTTCGCTGTTGTCATCACTTCGGTATATGTTAAGGCTGCGCCTTCGGGTACCGTGACAGAAATTGCTGCAGAGGTTGGTAGCCTAGGTAACTGCCGATTCTGTGTTATTGGGCGCTCATTTGGTCTTCGACTTTGTTCTTTATTTGTCTTTGGATATGCCTTCTTCCTAGTCACTGTCGCCAAAGTTTGAGTAGAAGGCTGTGAAGTTGATGCCTGCATTTCTTGAGAAACAGACACTGGTGGTAGATCAACAACGGGTGGATGTACAGACCTTTTCGGCGCACGTTTTTTCCTATTTTTAGAATTTGGTTGTATATCCGCATGTTCTACAACATTAGCATCAGCAGCTGCTGGAGTTTGTGCGGTGAAAATGGTTTGCCTTAAAGGAGGCCTAATAGCTCTATCAGGAAAAATCTCTGCTTTAAATGCTGCTAATTTTTGCTCTATCAACATCCCTATCTGCTCCATAAGCCCGGATTCACCGCTTTTCTTTGAAGAGCGCTCTTTGCTTGAAGAGCGGGCAATGTTTGGCGCAACATTCATTGGAGAGGCAGAAGTTTGGCGTTGTACAGACGAAACTTTGCCCTGTGTAGATTGGGAACACACGTTTGTAGCTATCGACCTGTTCTGAGTCCGGAGAAAATGTAACTCCTCTGAGAATTTGTTAAGTTTCGCATCCATAATGCAGATCTGTGCACGCAATTCACCATTCTCCCGCTCCAGCCTAGCTACATTTTCATCAATAGAAACACGCTTTACTATTTCCTGAAATGCTGCTTCTACAGTAATCGCTGCTAAGCGTAGGCTATGAACGAAGCTACCCTTTAAATTACGAGAGCGGTCCGTTACTTTTTCTACAGCTAATAGGTTCTTCTTCACACATTCACTTAGTTCACATGTCGACTTTGCTTGCATTTCTTTAACCAGCTCGCTGACTGCTGGAAGATTTTTCTTTGCTTTAGTAGCTACTGGAGGAACAGAAGAGTTAAATAACTCATCTTCCGTATCAATGGAATCCTCAGTAGCCGTTCGTCGAGTGTCCATATCAAATGAACCTAGCTGGGAAAAATCGCTATCAGTCTCCACGACGTTTGACCCCTCCTGTACGTTTGCAGCTATAGCGCGATCATTTGTACTATGACGCACCCTTCGGGATCTTCCTCCTCTTCCTCTCCGACTTTTAGGCACTTTAGGCGGTGCCATCGCCTTAGAACTTGAGGCCGATTCCGATTCCGACTCTTTTCTCATGGATAACGGACGTTTACGAGCCTCAGTTCCTCCTAATGTTATAGGGGTTGTGATCTCTTTCTCCCTACTGATACTGGATGTGGTCTGGGCATCAATTGCCTCCACATTACAAAATTCTCCAATCTCTTCTGTTCTTGGCGTCGGATTCAACGCAATGGCATCAGGTGCCCCCCCCAGATTCGCGGGGCAGACAGAACTCAAAGTTTCTGTGGAGGATTCTCCGGCTGCAGAGCAACCGGTACCTCCCTGGGGTAGTGTATTCTTTTCTTTTGCCATATCATATATTCCTTTTATAGGGTGAGGTCCCTTTTAAGCGCTAGGGACCAGATACCCTCTGGCCATGCATCTCCTCGGCACGCGAGACCTTGAGATTCAGGGTAATTTTTTAACGAGGTAGTCTTCCTCTAACTCACAGCAGACACTTCTGCCTGATTGTCATATGGCCGCTCACACAGTCAACTCTGCTAGTCAGAGAAGTACCAGGAGCGAGCCACATGACAAAATCCCAATCCCATATTCCCATACAAGAACTCCCATATTCTTGATTCTCCCTTGCCAGTCGTTCGCCATGGCCTGCAATCGCAATTCAAACGAAACACGGTTGCAGGCCATGCCCAGGGTGCACCACGTGGAGGTGACTGGCATGCATCCCAGATTTTTTTTTTTTTTCTATATTAAGCCAGTTTTTTTATCTATATTAAGCCAGCATCACCAAAAACTCTCCACAGAATCACTGAAAGCTATTTAATTTGTTTAAAATATTCTTTGTAAAAATGAAAATCTAATATTAGGTATTTTTATTTGTGTTTTAAAGGATTTCGTTGTGCCCGATGTGGAATTCAACAAATTGTGCGTTAATATTAGACTTGACGCAAAAAGAAAATCAACAAATACATAAGCTTACGATGAGAAAATATTAATTTTATTTTTGGAACTTATTACTTTTACTTGGTTTAAAAAATATATGTCGCTAGGCATATACTGCCAAATATATTAATAAATTAAAGATTTCCTATTAGAATACATATAACCGGTAAAATAAAGGCGGAAGAGCTTTTAATTACCATATTTCGATTGATAACGAAATATTGAAATTACTTAGAAGTAATAAAAGTTAGGAAATATTTCTTATGTAATCAGCTAGTCAAATATTCTTACGATTTAAATATGTAAAACTGGATAATTTACATTGTAAAAAAATTAAGCTTTATGAGGCACATTTTTTAAAACAAATATTACCTACATATATAAATATAAAGGTTTAAATCTCTTTTCACACATGTGATTAATTTTTGACTGTAGAGCGATATACGAGTAATATATTACTGTCCAATGTATCTATTTATATTATTATATAATTTGTAACAATACATATAAAAATCCGTTCAGCGGTTCTGGTGATATGAGGTAATAAATAATATTATATACAAGATAAAGTCAAAGTCAAATATTTTATTCAAAATAAGAAGTTGCATACTTCATTTTTGACGGGATCATATCCTGCGACTCTTGAAAACCGTCCAAGACCACTATTACTATTGCACCACTATTATTATTACTAAGCCATATGTCTTTAGAGAACGTTTTCTAAATAAATATTTATCTAAATATAAGGATTTTCTGTTTTAAAGATAAATAATCTATTAAGTATATTTCTTTTATCTACACATATAATAAAATAGTAAAAATATTTTGTCTGTACATTAAGTATTTTTGACTGAAATAGATACAGGGACACTTTAAAAAAATTAAATTAAATTAGCTTCACGCTGCATCCCGCACACAGCAGGGTAGGCAGAGGGAACCTAGTGTTAAGACACTCCGTTCCCCACTTTCTGCCGAATTCTGGAGGCATTGCGTGTTGAGTGGCAGAACTCAACGCCGCGCTTAACCTCGACACCAGAGCGAAGAAATGGAAATATAAATTTAAGTAAATATTTCATCTCCTCGAGTGGGAATCGAACCCAGAACCAGTCGGTTTTGCAGTCACACCTCGTGCCGCTGCGCCACCACCGGCCTTTTAAAAAGAATAATTGAAAGTATTTTTTTTGTCTGTCTGTATGTATAATCATGCTTATCTCCGAAAGTACTGAACTGATTGCTTTGTTTTAATCTAGCAAAACGTTTACAATTTGTTTCATCAAAATCGGTTCATTAAAAAAAAGTTATCATCATATAAATGATCTCGAGCCATGAGTTTGCCTGCAAATATATAGCGATCCATACTTATGCTATAAATTCGAAAGTGACTCTATCTGTCTGTGATACAATCACGGTTAAACCGCTGATCCGATTATGATAAAATTTTATATAGAGATACTTGAGAGTCTTGGGATGAACATGGAGGCTTTATTATTTTTAATATTAGGAATTTCCTTTAGTTACTTTTAGACTAGTTGTGGAGCAAGGGCAAAAAGTATGGCTGTAAACGCGACTGGTTGTGGCTTCGATCCCCACTGAAAAAAATAAATAAATATGTGTATGTGTGTGAGTGTTTTAACATTAGGTTTCCTCTGCGTATCTTGCTGTGTGTGGGATACAGAGTACAGCTGATTTAATTTTGATTTATACTCAGGTATTTTTTTCTAATAATAAAAAAAATATTTTCCTTACATAAGTAATGGCACAATAATTATTCGTCCTGTCTGTTTTAAAGATACTGACATTTCAGGTAAATCTGTCTAATCTATTTTGAATACTTCTTTTATCTATATAACGAAGCGGGGCGAGTGGGTCTGGTCAGGCAGTCCTGACTAGTTAAGTCTTCTTTCCTACTCGGCACGTGGTGAATTCAGATAACGTCTTAGTACAACGTACACGTACAGTATGCCACTCGGAGAATTGCAGTCCGCATCGCTCGTTCCCACTATTATAAGAACGACGCGTCATTCACTTTACCTCCCCTAAAGCTGACAATTGATATGACATCTAACTGACAGTGTTGCCATCCTCTGAATATCCCCAAGTCAAACAACTTGACGTTCCGTATTCATACTCTACATATACATATATTACAATAGTAAAAATATTCTATTTGTACATTAAGTATTTTTGACTGAAATGGATAGAGGGATTAGTTTTTACTTTTACTTATTTTATTTGTTAATTTTAATTACTCAGCCTTTTTTTTCTAATATATTACTTATTCTTCTTTTTCGGCTCATTCTGTACATTTAGGTTTATACTTTCTTACTAAGGCCTTGAGTTCCGCCACTTAACACGCAATGCCTCCAGAATTCTGCATAAAGTTGAGGACGGAGTGTTTTAACATTAGGTTTCCTCTGCGTATCTTGCTGTGTGTGGGATACAGAGTACAGCTGATTTAATTTTGATTTATACTCAGGTATTTTTTTCTAATAATAAAAAAAAATATTTTCCTTACATAAGTAATGGCACAATAATTATTCGTCCTGTCTGTTTTAAAGATACTGACATTTCAGGTAAATCTGTCTAATCTATTTTGAATACTTCTTTTATCTATATAACGAAGCGGGGCGAGTGGGTCTGGTCAGGCAGTCCTGACTAGTTAAGTCTTCTTTCCTACTCGGCACGTGGTGAATTCAGATAACGTCTTAGTACAACGTACACGTACAGTATGCCACTCGGAGAATTGCAGTCCGCATCGCTCGTTCCCACTATTATAAGAACGACGCGTCATTCACTTTACCTCCCCTAAAGCTGACAATTGATATGACATCTAACTGACAGTGTTGCCATCCTCTGAATATCCCCAAGTCAAACAACTTGACGTTCCGTATTCATACTCTACATATACATATATTACAATAGTAAAAATATTCTATTTGTACATTAAGTATTTTTGACTGAAATGGATAGAGGGATTAGTTTTTACTTTTACTTATTTTATTTGTTAATTTTAATTACTCAGCCTTTTTTTTCTAATATATTACTTATTCTTCTTTTTCGGCTCATTCTGTACATTTAGGTTTATACTTTCTTACTAAGGCCTTGAGTTCCGCCACTTAACACGCAATGCCTCCAGAATTCTGCATAAAGTTGAGGACGGAGTGTTTTAACATTAGGTTTCCTCTGCGTATCTTGCTGTGTGTGGGATACAGAGTACAGCTGATTTAATTTTGATTTATACTCAGGTATTTTTTTCTAATAATAAAAAAAAATATTTTCCTTACATAAGTAATGGCACAATAATTATTCGTCCTGTCTGTTTTAAAGATACTGACATTTCAGGTAAATCTGTCTAATCTATTTTGAATACTTCTTTTATCTATATAACGAAGCGGGGCGAGTGGGTCTGGTCAGGCAGTCCTGACTAGTTAAGTCTTCTTTCCTACTCGGCACGTGGTGAATTCAGATAACGTCTTAGTACAACGTACACGTACAGTATGCCACTCGGAGAATTGCAGTCCGCATCGCTCGTTCCCACTATTATAAGAACGACGCGTCATTCACTTTACCTCCCCTAAAGCTGACAATTGATATGACATCTAACTGACAGTGTTGCCATCCTCTGAATATCCCCAAGTCAAACAACTTGACGTTCCGTATTCATACTCTACATATACATATATTACAATAGTAAAAATATTCTATTTGTACATTAAGTATTTTTGACTGAAATGGATAGAGGGATTAGTTTTTACTTTTACTTATTTTATTTGTTAATTTTAATTACTCAGGCTTTTTTTTCTAATATATTACTTATTCTTCTTTTTCGGCTCATTCTGTACATTTAGGTTTATACTTTCTTACTAAGGCCTTGAGTTCCGCCACTTAACACGCAATGCCTCCAGAATTCTGCATAAAGTTGAGGACGGAGTGTTTTAACATTAGGTTTCCTCTGCGTATCTTGCTGTGTGTGGGATACAGAGTACAGCTGATTTAATTTTGATTTATACTCAGGTATTTTTTTCTAATAATAAAAAAAAATATTTTCCTTACATAAGTAATGGCACAATAATTATTCGTCCTGTCTGTTTTAAAGATACTGACATTTCAGGTAAATCTGTCTAATCTATTTTGAATACTTCTTTTATCTATATAACGAAGCGGGGCGAGTGGGTCTGGTCAGGCAGTCCTGACTAGTTAAGTCTTCTTTCCTACTCGGCACGTGGTGAATTCAGATAACGTCTTAGTACAACGTACACGTACAGTATGCCACTCGGAGAATTGCAGTCCGCATCGCTCGTTCCCACTATTATAAGAACGACGCGTCATTCACTTTACCTCCCCTAAAGCTGACAATTGATATGACATCTAACTGACAGTGTTGCCATCCTCTGAATATCCCCAAGTCAAACAACTTGACGTTCCGTATTCATACTCTACATATACATATATTACAATAGTAAAAATATTCTATTTGTACATTAAGTATTTTTGACTGAAATGGATAGAGGGATTAGTTTTTACTTTTACTTATTTTATTTGTTAATTTTAATTACTCAGCCTTTTTTTTCTAATATATTACTTATTCTTCTTTTTCGGCTCATTCTGTACATTTAGGTTTATACTTTCTTACTAAGGCCTTGAGTTCCGCCACTTAACACGCAATGCCTCCAGAATTCTGCATAAAGTTGAGGACGGAGTGTTTTAACATTAGGTTTCCTCTGCGTATCTTGCTGTGTGTGGGATACAGAGTACAGCTGATTTAATTTTGATTTATACTCAGGTATTTTTTTCTAATAATAAAAAAAAATATTTTCCTTACATAAGTAATGGCACAATAATTATTCGTCCTGTCTGTTTTAAAGATACTGACATTTCAGGTAAATCTGTCTAATCTATTTTGAATACTTCTTTTATCTATATAACGAAGCGGGGCGAGTGGGTCTGGTCAGGCAGTCCTGACTAGTTAAGTCTTCTTTCCTACTCGGCACGTGGTGAATTCAGATAACGTCTTAGTACAACGTACACGTACAGTATGCCACTCGGAGAATTGCAGTCCGCATCGCTCGTTCCCACTATTATAAGAACGACGCGTCATTCACTTTACCTCCCCTAAAGCTGACAATTGATATGACATCTAACTGACAGTGTTGCCATCCTCTGAATATCCCCAAGTCAAACAACTTGACGTTCCGTATTCATACTCTACATATACATATATTACAATAGTAAAAATATTCTATTTGTACATTAAGTATTTTTGACTGAAATGGATAGAGGGATTAGTTTTTACTTTTACTTATTTTATTTGTTAATTTTAATTACTCAGCCTTTTTTTTCTAATATATTACTTATTCTTCTTTTTCGGCTCATTCTGTACATTTAGGTTTATACTTTCTTACTAAGGCCTTGAGTTCCGCCACTTAACACGCAATGCCTCCAGAATTCTGCATAAAGTTGAGGACGGAGTGTTTTAACATTAGGTTTCCTCTGCGTATCTTGCTGTGTGTGGGATACAGAGTACAGCTGATTTAATTTTGATTTATACTCAGGTATTTTTTTCTAATAATAAAAAAAAATATTTTCCTTACATAAGTAATGGCACAATAATTATTCGTCCTGTCTGTTTTAAAGATACTGACATTTCAGGTAAATCTGTCTAATCTATTTTGAATACTTCTTTTATCTATATAACGAAGCGGGGCGAGTGGGTCTGGTCAGGCAGTCCTGACTAGTTAAGTCTTCTTTCCTACTCGGCACGTGGTGAATTCAGATAACGTCTTAGTACAACGTACACGTACAGTATGCCACTCGGAGAATTGCAGTCCGCATCGCTCGTTCCCACTATTATAAGAACGACGCGTCATTCACTTTACCTCCCCTAAAGCTGACAATTGATATGACATCTAACTGACAGTGTTGCCATCCTCTGAATATCCCCAAGTCAAACAACTTGACGTTCCGTATTCATACTCTACATATACATATATTACAATAGTAAAAATATTCTATTTGTACATTAAGTATTTTTGACTGAAATGGATAGAGGGATTAGTTTTTACTTTTACTTATTTTATTTGTTAATTTTAATTACTCAGGCTTTTTTTTCTAATATATTACTTATTCTTCTTTTTCGGCTCATTCTGTACATTTAGGATTATACTTTCTTACTAACGCTATCGAAAACTGAAAATAATTTCATGCATATATTTAATGAATATTCATATAATTCAAGCGGGTAAAGCTACGCGGGTCCGCTAGTATTTTACAAAAAATAAATTAATTTACGGGTATCGTTTTTAATTTTTTTTCACGGAAAATCTATTTATAAACATCTTATTTAAGTGTCAAATTTTGAGTTGGTTTGATTATTTTGTTATTGTTGTCATTTGTGTATATTGTCAAAAATGTGGAAATAATAAAAATGTTTTTCTTAAAAAAAACTTGGAAAATGATAGTTAAATAAATATCATCATCGGACTAATTAACATATGAAGTAAATTTATCAATGAAACCATACAAACACAGTAACAAAGCCTTCATGCTTGAAGTGAGTCTTCTATTTGATTATAAAATATAAATATTCATTCATACTAATATTTAACTTCATATAGTTTAATACTTTCTAAACAATAGGTTATATGAACCAAAAGAAATTGAATAAATCGATAATTCCTAGGTAAAGTATCGAAAGTGAAAATGTTTTATCGCTGTTTTAAACTATTAAGAAGTGTAGTTTTAATTTTTTTTTCATAATGTAAAAATATGTATATTTCGGCGTTTGTAATCGAAAACTCTCCTTGTCAGTAGTTCAAAACAGCAATATAAAATACTTGCAATTTTTCATTTTCGTTACTTTACCTGTAACCTATTCACGAAGGCATAAGATAAAAAGTAAACAAATAAAAAAAGGTTATTTTATAGATTACGATTGATGGAGCTTATCCCATTAATATAGTATATTAAGTAAAAAAAAAATATCTGTGGTTGTATAGAAGTAAATAATATCATTGAACGATGTTTGTTGAGTTTATTAGTTAATAATTATTACTATGATTTAAATTTATTTAATTTATTATATGATGAAATGATTATAATTATATTTTAAATTTTTACAAAATTGCACATGTACAATGTGCAATTTAAGAAAGAAAGAAAGAGAGAAAGATTATTTTCACATTTAAAACCAAGAACATTGTAAAAATTTAATTTCAAATCTAAAAATGTTTTCATTCTTCCATTTTACGGAATCATAAGTACGATAAATTATTTTCTTAATTTTTAAATACTTGACATATAGAAATATCCAAAAGCCAATTTGTTCACAAACTTAAGACGCATTTTAATACTATAAAAATAAACAACTATTAAATTAACTATTAATACTTATAGATCATAGGTACTGCGAACATTTTACATTAAAATGTGATGTCATCAGTCAGGTTATATCCGCCATTTTTCCTACGAGTCAACCTGTTCAGCTGCCTTAGCAGTACTGATGTGATTCCGTTGTTACTTTTGTTGTTTTTATTAAGATTCTTGTTTTGTAAAATATACAGTTGTTTTCTGGTTCTACATGACCAAACATGGACGAAATTAAATAGAAATTAAAAAAGTTATATAAAAGTTTAAGAAACAGTATTTCTTTATTTACATTTTGTCTCATGCCAAAATGAATAGGGTATATGGACCGTCGCAATATCCTTTTCCTTTAAAAATATATTAAATGTTTTATTATAATATTTTGATTAATGTTAGTTCTTCATTGCCCTTGTATAAAATACACATCACATATAATTAAGGTAATTTTCATAAGAAATTAAAGACATATAACTGTTACCCGGTTTTTATCACTTCAATTTTTCCGCTCTGGTAAGTCGTAACCACATTGAGTTTCGCCACTCGCAATTTGAAAAGTAAAGAATAGAGTGTCTATGAATTATGTTTTTACAAACGCGCTTATAAAAATAAATTAGCGTATTTCTTTATAGTTCCGAGCAGCAAATAGATTGGGACGTGCACGATTACTAATTGTTGAATTTAGCAAGGATGTTTACTCTCTGTGGCGCTATGGAGCACCATTTCCCACCTTTCTCAAAATTATTGGAACCTTACTCCTAAGTCTTATCGCCACCCTGCCGTTACTTTATCCTCTCTTCGTCGTAGCGATTACTTACTTCATATATGAAAGCCTCTTTTTAAGGTATTTATATGTAGATTTTATTTTATTAAAGAAATCAATCTAAGTAGATATATATAAGTAAAACAAAACCTTTCATATCTTACAATTTAAAAGAGGATATATTTATAGGATTCTGATCTTATTCATAAGTTTCATTTTGATTCACTACTAAAATAGACTAGTGTATTATAATTCATTCATTATATTTAAAAGAAAAACATATTAAGTTTAAATTACTTTCATGCAGGCATACAAGAACCGATCTCATGTGAGGGTGGAGGCGTCCCCCCAAACTTTTTCATATATCTGTCTGTATTTGTCAGTTGTATTCCAGTTTTTACCTGCCACTATTACTAAAACTTTCAAGCGATTTATTGGTCTCCCTATCTTTCCCAATTTACTACTACCCCGCCATAACGTCAGTATATAAGTTCAGCGTTCGCAGTTTTAACTACTTCAAACCGATCCCCTGGGAATCCCAAGTCAAATACCTAGGCGTAGACTCGAAATTCTCTTTCCGGCCGCACATCAAGTATGGCATCCGGATGCCCATGGTACGTACGCAACGTGGACCTACATAAAGATTTCGAGCTAGAATCGCTCAAGGAATTCTGCAAACGCCTAGCCAAGAGCTACTACGAGCGTGCAGATTCCCACTCAAACTCTCTCATCGACGAAGCGTGTAATAATAATAATACTTTATTGCATATGAAAAAATATACAATTTACATTTAAAAAAGGGATATGTATGTACTTATGTGTAAATACGCTCCTCACCCATACCCGCTTCTCCGACGCCCTCGTAGCGTCCTTCTGGATACCAACGACCCAATTACTGTCGCCAACGCCCAATACATAGGGAGCATTCACTCCTCAGTCTCACGACACACTCTCCGCTGCCGTAAGAGACGGTGAGGCCAGTCCTATCTCACGGCACGTCCGCACCTCGGCGGGACGGGGCCCAACGGTCGAAATCCCCCCTAATTAACGTACGCAGGGTATTCTCCTGCGATCGCCAATACTTCACGAGCGTCCATCAAAGTTCGTAATTTCTCTTCAGGGGCGAGCTACTCTCGCCCCTCCCAGCCCGGTGACGCTGTCAGGTCCAGTCCAGGTCAACAGCAATAAAGTCCATTCGAAAAACAAGAAAAAAAAAAGTTTTAACTATTGTTTAAATATAAATTGCTAACTATAATCCTTAACAACGTATATATAAACAGTAGCTTATAAAATAAACATTCAGTAAGAATACATATCTGCTATTGAGAAATAAGCCAATATACCTCCACTATACCGAGTGACTGGCTGCTTGGCAAGTCCACAGATAAACCGATGCGGGGGTAAACTTATTGTGCGTGCTTATCAACCGTTTATTTGTGTTTTTATTTCGTCTGGTGTGACTTTAATAAAATTGGAGGTTAATTACGTTATATCTTTTTAATTATTTGCTGAAATCAAACTTTTATCCATACCTATATTATAAATTCGAAAGTAACTCTGTCTGTCTGTCTGTCTGTCTGTCTGTCTGTCTGTGCCGCAATCAGGGCCAAACCGTTAATTCAATTATGATAAAATACTCATATAGAGATACTTTAGGGTTTCCGGATGAACATAGGCTACTTTTTTTTCTCATATTTGTAATATTGTCGATATATACTAATATATTAAAATATTTTTCAATTTGACAGGCAATTTATTCCGCCATGTTAATAACAACCGACCGTTGCTAAGCAACGGATTGCAAAGTTTATTTGTTGTTATAAGCAAACGTCACCCAAAATGAGCTTGCTTAAGGCATACATGGCGTGCGCCGACTCAACCTTATGAGATACATAAAAATAATGTTTTACAAAAATATTGTCCTTTAAATAATGTTTAAAAAAGTCCGCGATACACATACCATATTTATCTCTGAAGCTTGAGCAAAGTAACACAGTAACAACAAGTAACCATTTTAATTAATTTACTTTATATTTATCGGGTTTTTTTTGTATGTATTTTCTATAACTTGATATTGATCCTTATGAAAATGAATATAATAGTCACTTTCAGCATTTCATCTAGATTGAAATTATAGTTCACTGTATAACATTCTAATAAATAATTAAGCAGATGTCACTGATTCAAAATGACCTAGCCTACGGCCGGCATAGTATGACCGACCTGAACGGGCAGATGACATTGACAGTTTTGTAAATTTTCATACATTTTCGAACTACTGTTAATTTTGATGTAATTATTTGCTGTTTATAATTAATTTATATTTTTTTGGTTCTTCACATATTCGAGTAGTAGATTAGTTAGATTTTCATAAATTTCTTGGTGTGGTGTAAGTTGCGGCCCTGCTCGGCATCGGTGTAATATTATTTAAGTATTAAGGAGAGAATTGTTGGTTATTTCATCTTGGTTGGATGGTTATCTATACCGTTGTTATACACTTAAAAAATTGTGGTTTTAGTTTTCTGGGATTTTATTTTTGATATTGCTCGCAAAACTTATCATATTTAATGTAGAAAGGACTTTAGTTATTTCATATAGTATCTATGTACGCGCGCAAGGAAAACGAGTAAAAAGATTTTTCCCGGGTAAATCAGTAAAATCGATCACTGAAAGTACAATAAAAATTAGTTCAGTTATTCTGGATATTAGCTCGGGGAAATAGAAAGACAGAAAGAGATAAAATTATTAATAATGTAGCTGGTTTTGTTTTTTTATTAATATTTTACTATGGTTACGTTTACTTATATTTTTTTTATTTAAATTAGTTACATATTTTCACAAACAATTTCCTAAATATATCTATAAGCATTCGTAAAGTTTAAGCGGGCGAAGCCGCGTCTGGGTCCGCTAGTTAGGTATAAATTAAAAAGTATAAAGTGAGGGTGTTTTTAAAATACATAATTAAATGTTCAATATATCTATTACATATATGTAATACCTACTAGGTATGTATTTATTTGTATGTATGTACTGTTATGTATATTTATTATTATTTTTTTACTTAAGTAATACTTTTGCGCCTTACTGTATTTCCTTACATAAGTCCTGCACTTTTAATGGTTGCCTGTAAGCACTTGTAGTGATAAGGCCGCCATTGCACATCTTAATTTAAGTTTCTACATATGTGTATATAATTCTTTTTTTAATGTACATTTTATATGTGCAATAAAGTATTATAATTATTATTATCTATCATAGTATACAAAAACACAAATATTTGATAAAACACTCTAAATAAATTATTTTAAGTATTTTATTGTGTATAAATTTAAAAAGTATTAAAAATAAATATTGGTCTATATCTGTAAATCGGTATAAATTCGAATCGTCCTATATCGGGTACAATTCGTTGGCAATGACTTCTTTTATCACCAGCATCAGTTTGTTTATCAACTTGCCCGTATATCTCACCGTTAGCCACAAAAGAAAAAATATTTTATTCTAATAAGTAGTTATATATAAATTATATATGAATTAAGAATGATAGGAATGTCTAGTTTGATTTATAAATATTAGGTATTTTTTAAACAAATTAGAATTTTAAAAATATGTATGAACGCCATTGAGGTGGAGTATTTTTTTACTTAAATCCGGTACTATTCGGCAGTATTTCTCTTTTCTCCACCGGGGGAATGAATTATTTCCATTTTTCCTATTTTCAGTAATAATGCTGAATTGGTTTATGAAACTCGACATTTTCGTCTCTTATTGGAAAATTGGTGTGTAAAATAATAGATTTACTCTGCTCATCCTGCTATATCTGAAAAAAAGCGAGGATAAAATATAGTAGTAGTGTATTTTTAGTTGCAAATAATACATTGGATTGCACCCCATATATTACATTCCATGAGGCTTCTCGCAAAAGCTAATATCTCGAAATAAGCAGAAAATGTGACTTATTTATAGATTTTACTGAGCACTCTGAAAAATGGGAATAATATAAAAATCCTCTAACGTTACTTCAAATTTTTACAGTTGGTGGCTCAACGAGCCTTGGCGGTTCTTGCCACGTAGCGTATTCCAGCGCATACTCTCCTTTGCGTTCCAACCCAGCAAGCCAGCCAACATGTGGAAGGTTCGGGAAGTACTCACCCGTGGCATTCTACTAACTCATTCACTCGCCACCTCCGTAGATTATCTTTGCGTCATGCAGGGATTACTTGATGATTCGTAAATACTGATTTTCTTTTAATAACAGTTACAGTACGGTCAAAAAGTCGTGGCTGCCCTGAAGTTAGACTTTCTGAACTTTTGCGCATTATACACTCGGAAAATCCAAATCAATCCAATTCAATGCAGCCATCATCAGCTAACTTCAGTGCGACCACGTCTCATCGGCCGTTCTGTACTATAGCTTAAAGACTTCGTCGTCTATAACTTGCCATAGTTATCTATTATTGTAGAATAATAGATAACTATGTGCAATGTAACCATATTTTGGTTTGTCGACATTTTACCCACACCTGTTAATTAAAGTGATATTAACGATATTAGACACAATAAAAGTTAAATTTTTAATTACATTTTCATTATAAGATATTAAGTTAATTTTTAGGTCAGTCATGGCGTAGGGGCACAAGCGCTGGTTGTGGGTTCGATTCCCATTCCAGGAAATTAAAATATTTTAAATTTTCCTTTCCTCCTCTGCTAACGAGGTGGTATCGAGTTTTTCCATTCAAAACGCAGTGCCTCTAGAATTCGGCGGAAAATGGGGAGCAGAAGTGTCTTACTTGGAACGGAGAGTCTTAATACTTCCTTCTGCCTACCCTACTATATATATGCGGGATACAGCGTGAAGGTAAAAAAAATAATTTCTTCATTTTCGACCTCTACACATTTGTACAGGACGATAATTATTTTATTAGTCCGTAATTCAAAAACATCATCAAATTTGAGGAATATGTTAAATATTCCAATATTACTTGTATATTGTGCTTTTGTATACCAATCTATACAAGAAACTCTATGAAAGAGTACAAAACCTGTCTGTACGTTAACTATTTTTACTTTTTGCAAATAGAAGTACTTAGCATGCAGACAAAGTTGCTAAGATTAGTGTAGAATAATAAAGAAAATTTTGTCGTCTTACATTTTTATACTTTAAATCTTTGTTATTGTCTTTTTATTACTTGATGTAAGTACATTAATCACTCTATCTCTATGTAATTGTGAATTATATACCATTAAAAAGATAGAGAAGTTAAAAAACCAACTACATACTTATCATTAAGTGAAGTTGAAATTTAACGTGCCTAACGTACAGAAATATACGCAAATTTATTTCTGCAATACAAACATTCAAAAATGAAACATTCATTCAAATTATGATACTTAAGTACGTTCGTAGTATACCTGATGATAATACTTACGCCAATTGAACAGGTATTATGTTTTCTTGTGATAGATAAGAGTAAATATACACTTATATATATTTTTATGTGTTTATCTTCTTTTAAAATTGACAACTGTAGGTAACCACTCAAGATTACCGAATAACGGGAAGCACAAGTCTCAAAATAAAAGAACCACGCCAAATCAGCAGTACAGCGAAGCAAGTCGTCACCGCTGCACGGCACAATGGCGACAACAATTATTGTTATTGCCCTCTTAGCTCTTACCCATTCGTAAGTACTGTTTGTTTATTCTACACGTCATTTCGTTTTCAAGCACGCGTTTTGTCGACTCCGCACTCCAAAATCAATGAACACTCCTTTAAATACAAAAGTTATTACCGCTGTTATTGACGTCCCCGCCATTTAAAACTTAATTGCTTATTATCCTTCCTTTCTACTTCCTGACTTTGTCTGAATAGGGCATAATTGTATTTTAGCTATTATAAAAAGTTACTTCTAGTCACAAAATTATCCAAGTAATTACAGAATGACAAAAAACATCTTTTCACATGAGCTTCTCAACAATATGCAGACTTGTAGCTAGTGTAATAGTGTCCAGTGCCCACATCTGTTTCTGTATATTATCTCATTCTTTTAACATTTGATTAGATTTTCTATGTTATAGGAAAATTTATTAAACATTTTTATTTCTATATTTTAGACTACGCCTCTCGCACCCTAAACTTTATCTCTATAGTGTTATTTTCACTAGAGAAGAAGAACTTCGAAGGAGAAATAGATTGTTTGTTGTTTTTAGTTAACTTATTACTTTCAATTTGTATTCCATATTTTATTTTCTGAAGTAAAGTTTTTTTAATAACTAAATTAATACCTACCAGTAGTTTTCTATATTGTTTTAAAATTATAAAAATTTAAGATAAACATAGTAAATTAACTACTCTGATAATATAAAGGACAAATTTTCACATCTTAATCGACTATAGGTTTATTATTTACTACGTATACGTACGACTATAGATATATTAATTAGATTAAATTAATAAAAATATTAATCTATAATTCTACACTACCAAACTTAAATGAATGTAGCTACATACTAACATTACATATTTAAATAGCCATTATTATTACTACTTATTACATCAGCCACAAAGTTAATCTTGCACGAAGTGCTAATTTTTTTAAGCTTTATCCTGGAGTCATTATAAACAAATTGTAACTAATTGGTTTCTGCTTATGGAAGATTTACCCCAAAAACGATTGTTGAGGGCATTTATCAATGTACACTCCAAAACAATTATTTTTATTTTTTTTATCTTTATCCCTGTTTGTCTTCTTGCCTGTGCGTTTGTTCACGCAATCAAAAACGGCTTAACTGATTTAAATGCAGTTTTCACTATTCGATTCTCGCAAGCTTTCCTTAAAATTTAGTGTTTGTGATTTTCAATCGGTTCAAAAATAAAAAAGTTATATAAATAAAATATTTAGTTCGTCAAAATTGCCAGTTGCGAAAACAGTTATTTTATACAATCGTTTTATTAAATTGGTTAAATATTTAGTTTTCTATGTTTTGTTGCTTATAAAATATTATTATTTGTATGATGATAAAAAACACCGAGATTTCAAGATTTAGGATTTTCCAATGTAAGTTGACTTCTGGTCTATACAATCAATCATATTAAATACGATTCAGCTTAAATTAAACAAGCGTGAGACATTCTTCTTGTAAATACGACAATTTTTACGAAAAAATCTAATAAATTTCTGAGATACTTAAATTACGATTTACCTATATCTATCTATATAATCTATACTTATAAATAGGAAAAGTCTGTAGCTATTTGTAGCTCCGTCTTCCACCGCTCCACCTCTGTACTGTAGCGTTTGGCGCTCCGTTCTCTCTGATTACCCCACTAGGGATAAAGGATAGAAGGGTTTTTTTAGAAAAATCTGTATTGGATTTAAACACAATCGTGTTTTTTTTTAAATACTTGGTTATTTATACGATACCAAAACACAAATAAGCAAATATTTTTTTTTGTTTGTCTATCTGTCTTTCTGTTTGTCTTATCTAACCTCCGGACCTGAACCGATGACCGGAGTTGAACTGATTAATATAGTACTAATCTTAAGAGATAGACGACTATGGTAAAAATCGGACTTTTGAAGAAAATTTGTAAAAACAGCCCTACAGTTGAGTCTGCGCTCGTAATTTTTACCTCAATATAGCACAATAGGTATTTTGTATCATGCAGTAATTTAAAACTATTGTTCAATAAATCTTGGAATAAACATCAAAATAAAAATATCTTTTTTATAAAACTAGATTTAAAACTTTTTGTTGAGCTATATTGAGGAACAAAATCTCCAGCGCAGACTCAACTTCAAAAATTGTCTTCAAGAATCCGTTTTTTTCCAAAAGATAACAAATTCCCTAATATCTACTGAGACACTGAAAATCGCTAAACATACATAGAGGTATAATATACGTAGCTGCATTTGTTTTATATGCATAAATGTCTGTATTTAAAGTATAGTAATAATTTCAAGGGCGCTGGCGCACTATACAAAATTTCCTGAAGGATTTACATTTGGTGTGGCCACAGCAGCTCATCAGATAGAGGGAGCTTGGAATGTCAGCGGTAAGAAACATTATTTTGTGCCTACACTACAACTAGTCATTTGTAAATATTAACGTTAGACTCTTCCTTCACATTACATAAAATCTTATCATTCTTCTAAAAGAAGATTATATTTATCATTATTCTTGTCAATCATATTATGTTTATCATTGTCGCACAAAAAAACACCCACGAAGTGCCTATTTGATCCATATCATACCTATTGACACATTGATAACTTTAGCTTAAGCCTTTAGAAACAAACATCACGTTTGCTATTTTCATACAGTTGTTACGGGATTTATTTTGCAATATATTATTATAGAATTTATAAATATATAGATACGTAATAATATACTGATTTAGTTTTTTTTATTATTATTCACATACCTTGGTATGTGAATAATAATAAAAACAAGTTAGTAAAGTTAGTAAAAAAGTTAGTTAGTAGCTCATAGCCTTTTATTAGCCCTGTTAAATCTGGAGAGGACATTTCCAATTTTTTATTGATTTCCTACGAATGAAATATTGTCAGTACCTTAACGCTAGGTTCTACTGCCTACCTTGATACATGCGTATTATATCGTACAAAAAACAAATAAGCAATGTTTAATTTATTATTGATCTTGTAAAGGTAAATCCGAAAACGTTTGGGATCGCCTGACGCACACACGACCATGGATGGTCGCAGATGGGACCAACGGCGACGTCGCTTGCGACTCTTACAACAGATATCAAGAAGACGTAGATGAACTAGCGTACCTCGGTGTTGACTTTTACAGGTTATAATGGGAATATCATATTGAATTTTACGCTTATTTTAATTTTTTTTATTAACTGTTTATGTCTTTCAGATTTTCTTTGTCATGGGCTAGAATTTTGCCTACTGGCCGCATTGATTACGTAAACCCCGATGGCATCCGCTACTACCACGCTCTTCTTGATGCTTTAGCTGAGAAAAATATTGAACCTTTGGTAACTCTCAAATGTCTTTTACGATAAATTTATTTAAGAAATCTTGTATTATAAAGTATAAATATGTGTGAGTCTATAAACATATTAAAGTCCATACAAAAAAAAAAACATAGTAGAGTTTGAGCTAGTCTCTCTTGAAGCTACCGTACCTACTACCGTTCAAACCGTTAAACCGTTTGTCGATTGTCGTCTCGCCGCATAAAAAATATTTAAATTATTGTTGTTACAATATGCACTGGATTGAATTTACTAACATCTAAATAGTATAGTAATAGTTTTTATTTTTTTCAACGTAAGCTTTATTTAGAATAGTACATTTTTGTTTTGTACAGGTAACCTTATTCCACTGGGACTTGCCGCAAACTCTTCAAGACCTGGGTGGTTGGGCCAATCCAAAAATGATTGATTACTTCCGTGATTATTCCGACTTATGCTTTAGGGAATTCGGAGACAAAATTAAATCTTGGATCACCTTCAACGAGCCTTATGAAATTTGTGAAGATGCATATGGAGATGACAAAAAAGCACCTGCTATAGAAAGTCATGGTGTTGGAAACTATTTATGCAGTGACACACTACTAAAGGCTCACGCTGAATCTTATCACCTGTATAATGAAACCTACAGACCCGTACAAGACGGAAGAATAATGATTTCTATTAATTCCATCTGGTATGAGCCAAGTGATCCTGAAAATTCAGAGCAAATTGCCCTAGCCGAAGTTGCCAATCAATTTAAAGTATATTATTTTTACATTTAAAAAAATCATATAGTAGCACATTTTTTTAAGATTTCAGATTTTCTTATAAATCAGAAAGTTTTGTCATGTAAAAAATTTATACTACTTTTAGTTTGGATGGTTTGCGCACCCAGTTTTCACTCAAGAAGGTGGTTATCCCGCAGTCATGATTGAGAATGTTGCACGTCAAAGCCAAGCGGAGGGTCTTCCTAAGTCTCGATTGGAACAATTTGACGATTATTGGATTGAAAGAATTAAGGGAACCTCAGATTTCCTCGGTATAAATCACTACACTACACACTTAATCACAGGACCTGGTGTTGACCCTAATGCAAAGTCGCCATCATGGCTGAAAGATATTGGAGCTGTTACTTCCTTAAAAGTTGGCGGTGACTCGGCTTCGGAGTGGCTCAGAGTAATCATCATTATTTTTATCTCCACAATCCTAATTATTAAAGTCGTATCTAATAGTATCTATTCCAAATTAATAAAAATAAATGTTATTGTCTTAACATTATTTTAGAAAACTGTAGTTTTCAAAAACATTGTTTGACTTTGTATTTTTACAACTTTGTTTTTTTTAGGTCGAACATAATTTTTAGAACCTTTAGTTTACAAAAATATTGTTTGGTTTTGTATTTTTACATCAAAGAAAAAAAAATTTTATATAGATACATCATAATTCATATATTTAAATTTTTAAATCTTCACATATTTCATTCATTATATAAATTTTCAGGTGGTTCCTACTGGTTTCGCTAACTTATTGCGTTGGTGCAAGAGTTCTTACAATGATCCCCCGATTTACATCACTGAAAACGGATGCTCTGACCGCGGTGATTTGCAAGATTACAGCAGAATTCAATATTTAAATGTAAGTTTATTTTGATAAAATCCCCGTGTGGCGTCATTTTTAATTCTAAGGTACAATATTTCAAAATATTTGGATATTTTTAAAGTATTATTCTGTGCTATTCTTTATAACTATCTCAATAGCAAAATGTAGTTCAAAGCGACGTTACTTCATCATTTCTTTCTGTTTCGCAGTAATGTAAGTGTACCTACTCCAAAAAAATTGATGAAAGTTAAGAGACAGACATATAAAGGAAGACGTAAATCTTAAAAAAAAAATGTGTGTCGTGTAGTTATAAAAACGTATAGTTAAAACGATATTAAATTATATTATAATTTTTCTAATATTTCCTTTCAAGGACTACCTCTCCGAAATTTTGAACGTTATTTACGACGACGATGTCAAAGTTCTTGGTTACACTTTATGGACCCTTATGGATAACTTCGAATGGCGCGCTGGATTTTCGTAAGCACTTCTTATTAACGTAGAATACGTATGTATAATTATTATAGGTATAACTTGCTGCAACTATAAATTATTTTAAAAAAATAAAAAATAAATTAGCTTCACGCTGTATCCCGCACACAGCAGGGTAGGCAGAAGGAACCTAGTGTTAAGACACTCCGTTCCCCACTTTCTGCCGAATTCTGGAGGCATTGCGTGTTGAGTGGCAGAACTCAACGCCGCGCTTAACCTCGACACCAGAGCGAAGAAATGGAAATATAAATTATTTAAAAATGATTAAATTTTATTTAACTTTGTTTAAATAATTAAAATTATTACTTAAATGCAAAATTACTTCAATTTGTACCTATATTAATCAATACTGGGATCGGCGCAATGAAAAAGTTTAGAAATATTTTAAAAAATCCACAAGATTCCAGAACCATCGCCTCAACTATTATACATCTCAATGACGGCTTTCGAAAAAAAAAAGAAGAAAAAAACTCAACTATTATAGGTATATCTTAATGGCGTCGCTCTTGCTTTTATATTTAAAAGATAAATAAAATTATTAGCATTGTAATAACAAGTTAAATTTATGCAGTAGCAGCTTACGACGGAGGACTGGACAGATTCATTTAAATTAATCAAGTATTTTTTGTTTTTACATTAAGTGAATAAATAAATATTTTTGTCTTTTTATTAGTGAACGCTTTGGTTTATACTATGTTGATATCAACGACCCAGACCGTCCAAGAACACCCAAATTGTCGGTAGAATACTATAAACAACTGATCGCCACGCGAGAGTTACCACAAGATGAACGTTTCAAAAATCCTGATGTAAGTATAATTAAGTATATATGCTTATTAATGTAACTTAAAAAAATATTAATTTGTTTTCAATATTTTTAAAGTATCATTTCACACTTAGGAAAGAAAAATACATATATATAAAGAAATATTATAAAGGTAAGGCAATGCATTTGCTATGTCTTACTTATGTGTTAAATAAGTAGTATATAATCTGACAGTTACTTAATATTACGATTTTGACACCATGAAAATAAGATATGTGTAATTTCACCCGATGAATGCGATTCTTATCCCCACAGTGATTTTTTTATATTTAAATTATTTTCATTTCCTTGGTCTGGTTTAACAAACTATCCTTCAAAATGGCGGGAAATTCGTGATATTTTTGTTAACATTTTTTGGCCCCTAATAAAATCTAATTAGTTTTAATAAATTATATGTATATTTAATATTACATTTATTATATTACTAGTTACTGCCTGGATCTTCGCATGTGCATGTACACCCGCTTAATATGCAACGACCAAACAAACACAACCTGAACTTCATTCGGGACCGCATGATACAAAGATTTAAATCTGGAATTTCAGACTTTCTCAATTGGCTTAAAACATTCTAATTTAAAAGCATATACTTATTATAAAGTTCTACTAAGTGCAAAAACTATAGGACTATGGAAATCTGTCTTCTGTTCATACATCTATTCTGATTCTTTAAATCCTGTGTTCATCCTTTCATATAACTTCCACGTTACGATCTATAATTTATTCCAGTCATATCTCTCAGTCATTTTTAGGATATTATAATTAAGTAGGGAAAGTTTAATGCATGTTATTGAGTAGACCTTATATTTGCTTGCTATGTATTAAAAAAGAATCATCTTAATAAGCTTTTTATGCATGTATACTTTAACAGGTGCGAAGACGTGTATGAAGGTTGCTTTGAACCAGCTAGCAGTAAAGACAAATTTCATGTAAATTAATAACATTAAGTAGATAAAATTAAACAATTAACAAAACATTTCTGCATTTTTTTTTAAACCTAATGCTTTTTTATTACTAACAATTTAGTTTTGTTACTATGGTGTCAGATAATTTATGAATATTAAATATTTAGTTAAATGAAATAAAAGGCATTTTAAATATTTTTTTTAAATTATAAGCTGCATATTCGTTGTTCTAAAATGAATATAGCATATTAATATAATATGAATTTCGTAGATAAAATTATTTTTGCACATTATTGTCACTGTAAAATAAAAAATTATGAACATTTTGTGCTCGTTTCATGTTCACTGTATATTCTTAAAGTTATTAAAACTAACAATCAATACCTGCTTTTAATTGATGCATGCAAAGCTATGTACTTATAAAGCATATTGCACTAATATATTAAGGGTATCACAGAGCTAACATTAACATTTATTCAGGCATACAGGATACAATATGGTCGAGGTATCGTAGCCACCCTAAAGTTGGCTGTAGGTATATGCACAGATTTGGTTTTAGTATTTTCTTATTTTACTACTTACTTTTGGTTATTTTCTTCCCAAGTGAACATTGCGCAAAAGTTCAGAAAGCACGTTCATCACGGCGGCCACAACTCATCAACTTTCTCTTCTAATGGGGTAACATTTGTATACCTTATTTTTTTTAAGTTTTGAAACATATTGTATATATATCTTTAAATTACAAATATAGGCTATTATATTTTTTTAATCTACTAATGTAAAAAATAAACATAGGTACGTATTTGTAAATTATTTCATGATAAGTTGTTGCACTTGCAAAAATAATGTGTAAGGGGCCATCTTTAAATTAGGTCACACGATTTTGATGATTTCTTGAACCCTAGTGTGACATCAGATATTTAGCAATTTTACAGTTGGAAACTATTCTATTAAAACAAGTTCTGAAATTATTATTTTTCACACTAATTTCGTGTTTATCTATTGATACTTAAATATTTTATTTCCAAATGTGATGTAACAAAATTTAGGAACCCACCCCACCCTCTGTCTTCCCCGTCGACCCCCTCTCTTCCTCTTAACATATGACCTAATTTATGGATGGCCTCTAAGGAAAAGTCTAAATTGAATATAAAAATGTATTTTCTATTTTTTTAACCATTTTGCTTATTTTACAGCTATCATACAAAACGGAACTGTAAAGGATTGGGTTCAGACAATTGAAAACGATAATGGATATTAAAACAAATATTTATTTATTATAAGAATATCAAATTATGTACAATGAAATTACTGCAAAATTAGTATAATGACATAAATTATAATTCCATTGCTATAACATTGATACACATTTATGTACACTACAGAGAAAACTTGCGTGTGTCAGACTGTAAAGATATGTTTGTAAAATATAGGCTATACTTAAGAAATAAACTATATTATAGTTTACACTTATTATATTGTTCCGAATATTATTCTGTGAGTCCCGGAAACGTGTCGCAAACGGTTAGCAAACATGGAATGTTTCTCATTATGTAATCGCAACGAAAACATAGTAGATATTTAGGTACATACATACTATAAATTTACAACTTTAAGTTAATATATTTGGGACAGTCGATTTATGAAGTTCAAATAATTTATTAATTTAGAAATTTATATGTTAAGGGTTTGGTAGTTTCGACTCATTTTTCAACATGTGGTAAAAACTTTTCGTTATTTGATATTTTTTAATAATTTATCCTATTTCGCTTTATATACATTTTTTATGTTTAATATGTCAAATCTTACAGTTGTATAATTATAATATGATATTAATGTATGATTATCATAATAACCTCTACTATGCTTTCACAGATGTTCACATAATGTAGTGCATGTTTTGTTTGTTACTTAAAGATAAATATTATAAAAACGCAGCCACATTTAAAATATAAACGACTCTACAGGTCGATACAAGTTAATATCTAAAGGTAAGGATAAAGCAAATATAGAATAATGAACCGAACAATATGAAAAGCATTGTTACTTACGAGTACAAGAATTAATAAACGACAAGTATAAAATAAAGTACAACGTAGGATCGACAGAATACAAAATATAATATTGTATTATAAACCCAGCACCGTTACACCTAATTATAATAGTTACACAGTTGCTATTATTGCTATTCATGTATATGAAAATTACAATAAAGACTTACAAGAATAAAGTACTTTTACTAATATGGCAAAGTTTTCAATGTAGTATTTTTAATTAAATTTTAGGCCTAATTTCAACATTATTTTCAAACCGTCTAAATGAATTCATAAAAATTCTAAAGACTAGGTGGGCTAAAAAGTAATTTTTTTGAGTAATTTTTCATTATAAAAGACAAGTTGCATATATCAGAAGATAAAAAATACGTTGAAGTTTGCACTGCTACTATTATTAGTCTTAGACATTTGAACATCGAGTTCTCTCTCGGCGCTCTTATTGCACTTGCAGCAAACACACGCACTAGCACTCTCACAGTAAAGTATTTTCAACTAAGAATATAAAGAGCACTCTGCAACAGCAACGACGGGAGTACTGTTCATCTCCTAAAGTCCCCTAACTAGTGGCACCATGCACACGCAAATACATCGTACACGACGTTATCATAATAGTGAACTTAATAGTTGCCAAAATTACTAACTAACTTGCGTTCAACTATCTCTATCCTAAACATAATCTCGAAAAATACACAAGGACGGTGTAAGTAGACAAAACACGTTACTACAAAAAGTATATAAGTAGTTCATTTAATTTAACATTAATACGATTCCGTGTGTAAAAGTGTAGAAATATATCAATCTTAATTTAACACAATAAATAAATTGTATAAAGGCACAATAAGGCACGATACATTGAAGGCATCACAATCTAAGTAATATCGATAAAATACAAATCGTCCTAATCAAATAACATCGACGGGTTCAGCGGAAAGTAGGATTTCCAATAATCTAGTTTTAAAGAATACGGGAAACCTAGCTTGTCCAGTTTGCTTAATGCAATTCAACTTCTTTCGCTCAAGAAAGAATGCTTGCAATTACCGCGGACCCTCTGAGCTCGGTCACCCGGCGTCTGTCCACCACGCGCACCTGTTACCTCTTACAACTCATCAAACTAATTTTAAATTCATTTTATACTCTATTATGATCAGATAGTTTGATTAATTGGACGTTTTGGTATTAAAATGCCCGCATATTGTGAAAAATATGTGAAGTACAGACGTACAAATAAGTATGGTACAAACGTACATATTCATATGCATGCAAATCAATTGCGTACTAATAATATTTAAGAATACTTATCATGCAGAATTCCGCATTCGTATCTCATTCCGATAAATGCCGAGACGTGAAAGCCAATTCTGAATAATAAGCGACCGGACCACACCCCACTCTACTGTTGTTTGATAAATTTTGAAGGACCATCGGCTAAATTTAATTAACATTGGTTAGACATTTAACGAAAATCACACAATTCATACATGAATATTCCGATCATTTACACGATACTCTATTTACTGTCATTTACTGAGTGAAATATACACCATTACCGTCCACCGACATTCCGGTACGAAGTCGATATTCTGATGCGGTAAGTACTCTATAGTTACGATATAATACCTAATTTAAAAATTTGTGTTTTTTGTCCTCTACAGCCAGGTGAGTACGTTGTCGGGCTTGCTGGGCGTCGAGTTGATCAGTGACTGCACGTCGTCCAGTAGTATGTCATTTGTAAATTCTCCCAACTGGAAAACAACAGAATGCACTTTATTTCAAACTGCTCTACATTTTTCGTTATCATAGATAATTGAAAGTGCAAGAAGTGTTTATGTAACAGCCGTATTTAAATTACTAGAATAACTAATTAGCGTTAATTTTTTTATAATTATAAAAATAGATAATTATCATCAGAGAAATGACAACGCAAGAATTGTTTACATAAATAATGAAAGCTTGCACAGGTGTACAAGATTCACAGTCGTGGAAATATAGCAAGGACGACGGTTTATAGGAATTGAACACGATGTTACCTTGAGCGGGCATATAGTTTACTTACTGGTTTGTATCATTAACTTATTACTTGGTGTTTCGTTCATAACAACATTAAAATAATATTGCACAAATTAATTTACTTTCGTCATTCTATAGCTTCATTACCTATATTTAACCTATTAAGTAAATGTAAAATGTGCAATCTTGTTATTAATGTATTTTTGTTGTTTAAATATATAATTTAAGGAAATCATTTACAATTTAATAATTATATATTAGAGACGACTTTATCAGTATCTACTTTCGAAAACCGAATGCTATTTTTATAAAATAAAAATAATTAACAGTTTTTTTTTATTTTCGTAGCAAATATGATTAATATTAAAACAAAATAAATATAAGTGCAGAGAGCATATTAAGATTAACTCTACAGAGTAAAATTTAGTTTTAAGATGGTACCAGGTCGTCGGTGATGTCAGCGGAGTCGAGCGCGGCGCCGGCCTCGCTGGTGCAGTCCATGCGGTCATCCATGCCGGAGAGGAAGTCCTCGGGCGTGTGCGGCATGGAGTAGGACTGCGTGACGGCCATGCCCAGTCCGCTATCCGCCGACTCCTGGCGCTGGTGGTCGGTCAGGCCCGACAGGAAGGGGTCCAGCGGCAGCTCCGTGCTCGCGCCCGCTCCCCCGCCGCCCGCCGGCAGCGCCACCACGATAGGCGAGGATTGCCGCGCCATTAACTCTGACTGGAGAAATTTTCATGCATCTTGAGCTCGTATATTTTTCGAAGTATTTATTGCTTTAATTTTACGGTGAGTGCGTTCGCGCTCGCAAGTGACGGGCAGATTCTGATCTCGTTAATTACATTTTAAATAATATTTTTGATGTTTATATCTACTGAATAAATAAAATTATCAGCTTTTATGTCATTTATAGATTTTTTTGTTATTAGTATTTCTTTTTTGGTTTTAATTCTTCTAACATATACGTGTTTGTGTTTTTTGTAAATGTCCAATAATACTAACCTGGAGTAGTATCTCCTGCTGGCGTTGTTTAAGTCTTTCTCGTTCTAACTGTAGTGACTGCAATCTTAATTTTTGCTGGCAAGCCTGTATTGAGGCATTGGCCCAACCTCCGCCCGCGGCGCCGCTCCCCGCTGGAGTACGTTGCAAGTGTTGCGCTGGAAATAGAAAAACATAATTTTTTAATACACTTTAGAACTCCATTGAGGTCTTGTGTACTCTGTAATAAACGATAAACTTACGTATCCTTGGATCGAACCAGGATGTCGTCCGAGCCGCGTGATTGATAAAGTATATTTCTCCCTCCGGTGTCGTTGCCTGTTCCCAGCCGTCCGGCAACGGCCCGAGAGGATCTGTCGTCGTATTAGTGCTTGTACTCTTCGCTGCTGAAATTAATTGGACGCGTTTGAATATATTGAAATAAATTTAAATTAATTTACTTAAAAGCAAACGAGTTTTTATTCTCTCAACAGCGACTAGTTGCAAGCCAGCAGGTGATAGGTACGAAACAAGTGTGCATATTATCGTTAAAATGGTTGGAAATCGAATGGTTATGATAGAAGGTCACCGGGTTTATTCTGAGAATTTTGTAGCGTAATAGTGTCAAGTAGTGTGAGACGCTATTGTGTGCTTGTATCCAGAAAATCATATTCAAAGGAAAGCATGGGTTTTTAATCGATACAAAGTCCATTGGCTGCAAAACATTTCTCCGTAATGTTTTCAATGTACTATAAACAGCATTTTCACATCGAGCCGTACCATTTTGTTTGGCCAATTCATACGGAGAATAAAATGAATCACCATGCAACGGATGCAACGCCAACTCACCCTCGCACATTCATGCTCATCTCGCGCTCATGAGGTATGCGACACGTAACAAATGGACGGCCATTCATAAACAACGCCAGTTATATAATTCATATACATTAATGTTCATATTTCAACTTTTATCATTGATACAAAATCGATTCAAAATACTTTTTTTCAATTCAAGCGATTCTTATATAAATAAAAATAAATAAATTATAAATTAGCTTCACGCTGTATCCCGCACACAGCAGGGTAGGCAGAGGGAACCTAGTGTTAAGACACTCCGTTCCCCACTTTCTGCCGAATTCTGGAGGCATTGCGTGTTGAGTGGCAGAACTCAACGCCGCGCTTAACCTCGGCACCAGAGCGAAGAAATGGAAATATAAATTTAAGTAAATATTTCATCTCCTCGAGTGAGGATCGAACCCACAACCAGTCAGTTTTGCAGACACACATCGTGCCGCTGCGCCATGACCGGCCTATTCTTATATCATTGTGTTATTCACTTTGTTCTGTACTTTCCGTTCATTTTACTTCTACTTGAGACTCAGACTCGTGAAGAAACATTTTACAAAATCTATCGCATAAATAAATAAACGTGTCAATAGGTATATTTTTCAAAAAACGATGAAACGGGTACGGTTTATCGTTTATGGTAGTATACTATTTACACTATAAAGTAGCATATTTTATATAATGAAATTATATTCAGAAATAGGAACTATATCACGTATTATTAACACTACATAATGTACATTTCTTTTTATTAAACACACTTGTTTAACAATACACCTAACAAAAAAATACGTGCTCAGAATCCATATTTATAAGTGTTATTATTAAATTAAAGTCTCAAAATTGAGGAATATTATATATAGACTTTTAGCATGAAAATGTAATGCATCATTTGAAAACTATTTTATATTTGAGAAGCAATATATTATCGCGACATCAGATTATAAGAAGGAATGCGGTGTAAAAACATAATTCGTTTGTCAGGTGATCTACATAGTGGGCTTGTTTGCGCCTCTAATAAATCTGAGATAACAGCATCTTCAGCCTACAACTTGCTCTATTTAGCGTCGTCAGAGGTGTACATTACCACGGAACGTGACTACAGCACGTACTGAAGTAAACTATCATGAGACAATGCATAAATGTATCTATACACGTGACTCTACGTTAACTTCGATTTGGCCAAATGTCCTTGCTATGTTTCTAATATTATTCTGTTTTCAATATTGTATGTACAATATAACGGAACAATTAACTTGCCACATAAAAAAACGACAAATAAGGTGTTTGTAATCAAAGTTTATATTTTCGTATTGAGTTGTGTTTTGAAAATATAAACTGTTTTCGATTTAAGCCTGCCAAAAAATCATATCATAATACATTTATACGACGTTTTACGTTTTCTTCAGTTTCAAAATAATAAATATTTTATCTATGAGGTTTACTTAGCGTTTCATTATAAATAGAAATGATTTCTTGCCAAACAGCTGCTAAAGCGAACTTATTATTTTTAAGTATTGATTACAAATTAAATATATATTGGAACGAATTATAAAATGTCTGATATCGTTATAATAAATATTTCAATTTTGCTTTATTTTACAATTATAAAACAAAACAATATCGATAGCATACGCATATAGCAACATTGCATTGTTAGACCGTTTACAGAAGAGCAAAACGACAATGCAAAGATGAAAAGAATTAGGTGGTCTATAGATATACACCATATTAAAGCATACGTGTCGCAAGAGCGCTAAAAGCCGCGCGCCGGCGCCGCCAGGGCCGCTGCGCTGGCGCCGACACACCAATGTATTTTCCGAACACCTTTCAACGCTCGTCTCGCATCGACCGACGGAAACAACGCGTTAATTCCCGTCATAAAATCAGTTTTAGAATTCGGGTTATTTACTTGTTTTTATTTTAGTTCCATGATAATTTTAAACGTCGCCCCGAAGCCAATTAGATCACGTGAAAACAAAATCGAGTTATGTTTGCTTCTAAAATGTGATAAACTTACCATACGCTTCTAACGCTTATTTCAGTAAATGGCTCCTTGCTTGCTACTCTACATGAACAATTTCTAATCTTATTAAACAACCGTATTTTTATATAATCTTTCTACTAGTTAGATTTATAAAAGTGAGCGGACTATCTATTTCGCTAGTTTTATTAAATTAAATTCATTGATATAATAATTTTCATAAATATATAATTTAAAAGCATTTATTATATCTTTTATTATAAAATAAAAGGCTAATTCAAAGTAGGTACCTGTCGTTACAGCAGCTATAGCCGGCGCGGCCGCTGGTGTGAGCAGCGTCTCTGCACTCTGGTGCTGAACACTGTTTGTTACTGTTTGCGCAGCTAACGTCTTGCGGGGATCCTCCCATGTCGTTGTTTTTGTAATGTGGCTGTAAGAAAAAAACGAATTCATTAAAATAACTTACCAACTTTAAAATGATTACATAGAAAAGAATAGTTCAGTTTAGATTGACTTAAACTAGTACTAGCTATATTTTCATTTATATTGTTTTAGCTTCAGCCTGTTTTCCGTAAATTAATGAATTAAACAGTTTAGGCAGAGAGAACCTGGAAACCTAGTGTTGAAACACTTCGTTCCCGTCAAGACATTTCCGTTCCCCACTTTCCGTGGAATGCTGGAGACATTGCTTGTTAAGTAACAAAAGTCAAAGCCGCTTGTTTGTTCATTACTAGAGCGAAGAATTGAAATATTAAATATTTCATTTCCTCGAGTGGGAATCGAGCCCACAACCTGTCGTGTTTAGTCGTACGCTTGTGCCCTGCGCCACAACTGGCTTTAAATGATATTTGAAAATAAAACATGTCACTATAATTTAATGAATTGTAACTTTTAAACATAATATTCTAAAATATTTCTTCTCCCAGAGGCTATATGTTATTTCGAACAAAACCAAATTATTTTATCATTAACTATGGGCCGCCCGCAACTTCGTTTACGTGAAGTTCATATAAATTTTTATACGGCGTCACCATTGAATTGCTTGTTCAGCGGTGGAACTCTGCTTTTTATACGTATATAATTGTGATCTTCCTATTTCAAGCGATTTATTTATGGGAAATCTTATCAAGAAAATAATTTTACATTTAAAACTCTATATTCAGTATACAGAATATTTTACATAAATAAATGCGCATTAGGTACCTATGTCGGGGCTTAATGGAAAAAATGAATTAAACAATTTCATTGATTTTTGTTTAAGTTTATTTAAATAATGAGGTATATTAACCATGTATGGAAAATATTCAAAGTGGTGCGAAGTAAAAAAGAACCAGGTTCTTGCTACTGGAAAAAATAAAAATGTTCTCAATACTATTTTTTGTCATTTGTGTTAGTATAAAAGGCTGAACGATTTCATGACGTTAATTAGAATACTAATTTATATTTAGGTACCTATTTGCCCAGAAAATTTACATATTTTCTCATTTGAAACTAATAAAGTATTATGCATCCATACCTATATTATAAATTCGAAAGTAACTTTGTCTGTTTGTCTGTCCGTGTGATAGAACCACTGACCTGATTGTGATAAAATTTCATATAGAGATATTATGAGTATGAACATAGGCTAATTGTTTTCTCATTTTTATAATATTCTCTATACCGACCCGAACGCCTGTTCGGGAAAAATATAAGACGACGTTGACAATTTTGTAAATTTTCGTATATTTTTAATCTACTGTTAATTTTTATGTGGTTATTTGCTATGTATTTATTATTAATTCATGTTTTTCTTAGATTTTTCCAATTTCTTGGTTTGGTTTTGTTCTGCTTGCTTGCAGATTTGTTTTATTCTGGTATTTTATTTCGTGTTATTTTAAATTTTAATACTTTTAAATATTCATTTTACGTTGATAATATTGATAATACAGCTGGTTTTGTTTAGTTTTTTTATTAATTTTGATAAGATGTGTAAATTTTAAATAGTTTTAAGAACTTTATTTCCGTTACTTATATCTACTTATTATTCATTTTTGGCTTTTTTTATTATCTTAGCTTACATTTTCGTATTTCACAATTATATTTACTAAATATTTATATAGTTCAAGCGGGCGAAGTCGCGCGTTCGTTAGTACAAAATGTTTTACATCCAATTAAAAAAAAATACGCATAATTTAAGAAAAAAGAGTATAAATAATCTTTTCCAGTATCGATGTGTTCCGCAAATGAACGTTAAATAAGGTAAACGAGCCAATAAATAAAAAGATTCGTGATAGCCTTCGGCTGTTACCAAGACACATGTAGTGTAAAATACTATACTTCCGTCATTTATAATAAAATATCTTTAACAAATACTAAGTATTATGAGTCAAAGGCAAAAATATGAAATAATATATCTAAAACACTTTTCGGTTGTTGTATATACAGTAAAATTCGATGAATTTCCAAGCTTTCACCAAATAAACAAGTATTACAATAACCAGTTATGGAACATCAAGCTAAAAACATACCAAATCAAGAGTTGTCAATGAAGCATTGACACTAGATTCGTTTTTTGTTAAAATAGTTGAAATTTTATTTGATATTCTAATTTCCTCAGAATTAAGTTATAACTAAAAAATATAACTTCACTAATATTTGTAATATTAGTATATTGTAATATTGTTATAACATCTTTAAATATTTAACAGAACATCATCTTTAGTTTTAGTTTTACATGTATAAATTGGTGTGAAGCAAAAACTTTGTACGCTTTTTTTTTAAATTTGATGGACGGAGGAGTATAAACTTTGGCAGTTATAGTTGATATACCCCCAATATTAATAATCTATCTCCTATGTCAATCTTCGATTGTTTCATATATCGTGAAAGAGTGCAGAATAATATATATTTTTTAAATAATTTAAAAAATATACAATAAATTAGTAAAATAAATATACCACACACGACCATATGTTTCACTATATATACTCTTGTATAAAGTGACATACACGTTGCTGTCGCAACGCGTATTCATTAATTATTTAATTTTAAATATCAATCTCAATAATTATAAATTATTAATGAATTTCGTCTTATTTTCAGCTTCAATCCTTAAATCACTACATACTAATCAGTAATTAAGGTTTAATATGTATGGACTACATACTGTAACCGGAACAACTTTTTCATACAAGTATGTGCAGCAAGTGACCATTTCGCTAAAGCTGATGGGGAGACGGTGGTAAGGTCGCCTTGGGTACGCAGCCAGTGTACTTATAATTATAAGGCCGTTGGTAACAGACATGATGTGAGCCGCGCCTCCCTACTTAGCGGTCGATGTGACCAATTTGTAGGTAAACCGGACGCGGCGTTTGCGCTGGCGACCTAGTAGTGAATAACCACTCACCGCCATGATGAATGGCTCTTTTACTTTCATCACTTTAACAGTAGGTAATCAATAAGTGAATTGACCGCCCTTTTTCTTAAAGAGTATGAGTATTATGTTTTTTTTTATAATTTTATTTTCGATAAACTTTTCGTTTTAACTTCCTGAATATATCAACTACTTCAGTTTTGGACTTATATAGTGTTATAATATTAAATTTATTGTTTTTAATTTATAGATAAACTTTAATAATAAAAAATAAATAAAACGAAACCTTCCGTTCTTTACATTTTATAAGCCAAACGAAAAATGTCTAAAAAAAAGAGAGAAAGCATTTTTAGCAAAAACTATTACCAACAAAAAATAGAGAATAATTTGTGATATAGGTAACAAAAAGCAGAGATAAGGAAATGATTTAGCAATGGAAAGCGGCCGAGGGCATGACCACGATGAATCGATTTGCTCGGGGCGTTAATGAACTTGGCCGCCGTATCAGCTGTTGTCGATGTCGCGCTAACAAACTCTACTTACTATGAAATGAGTTAGCGCACCTGCAATGTGTCTATTATTGTTTTATTAGATAAATAAGAAGTTCGAAATGGACATAAATAGGTAGGCTAGGTACCTTGCTTCGGTAGCAATATATCTATCAAAAAGTTTATAAATATAGGTAAGGGTTATTTTTTAGCGTGTATCTCGTATTTAGTTCGAGAGGTAGAGAGAACTTAGTGTTTAAACACTCTGGTGCCGGTTTTCCACCGAATTTCGGAAGCACTGCGTGTACGTGGCAGAAATCGACGCCGCGCTTTGTCTTGTTACCAGAGCGAGGAATCCCAGCGTCTTCAGTCATACACTTGTGCCACTGTTCCACGATGCCCTATGGTTGGGTAAATTACGAGTTTATTACTTTTATTTCACTAACGCGTCATTTGTGGTAGTTTGAATTTGTGAAAGTTTTAATTTTTCAAGAAAAACATGCTATCACCAAATTAGGGATTCGCCGCCTATTCGCTTCTACTGCCAGCACCCGCACGATTGGCTCGTTGTATTCATAAAAAAAACCTTAAAGGACATTATTGGATCCAATTGTTATACTTTTCTTAAGTGTATTTTACTACAGCATCTCTATGAAATATAACATTTATTATTATGTTACTGGTGTTAGAGGTGCAGAAAATATGGGGTGCGGGGAGAGATTGGTACACCGCAACGTGTGTAATTACAGCTCAGCCTGCCGACGCGGCGCTCGCACCGACGCTATTGCATAACAACGTTATACAAGCCTGCGCCAGAGCATACTTATTACTTATAAATTATGACACTTGAAAAAGTCACTTTTCTGAGAATAAAAGATTTATCCATAAGTAGAATTCGGTTTTAAATAATGTTATTGCGTTATATTTTTATATATTTAGCTTAGTTACCTTTTTTCTATTAGTATATTTTTCTTTTTTCTATTAATATATTTTTTTCTTATACATGTCATTAACAGCAATATTTCAATTTTTAATCTTACTTTGTTATAGACGTAAATCTCTTAGAAGATATAGATTTTATACACACATGTCATATTTCTCAACATTAGAATATAATGTTTAGAAAGTTCCTCGAAGGTGGTTTATTATTACACACAAGAATATGCAAATAGGATGTCATACATACGTAGTAAAATTATAATATAAATAGACTTGGTGAACAATCACCAGGTGACAAGTAGTATTGAGAAACAAAATGTCTTTCTCTCGCGAAGGCCTTCTACTCTTACACAATAGCGCTTGCAGTTTCTCGATAGCTTAAACACCACTAGGTGTGCTTTGAAACAAAGAAAATCTTTAGGTGTACATGTTTATTGTATAGATATACTTTCTAGCTAATAAAACGCATCTGAAATATTTAACAACAGCTCATTTAAAAGTACAAAATGTCAATTTTGACACAAGTTACATCCAAAGTTTTACAGATAAATTACAAAAACGTGTAGTGCAATTTTATTGTTCATATGTTTGCTTAATTGTACGATACAATTTTATTGTCATTTAGTTAATAAATAAATTGTAAGCCCTTCAATAAACTCGTTATAAGAACACCTTGTAAGATACAATAATAGACAGGACATAATTAAAAGCAGTAAAATGTGCACCTGACCTACTGATCGCTCCTAAGATGGCGATCGTTCCTACGAGCAGCGGCGGATGCACGTCACGTCGGACGCACATCCTCATTCGTTTTAAACGTAATTTTCCCCCTTTTACATATGACTCCCAATACCTACACTAAACCACAATACTTAGACCACCGTGTAACCTCGAAACGGCGCAGGTTATTTATTCTTGAGTTTGATTGCGTAACCAAATAAATTGCGCGGTTACTGCACATCTAATTGAATCCCGGAAAATATAATAATCAGGACAAGAATTGCAAATTTAGTTTTTAACAATAGTCTTTGAGCATTAATATAGCAAAATATTTGCTAAGATGTTAAATAATAACTTAAAAATCGTAACAAACATTTAAATGATTTAATATCGCATAGAATAGTGAAGTTATTATAAATATATTTTAGGCCATTTATTTTAAATTGCTTTGATGGTTTTAGTTAAGCATATATATTTTTCTGATAAACAATGAAATTTGAAATATATCTACAATAAACTATATGATTTAACTATATTTTTTAAATCAATCAATTATATTTGAACGGAGGATAATAGTACCAAATAGGTACTATTGTAACAATCTGCCGGATAAATGGACCAATTCTGACTATGACTCATTCATTCACATGAGTACGCTTTACTAACCAACATAATTTATTTACGCTAACAGCATTGAAGATCATGCCTGAACTATATTCTAATAAACAAAAACTATAATTACAAAATTCAAATTAAGAATTTAAAATATCATGTGTGATTGCGAAAGAAGCTGAAAATTATAATAATTCTACTTTTGGGTTTAATCTTAAGTCCACATATATTATTAGTATAATTGATCATATAATTTATTTTTTAAGTGATGCTCTCACAACTTCAACGACATGGATCGTAGGTTTTTCACCGAAAGCAACATGGCGGAGTCGGTGTTCTAAATTTGAATCTCGGACGAGTCGGCGCTCGCGTACGTAAATAAACGCACACAAGTAATCAGTAACACAGTACAAACGTGAGCAATGCGTAACACCAAACAACAAAAACTTAATTAATTTCTATGGACACTAAATTGTTTGGAACACTACATAATTAATATTTTTTTTCAAAATATACATTTAAATGCAAGATATTCTTGTAAAATTAGGTATTATATGTTTCATTTCTTATACGCAAACTATTAGTGTGTGCACATCAGCTACCCACACAAACACATGTGGACGAAAATGCCCGCGTGACGCATCTACTTCCGGCCGATGATTTTATTACGGGATCCACTGTTTCAGCCAAACTGTAGATACCTATTTAATATAGTTTTATTTTAATGAATACTTATATATTGTATTATATATACAGTCATATGAACTATATTTCTGAATGTTATTTATTTTTGATTGTATTAATATCGATTTATAGATAAAATATAGTAAAAAGTTGCTTAAAATAATATTATTAATTATATTATTTTTACTTATTTAATTGATATTACAGACATATTAAATAGCAATAAACAAAGGTTATGTCTACAGGAAGATGGCGCCAGATCGTTTTCGCTTGCGACAAAGGATCGATTGATTTATTTATATCCACTACTTTAGAATATCAATATGTGAACGCGTTTTGAAACACTTTCAAAATGTCGTAATTTTCATTTCTAAGTATTACACTAAAGATGATTAAAGATTTTAACAGATTAAATATAGAGTTACGTATAACTAAGCAAATTATTATCATATTATGTATTAACTTAATATAAATAAAATTAAATTAGCTTCACGCTGTATCCCGCACACAGCAGGGTAGGCAGAGGGAACCTAGTGTTAAGACACTCCGTTCCCCACTTTCTGCCGAATTCTGGAGGCATTGCGTGTTGAGTGGCAGAACTCAACGCCGCGATTAACCCCGACACCAGAGCGAAGAAATGGAAATATAAATTTAAGTAAATATTTCATCTCCTCGAGTGGGGATCGAACCCACAACCAGTCGGTTTTGCAGTCACACCTCGTGCCGCTGCGCCACGACCGGCCTCTTACTTAACTTAATATAGCAAATGTATATACATAATAATATTGTTACTGATCGCTATCCGTACATGGAAGATATATGAGAAAATCTTTTACGTGGGCATTTACACCTTATTCAAAGTAGTGGGACCCAATTTATTTTTTATTTATTATTCTGTATACATAATATGAAATGACAGGTCGACAAATACAGGCTTGATAATAAAATAGCAAAACAATAAACATAATTACATCCACAGCTGCAGTACTTACTGATTTTGGCAACTTAGAAAGTACAGTTTATTACCTAACAACGACGGAGTGCGTTCGTGTGTTAGCTTCAAGCTCTATCCCGCGTATAGTAGATAAAACAGAGCAATCTAGTGTTAAGACACTCCGTCCCCCTATTATTCGTTCCGAATTTCAGTTTGAGACATTGAGTGCTGAAACACAACACCGCTTTGTTTACCAGTAACTTCTGTGGCCGCGATGTCACATTATATTGGTCTCAATGAGTCTTCATTGTATCGAAAATCAACCAAAAGAGGGGGAATTTTGACAATTTAAGGAATTAGCCGTTAACACGATTAAGGTTACGCGGCGTGTACACAGATTTATATTAACACAATCGATACGCCTACATATCATTTCTATGTTATTCTGAGTAGTGATCGCAAGGTAGTGGAGCGGGTGCGGACTTGACGGCCTTGTGGCTAGGCGGTCTCCCATTCGCTGCCAGAGGTTAACAACATGTTTTTCATCTAACTTTAGAAAGTAGCCAGATAACATACTTACATTATCTGAAAGAAGTTAGGTACACTTCTAAATCACGGTAACCGATAGCAAACTGTGGGAACAAATAAAACTCTTTAAATGTTTTAAAAGTAATAGTTAAGATTATAGTCATATATTTATTGCTCACCACAAGAACCATTCAGCCCTGAGATTAAACGCTAAATATCAAAGGCACAACCGGCGTGTGACAAGGATGACAGAGCGTCGTGACCTGTCTTCGAGTCGGCTTAATACCCCGTACAGAACATCCGGGTCAACTAAATGTGTTATCATTAAATCCACCAGCTGGTTTCAAAAATTAATACTGCGAAAATACTAGGTATATGTCGACCGGTTTTAAGGTCGTTTTTTGACGATGACTATATTTCATTTTACTTAAGATTTTTGAAATTATTATTTTTACGCTTTAAACTATTAACAATTTGGCGCATTATATATAGATATTATTATGCGCTGCTGCACCATAAGTTGTGTTATAATACAATATTTTTTTAACACCATTTTAAAAAGTATGATAATTATGTGCTTTTACTCTTCACTTGTATAGTGCATCAGACTTTTAGATTAGTATTATTAAAAATATATTATGTTGCTTAGTTGTCAGATCATGTTGCTTTAGTCGTTTCTGGTCATTTCATTTCTAAATATGTTAATAAAATGTGTTATAAATGTTATATTTTAATAAAATAGAGGACTGCTGCTGCTACTCCTGTTTATTTTCTTATTAAAATTACTCTACATCAACTTTTGCCCTATTATTAGACGTTAATCAGAAAAAGGCAGAACACGAAGCATATGTCCGGCGCCAACGGAAGCCAGTCTGGCACGAATAATTCAGTGTGCATTACGTTACTCATTCATATGGCTTCCACTGGCCAGGTTGCGGATAGTGCGCCCATTCAGTGAAGCAAACGCACAGGAAGTTCTAATGGTCGCGACCACTTGTTGGGTACTGCTGCACCGGATTCGCGACTTGCCAGGAACTAAACAGTTAGCTCTACGGATATACTTTTTGTCGTCCAGTCTAGACAGCCAATAACTTTGTAACAATAAACATCTTTACTCATGATGTGATATGCTATTACTATCATATCACATCATGTGAACTGTTGTTGAATATATAGAAAAATCCGATAGACGAAGAAGCAACTGGCTTTAAAGTAGAGGGAGTAAGTGCAATACGAGTTGCATCGTCGAGGCTACTGTCCTGCTGCGGCCGCGGACTTTGGACCTGACTGTTTATATGCATGTCTCGTTCCTTCTTGTGGACACACGCTTCGTCCCGCTTGCTCCTCCGCATCGCCATCGTTATACTCACCGCTAGATTCGTTTCAACATCTTTTTCTGCCGGCGACAACCTGACTTGAACACTAGTTGTATGCATGTGAATCTAAGCTTGTGTTTTACTATGTAATCTTCAAAATATATAGATATATATATATAAAATATAAAGATATACATATATATATTTTAATACATAAAAAAAATAATGAGTTTTACAATTAGTTATAAAATATATTGCAAAGTTAAATTATTGAATACTACATTTCCTTTAAAACTTATAAATTTTATATACTTCAATGTATTATATTTATGTTGAAACAAAAATTTATGGATTTATCATAATTAAAAAGATGCATTTTCCTGTTTACTGAAGAAACAAAACAGTTTCGCAAGGCAATGCAGCGGAGCATTTCCACAAGCTTGCATGACTGGTTTACCTTTATGCCTTTCTAAATAAGCTTAGTGTTTTAGATAAACCTACCCTACAGATAATACCTATATGATTATAGTAATTGCAGCTGATTGCTGAGTAAGGAATACAACATAAGAATATAAGAACATAAGAACAACACACTGAGGCAACACTAAATGATATTTGCAAAAATGTGTAGGTGTATCTGATTACAACTTCGAGGTGCAAAATGTCACTTGTAATAATTTAAATATCGTTTGCGCAAAGTAAAATTGTAAGCACCACATTATATGTATATTATATATCAAGGTCGGGTCACGATGAGTTCTATATTGTTCATAAAATAACGACAGCGAACTTTTAAAGAAATATTAAACTTACTCATTTTCATACCACAACAATATTTACAAATTAATAAATTTCATTGCGTATAAGCAGTGTTAAAATAAAAAATGAAATGAAAATGATGATATATAAGAAAAAGGTAGTGTACATATGGATATGGGAGATTATAAAATGATTGCTAGAGGTTCTAAGAATGCGGCAAGACGTTTAAAAGCCGAGGTAGACCCGGGAAAAAAATCAATCCCTTTGTTACTAACAACTCAGGTGTACCAAATAAAATAAAATAAGCCCAACACAACCTGACAGTGCACTTGCAGGGAGGCGCCGAACATAATTTATCGATATAAATAATTAATTGGATTTTATTTTGGGCAGATACGTAACTTCAATTTTTTTTTTTTGTTATTCGTACCTTTTTCAAAATAAAATAGCATCTACACAAGAATTATGTTTAAACATATATTAATTATAAGCACAACACTTTCTTTTAATTTGATTACATAGCTACAGTAATTCTAAAAAAGGACAAACAAAATTTATAATAATATTGGAAGTACAAGTTGAGCGATATCGATACTCGATAGCAATAAGATACGACGATACAGTTTGGACTTCGGCATACAGACATAAACAACGTCCTGATGGAGAGGTGATTGCCGGTGTCCGGGTAGCGGGGGGAGCACCCGTGGGGTCGATTCCGAGAAAATGAATCGAGCCTCGGAGGCAAGTTGCGGCAACATCACAAGAGGCAATCTTGTTAAGTCCGCCAGAAGGTGAAAAATGGGCCCAATAGGCCTTATATTTATTATAAAAAATTTAAATGTGGTGGTAATGTTTATTTCTCTCTTAAAATAAAGAACTAAGTTTAAAATATATTTTCAATTTCAACATAAATGTTGATAGGCGATGTAAGGAAAACCGTGAACCCAAAACTAATTTACTGCCGATATTTAAAATGAATCTCATCTAAAAGTAATGAATGTAATATTTTTATATTATATAGATTCTGTGGAATATGTCTAACAATCTGTATAGGAGTTGACGGCGGGCGCGAGTGCGGCGCTAGTGCGGCGCGGGCGCGGGTTCGCCATGCCGAAATAACCGCATGCGTAGTGTTCAATGGGCAGGCGCGGGAAGCGCGGGGGCGAGCGTCGCGGCGCTCGCGCCAAAATTAGACGTAAACAAGACGAGAACGAGGCGCCGTTAACGACGGAAACTTGTGCACCTCTCTTTGACTAATACTGCCCGATGTTCATTTTTTTTAGTTCTTTTTCATATTCACTAGTGTTGCCTGAACATATGTATACATGTATACACAAAACTTATAACTTAATGGAAGTATAAAATAATATATTTTTGATAAGGTTAAAAAATGCAAAATTTATATTTTTTATAAAATCATCACCACCAACCTGCATAACTTAATATTAAATGAGCTATTTAAAGGTATCTGCTTGTGTGATTCCAAAATATGTGCGTGTTGCATGAAACCCTAATTTTTGAAAACAAATTCACGATCATTCACTCTGTGAAATTAAGGACATGCATACATATATAGCGTGTCCATTGATTCGGAAATGATTCATTAACTTTTCTGTTAAAAATCAAGATAAAAGTGACAACGTCATTTGATTTTAATGCGAATGCACTAAGTGAGCGTTTTTATATAATTCACACGCAAGAATTCTAACAAATAATGAATAAACTGATAAGTCAAAAAATATTGAATATATTATAGTTATTAATGCCGTCGAGGCACAAGGGTGTGACTGTAACGAGGCGGTTGTGGGTTCCATTCCCACTTGAAGAATGAATTATTATTTATTAATATTTTCATTTCGTTACTCTGGCACCAAAACGAAAAGCCTGATGTTGAGTTTCGCTACTGAAAACGCGATGCCTTGAAAATTTGCCGGAAAATGGCAAAAGGAGTGCCTTAACACTAGGCTCCCTCTAATCATATCTACCATGTAATGATTTTCATACGTATAAAAAAATTAAAAATATTAAATTTATAAGCACGCACAATAAACATAATTGCGTCCAAGAGAAGTTACTATCTAGCAACTGGCTTTCTAATGTGACTTTTTAATTAAATTAATAATATAGTTAAAATATTTTTAGTTAAAAGAAGAATTTCTTTGATAAGATTTTATTTTTTTAAAAAATCCAAAATGTAAGTACAAAATTGATATAAGCTACATTCCCAACTGCATTTAATTTTTTTCTCTCTTCTACACTTAAACGTGTTGTACAAAATATTAAAGAAATAATTATGTCATTGCTATTTTTGTTAACTTAATATATTCTCATTATATTACAGGCTACCAAAATGAATTGTTTTTATTTTAACTTCACCCTATATCCCACAAACAGTAGGGTAGGCAGGGGGTATCAGGGAACTTAGTGTTAAGATACTCCATTCTCCTCATTGACACTTCCGTTCCTCACTTACCCAAATCTTAAAGAATTTGCGTGTCGAGTGGCAGAACTCAACGCCACATTTTGCCTGGTTGCCAGAGGTTGGAAACGAAATACCTTAATCCCCCGAATGGGAAACAAACAAAAAACTGTCGCGTCCCCTGCGCCACGACAGCCTCAATACGACTGTATTTAGTTTTATCAACCAATTTATACCATTACCAATCAAAAGGTTTTTGCCTTACGCTTTATCTACAACCATTCAGTATCTTAGGTCTCTAGTGATTTTAATTTTGTAATTAATATATATTATAACTTCTAATGAACATTATATTTACATGATGAATATATGTACTTATATGATAATATATAATAGAAAAACATATTATATAGTATCTATAGTAGTTAATAGTAAGACGTCCAAATTGAAGAGAAACTTTGAAAATTAGAGATATTTTTCTTTGATACTAAAATTGCGTCATCGTGGTCATATTTAAAATTGTAACAGAAGATGACGTTGGGCCTAAGGCGCCCGTCAATGTACACACTTGACCCCTTTTGATCTCACAATTAGGCATGGCAATACTCCCAGCATATAACATAGAGGTTTGTACTTGCTAGGTTAAATTATCATAAATTTTAAGAAAACTTTATTAATTCTTTGTTATATAGCCGAGTGTATTTTAAAATATAAGAATAAAAAAAAAAACATTTACTACTTTTACACAATTTAATTTACTTCTCATTCTCCTTTAGTATTAAATTATTCATACAAAATTCTACCTAGTAAGTCGTAGATATAATGTAACATTCTACTAGTGTGGTCTCAATATTCCTCATGCATAATCTTTACAAACATCTTTGTGATCACATATATTATTGGAATACGTTTATACCGATGACACAAGTCGATGAAAACCATCTGTGTCCACAAGCCACTATATTGTTGGACTTCACGAACAAAGCTGCACCCTTGAAGAAATGAACAAGAGTGACTTGAAGTCAACTGAAGGTAGAAATACTTATATGAAATTAGGCACGGTACATCATATAATTAGTATTAAGCTGTAAAGAATAGAGACTTAGGTTCTTTTCTTACAAATATATTGATATTACAAAAAGTTAAATTTGTTGAACACCTACGTATTCAACACATTTATTTATTATTTATTAAATAAGTTATATTTATATAGTATACAGTAACACAAGCCCTAGTACTTACTTGTATTTTACAAAAATAATTAAGTCTTATTTTTTTCTAATGTAAAACCTCTGTTGTCAATATTTCACCAAGTAATTAGTATTGGGTGTCGGTAAGTATTCGACGCCGCGCTTTCTAATCGGGCCAAGAAAATATATATATTTTTTAAATGCAAACATTTTACCCGTTTGGAGATAGGTAAGTACAACTCTCAGTCAAACACTTCCGATCAGCGCTATGATGAGCACAAATACGAACTTGAAACTTGAACAAATATTAAAAATAATATATTTTCATTTATAGTTTTTGACAGATGATGAATAAAATACAAATATTCACAATTTTATCAAATTAACTTTTGGTTTTTATTTTAAAGAATACTGTCTTCGTTCGCAATTCCTAATACCTAATAGTTTCTGATTGATTCCGATAAAGACGATGTCTAGAGCCAACATCCAATAATCAGAGCGTGGAAACTGAGTACCTTGTTTTTGTTGCCAGCGCTCTAAATGATAATGTGTTCTATGTTGTTGACTAAAGAGCTATAGTTAGTGTTTAACTTGATAAGAATAACACTTAACGCTATCGTTCACTCAAAAGGATGTATTAAGATTAAAATATACCAATAAAAATAAATTTGTTGACACAACTTTTTATGATTTTTAAAGTGTTATTCCACACTTAAAAACGAAAATTACTTTTTTCTAGAAAAATATAAAAATTTGAACGTTCTGGGATTTGAGTCTGCGCGTACTTGGAAACCGTTCAAGCACTCTGATCACTTAACCACACGTTCTCATCAAGCTATGTCGAATTTCTATAAGCTTGTTACAATTTATATTTATTGTTACCAATTTGTAAACTTCCACTACTCAAAAATAATTACTTAGAATTCATTAATCGACTAGAGAATTTTTAACACGTTTTCGAAAAAAGTTAAAAAGTATTGTTGATACGAGTTAATCAATAGATTAATATAAGTATATCTACAATATATGTGCTATTCTTATTTCTTATTATATTTTTACTGGTACTTCGGTCTTAATATAGAAAAGTTAGAACTTTAAACGATTATTTTGTAAAGATTACAAGCTGTACAATGGTCGATACGATAAGAATGACTGACCTGATAATTTTATTTTTAAAGAAATTTGAATGAAACTTATCGACTTTTATCTGGAATGATTTGAGTAATCGTAATTCTTTTTAGTACGTATATCAATTATTGTTGCAGATAATTTTTAAAGTATTAGAATTAAACAAATAAAGAAGAATAAATAAAGAAATAATCTCACGAGATATATGTGAAAAAGTCATATTTAAATGTACTGTGTATGTATGTTTGGTGTTCAATAATTTATATAAACTACCTAAATCATTTCAAATATTTAATTTTGAGAACTGAGTTGGCACAATGTATATAAATTTATATTATTATTTCTTAATGCACTTGTCCCAGTAATAACCAGGATAATATGCAATAACAAGAATAGGATAACATGTAATATTGAGTGTATTGTAACTTTATAGAATCTTATTGTCGTAGAGTTCCGTTAGCTACCTGTCGCGACGGACGCAAAGCGGACAAATTTCTGAGAAGGCGATAGTATGCTGTATTTCAAACGTTATCGCTTTGAATACACTGCGATAAGTTGACTTGCAGTGCATATGACTACTATATAGTCCTTCTTGGAACTAGTAGTTACCTCCTTACTAAGGTTAATGTTAAATATTTAAAAAAAACTTTTTAAAATTACTAAGATTAAGAACAATTATCTATTATGAAGATCTTAAATTTTAAAAAATATACTGAATTACATAAATATCATATTTAAATTAAAGACAAACCAGAAATTATTATCAAATTTGAAACAGCTTTTCTACTGGTCGTTGCCAACAAGAAGGTAACTCAATTCAAATAAAATAGAGTTGAATGAACTTAACAACTCTTTTTCGAAATAAGTATGTATGTATCTGTATTCAGAAGCAGAAGTTACACTGATTAACAATTCAAGGGACGACGCTTTAAAGGAAATATTATACGGTGTCGAATCACTACAGGTAATTTATCATTGTTTACTAACGATGTTATAACATACAACATATAGGTACGTACACATATTTTATAATATACAAATGTTATAATTATAATGATAGAATAAAGTACATTTACGTAAGTTATAAAATAAAATTTATTTATCATGTTAAAGCAACAAAAGTTGAAACAAATCTCTGTTATGAGGTATTGCTAAGTAAAGGTATACGGTAAGGTACCATGCTAAAGCTACCGAGCTGATAGCGCCGTGTTGGGCCACCGCCAAGGCAATTTGCATCGCTACCCATTTCGGAACATCGCCAAGTCTAGCCGAACAAAACCACAGAGAATTACCCTCCATTCCAATAATAATTAAAGCAAACATTTCGCATGCGAGACACACGGGCCGTTATGGAGCTTATAAAACACCGACCCAACTTGCAATTAAGAAACGATGCGCACGTCTATTTGTCAACGCGGAAGAAACGCCCCGCTTGCACTGGCCTACCTCTTGCTTTATGCAGACGATGTGCTAGTGACCAGAGCCAAGATGTTGTCAGTCTACATTCACATTTATCTATGTATTTTTAACATTTTAACTCAAAAAAGTTAAAATATACATTTACTTAACTTTTATAATGTTGAATGTGTAATAAAAAGAAAAAGTAACTGATGCATTTTTTATATTTTAAATTTCAAAATTAAAATAGAATTTAAGTAAATAAACAAAGAATATAAATAAATATTCTTGATAAATAAGTTCACGGTTTATGATAACATTATTATTATACAGTGTACAAGTATACTTATTTCATTGGAAGAGTTTATTTACGAGGTGGCAAAAGCTTTGATGTAGCATTGGCTGCTGTCCACCGGTGATAGGGACGGCGCGGCGTGTAACTACCTCTGTTACCAAACAAACGAGATTATTACAGGTCTACAATCACGCAGCTTATTATGTGACATGAGATTTACAGACATCATTATCATAATTTATACCTTGCCACTTAGATACTATGGTTCACTTGAGTAATTAATAATGAAATTAAAATATATGAACTCTACAAAGGACATTAAAAATAATACTAGTAGGTACAAATGTAACAGCAATTTATAAATCTATTAATTACAACAATCATATTATGAATGTTATTTGAATAGATATAAGAAGCTAAAACAACAGAAGCCCACTTTCGCCCACGTTAAACCATATGATCCTAGACTACATAAGTAAAACGCAACCTAATAATAATGGCAGTGGCGCCAGGTTTGCAGCCGTAACAGATTATAGATTAAATTGTAAAATGGTAGTGAATATTCGTAATAGTATAATCTTTTAATGAAGCTTTAAATAGAATCTATTCACTCGAAAGTAGTTTCTGGTAATTCGTTAATGACGTCAATGTTCCTTTTTCCTCTTAACTAGTACGATTTAATTAAATTCCATAGTAAGGGCTTTTTTACATAATATAAAACAAAGTCGGTTTCCGCCTATAACGCTATACGTTTGAATTATTGCAACTACGCAACGGACTTTAATGCGGTTTTACTAACTGGTACCTACTAACATATAGATGATATTTTCCATCGATACATAAGATGAAGGTTATAATTTGTATACATATAGTACATGTATTTTAATAGAAAAATGCCGATAATATCAAAGATTTGTAACGTGATTTAATTAAAATATATATTTTGTACCCTTACCTGCCAAGACGGGCACGTATCCGTACAGATGAAGCCGTGAACGGTACACTAGTATTTAATTTTATTACTTTCTTTACTTTTAGCCCGTAAGAAAGAAATAAAAAGTACATCTTTACCTCATTTTCCTCATGATTCATTTTAACGCAGTTTATCAAAAGTTATCATAAAGTACTCTCTGACGAAAGGTAAGAATACGATTGCGATAAGATAGCCTATGACGACAATGTTTTTTAAGATTAGAGAATGACAATTATGACAACTTTTAGTTTATAAGACTTTAAAATTCTGGGCCTCAGATTTTATCAGTCATACAAAACTATATTATAATTTTAGGTTTACATAACTTCTATTTTAAATTCAATATTAATTTTATTATTTCCTTTTTTTTTAATTAAAATATAAATAAAATTTAAAAAAATAATAGATAAAATAAGTATAATTAAAAATTTCGAAACTCATATTGCATAAATACATTAGATTAAGTAATGGTAATAGTAATTTAATACTCTAAATTAAAACGACGGAATATTACAAGGAATGTAATAACAATTTAAATGAAAGTTAGTTAAATATAGTTTAAAAAATAAAAATGGTCAGATTGTTTTCTGTCCATGGAAGACATATGAGAAAATCTATAAGAACATAATCTAAGACAGTGATTTTTTGTTTGTCGGCACGTCTGTTTATCTGTGCGTTTGTGCATGCTAAGCTCAGAAACAACGTAACTGATTTAATTTCTACTAGGTATTGTAATCTGGCAAGCTGCCCTTAACATTTAGTATTTGTTTTATTTTAAATCGGTTCATAGATAAGAAACTTATTTCAATATTAAGAATTTTCTTCTACAAAATTGCTGCAAAATAACTGTATGATTGAATTGGTTGAAACTTTACGACGAGTGCGGAATAATAACGATTCTACTTTTATTTATCTAAAAAATTGTGTTTGTACATTGATAAAAGAAACAATATAGGGGGATGTAAAAACACTAATAGAATATGAAACTCTGTTTTTAAAAAAAATTGGATATTTGGTTGACGATTTGTAAACAAAGTACTGGACGTATTTGTATGACATTTTATTTGTATACAACAAATCCGTTAGACCTGAGAAGGATCTAGGCTATTTTTTTATTTAGAAAACTGACACACCTGATGTAAAACCATAGTGGCCAAGTAAACTATAAGAATTAATTAGCAGTCGGGAATTAAATGCATCGTTAACAAAAATATTTAATAACACACGTGTTGAAGAACCATAACAGTCCAGCAAAACTCTAAGAAGTAATGATATTCCGCGTTAGTAAAAAAATGTTCAGTATGATGAGATGACTTTTAGTTAATAAATAACAATCAATGTGGCACAGTGGGGTAGCGTTTAGCTACAATTGCTGTGCTTGTAAATTCGACGTCCACTCAGGGAACCTGGCTTTGAGTTGCAATTTAACACGCTGGTACTCAAGTTTGGATGGAGAGCGCAGAACGGAGTGCCCTGCAACTACGTTGGCTTTGCCTACTAGTTGCAAGTTTCAATCGCAATAATGTTCACGCTAACGAAATTGTGAGCGGCCACTAGTCTATAATAACTTAATTAAGGAATCAATGATACTTGTAATATTACCATAGTGCGTGTAACTTAAATATAATTTATATACATGAGGACATACATAATATGTACCTATTGTGTATGTATACTATAAGCAATAGCAAAGCGGGGTAAATACGTTGACCACAGAAACCTCACAAGTTCTTTTCCTTCTCATGTGAAACGAGCCTCGCTTTATTTTATTAATAAAATTATAAATAAAAAAAAGTCATGTTAGGAAATAATAATAAATTTGTAACAGGGTTTTATTACAAGAAGTCTATAAGTTTAGTTTAGTAAATAAAAAAAACAATCGAGTCGATTGTTTGGGATTTCTCTATAACATCACCTACAGCAGGTATTCTTTGAAATAAATCATTTATACTCGTACAAAGGTGTAATGTGTCATAGTACCCAAATCTTTTTTACTAGTAGTCCCAACATCATTCCCTTTTATATACAGCATGTACTAGTGACTAGACAAAGACTATCGCCTGGACGTTATGAAGATATACTAACTAATTGTAGCGATGGTAAACAACTATTGTAATATCTTATACACAAAGTTATAAATCATTATATAAAATAGATGTACTTTGAAAAAAAAACATACTCTATTTACCTATATATTATCAAGTTTACCATTCCTTTGCATATTTTGTTATAAAATTTAAATGATTTCAATTCCAGGACGAATTATAGGTCGAACTTAGTGCAAATAACTTACTTGAGATAATATATTTGTCCTTCTGGAGTACGTGCTTGTTCCCAGCCGGCTGGTAAAGGGCCAAGATCGTCCGGGATATGCGTTCCCACATCATAGGATCTCTGCTTCGCATGTTGATGTGGTAGAGGTGGTTGCTGTGTTTGTTGACCAGCTGCATAAGTCTGTTGCAAGCTAGCGGGAGAAGAGTGTGCTCGAGAATGTGATACTGGAGCAGCTCCGGTGGCAGAAGAAGATCCAAAAGCCGAATCGGCCGAATTTTCTCGCGAGTGGGAAACTGATGGCGACTTGGAACCGGTCGACGGCGGGTTAAAGAACGACTTTGGAAGCTGTCGCATACGCAGAGGCACCTGTAGCGGTCGTTTAGAGTCGGGCTTGAGCACTGTGTCGAATAATGACTGCAAAACCGAGTCAGAATCCTGGTCTACGCGGAGGACCAGGTTCGATTTCTGTTCACCGTCCGAGTTGAGAGCCATTTTTGAATCGGAACGAATAAATCTCGAAACCGACCTGGCCCACCGCTGTGACACAACACTAGCACGCTACGGGTTGGCGCGGCGCCACCCGACGTATTCGTAGTATAGCGCTCGGTGCGCGACTAACGTGCGTCCCGCCCGCGCTGCCCCGCGCCGCCTGCCCACGCGCACCACCCGCGACACCCGCGCGGACCGGTCTCGAGAACGATGCCCCTCAGGCCTCAGCCCGCTCAGCACACCTACCTCACGGCTCACCTAACGAGAACGACTGTCCGTATCCACCCATCCAGTATCCTTTAGTTGCATTAACTACTCCACAAACACAAAGCTTCGTTAAGCTCTTAAAAATAATTAATTATATTCAATTTTGCCTCCTGAACACCAAGAAATACATGAAATTCAAAGAACGAGTAAAGTCTAAAATCTTAATTTATCAGGATATGATTTTTTGGCTCTATATAATATTATTTACATAATTATAAATGATTAATTTTTTAATTTTCCTCTACTAGACTTTAATGCCCGATAATGCATGCAATCACATGTCACTAAAACTTGTAAGGTCGTATTGGCTTTACTACAATCTATTTATTAAGCACCTTTAATCACACCTTAAGGAAATACCATGTTTTTTTATTACAGATATAAAAAATATATATTTTAAAAATACAACGTATTAATTGTTTTTGATGTAACATTTTTCATAATTATCATAATTGTTAGAAAATATATTTAAATTGCTTTAAGTTTGTAGTTAGCCAAAGATATTTTTTTTAGCTACACGCTGTATCCTTAATGTGACCAGACTTCCTATTTTGAACGGAGCTGTCTCGTTTTCTACTTGTGTGTCGCAGTTTTGAGCAGACCTAAAAATGCTCACGTTATGTATTCCGCATATAGCAGGGTAGGCAGAGCGAAGAAAGGAAAATATTCCATATGTCATGTTGTAATCGAACCCACAACTTGTCGCTTGTTACAGTCACACGTTTGGCGCTAAAAATAGTGATAATCTCCAGTTATCGACATTGAGACCGATCAATACCTAATTATCAATTAAGACAGAGTATGCCTATATACTCAACTACTGTACCGAATACAAATTATTTTGTACTAAAATAAAAAAGAAAATGATTTTATAGTATTTATTGCTGATTTGAAATGAAAAAAATATTTACCTTTTTCGTCGGTGTGTTTTAATACGTTTACGTACGTTTTAATTAATCAGTTGAACAATATTGTTCAATATGTTCAATATTATTCAATATATGGCCCCGCAGATTACGCAATATTATTGACAATATTTCGTAGTAAGATCTGACATGGTCGTTTTTAGCATTACTTGTATGCGTACGTTTTAAATCTAAAATAGGTAGAATGAAATAAGCCGTCGCTTTAGTTATTGCATTTAGTTTACTTACAAAAAAGACAATGAAAAAAAGGTTGATCAAAAACTGAATGAGAAAAACAACGGAGTTTAATCATTTCAATATTTTTAATGAATTACAACTAAAAGATACCATTTATGGCCGGCACAAAGTGTGACTGTAAACGTGACAGATTGAGGGTTCGATTACCGGTCGAGGAAATAAAATATTTAATATTTTCATTTCTTGTGGAAGCAAAGCGCAGCGTTGAGTTCTACCACTCAACACGCAATGCTTCAAGAATTCGGTGGAAATTGAGGAACGGAGTGTCCTAATACTAGGTTCCTTTTATCTATCCTGTTGTGTCTGGATCCACCGTGAAGCTAATTTTACTAACAGAAGATAATTTAAAAAATTACATTAGGGTGAGAGATAGTCGATTTCAAAAAAATATTATCTCTACTAGGTTAGATTTTTTAACTTTATCGCGATATGCTTCAATTAATTTATTATATATATTAGTATAGTATATGAGTATAGAAGCTCTGAATAAGTTTCCCATGTTTTAATAAACTCTGTAAAATATTGTATTTCCGTGGGAGTAGTAATATCAACATTATTTTCATTATTTACACTGTTTTCATCAACTTAAATAAAAAGCAGAAGCGTCCGCCTCGATATTGCCGTAACAAAAAAAGATTTTCTAGAAATGTACAATAATATTGATTCGATATTCAAAAAACCGGCCGCACACATTCAATATTATTGGCAATACGTACTTTATTGACAATATTATTATACATGTGTGGCTTATTATCATTGATCGTTAACTCTGTTATACAGCATTCGGGGAGTCCCCGAATAGGAACTATTTACTAATGAAAGTAAGCTATATACTGCATGCGGATATTGCCTAGCTTGCATATGGCCTAGCAAGCAATGAAATTTGTCGGTTCATGTAAAGCAAACTTGTAGGGCGATCTTTATGGCATGCGTGAACGAAAATCTCGCGTACCAGGCATGCGGGCTCTTTGAGTATATGTGTTCTCTTAAGAAAACGATTACAGCATGCAGTCTCTATAGAATGTATAAAAAGAAATCTCCCATACCTCAAATACATGTCCTAACGTTTGTTTATTTGTTTTAAAAAAATCAGCTTCACGCGTATCTAGTGTTAAGACACTCCATTCCCCACTTTCCGTCGAACTTTGGAGGGATTGCGTGGTGAGTGGCGGAACTCAACGCCGCGCTTTGCCTCGACACCAGAGCAGTAAAACGGAATATATTTTCATTTCACTGCTCAATTTAAATATATATTTCATTTCTTCGAGTGGGGGTCGAATCCACAACCGTCGTGTTACAGTCACACCCTAGTGCCCCTGGGCCACGATTCAATTTTTTTTAAAGCTTGTTATGTTAAGGGAACAAATAAAAAAGTATTTTTTATTTTTGTAAATAATTCACATATGATATCGATTAATATTTTTTTATTAGTGGGAAATCTAACTTAAACTTATGAATAATTCTGTAAAAGAAATAAAAAATAAAGATTTATATAGTACATATACAGTTACAATAAGAAACAAAATAAAAATACTTGTGATAGAATCTTAATTGTCATGTATAAAAATCTAAATAATATTTTATAGATGTACATTTTTAAAATATTAAATAATACAACATTTAAATATTTTAAAAATAACATTTATGCTTTCCCACTTTATTGATTCAAGTTTGATTTTTTGATTCAAATCCAATTTCGTTGTTCTTAATTTGTAAATACATAAAGGCAACACTTTACTTACATTACTATATGTCAATTCCTTTCTTCTTTCAAAAATTTATAGTACTTACGTTTTATCTATATTCGATATATTTATTGCTGTGCTATATAATGTAAAACGTACTGAATATTTCAAGTCTTAATTAGTAGTAAAAATAAATTAAACAATTTGAAATTCATTAAAAATATTAAAACTGTGAGCCTGAGTGTCTTGTTTTTATACCTTGCACATTTCATAGTGGTTAACGTTTGGAGTTTGCGCATTTGATTCTATATCATACCTTTAAATATCAATAAAAATGAAGTATACAGAACTTAACCACGCTATCTTTAAACGCGCATGCGTTACAAATGCATTCAGAAACAAAGTAAAAAAATTATTAGTGAAATCACATTCCGTTAATTTTCGAAGTTTAATAGAAACCTACGTATATTACATAAAATAATTATTGATTAAGTATGTGAGAGCTTTATTAAATATGACGACGTCTTTGGAAAGTTTTGAAAGGTGTTGTAGACTTTGCGCAGAAGAGCAGGAAGTTACTATAATGATCTTCAGTGAGGAAGCTGAAGCAATGCTACTTCAAAATAAGCTAAACAAATATTTATTGATTGAGGTACACAGTTGTTTTTTTCTTCTACACATCGTATTTTCAACTAAGACACATAGATGTAATTTTAAAACAGTAGCTACTTAAGATTTTTTTTTAATAACATCTTTTATTATTAAATATTTTTTATTTATTCACCAGGTAGATGAAGATGATAAACTACCCAAAAATATCTGCATTAAATGTTGTTCTAAGCTGCAAAAAGTTTGTGATTTTATAGACACAGCCCGCAAAGCACAAGAAGTTTTACAAAGTCAAAGCTTACTTCTAGAGCAAAATGATGACCTCATGAACTCATATAAAACAAAAATCAAAGTGGAGTCAGAATATGTGGATGATATTAAATTTATTCCTATGGAGGTTAGTGTAGATCCAATGATGGTGTTGCAAAATTCAGAGGAATCAAACTCTCAAGCAAGTGAAGATAATGAATCAATAGAACAAGATGTAACTTATCTGCATGGTGTAGATGGTGAAGATGTTACCATAAAATTAATTAAAAAGGGTGACACAAGTGATGACAAAAAAGATGTTATAAAACCATTCCCATGTCATTCGTGTAACAGAAGTTTTTTTACTGAATTGGCCCTAAAAAATCATTCTTGGACTCATTTTAATGAAGATAGAGCAGTGAAACCTTTTAAATGTAGTTCTTGTAGGGAACAGTTTGATTATAAGAGTGATTTGATGAAACATTTAAAAAACCACAGGTCAAATGGAATGTGCCAAATATGTGGAAGAATGTAAGTTGGAAATAACACAAATTTTTGTTACAAAAAAACACATAAATTATATGAGTTTAATGTCATTATTAACTATGATTATTATATTTGTATTAATCTAGATAAAAATTGTGTAATTATTCTTACAATCTCTTCCAGAATTTTTCTAATAAATTCCATAAACATAATGATATCTGATTTTCCTATTCAAAAGCTGATGTACAATATAGTTGACTAGTCTCTCATATCATACTTTTTATTTTTTTCTTATAGGTTTAGGAAAGAAAGAAATTTAGCTGCACATATGGCAGCACATACATCTATAAATAATAAATCTTTTACATGTAATGTTTGTGGTAGATCATATAACACAAGCAGTAACTTAAAAACTCATAGTGTTACACATAGTAATGAAAGACCATATAAATGCCATTTCTGCAAAAAAAGTTTTAAACGCAAGCAAGATTTAAAAGTAAGATTTGAATTTGTGTAATATATTCTTATAATAATAATAATATTTTAGTAATGTTGTGGCAATTTATGGTAATATTATATAAAAATGTAAGTTTAAATTTATGAATTGCATGTTCAAAGTATGTTTATAAAATCTATGAAATTTTTATTAACAGTTCCACATAAATCAGCATACCGGTGCCAAACCCTATAAATGTCCATTTTGTGAAAAATGCTTTGCGAGTTCAGGTAACTGCTATTCGCATAAGAATCGAATGCATCCAGGTAAAAGAGTTGAAGGGAAAATAAAAAGAAGACCTCCAGTCCCACGTGAGCAAACTTTAAAATTGCGGCCTATAGCACCAAAGACTAGTATACAAGTGAAGACCGCAGCCAAATATCAATGTACATTATGTGATAGAAGTTTCATAAAAGGCGATAATTTCACAGTGAGTTAAAAATATATATACATACAAATGATACATTTAATAACTACCAAATATGATATATTTTGCTAAAACTCCTTTATATTTTGGAACACAATATATTATATTTTTACCCTAGTGATAAAACTCAAATATGTTACATGTTACATTTTTTTATTAAAATGACTTTTGTATCATAGCTTATGTTTTATATGTATATCTGATTCGTGATGAAAAAGTTTTTTTAATATTAATACATTTCTATATTATTGTTTCAGTATCACATGTATCAACACACAGGTGAAAAACCTTTCCAGTGCTCGTTTTGTAATGAGAAGTTTGTTACGAGAAGAGGCCTTTTAATCCATCATGATAAAGTACACCCAGGAAAAGATCGCCCTCTGGCTTTATTGTCTAAAAACGCCTTATTGAAATGAATTTAAAATAAATTACACTTTTTTAAAATCTGGAACAAAATTATTGCTTCCATTTAAATTGTCAATTGTTTTTGTGATTAGCTTATATGTCAATACATTATACAATCCCAGTATTTACTTTCAATTCAAAATTTATTCTTTATAATTGCTTAGAGTAACAAATGAAAACCAAAACAAAGTGCCCGTGTGTGAGAGTGTCATTGCAGGGAGTGAGGGTCAGAGCAATATATGGGAATTGTGACAAGTGTTGGCAGAGAGGACTCATTTAAAGGGGCCTTTAAATGAGCATTAATGTGCATTTAAATTGTCTGTTGTCTGTAGTCTTCTCGACAGCTACACCAGATTCATTTTGAATCTGGTGTAGGAGAAATATTTCGTTGGTATACCTCACTCACCTAGGTTTACCGCTTACAAACTGCCTCTAAATCAGTTTCTGTTCAGTTCGTTCGTAAGTTCGATGTAAGATCTTCGAATGAAGAAGAACGAAGAATTTCGAAAGAATACGTATTACACCATTTTGATATCTGTATTAAACAGAAACAAACAACTTTGTGTGGTAAAAATAATGTGGTGGTGATGGAAAAATGGTTAAAATATATGTATGTTTATTATTTTAAAATAACTGGTGTTGAAGTGTATATATCATTTACACGCTGCTAAACAAGTAATTTTAAAACGTTTATCTATCTGTCTTTAGATTTATGAGAGCTAATCTCATAATTACGAGTTTGATCGCTATTTGAATATATTTCACTTATACTTCCCGCTTCACTAAGACAGCGCGACGTTGAGTCCCGTCACTCAACACGCGACGTCACTAATTTGGGTGTTGTAGACTAAAACTAGAACATTGAATTTTCAGTAACCAAGCAAGAAGCATTGTATAAACATGATATATTTCATTTTAATTTAATTTGAACTGTAGGTAGTTTTAAACTACCTACAGTTCAAATTAAATTAACTAGTCGAAAAAGAAGTTAGAAAAAGTTTTATAACTAGTCGAAAGTCACCTCATTTTGTCACTTACTCTGACTGAACGATCATCAAAACTCTAAGGCACTTCTATCAGACAGAAGCTTCAAATGTAGAGTATAAATCAAGGAAAAACTAAAAAAAATACAATTTCAGTCTAGTTTTCTAGATGCACCAACTGCATAAATAACTTTATAATGCCAGATAAATATATAGGGTTACAAAGTTAATTAAAAAAAAAACAATGCAAACGAGTGTACGGGTCACCTGATGGTAAGTGATCACCGCCGCCCATGGCCCCGTGTAACATCAGAGGAGCTACACATACGTTAACGCCCTTTAAATTGGAGCTAGACGCGGTTTCTGAAGGCACCCAGGTCGTACCTGATCTGGAAGCACTGCCGTAGGCAGGCCATTCCACAGATGTGTGGCGATTTCTGTCATCGACAAGGAGACATGGTGGTGGAATGACAGGGTGCTAGAGGTAATTCGTGAAAGAAGGCTGGCCTTTAAACCAACTCTCCTGAATACAGACTGGAGTACATAGTAGCGAAGAGTGCCAGTAAAAGAGCTGTAACTAGAGCTCGCAGTGTGAGTTTATCACCGCTATATGATTAACTTTAAACCATGGATGGAATAAGCTTCTGTCCCAGAAGCTTATTTATAAACTGGCACGTTCCCAGGATTAAGCGACATCAAGATATCGCAACATGTGTTGTAATGTCTGCGTCAGAGATCCTATGAAGGAGAGATGGAGAACACTTTTTTCTGAACACTCAGCATCCATGTAGTGTTCATCACGATCCAACGCCTTACCTCGGACTTATGGTCCCAATAACGCTTGACGAAACTCGTAATTGCCTTCGACGTTCGAGTCATACAGGGAAAAAAAGAGCAAAGATAATTACTAAGAATTATCGTCTGGCAAGAGAGAAAGCTATTTATTAAATATTTTTAACATTTTTAAAGTGTTATTCCACACTTAGGAAAGAAACATTATTTAGAAAACGTATAAAATTTTTAACATAGCGGAACCCAAATCGCGCCTCCTGGGGATCCCATTGCTTAAATCTGTAGGGACCTGTCTTTTTTATGAAACTTATAATTAAGAATTATACATCTTCTCCTTCCTATACTCGATTAGGCTGACTCGTGTTACATAGATCTGTCTCAACAACTACTTAATAAACTTGAACGGATGCAAAACCTCATAATCCGGTTCATCTTTGGACTGAGGAAGTACGATCATGTAACACAATACCGTTATCAACTTAAATGGCTAACTGTGAAAGACCGGCGGCACCTACATTCTCTTACCCTCCTTTACACAGTCCTATACCATCCCATCACTCCTTCGTACCTCAAAGAACGGTTTAAGTTCTTGGGGTCGAATACCCTTCATTCCCAGCACCTCCGCTTCCCCGTAACAATAACCTCCTAGAAATTCCGTTATCTCGCACGAAATGTTATGGAGACTCTTTCACTATTAAAACAGTGAAACTTTGGAATGCACTACCAGATGAAATTAGACGATCTCAATCCGTTGGAATCTTTAAGCGTAAACTTAAAAGTTCTACCTTGAACAGCACTCATAATCGGATCTTATTATATGTGTTATATACATAATTAATTTTCATAAGTATTGTATGTGTATGTATGTATGTATGTATGTGTGTATGTATGTATGTATGTATGTATGTATGTATGTATGTATGTATGTATGTGTGTGTGTATGTATGTGTGTATGTATATATGTGTGTATATATATATGTTAACTTTTATTATATATATATTTAGTTTGTGATAAATACTTCGTAATACTTTTTGCACCTACATAAGTGTCCTAATAATAGTTTACTATATCTTAGTGGTTGCCTGTAAGAAATCACTTGCAGTGATAAGGCCGCCATTGCACATATTCTGTTAAATTATATGGATAAGTAAAATGAAAACTTGTAAAGTCTTATGTGCAATAAAGTGTTATTTATTATTATTATTATTATACATAATAGTAGAATAGATTACACTAGGGTTGCCTGAAGAATCCTGCCGCAATCACTTTTAATTAAATTTTCCGTAAAGTGCTTTTGGAGAAAATTGCACTCATATGTTTTTTATGTGAAACATCATTTGAAAGAAAATCGCATAAGGTATTGGAAAAGCAATGGCTGCCAGCTCTCAGTCTGCCGCAAGCCCAGTGTTGCTGGTTTAAACAGGTCACTTAATGTATTTTTTTCAACTCCTCCAGTGGGGATCAAACTCACAACCAGTCGGTTTTACAGTCACACTTTATGCCCTGCGCCATGACTGGTCTCAAACTAAATGCTTTTTCTTACTCTTCACCTGTTAAATGATGTAATGTGATTATAATCATATTAAGTAAGTACATATAGAAAACTATTTAAATATGAAATCATCGTTCTTTTTCAAATGAAATAATGAAACCATGACATTGTATCTTTGCTGAATTTGTTTTTTAAATACTGTTAGCGTACTCGTGTAAAAGAGGGTAGATTTAGGTGGAAAATAACTATAAAAGCAGTGGAATTGTGTCAATCGGGGGCACTCGCTTGTAAGTGACGGCCCCTGTTGGAAGGAAACTAGTGTGAAGTATTGTTAGTAGGTGATACATATCACTTATTGCAATCACATAGTATCTCTTTCAAAATAGTTTAGAATCATATAGACGATGTGTGTTTTTAACGTGTTTCTTTAAAAACGTTACCCGCTTCCGATTTTTAACAATACATTCATTTCAATTAAATTATCATTTTAAAACGACTAAATTAATTAAATAAATGTTTACAAACATCGATCTACTATAAGGTATTAATTACATCATGTTTCCTTAATATAATGAAAGGTGACAATAACTGCGGATATTTTTTTAGTAATTAAGAAAATATGGAAAATTACATTTGAATAAACTCTTTCTCTCTCTCTCTCTCTTTCTTCTTCCTCTGCTCGTATGCTTTGACAATGGCTGTCGCAATCTATTTCTTCTCACGCAACTTTAAGGAATTTGCTTAGGAAAAAAATATGTATAATAGAATTATAGTAAACAACATTAATTTACCAAAAATAGTATAATATAAATTCAAAGAAATTTCGACAATAATGCCAATTAATAAATGCTATTTACTGACAGTAAACTGACAGCGTTCCGCTTGACCACAGAATACATATAAACAACGGGGATGTGCTCGACTGTACTTAAGTGTCGCGAATAGGTTAGCGGGGAAGCGGTGCGGTGTAAGCGGGGGTCTATGTGCAGATATCGAAAGACGTTTTCTACGCAAGTCTGCTGCGCGTGATTATAGTAGGTACTATACTTGATATCTAAATAGTGCTGCCATTACAATAAAATATTTTATTTCATCTGTCAACACTCCAAACTTATTTTGCCAAGCTATACTTATTCTGGTTATTGCTTTGTTTATTCAAATGAAACAGATTCTCTATTGCATAAAAAAAATGTTGCAATACTTTTCATCCAACATATTGTATTATTACCAAATAAATTTAAATATTGCGTAATATTGTTTGGGTGTTAGTATATACAAATAATTATTACAAAAATTTACTAAATTATGATAATTCGAATATTCGACCTTTGTGAATGACCTCAAGGTTGAACAGTCAATAAAAAATTAAATACGCATGCGTGGGTACTCGGTACTTATCTACCTACTGTCAACAGTTTCGTGTTTGGCGCGCAACGCGCTGATAAGCTGCGACTCGAGTCTTTTTGATCACGATGAAATTATTTTTCTCATTAGTCGCCCGTCGGTTTAACATTTCTCACGTTAACTGCTACTGTTCTCAAGATTTATTATAAGTTTCTATCGATAATGTCTAGCGCAGAAATAATAATAAATAGAGAAATGGCTCGTCAAAATGGTATCGTTCAACCTCTCTTAACTGGTAAGCAAATAAAAAGGAAGGTAATTATTTTAGTGCGAATTTTGAAATTCTTTAAAAGTTTTATTTTCTTGTTATTTTTACCTAACATATTAAAACATTATTATAACCTCTTTTAATTGCAGTGTTTATGTGTATACATTTAAATTATTAAATTGTAGATTCTTTCTATGTGGTGTTAATTTTTTTACAGACTTGTACCAAATTACAATGGCTTATGCCTATTGGAAATCAGGGAAAGTAAATGATACCGCTGTGTTCGATTTATTTTTTCGTACAAATCCATTTCAAGGAGAATTTACTATTTTTGCTGGACTTGAAGAATGCTTAAAGTTCTTAGAAAACTTTCATTACTCTAATAGTGGTACGTGAATTTATTTTATTGTGATTATATGTGAGTTTGATGAATAGTGTTTTTTGATTAATATTATTTTACAGACATTGAATATTTGAAACAAACACTACCAGCAGATATAGAACAAGATTTTTTTGAATATCTAAAGGATTTAACATGTAAAGATATCAAGTTGAGTGCGATTGAAGAGGGATCTGTGGTTTTTCCAAGGTATGTATATTATTTTTAAATGTTGAAAAAAGTTAAAATATTTAAACTTACATCTCCAGTATGACCAATCGCCAGTTTCATGTCATATGATAAGGGCCTAATAAATAAATAATTTTATATGTCATTGTGTTAATTTTCATATTTCTATATCTTAAGATATAGGTTCTAATATGAATTATGCTTGTAATTCTGGTAGATAGAACAAATAAATTTAAGTTGGAACTGTTTATTTGATTGAACATGTTAATCTCAGAAACTACTAGTTATTTGCAAGAATTCTTGTTGGATAATTTATTTATTGAGCAAAACAATAGGCAATATTCCTGTGGTCAAAGTTACTTTAGGCACTTGGAATATGTCATATATTTTACATAAATTTATTATATTTATATATTTTACATAAATATTTCTATTAGATCATGGGGAAGTAACCACTGGCTTATTTTATTTAATATATATTTTTTTATTCAAATAAGCATACACCACATACACTGAGTCCCACCCATCCAGACAGCATGATATGAAGCCAAGCCAGCCCAGAAATTAGTATAGACATTTGTATAAATATTATACAAACAATTTGGAGCAACTTTAGTATCCCATATCTATACTAATATAATAAAGCGGAAGAGTTTGTTTGTTTGTTTGTTTAAATGCAAAGATCTCTGGATCTACTGGTCCAATTTACATTTTTGTTTAGAATGAAAGCTACATTTCTCTGGAGTGCTATAGGCTTTATAATATTATGGTGTAATTCTTAGTTGGCCTTAAATAATGAAATAACAATAATTAGGAACACCATCCTATTACTTTAACCACTTGCGCAGCAGAAATAGTTAAATATGTAAGTACAAGTCTGCGAAACCCTATATCTATCAATCATAAATAAGTCACAATAGCCTTTTTGTAGCCAAAAATGCCTATTTTGTGGCAAAAAATAATTGAAAATTGCATGGTGATATTTCAATGCTTTTTATTTAATAATATCAACAGTTATTAATATATAAAAAGTTATTCCATCATCAAAAAAAAGATATGAATGAAAATAAACTTTGGCCTTTATAGTATGCAATTTGGACGTATACTTTTCTAGAAAATAAAAAATTAAATAATTCAACGTGCTCAACGACTGCAAGTATAGACCCAAGTACCAGGGGAGGCACCCCGCTAGGGCAAATGCAGCATAATAAAAAAATTATAGGTGGCATGCAGGCGAAGCCACTAGTGGACCCCTAGTATAAGATAAATTAAAAACAATTTAACATATTAGTTAAATTAATTTCTATATAAAAAATCTTTAAATTAATAGCAATTCAGTAATTAAATATATAAATACTGAATTATTATTAATTAAATTAAAATTTTGGATCTTGTCAGTCAATAATGAAAATTATTACTAGGTGACAGTGCCAATCAAAAACCCTAAAAATTTATGGCGAGCTAGGTAATAGTGTTAAAAACTAAACAATAATCAGAAAATGGTGTTCATTTATTTTTATTTTTTTTTATGTTTGTTACCTTTAAATAATCTAGGAAGACAATGATTTAACATTAGGTTTCTCCCTGTTTTCTCGAATTTTGAGTTATTTATTATAAGAAATTTAAGATCTATATTTTTAGATCAGGATTTAACTTAATTAATAAATAATTTATTAACAAACTTGCAACTCTATTCACATGCAGATTTAATCCCCAGATCTGAAAATATTAGGTATCAATGTTTTTTCTTGAAATAATTACTTTGTCATAAATATGGATATTTTTATATATCATTTTTTAATAATGTCTGTGTTTACGTAGTTTATAGAGGCGTAGTTTGTTTTTTAGTTTTGTAAATCCTGATATCCTGAAAATAAAAACCACTTTTGGTAGTGCATTTATTAAAGAAGTCTATACACTATTACATTGAATTCAGTCAATTGTTTCGATATAAGCCACTGTACTTGCAATCCTAGTCACCTCTCGCACAGAATGACTCAAGTGCCATACACAACTCTTAGCTGTATACTTTTAATTATTTACATCATTAACAAACGAGTGCTACTGTTGTTATTTGATCATACTATATATTAGATTCCCTTTACACGTATTATTCGAACTAAATATGGGATATGAGTGATCGCATAATCGTACTATATCGATTCATCAATACATATGTATTTAACAATAATTAATTAAAAACACATTTATCATAGATAATTATGTATAATTATACGTTGAAGTTAAGGCAAATAAGAATAAAACATGCAGCATAAACATGAACATACCCCTTATTTTTTTTTATTTTCGTATATAACAAAAAAAAATAAGGGGTATGTTCATGTTTATGCTGCATGTGTAACCTTCGTATATTTAACCGTTTCTTAATCACATATTGTATTTTTTATACAAACACGCATGTTATGTTATGCTGAGGCATTTTAGTCGCATTTTTTATTAAATGTATGTAATATAAATGTAATTAACCTGTTGCAATAAAGTGGGTGGGGTATAGAGTAAGAGACGTTCAATTGATCTACGTTCAACATAAATTATAGTGGTTACTTAATCATGTATAAAAATATAGTTTTATTTATTTATTTATATATTTTTCTTTGCATGTTGGTGGATGGAGACAATTCGTGCTATAACCATTAAAATAAAACTAATACAAAATAAAAAATCGCGAGTCTATATTATTTTAATCGTTATAAATGATTTTAGCATACTATTTTATTTATTATATTATTTGATTTGATAATGATACTATATTATGAGTATTAAATGGCCTACGGTAAAATGTAAATGTTAGTATATATACAAAGGTCATATTATAAATCATACGCATATAAAATTAGTCTGACTGAAATAGATATTGCTTTTGCCAGCGATTTTCAGCCACTGTAATGGAAATAATAACTTACGCTCATTTATTTCCTATTACATAAGTCCACGTTTTAATATTCACATATATGTAAGTTACAACTAAATTAATCAAAATATTGTATTTTTTTTGTAAAAACCAAAAAAAGACATTGATAAAAAGCAATTTACGACTCTCTGCCTATATTATAGGATAATCTATTAATTATAATTTTGTTGAGACAATAAAATAAAATATAGGTACTCGTTTCGGAAAAAAATATAATAAACGATTGAAGAATATATAGATAGAACATATAAACTGACTTAAATATGCAACTTTTGTTTCAGAGTTCCTCTTTTAAGAGTTGAAGGCCCCTTAATTATTGCGCAATTATTGGAGACCACGTTATTGACATTAGTTAACTTTGCAAGGTAAGTCACTTTATGAAACCACATCAAATTATTCATCTACCTACTAACTAAATATCTTAGGTTATATATTTTTATTTAATAAGATTTTATATTACGTTTTCAAATAAAACATAATTATATACTAATAGATGATTCGTGACAATTATTATATAATACTAACGTTTAAATATTGTTTGTATTACGTAATCTTATGGATAAAATGACAAAAAGTGATGTAGTCTTTGTTTCTTTACGTCCTATATTGGCTGATATTTATAGCTGTCATAGGTAAACGAGATAAATTTAGTCTGACATGCATCCTATGCGGAAGATAGTTTTATAGTTTAAGTGAAGCTAATAATACACTAGTATAAAACCCGTAATTGTTATACAACATGCACTATACTTTAATTTATTCTTGATGTATACACTTCAACTGAAAATGCCACGTATTTAATAATATACACTAATATCTCGCATAAAAAACATTATTGTTTCTTTTTGACATGATAACGTCAGTAAGTAGATATAAATCGATTGTTGTAAATCGATGAACTCCGGCTGAAAAAATATGAGTTATTTTCCCGTTCTGCCTATGCCGAGCGTGCAAGTGAGAACGCGAAATAAACGATAGAGAAACGTTGTTACTTGTCATTAATTTGTGATTTAGGTAAAAAAAAATAACGAGTAGATTAGATTCACATAAATGTTAATTTATCGAATAAATTGGTATTTCCGAAGAACTCCTCCTTTATTTTATACAGAATAATGATAATTTAGTGAAAAGTTTCAATTCATAAAAGTATGCAATATTTTTTATTATTGTTTTTTATGACGTTATCATGTAAAATTATTGCCCGTAAACTGACTTTACAAACAACCAGTTTATTTATACTTTGTAGAAAACGGGACAGTTTCCAAAAAGCGCTGGTTCAAATTCCGCTATGTAAAAATATTTATACATTTTCAAAAAAATATGTTTTTCTTAAGTATGGAATAACAGTTTCAAATTGTTAAAAAAGCCCTTTTATTGTTTTATTTTCACGCTCTATCCCGCATATCAGCCGCAGCAGGCTAGCCAGAGTTTAATAACACTGTGTTCTCTATTTTTCGCCGAATTTTCGCAGCTCTTTGTTTTGCTACCAGACCGAGGAAATGAAAATATAAAATAATTCATTTGCCCGAGTGTGAATCGAATCTACAACCGTACAGTTACACGATGTGCTACTGCGCTACGACGGCCTTGTTATTATTATAATATACTAGATTGCGCGCGCGGCTTCGCCCGCTTATTAGGAGTGAATTCCAAAAAAACCACGAAACACGTGTTCAATAAAATATTTTTAACAGTCTGAATTTAAATTTTTATAAAAATCGGTGGCAATTTAAAGATTTTTCCATATAAACTTTCAACCCCTTATTTGAACCCTTAGGCGGTGAATTCTTAAAAACCATGAAACACGTATTCAATGAAATACTTTTAAGAGTCTGTATTTCAAATTTTATAAAAATCTGTACAGATTAATTTTTTTTTCCATACAAACTTTCAACCCCTATTTCACCCCTTTAGGGTTAAAATTTTTCAAATTCCCTTCTTAGTGGATGTCCAGAATATGAAAATAAACATCTGCCCAAATTTCACGTTTCTACCATCAGCGGTTACGGCTCTGCGTGCGTCTTACCTCAGTCAGTCAGCACAAGTCCTTTTATATATATAGATTTTCATAATATTTTTTGCAATACGGTCATGTGATGGTTTGTCATGGTAATTATGGTAACATTTTTGACATTTTCAAAGTGTTATTCCACACCTAGGTAAATACTTATTTAGAAAACATATAAAATATGAACGTAGTGGAATTTGAACTCGCGCCTACTGGAAACTGTCCCTGAAGGAAGGAAACTTGGAAGGTTGCTTGAAGCTGCTTGCTTGTGAGAGGTTAAGTGAATTTAGATATGTCATGTTTAGTCATAATTTATACAGATATATACCTATGTATATTTACTTCTTTCATTTTTCGTCAATTTTTATGGCGTAATGAGTAGCTGAACTACAATGCCGTACTTTGTCTATATTGTCCTTAGTCTATATTGGCTAGTGTTGTTATAAGGGTAATATTTAATTTCTTTTTCAGCCTAATGGCAACAAATGCAGCTCGTTACAGAATGGTTGCTGGTAAAAATATATCCCTTTTAGAGTTTGGCTTAAGGAGAGCCCAAGGACCTGATGGTGGGCTTTCTGCATCGAAATACTCATATATTGGTAAACTTTGATTTTAATAGGTACCTGACTTATGTTTCTGATAATCAGGCGATAATTTTCGTGGATTTCGTGTAATGTGCAAAAGAAGGTTATGGTGCCTAAGGTTATTGATTATATTAGCGTAATTCTGCAGCTCATATTGCTGTGAAACCAAACCGCTCGGTGCCTGGTACGGCCTTTCAAATTTATACGGCGCACCACGCGCCATTGACTCATGAGAAGCCGAATACCAAGTAACTTTCTTTAATTTTGTACTATCATGCAGACCTTGACATTGAATACTTTTCCCATTACTATCGAATAATAAATTTTCGAATACCTCCATAAATTAAAGGTTTTGTTACGAACTCACAATAAGGCTCGGTAGGTATATGCCATAAAAATATGTTGCTTTGGAGTTATATTCCAAAACTTTTGTTCTTATGTTATATAATTACTTTTAATCGTTGTTAATAAATATTAATCTTTATAGCAACTTTCAAACTTTATAAATCTAGCAAAGTGTCGATCGTGATGAAATCAAATCGAAGTTTGAAATTTTCAGGTGGATTCGATGGCACAAGTAACGTCCTCGCCGGTAAAATGTTCAAGATCCCCGTGAAGGGGACGCACGCGCACTCGTTCGTGACGTCGTTCAGCTCGCTGGACGACGTGGCGGGCGGCGGGCAGCTGCGCGCGCGCGCCGAGCGCTGGCGCCGCCACGTGGCCGCCGTGCTGGGCGTGTCGCCCGAGGAGGCCAGCGACGGCGAGCTGGCCGCCCTCATATCATATGCCCAAGCCTTCCCCTCCGGCTTCCTGGCCCTGGTGGACACTTACGATGTGAAGAGGTATAACTTCCAAGGCTTGCCGTCGCGGCACAGGCGCCAAACGAATGGGCATTCCGGCTACAATAGCAACTGTGGATCCAATGGTCGTAGAACCCAAAACTCCTCCATACGTAGTACGTGTGGATATAGCACGGTCGAACGCACACTGAGGTAAACATGCGCGACTGCATATTGACTTTATCGTTTGCGGTCCGGACACTTGGACACTCATACCCTACATAACCCACGGGGAGCTCCGCATCACTCACCCGTTCACTGGAACTCGCCGGACTCACCCGATTCACTCGACTCACTCGACTCGCCCGACTAACACGAGGTACACGACGCTTGCGTGCGGCACCCGACTATGTACATATTGTTACCGGTACATAAAACATTTTGCTTCAGTGTGACGTATTGCCTGGTGCCTGGTCATTGGGCACAGTTGCATTGTATAGGGACTGCACACATTCACAATATACTTCTGATATTTGCATGACTTTCATTACATTGCATTTTTTATTTAAGTAGCATTTGACGATTCATATTGAGTTTTAATTTAGTGAAGTCAAATGGTAACTTCATTTTTCAGTTTTGATTTATTAAGTTTTCATGGTATTATTTAATTTTCGAAAAATATGTTTTATATACTTTATCGTAGATCATATAAAATTGTTTACATTTTGATATAATTTAAAAACTTGACTTTTATTGGAAAAATATATAACTTTTTAAAGTTATAATCTTTATACAAAAAAAAATGCTTTAGATTTTTCGAAACGTAAATTATTGCATAAACAATATATTAGTCATTTTACCGGCCTTGTGCTTGCATGACGTAATAACAATTATCTAAAATGGATTTAGTTTGTAAACTTATTATTTAATAATATTACTTTGTATCAGTTTTTATTATCTTAACGATTTTTAATGTGTATTTAATATATTATTGTTATGTTATTAGGCGGTATTAATGAGTCCAAGGTATAAAAGATAACGCATGTCTCTATATGTGTCGTTTAAATCTAAAACTCACATTAACTATCACATACATTGTATTGTCTTTGAAAGTACTAAATATTAATTCATAGGGCCGGATTCAATAATTCTTGGTGAAGCGCTTTACTTTTTGTGTTTCTTCTTAAACGAGCTGAGGTTTAAGAAGCAACACAAAAACTAAATTAATATATTTGAATTAAATATTATATAGATTTATAATATGTTCTTTGATAGTCATTAAAAATAGATAGTAATATGATGTATGTAATATGTCATGCAATATATTTCCTATGATAACGACAAAGACAGGGCAAGAATGACCTAAATCCGGCCCTGTTAATCTAAGATCTTCTAATATGGATGTGGAATACTAATAAATGCAGCAATTGTATTAATTACAATTGAGTAGGTACATATTAGTACATTTATATATATTATTATGTTAGATTTGGTTTAAAGCTTTAGCTAATTTTATGTAATTATTGGCGTACTTAATAACGATTCTTAATAGAAAATTTAGTGAAAATATATTTTTTGTAGTATTTATAAAATATTGTGTTAAGTTGTCACCTTGTTTTGACCTCTTAGTTTGTTATATAGGATGGAAGTGTGAGCACCACTTTAAATGAAACCACAGTTTTAACTACTCTATAAAAGCCTAATACAATTTAAAAAAATCGCATAAATGAAAAAGTTATTTTTTCAAACAAACTCAATAATAAAATTATTTTTGTAATATAAAACGCCATTTATCAAGAACGACGCACGCACACATAAACCTATCAAAGGGAAACCGCCGCATACGCCTCATTCCGAAATCGAGTCGTTGGTATTAGCGGCAAAGTTCAAAGTTGCTTAACATTTAGTAGTATTTTTGTAGTAGTATGTGTTTACGTTATTGGTATCTATGTATAAACATTGTGAAATGAAAAAAAATCCTACGTCTAAACTGTTGAGGTATCTTAATATTTTTTTTTGGTATGTTTTTTTGTTTTTTGTTTGGTTTAAAATATTTCACCCTATATGCTATTCCCGTAAAAGGAGAGCTGACACTTCCACTCTGTATAATTATCTTAAAATATAAAGGAAAATTAACAGTGAATGTGCTATTTTGACTTAATAGAATACGAATATTTTTTTTTAACAATTAGAAAGTTCTCATTCTTCTTTTAAAAAGTAACTGCGATTGGCCAAATGACGACTTACCAACTATTAATTAATAATCGGTTTTTTATTCAAACCAAAAACAAAGGCTAATAATTATTTGCCTTTGTTTTCAGTTTAAACTCATAATCGTTATACGACTAGCTAGTAGTATACTACTACTTTATGCGAAAAGTATTGTATTATATTACTATTTAGTACCGAGATATAAATATGATATTTACTGATAATATTGTCAACAGGAGTGGTCTATTAAACTTCTGTGCTGTTGCGTTGGCGTTGAACGACTGCGGCTATAAAGCGGTCGGTATACGCATAGACAGCGGCGACCTCGCGTACCTGTCCGTGCTCGCGCGGGACACTTTCAAGAGGGTCGCGGACGAGTACAACCTGCCGTGGTTCGCCAAATTGACAATAGTGGCCTCTAATGACATCAATGAGGAAACGATACTGAGCCTCCACGAACAGGGACACGCTATTGACTGTTTCGGAATTGGAACTCACTTAGGTTTGTGGTATATTTATATTTTCTTTATATTTACGTTAAACCTGTATGTATGTTACTTATGTGTGTTGTTTCGTTTTCTTATGTTTAGTGGGTTAGGTAGAGTTTTAATTTTTTACTAAAGTACCAATAATTTGAAAATGTAAAGTATAATTAATAGTAAATTTTTATTATAACATTTTTAAAATATTTTCAGTAAGCACTTAGTTAAACAAGCAACAAATGTCAAGTCAAATATCACATAATATCATGCTTAGATTACTAGAATATATTAACAATGTTATCTTATCGCAGAAAGAGGAAAATTATAAATATATTTGGATACTTTGGTCTTTTACTCAGCGTATTGTATAAATATAGCAACAAGATATTTCTTGCATATCATTCCTTAAGCTCCAATGTTTTCTATGAATAATAGATAATACTCATTATAATCACCCAACGTGCCTACTCATGCCAATATAAGTAATGTATATATAATACGCCATTGTCATATAATCCTTTTATCGATATTTCTACATCACATAGAAATATTTTCTCTATTATATCTTAATTACACAAAATTGAAAAGAAATTTTCTAAACGGTTCACAACACCATGTTTAATAATAGTTCAACATATATAAAAAGTAGTGATAGTATACATTTATAGTAACTGTCATATCGTACATATCGTAACATGTCACTTTATAAATACTGTATATTTATTTTCTCCTCTGTCCTCGCATTTTTCGTAAAAAGGGGTCCAAAGTTTTTGCTTCTCGTATTTAATGTACCTATAAATAACTTATTACTACTTTTTAATTCATATTCTTATTATTTTTTTTTAGAAAATATTAGCGTATATAAAATATTAACAGTGCATTGCTAAAAAACTTTACTGACTAAACAGTACAGTGGTAACAGACAAACGTCTGTTTAATTAGTCTCTAATTGATTAAAAATTTTAGTTGTATACTTAAAATTACAATTTTACATTGTCTTTGTACTTAATCAATAAGACAAAACGTATTTGATTGCCTAATACAAGAATAGGCTAATTTAGATAACATTGTTGTATTAAAAATTAATAATTGTGTCATTAAAATAAATTATCACTCATATGTAAATATGATATGCCTCTTTATTATCTAAATAAATAATGTAAACTGATATTATAAAGCTTAAGAGATTATTTGGTTGAAAGCATCTCTCAGGAACTCAAGAATTGGTTTAAAATCATAAATTCTTTTTGTATTATATCGAAGGTTTTGGTCAACGATTAACGTCATGTTAATTAATCGTTTCGATGTAACTTAGCATAGCTGCGGTCTAACTTACCTTGGGATCTTATAATATAATGTATCATTTACAACTTTATTTATAGACCACAGTGGCGAAGCTGTAGATATAAGCTAAGAAAGACGACATAGTAAATGACAAAATTAATAAAGCGTCTTTATAAGTGTTTACAGATAGTGTGAGCATTTTTAATAAAATTGTGTACAACATGCGTTATCTCTAACGCTTGTCGAAATTATCTTATCTTACTAATATTATAAAAGTAAGAGTTTATACATATTTAATATTGGAATTTGTTACTACCATATGGAGATTCTTGTTCAGTTTCAGCTTGATACTTTATTTCATATAAGGAAGTAAACATAGAGAAGCTGTTGCAAACTACGTAAACTAAGTTTTCAGTTCTCTGGCCAAATTTGAGATATTAAGTTTTGAATTTCATAACTTAACCATGTATTCTGTCTTACCAGGGGAGAGGGAAAGAATATATAAATATTCTCCCGAGTGGTATTAAACCCACAGCCATCACGTAATTATTATTAATTGAAATATGAATATTTTATATATACATATATCCAGTACGTACGTTTGTTTTCATAAAATAATAATAATTTACACCAAAAAACGGTTATCTTACTTTTTTTATTATTTAAATTTAATTGTGTATTAAAGTAACTTTATCCTTTTTTTATTATTTAAATTTAATTGTGTATTAAAGTAATTTTTATTATGCAGTTACATGTCAACGTCAACCGGCACTAGGATGTGTATACAAATTGGTTGAAATAAACGGCCAACCTCGAATCAAACTCAGTCAAGATGTCGGCAAAGTTACTATTCCCGGACATAAACAGGTATTTATTACATATATAGTAATAAATCTTCCCTTGCCTTCCTCATAATCTTGTTAAACCTAAAATTATCATCATATTACGATTAGAAGGTTTCGGGGCATCCATTCAATTCACTCATCACTCATTATTCATGATTTTTGACACCTCCCAGTCTTTGTCATTTCTAGAAATAATTAAATTAAAACAGCAATTTCTAATTTATATTTAGTTATTTAAAAGTGATGTTACAAACTTTAGAACCCTCCTCACTCCGTGTCACACTATAAAGTGTAACAAGGTATATAACAAAATATTACGTCGATCCCTTCCAATCCCTTTAACGTGTAAAGTAATTTATGGATGGCCTGGTCCTGCAAGTAATATTTGTCGATGTTAAATCAAAAACCGAAGCCGAAGTTTGTAGGGTTAGTCAAACAAACATTATTCACTTATAAAAAAATAAGCGTATAATTTTGTATAATGTTTACGAATGCAATCAAACTTTGGAAATGTTTCTTGCGTAAAAGGTTATCAATACATAGAGTCCAAGGCTGACAATAATATGTAATTTATTTTATTAGTGCGTTTAATGCTTATCACACTAGCTTCCGTGAAGATATTATTTGTTTTAGGAAAATAAGTCTTGTCACAATTCTTTAATTATTGTCAACAAACAAAACAAAAGAAACTAATGTTAAAAATTAATCTTCCTCCGTTTCGCCATCCATGTCGCAATTTTTTCCGAAACTTGGGTTGAACTACTTACTTATTAATTTACTAATATTCATTACTTTTGTTTTCTGATAATAATATAATTTTAAAAATCATATCTATACCTACATTGAAAAGTAAAGATTCAGCCAATACAATTAAACAGTTATTTATAGCAATGGAGCAGTTGCATAACTTTTTATTTATAGACCGAATAAAATAAAATAAACACTTAATGTTAAGGGAAGCTTGTCAAAATATAGAAGTTAAAACTGCAAGGGCACTGTTAAATCGGTTAAGCCGTTTCTGCAATTAGCGTGAGCAAACGTAAAGACAAACACCAAAATTTAAAAAATCATTGGTTCTATTACGTTATTAAATGGCACCAATAACATTTTTTTAATACAGGTCTGTTACGATTTTATTTTAGGAATCAGATATAAATATTATATTCTCACAACAGTATTCGTTGTTATTAGAATACTACGTTGAAGAAACGCTTGTCCCCCTGCGCTACGGCTAGCGCAGGGGGACAAGCGTGCGACGTAAACACGACAGGTTATGGGTTCGATTCCCATTCTAGGAAATAGAGAATTCAGGAAAAAATGGGGAACGGAAATGTCTTAATGGTAATGGAGTGGTTTAATCCTAGGTTGATAATAACTGATATTTACTAAGGTAGGTAAGGATTATATACTTTATTTGTTGTTTTTTCTAGGCCTATAGGTTATTCGGAGCGGACGGGCATGCACTTATAGATCTATTACAGCGCTCCTCTGAGCCAGCACCTGAAGTAGGACAAAAGGTTCTATGCAGACATCCCTTTCAGGAGTCCAAACGAGCCTATGTTATTCCTAGCCATGTGGAACATCTTTATAAAGTAAGTAATAATATATAAATATTTTTAAGAAAACGTATAAAAATTTGAACGTAGTGTCGTACCGTACCAATTGAAATGTAAGAAATAATAATAAAAATATATGTATATGTAAATAAGAAAATTATATTTCGGACTTTTTCCCAGTCTTGTTCAAATGATTATTATTTGTTACAATAGTTGAAAATATGTATGTAAATACATTTTATTGATAGTTGTAGTGAAACTTTATTAGTTGCAATTCGAATATGCAGTTTACACCACATAAACATCAATGCTTTAAATATTATATTTATTTTTATAATAATTTATCTTAATTTCCTTTTATTTTATTTGTTGAGATTAAAATCAATGAAGTTAAGATAGAAGTGACATGAGCTGATTCACATGACTCCATTAACTTTTATACTTGTCATTGTGGTCGTGAAACTCGTTATTGAAGATTGGTGACGTTTATTTTTTATATCTTTGGTATCGAGATCGTGATAGCGCAGTGGCGAAGCGTCTAACTTTGAACGCGATGATTGTGGGTTCGATTTCTATTTAGGAAAATCAAACATTTTTATATCCTCACTCTGGTAAGAAGACAAAATGTGGCATTGAGATTCGCCAATATACAATGTCTCGAAATTTTGGCGGAATGTGGGTAATGGAGTGTTTTAACACAACCTCTGCCATCCTACTATGTGCGGGATATAGTTAACAACAACATTTGGTATTGTAGATTTATTGGAATGAGGGTCGCATTTGTGAAGCCCCCAAACCATTGGTTGAGGTACGCGAGAGAGTTCAATCATCCTTAAGGACTTTACGCCAAGATATCAAGAGAAACCTAAATCCCACTCCTTATAAGGTAAAGTACAAACAATGAATTATTTGATATTTTCTAATATTTTATTTGTAATATAGACCTCAACAAATAAAACAATAAATAAATGGAAGATACAATGATATGAATCTAAAAAAAAGTAAAGTATGGGACGTATTTTGGGACTAAAAATTTAATAAGAATGTGTTTGTCCTTAGTCACGGGTCAATCCGACTTGACAAATATTACATAATAGGTACAAACATAAATTTACGTTATTATAGCTTAAAAGTTAAATTTAAAATATCATAAGTAAATACATACTTTAAATAATTAAATAATTATTTTCTCACTCAGGGAAATGAACTATTTTCGTTTTCTCGCTTTGACAAGACCAAAGTGCTGCCTCGAAAAGTGAGTGAGCGGTGCCTGGAAAATGGAGTGTCTTAACTAGGTTCCTTCTGTTTACCGCAGATATATAAAACAAAACAAAATTATTTATTTACAGGTTGCAGTCAGCGATGATTTATACAATTTCATCCATGATCTGTGGCTGCAGAATGCACCTATCGGGGAGCTGTCGTGAAACTTCATTGAGTTAAATATTACTTTTCAAAGTATAGCTCCAGTACTATTACTACGATTGGTAGTTATTGGAAAGTACACATAGATATCCTTTAAAATATAGTTATCGAATATAGAACTTCCTTCTTTTTGAAAAAAGGAATGTTAAAAAGATTATGACGAATGTACTGCGTAAAACTAGAATTTGCCTTATTTAGTTGTACGCTACGGTATTCTAAATCAGCACCTACACTTCTAAGTAAATAATATTGTTAGTTTATTGCAATGTTGATTTTTTAAAAAACATTGCAACTAAAATTAAATATTTTTATAATGACAGTTTTGAATAACAAATCTAATGCTTATAAAAAATAAGTAAAAAAATCATTCATAGTAATTGATGGACTAAACCAAAGGGATAGCCTTTTGGATTAGTCTATCAATATACTAAAAATAAATTTTGTTGAAACTATTTTTGCAGGGTTAAAAAAATAGTTCTTTCAAGATGATAAATAATTTATACGATTTTTTTATACAAAACTTTTTATTTAAAGATGTTTTTAAAAAGTATTTTCTCCAAATTCCAACTGTCATAATTCTTAAAGGTGATTAAATATTGTTAAGTACCAAATAAAAAAGTAGTCCCTCTGCTTTGAATTAAACTGTTATTGTTTGATCAAATATACTTTATTAAAGTACCTAAATGTGCTTAATTAAGTTAAATTATTTTGTTTTAAATTGTCAATTTATTTCGTTATCGAATTTTTGACAACTAAATAAATAATTTTTTATTTGGATAATTCGTCACTTCAGCACTATTATGAATTATGATATATAAATATATTTTGATGCCGTCATGGCGCAGGGGCACAAGCGTGCGATTGTAAACTCGACGGTTGTGGGTTCGATTCTTAGTCGGGGGAACGTAAAAAAAATATTTTTATTTCTTTGCTCTGGTTACGAAACAAGCAATTCCGAAACCTTAAGAATTCTGTAAAAAATGGGGAGCTGAGTGTCTTAACACTATATTCTTTGCCTCTGTTTACCTTGCTGAAGGAAAAAAATGTATTTGCATTTTCCTTATTTTTATTACACATACAATATGTTTATACACAAAACGATTATCCTTGTTTACGTAATTGTTAGCTTTATTATTATTTTATAAGAAGAGTACAATTATATAACATTTAAAGATAAAAATTAGAAAATATATTTTGTAGGTGTTTGTAAACCTATTAGCTTAAAATAATATAGCATATTATGTAAGTATAAAGTAGTGTCTACCTAAATTCCTAATAAATAATGTTTTATGAGCATTTGGTTAACGGAGACCTAATTCACAAATAACAAAAAATCGTCTGTGATACAAATCCAAAATTAATACGACGTTGATCCCTAAAATAATATCATACTAGTCAAAATTGTAATGAATTAAATTGACCATATAAAATGCTATTGCATTCATAGTTTGTATATACTTTTTATAATAATGGCAAAAACATATTTTAGTTATATTATAAGAATAAAATACATTTGACGTCATATAATATTATGTTGAAAAGATGCGGGAACAAATATCAATGTGGTTTTTAATATTTAGTGATCTTTTTATAAAAGTCTATTGGTTCCTATAATTTATATTATGTTAGTGGAACAGTGTCTGATAATAAACTTAATGGTTGTAGGTTCAATTCCCAATTGGGGGGGATAAACTATTTCGAATTTCCTGCTCTGGCAAAACAACGCGAGATATTGAGTCCCACCACCTAACACGCTGTTTTGAATTGTAAAAAATACATAATATAAATAAAATATTGATAAACAATAAGTTATATTTCAATTGTGAACTAAAACATCTTCATATTGATTACATAAAAAGACTTCATTATATAAAATACATATATAAAATAACTTTGTTATATAAATAATTAATACATATTAAGTTTGTATACAGAGTGTAACCTGATCGACGGGTCAATGGTCGCCTATGGGTAAGGGTATTCCTCGGTATTATGGTCATTTTACTCACATGAACATCAATGATTTTCAGTGGTTCAGAAGATATTAGACAATTTGTGATTTATTAGAATAAAATTTCTTCAAGAATTCTCTTCAAGAAAATTGGCAAATACAGGCCCACAGATGGGTCTACGCTCGTGATTTTTTTTGATTATTAAAGCTTAATAATAAGTCTTTCGTCTCATACAATAATTTAAAACTATCGGTCAATCAATTTTTGAAATAACATCAAATTATTTTTTTTTAAAAAAAGGAAAATTAAAAACAAAACCTTTCAGGGGGAACTGAACATACTTGGGCTTATTTCATCCCCTTATATACAGGGGCTGAGTAGGATCTTAGTACCTACCATGACCATAGACCATAGGTGATCTGTAGATCGCGGTACATCCTCTGTCTGTAGCTGTTAAGCTACCTTTGTGACTAAAGATGATTGTAGTGGAATCAAAATTCATATTTCGGTCATGGTAACAAAATATGATATCTACATGATGTTGACAGGTTGATTGTGTAATTTGAATACGTTAGAAAGTAAATACAAACAATTATACAAGGACTTTATCGATTCAATGTACCAAAATAAATCTCATCTAAGCTACTCTTTTAATATTTGTCAGGTCTATAAAAATATTCATAGACCTGACAAATATTAAAAGATATGATTTGTCAGGTCTATGAAAATATTCATAAACCTGACAAATATTAAAAGAGTAGCTTAGATGAGATTTATTTTGGTATCACTATTGATCTTTATTAAAAACTGCTCTATCTGATAAATAACAAGGAAAACCAAAAAATATATTAAATCACAAATAATATTTTAAGATATTAGAACAGGATGTTTTATTTATTGATAAAGTAAGTTAGTGCACAAAAATTAGAAGAAGTTATAATTAGTTTATGTTTTGCAGACAATATATATATATATATATATATATATATATATATATATATATATATATATATATATATATATATATATATTCAGTACTTAGTACGGCGTTGAGTTCTGCCACTCAACACGCAATGCCTCCAGAATTCGGCAGAAAGTGGAGAACGGAATGTCTTAGCACTAGCTTCCCTCTGCCTACCCTGCTGTGTGCGGGATAAAGCGTGAAGCTGTGAAGTACTTAGTGCTCTTGTTCCTGTATAAGTAAACTTTTTGTTTCTCAATTTTTTTATTTATAATATTGCATTGCCACAAATTTGTAAAGAGTTAGTGCAGCTTTATGAATGTTATTAACAAGGCTCTTTACATTCCTTTCGTGGGTTAATATAGAGAACTACATTATCATTCTAAGATTGTTAATTTTATTATTAAGGCGTTTTTTAAGTTTACAACTTAGCTGGTGTAATTTAAACATTTGTATTGTTTTATATAGTTTTAAATGGACGAAGTCTGCTAAATATAATTTTGGTACATGTAATAAAGTCTTTTTTATATGAGAATAAGCATAATATTATATAATGTTAATGCTTAGCGACTAATATTTTGTTTATTTATTATTTTATTTAATATAATAATAATCGTGTAATCATGTGCGTATATCGCACCTCTGGTGCAACACTGTCACTTATGCAAAATTGTATTTTTACAGGAGAAACATTTGAAATTCAAGATGAATATACAATATCCATAATAATACTTTCAGCTTTAGAATGAACAAAAACTATCCCGTAATATTATTCTAATAACACTTAACTATTGTTTTGTAACGTGCAGCCCCCTCAATTCTGACATTATGGCACTAAAATTTAAATAAATATAATTGTGCCAAGTGTGTTTTAAATATGAACAAGTATTTAATTCGAAAATTATATTAAATTAAATTTATACTTTAACGGTTAACTAAATAAATGTTTAGCTTTGGATTTATGTTACACAGCCTTAGACATATTTGTTGCTATATTGCGCCTAATCATTGCTGGAATCAGTGTGCCAGAGAAGTCAGTTTAGTGTTCTATATCCGATTATGGAGAATTATTTTCAGTATTAGCCTCTTCGCTACTTATGAAATACTACATATCTAACTAATTTTGCACAAATTTTGCATAAGTGACAATGTGGCACCGGTGGTGCCATATATATATAAAATAGTGGGAGTCAGATTTGGCAGAAACAATATTTTTATATTCAGCAAATTATTAGCACTAAGAACAAGCATAACTATACACATAAAATAATAAAAAAACATTCACATAACGTGAATCCACAGGCCTTTATAAAATAAAATTTATGTGTGCCTTTATTGCAGCAATATGATGCACATTTTTTACAAATAAAGCTATGCTATTATTACATAAAAGAGACATATTTCACTAGTTATAGTAAGAATTTTATGTGCACTTAGTGTTTAGGAATAATAAAAAATATAAAACTTTATCTTAATATAATTGTATCTATTATTTATTCTTTTCAAACCATTTGAGGCCAGTCGTGGCGCAGTGGCACGAGGTGTGACTGTAAAACCGACTGGTTGTGGGTTCGATCCCCACTCGACGAGATGAAATATTTACTAATTTATATTTCCATTTCATCTTCGGCTTTTTAATTCGGCAGAAAGTGGGGAACGGAGTGTCTTAACATTAGATTCCCTCTGCCTACCCTGTTGTGTGCGGGATACAGCGTGAAGCTGATTTTTTTTTTAAACTAGTACTTACGTCGATTGGCAAGATATTAGAACAAGCGAATGAAGTGGTATATTTGGGAAGTATGTTCAGTACAGATACGAGATGCATATGAAAAGGCGTATAGCTTCCGGTAACAGGGTTAACCTTCCGCCGTTCTGAACATGGCGTGCTGGGTGACGGTCCCCAACGCCGCACTCGTCGCCATTTGACACCAGCGGGGACGCATTGGTGCGCGTCGCCTTAAGGCGACGCGCACCAGTGCGCTCTCGCGAGTTGCACGTGGCGAATGGAACGTTGCTGCGGGCAAGCCTTCCATCGTGGACCCCCATATTCTAGTACTGATAATCATATCAAAATAAAAAAAATAACTGTCGACGTGATATTAATCAATGAACGCCGGCTGACTCATAACATTATGACATTCTGCATAAGCCGAGCCTGCAAGAGAGGACACGAAACAAACGATAGAGAAGTACGGCCTAATCACCGTATCCTTATAAGAATAACTCAAATTGCGGGATCTTCAATATTACAAATGTATTTGAGATGTAAATACTTGTAACTAATCTGTATATTATGGGTAAGAAAATATTTGATTTAACGAATGCAAATAAGTGTTCATTTATCGACTTATTCCTTTGTACTATACAACATAATGATAATTCAGTGATAATAATTCAATTCATAAATTATAGAAGTATGTCGTTATCAAGTGTTTTTTCATATCATTCATTCATTATTGAGGCCAGTCGTGGCGCAGGGGCACAAAGTGTGACTGTAAAACCGACGGGTTATGGAGACTCCCACTCGAGGAGATGAAATATTTACTTAAATTTATATTTCCATTTCTTCGCTCTGGTGTCGAGGACAAGGGCAGCGTTGAGTTCTGCCACTCAACGCCTCCAGAATTCAGCAGAAAGTGGGGAACGGAGTGTTTTAACACGTATGTTCCCTCTGCCTACCCTGGAGCGTGTAGGATACAGCGTGAAGCTGATTTCATTTTAATTCATTCATTATCGTCCGGAAATCAACATTATAGACAACCAATTTTTACTAAATAATCTTACAATAACCGTTCGTTTAATATAAATATTTTTAAACTGTCTTATTCGTATTCGTTTGTCGCTTAACAGAACACCACAAACAATTTGATTTAATTCCAAACCATTTTTAACCTGACGTTTCGAACAGTATATATTTTCTCGTCAAGGATAGTCTATCTTATACATTAATAATCGAATTACACGAGCTAGCCTAAAGATTATTTTAATCAATAGTATATTGAAAATCTTTTTTTTTGTAATGTAACATTACAATTATAAACAAGATATATACCGCACGATAAATTAAAAGAGTATAAATGTCACGTTGAACGCATGACGAATCGAAAAACCTATAACAAACAATTTAAATATTAATCTGATATGGCAACTCTAGCATTTTGAAAGTAAATTATTTATTTGACAACTAACCTATTGAATCTACTGTAAAGACTGATTTTTATAATTTTTACTTTAATAATAAAATTTTTAAGCTAGTGAGTAACGGTGCAACCAGCGGTCATCAAATATCCATACCAGCATTATTTGTGAGTATTTTATTCGTAATTTGTCTTGTGACTATAAAAGGAAATACGAGTTTTTTCTGTTAACATCACCGTTTATTCTAAAATTACAATAGTAACAAGCTATTTAGTAGCGGTCCTTAATTACATGTTATAGAAATGCAGTTAAATAAAATACAAACAAAATAAATCGTTTAGCATATAATAAGCTATTATTAATAGCGCAGAATTGCTCTTTTGAAATTATGAAACTGATATAAAATAACATTTATGATACCAAAAATATTAGGATATTTAATACTTTATATCTTGTTACTCTGCAAAATTCAATTAATAAACTTTATTTAGATTATTAGTGTCTCTGAGAATACCAAATTTTATAATTGTATTAGAATTTCACTCAAAAACGTTTTTATTTATTAATATTATTAGGCCAGATATACACTTATAATACAAAAGGCATCATTGTGTTCTCTTTTCATGCAAGTGGCAAAAATATTTATTAATTCTAGAGATCAACATTTTACTTTTAATTAATTTGTATTAAGCATGTATAGGCTTGATGCCTATCTTTTATTAAAGCTAACTGTAATTAGGTATGTAAATATGATATTAACTTTCTTGTATAAAAATATGTATTGCTGAATTAATATAGTTCGTTTTCCAATTAATTTACATGAGAGACAATAAAAATATTATTAAACTAGGAAATTTTACCATGAGTGGAGCCTTTTAGTTGTTACTTCTTTATACTATATACTACTTTATAAGCTACTTCTATAATCAACATAATTTAATTTTATTAATTAAGATAAAAAAGTGGTACTTATTTATAGATCTGCTCAACAGTGAAGTCACAGTGGTGCTTAAATTGTTAACATCATTATTATATAACAAGTATTAATCAATTACTTTATCAGACACTAGTTTTCCCCCCACTTTACTCCCATGGTAAACTGGAAGTAACTAAGAGTTCTCTATAAATAGTTCACTTTGAGCTCAGGTACAGTGTGTTATTTTGAAACTATTATCATATATATGATGTGATATAGCCTTCCTTGATAAATGGACTATCCAAGACATAAATAAGACATAAATTAATTTGAACTAGATTTTTGTGAGATGAGAGTTTAACCAAACTAGCAATGAGCGTTTATATTATTAGTATTTATTAAAAAAATACATCTTTTACACAATACAATTTATATGTATAACTAGCAACTTTGTCTATTTCAGCTATATAATTATTTAATATTATTTTGAGGCCAGTTGTGGCACAGGGGCACAAAATGTGACTGTAAAACCAACTGGTTGTGTGTTTGATCACCACTCTATATTTCCATTTCTTTGCCCTGTTGTCGAGGCAAAGTGCGGCGTTGAGTTCTGCCACTCTACACGCAATGCCTCCAGAATTCGGCAGAAAGTGGGGAACCGAGTGTCTTAACACTAGGTTCCCTCTGCCTACCCTGCTTTGTGTGAGATACAGCATAAAGCTGATTTATATATTTGATTTTATTTAAGTGTATTTAGAAAAATATTTTGGTTATTTTATTATGGCTATCTATCTATATACGTAAAAGGACTTGTGCTGACTGACTGAGGTAAGACGCACGCAGAGCCGTAACCGCTGATGGTAGAAACGTGAAGTTTGGGCAGATGTTTATTTTCATATTCTGGACATCCACTAAGAAGGGAATTTAAAAAATTTTAAGCCTAAAGGGATGAAATAGGGGTTGAAAATTTGTATGGAATTTTTTTTTTATCTGTACCGATTTTTATAAAATTTGAAATTCAGACTCTTAAAAATATTTCATTGAACACGTGTTTCATGGTTTTTAAGAATTCACCCCCTAAGGGTTCAAATAAGGGGTTGAAAGTTTATATGGAAAAATCTTTAAATTGCCACCGATTTTTATAAAAATTTAAATTCAGACTGTTAAAAATATTTTATTGAACACGTGTTTCGTGGTTTTTTTAAAATTCACTCCAAATAAGCGGGCGAAGCCGCGCGCGCCCTCTAGTACTGTTATATTCTTAATAAACCATAAGTATGTAAATGAAAAAATGTTTGGGCTTTTATTTGATGATGATTAGCTAGTAGAAACGCTCGCACCGCAAACGTGGCTTTTTCTGCGCGAATCCCGATTTTGCGGCGATTTCGGGACAAAAAGTATATAGTATATAGGCTTATATAGCGTAACTCCCTATCTTTGAGTGAAAGTCCCATAGAAATCGGTTCAATTGTTCTGATCAGGAGATTAGCCAGGGCAAACAGAAAGAAAGACAGACAGGAAGACAAAAAAAATAAAATTGTTTGTTATGTTTTAGAATTGTGTAAATAACTATATAGAGTATAGACTATAAATAACTGTATACAGTTGAAAATTACACAGTTATTATGAAATCACACACAGACACTTCATATTTTTCTATATGCAATAGATGGTGTATAAAACTGTACTTCTTTATACATGCTCACTAGGGTATCCAGTATCCTTGTACTTTTTGTGGACCCTTCTATCAATAACTACAACACTGTGTTCTTGAAGTTCCAAGGTTCCCCTTTCCTTCCTATTTTGTTTCACATATGTTTATTTATCATTAATGAATTCTTTCAATGTGACCATATAACCTGAGCATGTTTTTTATAACAACCTTTCTAATTCTACATCTCTTTTTCATAGCAATTTCATACAATAATTGCCTTGGATCAATGTCAGCATGAGAACATTTTTATTTTTGAACACAAATTTATAAAATTAAAAAAATATTTAGATTGCCCTAAATATGGCATGTAAGTTTACATAAAGTTATTATATTAATAGTTATAATATGTTGATTTAATTTTTTTTTATCATGAGACCATTTTTCTCCTAAATATGCTCCAGCTCCTATCCTCCTTAGTGCTATCCCATTGATACTTGCAGGTAGGCATCACTTGTGATTTGTAGTATTATGAATGTCACTCAAAATTTATAGTTGTTTTATATAGATTTTTTCAATCATGTAAAATAGGTATAATAACTGAAAATTATGTAAAATTATAATTGAAACATTAAAACTTTATAATCTAAACATTAATAAAAACGTCTTATAAAAAAGATAAAACAAACTTTTATTTGAATATGTAATTATTTGTGGCATTAGTAAAGTTAAGAATAATTAATTATTAATATATTTCCAATTTATATAAATATAATTTAACTGAGGCCATTTAATAATTCGGCAGAAAGTGGGGAAAGGATGTCTTAACACTAGGCTCCTACCCTGCTGAGTGCGGGATACAGCGTGAAACTATTTTTTTTGTATAATTAAAGTTGCAAAAATGATACAAAAATAATTGACTCTTTTAAGGGCCATAAACGATGTCTATACTCGTGTAGTTTCCTTTCTAAAAGTTATTTTTTCCAGTAAATAAATTTGGAACACAATAAAAATAGCATTCGGTTATTTAGAAAAGTTTTTTACAAAAATAGTTGGTGAATTTAATAAAAGTAACTGGTTTTATTACGAGAATAAACCTGTCTATCAGTTACAATAGATCGAGGATGTAATAGTAGTAGTATACACAAACAATAGACAGGCAAAACGATGCTTTTTGGTTATTTTTTTGTGGTTTGGTTTTGTCTCTGTTTTATTTTAAGCTTGTCTTAAAATTTACTTTTCACTAACTATGTACTAACTACAAGTGACTATTAAAGTTTAATTTTACATATTTATTGTAATCGGGAAACGTGTTAACACAAGATACTCTTTATTTTAATTAAAATTCAATATGAATATAAGGTCAGCGTTTACAAAAGCTTTGCGGGTTCCTTAAGAGCTGTGTGAAATGAGCGCGGGTGGCAGGATGCGCTAGGCGGGCGGCGCATCCGCCCTGCGTCAGTGCCGCCAGTCGCCCGCCGCCGTGCGCCCGGCCGGCCGCCGACCTTACGACCTCTCATCTCACTATACTTTGTTATGCCATACACGCTTTGTTAAATGGATATATAATGTTAAAATTTTCAATCGTTATAAACAATTAAAAAATATATTTACTATATTATAACATATAGCGTTGATATTTGTTTGTTAGGATCACTTAAAAGTTTAATATATGTTTGTGAATACAGATATATTATATACTTTTATATCATTAAAGAATTATGTTTAAAAGTTGTTGTGCACGGCCAAACAAAAAAATTACCAAGAGTAAATCAAAATCTTCTAATTTAAATATGGATTCTCTCGCAGACCCATCAGAGGTTAACAAAAACTTTGAAATCAATGTCAAGAGCAATGCTGATTGTGTAACAACAGAAGTCCAAGGAAGTACAAATAATTTGTCAAGTAATCATGAAAACATAAAGGGTGCTGAAGAAAATGAGTTCCCTGTTGTGCCTACAATTATTTGTGCAGAGCCTAATAATGACAATGTTGAAAATGATTGCAATGATGAGGACGTTGAAAGTACAGATGACGTTTTGTCTAAACCTGATATTATGAAAAAAAGATTTTCTGTTGACTATAAAAAAAGTCGCATTCAATTTAAGAGGTATTCTGTTGACTGCAGTAGGAATGTTACTACTCTTGAAGAGCTCGCAAATCTTGAAAAGGAATTAGCGAAAACTAATGTAGATGTTCGTGTAGGGAGACGCAAATCAACTGGTATTTTAAAATCGACTTCAGACAGTGGAGACATAAGCGATAATCGCTTGAAAACGACACAAGAATCCTGTTCGGACGATGACGATGATGTCTTCGAAAGGGATGTATTAGCAAGTGACACAGAGGGGCCACGAGAGCCACCAGCTACGCCTGTTGGTCGCGATGAATTGGCTTTACGAAGACATCGATTTTTTTCCGATTTAGTATGTGCTGCTAGAGCAGCTGTAGAACATCGAGTTAGATTTGATCCAATGGGACCTGTCGTTGCTGACTCGGGTAAATATTAGATAATTTAAAACAAAATAAACACCCTATATTTATTATACGTATTACAATTTAATTACGTAAGATTTAAGTTAAGTTTTATTATTTTTATTCATCTCCCAAGTTTTTAAGTCGACAAAAATCAATGCGGTTGGCGCTTATCCAAGTAGCGCATCGCTCTTGTTACTCTAGTTTATCTTCTATGAGATTTATGGTCTGAATTTTGAACCACCACCAACCGCCAACCACGATTTGAGAATAAATAATATTTAAGTAACATTATTTATTCTCAATTTCTGGTTAATAAGGCTAAAATTATACAAATTTACAAAATGAGAATATTCTTGGTGAAAATGGATCAGCCAATTAGTACTTTTATTATTTATGATTAAAATTATAGTTTTGAATCAATATTAACACATGAAATTTGTATAATAGACATATACTATTATTGTAACTCTTGTTTTTGTGATTGAAAAATTTGTTTAATAAATAACAATACTAACTTTTGAAGTAGATTTAAAAATTAGACACCAAATTTAAGACATATTTTTTAAAATTTAATCTTCGTGATAGGGTATTTAATACTTATGCATTATGATAATGTATTCACGATACTATGTTGAATTTTAATTTAGCTGCGAGTAAATTATATTTTGTGGTATATAGATACCTACAAAATTTACCTTATAATAAAGATGCAGCAATTAAATAAAATCTATCACCCATCCATTCGTAGCCCTGAACCAATGATAAAGTTATTACCATTACTTTAAAAGCACTTTTTATGACACTTACAGTTTTATATCCAAAGCCACTTAGTACATAAAATTCTTAGTGTTTGTAAAATAAAAAAGTCGTTTGACTCGCACAGTTCTAGACTTCATAACATAAGTTTCATACATCAATATTTCACGATTGAGTTTTTTTTATAATATAAGATTCCATGACTAGATTTACGATACATGCCTTGCATGATGATATTAACATTTTTTTTAAATAGTTAAATAAGCAATGGATAGTGTTGGCATAAATTCTTATTTTGTGAGTATAAGGAATAACGGTAAACTCTATTAATTAATTAAAAAGCAACGCTAGGTGAATACCATTTTTCTTTAAACCGCGTACTTAATTACATGGAACCGGCATATTTCACAGTTAATATAGAAAAAGTAGAGTCTTTCGCACTATACATTTTGATTAAATTATTTCAATCTTGTAGGAAATATTGGATTTTCTTTGAATTAACACCAATAATTTATATTACGTTATAGAGAGATATTGTACATTTGGCTGTAACTTTTAATTGTTCACTTGATAACGTCACAGTAATGACTCATTAACCGTTGTACCTTATAAACTGGGCGAGGCGTACTCACAGCCGTGATGTCGGCCCTAGCCAAAGTTTCTAGAGAACGAGTGACCGGCAAAACAGCCGCTTGGTCTGATTCACAGTAACATCCGTCCTCGGACTGGCTGGAGTCAGTGTTGGACGGCGCACGCGCACGCCTACACGTATCTATATGCGGTTTGTGTGTGAAATTGTGTTTAATAAATATAAATAATATTTTATTTGTGCAACATTTTATCAGCCGAACTAGGGATTTAGTTGAGGTAATTATTACAATATTGTATCCTTTTATGTCTATTTATGTTTCTTAATCAGTGTTACCACGTATTCGATGTTGATATTGCCAAAATAAATCCATTATGATAACACGTATCGCCATCCTCTATAAAATGGATGTAGGTATGACTTACCAGATGACACATCTCGTCGTTGTATTCTCATACTATATGTATTTATATATATTTTTTATTGCAAATACTAATGTTTTGTTATAAAATCGTTATTTAACTCATTGTAACATAATATATTGTATAAATGTAGTATACACTATATTTATATGTATAATATACTAGCGACCCAAACGCGGCTTCACCCGCTTAAACTTATTATTTATATTACAGGCAAATTATACAAAAATTTTACATAAATAATAGCCTATGTATTATTCTGATGTAAAATGTACTGTACTAGTTACTACTGTGGTACTGTAAGGTTCCATCTAAATCAGTTCAGTTGTTTTTGCGTAAAAATGGAACAAAAATAATAAACTTTTACATCTATAATAATAGTAGGATGTATCCCGCACACAGCAGGGTAGGCAGGGTAGAGGAAACCTAGTGTTAAGACACTCCATTCCCACTCACCGCCGAAATTTGGAGGCATTGCGTGTTGAGTGGCGGAACTCAACGCCGCTCTTTGCCTTAACACCAAAGCGGAGAAATGAAAATATAAATTTAAATAAATATTGTTTTCTTCGAGTGGGGATCGAACCCACAACCAGTCGATTTTGCAGTCACATTTTAAGCCTTTGCGCCACGACTGGCTGGCGCCACATCTTTATAATGTGGTATTTAAAACATTTTTAATCAAAATGATTATATATCTAAATAGCAAAAAGAATATTATTCAATTTGGGTCATATTCATCAATTAAAATCCAAAAAGTATTTAGGAAATTAAGCCCTACACGCTTCGGTTTGAGATGCATAATAATTTAAGTGCGGTTGTGACGTTCTTTGACATGAATCCCGTCGTTAAAAATGTACGACCCTGGATGCTCGGGGGATGTAAAAGCAGGCAGAACCAATTGAATAGGTTCTGCTCATATATTTTTATTTTCCATTTCTTATCTTTTAAGCTACTATATTTTTGTTTCTATTGTAATTCTATAGTGTGCGGGTAAGTGTAGCATGACATAGTTAGCTTCACCATGTGTATTGTAATGCAACGCGATGCCTAATTTGGTCTATTGCTAGTCCACTCATAGACTAGATACTAATGTTGATTATATGATCTTAGTATATGTACTGTTTGCAAGTAGAATTCCACATTTTGTTACCTTGAAAAACCTTTTATTGTAAAACTAGTGCAAAATTATGGCTATTTCGTTATTAGTCCAAATTTTTCTTTTTTTTAAAATTTTAACCTTACTTAAAAGCTTGAATGGTGTAACCCAACGCCGCACTTAGTCTTACCATATCGGGGAAACTAATATTTTTAAATAGTTAAAATTCCCTCGTGAAGAGTAATTCAACCGATAACTATCTTGTACTTACTCTGCGGTTAGATATTTTTCTATTGCGGGACGATGGCGTCTTTGTTTAATTTAATTTCGAATTAACTGATCTGTCATTTTAATATTCCGGTTTCGCTTGGAAGCATTATTATTATGAAATTAATTATCAATAAGTAACATTTAGGAGGCCAGTCGTGCCGCAGGGTAAAATCGACAGGTTGTGGGTTCAATCCCCACTCGAGGAGATAAAAATATTTACTTACATTTATATTTTCATTTCTTCGCTCTGGTATCGAGGCAAAGTGCGGCGTTGAGTTCCGTCACTCAACACGCAATGCCTCCAAAACTCTGCGGTAAGTGGGGAACGGTGTGTCTTAACACTAGGTTCCCTCTGCCTACCCTGCTGTGTGCGGAATACAGCGTGAAGCTGATTTAATTTTTTTTTTTTTTAAGTAACATTTAGATTGTATCTCACAGCGAGCGCCTAATTTATATTAATTCTGTTTGTGGTGCTAGTTACTACTGTGGTACTGTAAGGTTCCATCTAAATCAGTTCAGTTGTTTTTGCGTAAAAATGGAACAAAAATAATAAACTTTTACATCTATAATAATAGTAGGATGTATCCCGCACACAGCAGGGTAGGCAGGGTAGAGGAAACCTAGTGTTAAGACACTCCATTCCCACTCACCGCCGAAATTTGGAGGCATTGCGTGTTGAGTGGCGGAACTCAACGCCGCTCTTTGCCTTAACACCAAAGCGGAGAAATGAAAATATAAATTTAAATAAATATTTTTTTCTTCGAGTGGGGATCGAACCCACAACCAGTCGATTTTGCAGTCACATTTTAAGCCTTTGCGCCACGACTGGCTGGCGCCACATCTTTATAATGTGGTATTTAAAACATTTTTAATCAAAATGATTATATATCTAAATAGCAAAAAGAATATTATTCAATTTGGGTCATATTCATCAATTAAAATCCAAAAAGTATTTAGGAAATTAAGCCCTACACGCTTCGGTTTGAGATGCATAATAATTTAAGTGCGGTTGTGACGTTCTTTGACATGAATCCCGTCGTTAAAAATGTACGACCCTGGATGCTCGGGGGATGTAAAAGCAGGCAGAACCAATTGAATAGGTTCTGCTCATATATTTTTATTTTCCATTTCTTATCTTTTAAGCTACTATATTTTTGTTTCTATTGTAATTCTATAGTGTGCGGGTAAGTGTAGCATGACATAGTTAGCTTCACCATGTGTATTGTAATGCAACGCGATGCCTAATTTGGTCTATTGCTAGTCCACTTATAGACTAGATACTAATGTTGATTATATGATCTTAGTATATGTACTGTTTGCAAGTAGAATTCCACATTTTGTTACCTTGAAAAACCTTTTATTGTGAAACTAGTGCAAAATTATGGCTATTTCGTTATTAGTCCAAATTTTTCTTTTTTTTTAAATTTTAACCTTACTTAAAAGCTTGAATGGTGTAACCCAACGCCGCACTTAGTCTTACCATATCGGGGAAACTAATATTTTTAAATAGTTAAAATTCCCTCGTGAAGAGTAATTCAACCGATAACTATCTTGTACTTACTCTGCGGTTAGATATTTTTCTATTGCGGGACGATGGCGTCTTTGTTTAATTTAATTTCGAATTAACTGATCTGTCATTTTAATATTCCGGTTTCGCTTGGAAGCATTATTATTATGAAATTAATTATCAATAAGTAACATTTAGGAGGTTAGTCGTGCCGCAGGGTAAAATCGACAAGTTGTGGGTTCAATCCCCACTCGAGGAGATAAAAATATTTACTTACATTTATATTTTCATTTCTTCGCTCTGGTATCGAGGCAAAGTGCGGCGTTGAGTTCCGTCACTCAACACGCAATGCCTCCAAAACTCTGCGGTAAGTGGGGAACGGTGTGTCTTAACACTAGGTTCCCTCTGCCTACCCTGCTGTGTGCGGAATACAGCGTGAAGCTGATTTAATTTTTTTTTTTTTTAAGTAACATTTAGATTGTATCTCACAGCGAGCGCCTAATTTATATTAATTCTGTTTGTGGTGTATTACTGTTACCTTGTGGTACAATATCAAACCATTACAAGCTTGTAATTAAAACATGTTAATAACACTATAATTTCTAATAGATTGTGTAGTGTACGTAACTTCAATAACGTTGCTTTTAAAACATAGTCATTTTCTTTTATAACCGTAAAAATTTCGGAAATTCTTATAGTCAGTATAATATCTTAGCGCTTCCTGCACCGCATCCCTAGGAGTATGTTAAATTTTAAGTTTGGTATATTCCTAGCGATATGAATATCCAAATTATCTAATATATCAGAGAATGAGCCCAACGGTATCAACTGTACCTATATATTTAGATTGATATCTATCAAAATCGATCGTAGAGGCCAGTTGGGACGCAGGTGCACAAGCGTGTGACTGTAAACGTGACGTGATGTGGGTTCGATTCCCACTCGAGTACATGAAATATTTAATATTTTTATTTTTTCGCTCTGGTAACGAAGCAAACCACACACACACACACACACACACTTCCAGCATTTACGATTTGCGAAACGTAAGTGTCATAACACTACAATCCGTGCGTGCACTACAATATGTGCGGGATACAGCGTGAAATAAAAAAAAAACTATCGATGTAAAAGATAAAGAAAAGTGTATTTTATCTATATAGGTATGTTATATAAATATGTGAATATTACAATTTATTTAAGCGTATATATTATATAAATTATAACTATAATAAAATTTGGCATCTAAAAATATATTTACTGTTTTTGTGACGTAAATTTGTGGTTTTTCACTCTAAATTATTTTTCTTCTCTAATACTACTAATACTTTCATACAACGTGTATGCCCTAGTTTTGCCAAAGTAAACTGAATTACATGGTTAATGGCAACTAGTGCAGGCCATTATGATCTTGGCTTCTTTTATAAGAGCACTTAGTTTGAAAGAGCTCATTTTTTAATACTAAACTGTTCAGCGTGCCTATATAAAGGCATTATGTGAAATAGTAATGTTAATTTATTTCCATGAATTCTTCCTATTACACTTGCTTATATTATTATCAGGTTATTTTAAAAATAGTAATAATTTAGTCAAAATATAAAAGAAATAGATAAATTAGTTAAAATTAAATTAAATCAGCTGCACGCTTTCCAGAATTAGGTGTGTGTGCTCCCGCACACAGCAGGGTAGGCAGAGGGAACCTAGTGTTAAGACACTCCATTCCCCACTTTCTGCCGAATTCTTGAGGCATTGCGTATTGAGTGGCAGAACTCAACGCCGCGCTTGTACTCGACACCAGAGCGAAGAAATGGAAATATAAATTTAAGTAAATATTTCATCTCCTCGAGTGGGTATCGAACCCGTAACCAGTCGGTTTTACAGTCACACTTCGTGCCGATGCGCCACGACTGACCTCAAAAAAAAAACTAATATAGTAAAATATAGTTATAACAATAATTATATTACTGTCCTTTAAGATACTTCGTACCGAACAAGTTAGTGTGCCTATATGCAAAGTATAGACCATATCGATACCGATTCTTATTTTACGCCCCTAGAAACAACTACATAATAACGTTAGTCATTTGAAACTGACCTTGGCCGTGTAATACAAAAAAAATAACATGAATACACATATAAAGATTATAGATCCTTCTAGATTATATAAAGCCTGTTAAACAAAATATATAACCCTTTTCTTAATATATTGAAAACGAAAAGTTTTAATTTTTCCGATTATAGAACTTTTAAAATTGTTTTTCGAGTTATCGATAAACTTATATTATGAAAGTAACGTGTAAACAAAGATGGGGCTACCTACCTATAAAACGTTTCTTGACAAAATGCCAGATTCTAAATTCATAGAACTATTTTCTATTTAGTGCTATGACATGACTAAATCCTTATTTTCTGTATATTATAGAAAGACTAATATAATTACTTATTTGTTATTATTGTAATAAATTTAAATTGTTTTTTTTTTCTTTCATTACTGATTAAACGTTTCACTCTGCTTTATCATCTTTTCGTAGTAGCACTCACTGGGTATTATCGCTTCATATCGGCCGCAAACTTAGTCATTTGATAATGAACCTCCATTGACGCTACATTTACTGTGAAGTGTTCATTTTCTGTAAAGATTAATATTTTATTTAATTTTAAAAGTATAATTTTTCGTGTTAAAGTACATTAGTGTTGCAATAAATAACTATGGATAGCGGGACGAATGGTAGAAACATGAGACATCTCATAGAAATGTTTGAAACTCGTACTTGCCAATCTGACGAAGAAGAGGGTGCGGTCAATGATATACTTTTTCAAGCTAATGAAATAAGAGAGGAATTACAAGGTAGCTTACAAACTGTATTAATATGTTTATGGTATCAACATTTTGTATAAGAAAACTGTACTAAATGTGTGTTTCTAGGTCTTGATAATGTGTAAAAACATATACAAAGATTCTCTATGATCATCGTAAATTTTTGTTAATAATAAGATTTGTAATTGTATTTAGTAATAAGTTTACAAATAAGCGCATATATTTCGCTTTATATAACTATACAACTATATTTGTATCATCTCTACATATACCTGTGAATATATTTATATATTTTTTTTATTATAAAATAATATTTATTGGTTATAATGACATAATACACAAATTGGATAAGTCAAAGTACAAAATTTCAGTGGTCATTACAGTGTTCATCTAATGTTTTACTTGTTTATCATATAATAGGTAGTGAGGTCGAGCCTACTGCAGCAGCTCACAGTCCTGCAGCTGACCTCGAAGCACTCATCGAGCGGCTTGAGCGTGTGACGTCACGCTTAGAGCGCTTGCCCGTCCTGCGCGAGAGCACTCCTTCCCCGGTGCTACCGCCTGTCAGTGATAGCGCATCCACTCCACAGACCATAAGTTTTATAGAAACTGACAATATGAGTGTCAACGGATACCAGGACATTATGCAGGTTAGCCCGATTTACGATCGTTTTTATTTACGATCGACAAGTTTATTGATTATATAAATAAAACTTATAAAACTATACTAACTTAACTTCTTGAAAGAAAATATTTGCAATATTTTTTTATTATATCTACTTATACATAATATGGCTCTTACAGCATTGTATTATAAATTATTGCTAATATTTAAAATTAAATAACGAGAAAAATATTTATATTTTCTCTAATGCTGCGGCTATATACTATACAGAAATAGCAAACGGCTCTAACTTCACGCAAAACATTTTTTCTGTAGTTCTCTTAAGGGTTCGTTCCTTAATAGAATGAAACGCAAACTTTGCAGAATCACTTCGTTGTACGTCAGTCTGTTTGTCGTTCCATCTATCGAGGCCTTTTTCTCAAGAAACCATGGATGTGTCAAGCTTAACTTAATATGAACTACTTTACTACAGTTCCTTGGAGCATAGAAGTCAACGCCATCAGAAGATACGGCCGTTTTTCTCCTTTTTGCCGGATTTTTTTTTATTTTGGCAGCGTAAAATGAACTTCCCTTTGATCTAGAATTTAGTAAAAAGACATCATACTTTACAGATGAAGACATTGGCAATTTATAGATATGTCATTGAAAATAGTCTTACAAACAATTAAATTTGTAGTTTATTTTATATAAAGTTAGTGCACACCCTCGCAATCTGAAGCTTACCCAGGGTACCTGAATCCGACTCTAGATTGACAGTTTTTTTAATACATTCTTTTGTATTACATTTTATAAGGGACTAATATTGAGAAACAACTTCATAAATATTTTAATATTTTTAATTGTATCTTACAAAACAAAAACTGAAATTTAAATTAAGGAACTTAAATTAAGGATTAAATTTCTGTGGACTTTTCTGATTAAAATAACTTCCAGCTTCCTGTTTAAAAGTAAATTGAATTAATATAATTCTTTAATGTATAAAAATATATTGAAATATATATAAAAAAAAAAATCGAACAAAAATAGGTAGTATTACGATAAAAAATTTAGAGCGTGGATTAAAAGTATTACAAGAACACAGATTTGATAAGTATAGCCGGTTTTCTTATACGACTTAAAGGGAAACTTATTTGTTAAAAAACTTTATTAGGATACCAACACAGTCACACTTTGTACCTTAAATAAAATTACTGGTTTATTCACATATTTCGCTATTCAAAAGATACATATAGTAAAAAAAAATCAAATTAAATCAGCTTCACGCTGTATCCCGCATACAACAGGGTAGGCAGAGGGAACCTAGTGTTAAGACACTCCGTTCCCCACTTTTCGCCAAGTTCTGGAGGCATTGCGTGTTGAGTGGCGGGACTCATCGCCCAAGTACCTATCTACCTACATAAATTATTTAAATAATAATGGCAATTATTTAATTTTATACATATATCACAATGTTTTTATTTACAAGCTACTTTAAAATTTTATTAAACGTTAACAAACAAAATCAGTTTAAGCTTCGGTCCCTGTTTTATCGGGTTACAGCTACATTGAAACGTAAACGAATTGGACAAACAAGGCACTTAATTGAAATTGATTGGTTTGATACTTCTCTTCGTCAAATAAGCGTTTGCCACCAAAGAAGATATTTCCCTTTATTTATTATTATTTCTTTATTATAGAGCTATAATATAGTCAGTGGGATACTTTTATAGGTAAGGAAACGAAATGTCATCTACTTGTAATGTAATATTGGCCGATGTAACCTACAGTACGTTAGCCAATATTACATTCCATCCATCTATCAGCCTTTTGAACTCCACTGCAGGACATAGGCCTCCCGTAATGTCGAACCCACGACCGTCGCGTTACAGCCACACCCTTGTGCCCCTGCACAACGGCCTCGTGTTAAATATTATGTTTTTTATATAAAATTTTAAAGCTTAGGAGTGGAGACTAAAGATATGTCAAGTTTGGTAAATTAATAGTGAAACGCTATGATTGATTTGGATAGGTAATATTTCATACTATGTTAACTTCTCAGGAAAAACAATCACGTCCCGTAATACCACTACGTTGCCGACATTTGATACGTGATCAATAGCTACCCATAATCTAATTCCGTCTATCCTGTATAAATTATAAAAGCGATATTGGAATATTTATTTGAACTAAATTTGCTTTATAATGCATATGAAATTTACCAATTATAAAATTTATTATCATACTGTAAATTTATTATTTTTACTTTCTCTCAGTACCTACAGAGGAGAATCATACCACCTACATAATCATAACATTCAAATAATCTTTACAATATTCTTTACACCATATTTATTTTAATATATAACGTATTAATTTTCGTCCTGTGGTTTATTGTTTGAAAGTCGATACACACAAAAAAAGATAGACTTGCGCTGTTCTTAAGTGCAGGTCATTCACTTTCGAAGTAACAGTAACTAAGAAAGCACAAAACGAGAAATATACATTAACAAGTTATTTGCATTTTACTGCTATCAATATTATAAATGTGAAGAAGTGGCGTACCGTTTTTGAACATGCCATCTAAAACACGTTGTATGAATTTCATAAATTAGTAGATAAGAGCCTTATGGTAATTAAATTCTACTGACGGTAAAGGACAGCGTAGTTAAACATAGCATACTCTACATTTTCATTACATTCTTAATTAAATTTGGTATCAGATGGCATGTCTACGCCATCGTGATACATGAGAAGTGATATTTTAGATAATTGTTTATTAAATAACTAAACCGATTAATAAAATAGTAAATTTAATCCCATTTTTATTGTCTTAGGGACCCCTGCTTACCTATCTACAGCTGTCGAAGCAGCTTGGCGGTGACATTGCCACGCACGCTAACCTTGTTAACGAAGCTTTTCAGTAAGTCAACATCTATTTAAAACATCAATGTTATTAAAAAATATATATTAAATGATGATACAAAAATATCATATATAAAATGTTTTTTTTTTGTTTAGACAACAGCTTCGTTATATTCAACTGGCGACTTCGCGGTCTAAGCCGTCGCAGGCTGAGGAGGTACAGCTCCTAGCGCCAACTAGCGAAAAGATCTCATCTATCCAACAATACCGCGAGAAGAACAGAGCATCGCCTTTCTTCAACCACCTCTCCGCTATATCGGAGAGTATCCCCGCTTTGGGATGGGTCGCCGTGTCTCCCACACCGGCGCCGTATGTCAAGGAAATGAACGACGCCGGCCAGTTTTACACGAACCGTGTCCTAAAAGAGTGGAAGGAGAAAGACAAGACCCACGTTGAGTGGTGTCGCGCTTGGGTGCAGCTGCTATCTGACCTGCAGGCGTACGTGAAACAGTATCACACCACTGGATTAGTATGGTCTGGTGAGTGTTTTCCATTTTGAAATGCTTTACAAATATATTTATCACAGAAAGAGCATTTCTTAAATTATATATACCTGATATTATGTTATTCTACGATAAAATATATAAAGAGAATTAGGTACCGCCACAAACCACCCATATTCTACTGAAGTGCGGCTTAAACACCACCAATTTAAAACATTTTTTAATAAACTTTTAATACTTACAAAACTAGGTCGCAGTAGTCGGCAATGTTAAATTTTGAGCATATTATATTCGCCTCGTGGTTTTAAACAACTAACCTTGAAAAAGAGGTTATTTTATAAAGGACCCGCATTATTTTAATTAACATGAGCGTGTTCTCGTATATTATATGTATTTTTCGAGGTAGCTTTCTATATTAAATTAATGCTGTATATTGCGTCGTGGATTTCAGAAGTTTCTACTGAAACGTAATACATATTATTATTATATCTGTTAACAAGTGAAATCGGGTGCTATGATCTTTTTTATAGGATTGTGGGCTTATGTCGATTTCTCTTAAGTATATTTGTCCGAGGATAAAGAATCAATGTCTTTATTGGATACTTCTAAGAAACATTGAACAAACTGTACTCGATATTATCCGGGCGCTGTTGGAAAAGGATCTTTTACATAATTCTTCCATTTCCTAGCATTATGGAATAGATTTAATAAGAGTAAGTATTTAAGTTTAGATATCAAATAACATTTTGAATTCTGTTACATTTAGCTTTACTTCGAATGTCATGGAAGATATTTTAATAATATTGAAATTTTATAATAAAAAAAAATATTTGTAAAAACAAAAACCCCGACTGCATCAAACTAAAAAGAAAATAAACAAGCCCAATAGTTTATTAGGATTAACAGTTGGGACCTCTTTAAATTATGCGAGGTTCCTGGTAAAGATTTTATTGATTGAAGAATTACTTATAGGTCCCGACTGTTAATCCTAATAAACTATTGGGCTTGTTTATTTTCTTTTTAGTTTGATGCAGTCGGGGTTTTTGTTTTTACAAATATTTTTTTATTTTAATATTTTTGTTAAAATTTATTATGGTCATGATAATCATGATATACCTTTTTGAAATCCTGAAATTAAGCTCTTGAATTTGATACAAATCTAACGATACCTCAAATATGTAAATCCGTTCAGCGGTTCTGGAGATACGAGGTAATAAAGAATATTACATACATACAAGATACGCGCGAAAAACATAACCCTTCCTTAGCAGTCGGGAATAAAGTGAAAGTCGCACTTATATTTTATCTTCATCTTTTTATTGTTTTGTTATGTGGCAAAGAAAGGACAACGAGTAAAGTTATTATAATAGTTATTATATTAAATAAAAAGTTGCCAAGAAATAAGAACCATTAATTCCATTTACATTACTACAGCGGTATATTAGAATAGGGATGAGCAAAACAATAATTGTTCAAATAAGAATACAAATTTTAGCTTATTTACATAATCTTATTACTTGGCTGGAATATTAAAGGATGTTTGAAAATTTTCTAAAATTGGAGATGACGTAATATACAGATTATTTATAACACTATGTAACCATCTTTAAAATAAGATAATTTTGAGTATGTGTACCACATGCAGTGCACACGTGATTGTGATCGTTAAATAAGAAAAGCATACTCGTGCTCTACAGCTGGAATTCATACATCTACATATGTCTGATCCCTTGTTATGGTAGCGCAAAAATAACGCCAGACCGAACAGTACTTGGGTGATACTTTTCGAATTCTTAAAGAATCGGTATGACCAAACCGTACTAAAAATAATGAGAAATAAAATCCACATCATCGTAAAAAAATTATAGGAGACAAACATTCAAATTAAAATTATATTTATCTTTAAATTAAAGTTAAATCAGTATCCCACACACAGCACGATACACGGCACTTTCCGCCGAATTTTCGAGGTATTGCGTGTTGAGTGGCGGAACTCAACGCCGCGCTTTGTCTGGGCACTGAAAATATTAATTTAAATAAATATTTCATTTCCTCGCGTGGGGAATTTACACGCAATTACAGTCACACTTTGTGCCCCTGCGCCACGACTGGCCTCTTATCTTGATAGTTACTTTTTAGATCTTGACTGGTCACTGGAAAAAAGATGCCAAGTAAAAAACAACACGACTTATTACTAAGTTCCGTTTTGAGATACATAAAAATAAAAACGTAGTAAGCGGAAGACAGAGTGTCTGTTTATCTTTACTCTGCTATGCTTGAAAAGTCATAAAGCAGTTAGAAAACGTATCACACATAGTACGTTGAATTTAAATAAAATTAATAAATTGAGGATATCGTGGCGCAGCGGTAGCGGTACGACATCTGACTGTAAGCGCAACGGTTGTGGGTTCGATGCCCACTCGGGTACTCTGGTAACAAGACGTTAAATTCGTACGCAACAAACCTGATGGTATACCTGGAAAATTAGGTGGAGCGCTGGGCACATGGTGTCATAACATTAGATCCCTTATGCCTACTCTGCTGCGGTATACGGAGTAAAGTGTGAAACTATATAAAAAAAGAAACTATAAAAAAGTAATGAATATTTAGCAAATTTTATAAATGATTAGGCAAGGGCGCCGGGGCCCCGCCGCCGCCGCCCGGTGGCATGCCCCCGCCGCCGCCCGCGCTGCCCGACGTGGACTTCGCGAGCATGCCGGCCGACGACCGCAGCGCTCTCTTCGCGGAAATCAACAAGGGAGAGGCTATCACTAGCAGTAAGTCATTTAGGCAACTTTCATGATTTATAACTTAGAACATGATGTACATATTATTTTGTCTAATTAAAAGCTTAATCGATTAAATGTCTAAAATTCTTCTTAACGAGGTGGAAGGCAATTTCTATAATTTTTATTGTCACTTGCAAAAAATTTTCTAATACATCTTGTAAATTCTGCTACTTACTAGATTGCTTTGGTAAATACATTGCCATGATGTACATGTTTTATTGTTTCTATCATAAATTATCGAAATTATAAATACGAAGGGTGGTCCGAAATTAATAATAATCTGTTATTTCTAGTACGCACAAAAATAAAATATCTTCCTCTCGCTTAGATATCTATTAGTTAAAAAATATATATAAATAAGCAGCTACATTTATTTGAATACGAAATGCCGAGGAGTGAAAATCAAAATGATCATCATCATCACAAATGAGTGATCAAATATTTCTGCTCGAAAAAAAAGTGCTAGGAAATAAACACAGCAAATAAACACAGCAACTTGGTAGAAACATTGGCGTACAACGAACATCGTGAAGGACGCCTATCTTCGAAACGAGTCGATTATTTTAATAGCAAATTCCGAAAAGTTCCAAGCAGACCAGGGGAAATTGTAACTGTTGACACTTTGAATTTCTCCGCTCACCACGGAGGCGTGGCGTCCGTTTTTTGACATGCTGAATGAATTATTATCGTGGAATATATATTGTGAAAATTGCGGGAGAATATCCAAGAGAAAAGGCACGGTAGACTACGGGCTGGAGCTGTTTCATCAAGACAACGCGCCGGCTCACAAAGCTGCAGTTGCTATGGGTGCCATTTGAGAATGCTTTGAACTAGTGGAGCACTCCTCATATTCGCCAGATCTACTAGATGACTTTTTTCTGTTTTCTAGACTCACGGGACACCTCTAGGGCAAGCACAATAGCGCCATGATGGCCGCCGTTGGATTTTAGGTTAAATTAAATTTTTTGCTAGTCAAGGTCAAGAATTTTATTATAAAGAAAATCAAGACTTGTTAAGATACTATGTAGAAAAATAAATTACTATTTTTACTATATTGTTTGTTATTGGTTATCATTACTTTTGGATCACCCCAGAAACAAAAGTAAACAAAAGCTACGTCAGTTGTGAATAGCTCATTTGGACCATTTGTGTTCATTAAAATTATTGATTTGGATGTATAAAGTCGTCCACTTCAATTCTGTAGATTAACAATGCGACCTAGAATTTGCTACAAATACCATTAAAAAGGTCTGGAAAAATAAATTTGAAATGTTCTAGTGGAGCTATTCATTCTTACGATCCTTTATAACGTGAGAATAGATTTTATAAGAGCGAACTTTGTTGTACTAGATTTAAAACGTATGAGTTAGAATATTTTATTTATAGTGCATGTGTAGTGAATGCGGGCGTAAAATATTCATCTTTTTTGATACACTTTCATCTGGGCTATTTACCCATTTATTTATATTACTAATTCACGGTTAAATATGGAGTTGAGCGCCGTATTTACAGAATATTGATTTGCGTGCAGTAGTTGAATCCGCGTTGTATAACAAAAACCTGTTACAAATGTATTTTTTACAATTTTAAAGTGTTATCACACTTAGGAAGGAAAAATACTTTTTAGAAAACATGTAAAAATTTTAACGTAGCGGGAATTTTTATATGTTTTGTAAAAAGTATTTTTCTTTCCTAAGTGTGGAATAATACTTTAAAATTGTAAAGTTATTTAATAAATAGCGTTTTCTCTGCCAAATGATAATTCAAAGTAATTGTCTTTGGGTAGCGGAAATTTGTAAAAATCTCCCTACAGAGATGCTAACAACAAAATAAGTTGTAATAAGCATATAAGAATTTCGACGTAGGAAAGAACCCGATATAATAATCCCGATAAGAACGTATGGCTTACTTGGTCAGAACGCTTGGACGGTTTCCAAGAGGCGCCGGTTCAAATCCCGCTACGTTCAATTTTTTTGTTTTATAAAAAGTATGTCACAAATATATCTTATAACATCAATTTTTTGCTAATTAACGTCTTTAAGTTTTGCTGTAATAAGATTAAATATGATGTTTTGAATATGAGTCAAATGTGTTATGTAAATTAAAAAAAAATAGCGGAAAACAGTTTCAACAGGAATAAAAAAGACTTTGTTTACAATTTTCATACAATACATACATAATAACGCAAACAAATATTCGATTAATTTATTTTATTTCGTGATAAAGAATTCTCTTATACATTTATTTCCATTGTATTTAGGTCTTCGTAAGGTGACATCGGACATGCAAACCCACAAGAATCCGCAGCTGCGCGAGGGTCCGGCGCCCTTCAAGGCGGCGGCTCCCAAAGTGCCTACCAAGGCGCTACCCACGCCCGGCGCCGGTGTCTTACCCGATAAACCACCTGTGTTTTCTAGAGATGGCAAGAAATGGATTATTGTAAGTCCTATACTTTCTTTTTAACATTAAATTTTAATTAGAAATGTTTTAGAAGACGTATAAAAAATAATGTAGCGAGACTCGAACACACGCGGTTTGTTCACCCTCCATGCGCTCTGACCATAAGCTCTCATCAAACTATTATACAATTGTTCCAACTTATTTATGTTGTTAGCATCTCTGTAGGGATTTCTGGTATTATTATAAATTTTCGCTACACAGAGATTATTGCTAAGAATTAAATATAATTATTTTTTTTAAATTGTTATTCCACACTAATGATGAAAAAATGACAATAACTGAAATAGTTTTTTTAAATTGTATTTTGAATGTAATTGTAAGAGCCTGAATATGCAGATAATAATTATATATATAACTTTTTTAAGGATATAGTATTTTTTTTTTTCAAATAAAAAAGACTGCATGGCTCTAATTTACCATTTAATTTCGTTATATTAAATTGGACATATGGAATCTTTGTTCTTATAATTTACGGTAGAAATAATTCACGTATGCGCTAGTCAATTACAATTAGTTGCGATACGTACACGGATAATTGGGTTGTTTATGTATTTAGGCCTGTTGACATTCAAGTATTCAAGCAAACCTTCAGAACGCTTTATGTTATTCATGTTGTTGTTTGTAGCTAACTTGCTTAACATAATTACAGTATGTTTACAAGACGTTTTACGAAAATTAAGACCATTTTAAATACTACTTTTAACATTTTTAAAGTGTTACTATATTTACATTATATCCACACTTAGAAATGAAAAATACTTATTTAGAAAACGTATAAATATTTAAACGTTTCCAAGAGGCGCGGGTTCGAGTCTCGATACGTTAAAATTTTTATACGTTTTCTAAATAAGTATTAAACACTACTTACTTCCACTAATAAAGAAATTGTTTTAAGCTTCAACGGAAATATTATCATTTTTCCTATATAGAAACAGTCAATTTAACATTTTTCAGCCTCTTTACTTCGTCGTTCGTGCTCTTGGTAAAATCGATTCGCTCGATGATAAGCATCATCTCTATGATGTTCTTATAAATAGATATGTATACTTGTGTGCATATGTTATGTAATCTACGTAAAGTGCAAACAATGCATATAATTATTTATATCATTATTGCATACATTACTTATATCTTTTTAGTAATGTATAAGCTATATTATCGTAAATTTTCAAAGTAGGCCTCAGTTTGGTAAAATAAAATGTCATCTAAAAGGTTATATTCCTTTTACGACGGTAAAAGGTCTTTCTCAAGACGGTACATTTTAGTCGTCTGTCAACGAGACGTGTTGCCATATGCGTACATTGTATGTAACCTACATAAAATAAGAAGTATTGTATTTTTTTAAAACAATTTCTAGGTCACAATATATTCCACTGTTATACCTAAAAAGGTGAAATGTAAAGATGTATATCTTATTTAAAACTGTTATTATGCAGTTATTTGAAATGTGTATTATACCTTTTTTATTTTAAGTGACCGATATGATCATAAAATGTAACGAAATATTTTTTTTTATATTGTTTATCTATCAAATCGAACAATGAAACTTTCATTAATTTTTAATTTTATAAATAGGTATATATTTTATGAATATACAAATATGAATTTATAATATGATGATTTGGTGGTTTTCCGCTTCCGTTGTTATTCCGTTGTATTATGATGAGCTCTATATGAGTATGTCACTTGTATGGTACTTCTTTATGTGCTCTCATGTGAATACAATGAATATTATATATTTTATACTTTAACGATCTAAAAATTCTCCTCTATTATATGTATAAATATATATTATTATCTTTTATGATTAAAAACAGAATTCAGAATAAAAACAAAAGATGTTTGCGTAATATACATTTCACAATTCTTTTTATTTTCTAAGTGGTGCGCAAACATGGCGTATCTAGTGTGTGGGCGTGAGGGGTCCTAAAAGTATGAACAGTATTTACAAAAGACGCTTATACACCAAAGCCTGAGGCGATTTCTTTTATACTGTACTAAGTTTTCTAAAAGTACTTTGTGAATCGTTGAATTATAGATATTTCACGGACACTTCTATTTACCAAAACTATACAGAGTTCAAAGATAAGTTGTTTACTTACTTTTATTTTTATAAAATACTATATTTTGTTAAAGATAAATATTAATAATAATAATAATAATAATATAAGATAATTCTTGAACATTTGAAATAATCAGTTGTGACTCTTGATTTTACAATATACAATACTCGCGGCTTCGCCCGCATAGCGCATACTACCTGTATTTATTTTATTAAGCTGCATTTGCCATAATACTGATTATATATTTTATACATTCAATCATTTTTCAAATTTTGAGAAAATGCAAGCATTACGTGGCTGCTTACAAGGACGAATTTGGTAGCAAGGGCGCTCCCCGCGGGAGTCGAACCTATGCTTGCAGCCGTAAACAGAGCGTTGAATTATTTTAATTTTACATTTCCTCGCAAAGTATACGTCCAATTTACATCCTATATCCAAAGCTTATCCATTTCTTGATGATAGAATTTTTTTTTTCTAAGTTTCAATATCTTTGTCAAATATGAAAACAAATATATAAGCATAATACTTATTTAGAAAACGTATAAAAATTTGAACGTAGCTGGACTCGAACTCGCGCCTCCTGAAAACCGACCCTAAGGTTCTAAATAAATATTTTTCTTTCCTAAGTGTAACTTAATTTTTTATTAACACTTTAAAAATGTTTAAATAAATATATAAGCAACTATTAAATTACGTATTTGTGAGGAGATTTGATTAAAAAAAACAAAAATACCACAAACATATATTAATCAATTATTTCCAAATGTAATTTATCTAATTTATAATATATTTTATAATTAAACATAACAATTAATACTATAGCCAATTAATTTAACCGAAGTTAATTAACAATTGCCTTCCAGGAATATCAAAAGGGCAACTCCGGCCTTGTAGTGGAGAACGCGGAGATGAACAACGTGGTGTACATGTTCCGTTGCCGCGACTCTGCCTTGACAGTGCGCGGGAAGATCAACGGCGTGGTGCTCGACTCCTGCACCAAATGCTCCGTGGTCTTCGATAATCTGGTCTCCAGTGTGGAGTTTGTTAATTGCCAGTCCGTGCAAATGCAGGTTAGTATGTTTTTTTTTTATAGCTTTACGTTATATCTCGCACATAGCAGTGTAGATAGAGGGAACCTAACGTTAAGACACCAGTTCCCAGACTGACAGTCACCCGTTGAGACTTCTCGTTCGCTCGTTTCCCACTTTCCGGCAAATTCTTGAGGCATTCATTGTTGAGTGGTGGAACTCAACGCTGCACTTTGCCTTGTTACCAGAGCGAGAAAATGAAAATATTAAATATTCCGTTCGCCATAGTGAGAATCGAACCCACATCTTTATACCACACCCGTCATGTTTATACCACACTAAGACCACTACTAACAGTCGTCTAAATAATGTAACATTTTGTTTACAGCAGTTGAGTCTTCAATAGAATCTAATATTTAAACGTTATTTATTCACAATTCATTGATTAATTTAATATTTAATATGAAGCATTCTTGTGGTTCCGCGTATACATATATCGATGGAGAAGTTATGTTATTAAATTATGCAGCCGTAGCTTATTGCTTACACGATCTTTACTCAATTTCAGCCAAATTGCGTTCCCTTTGTCCTACTTTCTGCTTAATCCCTAAATATTAAATGTATATATATATATATATATATATATATATATATATATATATATATATATATATATATATATATATATATATATATATATATTTTTAATCTATTTTCTTTTTTTCGCATAAAGCAGGGTAGGAAGAATAAACCTCGGCAAGAACCTAGTGTTATTTGGCCCAACCCGTATAAATGTGCGGTCGATATCCAATATGACACTTGTTTATATAATTTTAATATTCTACATTTTCATTTTACATTGTGTTATGCCTGAAAATGTCATAATATAGTAGTGATTATTGTTTACTCGCTTTGTAACTTTGTTGACACAAACAATCTAGGCTTACAGGCTTAAGAGTTAAGAGCAATCTATATTCTAATTTGCTGACGGAATGAAGTTAGTCGCATTCGAAACACTTCTTGATTACTACAACTTTACTGTTTCTCACCTATTTAGTTCCTATATTTTTTTTGTAACAATAAAATCTTTATTATACATATTTATATATAATAAAGATTTATACTATAGCCGAAACACAGAATGAAAAGTAAACATTTTGCGGTTTCTCTTATCATATTCCTTCAAGTTTTTCTTTCATGCTAAGAATATGTGTAAAACCAAGTATAAAAACTTAATAAGTATTCAATATGCACACGTGTCACAGACTTGAATAGAAAATCAATGACAACTGTCGACTAATCATGGTGAATCACGAACCACCATATTTTACTTGCTGTTAACGAACTCATTGAATATTTTTACTATTATGTTGTATACGAAAAGTTGTCACAAAAAAAATAATTAAATCAAATCTAAAAAAGGTGAAAATCCTCCATCGGTAAGGTTACGATTTCATTACTTTTATAAGAATAAATATCTTTGTTTTTCGTATATGGTAATTGTAAATATGACGAAGAACCGTGACGCAAAGTTATTAACATAAATATATTTATGATGGCTTTGTTATACTCGTCTGTGAAATATTACTGCGTTCTCTGGGGACTTGATACGTACTACATTCCTTACGTAAAATTATGTAAAAAAATGCCTTTTGCTTTCGCTTGCAAATAATACCTAGATTTCCATACAAATTTCGATTTATTTGGATCATTAATTGCGTTTTTTTATCAGCGTGAAACTGATAATATTTGTCTTTACACTAGATTCCCAGGTTCCCTCTGCCTGCCATGTGTTGGGATAGAGCTTATTGCTTATTAGAAGCTAAGAAAGGAAAGGAGAGAAATATTAAATTCCATTGTATTATCATGTCGATAAAAACGTTGAAAGTGAATTAAAATAATAAGATCAAATAAAATATTATTTAATAACTACTAGTAAAAACCACCCACTACATTGTAGTAGGTGACCAATATAAAACAAATTTCCTTTCAATCATACGGTGTATTTTTTTCTATTTCCACTTGACTTCTTGTTTCTTCGGGCACAATAAATAAATCTCCGTACGCCCTGTTGCAATCGCAATTTTGTTCTTCGCCATTAAACATGTTAAAATATTCGTGATCATCTGAGCATTTTCTTACGGCTGATGGATCCATATTAGTATTCTGAAATAGTATGGTAGTCTTATTAATAATTGAGCGGGATTAAAAGTGATGAGGGTTACGGATAGAGAATATAGAAATATGAGTTTGGTCTCCGGATGTTTCATAAAACACAATATTAATAAACTATATATTCGTTAATTAATTTTCTAAAATATCAAAGAAAAGTTAATTTATTATACATACGTCGTAAGCATAAACGGGCCTGCAATCATTATATCTCCAGCTCATTATGTAGTCGTCGTAGCAACCATTGCCACTGTTTTTGAAGTCACTGTCGGAATCCGAAGAATTATTGAAATTCAACTTGGGTAACTCCCCTAAAGCTACGTGTGGTGCCATTTTCATATTCTGCATTTCGAAATTCAGAAGTGACAGTGCGTTACTATTAATGACCATGTTTAGTGTTTTTTGCCAATCATCCAGTAATTTCTTCACAGCATTCATCTGTAAATTTTTAAACATAATTTATGCTCATTAAAATTTGTTTTGTTAGTTTTAACTGTATCTATTTTACCTTTTTTCTTAATTTAGACTTTCCTTTCCTTAGTTTTATGTAGTGTCGTAAGTAAGCAACTTTGTAAACAATAGTTACTTTCGCAATCTTGATATGATAACCTTCCTTTTTGTCTTTGTTGCCGGATGAAGTGTTTTCGATATTCTCAATATTGCCGGGCTCGCCACAATCATTAGTTGCCGTATAGCCAGTAAAGTCACGATTTACAGGGTCACTGGAATATTGGCAGCAATAATTTTTATCTGCCTGATGTTCCCCCATTTCATCGTATTTTAGCTCTTTTAGTAATTCCACAATAAGTTTACATTCTGAAATTTTGTTATTTAAATGTATATTTATAAAATTGTTTGTATGTGAATTTATTTTAAAAATTAAATCATAATCTGTAAAGTAATCAAACCATAATTATTACTGAACTTAATTTATTATTTTGTTACACTAGTTCGCCTTCAGTAACTACCTTCTTCAGACACGTTATTGACGTTGAAGCGTTCATCATAAGTTTGGCGATTGATTGCGTTTTTGAATTCTTCGTTTATTTCAATTATTTCTCGGACTCGTGCTCTGACTTTATGGAATTCCTCAACTTTTTGTCTTAACAATTCTCCACGCTCCGCAAATTCGTAGCACCGCATATTTATTTTTACAGTGTTTACTATTTGAATCTGTAAATAAATTATTTATTAAATAGTAGTTTTTATGCAATATCACGTATATCACGTATATATAAAATGCTCCATAACCTGTAGTTTTAT